>OY728158.1:373700688-375016906 GCA_963277665.1 Viscum album | reverse complement strand
TTGTTTTTAGACATTACGAATAGTAACGACAGTAATTATCTTTAATTATCGTGATTAATTAGTAATCGGGTAGTTAAGGGTAATACAATAATATCATAATAATATAAAATGACCCCAACATGTGTCCAAACCCTCTTTTCTGAGTATTTTCTGACCATGGGAAGATTTTTACCAAACTTGAGGGCCCACAAAGTAACATGGGTGTGATAGTGACATTTATGACATTATTTTTTTAAAAGAAGAGAAATATGACAAAGGTTTGTATATCCTGAGTAAAACAATTTTAGTTTTGTTTACATAAATTATCTCTTAGAATATAAATATTCATTGGAAATCTAAAAATATTTCCTACATCATAATAGTTTTTTTATAATTTTTAGACATTAATTAAATAAATTTATTTATGACACCATGATAATGCAGTGATTACCTCATTAATGAATGATTTAAATAAAATGAAAAGATAAGGTAAAATATAAGACTTACACTTGTATAAAACCTATTTTATGGGTATATTTCTAACCCCTATCACCTTATCCTCTACATATATCATTGTGGGGCCTTTAAAATCCGAAAACCATTTTATAATAAAGTAACATTTCAAGACTTTCCAAAAGTGACCCTCCTCCATCTTATAAAATGCCCCCACCTCTACCCCCTTACCAACACCTATAAATCCCTTGGATCGTCCAACATATGCTCATATTATCTCTCCACATCCCTCTCTCACTTCTAGAAGCCTCACTTTGGGCAGATGTCTTTCCAAGGAATCCTTTGGCTCAAATCAAAAAGAGTTTCTCAATTTAGAGGTAATGTCTTCTCTCGAGTTTCTTTCTTTTATTTTCCTTCTTCACTAACCACTATCTTCTTATTATTTGATCCCATAATAACACTTGTATCCTAAATATTATAGTATGTTGTTATGATAATAATTCTACCTACACTTACACACACCGCCGTCTAATGGTTAATTAACATACTGTTTCTGTGGGTGGCGAATTACTGCCTCATGAAACGATGATTGTTCAATATTCTTTTAACACCTTTCATGGTTGCCATTATGATGTAACTGTATTTATATATGATATATATGGTATTTAGTTTTTCTATATGCTTCTTATTTTTATTTTTAAGTCACATTGTTATGCTTTTCATGTTGTGGAACTGCGATAATTTCATCTGAGGAAGTGTGGACTACCGCCCCCTCAAGTGATGTGACTCGTTCATGCCAATCATGGAATTTATAAAGAATGTAATTAATGAACTTATTTTACCTATAAAACATATATATTATACTGGAATTTTCATATACATATGTCTCATTTATTTTTAATTCCTTTAATATTACAAAGAAATGAAAGTAGTGTTCATGCGTATGTACGACCTACCATCTCCATGAACACTACATTTCATTTTTTTTATCTCCAAATGTTATGTAATAGTATAAAATGAATATATAATGGATATATATGATATTTAAATCATTATTACTATTATTTAGATGATTTAATTATAACTACATGGGAAATTATTTTCAAACAAGTTCATTTTTGACTTATGTACCGAACATCGACAAAACGTATGATATAAACTCACATAATTAACTAATTGTTATAATATGATAATATGTGATATGAATTGAATAATAAACTTTTTATTAAGTCCTTAATCAGTTATAAATTTACCTAAGTTTATTATTCAGGAATATAAAGAAACGAACAAGACAAGTCGGACTTGAGGCAAGGGGATTTCTTATCTCACTTTTAATTTTCTGAGATTTCTATTATTCACCACTTATTTGTTGCATGTGGTATATTGTGTACTGCCATTTAAAATATATTATCATGATTCTATTTATATTCATGGTATTATGTGATTCATCTTGTGTTTATTATCTTTTGGTCATATGGCTTGATTGATTACAACGAGGTAAGGGGTTTTTATCTCACTTTTTATTCCCGTGAGATTCATGCTTCATTTTCCACTTTTTTATTTTTTTTGTGGTGTATTTACTACCCATGATTTTATTATTTGTGTAATATAATTTAATTTTTGGCTATTTACATCTTCATTTTATGACCCTTTTTTCATGGGGTGTGCGTTTAGAAAGTTACCCAAATCTGTAAGGGAACCTTTCACCCTCCTCTTTTTAAAAGACTTTTTTTTGTTAGGTATTTTAATTTACATATTCTTATGTTGGGATATGTTCTTATATATCCTTATTGAGGTAAATTTTATGTCCAAGTTATGAGATTCCTTTTTTCTCACTCATCAACTCATTTTCTGAATTTTAAAGTGACCTCGTTAGGCTGTCAAATTTCAGTAAGGGAACTTCTTATCCTAATTTCAATTCTTTGGGTTAGACCTCTACTTCTTGATTATGTCATGCTATGAATATGTGTGGATGACCTATGATTGTTTTACACTTAATATACACTTATATTGGGTGTATTTATATTTTTCACACATAATTATGTAATCGATTTATCCTTAATCTAAGGATACCGTCTTTGTATGGGACTTCGTCCCAATCTCCTTTCGTTGAGGAATACTTTAATTTATATACAACCTTATTTTATTAGATGTATAATAACCCCTTTTGACTTTTAATTTCATTAAAACGGAATCTTTTTACATGAAGCGTTTTACTAAATGACAAAAGGAATGTTTTTGTCTTACGTATGCGGTGACAACGACTACTCCGCCGTCGTGACCATTATTTGAGTTTCGGCTTCCTCTACAAGCCATGATTTTTTAAATAAAAAATAAATACCATGTCTTAATTTTCTTTTATTTTGGTATTGAAAATGGTTTTGATAATTTTTTGATTATATCAATGTGTTGTATTGATATCATGTGATTGAAATGTGGAAATGTTGTGTTTTCTTTATGCATGTTTTATGTGATACGATTATGTTATGGTTCTTGGGAATTGTTTATGAAGTCGGGTGGTTACATGATAAAATAAAGGTGGTGAGCTCGAGATATCTCTCCAATGCATTGGGTAACGCCAAGGAGTTAAATGCTATGGTTTCTCTGAAGAGATTTAGGGAATATACTGTGATGGGTATTCCAAACGTAACCATGAGGGTTACTCCCTACGTAATAATGTTATGAATGCCTCAAGTTACCTTTATGTCTTATGATTTCTATGTGTATTTCACAAATCTTATGATTTCATGGGATATGTTAAAAATATTATACTATGTATATATTGGTGATCTAATGTTTTCTTTCATTATATGCCCCTTACTGAGCTTTTTATGCTCATACCATGTTTTTGAAATGTTTTTTACAGTACATAAAGTGGAATAGGGTCAAGGATAGGATCAAGGAAATGTAAAGATATCTAAAACAGGGAACTAGAGATGACTCTTTTGTTCAAGAGTTTTTTTTTGTTAAAAAAATGGAAACTGTGTATATGTTTCTACTTTGTAATCATTGGGATGTAATAGATATGTCCTAATTCTCTAAAACTCTAAACCTAAAATGATCCTCAATGAGAATTATTCATTCAAGATTATGTAATGTTATAAGTTCAGGTCCTTATAACTGGTATCAGAGGTCATTTTAGATAACTTCAGAGGTTAGGGTATTCTTTAAGAACAAGTGACATTACCATAATGGTTAGGATTTTAGAAAGAGTCGTAGTTATTTTTATAAAGTGAATGAGTTTAAGATAACACGAATAATTATATCTTAGTATTTACCCTCCTCATAAGATATTATATGATGATTTTACTGATATACTCACACTGACCTTTTTGTTTTTTGTAAATGGTTGGATCTAACAGGCACCAAAGTAATATTGGATGTGAAGAAAACAGTGATGATTTTCTGATCGATCAACTAAATGATATGGGATCTGCAATGACAACTCTTGTGGTTATTCTCAACCAACTATATGGAGTCATGATTAACCACCTGAACCTTAGTGATTTTTATAAGGCATCATATATGCGAGAAACAAATCCCTATGGAAGTTCAGGTAACAATCATAAAGGTAAGTGTGTTCAAAAACCTATGTGTCAAAGATGTGGAAAGAAACACCTTGGAAAATGTTTCAAGGGGACATAAAGATGCTATAGATGTGGAAATGAAGGTAATAAATCAAGAACCTACCATGGAAAAAGGAAACATCAATTTGACTCTAGTAAAGGGAAATAATTTCATTCTGAAGGATCAGTAGAAAGTTTTAAATGTGGTGTGCATGGTCATTATGCAAACACATTTCCTGCGAAGAAGTTTCGGGAATGGGATCACTAGGATCTTACAAATATTCATTTACCAATACCTAATGCCATTTCGATTGAGGATGAAGAAACTGACAATGACCAATTAAAGTTTTGGATTATTTCCTAACATATGTTTTCCTATTATTGAAATATTAGGACATGATTCATGATTTTTTTGTAGGAATTAAGTATTTCAGAGTAAGTTGGAAAGGAATGGTTAATGGATCACGAAGAATGTTTAATGAGTAAGAAGTCAACATATAAGGGATTCAAGAGTTATGGTAGATTTTAGGATGGTGAAATTCTTAAAAGTGTTATGTCTCTTTTGATAGAGGGTTTACATTAGAAGAATTTTTATAGTATGTGTAACCCTGATGTTTGATATATGAAAATTTTATTCAATGAATAATTATCTTTTCTTTTGTGGATATAGTTATAAAGAACCATTTGGGTTTATATGATCCTTGAATTTGAGGTAATTACCGGTTAATACATTTTGGGATGAAAAATGAAAGTTATTAGATTACCTTTATGGTTAAAATATGTTATGGTTATTTTTGATGAATTTATCTCTTTTTGGGAATATTATAAAATTATGTAGTTTTTAAAAAGGGACTACACGCAAACCGTGTGGAAACCTATCGCGTCGAACGAAGCTGCGGGAATCGAACCCACAACCAAAGTGTGACTGGTATTTATCACCTACCATTGGACTACGTGAAGTCCCTGGTTAGTATGCCTAATTATTTTTAGTTAGATGATCTTATGAATCAGGAATAAGTTGGTTTTTGGGAAATATTTAACCTATCATGGAGGATATGTGATTAGGTTAATTACATTTCAGTATGAGACTTTAAGAGTAACTGATGTTATTTGGGGATAAATGTTAAGATTAACCTTGGAAGACTATGTGATTAAATCCTTCAGAAATTTTGGTTTCAATCTTAGTTTGGATTACTTTGAAAAATTTTATGGATATATGATTATTTAATGGTCTTTCTTGAACCTTGGGTTCTTTTTGTTCAATTTTGGAGATTAAGAGTAGTTTTTCTTTTTGTAAAAGATTATCCTTTTTCGGGATTATCTAATCTTGTATTAAAAATTTTGGTTTTGGTCAAGGTCAAAAGATGTGGGAAATATATAGTTCTTATTTTTTGGATTAGGTGATTATCAAGAAGTTGATTATAGCACTCTTAATGTGAAAAAGTCATCCTAAATACTCATATTTTATGGAAAATATGAGTTTGTGTAAGAAATCTAGTAAGAGATTATAGTCTACATGACAAGTATTTTTACTTATGTTTTAGTTAAGCTCATAAATAAATTCCTCAATGAGAAGTAACTTAAAACAAAAATGTTGTCTGTTAACTTTTCCTAATGGGGAATCAAATATCGTTTAACCCATCAGACGTTTGTAATTTTCTGGTGGTTAACTTTCTCCTAAAAATGTTTTCTATCACTATCCATCAGAACTTGACCCTTTGTTTTCTCTTCCATATTCATGTTTTCATGGAATCCTAGTATCTGTTATCTCAGGTGACCTTTGTACTTTTCTTTCTTTCTTTTAAAGTGATAGTTTAATTTACTTCATTTCTGATGTGGGGCGTTAAATGAAGTTTCTGAGCCCAATTTTAAAATTGTGAGGACGCAATTCCCAAAAAGGGGGGAAGGATGTTACATCCCGGGTAAATAAAGAGTATGAAATTTTCATATTTATTAATACTTTTGAATAAAATTTCAATATTACTTTGAAGGGAATGCTATGTTCGATGGCGTACTCAGTACACAATAACGAGTTTCTTTGAAATCTTACTTTGCACACTAATAATATAATAATATTATAGTAGTTAACACCTAGTCATTGTAATGGCGGGAATGAACAGAACTAACTAAAAAATTATTATATATGTTTGTTAAATGTTTTAATAATTACCCAATAATATGATAGAGGCTTAAAATTTGAATGAATCCAATTTTAAGCATAAATATTCTAATATTCTTTAAAAGGTTGATTAACCGCCTTTTGATGGAGAACCCTTTTTAAAACTAAATTTTGTCAATTTTATATGTTATATTAGACAAAATAAAATCCATCTTTATAATCAAGACATCAAAATTTACTTTGTGTATTTTTTTGTTTTTTTCCAATAAAGTTTGTTTTTAGTAAATAGTGAAAATGATGTATTTTAATTCAAAACCTCCTTTTAATCTAATTTATTTATATGTATAGATTATATTTTTAATTGGGTTTAAAGTTTATTTGAAATATATTTTTACCATTTAATCCAATGGTGGTAATTTTAAGTAATTTCACTTTGAAATTGGACATAAACAGGTGTCAATCTTTTGATAGATATTGTTTCATAAAAACACGCTATTTATTTTGATAGTGGGAATTAATTATAAAATTAATTAATGAAACATATTTGTTTCGAATTTGGTAAATTGGACATAATTTTTGAATTTGGAATATCAAATTTACTTTGGATAAATTTTTGGTATTTTTCTGGAAAATGTTCATTTTTAATGAATAGTGAAAAATACTGCATTTTACTTCAAAAATGACTTTTCATCTAATTTAATTATATATTTATATGGTTTATTTAATTGGTTTTAAAGTGTGATTGAATTATTTTTTTATAACTTAATACAGTTTTGTTCATTATAATTAATATCACTTTTCAATTGGATGTAAAAACAAGTCAATTTTTTGATAAATTTTTACTTCTTAAAAACATGTCTTTGGTTGTGACAACGAGAATTATTTTTAAATTAATTACTGAAATTTCTGTGTTTGGAATTTGGTAAAATGGATTCCATATTTTGAATCATTAGATCCTAATTATGTAATTAAGACTCTTGTTTTTTGGACATTATGAATAGTAATGACAATAATTATCTTTAATTATCGTGATTAATTAGTAATCGGGTAGTTGAGGGTAATAAAATAATATCATAATAATATGAAATGACACCAACATGTGTCAAAATCCTCTTTTTTGAGTCATGTATGATCATGTTAAGCTTTTTACCAAACTTGAGGGCCCGTGGAGTCACATGGGTGTGATAGTGACATTTATGACATTATTGTTTTAAAAGAAGAGAAATATAACAAAGGTTTGTATATCCTAAGTAAATCAATTTTAATTTTGTTTAAATAAATAATATCTTAGACTATAAATAGTCATTATAAATCTAAAAATATTTCCAATATCTTTGTATTTGTTTATAATTTTTAGACATTAAATAAATAAATTTATTTATGACACCATGATGATGCAGTGATTACCTCATTAATGAACGATTTAAATAAAATAAAAAGATAAGGTAAAATCTAAGACTTAAACTTGTCTAAAACCTAATTTATGGGTATATTTCTAACCCTTATCACATTATACATGAAATATATCATTTTGGGACATTTAAAATATGAAAAACATTTTATAATAACGTAACATTTCAAGACTTTCCAAAAGTGACCCTCCTCCCACTTATAAAAGGCCCCCACCTCTACCCTCTTACCCAAACCTCTAAAGCCCTTGGATCGTCCAACCTCTACTCATATTATCTCTCCAAATCCCTATCTCACTCTTAGAAACCTCAATTTGGGCAGAAGTCTTTCCAAGGAAGTCTTTGGCCCAAATCAAAAAGAGTTACCCGATTTAGAGGTAATGTCTTCTCTCGAGTTTCTTTCTTTTATTTTCCTTCTTCACTCACCACTATATTCTTATTATTTGATCCCATAATAACACTAGTATCATCAATATACTATTATTTTTTTGTGATAATTAATATACCTACACTTACGCACACCTCCGTCTAATGGTTAAAGAACATAATGTTTCTGTGGGTGGTGAATTACTGCCTCACGAAACGATGATTGTTCAATCTTCTTTTAACACCTTTCATGGTGGACATTATGATGTAAATGTATTTATATTTGATATGTATGGTATTTATTTTTTCTATATTATTCTGAATTTTATTTTTATATCACATTGTTATGCTTTTCATGTTGTGGAACTGCGATAATTTCATTTGAGGAAGTGTGGACTACCACCCCCTCAAGTGATGTGACTCGTTCATGCCAAAAATGGAATTTATAAAGAATGAAATTAATGAACTTATTTTACCTATATAAAATATATTTTATACGGGAATTAATATATATATATATATATATATGTCTCATTTAGTTTTAATTCCTTTAATATGACAATGAAATTAAAGAAGCGTTCATGCGTACGTACAGCCTACTATCTCCATGAACAGTGAATTTCATTTTTTATCTCCAAATGTTATGAAATAGTATAAAATGAATATATAATGGATATATATGATATTTAAATCATTAATACAATTCTTTATATGATGTACTTATAACTACATGGGAAATTATTTTCAAACAAGTTCATTTTTGACTCGTGTACCGAACATCGACAAAACGTATGATATGAACTCACATAATTAACTAATTACTATAACATGATAATATGTGATATGAATTTAATAATAAATTTTAAATTAAGTCCTTAAGAAATTATAAATTTACCTAAGTTTATTATTCAGGAATATAAAGAAACGAACATGACAAGTCGGACTTGAGGTAAGGCGATTTCTTATCTCACTTTTAATTCCATGAGATTTCTATTATTTGCCAATTATTTGTTGCATGTGGTATATTGTGTACTACCATTTAATATATATTATAATTATTCTATTTATATTCATGGTATAATGTGATTCATCTAGTGTTTATTATCTTTTTCTCATACAACTCGATTGATTACAACGAGGTAAGGAGTTTTTATCTCACTTTTTATTCCCGTGAGATTCATGCTACATTTTCCACTTTTTTATTTTGTGTGGTGTATGTTCTACCCATGATTTTATTATTTGTGTAATATAATTTAATTTTTTTGTATTTACATCTTCATTGTATTACCCTTCTTTCATGGGGTGTACGTTTTGAAAGTTACCCAAATCGGTAAGGGAACCTTTCACCCTCCTCTTTTTAAAAGACTTCTTTTTGTTAGGTCTTTTAATTTACATATTTTTATGTTGGGATATGTTCTTATATATACTTATTGCTCTAAATTTTATGTCCAAGTGATGAGATACCCTTTTTATCTCTCATCAACTCATTTTCTGAATTTTAAAGTGACGCTGTTAGGCTTTCAAATTTTTGTAAGGAAACTTCTTAACCCCATTTAAATTATTTGGTTTAAACCTCTACTTCTTGATTATGTCGTACTATGAATATTTGTGGATGACCTCTGATTGTTTTACACTTAATATTCACTTATATTGGGTGTATTGATATTTTTCACACATAATTATGTAATTTATTTATCCTTAATCTAAGGATATCGTCTTTGTATGGGAATTTGTCTCAATATCCTTTCATTGAGGAATACTTTAATTTATATACGACCTTATTTTATTAGTTGTATAATAAACCCTTTTTACTTTTAATTTCATTCAAAAGGAATATTTTTACATGAATTTTTTTACTAAATGACAAAAGGAATGTTTTTGTCTTACGTATGCGGAGACAATGACTTCTCCGACGTCGTGACCATTATTTGAGTTTTGGCTTCCTATACAAGCCATAACTTTGTAAATGAAAAATAAATACCATGTTTTACTTTTCTTTTATTTTGGTATTGAAAATTGTTTTAATAATGTTTTGATTATATCAATGAGTTGTATTGATATCTTGTGATTGAAATGTGGAAATGTTATGTTTCCATTATGCATGTTTTATGTGATACGGTTATGTTATGGTTCTTGGGCATTGTTTATGAAGTCAGGTGGTTCCATGAAAAACTAAGGGTGGGTGAGCCCGAGATAGATCTCTAATGCATTGGTTAATGTGAAGGAATTAAACGCTATGGTTTCTCTGAGGATATTTAGGGAATATATTGTGATGGTTATTCCAAACATAACCATGAGGGTTACTCCCTACGTAAGAATGTTATGAATGCCTCAAGTTACCTTTATGTATTATGATTTCTATGTGTATTTCACAAATCTTATGATTTCATGGGATATGCTAAAATGCTTATGCTATGTATATATTGATGATCTAATGTTTTCTTTCTTTGTGTACCCCTTACTGAGCTTTTTATTATCTTCCCAAGTTTTTGAAATGTTTTTCATAGGACATAAATTGGATTAGGGTCAAGGATAGGATCAAAGATATGTAAATCTGTCTAAAACATGGAACTAGACATGACTATTTTGTTCAAGAGTTTTTATTTTGTGAAAAAAAAATGGCAACTGAGTAGATGTGTCTACTTTGTAATCATTGAGATATAATAGTTGTGTCCTAATTATCTAAAACTCTAAACCTAAAAATATCCTTAATGAGAATTATTCATTCAATATTATGTAAATTTATAAGTTTGGGTCCTTATAGTTAGCTTCACAAGTGAGGATGGGTCTACACTCTTGTTATAGGCCACAAAGACTCGATGGGTAGTTCATATACTCACCGTGTTGAGCCCCATTTAGTTTATTAGCATTGAATTTTTTTCTAGAATGCCTTGGAATATGGTAAAGTAATGTTGTAAATAAATGATTGAATAAATAATGTTAACCCATGGTGTTGGAGCCTTCTTGGACGCAATGTTGAGGATACAATTTGAAGGGATAGTGGACTTTGGGTGTGATTCTAAGGAAATGTAATGTGAAATTTTTAATGGTTAATTAATGTTTAAAGAATTAATTAATGTAATTTGAAATTGATAAAAAGGGAATGAGTTAATGTGATTAATCTCTTTAAATTATTGTGAGATTATAAGATACTTACTCTTGGATGTGACAGCTGAGAGTCTGAGAGACATTAGATTCAGTTGAGTCTAAGACTAGGATATTCCCATAGTGTGGTTGAGGGCTATATTATATTCTATACTTTTTGTGTTTCTATACGCTGATCTACTTCTTCAGTTAGGGAAACTGACACCTCGGGGATTCAGATCCCTAGGGGTGTTTTCCCCAACATTCTAGTGGAAGTATGGATGGATGATTACCCCATTTGGCTATGCTCTCTACTGTTGGTAGTTACTTTTACTAGTAAGAACAACGGTTAGTTTTCCCCATATATGTGTGTAGAAGGCTATAATGGCTTGTGGTTATTCACAAAAACAAATTCTGGATATAGTTTCCTATGGACTACTATAGGTGTAACGTGTATAGGTTGTGATGGATTGAGGATCATTACTTGGTGTATGTGATGTAATGGCTCGAGGTATAATACCCGACGTATGATAAACGTTATGCGAGTTTTGGTGGATCTCGGAAACTACCTGGTTAATTTTGCTTATGTGGATGTGGTGATTTTTTTGCATGAGGTTCATGTTGTGGTGCTTTTCCCAAGTGTATGTGGGAAAGCCTTTTTTGGAGAGAGATGCTTAAGACGTGAGACATTAGGGCAAAGTGAAAAACTAGTGGGGAAGTTGTAGTGGGGTACCCTTGACATTATTTGTTATATTATATACTTTTGTGTGGGTTTCTTGGTGAGAGTATCCATGGTGAGTCTGGGAACTTACTATTCCTATTTGGGTGATGAGTTATTTTCACATGTTTTTTACTATGATTTAGTATGATTTCATTTCTTTTGCATGAGAGGATTCAGGGAGGACCCTACTGAGTATACTATTATACTTAGCCTAGGTATATATAAACTGTTTTTCATGTCACTTGGAGTAGGTTGGAGATCAATCTGGTTCCTATCAGCTTGGGGTTGCAGGAGCTGTTCGAGGTGGTGGTTACTGCTATTTTTACTTTCTTTTGTGTATTTTCAGTTTTTCCCCTTTCAGTTTTAGTATTTTTCATGACATTACATATTTATAGTTGGGATTTATTTTATATTGTTTTCTGAGTTGGAGTTGGTTGGTGTCTATTTTATCTCTCTCTTCTGCATGTGTTCTCTTAGAGGTTAATGCCTCCCATTTGTGTGTTTATTGTACCCTAGGTGCTAGTCGCCAACCTGGGGCCTACTGAAGGTAGGACTCAGAGGTCATTATCTTCCTTCTCACATTTCTGGCCTTGGAGGGGGATACATTGTGGGGAGGTTATCATGACAGATGATGGATGGAATATTTTCAGCAAAGAGGTCAAGTTTGAAGCTGAATTCAAATAAGGGTAACTCACATTGGATGATTACCACCATGATACTATTTCCCCTTTGAAATATTGTAATCTTGATTTTATAATAACAAACATATTGGAAAACTAAATTTCAAAGAATCTCAACATGCCAATGTTATTGGTGATGATTCCTAACATTTAATATTTTTTTCAAAAGGTAACATGAAAGGAAATAACTTATGGTGGTTGAAGGGTTATATATTCCCCAATATAAAGAATAAGTATTAGAACACTCTTAAAGAATCATTTATGTAACATAAAGTTATTTTTATGTGATAATAAGAGTCTAATTATCTATATTTAGGTTGTTTTTTAGTCATGGAAATCATTTATGGAAGGCAATGTGTTATATCTATAATGTTACAAAGAGTATAATTAAATTTTCAACTATTGAAAAAGACATAGATCATGAATTTCCACTCACCAAATTATTAATGGTTAATATTTTGTGTAAAATTATGAAGTATAATGATTTTTGTTGTGAGAAACCATAAAACATTATATGTTCTAAAAACTAATTTTAATTTAATATAATCAATTAAAGGTTACTATAACCAAATAATTTTGGAAAATTTAAAACACCCAAAGAATACATAAAATTTGAATATAATTAAAGGGCTTGAATGGAATATAGAAAGTAAAAAATGTTGGTTTTTAGAGTGTTGATTTATCCAAGGAGTTCAAGTGAGAGTGGAAAAAATGTTTTAGTTCCATGATAGTTTCAACAACATGAGGGGTGGGTCCTCTGTTGGGGTTCAATTTAAATATCATAAGGGTTTTATGAGTTATTTTTAAAAAACATTGATAATGAATTAAATTTATCAGCACTAAAATAGGAATTGATGATAAAAACATCATTTATGAGTACAAACTCTTAGCAATGATAAAGATTTGATTTTATCAGCACTTTCTAGAGAAACATAAAAAGATAGGTTTTGTATGTATTTTGTATTTTAGCGCTTAAAAACCAATATTTATCAGAAATATTTGGGAAGAACTGATAATGTTCTAGATTTCTTGACCTGGGAGCTGATGGCCACTAAGCTCATCCTTCCCCCTATGGATTTGGAGGGACCTCTATCATTATTTAAGAGAACTCATACTCTCTCCTTCTCTCCCATTTCTATCCTCGATTTTCATCTTTCATTCCCTCAAATATTTCTTATCCCTAAAGTTCCACATTTGATTAATGACTTCCTAAAACCTTTTCTCCCATCCTTGAAGTTCACCGATGCCTCGTTGCTTCTGAACCTGATGTTGATAGCATGTTTGAAACAATATCATCCCTCAGTGGATTCATTTGAATGGTTTGTTTTAGATATTTGGGACTATAAGAATGATTAAATTTGTGTCTTATGAAAAAAAGGAACATCATAATTTAGTTACTTTTAGAGAATGACTTGTACTAGCCCTGGTCCAGTGCCCCCACATCTGCAATGGATCATTTTTCTCTTTATTCAGGTGGACTTATGATTTTCAAATGAAATGAGATACCCTGACTATGGTGATTTATATTTATTTTTCAGAGAACCCTTTTCCATTTTAAAATCCTTCCATTATTAAAAGTTTATATAATTTGGTTGGTATATATTTATGTTTCGATAGTGGAACTAGAACTAATTTAAATCCTATTTCTGGGTAACTTATTATTGAGTTCGATGTTTTAAGAATGCTAGAAAATAATGTTTGGATTGCAGTTGGGGTAGAGATCTACTACAAGAAACCTATTTCTTTTGAGTCGTTGATCTATTTTTTCTCTCCCTTAAAGAAAAACTTTCACTTTATAGAAGTGTGTAGGTATGGGTGCATGAATTAATTCCAAATGTCAGATGTAAGATTAGGATTAATTCGTAAGGTTGTAGTGTACATTTTCATTGTAGGTATGAAGGAACAAGTTCCCATTGGTGTTTTTATTGACTGAATCAATAATTTGGATATAGTTCACTTTGTATCATTTGATTTTGGCTAGTCGAATGGGAAAAATCTACAAGCTAGCCTCATATCTGAACAGTTGAATCATAAGAAAATAGAAAAGGTTTTCACACTCCAATTAAAGGTATGACTATTAATTATTGATTTGATAGTAGTAGAAATATATGATAGATTGAGATGTAATTCTGAGGGGGTTTGTGCAATATTTTCTATGGAAATTAAAAAAATGAAACTAAGGAGGCATACACTGAGGAGGCAGGGAGAATTAGTTTTAAAGATAAACACAAGGCGATGTATAGGCGGCATGTGAGGATGATGCAATGGTCTATATAACCAATCAAGGAAGATGGGGATGGGTGAATTCCAC
Source organism: Viscum album (assembly GCA_963277665.1). NCBI lineage: Eukaryota > Viridiplantae > Streptophyta > Magnoliopsida > Santalales > Viscaceae > Viscum > Viscum album. The sequence goes on along the minus strand of OY728158.1, from coordinate 375,002,218 downwards.
ATGTAGGTTGAGGCCGAGAGGGAATAGCTTAACTATTGATATTAGTATTCAATTTGAATATTTGGAGGTTGAATGTTTGGTTTAGGGGAAAGGGGATGAAATATAGGAAAGAATATGAATCCAATCCCCAATACCAATAGAGAACTTCTCTGATGGCCAAAGACATTACGGGAAAAATTAGGAGGATGAGATATCTATCCATGTTTTGGATGAAAAATTTTATTGATTAAATGTAAGAATCCAATACAGCATATAGAAGAGGAAGGGGTGGAAAGGAAAAAAGGATTTAGGGAGATGTAAAATGTTAAAGGGAAATAGGTCTAAAGTCTGTAAGGACTAATCTCAGTTATCTAAGACAATGGAAACAAGGTTATCCAAAAAGAATAAGTAGATGGATAGTGAACCCATGTCTCATGGCCATAAAGGCATGAAGTGTTCAAATATTTATAGTGAAAATTAGATAATAGAGTGAGGTGAGGATAATGAATAGGAATAGGTTGGTCGTATAATGGAAGATCCGATTTAGGAATACTAGGTATCTAATATTAAGGTCAGGGTAGCAGATATGGAGGATTGGGAATGGGGGGGAATGAGAGCCTATTATACATTTTAATGAAGAAATGTTAGAGGAGGCATCTGAGATCAATGCTACATAGGAGGAGATCCATAGGATGAATGAGAGGATGATTCAAGTGGACACAAAGAAGGAATAATGTGTAAGGATAAATCAGCTGTTAAAGACTATATGAAATAAATTATAAAATATTAAACAAATTTATTTTAAAAATGAATAAATAATGAAAAAGTAGAGACTAATTAACATTGTAAATGAATAGATAATCTTAAATGCCTGAATGTAATAAATGGGTGAAATTTAATAATGTAAAATAAATAAACTTCAAAATTATTCAAAAAATGTGTGAGTTTTATTAATCATATAAATTATTAAAAAGTGAAAATGAATATATATTAAAATTAAATGAATATATATGAAATATATAAATTACAACCATATTAGAAATTGTAAATGCTAAAAAATAATTATATACAACTAAATAATAAAATTTATGAAATTATAGTAATATTAAAACCTTGAAATTATAAATAAAAGATATAAATAAATAAAATTAGTTGTGAATAAATAATACAAAATAATATTAATTGAATGAATTTTCAAAAAGAGAGAAATTAAATAATTAAAAAATTGTAGATTGCAAAAATAATTTAAAATATCAATGTACTATCAAATATTTAAATTATTAAAAAAATTATATATGAATGTATGGTAAAATTAAAATAAATAAACATTTATTATATAAATTACAACCATATTAAAATAATTTGACATTAATGAATAAAAATATATAAATAAATATTAAAAATTGAAATCAAAATATAAAAAAAGTAACAATGAAACTTTGAAAATGAATAAATTTTAAAAAATTTAAATAAATTAATATTTTTATTGATTAAATAATATATAAAATGAATAAATTCAAAAAAAATATTTTAATGTAATAAATAGAATCTTTTTAATAATATTAAAAATTATGAATAATATTTACTGATTATATATATATATATATATTATAGAATGTTAATAAATATAAATCTTAAATAAATATTAAAATTTTAATAAAATAAGTAAATATAATTTGTGTGTATGTTCTATATAATAATGAATTAATTAAATATATGTATGTATCAAATTATTAAAACACACATTTTATATATGTTTAATTGGATAAAATCACATTTAATTAAACTTCCATCACTTGATACAATTACTTTATATTTTTAATTAATATTAATTGTTAATTATAATCCATTTTTCACTAAGTATATGACCTATTTAATATTAATATACATATTTGATATTATATAAATCATATATAATGATATATTATATTTATTTATGTATATATATAATTATGAATATATTTCAATATTAAAAAAGATTAAATATATTATGAACAATTATGTTTAAATAAAGTAATGATTAATAAATTAATAAATATTAAATAAAAAATCTTTAAAATATATAAAATATAAAAAAAATAAACAAAATAAACAATATTGCAAAAAAAACCTATATTTGTGAACACTAATACTGATATCACAATCATTAGGGATAAAATGATTTATCCATTCCTAAAAAAGCATTCAACCTTTATCATCACTTATAAAGGACCCCTTTATTAGTATTGATAAAGGAACCCTTTATCGGATCTTTTTTAGAGCTGATAAAGGCTATATTAGTTAGTGAAAAATATGTTATCCTATACCATCCAAATAACATAACCATATTAAAAACATAAAATCAAATTGGAATATAAATATTACAGAAAACCAGAATGATATATAAATATTAAATTTCACTACCATTTAAATTCAAAATTTATAGATAATATATTTTCATTAATGTGATATTTACAATTAATTAAATAAAATTAAACTCCAATATACAAAATCAAAACATTTATAACATATTTTTTTCATCAATCGTCTCCTATAAGAACATTTTCTCTGTAATAAAACCAATGTTTTTTAGTAACTTTAATTGAAATAGTAAACAAATTAGTATTTTAATATAATTCATATATTATTAATTATATTATTAATTAATTTATACTTCAATGATATAATCATTTATACAATTAATTTTATTATTAGTTCTGTTGTTGTTAATTTTATATTAATTAATATTTATCAAATATACTGTTAAATATTAATTATATTATGAATTGTTAATTACATTGTTAATTAATAATATAAAAATTATATGGTTAATTACATAATATTATAATGATATTATCAGTTATTAATTATTTTCATTGCCTAAATTGTTGTTAAAAATTTCTTCATTAAATAAAATTATCAATTTTAAAATGAAAACATGTGCTTTGATAATATCGGGCACATTATGTGTCATATTGATGTGTGGTCAATTCTTGTAGGTCATTAATTATTTACAGATGATTGTCCTACATTTTGAAAATATGAGCTCATTTATTCTATTTTGGCAATGTGACATAATTTTTAAACATAAATAAATGTTTTATAATGAAAATAATCTCATTTGGATTCATATAAGCCATATCACATGTTATATCCTACATGTCATAAATTAATTATATACAATTTTTCAAAATTTATAAAATAATTGGATCTCATTTACTCAATTGTGATAATATGATGCTCATTTTAAACAAAAATCAAAAACTTATATTTAAAACACACACTTTGAGTTATATCGATAACAAAATGTGTCATATTGACATGAGGTTGACTCTTATACAACAAGAATTAATTGTCGATCATCATCCTAACTGTTGAAAGAAAACAGATTTTTTTCTTGGTTTTGGATTTGTGACGTATATTTTAAACTAAAATGCACTTTTATATAGAAAAAACTCATTGATTCATATGGACCACATTTTGTGTTAGATTAACATCTGATCGTTTACTATAATCCCAAATGAATTATGTGTCATTTTACTAATGTTAAAAAACAGTCGATGATTTTTTTCATGATTTTTGAAATATGACACATTTTTTAAATTAAAATGACACTTTTATAATCAATGTAACAAATTATATTCATGCAGGACACATCGTGTGTTTGATTGACCTGATATTGATTCTAACTTTTCACATATGAATTACAATTCATTGTCCTAAAATTTTTAAACAATAAAAGGTTATTTACATAATTTTGGTTATGTGATGCATTTTTTAAACTAAAATTAAACATTAATATTAAAAACACACTTTTTGGGTCATAAATACCATATCATGATTCGGATTGAAATTTAGTCTATTATTAGACATCTTAAATGTATAATGGTTTGTTTTAATAATATTTGAAAAAAACTAGATATTTTTTCTTGGTTTTGGTTCATTGACATGTGTTTTAAACTAAAATGACACTTTTTTAAAGAAAACATACAATTTTAATCATATCGAGCAGATCATGTTTCATATTGATGTGTGGTCAATTCCGACATATCAAAAATCAATTAGAAAATGTTTTCTAAAATTTTGAAAGCAATCCAATCTATTTTTTTACAATGTGACACATGTTTTATGCTAAAATGAATAATTTATATTGAATACATGCCCATGGAGTCATACTTGACAATTCATGGGTCGGATTGATGTGTAGTAAATTTCTACAAATCAAAAATAAATTATGGATCATAGTACTAATTTTTTAGGAAAATTTCATCTCATTTATCTATTTTTTCTAAGCCACATGTTTTTAAAATAAAATGAAACCTTTTTATGAAAAAGTGCACTTTGACCCACATCGGCCACATCATGTGTCGGATTAACATGTTAATAATTCATAAATGTCACACATGAAATATAGATCTTTTTCCTAATTTTTTAAAACAATATGAAATAATTTTCTCATTTTTGTCTATGTGACGTGTGTTTTAAACTAAATTTACACTTTTATATTGAAAACTCACACTATGATTCATACAAACAACATCATGGGTTGGGATGATATGAAGTAGATTTATATATTTCTTATATGTATTATTGATCATTTTAATATTATTATAAAATAATCACATATTTTTTCACTATTTTGGATATGTCATGCATGTTTTTAACTAAAATAACAATTTTATACTAAAAACAAGCACTTTGAGCCATAACAACTACATCATGTGTTGGATTTATGTGAGGTAAATTCCTACACAGCAAACATGAATTATTACTCATTTCCTAGGATTTTGAAAACAATTTGAGATCTTTTTCTTAGTTTTTACTATGTGATTCATATTTCAAACAAAAATGACACATTTCTATTGAAAATGGACACTTAGAGTTATACCTAACTCATCATGTATTATATTAATATGAGATCCATTGTTACTTTAAAACAATGAATCATTGATCATTCTATAAATGTTTCAAGACAATTTGAGCTTGTTTATAAAGCTTTGTCATTATGATGTGTGTGTTACACATAAATGAAAATTAAAAACATGCAGATAGTGTAATTCCATGCGCATCATGTGTCAGAATTATATGAAGTCAATTCTTACATGTCAAAAATGAAATACGGATCATTTCCATAAGGTTTAAAAATAACCATAGACTATTTTCTTAGTTTTTTTATTTGGGACTTGCGATCTAAACTAAAATGACACTTTTATATTGAAAACATGTACTTTCATTCACACCAGCAACATCGTGTATTAGCTTTACATGTAGTCAATTCTTACATGTCACAAAAAATATGTACTGTAATCATAAGGTTTGAAAACAATTTAAACCTCGTTCCATGTTTTTGGATAAGTGATGCATGTTTTAAACTAAAATGACACTTTTACATTAAAAACTCACACATTAAGTCATTCTGGACACATTATGTGTTGGATTGAAATCATTGGATTTATACACACCAAAAATAAATTATAGATTTTTTTTCTTGAATTTTCAAGACAATATATGATCATATTCTCATTTTTTGGCTATGAAATGTGTTTTTTGTCTGAAATTAAACTTTTAATGAGATAAAAATTCACTTTGACTCAAACCATACACATCATGTATCAGACTGATGTATGGTCAATTCCTAAATATCAAAAATGAATTATGGATCATTTCATGAATGTTTGAAAACAATATGAGATATTTTACTCTGTTTTTTACAATATGATGTGTGTTTTAATATAAAATGACACTTTTATATTGAATACACAAACATTGAGCCATTCTTCTCACATAATGTTTTTGATTGACCTTTGATCAATTCCTTTACATCAATGATTTATTATGAATTATTTTCCAAAGTTTTTATGATAGTTTAATATAATTTAATAGGTTTTGGATATGTGATGTTTTTTAGAGTAAAATGATACATTTAATGTGAAGACGTGCACTTTGATTCATAATGGTCGCACTGTGTGTTAGGTTGATTTTCATTTGGTTCCTACACATCCCCCATGAATTATAAATTTTATTCATAAATATTGAAAACAATATAAACTCATTTTATTGGTATTGATAAACTAATTTTAATTTTAAACTAAATTGAAAAATATATATTAAAAACATTCACTTTGATTCATTCAAACCACATTTTGTTTCATATTGATGTGAATTAAATTCCTACTTTCAATAATGAATTATGGATTGTTTTCCATAATTTTGAAAACAATATGAACTCATTTGATTAGTTTTGAAAATAGGACAAGCATTTTAAACTAAGATGAAACTTTTATACTGAAATCATGATCACTGAATTATCCTTGACAAATAGTATGTTTGATTGATATGTGATCAATTCTTACACGTTATAAATTAATTATATGGATAATTTCACTAAATTTTTAAAACAATCCATGTTTGTTTTCTATTTTTTGACAATGTGGCATGTTTTTTAAATTAAATTACATTGCAGTGATCAATGTTTTGCCCAACATTTTTAGCTTCGAACCCTTAATCAACATCATCCACATATAATTCCATGATTATACTTTGGAAACATGATCAAAATATTAGATAGAATCACTATTAGTACATACATTAACATTCATTGTCATGTCTTTGGTTGAATAAAATGTGAATGTGAATGAAATAAATTTTAATTTTCTTCATGGATGTGGTAAGGATCATAAAATAGTCAGGAACCTTTTTATATACTCATAAAAATACAGTAAGAGACAAAAAGAATGATAAGTCTGGGACTATGGAAGTAACATCCCTAGAATTTTTAATTATGACTTTAGATTTGTTGGTATAAATATACTTTACCCATTTCCCACTTCCTATTATCTTTACTCTAACCTCAATTTACAATCTCCTTTGAGAAAAATTAACTTCATGCATGTTACTAGATAAACAAGAATTTGTATAGTGTAACCCTCAATTATAAACTCCTTGAAAAATCATTCAATATTTCTTTATTTTCAGCTACATCAATAATGAATTTTGTAATTTCATCAAACTCAAACTAAAACCAAAAGAAGTAAATTAGTAAAAAGTTAAAATAAATTCATGGGAAATTGAGGAATGATAATATACCTTTTAGAATCATTGATGAATTATAATAACAACAGTATGATTTAATTTTTCACACAATATGTAGGTTTATTAAATATATCATACATGATGAATTGATGTTGGACTTCATCTATAGATTCATGTGGATTTAAACACATATGAAATTATTTCCCAAGAAGTTGGGACCTATTATAATGATGTTTTTTCTATTTTTTATAGATGAAACACCCTCAATAAAAACATTTATACTATTTACATCAAGAGAAGGAACCGTGTGTGGGGGAGGATCATAAACTCAATATCCTCACACAAGAGTGGAAAAATATCTATGGTAGGGTTCAAATTTATTTAGAATTATGGAAGGTTCAAATCATATTAAAATGTTTGTATGGTAATTACAAATATATTTTTATAATAAATATATAACTAAAATATTTTGAATAATATATGAAATTTATTTTTGGTAAATTAATTTATATCTATAGCAATGATGATTCATAAAATCCCAAATGTATCTCTAAGGTAATAACATCTAAAAGATCACATATATAATCATAAAACACCTCAACTTGATGTCCAAAATCATTCTGGCACCATATACTCTATCGACTAACCTCTAATAGTGATTTTTATTCATTTAATTTATTATAATTTAGGTAATCTGAGTAGTACATAAAAATATAGAAAAAAAAATTAAAAACATTTTAATTGAAATTGTAATTACCATAGAAAATTACATTTTTAGGGATTCTAGTCTATTGATGGTATATAATATCTATTATAAATTTTCTAAAATAATATCAATGAATATTTTGTTATTTTTTTGGATTATATAGAAACATTGACCAAAATATTTAAATAGTTTTCAAATATGTTTTCATAGATAAATATTATTATATAAACCACAATCTATTTCCATTTGAAGAAATCCTTAGGCTTCTTTTGTTTACTTCATAACCTCATAACCGTATTTAGAATATATTTATAGGTCACCCTATCATAAAAAAAATTATTAAAACAAAAAATAAAAAAATAATTTCAATTTTATCTATAAAAATGGAATTTCATGCCCCTGGGACTTGGGGTATGTAATGGGTCTCGCTCTACCAAGTAAAAAAAGAGGTATTTTCTTTTATTTAATAATAAAATTAGGCTTCATCCCCAACCTTTTAAAAAAATTCACAATTTACATCTTGTGTGGTTATTTTCATGAAAATACAAGCATTGTATCTAAAAAATAAAATGTTTGTCTATAGAATTTTCTTTATATTATAATCTAGTTCTTCTTAAAAATCAAATAATTTATAAAATTTATGTATATATAAATTTTATATTATTAGATTATATATTTTTACCCCTGCATTTTAGCATTCAAGATAAGTTCTTCAATCTATTATTATCTTTTCAAACATCATGATTATTTCATCATTTTTCATGTTAGTTTATTCTTATTACAAAACGAATTTTCCATAGAAGTGATAGAGGGATTAAGAATTTCAACTACTACTTCACAGATTTTTTTCTCTGTATAATGGTATTATATGCACCAGTTAAAAATAGGAATTTTTATTTACTATAATGAACATAATATATCATTTTTTGGACAAAAAAATGAAAATATACCTCATTTAGGTTGGAATTGGTGTCCTATGACCAAATTTATTACATTTTTTACATGTATATTCAGTGTATTTAATACTAATTAATCATATAATTATATATTGTACAATATTATGAATGATTTTAATGTAATAATTTCCAAGATTAGTTTTTTCATTGATAATGTCATAGAATTTCCCCACTATGATGAGAACTCTAAAGTGACATGATAGTATTATTAATATGGTTCTATGGTAAGATAATATACTATGATATGACATAGAGTATTTATACCATCAAGTGAGATTACTCATAAGATTATGAGGATTCTTCATATAATGGTTTAACATGGTAATCTTCAAGATGGGAGGTTATGAAAGAAGAACCTCCAATTGAAATTCTACATTTTTTGTGTCATTGAATATTCATATTTTTTGATCATTTGTAATGGCCCTTATACATTAATATTATCATTATTTCATGTCATGACTATCACGCTTAGATTTACTGATTAAAACCATGATAACATATGTTCACATCGAGGTAGGGTATGATGGGTTCATCATGATTGACATGTAATTAATCGATAATTCAAGGAAGTATTTTTACCTTCCATATTTATGGAAGTTGATATATGGTCTCTTTTATTAGAATATAACCATTGTATTAAATTCCATGGAAATGGTTTAATGACTTGTTTATTTCAAATTGAGAAAGAAAGACATATCAATCATATAGTTTGGTGACATGGATTTGAAGCCTTATTGATGAGATATTGTGACAAGGGGGATATATTAAAAAGTGATCATTCATATGTGGTTTTCATCATTTTGAAATTAAAATATCACTCTTGGGTTCCTTAACCTATTTCTAGACAATAGTGTTATACTTTAGGCAATAACAATAAATTCTATTGAGAAAGAATCCAATAGGGTTACACACTAAGTCATTTCACTGATTTTGATTAAATTATGTTTTAATTTAATTAAAGAAATAAATATAATTCTCATGGATGAGGAATAATTTTTATTCCCATTTTATTGATCGCATAAATTATGTAAACAATTATTCATCATATTGTGAAATAATATCTTTATTTAATTTATTTAATATTTAATAAATATATATTTATTGGTTTGTGATTAAAATATTTATCTAAGAGAATAGAATATTTTATTTAGTTATTTAATAAATGATAGAGGAGTTCAAACTGGCCAAGACTGTGTTCAATGCCAAATATTAATTAACAAATTTGTTAAACAATACTTATTATTATGCAAGTTATCATGCACCAAAAAATAATATAATTGTTATTTGATTTTGTAGAATGCAATTTTTTAATGTTTATTATATAATTTCATTTCTGACAAGTATTAAATAATTACTTTAACCTAAACCATTTCCCAATAGAAATACGATTATTCCTATTTTATATAGTATTGATTAGTGTAATAAAAATAGATAATTATGGAACACAAATAATTTATTATATACTCCTCCTTATATCTCCCTCTCAAGAAGGAAAACTACAAGAGATATTTTCTATAATACTGAATAATTAGTGATCAAGAATGAACAATGTTGGACATTTGATTTGTCTTAGTAGCAACTGGAGATCAAGTGGTATTTTCTGGAAATTATAAGATCACATGAGGATCATTGTTAGGGTATCCATAGATCCTTAGATCCCAATGAAGTAAATACATAAGGTTATTTTAAGCAGTTCAATATTAATCAAGGAAGAAAGAACCTAAACTGAGGAATTATTCTATTCTTATATTAAATAATTTATAAATTTGATGGGAATGATCCTCTCTCATGGTTTAAAGAAATGAAAATTAAAATAAATCTTAATTTATTTCCCACTACTTCACGCTTCTACTACATCTGAAAGAAACAAGTGGTATCAAAGTGGTCACATTTAAATTTATAATTATTTATTTGATTTTTTATATAATTAAAATTGTGGTTTTTTCTTCATTTCATATTATTCATTCTTTATCTGGATTTAAATTTAGATTCAACAATATATTTATCACGATTATTTCAATGTATAATTTTCATAATGTTTTTAGAATAGATGATGAATGAAAAATTTTCCCTTCGGAAAAGACTATTTTGTTCTGGTAAGATATGGTTACATGACATGTTCTCTGAATTAAACATTGTGTACCCTTGGAAGGTGCATCTAGATTCACCGAGTGATTTATAGTGTGCTATGTTGTAATTAAATGTAGTGTATACCGCATGTTGACTAGCCAACATGAGAAATTGTTTTTGGATTACAAGGCATGTATCAGTGTACACACCGTATAGTATAAACAGGTTAGTGGTGTAAATAATATAACCTATGTTGTCATTATACACAGTCAAACCCATGTGAGACTAAAAATTGAGATCATCTATGATATACATGAAATTTATGTGGTTTAAATAGTGTGTAGTTCATCAATTTTTACATCTGAAACACATGCCAAAGACCAAGGTGTGCATCAGAGGCACATGGAAAGTGGAACACACAATGTTTATCTAGTCTATTCTCCCTGTGTTGTTAAGAAGTGGTACACACTATTGACCTGGTCTTGTACCCTAGATATATAGAAATCTAGATACACATCGGGTGGATAGTCTATAAATTTCATGTAGTCTACCATTAATGGAATGAAATACATATTAAATTAAATTAATAATTGCAAAATTAAAACCATATTTTATTTATTGGAACACCAATGTGTGTTTGAAAATATAATAATGGTTTTAAAAAATATTAAATGATAAATTTATTTTTGATAATTAATATGTCATTATTAGTTCCTCCATTCAATTTCCATATCATCCATAAATTATGGGTACCTCTAATTATGTTTTGATTATGATTAAGATGAAAGGGGGCATATTAAATATTTCATTAGTTAAATAATTAAAGTGAATTCATCTTAATAATACAGAACCAATAATAAAATTAATTCTAGCTAGTTACTTTTGTGTATTCGTTGCATGTATGACCGTTCCTGATCTTGACCAAGACATGTGTATGTGTTGAATGATTTAATTAATTTTATTTCATGGGTTTTAAATTATTTATAATTATATTAAATATCATTTTCTATGCATCATCCCTCCCTCCAATATTATGTAGGACCTGTGTGTCCATGTATGTTTATGTAATACCATGTTAACTTATCCTTTGGTTCCACTCACCTACATGTGAGTAATAAATACGTGTAATTTATGGAGTATCTATTGGTGTGTGGAGGTTGTTCCAGATAGAACCATTATATTACTAATTCTGGTGGTACATAGGTGGATTGGTGGATTGTAGTTTCTCATACCATGACTAACAATATTTTTTATTTTTCCCAGGTCAAAGATTGATTTAATGACTTCTCATTAAATCAACCAGTGGATAAAGCTCATGAACAAGTCATTTAATTAATTTTTTATTTCATTCTATATAATTAATTATTTTATGGATGAAAGGCCATGATCACATTAATAAATGAATTAGTGTTAAAAGAAGGAAATTAAATAAATAAATTATGCATAAATTTTTTACACATCATGGTTAATTAATTAAGTAACATCCACATAATATTAACAAGACATGAAAAGGATAAAACAAGATAAAAAATTATTGATAATTAATTAAAATCCATCAGTTAAATATAATTTTATACTTGGCCTTCTATTACTTGATTTGAAATGAAATAATTTAGACTATGTGTTTTAGAAACCCTCATTGGGACAACAACTTTTAATGTGGATTTCTTATGAAGGTTATGGATTGACTTAACCATCTCACATCAAGATAAGTATTCATCACTATACTTAATGTAACATGGAGGTATGTGTGAGTAAATCCATGTTAAGATTTCCTGATAGTTAATTCCACTCAATGGATCAGGTGGCTGCAATTCCCTAGTTTCCAAAGACCAAGCTACCTAAAAAACATTATGTAGCTTTACCACCCCACATTGAGGTTATGAAAAGGGGAATATAGATCCATTCCATTAAAAAGTCATAGAAACTAGACATTCCAAGTTAAATGGTGATGGCTATTGGGACTTGATAAAATAGTTAGAGATTTAATAAAAATTAAATTAATTAAATTAATTTATTTTTTCTTGTATAATTCATAATCAAGATATATTCCAATAATATACTTCTTTAATTGTTGAATAAAATGGAAAGATCATTATTCACATTTTCCCTATAATCAATATATGATAAATAAAATCACTTCACTTGAAGTAACATCTAAGAGTGGTTTAGACGACTTCAGTTTATGATACACTGTGAATAAAAATAATATGTTCTAGAATACACAATGCTCGATCTTCTTACTGAAGAGGCAAGTGATTAAGAGGTCTTCATCTACCAAAATAATTTGAGAGATGCAGTTGATTTTCTATGTTTAATGATTTTATATATGTCTCGTGAACACATAAACTGTAAAGACCTAGAATTTCCATTTAATTTTTTTATTAAATGGTAATTTTACGAGTATGTGAAAATTGACGGCGCGTGATTCTGAGGCCCGAAGTGCCCAAAATGAATTTATGAACATTTTTTTGGGTACGTTCAGTAAACGTGTGAGCGGGTTTTTCTAACTTTTAAACCAGTGCTTGAAATTGAAATCTGAGGACACCATTGATCTCGCAGCACCGGTATTCACTGAAGGAGACCTTCACCTCAACCGTAGTGGTTCGAGAGTGAAGGATGGAATTTGGGTTTTTCATGATGGAATAAAATAAAAAAAAATGGTGTAACATTTTATTTTTATTTTATTTTGAAACCACCCCTGTGGATATTTCATAGGTGGGGACCACCTGAACTAAAGCCTTCCATGAGAGGTTATGGAGGTGGGGACCACTGAGCCTAACCTCTCATGAGAGGTTATGGTGGTGGGGGCCATCTGAGGCTTAAAACCCCTTGAACCCCTTGAACTCCCTCATAAGTGTGGGGAAGCCTCTTAAACTTCCCCCACTTAAATGGTTCCACCCCCTTTAATTTATTATTCTAACCTACGTAATTAATTAACCCAATTTGAAATTGTGCCAATAATTAAAATTAAGGGGAAACATAATAGTTGGCTATTTTTCATTTTGGGGAAAGGAATTGGAAAATGGGAGAGCTCTTGGAGGCTTACACTTCTTCCAACGAAGAATGCCGACGCACGACTTCGACTTCTTTTTCATAACATCCTCCAACAAAGAACGACATCGAAGAATGTTCTTCATAAATCAAGGAATAGGATGACGAACGATCCCGACATCGAAGCGTGGTTTCGGAAGTGATGATCATAGGCACTCTCTTCACCTTCTTCGACTTCCTTCTCACGCCAATTTCAAAGAACGATCCATGGTAGGGTTTTAGTTCCCATGTTCTTCCCTTATAATTTTTCATTTGTGGGGTTGAGAATTGTGATTGACGAAGTTTGGGGGGATTGATGTTATAAAATATCTCCCATTCATGTTTTTTATTCAAAAATGGTGAACCACTAGATACCGCTCTAACGTGGAGGGGACGGGCCAAACAAATATGGCCCAACCCCTCCTCCCTTCTTCTTTGTTGTGTTCTTCAAGATGGAAGAAGGTGACTTACACCACAACGATGAATGAAGAGATAGGTCGGCTAAACCAGCTGTCGGTGAAGGCACGGTGCCCTGTCGCCCCGCAGGTCCGCAGTTTGTGACCTCCGCGCCCTACGGCTGAGCCGCTGTAGCCACCCGTGGCCTCGCTGCTCGATCCACCACCGCCGCCTGCGGCCTCGCCGCCTGATCCGCCACTGTCAACCGTGGTCAATCCACCACCCGTAGCCTCACCACCCGATCCACTGCCGCTATCTGTGGCGGAGCCACCACCCGTGGCATCGCCCCCCCCCCCCCCCCCCCCCGAGCTGCCTCCACTGTTTGCGGCCCCGCTGCGCTACCTACGACCTCACCGAGCCGCCTCGCGGCCTCCTCCCTCCCGGTCGAGCCACCCTGGCCAAGCCATCCCATGGATTCCGCCCCCCTGGCCGACCCACCCCGGGCTGGGCCGAGCTACCCAGCGCTCTCGTGGAACCCCCACGGCCGAGCCGACCTGCGGTCTCAACCGCCCCGCGGCACCCGCGGCCTCCGCGGCCTCTCACGGCCCTCACGGCCTGCCAGGCCACCCAGCGGGCCGGGCCGCACCACGGGCCGGACCCGGACGAGATACAAACCTATACTTTACTTGGGTCATAACATTGGCACCATACATCCATTTTATGAACCATCTGGGGCGCTAAAAAATTTTGTTGTGAGATGGTCCCTTTGAGTATACCCCACTGGAGTTTTGGTTAATGTTGAGGTATGGTCGGGATGGATCAGGCATAAATCCAACTGGTCCCCTAGGACTAAAAGGATAATAACTCACATATCAAGCATCTGATTGACACGTCGTCTGTTGTGTTGACACCCCTATGACGTGGAAGAACATTGAGATACTTCTTCATGGGACTTAGTAGCAGTTGGAGTATCGACCAGTGACTTGTGGATCGGATCCTCTCGGAGACGAGCAGGCCTAGTGCGGGAACCCAGTAGCAGGTTGTGACGAAAAGACTGATGAGTGATCATGTGTGGGTCAGCACCTAGAGATCATGTGTGGGTCAGCTTCTAGAGATCCTATGTGGGTCAACTCCTAGCGATCCTATTTGGGTCGGCTCCTAGAGATCCTGTGTGGGTCGGCTCCTAGTGATCTTGTGTGAATCATCTCATAGCGATCATGTGTGGGTCAGCACCTAGCGATCATGTGTGGGTCAGCTCCTAGTGATCATGTATGGGTCAGCTCCTGGAGATCCTGTGTGGTTCAGCACCTAGAAATCTTGTGTGGGTCGGCTCCTAGCGATCCTTTGTGGGTCTGCTCCAAGATATCCTGTGTGGGTCAGTACCTAGCGATCCTATGTGGGTTAGCTCCTAGAGATCCTATGTGGGTCAGCTCCTAGCAATCTTGTGTGGGTCAGCACCTAGTGATCCTATGTGGGTCTGATCCTAGAGATCCTGTGTGGGTCAACTTATTTACAGAATATGATTATTTAGTAGTTACATATAATCATCTCTACTACTTTACTTAATTTATACCTAGTATGAGTTGAGTTTGTACCTGTGTGGTACATTCCTTTATGGTAATACCTTGGTGGTATTCTCCAGTGTGGCGTGATTGTGTGGTACTTGCCTTTGTGGTTTACATTCCTTTGTGGAATAGTTAAGCATTGGGCTTTGGGGTTGGACCCTGTGTTTCCTCGTGATTGAGATGGGTATGCTTGATAACTTAGGTATATATATGGTCATATACCTAAGTAGGGTTGACAGTTGACTTCATGCTTTGAGGTTTATCCTTTGTGTATTTTTGAGACCTTGAGGGTCTTAGGGTCCTTATTGAGTATCGTTATACTCACCCCTGCATGGGCTATGCCCGCACCTTGTTGTGTTTGGTGCAGATGAAGGACAGTGATGGTCGAGGCTGAGAGTACTAGGACTGGACGGTGCTCGGAGGTGGACCATACAGCATGTCGGTACGTAGAGGAGATGGGTGGATGTGGAGTGTTGAGGAGGTGATCTGTACTTACCCATTAGGTAGGAACCTTGGAAGACGACCCAGTAGCTATCTTTCTCTTTCTTTAGTTGTTTTGTATTTTAGTTGTACTTGTACTTTCCAGTTGGGCTTGTATTCTGTCCCCTTTTACTTAATGCACTCACTCTATTTACTTTACTTGAGTTCGTATCTTGATGTGTGCATGGTTTTGTGTGCTTACAGGTTATAAAGTAAATGCCTTCCTAGTTCTAGGGAATATTCCTTTGGTGCTAGTCACCAGCCCCTAGCATATGGAAGGCGGGCATGGGGTGGTCATGGCATGGGCCCCTGGGGATGGGTCGTGACATGAATTCTCGTAAAAACATGTATGCATATAAAATTATATATTAATGTTATATAATTTACCATGAGAGAGATATAAAATAATAGTTTTATTTATCCAAGGCACTCTTTCCTTAAAAATATTAGAGAGGGTTCCCTAGATGGGCCTCACGTAGTCAATCTCATTGGCTACATTGAGCACCAAGAATATATGGGGTTTCAAATCTCTAAAGAACATGGTACTACTAACATTAATGAATCACTCCATCAGAGCTTCTATATCATTTTTTTAAATTTTAATATGAACAACACTGATATGCCACTGCCAGATCTACTATCTCTCCTTCTCCATTTCAATAAGCATATAAAGAATAAATGTCCTTCTATCCTTATATTGCAAATACTGAATTGTAAATGGGAGATCTTTAATCACAAATCTTCTTCATAGCCATCAAAGAAGAATATTATATAGGGTAAAGAAAGGGAACATGATGTTTCTTATTTATCCTGTGGTAAGAAGATCCACTAGAAGAAAATGACACCCAACCAATGAATAAAGAGGAATATTCTGGTGCTTTTTCATCAAATGAATTTTTTATATTTCTCCAAATTGGGTATTAGATTATTCTTTTGGTGCTCACATATTTATTCAAATATTATAACTCAGTAGGTTCAAAATAATTTATTGATGGGAGGATGATATATGACCCACCAATAGATATAAACTTCATTTTTTACTATCAATGACTACCAACACACATTTCCAAATGGGATGATCATGTTATTAATTTGTTTTTATTATGTAACTTCAAATATAAAAAACAGTATATCAGTATCCAAACTTGATGGAAATGTTTTTATTTTCAAATTACTAAATAATTATTTCATCCTTTATATTTTTTATGTTAAGAGATAATTAAATAATAGTCTTTATGTGATGGACTACACAAACCAAATAATTTTAATAGATAAAGAAACTAACTCACATGACTTAGACCACACCCAACATTGGAATCATCATTTAGGACATGTAAATGAAAGGTGAAAGGGATAAATAGATCCACAAATTAGTTCATAACAATGTGTGTGCAAAATTTCATATTGAAATAAGGGTTCATTGCTCATCCATCATAAACTTTACTAATGATTTTAGTAAATTTGGATATGTCTAAAAAATGAGTTATAAGACCCATTATTTTTTTAAATTGAAGTAATACAAGAATAAAATTTAGAATCATATTTTTAAGAGGGGTATAAAATCACCTAGAACATAGTGGAGAATATCTTAATCATGACATCATTGATCATTTATGGGAGTTCGAGAAACTATATCAACACACTCCTCATTATATGTCTTAGTGGAATGGTGTAAGGTAAAGGAGGAACTATAACTTGTTAGAAATGGTGAGATCAAGGAAGATCCATGTGAGTCTTCCATTATCCTTTTGTGGATACACATTACAAAAAATAGTACAAACAGTAAAACCAAGTTCTAAATAATGAGAACGATTGTATACCATACCAATTATGGAATGGAACAAAACATGTGTTGTTATAGTTGCATTTATGGGGTTGTGAAGAATTATTTATGGCCTCTTTAGGTAATATCCATAGACCATATGACACTAAGTATACCTTTATAGGATATTATATGGTCATAATGGTATATTACCTATATGGCCCCTCATAAAAAATGATTATAGTGACAAGACACACCTTATTCATTTAGAGGGAGCACATCTCAAGAAAATATAGTAGGAGTTACATAGACTTTAATGAAGTTGAAGTTCAAGGTACACAAGAGTTGGCACAATAATAGATTCCACAAATCCAAGTGGAAGAAGATTCATTTCTAGATATAAAAGTACTATGTACGACTACAATAATGGTTATATAACTAGAATGTTATGTATTTCTAGTCACTAATGAAGGTGACTCATTACTAGTTGTTAATAATGATCCTCTAACCAAAAATGAAGCATTATGTGGCACAGATGTTTCCAAGTAGCAAGAATCCAAAAAATCTATAATGGATTCCATGAACTAAAACCAACTATATATTTTGGAATATCCTCCAGTGGATTAAAGTAATGTTGGATGCAAATGGGTATTCAATAAAAAACTAGATATGGATGGATAATTTAGTACCAAAAAGGAACAACTTGTTGTAAAATGGTTTAAATAGTGTAAAATAATTGACTAATATGAAACATTTTCACTAATTTAAATGAAAAAATCCATCAGAATTAACTTGAAATTGCAGCTTAACATGACTATGATATTTGGAAAATATATGTTAAAAGAACCTTTCATAGAGGGATCCATCAATAATATGTCTATATGAAACAAACTGAAGGGTTTGTGACTCTAAATAATGAAATTAATATATGAAAATTAAAAACAAAACTATTTTTGAATTAAAGAAATCATCCCTATATTGGAACATTCATTTTGATGAATCCATGGAAAAATTTGGTTTTATAGTGAATGAGTGTGATTCTTGTATCTACAAATGGTTTTTTTGGAGTGGAGTCATTTTCTTAATAGTATATGATGATTAATTCTTACTAATTGGAATAGAAATACTATTCATATAGTTTGTTAAATAATTCATGAATAAATTTTTATCTATTATGGACTTGGGAGAGGAACTTTATATAATTGGGATCAGGATCCATCAAGACAAATCTAAGAGGTTTCTCAACCTAATATAAAGCATACACATTGATAAGATATTGAAGAGATTCGGTGTGGATCAATCGAAGAAGAGATTACTTCCATCATCAAATCAAATTCATATTTATATAAAATGTGTCCACAAATAGAAAAAGAATGAAATATAGTGGAAATGATTCCATATTCATCAATGATTAGGTCATTCATGTATATTATGTTATGTACTATGCTAAATGTTTCCTACTCATTAAGTTCAGAAGGATGATATCAAATTCATCTACGTCACCCCCATTAGATGGTATTCAAGACTATCATTAATTGTCTTAGATATATTAAGGATATGTTCTTGGTTTATAGATGATATGAGTAACTTGTCATTATATAATATGAAGATTCTAGTTACCAAATTGATCAATGTAACATGATGTCACAAATGGGATAACTCCAAATAGATTTTTTTTATTTTCTTGATAAATCACTTTAAGGTTTAGTGGGATCCTTAGAATAAAAGATACCAAATACCAAATTTTAAAGACCACAGACATAAAAGGCATAAAATATTAAAAATACACTAAAAGACCTCAAAATTAAACATCATATTTCAAATTCAAACATGCATTCAGAAAATAAATACATCAATAGCTCGAGTCATGTACCCCATTGAGCCACACTCCCTGAATCATAACCCTGATTCAAAATTAAAACATCATTGAAATCAAAAACTCAGTAATTTAGAATCTGTCAAAGTAGATCCTCATTACAATTACCAAAAATTGAAGGCCTTTGAGATATGTAGAGGATATCTCCTATAAATATGCAAATTGAACATCAGATAACTAACAACCAAAAAAATTTACATCACCTAACACTGTGACCTCATGGAATGTCATTAAAGATTAGAACTCACCTCCCAAGACAACTTGAAAAACACCATGCAAATAGGGTTGGGAGGAGAGTGGAGGAATCCTAGAGCATGATTAGAGTTGGAATAGATGCAGTTGAATACCAATAATGAAAACTTCTATTGTCACTAAGGATGAAATCCATGAAAAGATATTTAATATAATGATTCCTAACAAAAATAATAACCAAAAAACACAACCCTAATAAAAATAAAAAATAATAATAGAATGTACCAAAATGTGACCAATGAAGGGGATTAGGGAGAGAACCAAAATGAATTACAGATCCTAGTAAATCAAAGGCTCTTAACTAACTAATCCCAAACCCCACACGAGAGCCACTACATCGTATCAAAATAGAGTCTAGTGAAATATATTTGGGAGTAAGATCATATATTGAGATGAACAAGGCCTCTATAGTGATCCATGATCATGCAGAGATAGAAACACTAGAATGAGATTGATGGAAAGAGATCAAGAGAGAGAAGAAAATGAAATATTAAGAGAGAAACCTTAGAGAAAAAACCAGGTCCTAGAACGAAAAAACCCCATCTATGAAATTGAATCAAGAAGGAAAGTAAAAAACTAGAAATTAAACAAAGAGTAAGGGAACTAGATAGTGGAAAAATTATCATCGGAAGATAGAAGAGGATAGACCATCACTAGAGGAGTAAAACCTATTTGAAAGAAAGGTGCAGCGCGCTTTGAATATCTCAAACAAGTATTTAGTCATGTATTCTATAGTATATTAAATTTATATTGTGGATTATATGTTTTATAAATAATATTTATTGATGTACAACTTCATCTAAGAGCATGATGTGGTACATAGAAGTAAAGATCCTATCAAACTCTACTTTGATAATAATGTAGTGGTGGATATTCCAAAAGATCCAATGTCACATAATTAGATGAATCATATACTTTGGAATTATCCTATCTTGATGGATTTTTCTAATATTGGTTAGGATTCAGTGATATGTATTTCCATGGAATACAACATTGCAGACCCCTTGAATAAAGCCTTGACTCAATAGAAACATGATTATCATGTGAGGACTAGTGAAATGGAATTCATAAGTAGTTAGATCAAGTACATGTGGAGTTTTTTTAGAGTTTTTTCCTATCACTAAATATTTTTATATTTATTAAATCTATATTTTATGTTTTGAACATTAATTAAACATCTATTTACTTTTTGTTCTATGTTCGATAACTATTTAAGGTAATAATGTCCATGTGTATTTTTCACATTGATTCGGTCACAGAAGTTCCCCGCTATGATGAGAACATGGACTCATATAAAAATATTATAAATATAGTTATATGGTTGGATAATGTTCATTGATGGGAAATATAGTATTTAGAATATCATGTATGGGTACTCATAAGCATATGAGGTTTCCACTCAGGATGTTCTCACTTGGTAATCTTTAAGATGATATATTATTAAAACATAACCACCATCTGGAATTACTGATGTTTTGGTGGTATCAAGTATTACTTTTATCAAGCATGTGTAACATAACATTGACTTTATAATATCATTAATTAATTTCATGAATCACACACTTATGTTTTTTGATGAAAACTGTGATGAAATATGTTCACTGTGAGGTATAGAGTGTTGGATGAATCATTATTGACATTTTATTAATGGATATGTTGATGAATGATTTTCCACTTCCATATTTATAGAATCTAATATCTCATAACTTTTATTGTGATCGAACTATCTCCCCAAATTCCATGGCCATTGATTAATGATGTGTTTATTATAGATAGTCAAAGAAAGGTGTATCAATAATATAGGTTACTGACATGGATGTAAAACCTTCATTATAAGATATTGTGAAAAAGTGATTATATTTCACAGTGATAATTTTTATGTTGTTTTCATCATTGATAATTTACATTTTATCTCAAGGTTTCCTTGACCAATTTATAGACATTAATCTTGGACTTTAACAAAGCATGCCAAATTCCAATGGGAAATAATCCTAGAGGGTCACACACTATGTGTTTTTATTGATCACTATTATATTCCATTGGAATTTAATTAATTGAATAAATATTTTCCTCAAGACTAACGAGTAATATTTAATCATGTTTTATTGATTGAATAAATTAAATAAATACTTATTCACCAGGATGTGAATAAAATATATTTATTTATTTTAATGAATATTTAATAAATAATTATTTATCATTTTATCAATAAAATATTATTTTTATGTAAATAAAATATTTTAATTGGGTATTCAATAAATTATGGAGATGTTTAAATGTACCAAGACCCCGTCCACTGACAAAAAATATTTAACAAGTCGATTAAATAATATTTCTTATGTCCCAAGTTGGTATGAATCAAAAATTAATATTATTATTATTTAATTCAGTGGAATGTGGTTTGTTAAAGGTTATTATATTATTTAATGTATGGAATTAATTAAATAGTAATTTTATCCTAAAACATAGATCTATAAATAGTCAGTTCTGTCTATTGTGTTGAGTATTGATTAGTGAAATAAAAATAGAGAGTTTTTTTTGAACAATTAATTCTCTACTAACTCTTTCTTTTCTGTCCCATTAAATAATGAGAAATGTAAGATAGAATTATTTAAGAACAAAAAATGAGAGATCAATAGAAAAAAAATAACACATTTGGTTCATTGTGTTAGCACTAGGTGATCAAGTCGAATTGCTTGGAGATCATAGGAGCACTTGTGGATCACCAGTAGAAGGATTTGATCCTTGGATCCTCTTAGTGTAATGAAGGAAATACATAAGGGTATTTTCAAATGATTGAAATTAATCAACTAATAAATATTATAATGATATGTATTCACTTTTTAGATATTAAATCAATAAAATATAAGTTTAATATACAAGATCCTCACTCATGGTTCCAGGAAAAATAATTAAAATAAATGTTAATTCATTACCCACAACCGCATTCATCCACTACACATGGAATCAAAATAGTAATTATCCATAATTGATAGTCTTATCCACTAAAACATCATAATTTCATTTATAATCTTGATACCAACCACATTTTAATTGGCCTCTCCAAATATTTCTTCTCTGTATCAAATGTATGACATAATTTCACCATTGAATGTTCTATCTTAATGAACATGTAATTTTAATATATTTTGATGTTGAACTAGTTTAGTGAATGCACAATCAGAAGGTATTTTTGATTTTTGGTTGATTTATAAGATTTTCTTGATATGAACTTTTGTTTTCCCTTTGTTTTGTATTTCTATAATGCAATAAATCATTTCAAACATATTTCATCAATAACATTTTTTTATTTAAAAAAATGGATTTTTTAAAGGATGGGGCCAAAGCCTCATTTTATTATTAATAGATATAAAAGGCCTCTTTTATCTAGGTATAGGGAGACCCATTACATATCCCAAAGTCCAAGGGGTATGAAATCCCAAATAAAAGGCTCAAAAGTCCATTTTTGGCCCAAAGGGACCTCCTATGAATAGTAATACTACAGTACCTTTCTACTATAGTACCTGCTACATTAGTGCCCCCACTATAATTCCCACTACAATACCTCCAATGCTACAGTGTCATTTCTCATTTAGTTCTACCACTACTACAATATTACTACAGTTCCCTATTACAGTAATGTGAGAATTTTGTCCCTACCCATAATTGATTCTGGGTATTTTAGATGCCAAGAAGTGTCCTTTACCACTTGATTATAGGCTTGTTCGATATTTAAAAATATTTTTATGTACATTAATCATGTATCAGTATATGATTGAATGACCATGCTATGGAAGTCCCGACAATATTATTTCCCATTGTAACATATAGGTTTTCAAGAGGATGAATAAACTCAATCCCTAGTTCATGTGATACCTATATCCATACTCTATTGTGTTATTTTGGGAGTGTTTATTATATTTTATATCTTCAGGTTTAATTTACACTATAAACTACTCAACAAGGTGATGTGTGGGTGTTAATAGATATAAATCTCATAAAATTTTACCTTATTGAATTTTAGTAATTTAAATTTATCACATGTTGTTTGATTCACATTTAGGATGAATTGATATGATAAAATTAATTATCTTAGTAAGGTAATATAGTTGAATGGAATGGATAACCTTAAAGCTAGTGGGGTTATGTGGATCTTCATGAACTGATCAGTGTTCTATTATTAGTCATGTTGATCTTTTTTCATATAATAATATAAAAAACCAAACTAAACAATAATATGTTTTATTGTATCTAATTTTTCCTACATTACTTTAATCATCTCATATGTATCTCTTTGTGGATTTATATTCTCAAAATATATAAGTGGTGACACGCTAAACACCAAACCATTAACACGACCGTATTTTCTAGGTGATTCGAAGCTACTAAAAGTAGTTTTATTTACATACAATAAATTTCAACACTAATGTATAAATATCATAAAAAATATGATCATAAATGTATATTTTTATGTAGTACTATTATATAGCACAAAATATTACTATTATGTCAGACTTACACTTGAATCACATACATCATGGGTGTTTTTCATCTTCTAGTTCTTCTTTTATTTATATGATCCTTCTTCTATTATACACAATAGAGTATGGAAGCTACATCGAACTCAAATTCATCAATATTCATATAAAAAAATAATCCTATGTTTTTTTATATCACATAAATCGTTTTCTAAAAATTTACAATACATAGAATTTTTTTGAGTAAAATTCACCCCTTCTTTATTTTATGGTAGGGGTGTATTGGTTTTGATACACATTACTTATTTTCATAACACCCTTGTTGTTTAATAAATTATCATTTTTCATTCAAAATAGATAAATAAATATTTTCAAGTAAAATATTCTTGACTACAATACACAAAAAATGATTCCCTGTCATAGTGGCTAAAGAATGATTTCAATTATTCATGGTTTATAATTCATGTATACAAATCTATTGGGTGGGGTTCACATTCTCCTCAACGTCCATATGATTATGTTTTTCTAGAAGTGTGAGGAATGATCTATAATATTTTCTAGTGACCATTATGAGAAATTTCGTATGAAAACAATCAAAAATAAATGTAATCTACAAGGGATAATGAAAATTACATTATTGTTTCATTATATAAATTTTTCATAAAATAGATAAATTATATCACAAAATTTCCCTAATATATTCTTATAAGGTTATCTTCAATGAAACCATGACATTATTCCACCTATTTTAGAAAATTAGAACATAATTTCTTGTTGTAACCCCAAATTAACTACTAAACATTGAATTGTTGGGTTTAAAAGGATATCCATGTTGATATCATCCAACCTAAAATTTTAAACCCTTTATTCACACAATTATAACTTTAGTTAACATTATGATTCTATGTTTCACTTGTTTTTTCATCCACATTATGTGGATCCACTAATAATTCCATTGTTTCATCATCAATTGTGTGTTCTTCCTAAGAATTGGTGACATAAGAATGTGGATGATTCATTATCTGTGTGGGTAGTTCAAAATTTAATTTATATTCTGTAAATTTATTATAGAACACATTATATTATAAGTACAATCCTAGTATATTAAAAAAACATTAACCAGTTCATAGAAATCTCTTTCTGTTAATAAATGTTTTATGGGATTTGGAACATTTATTGAGTGTCTAAATCACATCCTTATGATCCCCTTTAATGTAAAAGATACTATCTACTTTAGGACCTTCATGAATTGATTATTATCTCCCAATAAATGGCTCATTATTAATTAAATATTAATTAGACCCTACACTTGTTTTAGTGACCAAAAAACTTGAACAGTTCCCTTTGACTAGATCAAGAAAATATAATACATACACTTCTTATAATGTCATTATGAATGTTTTTTCCTTATACACATCCTAACTAAAAATCAACATCATTAATATCAATTTTTTGACCTTAACTATAGCTCTTTTTTCAACCGATTTGTAATTAAAAATATTCCCTTGAAATGTTATATTATATAACTCATATATTTGTTCATTTATTCCATTTTATGAAATATTCACATAAATGAGATTTTTATCCTTGGAGATAAATACATTCATCACATACACCAAAATTATAACTCAATTATTTTTCATCATACTATTTTCAACATGTTATTTCCTATAAAATTTATAACCACTAATTACAAAACAAGTGTAAGAGGTAACATTGATATTAAGTCCCCTGGATGGAAAATAATGTTGTTTACAATAGGATTTGGATTCGAAGATAACTCTGTATATAAATGATCCTAGAAATATCATATAAAATATTCATTCTGTGTAATTGATATCCATATTTCATCCCTATATGGATTCAAATTTATAATAATTACTCTTTGGGATTCATCATATGGAGGAAACTCTAAACTATTATTTAAAATGTAATTTAGAGTCTTATTTTTCCTTATAATGGTAATTGTAACAACAACACATCCAAAAATTTATTCTCCCATAATGTTTCCACTATGATAAGATTTGTGGAGACCAATTTTATCAACATCTGGGGGTAATTGGTATGAATTCAATAGCATCATCAATACTAAATCACACTTCAGTACAACCTCATAAATATCTTCAATTCATTATGTACCCCTTCAGAATATTTATATATCATTCAATGTGGTACATTCATCAATATTGTTCCTGACCATAGAGTTAAATCTATTTAACCTAGTGAACCATTAGGTGTATAATAATATCAACAAATTATGGTAAGAATAATTATAGTACATATCAAAATATGAGAACAATTTGTTTTTTCATGATTGGAAACATCATAGGCTCTATTACTTTACCACATGTGGATTTGAAAAAGGAAGTAAATTTTGGTTACCAGATATGGATTTGAAAAGGAAGTAAATATTGGTCAATATATATTGTACATTTTTAGGTAGAATGTCACATGATGCTATAAGAATTAAATCTTCATCAAAACAAGTCTATAATTTTATTATAGTCCAAGTAACATAAAATTATTCATTGAAATAATATTTTTAATAGTTTTTGGATACCCCTTGGAAAATTTTACACTATTAAGAAAGTTTCATAATTGAAATTTTTCTTTCCAAGATAGACTGTAAGCTGGTGGAGGAATAATAGTTCCCCTTTTACCCCTCACTACTGCCAAAACATTCCTTATCCCCATGTTAGTCATGTACAACATTTCTTAAATTCCATATTTTATTATCTCTTTTACTATTTGTAACGTGACAATAAAAAATCAATTATATATTTTTTCATGTTGAAGAAATAAAAAAACATTTGATGTATAAACAATTCATGTAAGATAATTCAATAGAAATTCATATATTTTTTCAAATCATTATTTGTATTGTTTTTCAAAATTATATTTCCAAAATTAGTTTCATTGTCTTTTAATTTCTTGAGAATTTTCTCGCCTGTTAATTGGGATAGTGTTTTACATTGTTCTGTATTTCCATTGAATGATATCATCCAAGATCGATATTTATGTATTCAGGATAAAAATTTAAAATTTCCAAAAAACACAGTTTTCATGGAATGTTTCAAAAATTTTGAGTGTCTATAGTCTATAGAAATGGGATACCCAAACATTCCATTAAAATTATGGCCTAAAAATTTTCCATAAGAAGGAATGTCAATTATTAACCATTAAAATAAGGATCTCAATATTAAATCTTCAATTCAATGAGCCTCATATAATTTTACACTTTTATCCCACATCTATTTAATATCTTCAATCAATGAATCCTAATAGATATCAATATCATTAT
The DNA here is from genome assembly GCA_963277665.1 of Viscum album. Taxonomy (NCBI): domain Eukaryota; kingdom Viridiplantae; phylum Streptophyta; class Magnoliopsida; order Santalales; family Viscaceae; genus Viscum; species Viscum album. The sequence continues at coordinate 374,974,353 of OY728158.1, read as the reverse complement.
CTGGTTTTTTTTGTATGAATATAAATAGAGTCAACACAATGTATTTGTTCTTCATGCATGACCATGGTGGAAAGATATAAATTACCTACATAACTAGACACGTAATGTGAGTACTAATTTTCCCACTAATAGAACTTATACCATATATAGATAATTTAATTCAAATGTTTCTTGGATTGTTTCAAAATTATGGATACATATAGTCAATTTTCATCCACTAAGGAAAGACCATTGGGTGGCATATTTTATCATCTTCAATCTATATATTTGCATGGCATTAAAATTTTCTAATGGTTTTTTGACATCCAAAATGAAATATGAACCTCGGAATGATAGTAAATTACTATAGAGATTTTGATGTACTTGATTTATGTTTCTTGTATTGATCTACGCATAACCCAACAGATGTTATGAGTTATTCATGGTCCTTATAAAAAATTATTAAATCATTTATACATATAGGTATTTTTCCAAGATCATACCCATTGATAATTGAGTTATCTTGGCGCCATATATTTTACATGGAATTTCATTTTCCTCTCACAACATATCAATCAGAACACCAAGTAAATCAATAAAGCTAGTGTCACTCCTTCTACAACAACTTTCAAATTATATAACAATAATAAAGCTAAAAATGTTGTATACCTAGTATAACTGATATAGAGTTTTGTGTTTTCCTAGATATTTAAATTCTACAACAACATTTTACAATCATGAGGGTCATCTTGAATTGTAATTTTCATTAATTCCATACAATACCCATCATCATTTTCACTAGCATTCATATCAATTGATCCAAAAATCACAATTTCATACCAATCAGTTTGTAAATTATTATTTCCCAGTTTTTAGTAAAAAAATTAAATATTTGACCTATTTTAGGTAAATTAAAATATTTTTTCAAATTTTATAAGTGAATTAATCTTTAATAACAACAAAACAAACATGGATAAATGATTTTATAAGGGTTAAATGCATGATCTATTAGAATATTGATAACTTTTTTGATGTTATCCTCACACTCCATTTTTATAAAATTAGAATCCACCAAATTTTGATTCATATCCATCCTATTGTGTTAAATAATGTTCATTTTTTAGAAAATATATAAAAACATATACAATATTAATAATCAAATGAGAAATTTGTAGATACTTCAATGAAATTTGATAATTTTCCTAAAAAACATTTAACACTCACTTTGGACACCCAATAAAGAAATAAAAAATTGATGTAATGATAAATTGATATAATTATTTGAAATTGGAATATTAGACTCCTTATGATAATGTTTCACATTGATAGCCTCAAATTAAAATAAGAATTTTGATTTTTTTCAAAAAATGTAGGATGGTGTGTGTAGCATTAAAGTTGTAAATTGATGATGGATGAAAGATTTGAAACAAATTGGAAAAATTTAATGCACCAAAAATTCAATGTAAATTTTTTTTAATTATATGGTATTATTTTGGGATGATTTTTTCATACTAAACTTAATTTCAAGGCCCTGTGAGGCCAGAATAAGTGTTTGAAATTTTTTATAATTTTAATTAAAATATCACACATGAGTAGTTTTGGAAACCTTTAAATGGGTGCCTGGATTAATTATCTTTTGGATCTACTTCATTCGAAATGAATACTTACATATAGAATAAACTAACCTCAACTGGTACGGGTCAAGGAGAAAAATTAATTTTTTGAATTTTTAGAAATTTTCATAAAATAATGTTCTTAAGGAAAAAAAATATTTAAAAACATTATTTTATTTAATTTTTAATTATGAATTTTGTTGCATAATAATGATCATACAACCCCAGTGTGATATAAATGATGTTTCATAAATAAAATAGCATAATGATGCTGCAATGTAGCATAACAGAAATGCTGAAATGCATTTTCCTCATTTAATGGGTTAATCCAACATGGGATCATTAGCAGAATCAAGGAAGGCTCTGAACATGGAGATTTGGAATTGTCTGGAAATGATTGATAGATTGATGTGATGAAAAACAATTTTCTTATTTCCTACCCTCATTATTCAATCCTTTAAAGGATAACCAATAACAAAGGTATGCTGTGGATCAAGGAATGACAAACAATAGCATTGTGATCTTTTCCGACGAACGATCCAACCTCGACGTAACATTTTATTTTGTTACTTATTTTCCTTTCTCAATTCTTCCTTTATAGATGAAGAATTTGGATCAAATCACTAAAAAGTTGATCCATGAATTGATTTTTCATGAGGGTTTTATAATTCTTTTGCAGTGATTAAAGAAAGGGGGGATATGAATTAATATTTGTTCAAAGTCTTTCCTTTTTATCTAATGTGATGAACGATTTCCAAAAAAAGGCCCACATTCGTCATATTTGGTGTCCCTTGTGTTCTCTCCTTAACCTCATGTTATTCATAAATTCTCTCATGTGGTCGCATCAGACTTTTTTGGGAGGTTCCAAGCATGATCGGACCCCAAAACCGATAACAGGACGAATTAGACCCACAGAAGGTGAGGCGACGACCAGAGGAATCCAAAACACCATCTAGATCGAAGAACAGACGACCAAATCAAGTCAATTAGCCCATTTATGGACCCTCCTGTATTGGATTCATGTGGTAGGGGATCATCATGGAAAATAGGGGCCACTAACATCGGTGGGCGGTGGTGCGGTTGGAGGTTGCGGTCTATCTGAACCACGACAGTGACCCACGGTTCCCATCGTGTCCAAGGATGAATGGACAAAGATACCACAATGGGCCAGACCCACAATCCATCTGGTCTACTCTAGGCCCACCAGACTCAGGTCAGTGGATCTCGAGGTAGGTCGGTCCAACCGGGTTGGACCGGATGTAGACCCCACCAGCCCTTTTTTACTAAAACATCCATAACTCCCAAACCGTAAATCCGATGGATGAGCCATCTGTGGTGTTGGGACCCTCACGACAAGAAGGTCCTTATGACATAATCTAAGTGAGTTTTAGTGTATGTTAATATATGGATTATTTCTTGATGAGTAGATCCTATCATAATCAAGTGCGTTGTGAGTGGGAATATTGTGGCTAGTTGTCACATGAAAGATGTGATGAGTGGACCTTATTGGACCAATATCAAAGAGAAACTCAGTGGATCGATGGACCTGAAAACCACAGTGTCCTAGTAGTCGAGTAGACCATAGTGGTCTAGAAGAAGAGTGGACCTCAGTGGCCTGGTAGCTGAGCAGACCTCAGTGGCCCAACAGATGAGCGGACCACAGTGGCCTAGTAGCTGAACGGACCTCAGAGGCCCAACATATGAGAGGATCATAGTGTAAAGACATACCTTATTGACTCATCAGAGATGATTCCCTCATCATTATAAGATGATCTCCTTTATTACTAATAATCTTTCTTTTTACAATTTAGGTTATACATGTGTGGTGTGACTCTAGTAACACTCTCCTGACAATATTTTTTAGAGGCTACACTTTGTGTACATGTTTGGTAGTCTAATTTGTGTATACTTTCCATTGTGTTACTACCTTTCTATTTTGGGGTCCTTACTGAGTATTGTGTTACTCACCCTTTAAATGGTTCCACCTATACGTGTTGTGTCTTTTGCAGATGATAGATGCTTTGATAGATACCTTGGGGTTCTAGGACCAGGCAGTGCCTAGTGAGATCGGACAGGCGAGGCATACTCCTACAATATCTGACAACTACTCTTCACCTATGCTTCAGGTATGGTTTTCTATGGATGGATTATTAGAGACCTTGTACTCCCATGTTTACAGCTTTTATTTTTCTCATTTTGTATTTTTTCCCATTTTACATATGTTTTTTACCTCTACTCTTAGTTTTTGTCATAGTGGTATTCATGTTTTTCTTTTTCAGCATTGTGGACTAGGGTTCTGAGTGTGTGTGTGTACAGGTAATGAATAAATTCCTCCCACTTGTAAGAAAATGCCTTTTTCACTAGTTTCTATCCTCTGACCATTGGGAGTCGATCTTGGGGTAGTTGTAGCATGGTTCCTAAGGTACAGGTCATGAAAAATTGGTATCAAAGGTGGTCAGTTCAACATTAATGACCAAGAGTTGGTGGATTGTTTTGGGGAAATAGTGTTTAATGTTTCGAGTTAGACTTTCAGGCTTGAGGAGTTCTATGTTGGTGTCATTTCCAATGTATCCATACACCTGGACCTTGAATTCTGCTTCTCAAATCAGTACATGAATCCACTGGTTGCATGCATCATATTGTATTTTCAGTGTTTCCTCATGTCCTTCTTGAGTCATCTCACTTGGTATAACCTATTTACCATGGTTCAGCATGATCTATTTCAGTATGTTTCCATGCAGACAGCCAGTGTGGGTTTAAGTGCATGATAATGAGGATGGTATGCCCAAAAATGTGGCATCTGTACATGGACCAGTACTAGGGATGGCCCCACTAGGAGGTGCATCATCATTTCCACCACCAGTTGGTTAGCAGTTGCTACCAGCTCTATCCGTAGAAGGTGAATATACACTCTATGTCTTTCATGATTTCTAGATGAAGTGACCTTCTACATTCAACGGTGAGATTGACCCCTAGGTGGAAGAGGATTGGATCGAGGTTGTTACATGAGTCTTACGTCTAGTGAGGAAGCTTCTCAACTAAATGGTAACCATAGTTATGGGCATTATTCAGGGATAGTAGGGAGATGGTGGAGCTTGAAGATCCAGACACACAATGAGTAAACCCACACCTGGATAGATGCTGAGTGCCTATTTAGAGAGTAGTTCTTTCAAATGATGTTGTTCTTAGTATGGATACAAGAGCTAATACACCTACAACAAGGTTGCATGATATTATTGGATTACTTAGTGAGATTCACTAAGAATTCTATCTTCTTCATGGATTTGGTGTGGGACTAGCTCTTCAAGGCTCTTGATTTTGATAAGGGACTACATCGGGAGATCAATTCATCCATGGTATCTCTTAGCATCCCTACTTAGGTTGGGGTGATAGCAAGATCCCTACTCTTGGAGAGATTCTAGGCAGAGCATGTGATAGAAGTAGGGGGTACCAGTAGGCCCCCAGGTGGAAGTGTTCAGCTTTGTAAAGTAGGTAGTAGACATTGGGGACCAAGTGGGCCAGGTATTTTAGTGGATGACCCCAGGATGAAAGATCAGTAGTACAAGACCCCCAGGGTGGAGGGAGTCATCAGAGGGATGGTTGTTCTACTCATGCAATGGGCAGGGTCACATGGATCATGATTTCCCAACTCATCACATAGACGAATGACAGATGGTTGAGGGACTATCGAGACAGTGATATAGGTTTTAGAGGGGTGGTCCCTGGGGAGGTAGATGTGGCAAGCAATCTGGAAAAGCAGAAGGCAGTGAGCGGAGGATCGATGTGTTACCACCACTACACTCTGGTGGTGCACCACGAATTCTGGGAGCTAGTAGAAAGGGGAAAGGCTAGATAAAGTTATGGAGTCCTATGAACAAGACACACTATAGATTATTAGTGGTACAAATTACCTCTTATCCACCTTAGTTTTACTTTTTATAGACACCAGTTTCAGTCACTCTTTTCTTTCAATAGACCTTGTTTGGAGGTCAAATATTCCCATGGATTTGTTGGCTCAATCCTTATGATTATAAACTCCTACAGAAGGGGATTTGATGATTAAACACTGGTTCTGGTGGTGTGAGTTTACTCATGTAGGAGAGATATTTGGGTGGGATCTCTTATTAGCGACGTCAAAGCCTTGTGATTTCATCTTGGGTATGGACTGGTTATCCACATTTCATGCTTAGATCAACTATTTTAGATGCAGAGTATAGTTTTTCAATATATATGAGACTAGTTTTTCCTTCACTAGTGAAAAGGGATAGCATGCAGTGCAGGAAAAAATTTCTCAAATGAGGGTACATCTGATCAACAATCAGTTGGCTAGCCTCACCCTCAGTGTGGTGGACAAGAGGAGTCCTCTTTTTCCAGTAATGGTGGATGAGTCTGATGACATATTTCCTGAGGATGTTTCAGGATTACCTCCTTACATATAGGTATACTTCTTCATTGATATGTACCCCAAGACGACAACAATATCTACACCAGCATATTGGATGGCTCTCGTAGAGCTTTGTGAGTTGAGGATACAGATTGTGTATTTACAATATAAGGGATTATTGATGCCCAGTGTTTTACCGTGGGAATCCCCAGTATTATTTTCCAAGAAGTCATATAGGATTTTTATGTTGTGTGTAGACTTTCATCACCAGACCTAGGTGAATGTAAAGAACAAGTATCCACTTACAAAGATTGATAACCTCTTTAATTATCTGAAGGGAGTGATATGGTTCTCAAAAATATACCTTAGATCATGATATCATCAGCTTCTTGTATGGGATTAGGATTTCCTTATGATGCTGGTGTGGCCGCTATGAGTTCATGGTGATGCCTTTTGTCATGACCAATTCCCCATTAGTGTTCATGTGACTCAGAAATAGGATCTTCTAACCTTTCCTTGACTGGTTCTTTGTGGTATTCATTGAATACATCTTTGTGTACTAAGATTCTGAGGAGGAGAACTCTACACACCTATGGATAGTCCTAGATACATTTGAAGAGCACTATATTTATGGGAATCTCTAAAAGTGTGAGTTTTGGATTCAGGTGGTCCACTTTCTCAGAAATGTCATTTTGGAGGCTGGGGTTGCAGTGGATCCAGAAAATATGGAGGTGGTGCTTTCTTGTGATCCTCCCAATATAAAGACTCGGGTGTGGAGTTTCTTGGGTTTGTATAGATACTACCAGAGGTTCGTATGTAACTTTTCCAGGTTAGAATAACATTTATTAGATTTAAACTTGAAGGGATATCCCTTCATGTTATCGGAGAGGTGCCCTCAAAATATTAAGGAGGTGAGGTAGAGACTGATGAGGGGTGCCATCTTGAGACTAAAAGATGAGGGATTTGGGTATGTTGTGTTCTACGATGAATTAGGGACTAGACTAGGTTGTGTTCTAATTTAGGGGAATGAAGTGATAACCTATGGTTCATAGATGTTTAGGAATCATGAGAATAACTACGAGACCCATGACCTGGAGCAAGAAGATGGGGTCTCTGACATGAAGATGTGGTGGCACTACTTGATGGGCGAATAGTTTACCATATACTATGAAAAAAAATTATAAGTTATATCTTCTTCCAGAAGGAACTAAACATGAGGCAGCAGCGATGGAAATATTTCCTTTAGGACTATGACTTTGATATTTTCTATACTATTTGGAAGGGGGATGTGGTAGCAGACATGCTAAGAAGAAGATCTAGTATGGAGTTGCTGAGTGATGAGTTAGAGCATTTATCCACGATGTAGATATCATTCAAGGATTGTGATAGAGAATATTATCTTTAGTTAATGGATATCACTCCCCCACTCTTACAGTTAATTAAGAAGGCACAAATTTTTTATATTGACATTGAGGCCTGACGTACTCAGTTATCTTCAGGAAAATATCTTGGCGAATATTCTATTGGTCGGTAGCACATCATCCTTTTTAAAGGGTCCACCATTGTGCCAGTGGTATCACGTGAGGTGGTTCTGAGGGAGTTACACACCACCCCATTGGTTGTACATCTAATAGTGGAAAAGATATACCAAGACCTCTAACATCAGTACTGGTGGCTGGGTATAAATAAGGCTTTAGCAGAGTTGGTTTCACGGTGCCTCAATTTTTAGTAAGTGAAGGTAGAGCATTGGGTTCTTGTAGCCTTGACTCGTCCATCTGATGTTCTGAAGTAGAAGTGAGATGGTATCTTAATGCAAATCGTGATGGGTTTACCCTACAAATCTAGGTGCACAATACCATCTGGGTGGTTTTTGGATAACTCACTAATTAATCCCACATCCTACCCATCCAGGAATAGAGTTAAGTAGAGAGAATGGGACACCTTTATGTGAAAGAGATAGTGAGACTCCATAGAGTCCCTTCGACGATAGTCTCAGATCAAGACACAAGGTTTACATCCCAATTGTGGAAGGAACTATAGGAGGCGTTCATGACTCATCTGCTCTTGAACACAGCTTTTCACCCCCAAATAGATGATCAAATGTTGAGGACTATCCAGGTATTTGAGTAAATTATTTGTTCTTGTATCATGGACTTCAGTGTTTATTGGGAGGATCACCTACCACTGGTGGAGTTTATGTACAACAATAGATACTACTCCACAATTAGTGTGGAGCTGTTTGAGTCACTGTATGGGCTACCATGGAGGTCAACATTATACTGGATAGACAAAAGGGAGTCAGTGATTGTGGGTCCAGAGATGGTATATACTACCACTAAAAAGGTGCAGGTCATCTAGGAGCAAATGAGAACTACATAGAGCAGGAAGAAATATTATTCTGACAGGAGACGGAGGCCCTTGAAGTTTTAGGAGGGACACCATGTGTTCCTTCGAGTCTCACCTCAATGGGGATTTTGGAGGTTTGGATGGGGTGACAAGCTATCTCTAAGGTTCATCGGACCCTTCCATATTCTAATATGAGTTAGTGAGTTGGCATACCATCTCTCTCTCCCCCCATAGTTGTACTGGGTACATAATGTCTTCCACATATCACAAATGAAGAGGTAAGTTTATGATCCATCACATGTCATCGACCGGGGTGAGTTGTATATTGACGATGGGGAGACCTTTACAGAGTTCACAGAGGAGATTGAGGATTGACTTAAGCAGGTCCATCATGGATGGTTGATTCCTCTAGTCTACATTTTGTGGAGGCATGAGAATCTCCAAGATATTACTTGGGAGCGGGAGGCTCAGATCCGAGCTCAGTACCCCCATTTGTTTGTTTAACCATTGTTTTTTCTTACGAGAATGTAAATCCATATAGGTGGGGGTAATGTAATATCCTAGAAATTCTATGTAATAATTTTAATTATATGGGATTATTTCAAAACATGCACTCAAATAGAACATGATTCTAAGGCTCGGTGAACCAGGAATAAGTTTTTGAACTAATTTTAAGTTTATTTAAAATAGCGTATGTGAGTGGTTTTGAAAACATCAACAAGGGTTCACAGATAAAAAAAATAGAGGTCACCATTGCATCTTGAATGATGATTTTACCTAAAAATGGACCTAACCTCAATCATTGTTGGTCGATGGAAAAAAGTTAATTTTTTTACTTTTTAATAAATTTTAACAAATGAATGTCCATAAAGAAAAAAGTAACAATAAACTTCAAGTTTATTTAATTATAAATTTTGAATTTTGTTTTAGTGTTACGACGCTACAAGCCAAGTGTAAGAGAAATGATATTACATAAATGAAATAGCATAACAGAAATGGTGAAATGTGTTTTCTCTTTTTAATGGGTAATCAAATATGGGATTGTTGGAAGAATCGAGGATTTCATTTAACTTGGAGATTTGGTGTTGGAAAGAAATGATCGAGGGATTTTTGTGAAGACGAATGATTTTCTAATTCCCTTCCCATGTTCGTCATTCCTTCAATAGATCACCAATAATAATGGCAGGCTATGGATCAAGGAATGATGAACAAAAACAGTGGGATCTTCACCGATGAATGATCCAACCTCGAGGAAAGGGGTTCTTTTCTAAGTGATTTGAATTTACCTATTCTTTATTAATAAATAAAGAATTCAAATCAACTCACTAACAAGTTGATCCATGGATTGATCATTTTTGAATGTTTTGGAATTATATTGTAGTGATTAAAGAAAGGGGTATATGAATTAATAATTGTTCAAATTATTTACTTTTTTCTAATGCGATGAATGAAGTCCAAATGAACAAGGCCCACATTTGTTGCATTGGATATTTCTTGTGATCTATCATTCCCCTCGCGTTCTTAGTCGATGGTCTCATGTGGTCCCATCAGATTTTTTAGGGAGGTTATGAGCATGATTAGACCCTCGTACCAACAAAAAGATGGGTTGGAGCCCACTGTAGGCAAGGCAAAAAACTTAGGACTCTATAATACCCTTTGGTTTGAAGAACGGGCCATCAGAGCAGGTTTGGTGGCCCATATATGGACATTTCGGCATGCCACCACTGACAGGGGATGATAGCATCGGCTGGTGGTGGTATGATGACATAGCTAGAGGCTTCAGTCTAGCTAGACCACGGCGGTGACCTCCTGCAACTGCCACCAGTGAGACGTGGTGCCCTCCGCATCCGGGGTAGGCTAGACCAGCCCTCCCAATAGACCAGACTTGCATCCTAGGTGTTCAGGGCAGGGCCTAATTGGTCTGGGTCGGTCCCAGTAAACTGGCTCGAATCTGGGTTGGGTCGGACCTGGGTCGGGTTGGTGGACCCTGTGCTGGGTCAGACGGTATCCAGATCCTACCAACCCCGTTGTACTAACACATCCATAAAATCCAAATAGTGTGTCTGATTGATGAGCTATTTTGGTGTTGGGACACTCATGTTGAGACAGTGTTTTTTACATACTCAACTAAGTTTTCTAGGAAGATGGGATACAAATGATGGCATGAGAAGTAGATTCTACCAGAATAAAGCACATTGTGAGTGGGAATCATGTGGATGGATGTGACGTGAAGGAAGTGAAGAGTGGACCTCAGTGTCCAGATAGCCGAGTGGACCTTAGTGGCATGGAAGAGAAGTGGACCTTAGGGAACTAGTAGAAGAGTGGGCCTCAGTTTCCCATTAGAAGAGCATATCCTCAGGGGCCCAATAGCTGAGCGGACCTCAGTGGCCCAATAGATGAGCAGAACTCAATGGCTTGAAAATCGATCGGACCTAAGTGGCCCGATAGAAGAGTGGACCTCAATGGACGGACAGACCTTGGTGACTCATTGGGGATGAGTCCCTCAAAAGTACAAGATGTTCAACTTTACAACTGATAATCATTCTTTCTATAATTTAGCTTACACCTGTGTGATCTGACTCTAGTAACACTCTCTCGACAGTACTTCTTAGAGGATACACTTTGTATACCTATTTTGGTAGTCTAATTTCTATATACATTCCTTTATGGTATTACCTTTGTGTTTTTTGGTTCCTTAATGAGTATTGTGTTACTAACCCCTACACAGGCTCCACCCACATGTGGTTTGTCTTGTGCACACAATATACACTTTGACGGATATTTTGGTGGTCCAGGATGAGGAGGTGCCTAGTGAGATCGGACTGGAGAGGAAAACTCCTATAGTATATTGTAGCTACACTTTAGCTAACCTTCATTTAGGTTTTTCTACATATGGATTATCAATGACCTTGTACACCCTTGTTTATTTATTTTCTTTTGTTGTGTTTTTATTCTATCCCATTTTATATAAAACATGTATGTATACTCTTAATAGTTGCTTTAGTGGTATGCATGTTTTCCTTTTCAGCATTATGGGTAGGGTTTTGATTGTGCATGTGTAAAGGTACTCATAAAATGCCTCTCACTTATTAGATAATTTCATTAGCACTAGTCACCAGCCCCTGGCCTTTGGGAGGCAGGCTTGTGGTAGTCACAGCACGGGCCTCAGGGGACAAGTCGTTACATTAAGGTTTAAGCTAAATTCCCATAAGGGGAACCCACATGGGATGATATCCACCATAATCTGGTTTCCCCCCATTGGTGGATTGTAATATTGATTTTATAATAATGAACATACTGAACTAATAAAGTTGACTGAATCTCAACATGCCAATGTTATTGGCGATGATTCCTAATAGGTTATATTTTTTTAAGAAATTAATATGAAAAGAAACAACCTATATTTGTTAAAGGGTTATATGTTCCCCAATACAGGGAATAAGTATTTGAACACTCTTATTTAATCATTTAAGATACATGAAGTTATTTATATAAGATAATAATAGTCAAATTATGTGTATTGATATTTTTTTTAGTGGTGGAATTAATTTATAGAAGGTAATTTGTTATATCTATAAATTTAAGAAGAGTATAATTAAGTTTTAATCTATTGAAAAATACAAATATCAATAATTTTTACATAAAAAATTATTAATGGTTATAAGTTAGTGTAAAAGTTCAAAGGTTGGTAATTTTTATGGTAAGATACCTTAAAAAATTATTTGTGATAAAGTTTGATTTTATTTTATATAATGTATTAAAGGTGAATCTAACCGTAAAATTAAATTTTTGAAGAGTATAATGAATTAATATTTCAAATAGACAGTACATGATATCATCTTAGTCAAGTATAAAATACCAATTGGCTCTAAGAAATGTTTTCGTAATTATTTTGAGATGCATTATGATCGAAAAAATTACAAATATTGGTTACAACATTGGTGGAAAACATCATAATTTTTAGTTGGATCATTTCATTATAAGTAATGTTGGGAAGTAAAAATTATTTGGATCTATAAAAAATATATAAAATAATGGTGTATTTTTTAAATTATTGGAATACTCTAGGAAAAAAGAAGCATTTGTTGATTTTTTGTTAGACCAAAAAACAATGTACTCCAAGGATTGTATGAATGTAGATGTGTTTATTTTTTATTTAAAAATTAAACATATATATGAAAATCTGTTCAGCACATCATGCAATCATAAATCTTAGAATGAACTTTCTCACTTGACACATAGTCATGCTGGCGGGTTAAATAAAAACCTCCATAAAACACACACTCAAATTTCATTAGAGAAAAACATCAAATACAAAATGTTCACCCACATGCAACCCCAAATCCAAAACATTTGAGAGAAAAGAGTCCCATCATATCCTTAATGAAAATTCAGATAGAGGATGTAAACAACCAACATAAAATTTGGTCGTAGAACATTTGTCACACCACTTTTGAATCTCAATCTCGTCTTTCTTCATGAGTCAAAGTCATATTCTTGATTTTGGGTTCTCCATTATGAATCAAGATTATATTTCTAGTTTCATTTGCACCAGAATATCTCTAGATTCGGTGTCTTTAATCAACACTCATGATTACCAATTGGCACACAAGTCGATATTGGTCTTCTTTACTCAATGATCATAAGTCATTTTCTGATTCTCATTGATACCTAGATTTCACCAATTCTACAGTGGATGATTTTATAATATTTTATCTTTATTTGATCAGGCATAACTCATCACCATTTCAATAAAACTTATAGAAGGGTAGTAGGACATTAGAAAATTCCTCTATTTCACAATAGCAGATAGAAGAATGTTAGTAGAGTTCTTCTCTTAACAGATGGTAGTTGACTAGTAAAAAGGATAATTGTTTTTGATAACTCAACGGTAGAAGAATTTGAAAATGTAGAATAATATTCAACATTAAAAAAATCTATCATGTTTGGTAATAAACATCCTTCTTCTTCATGCAACAACACCAAGGTGAACTTCTCAAAGACTACATCATCTTGACACCAAAACTTCTTTCACACTGAATATACCATTTTTTCCATCACATAATTATACCTATGTGGTTTCTCTTTGACATTCACTCCAAAATAATTATAATAAACTAATCCTCCATAAAATACTTAGTTAACAAGGTTCTTCACCAATGAAAAACTATTAAAGAATATGATAGCTTCCATGCATGCCCAAAGCATTGCATATTACATATACCCATAGTATGTCCAGTATTTCCACAAAAATAGAAATGAACTATCATAATTTTTTGGTGACCAATCACATAAGTTTTAGTAGGTCTAGGGATTTGTATCCCCACTAATGTATTTCTAGAATCCTGACTAGTGAACTTCTCACTACTAGTTGTAATCTTCCCATGAGACACCTTAGTATTTGAAATCTTCTTCATAATGTGAATCTCCTTTTAATATTTTAAATCAATTAATTCTTCTCCATTACTTGTTACTCTAAATTATCAATTTGGGAATCTCTTTCACTAAATAAAATCTTCATTCATTCTTTATGTTTTTCTCTAAGGAAAGTCATGGAAACTTCATGGAGATATTTTTTTCCTATGATACCCTTAAACTCATGAATCAGTTCACCTATCGCATCAATTTTTTCTTTTCATTTATTATCCATTTCATTAAATTATTTCCTCAAAAAAAATTATGTTATTAAAAATTATTTTTTACATTCTTCATTCAAGAGTTGAACTTCATCTTTCAAGGGTTGAGTCTCCTCTTATTGGTTATAAAAAAAATCATATTTTCCTTACTATGTGGTTGATATATCCTCAACACATTATTTTGATATAAAATATATTTTTTCTTATTTACAAGAGATATCTTGTTTTGGGTTAGACTCTGATATAAAAAATGTGTCATTTTTTAACTTGAATAAGTGAAACCAAATTAACGAAATTATAATTCTTCATATTTTCATTTTCGGACAAGTGAAACTCATCTTAAAGAGACATCAAAATTGTATATTTAGCATAATTATACATAGACTTAATGATATATTCTTTATTATATACATCTACCAATATAACCCATATTTCTTTTGAAGTAGTGAATACAACATCAGAAACATTACAATTACTTCAATCATCTTTGGAAGAATATTTTAAATAATATTAAAATGATAAACCATAGAATAATTGGAAGTAGATAGAAATATAAAAATCATTGAAAAGTATAGTATCGAAATCCTATGATACATTTGGTGATATCTCATGTTATAAATGTGAGACACACCTTCCATCATCGAAAATCATAGTCTCAGGTTCCAATACTCAGATATCGAGTATTGTCAATATAACATCCTAGAAACATAAATCGTTTTCAGAATGCATTGTACATTTAGTTTACATATATAAAAGTTTCCATTATCAATGAGATCCAGCTCTATATACGGAGCCTTCTCTTGCTTGAATTCTCTAATATTGTGGCCAGGTTTCTAGTTATCATGAATAATGTCGGCATGTTTCATGGGATGGGTATTAGATAAATTTATAAATATAGTTGGTGTGGCATTAATTTCTTTATTATTTACTTCCAGGTGATATGAGCTACTTTAAATCATGAAAATTATTCTATATATTACATTCATTTACTCTAGTTAGTATACTTAATACGACATATACTTCTTCTGGTTCTATTGTAGTTTATAGTAGAAAAATGTTTCCAGTGATGAAATATCATTATATTAATAGCCTCATTATTTATGTGGAATCCTTTGTTTAGGTATACTTGATTTCATTATAGAAATATGTATAAGAGTTCCTTCATATCATGAAACTACATGAGTTATGTTTTTGTAAGTGATTCATGAGCTTGAGTTGAATCCACTAGAATGATGGGATATTTGTACTCAGAGATGAGTTTCAATTTGTATAATTATGGTTTCTTCATTCATTCTATTAGTAATTAAAAATCATGTATCAATACATTCTAACTTAATGCATGTCTATATCAAGTTCACTTCATAAGGATGATTCAATTTTTCTTCGTAGTAAGTATCATTCATGTAAGGGTAAAATTCCATCCTCAAAAGGATGAATAATACTCCTTAGTGAAAAAAATCTTCTTTTATGTTTACCCATATTTCTTTTTATTTGATGTTTTTTATTTCTAATTCCAATTTATTTGTCAGTTTATTTAGTTTTTTTCAACTGCAAGTATTTTTTTAAAAAAATATTTTGGTTAGAGACCACCTATAGAGGTCACTAATGCATTAGAAATTGAATGAGTAATAGAGACTGCTTTTTGAAATATCTATGTCACTAAAACTCTATTAGGGACTAATTTTTGTGCTCTTTAATGGGTGATTCTTTCATATTGATTTTCATGTTATGTACCTAATCTCTATGTTTTCTCTCCATAGCACATGATTGTTGTTTTATAAATGTTTTTCATTCTATTTATCTTTATTTATTGTTTTTTTAATTAGGTATATATATAAGTTGATAACGTAATTAATATTATATATTATATATTATATATTAAATATAATTTTTATGAATTTATATTTACTTATTAAAAATGATTTATAAATAATGAAATTGAATAAATAGTATTTCAAACTTAAAATTAATTTATTAATAACATATTTAAATAAAGAATAATAATATAATTAATAATATCATTAATATGAATGCAATTTAATCGAGTCATGTAACATTTAAATAGGATTGGGCCACCTGATAATTGAATTCATCTATGACAATCATAAGTCAAAGGTTCTACTCAAAAGACCTTAATAATTTGTAAATCACTTAATCTTAATGGAGGACCTAAACAATGAAATTGATTTCTAGAGTATCACCTTCACAAAAGTAGTCTTATGGGTCCTCCTAAAAAACATCCCCTTCAGGGGTAGATCAAAACAATATTTTTAGAATATCCATTGCCATGTCACAAGTATTATTAATTGTGATCACTCAAATCGAGTCTTCCGAGGGCCATACATGCGGATCAAAGTACTCATCAATGTGACACAATATCTTATGGGGGGAGTGTTTTATTCCATGGAGGATCTTCAACAATGGATCCCATTCCAATAAGAAAAAGTTCATATATTTTTTTTGTTAAGGGATTAGACATGTGGAAAATGAGTTTGTCTCCATGGAAGAGATGTTGATGGTAACATCATCCTCTAGTATGGCCCAAGGCTCCGTGTGAATAAATAAATGTTACCCTTGGTCCCAGAAGCATAAAGATAATTGGACAGAGAAAAAAATTCAAAGGCATTTACATTGCAATCATCCCCAAATATCTCAAAATATTTCATTTAGGAACTATGCATGCTATCACAGATCAAATATACCTTGGTCACTCAAAAGTATCTATATCCAAACAACCATCCACATGCCTAAAATCCTAGAGATACATCATAATCACATTGTAAAACCTTCATGAAGGACTACCTACCATCTTACCAACTCCACCAAATTGACAAATATCACCACATTCCCCCACCCATCCCAAAAACCCATTCATCACTAACCATTGAACTCCCCCAAGATTTCCCTACTAATACATCCATTTTTTCAACACACTATTATAAAAAAACCATTAAAATCGAGTAAAAATAGCATTAAAAAGTACTGATTGTGGAGGAGGAAATTTAAAGGTTGATATGACATCTAACTCCCTACAATGGAACCCAATGAATCCAAAATAACCATTGAGACTACGCATTCAAGAAAATGAATACTAAAGAGATTGAAGATGATAGAGGATGGTTAATTTATATTGAACACATAGGTGGATGTTGTCTCGATCCATCCCCACATATATTAATGAAAATATTGTGTTGGAATTTCCATGGGCTTTGCAACCTATAGACAATTTGAATGATTCAATGCCAGAGTTGTAAAAGTTTCCATATCATGGTTTTTCTATCTGAATCCATGCTAAAAAATAGGAAAATGTGTGGAATATCTACCAAGGAGAGGTTGTAAGGATATTTCCTAGTCACCCACCATGTTTGTGCTGACAACCTATTCATATTATATAAGGAGGAGGATATTAGGATTATAAGCTTCACACCCAACTATATTTCTACCTCTATCCACTGGTATGGCATGCCCACCTAGGCTTTTGTGGATTACTTTTGGAAGCCCTGAAAAAAAAACAATTTATTGTCCTCGTATCTATAATAGTAAATTAGAGGTGTTTTTTAGGGTCCTCTTCTCATGGGTGGGGACTTCATTGAAATTATTCTTCAAATAGAATATATAGGGGGTTCTGAGAAATCATCCACTCATTTGAGTGACTTATTTTAGGTGGTTCCATTCATGGGTCTCTCTCACAAGGGACATGATGGTATCCTTTTCACATGGTTCCATGGGTGCTCATAGAACACCCACATTATAGAACATTTGATTATATTCTTGGCTTCTTTTGATTGACTAACCATCTTCAACCTCTTCCAAAATTCTCATCTTACCCCAGCCATGTGGACCTCTTACCTATTTGCATCATAAATTATACTAACCATAATAATAAAATACAAGAGAGGCCATTTATATTTGAAATCTATAGGTTGATTGAAATAGATATTGATGTTTTGATTAAATCGTGATATAATATGGAAGGCCATGGTGTTCACAATAAAACCCACTCTGAATCCATTAACCATAAGTAGTGGAGTTGTAGTCATTTTCATCAATCAGACCATCAATGCATTACTATCGAAGGAAGACTCAAGAATATTCTCGTAATTTCTCTCTCATGTGAAACCCTATATAGAATACTAACCATGAAAATTTTTCTTAATAATGGTCTCAAAAGGAAAGAAAGCTATCAGTCAATGTGTGTGTGTGACATCTACAATAAAGTGGGTAACAAAAATACACATTATTTTTTATCAAAATGAATTTGGGAGGTGATCTAAGACCATTATTTATTATCTTACCACTATAAAATGGAATACCATCTTGAAGGAAGATGATATCCATGGAATTATGATGCACTTTATCCAAGTTCTCTACTGTAACAACTTGAAATTTTATAAATAAAATTTCCCTTTTATTTTAATCTAATGTATTATTATATATAATGGATATAGAAAACACATACTCTTATTATGTTTTATTTTATCCTATCATATTTAAATGATCATTATGAATATTTATTATTGATAATATAAGCATTTAATAGTGATCATTTGATTAGTATAAATATATTTTTTTGATAAATCCAATTGACACGTACAAGGGATGTGATGGCCTCAATGAGTAAGATCATTCCATACAAAGCCCAATTATTGAATATTCTCAAGGAGAGAGCATCTATGGGGTTTCCCATGACCACACCCAATCTAATATCTAGCAACATAATCATGAGTGAAACTATTTACATGATAGTTTCAAGATAAATGAGATCACAACCCACACTATGTACGCTAAACCACCCAATGAAAGTCTCGTCGTCAGACACCTTACCCTTTTGGTGTTTATTGGTGTATTAAAGGTATATGTATCTAGACCATAAAAATATGAATATGAATATTTTATTTTTAATATAATATTTTTCATATTTTCTTATTATCATTACCTTAAAAATGATTTTGATTTTTACAAAATAAAACACAATTTTTATTATTAATTAGTATTCAATTTCAAATAAAGAGATTATTTGAATTAATTAATGAATTTTTAAAAAAAATTAAAAAATATTATTTTTTAATAATTTTTTTTAAATATAAATTATCATTAAATTTATATGAAGTGAATATGCAATTTATTTAATGGTTTGAAAACTGTTATTGTCAAATAAAACTAATCATATCTTAATAAATGATATTTTTATTTTTAACGTAAAAATTCACATATTTATAAAATTATTTTTTTAATATAAATATTATTTTAGGAATGGTAGCATTGAAATTATTGAACATTGAATTTTTCAAAAAAAAATATACAATCAATTTTTAAAAAAATAATTAGACAATCAATTTTTCGAGTAGAAATCATATACCGTATAAATATACAGTGTGTATTATAACATCCTAATGATCCAAAAGTGATGTTATAAATATAATAAATACTATCCATGGAAAATCTATTTTTTACCTTAAAATAATATATTTTTATTTTTATTTGATCAATTTTATAAATCCATTATGAATCCTCCAAAACCATTAATATATTTTATGGATATAAAATCATTTCCTTTAGGGTATGACTCACTTCCACATATGAAAGGCTATTATTTTATTATGTTTTTTCATTAGAATTATATGATAATAAAAACCAATCTTATTAATAAGAAACCATTGGAAAAACATGATATGGTTTTTGGTTTTGTTTATTTTATTACATAGAGTCCAAAACCAATGTTTGAGAAATAATAAAGAATTCACCACTCATTCCCTATATAAATCCCCCAAATATCCAATTTATCTTCACTAAAAATACATAGAAAACATCCTTTCTCTTAACTTCCCTCTCTAGAGTCCTCTGAAGGTTCCTCAATCTCTCATGAACCACCTCCCAAGCATTTGGAGTCACACACTCAATGTAAGGGTTCCCTTTCTTCTTATCTTTAATCAAGAATAATAATTATCATATGCCTCTTATCTCTATTTTAAAACATTGGGATATATTCTTAAAATACCCATTACATTACTTATGATTTATAAATAATGATAGAACCATTTCTCTCTAATTAATCCCTCCTATGAACACTTATATTCCCCCATTATGCTGCCAAAATTTCACCATCATCTATCATGAAAAACAATTGTGTAGTGAATAACCACACCAATTTCTTATAAATGTTGTTCAGATTTATGAACTTATACATAATTATTTGGTACATACATGTATGTATTATACACTCCTTGATCATGGAATAAAATATGATGATGAGTGAATCTATGTTGTACGATCCATGTTCCACACTTAAGTGTGAGAATTAAATGAATGTGATGGATGTACCAGGAATTATATAACACTCCAATGAAATGGGAAATTTTAAGCCTCATGATATTACATGATGGGATTAGGATTAAACCTAATTTTATTAGGGTTCTTTTTTCATCACAATTTCTTGGTTGTTATCCTTGATCTAGGTTTTTGATGTTTTTTATTAAGTTGTTTCAACATTTCCCATGTTGCCTTGATGATTATCAAACTATATCATGTATCATTATTAATGTTTCTAATTCCTACTCCTTTAATTCCCCATGGATAGTTTATGGTATATCATTTATTATTATCTTCGTGTTAGACCATGTGTATTCCCTTCTTGGGCTTTATATATGACCCCTTTCTTATGTGTGTCCCTATGTGATCCCATATAGTTTTAAGTACGATCATGATAAGGAATTTTTCAATAAAGCTGATTCATTCCTTATTTTAGGTTGTTATATAATGTACCTCATTACCAAATATACTAGACTTTCCAATCTAATGGGTTTCATTAAGTTTAATTTTATGTAATAAATCATCTATCAATGTAAAATAAATTTCAATATTTCTATAGTTGGCATCATAGGAAATTTTTTGTTTTTTTAGGATTAGGATTAGAAAACTCAATACAAATCCTTAGGGATAGTACTATTTATGAGAAAACAACCCTAAATTATTTAACCATATAATAATTTCTTTATCAAGAAAATAAATCATTATTTGGATACCAAAGTGGATGTGGATATAACACAGATGTAAATAGCGATAAAATCCTAAAACATTACGTTGAACTAGACTCGACCAATAATTTGTACACAATAACAGGCTTTACTGTACACCTGGTTTAACACTCATGGTGGATATGCATACATAATTCATAAGATCATTATATAAAAATATTAAGGGTAAAAATAACTATAATAATATATGTTATAAAATATATCATGGATAATATATATTAAAGCCTAGAAATTAAAATGTCAGAAAAATACATGTAATTTATAAGTTATATCTTTAATATAATTGGATTCCCATTTATATGCTTAATGGTTTTAAAAAAATCATCTCTAATAATTTCTTTATTCTATCCAATGGATGTAAACAGGAGTAATTAGGTAAAAACAATGGAAAGGGAAATTTTATGATTACCCCAATGAGGTTCCCAACTTGATGGGAGTGGGAATCAAAAACATTATGATAATAATATCTCATCTGACATAGATTCTGAATAGAAATATGGATCAAGAGGAGAACCCAAACACTCATAAGAAAGAAAAATATTCAACTGAGAGGTTTATGCTACAAAGTCTCACTATATTCAATGGATCATCTAATCCATTAAACATGGTATAATGGATCAACTCCATTGATTAGATCGTATCCACCCTTCAATTATATGAGCAAGAGAAGGTTTTATTGTATGTTTATCATATAGAGGGAGAAGCTGATCAGTAGTATAAATTGATCAAGAATACAAATATTGAGGAAGAGATTTAATCATTTGGGTGGAAGGAATTCTTGATGATATTTTTGATAAATATTTTCCTTACTCTCTCTAACATAAAATTCAATGACATATCCCTTCCCTCAAGAAACAATATGAAAAATCTATTAGGGTGTACATGGAAAAACATCAAAATACATCCACGATACACATTATTCTTTCTTTCTTCCTTTCAATGAAAGGTTTACCACTTCATTGGTGGGTTAAAACATAGTATTTGAAAATAACTAGTGATCTGATACATTGATAACTATGAGGAAATTATACAATGTGACCTCAATATCAAAATAGAGATATATTAATCTCAACTGTATCATGGGGATATTTAGTGGGAAGTAGATTTCAATTCTGGAAGTCTAATGGAAAAATCTAATGATGCTAAGAAATTTCAATATAACACTTTCCAAATGTGCAGAAAGAAGCACCAATGAAATTGCTTAAGGGGGATGAGGAAATGATTTAGGTATAGGTTGGAAGGGAACTAAGCAAGTGTTTTTTGAAATAGAGATCTATAAATCTCAACTGTATCATGGGGATATGAGGAAATAATACAATGTAACCTCAATGTCGAAATAGAAATCTATGAATCTCAACTGTATCATGGGGATATGAAGTGGAAATTGGATTTCAATTCTGGAAGTCTAATGGAGAAATCTAATGATGCTAAGAAATTTCAATATCCCACTTTCCAAATGTGTAGAAAGAAGCACCAATGAAATTTCTTAAGGGGGATGAAGAAATGATTTAGGTATAGGTTGGAAGGGCACTAAGCTAGTGGTTGCTGATATGAGAATCCCATCAATTCTATGGTGTAAATAAGTCCTACATTCAACCCTAAATGCATTTGGAATTACTTCAACTACAAGGAACCATGGAGGTTTGAAAACCATTGCTCTAATCTAAGGGTATTTAGAGACATCCAACAACCTCCAAGGAATAATGGGGGAACTTTTTTTATCACAAACATTAAGGTGGATCTTGAAAATAAAATTCTGATAGCTACACCAGTTATTCATTCAATAATAGTAAACATACATTTTTATTCTATTTCTATGCATTCCTTCATATTACAAAATTTTGGTAGAACTATTAAAGCACCACCACAAGGCATGGAATTAGAGTTGTCAGTGAAAATAGAAAATGAGGAAATTATTTCATCCTTTGTATATAACTACTTTCCAATAAAAATTTGGGGGAGGAACATACTAGAGAACATTTTCATACTCTCTTTGGTGAAATTTGATTAAATTATGGGTATGTATTGTCTTCCATTGTATAGAGCCGACATAAATTTTCGTAAGAAATAAATAAATCATTGTATCGTGAATTTTCTTCCAATTTTGTACCAGTGAAAAGAAGAGGATGAGTCTTCATTAAAACCCAAATCACAAGAATGGATACTATTTCCCTATGATAAATAATATCATTCTTAAATTACTATTTCTAATGAAATAATCATCATTGAATACATGGCCATTATGAGGGAATACACTGATTTTTTTGGGTTTTCTTGTCTTCCCCCTAACTGAGAGGTTGAATTCTCAATCGACCTAACATTTGTGGCCTTACTATTATCCAATACTATGTAAAGAATTATTACTATGGAACATGAAAAGATAAATAAAAAACTATATAAGAATCAGGATAAAGGGTTCATTGGACCATGTGCTTCACCATAGGGAGCACCAGTTCTCTTCATCAAGAATAGGGATGGTTCAATGCGGTATTTCATTGATTATCATGATCTCAACAAGATCACAATAAAGACAAAGTATCATATTCAATGGATTTATTACATGTTTGATCAACTATGTTGAGAAAAAAAATTCACCAAGGTGGATCTGTGGTTTGGGTACTATTAAGTTTCTCTGAAGAAGGTGGATATCCCAAGAATCACTTTTTGCATAAGGTACTGGGACTAAGAATTCATAGTAATGACATTCAAACTCAAAAATTGTCCAAAAATATTTATGGATATTGTTAATAGATTACTGAGGGATTAACTCAACAAATTTATTATGACTTTTATATATTATATTCTAATATACTCTAAAACCAAAGTGGATATTTATGTGCATCTAGGGACTATGTTATAGACCTTGAGAAGCTTTAGGAAATCTAAATAAAATGAGATTTCATGTTAAAGAAAGTATCATTCATGGTGCATATCATCACAAGAAATGGGAAATATGTGGACCCTTTAAATACATAAGCAATTGAAGCATGGAAGAGGCCAATATCTATGTCAAATAATAATAATTTCCATGGATTAGATGGGTAATATCCTTGATTTGTGAAAATTTTCTCACGATTATCATATGCTCCAAACAAGCTAACTCAGAAGGAATTCAAGTTTACTTGGAATGATGAATCTTAAGAGAGATTCAAGTAGTTGGAAATGAGTCATATCAATACACCTATACTCACACTACCAGAAAGTGGAGAACTTATAATGGTATTTGGCAATGCTTTGAAGAAGAGATTGGGTTGTGTCATAATGAAAAATGATAAAGTGATCGTCTATGCCTCATAGAAGATGAAATTTTACCAACATAACTACCCAATTAAATATCATTAGTTGAATACAGTGATATACAAGTTGAAAATATGCTGGCATTATCTCCTTAGATATAAGTGTGAAACATATACAGATCTTAAAATCCTAAAGTATATATTCACATAGAAAGAGATCAACACGAACCAACGAAGATGGTTAGAGCTGGTCAAGGACTATGACGGATCAATTCACTACCATACTAGGAATTTGAATAAAGTGTAAGATATTATATATAGAAAGGATCCATCAATTAAATCATTTATAAAAAATTAAAAGTATTAAGTCTTCTTATATTTTAAAATAATGGACAGGGGAATCATAAAGTAAAGAACATCATCAATCCTTTCACAAATTATTTCTCACCCACACCTTATGGATGAGAAAATGGTGGCTCAAAGAAATGGTGTGGGAATTCATAAAAAAGTTTTATATATAAGAAAATAGACATTCTTAGACTTCAATACTAACGAATAATGAGTTATAAGATTTGGGACATTTTTATGTGTACCATCAAATCCTAAGTTAAAGAAGCTACTATTAGATGTTGTACATAGTTTAAATTTCTTTATCCATCTAGGAATCACAAAGATGAATTGAGATCTATGAGAGAACTATTAGTGGGAAAAAATAAAGAATGAGATTACGAAATATAAATAAATATGTCTTGCATGTTATAAAGTGAATGATGAATAAAAAAATACATGGGGATGATGTAACCATTACCCATACATACATGAAAATGGGAAAAATTAATATAGACTTTTTCACAGATATTCTGAAGACATAATGAAAAAATAATGATATCTATTTTTTGGTAGATCATATTAAAAATATTGCAGACATCATTAAAATTCATGTGAAATTAACACTTGATCAACCTGAAAAGATATACATTAGAGAAGTGGTGAGCCTGCATGGATCCCAAATATTTATTGTATCTAATCAACACCTAATATTTTCCTCTATGTTCTAGAAGAGTAGCTAATATGATCTAAATATAGAGATGAAATTTAAAATGGATTATCACTCTCAAACTGATGGCCAATATGATCGGACTATTCAAACACATGTGGAAATATTGAAAGGATACTCAATTCATATTAAAGGAGGATGGGACCATCAACTTCCTATGGTTGAGATCACATACAAAAACAATGTCCACTGAATCAGAAAAATGGTTCCCTATGAATTCCATTATGGTATGTGGTGAAAACACCTATATGTTGGCATGAAGTTGGGGATAAAAACTACTAGGCCCTAAAATGGTTGAGGAAATGATAGAAAAGGTTAAGTCCATTCAACATTAAATCAAGGATACTTAGAGTCAACAAAATATATAGTCTGAAAATAATTGAAGAGACCGATATATTGATGTTGGAAACAAGGTATTCCTCTTCATATCTTTATGGAAGAAATTCATGAGATTTTTGAAGAAGGGAAATCTTAGATCAAGATGCATTATCCCATTCGATATCCTTGATCTCATTAGAGTAGTAGTTTATCGTCTAGTACTCCCACCTAACCTATCTCAAGTACATGATGTATTCCATGTATATCTCTTGAAGAAGTACATACTATACCCATCGCATATACTCAATCAAGAGGTGGTACTATTGGATAATGATCTCTCATATGAGGAATATCTAGTGAAGATAATAGATTATAGAGACAATGTTCTATGAAATAAAGAAATTCATTTTTTCCAATGTATTGTGGAGAGACCACAAGTTTTAAGAAGTGATGTAGGATCTAGAGGAAGTGATAAAACAATTTTACCCTAATCTATTTTAGTGTGGGGAAAGGAAAAAATTTGATTGGGGAAAGATTTTAATGACCTGAACATTTATAAATAAAACCCCCTTGCATTTTAATCATGTGTATTATTATATATTATGGATATAGAAAAAACATTAAATTATTTAATTTTATTATATCCTATAATATTTTAAATATTATTAACCATATTTAACATTGATAATATAATTTTTGAATAGTGATCATATGATTGGTATAAATATAGTGTTTCTATAAAACAAATTGTCACAAAAAAGGATATTATGGCTTCAACTAGCTTGATCATACATTATGAATCCCATTTATTATATATTATAAGGGATATAAAAGTTTTTTATTTTACTTTACTGAGATCCATAATCTTAATAATTAGATAAATTGTTTACGGGAGAAGATAAATCTCAATGATATCAAAGATCAAACCATTTATATCGAACCACACCATGAAAGTATCACCATCACTCACCAAACCCTTAGGGAGTTTTTTAGTTTTTTAAATTTATATGAATCAAGACCATAATAATATGAATATGTATATTGTATTTTCAATATAATAATGTTCATATTTTCATCTAATCACTACTTTATAAATGATTTTCATTTTTATAGAATAAAACAAAAATTGTTGTTCTTAATTAGTATTAAATATCAAATAAGATGATTATTTTGATGTAATAATGGATTTATGAAATAAATAATAAAATATTATTTTTAAATAATATTTATTAAATATAAATGATCATATAATTTTTATGAAGTCAAATGTTAATTTTATAGGGGTTCAAAAACTATTATTGTCAAAAAAACCCATCATTTCTCAATAAATGATTGTATTATTTTAAAAGAGAAAAATCACATATTTATAAAATTATTTGTTTAAAATAAATATTATTTTTTAAACTAAAATTTTAAATTATCCAATGGTTAATTTTTCATAATTTTCTAATTTAGTCAATTTTTTGGGAAACATTAAATATCGTATTAATATATTGTGTATACTATGATTTCATAATGACCCAAAAGTGTTACAATAAATAAAATAAAGGGTATAAATTACCAAATATATATGTTTATTTCTTTAAAATAATGTGATTTTATGTTTATTTGACTAATTTTATAGTCTTTATGAATCCTATAAAACAATTAATATATTTAAATGTTTTAAAATCATTTTCTTAAGAGTATGACTCTCTTCCACATTGAAATCGGTATTATTTTATTATTTTTATCACTTGGAGTTATAAAATAATGAAAACCACTCCTCTTTGGTATAAATAAAGAGAAAAACATGGTATGTGGTTTGTGGTTTTGGTTATATTAATTTATAAAGTCCAAAACCTAATCTAGAGAAATAATAATGAATTCCCCACTCATTTTCTATATATACCCACCCAGGCTTCCATTTATATAAACTAAAAATAATTTTATCATGACCTTACTCTTATATCCTCCCTATATAGTTCTCCGAAGGTGCCACAAGCTCTCAATAATCCCCTCCCTAGAATTTGGAGTCAAAATCTCAAGGTAAGGGTTCTTTTCCTTCTCTCTTTAGTCATGTATCTTCATTATCTTAGGATTCTTATCTCCATTTTATTGCATTGTGATTTGTTATTATATATACCTCTTACCTCTACAATGAATTATAAATAATTATAGACCCATTTATATCTCATTAATCCCTCCCACGAACATTTATACACCCCCGTTATGCTGCCAAAATTTTTCTATGATTTTATATGCCAAAAAATAGTGTGGTGAATACCCATACCCTTTTTATATCAAGGTTATTAACCTTTATAAACTTATACTTATTGAATTGTGACTTACATGTATGTATTACACACTCATTGATCGTGGGATAAAATATTATTTTGAATGAATCCTTGTTGTATGATCAATAAAGAACACTTAAGCATGAGAATTAAATAAAAGTGACAGGTGCGCCCAAAATTATATATCACTCAAGTTTATTGGGTAATATTTAGTCTCATGAGACATCATGTTGGGATAAAGAGTAAACCTGAGTCCTTTATTGGAAATTTACCTTCATTGTTTCATTATATTTATCTATAACCTATGTTTATGATGCATTTTTTTATGTTTTAGCCACATTACCCATGTTTGATTTATGACTATCATACTATATCATGTCTCATAGTTCATATTTATGTTTCACATTCATTTAATGCACTATTGATATGACTATTTTCTAACATTTACTATTATCTTCTTTTTACACCATGTTTATTCCCTTATCGGGCTTTATATCTCACCCCTTTTTTATGTATGTACCCTTGTATCCCATGCAGTTTTAAGTATGATCATGTTAAAGAAGTTTTCATTAAATATGACTTATTACTTAGTTTATATTTTTATTTCATGTAACTAATTCCAAAATACAATATAATTCCCAATATTTAAGGTTGTATTAAGTGTAATTTTATTTAATAAGTCATGTATTTATTTGAAATAAATATTAGGGTTTCCATATCAACTCGGAAGATGAATATTGCATCTCCATTAAGATTGCAACATGTATCAAGCTAGTAGTGATGAACTCTATGAACCTATAGCTCACCAAAAACATCAAATATTCATAAATCATTATTAAACTCACGAAATCTATACCACCAAATCCTCATCCTCTGATATCTTTGACACCCCCTTCTTCAAAAAATTATAGCATATCATAAGACCAAATGGTTTGGGTCTGATAAGAGACATGTGGAATATAAATGTTAACATATCCCCCATCAATGAAACACCCATTAATGTCACTCCCAAGTCCTTGTAACCCTCCTTGGTATCCTATTTTAGGCTATTATGTCTTTTCAGTGTAAAGAACAAAATATTCTCAAATATTCTGGTAATCTGCTTATGTATATGGCTCCCCTCCATTATCTCAGAAAACCAAAGTGCATTCATTCCAAATAATATTATTTTGAGAATTAAATTTTTTTCCCATGAAACATATAATTCCATGAAAACCTACACAAAAACCAAAAGGGGTATCATGGTATAGAAACCATGTAATAAAAAATCATTTGACAGGTTTCAATGGTGCTTCCTCAGGGTCATGTTGATCATGATGGGAATCTTCCAAATATTTTTTTGATGTGGTTATTCAATGAGTCTCGTTTGTCTTCTTAAAAATACACATGAATGGTAGAATCATGGGGAGATTCTCTACCATTGGGTTACATTCCTAGGGATACCCTCTTTCCCCTTTTCTATTAATTTTAATGGATGATGTGTTTTCAATTATAATTTCAACAGTAGTGAAGGTTAATACCATTCATGGGGTAAAGACCTATCTCTGAGGGCCTCACATATCTCACCTCTTCTTCATCAATAATTTTATACACTTCTCTAGATATAATCTGGAATAATTCAAGGATATATACCTTCTAATTCACATTTATGATAATGTGTTGGGGTAAGTGGCCAATATCACTATGGAGATGACCTTTAGATCTAAAATTCCCTATTATAGGAAGAGAACCTCCAACATGTGTTTGGTATTTATATTTTCAAAAAATTAAAAATAAATCTCAGACTTCCCATGATCTTCAGATGATAAAAAAAGGTATTCTCTAAAATTCATGACTGATTGAAAAATATATCCAAGGATAGAATTTCAAAATGGTATGCAATGAAAAAAACAAATTCTAATTAAAGAAATCACATAGTCTATCCCATATTATTTTACGCTCATCATCATATTACCCAGAATAATCATCAAACAAATAAATGCACGTCTCACAAAATTCTGGGGGTGGGGGCTCAACAACAGGGTAAATAATATTTATGGGACTGCGGGGTACAAGACCTAGAAACCCAAAACGTAAGGGGGAATGTGTTT
This sequence comes from Viscum album, assembly GCA_963277665.1. Taxonomy (NCBI): domain Eukaryota; kingdom Viridiplantae; phylum Streptophyta; class Magnoliopsida; order Santalales; family Viscaceae; genus Viscum; species Viscum album. The sequence goes on along the minus strand of OY728158.1, from coordinate 374,944,384 downwards.
CATGTATCTTTGTATCTTCAATGATGTAGCTTGTATAGTTCTTTAGTTCCCAAACCTAGATTTTTTTAGTTTAGCTTGTGGGGTTTACACAAGCACTTTATGAGGGGAATTTACTAGAGAATAGGCAATGGGGCATTTGTTATGTTTTTGAAAGACCTATGTCTAGCTAATGATAATAGAAAAAAATCAAATTTACCCTATCCGAGAAGGACTAAAAGATTAAATTTTCCTATATTTTCTCAATGTTCCCCATAATGGTTGGTGGAATAAGAAACTATTCTCTAAGATTAATTTTAGATAGATTAATATTATCTAGAGATTTCTAATTGTTAGAGATATGGATCCAAATGACCTTATTTATAGTAGGGAAAACATATTCACCTATATTGTAAAATCAAGATATTCTCTAGAAATTAGCACATTAGTTTTGGAGGCTATTAATCTTTTCAAAACCATTTGGAACCTCAATATCCCACCAAAAGAATAGTATTCGAAGAATCATTCCTACTTTGGATGCTTATCCCAAATATAGAGTTCCTTTAATATATCCATTTGAAGGGTAACCCAATGTATTCAATATTTATGACCATGGATGAATCTTATATGCATTCCATCATTCGTTTTCCCATAAATAGGGAAAAATAGTGCCCCTAAAATTCTATTTTTGATCACCTCCTAGAAACAGCCCTAAACTTTACCCCCTAGAAACATCAAAAGATTCACCTCCCTTATCACAAAATTGTCATAACTTCTCCCCATTGGGGACCGGAGTTCTATTTTTATAATTCCATGGATTATTTTGTTCAGGTGGAATGAAATTATATTTAACTAGGTTTTCAAATAATGAACCACTTGGATCTATCATGCTACCCACTGGTTATCCTTATGGAGCCACAATGACCATCTGTTTGATGACCCTGTGTTCATGCTTGATCCATGAATATAAAACCCTACCATAATAGGCATCTAGGAAATTAATGTTGACATGTCAACCATAGAAAAATGTATCACCAGTTTTGGTGTATTTTTTCCATGAATCTTATTTAATAATCACTATTGTGATCCAAAATTCTTTTAGGGTGTAGTTATCAACATTGGGGATGGAAGCACAAGAAATCAAAATTGGTGTGGAATTCACTATTGATAGTGGGTGGGATTATATCACCCTTCATTTGGACTACCTCATAATTATTAATTCAATCTCTTATTTGGAGGATGGACTCCATCAGTTTGGTTTTTTAGTCTTGAATATCATTTCCCTACAGCATTGCTTCTCATCTTAATCCTTTTTTACCACAAGGTAGGGTAATATATAGGCTCATCATTTGGCTACCATGATTCTTAAAGATGATCCTCATGCTAGGTTGGAATTTTTCTTTAGTTAGATGCCATACCATGCTTTATATGAACTATGATATCATAACATATGAGTCGTAATTTCTCCATAAGAAAATTATGGTTAAGGTAGCTTTTGCAAAATATGAAATCCTACATCATCCCATGATGAGAACCAGATTATAAAAAAATAAAATTGGAATTAAAACAATAAAACAAAGAAAAATTAAATAATAATATTATATTTAAATATAATTTCAATTTATAATTTCTATAAAAAAATATTTTTATTGAAGTGATATTTACAAATAATTTAAAAAAATTACAATCTAATGTACTGAACACTTATAACTTGATTTTTTCAACCATCTACCTACATGAAAAATCTTGTCCCTATAATAAAAAAGATGGATTTTTAGTAAAAAATCATAATAAATAATATTTTTAATTTCCAAATTTATTAATGATCCCCCACCATTACTGGTGTGTGGTAAGGGTTGGGGGAGGTAGGTTAGTTTGTAGGGTGAAGTCCTCAGGCTTTCCAATTAACAATGATTTCCTTCCTTGATTTGTGTTCCATAGTGGGGAATGTAATTGACCTATTACTAAATATATTAATTATATTATTAGTTATTCTATTAATAATAATATTAGTCATTGTTTTTTTAATTTTATATTAGTTTTTAATTCTTAATTATTATACTGATTATAAATTTTATTTTTAATTACTATAACCATTTCTGGTTAATAATATATATGAATTATACAGTTTATAAATGATTATTTTAATATTATTATTATTTATGAATTATTTTATATTATAAATTATTTGTTAATAATTATATCATTAAACTAAAATCTAATTTTTATATTGAGAACATGCACTTTGATTCATACAAGGAATGTTGTTTTTCAGATTTATGTGTAGTAGATTCTCACCCCTCAAAAATGAATTATGGATCATTAAACTAAATATTAAAAACAATATGAGCACATTTACATTGTTTTGATAATGTTAAATTCATTTTAAACAAAAATTACACTCTAAAATCAAAAAACATTTGGTTGGAGTCATACTAGCCATATCGTTTTTTGGATTAATGTGTGGTCGATTCTTACACTATGGAAATGAAATATAAATTGTTGTCCTAAATTTTAAAAGAAATCAAAGATTTTTTACTATATTTTTACAATGTGATTATTGTTCTGGTAAGAACCCGGTTCTTATTCTTGAGGTACGGGTTTCTTCTTTTCTCTTTTCCTTAAGTGTTTTTGAGAAAATAAGGAAAATGGGAGAAAATCCTAAATTTTGTGACTACACATCGTGTACTTTTCCAGACGCCATGTACTTTGGCTATGTGGAAGGAGTACACAGGGCGTGTAGGTCGATCGGCGATGATGGGGTTAAAAACTAACTACACACCATGTAGTGGGTATTTACACACCATGTAGTCAGTCGTCAGGAAAATAGTAAGGCGGTGGCCAGCTGAGTGACAGTACACGCCGTGTACTTAGGCATACACGTCGTGTATTCATGTTGATAGATGAACAGTGCCGCACTGGAGAGAAGTCACCATAGGAATAGTTAAATGAGAAAATTACACGTCGTGTACCCAATAGTACATGCCTTGTAGTCTATTTTTTCACTTAAAATGGGCAGTACCCTCCCTTGTTCACAAGGAAGTCTTAGAACCGGAGGAGAGATTGGGAGGACGGCCGAAACTTTGGAGATCACCCGAGCGAGCATCGGGAATCCGATTCCGCCTCCGTCAATCTCGTTGGAACCGCATGGGTGAGTTATTCCTTATCCTTGCGTAGATCTTGCTAATTATTCCTAAAAAGGGTGTTATTTACATTTGAATGAGAATTCTTTTACCTCAGATCTACGTCGTTCGTGAACGATTCGAGGAGCATCATTCACGTATATCGATCAGAGGCGATCGAGGTAGGTGGCTTGGTTTTTAAATTCCAACTGGTGTGCGTTTGTGTGTACCTTTTTGCTATGAACCCATGTTGGGGTTTCATGTGGCTGAGGCCTTGGCTATTGTGAATACCTAGAATTGTATAGGTAATTAAATGTGATAATAAACTACTGTTTGGGATCGCTGCTTGGATCCAGGACCACCCCGGGGGTGCGTTCCTCTATTTAGCCATTTGGACAGGATACCCGAGGGTATTCCATGTTTATATTATGCATTACTTTTTCCTTGAGAGTAATTTTATATAACTTTAGTGTTTATGCTTTGGGCTCAGCCCGATTACTTGCACCTGAGGGCAGTGTTCTTTTAGCCTAAGGGCATTTTTGTTTAGCCTGAGGGAAAGGTACTACATAGCCTGAGGGCAACGTTCTATTCTTCCTGAGGGAAAATCTTCTTATGCCTGAGGGAAGTGACTTCTGTGCCCAAGGGGACACTTCGTACGCCTGAGGGAAATATCTGTTATGTCTGAGGATAGTTACCTGAGGGTTTTGTTTCGGTTTACCTGAGGGTAAGAGTTGACATGTCTAAGGACTCTGACTATCTATTTAGAACATTCACCAAGGTGATGTCTTATATTAAATGGATTAAATGAATATTAAAATGGAAATATAACTGGTAAAGTTAGTTCCTTTTGAGCACTTCTTATTTAATTGCATTTTACTACTTCACACTGATGTTGCATATTTACACTGTCAGTTGGGCACAGGCCATTGGTGGGTGCCTACTGGGATTTATTTCTCACACCCTGTTTGGGTCATGTCTTCGGCCCAAACAGTTTTCATTTATGCAGGTGTGGATAAGGGAAAGGGTCCCTATATAGGTACATGATTGTAGCAGAGGAGTGGGAGAGCATGGGACCAAGCTTAGGCTTGTGATGTTACTGCATTCTGTCTACTCTTCTTTGTTTTGATTTACTGTACCTTGTTCTTGGAGTTGTATTGTATTGTACTGTATTGTTGTGTAACATGTTCTGGCTGTTTTCTTAGAACTTGAGACATGTTGCATCATTATATATATGACTGTTGGTTATCTTTTTACTACAATTGTTCATTTTAAATGTGTATGGTTTATTGCTTCCGATGTTGTTATATGTTTGTATATTTTATTCCGTTGTGCTACACATTGACAAATGAGGGCATAGTTTCCCCACTATCAGACCTGGGCCCTCACTGCTAGTTGGCAGCCTCTGGAATTTTGGGAAATATACTTGAGGTTATGTGACAACCCGGGTTTAGGGCACCCGTTGAGTGGCACCCAGGCCCAGGACATTACAAATTGGTATCAAAGGTTTCTTTTCTTTGACTTACTATTTCGAGTCTTAGTTGAGATAGGAAGGAATTGGTATTTGGTAATAATATGTGCCCAGGAGTAGCTAACCTATGTACAGGGAAAAGCCAATTTACCTTGTGTTGCAATTTTATTGATTTTTCAAATTTTACAGTTGATTGATTTTCACCGTTGGGTGACACACTTGTGATTGTTCTGTTTATATTTTATCTTTGGGTTCTATTTATTTGCGGCCCGATGAGATGAGGGTGTTCCATCTCATGCATCATTTAGGCACATATTAGAAATCACATTCCATGCATAGTTCCATGCCATGTAGGTGCATTAAAAATTGCATGTTGTTGTGATAGTTGTTGTGCTAGAAAATCATGTTGTTGTGATAGATTCTTTGATAAATACCTGCTATGTGATAGGGTATTTTTGTATGAGTATGTTGATATAATAGATTCCAAACATTGGTTTCTGGGGGTTATGGTCCCTCACTGGACGTAATTTGGTGGATCATTGACTTTTTATCTTATTATAACACATATAAGATGCCATACTTTGATTCGCGGGGAGTATGGGCCCTCACGGATCTGAATTTGGAACTTATGGGTTGTTTTTTAGTATTTACTGGGTTCCGGAGTAGTTTCTGAGGCATACTATCTGGAAAACCCAGGATACACACCGTGTAGTTCCTTGGACACACGTCGTGTGTTCTTCTGTTCGGGAAGAAAATAAAACTTTTTGAGTACACGCTGTGTACCCTCAGTACACTCCGTGTAGTCTCTTCCCGTGTCATGGACCGTGTGGGTGGGGACATGAAGAAGGGAAAGTCTTATGGGAAAACACGTCGTGTACTGGATGTACATGTCTTGTAGTGTTGACTCAGAGTCCTCCCGTGTAACGAACAACATGGACGGAGGAGACCTTTAGACATACATGTTGTGTCAACCATGGAACACGCCGTGTAGTATGACCTAGGTACCCGGCCGTGTCATGAACAACACGGGTCATTTTTACCCTTCCTATTACACGTTGTGTTCCCATGGGACACACTATGTAGTCTTTACCGAGGACAGACCGTGTGGACCTGACCGTGTGGCTGGAAAAACGGGGTGGTATACACGCCGTGTACGGGTGTGACACGCTGTGTAGTATTAGTCTAGTAGTCGGTCGTGTCACGAACAACACGGGCATTTGGAAAGTTAGAACACACATGCCGTGAAGATGAAAAACACTCCATGTAGTCGTTTTCAAAGTGAGTTGTGTGGCTTAGCTATGTAGAAGGACTCGGGTAGGGAAAGAGGATTCAAGTACACGTCGTGTAGTCCAAGGACACGCCGTGTGGTTGGGGTGTTACATGACCAATTTCAGCTGGAGTACACACACATTTGAATGGATTCCAGGAACACGCCATGTATTTTTATACATGCCATGTAGTCAAGTTTTTTAAATCTTTAATACTTTCTTTATCTTGTTCCCTTTTTTTTCTTTGTGGTAATCTTGATCTAAGATGTGTGTTTGACCTTGTAGAGTCATGTCGCCGAGACGACCACACGTTGTTTTCCAAGAGAGCGGCAATCAGTATACTCCAGAGATGGTAGTCCATGGGCTACCAGTGGATCCTCCAGTAGTCCCAGATGTGGTGCTAGCCGTTATACCGGGCACAGGCACGGAGGCATAGTTCCGTGAAGGCTTTATGCGGTTTATGCAGACCTTTCAGGGAGCATCATCGGCTGCCACATCTATGGATGAGTTGACTCGTATATTCTAGCAGTAGCATCCACCTATATTTTCAGGGGATGGTAGACCACAGGCTACGGAGTCTTGGTTGGGGTCTATGCAGACTATTTTTGAGCACCTTGAGATGCCTCCAGGGTAGACGGTCAAGATCGCGACTTATTTGCTGCGTGATTACACCAAGAGGTGGTGGGATGTTACCACCCAGACAGAGCATCATATAGACATGGTGTGAGAAGTGTCAAGACCCGGAAATTTCAAGGAAAATTTTTCTTAATTTTCTTTGGAATTTTACAAGAACGCAGTTTCTGACGGCGCCTGATTCTGAGGCCCAGTGTGCCCGGAATTAATTTCCGAAGTTTTGCTTGGGTACGTTCAGTGAACAAGCAAGTGGGAATTTCTATCTTTTGAACCGATGCTCGGAATTGAAATCGGATTGCACCGATGAACTCTCAACGCCGGTAATCACTTAAGGGAACCTTTACCGTAGTTGCGTTTTTGCGGGAGAAGAAGTTAATTTTTGGGGTTTAATTAAAAAAAGTGAATAAAATTGTTAAATCAATTTTATTTCATGTTAAGTTGTTAACTTCTCCCATGGGAAGTTGGTGGTGGGCCCACATCCATCCAACTTCCCATGTGTGGATATTTGAATGGGTGGGGCCCACACGAACCCCTCCCCACCTCTTCAAATTCCTTAACATTCCTAACCCCTATAAACCCCCCATTTAAGTTTTAATAACTTATCACCTCCTTAATTTTATAACATCTTATGTTAATAACATAAGTGAGTTAAATGTGGGTTTTGAATTTTCAAACTCTTGAAATTCAAAACCTATATTGGGTTAATAAAATAAGTGGGAGGATTATTTTATTTTGGGGTTAGTTGTTCTTGTGGTGGAGACTTGGGAGAGAAAAGGCTAAGTTTGAAGTCTTCTTCCTCTTCAAAATCGACGAAGAACGCGAAGAACACCTTCTACGAAGAACGCGAAGAACACCTCCAACGAGGAACATCTCCGCCGAAGAAGGAGACGTCTTCTTCCAACGACGTTTTCCCTTCGAACGCACCTCGACGACAACGGAATCGACGTTTGTTTTCCACGACGCCCGACTTCCGTGACGCTCGTCATCCGCAATTCGATTGACGTGCACCGTATCTGAATCGAGGTAGGGGAATTTATTTTTGGTATTCTCTTATCTTCTGAGAAAAGAACGACGAGCGCGGACCAACCAATTCCAGGTTGATCCGTGGATCGTTCGTTCATGCGGATTGATGTTGAAGTTTATAATTTAATTATTTTGTTCTTGAATTCTATCTTTTCATCCTTCATGATTTTACAACCAGTTGTTATCGATTAACGAGAGGGGGCCGGACCGGACAAACACGGCCGACCCTCCTCCATTATTGATATTGTTTCTAATATGGATAGAACGGGATGGCGTGGTGCCGTCGCACCACGCGAGAATCGCTCGGTAGTATTACGCGATGCCATCGCGCCACGCCGAGAAGCCGAACAAGAATGCGACGCCGTCGCGCCGCGTCGAAGGAAGTCGAAGGCGCCGGGCCGGAGCGGAGCCACGGCGAAGGGGCGCGGCGCCAGCACGTCGCGCCGGAGAACCACGAAGACGATGCATTTTGTTTTGACATGCGGATTGACGGGTGACGACGAAGCAGGACGTTTGGGCGTTTGAATCCCTTCGTAGGGAAGATGGGGTCCCGGGGGGACCATAGGTGAAGACGGTAGGAAGAACGGACCACCGGAACGCGTCCGGTGGTCCGCAGAAGAAGGCGGTGGCGCGCCGCCGGAAAAGGGGCGGCCGGCGAACCGCCGGCCTCAATCAGCGGCGAAGGGCGGGGGATCCGCATGCCCCGCCCGCGTGTCCACTCGACCGCGCTGGCCGAGCTGCGGCCGGCCGGTCGGGCTGGACCGAACCAGACCGCGCCGGACCGGACCGGGCTGGGTCGGGCCCAGCCGAGTCGGGTCGACCCGGTTCGGGTCGCCCCGGGCCCAGACCCCCGTTTTCGGGCCACTTTTGGTCAAATGCCCATAACTTGAGATACGGGCCTCCAAACGACTCGCCGTCAGCGGCAACGTGATCCTTGGATCGAGACTGTCGTGTCGGTATATCGCACTCAAGGTTTCGGATTACTTTGGGTTCAGCCGGGATGGTTCGGATATGAAACCAACCGGGCCCTCGAAGCGGAAACGCTTATATCTTGAGCTCCGGACGTCCGATTGACGTTCCGCCGACTTTGATAGATTCCTCTAAGTGAGACGGATCTTTTGGAATACTCCGCTCGAGGTTTGGATGTCGTCGAAGTGTGGTCGGGTTGGTATGCTCACAAAACCAACCGGGCCCCTAGAACGAAAAAGCCAATAACTCACAGACCGGGCGTCCGATTGACGCGCCGTCTGTTTCGTTGAATTCCTCTTGATGAGACGGAACATTTGGCATACTTCGCCCGAGTTTTGGATACAGTTGGTAGTGTCCGGGTTGGATCGCACCCGAAATCCAACCGGGCCCCTGGAATGGAAAAACTGATATCTTTCAGACTGGACGTCTGTTTGACGAACCGTCAGTGGTGTTGGTGATCACGTTGAGAAACGGTCCCTATGGGTATACCCTATGAGAGTTCGGGGTACAGTTGAGATACAGCCGGATTTGGTTCGCTCACGAAACCAACCGGGCCCCTGGGACGAAAAGGCTAGTAACTCACAGACCGGGCGTCCGATTGGCGCGTCGTATGTTGCATTGAGACCCCTATGACGAGGCGGTCCTTTGAGATACTTCTTCGTGGGACCTTGAGATACTTGGAGTATCGACCTATAGCTCGTGGAGCGGACCCTCCCAGAGACGAGCATGCATAGTACGGAGACCGTGTAGCTGGTTGAGACCTGACGACTGCTTGACCGACTCGATTTGGAGTGAGTCGACTAGCCCAGTGGACGGAGCACTACTTTCTGAGGTGCAGACCCATAGAGGATGGAGCACTACCTGTGTGACAGTGCAGACCCATGGTACTTGTCCGGAGAGTACCTCAGCAGGCTACTAGGGGGTGTGCACTACTGTGTTTGGGTGACATACCTCGGCGGGAAGCACTACTGTGTCTGGGTGGAAGACCCGCTGTACTCGACAGGAGGAGTACTTCAGCAGTCTTAGGTTAGTGAGTAGTACCTCGGAGTCGTGACAGGACCACTGTACACTCCAGAGACGGAGCTCTTCAGCATTTACGGTTTCGATAATGAAAATCCTGGTTTGAGATGAGACTTTTGACCTTGTGTTTACCTCATGATTGAGATGGGTCACTTCCTAACTTAGGTATATGTATGGGCATATACCTGGGTAGTGGTTATCTGTTGATTTCACAATCCTTGTGTTTCCTCATGATTGATATGGGTTACTTGAAAACTTAGGCATATGTATGGGCATATAACTAAGTAGAGGTTATCTGTTGAGATCTTCTTTGTGGTTATCCTTGTTGGTTTAGTGAGACCTTGAGGGTCTCGGGGTCCCTACTGAGTATCGTTATACTCACCCCTGCACGGGCTATGCCCGCACCTCGTTTTGTTGGTTGCAGACGACGGGCAGTGCTGACGGAGGCCGAGTGTTCGAGGACTGGACGGTACCCGGAGGTGGACTACACGACGAGTCAGTACCCGGAGGTGAACTACACGACGTGACGACTCACAGAGGAGGTTGACAGACGAGAGCGTGGAGGAAGCTATCTGTACCTACCCTTCAGGTAGGATCCGAGGAGGACGACCCAGGAGCTGCTTCCTTCTTCCAGCTGTTTGTCTTTTTTCTATTGTACCTTGTTCAGTTGTAGTTGTACTTTCTTTTGGGTTTGTATTCTGGCCCATTTACTTTTCATCTTTTCTTTTGTACTTAGTTTTTTGCTTCCGCTTGTACTCTGTGGTGCTTGTTTTCTTTTATAAAGGCAATGCCATCCCAGTTATCGGGATTTTACGCCTTTGGTGCTAGTCGCCAGCCCCTGGCCTATGGAAGGCGGGCTTGGGGTAGTCACGGCATGGGCCCCGAGGATGGGTCGTGACAAATTGGTATCAGAGGGAGGTTCTACCGCAGAACTTATAACTCTGATATTTTCTTTCTGTGAAGCAATAGTGTTAAGAGTACCGATTGTGGTTTTCAGTTAAGGGAGTCCAGTGTTGGTGTGGGCGGCCGACATATCCATACACCAGGACCCTGACAACTGATTTCCAACTTTGTGCACTAAAACACTGATTGCGTGTGTGTTTCCAGAAGTTTTATTTAAATATCATCTCAAACCAGGTCATCTCACCAGGTATAATCGTTTGACCGTGTCACGATGTTTCTTTCAGGATGCCTTTTCACGGACGACCATCTACAGCCCAGAGTGATGTTCGTACTGACAGCCTGCCGAGCGACGAGGCTTCAGTACAGGGCCCTCTTGCAGTTGAGACACCAGCGGAGGCACCAGCGGTACTACTACCCGTTGGGCCACCGATGTCACCAGCCCCAGCAGCAGAGGGTGCACGTCGGTTGAGCGCACTGCACGAGTTCCAACGCCAGAGGCCACCCAGGTTCCGGGGAGAGACGGACCCACAGGCGGCTGAGGATTGGCTAGAGGCTGTGGTGAGAATCTTCAGGCTAGTGGGGATGCCGACAGACTTCATGGTGGTCTTTGCTGCCAGCCTTCTTCAGGCAGCAGCAGGCAGGTGGTGGAGCCACTTGTTCCAGTTTTGCGACGGGATGACCTTCGCATGGGAAGACTTCGAGACCTTCTTCGGGGTGGAGTTTGTGTTAGTATCTCTATACCCCGAGTGTGTACAGGAGCTTCTTCCTTTTCCGCGTGTTTTTCGATCAGTAGCCGAGTCATCTGTGGGCAGTAGACAGATGATACAGAGGTCCAGGAGGACCAGACCAGCAGTTGGACGATCTCGGGTTTTAGGACCGGTGGTGCGGGGCTCCCGAGGTGGGAATAGAACTAGGCGTTCCAGAAGCAGGTTGTGTTACTCATGTGGCGGAAAGGGTCACCTGGCACATGACTGTCCGAATCCTCGTACAGTTGATCAGCAGGTGTTGGAGGAGCCACCGAGATAGAAACAGCGATGAGTGCTTGAGCAACAGCCGAGAAGTGGACAAGTCAGTAGAGCTCTGAGAGTAGGTAGACAGGAGAGGAACTAGTGGATACGTCCTTTGTACTTCTAGTTCCATGTTGCTTTTGTATTCGTGTCTTTGTGCTATGAGCTGCAATAATAAAAAAGACACTTATCTTTGTTTGCTCTCCTGTCCTTTTGTTTGGTTGATACTGATTGGTCCCGGTTAAACTGTTGACCTGACCCTCACTTTCGAGATTTCTACTGGAGGGGACCCAGTGACCTCACACTGATGCCGACAGTGTGACTCGACCCTTGGAGGCGAGAGTGACAGTTGGATCTCTTAGTAGTTACGTCGAGGCCTTACGACGTCATCCATGGCATGAATGCATCATTCATGTTGGGATTCACTATATTAGGCAATGAATGTGGTTCATCCAGGGGATGAGACCAGATTTCTTTTATCGGCAAGGAAGAAATCATAGCAGCTCTTGTGAGACTAAAGAAGGTCCAGGTCATCCAAAAGCGGATGAAGACTGCACAGTGCAGTAAGAAACAGGAAACCGGTGCCAGTCTTAGAGACTCAGGCGTGTTAAATGTTAAAGAAGAGGAATATTAAAGGAGAGATGAGTCTACAAAGTAGAAGACTTGGAGGCAGAGCTAGGAGAGCAGCGTGAGGTGGTGTACATCTTAACATGCTACAACCACCCGCCTTAGTTATCCCCGCCAGGCTCAGGGAGCTGGAGAGCGGAAGAAGAGTGCGGCTGCATGCGGTCAAGTAGTGTGACCCAATGGCTCTAAAAATGATTCAAGGGGCAGTCTGTGTCCACTAATAGCTGTTGTAGTAACGGACATCGATATGAATCATTCCTTGCTTTCACAAATTTTGTTCCATACCTAGAGTTTTCGGTAAGCCGTGGACTTGACCCTCACGTCTGGAGATACCTTGGGAGGAGACTCGATGATCACACTTACGCCGACGGTGTGGTCAGACCCTCGAGGCAAGAGTTTCGGTTGGAATCTCTTGGTGGCAGCGTCGAGGCCTTATGACGTTAGTTTGACTACGGAATGGGCAATAACTGTTCATACTCAAATTGACGGTTTTAGGCAAATGTCGGGATGGGTTTTCCTTGGACGGCGAAAAGGAAACCCCAGGCAGCACGGGATAAACTCTTTCACAGGAGGGTGCGACCGATCACTCTTGAGTCAGTCAACCATACCCTCGTGGTAGCATCCTTTTTAGTTTCAGTTCTAATAGAAAATGGAGACCTCTGGAGTTCTAGGATGACGATCACGTCCTTATACGGGTCTCACCTCGACGAGGTTTACAGAGAAGTGGCCAAGGCGGCAAGTTATCTCCGAGGTTCAGCGAACCTTCTTAGGTCCTCAGCTGGACAGGCGGGGTGGTTTACTGCTTGACCCATTCACCGCAGTTGCACCAGGTGCACGATGACTTCCACGTATCTCAACTGAGGAGATACGTGCTCGACCCTTCGCATATCATCGACCATGAGGAGATGGACGATGGCAATGGGGTGTCTTCCACGGAGGTTCCAGTGGGGATCGAGGATCAACAAGATCAGATCCTACAAGGACGATTGATTCCTCGGGTGCACTTTCTTTGGCAGTACGGAACATCCAGGTAAGCACATGGGAGCGGAAGGCTCAGATGCGTGCTCTGTACCGCTTTTGTAACCCTAGTTTGTGTTGAAGCATTACGGGGACGTAAAGCCCTGGGGTGGGAGTAATGTAAAGACCCAGAAATTTTAAGGAAAATTTTTCTTAATTTTCTTTGGAATTTTACAAGAACGCAGTTTCTGACAGCGCCTGATTCTGAGGCCCGGTGTGCCCGGAATTAATTTCCAAAGTTTGGCTCAGGTACGTTCAGTGAACGAGCGAGCGGGAATTTCTATCTTTTGAACCGGTGCTCGGAATTGAAATCTGATTGCACCGATGAACTCGCAACGCTGGTAATCGCTTATGGGAAACTTTACTGTAGTTGTGTTTGTGCAGGAGAAGAAGTTAATTTTTGGGGTTTAATTAAAAAAAATTGAATAAAATTATTAAATCAATTTTATTTCATGTTAAGTTGTTAACTTCTCCCATGGGAAGTTGGTGGTGGGCCCACATCCATCCAACTTCCCATGTGTGGATATTTGAAAGGGTGGGTCCCACACGAACCCCTTCCCACCTCTTCAAATTCCTTAACTTTCCTAACCCCTCTAAACCCCCCCCCCCCATTTAAGTTTTGATAACTTATCACCTCCTTAATTTTATAACATCTTATGTTAATAACTTAAGTGAGTTAAATGTGGGTTTTGAATTTTCAAACTCTTGAAATTAAAAACCTATATTGGGTTAATAAAATAAGTGGGAGGATTATTTTATTTTGGAGTTAGTTGTTCTTGTGGTGGAGACTTGGGAGAGAAAAGGCTAAGTTTGAAGTCTTCTTCTTCTTCAACATCGACGAAGAACGTGAAGAACACCTTCAACGAAGAACACAAAGAACACCTCCAACGAAGAACATCTCTGCCGAAGAATGTGACGTCTTCTTCCAACGACGTTTTCCCTTCGAACGCACCTCGATGACAACGGAATCGACATTCGTTTTCCACGACGCTCGACTTCTGCGACGCTCGTCATCCGCAATTCGATTGACGTGCACTGTATCTGAATCGAGGTAGGGGAATTTATTTTTGGTATTCTCTTATCTTCTGAGAAAAGAACGACGAGCGCAGACCAACCAATTCCAGGTTGATCCGTGGATCGTTCGTTCATGCGGATTGATGTTGAAGTTTATTATTTAATTATTTCGTTCGTGAATTCTATCTTGTCATCCTTCGTGATTTTACAACCAGTTGTTATCGATTAACGAGAGGGGGCTGGACCGCACAAACACGGCCGACCCTCCTCCATTATTGATATTGTTTCTAATATGGATGGAATGGGATGGCGTGGTGCCGTCGCACCACGCGAGAATCGCTCGGTAGTATTACGTGACGCCGTCGCGCCACGCCGAGAAGCCGAACAAGAACGCGACGCCGTCGCGCCGCGTCGATGGAAGTTGAAGGCGCCGCGGCCGGAGCGGAGCCGTGGTGAAGGGGCGCGGTGCCAGCACACTGCGCCGGAGAACCACGAAGACGGCGCATTTCTTTTTGACATGCGGATTGACGGGCGATGACGAAGGAGGCCGTTTGGGCGTTTGAATCCATTCGCAGTGAAGATGGGGTCCCTGGGGGACCATAGGCGAAGACGGTAGAAAGAACGGACCACCGGAGCACGTCCGGTGGTCCGCGGAAGGCGGCGGCGGCGTGCCACACCGGCGCGGCGGCGGCGGCGACCGACGGCGGTGGCGCGCCACCGGAAAAGGGGCGGCTGGCGAACCGTCGGCCTCAATCAGCGGTGAAGGGTGGGGGATCCGCGCGCCCCGCCCGCGTGTCCGCTCGGCCGCGCTGGCCGAGCCGCGGCCGGCCGGTCGGGCCGGACTGAACCGGACCGCGCCGGACCGGACCGGGCTGGGCCCAGCCGGGTCCGGTTGACCCGGTTCGGCCGACCCAGGGGGGGTCGGGCCGGGTCGCCCCGGGCCCAGACCCCCGTTATCGGGCCACTTTCGGTCAAATTCCCGTAACTTGAGCTACGGGCCTCCAAACGACTTGACGTCAGCGGAAACGCGATCCTTGGATCGAGGCGGTCGTTTCGGTATATCGCACTCAAGGTTTCGGATTACTTTGGGTTCGGCCGGGTTGGTTCGGATACGAAACCAACCGAGCCCTCGGAGCGGAAACGCTTATATCTTGAGCTCCGGACGTCTGATTGACGTGCCGTCGACTTTGATGGATTCCTCTAAGTGAGAAGGATCTTTTGGCTTACTCCGCTCGAGGTTTGGATGCCGTCGGAGTGTGGTCGGGTTGGTTCACTCACAAAACCAACCGGGCCCCTGGAACGAAAAATCTAATAACTCACAGACCGGGCGTCCGATTGACGCGCCGTCTGTTTCATTGAATTCCTATTGATGAGACGGAACTTTTGGCATACTTCGCCCGAGTTTTGGATACAGTTGGTAGTGGCTGGGTTGGATCGCACCCGAAATCCTACCGGGCCCCTGGAACGGAAAAACTGATATCTTTCAGACTGGACGTCCGTTTGACGAACCGTCAGCGGCGTTGGTGATCACGTTGAGAAACGGTCCCTATGAGTATACCCTATGAGAGTTCGGGGTACAGTTGATATACGGCCGGATTTGGTTTGCTCACAAAACCAACCGGGCCCCTGGGACGAAAAGGCTAGTAACTCACAGACCGGGCGTCCGATTGGCGCGCCGTCTGTTGCGTTGAGACCCCTATGACGAGGAGTTCCTTTGAGATATTTCTTCATGGGACCTTGAGATACTTGGAGTATCGACCTGTAGCTCGTAGAGCGGACCCTCCCAGAGATGAGCGTGCGGAGTACGGAGACCGTGTAGCTGGCTGAGACCTGACGACTGGTTGACCGACTCGACTTGGAGTGAGTCGACTAGCCCAGTGGATGGAGCACTACATTCTGAGGTGCAGACCCATGGCAGACGGAGCACTACCTGTGTGAAAGTGCAGATCCGCGGTACTCGTTCGGGGAGTAACTCAGCAGGCTACTAGGGGGTGTGCACTACTGTGTTTGGGTGACATACCTTGGCGGGAAGCACTACTGTGTCTGGGTGGCTGACCCGCGGTACTCGATAGGAGGAGTACTTCATCAGTCTTAGGTTAGTGAGCAGTACCTCGAAGTCGTGACAGGACCACTGTACACTCCAGAGACGGAGCTCTTCAGCAGTTACGGTTTCGATAATGAAAATCCTGGTTTGAGCTGAGACTTTTGACCTTGTGTTTACCTCATGGTTGAGATGGGTCACTTCCTAACTTAGGTATATGGATGGGCATATACCTGGGTAGTGGTTATCTGTTGTTTTCACAATCCTTGTGTTTCCTCATGATTGAGATGGGTTACTTGATAACTTAGGTATATGTATGGGCATATACCTAAGTAGAGGTTATCTGTTGAGATCTTCTTTGTGTTTATCCTTGTTGGTTTAGTGAGACCTTGAGGGTCTCGGGGTCCCTACTGAGTATCGTTATACTCACCCCTTCACGGGCTATGCCCACACCTCGTTGTGTTGGTTGCAGACGACGGGCAGTGCTGACGGAGGCCGAGTGTTCGAGGACTGGACGGTACCCGGAGGTGGACTACATGACGAGTCAGTACCCAGAGGTGGACTACACGACGTGACGACTCACAGAGGAGGTTGACGGACGAGAGCGTGGAGGAAGCTATCTGTACCTACCCTTCAGGTAGGATCCGAGGAGGACGACCCAGGAGCTGCTTCCTTCTTCCAGCTGTTTGTCTTTTTGTTGTTGTACCTTGTTCAGTTGTAGTTGTACTTTCTTTTGGGTTTGTATTCTGGCCCATTTACTTTTCAGCTTTTCTTTTGTACTTAGTGTTTTTCTTCCGCTTGTACTCGGTGGTGCTTGTTTTCTTTTATAAAGTTAATGCCTTCCCAGTTATCAGGATTTTACGCATTTGGTGCTAGTTGCCAGCCCCTGGCCTATGGAAGGCGGGCTTGGGGTAGTCATGGCACGGGCCCCGAGGATGAATCGTGAAAAGAATATTTTTAGACAGATTTTTATGATTTCATCATTCTAGAGATGCTGAGGGCAGATAGAGCTCAAGAGTTCATGAATCTTCATCAGGGCGCTATGTCGGTGATGGATTATTCTGCACGTTTCTCCGAGCTTTAAAGTTTTTCACCCGTTCTAGTGGGTGATGAGACGTTGAGGGCTAGACACATTGAGGATGGTCTTCGATATGAAATCCGAGAATTGGTGAATGTTTTCAGTTAGACTACAGTACATTCTACTGTGAATCAGGCACTGATTACTGAACAGAACCTGCGGGAAGCTAGTGGTGTGGTCCAGGGCGGTTTGAAACCTGTTTCTGGTACTATTTATATAGGTAAAAGGAAGAGATAGATTATTTTTTCTCATGGTGGTAGTACTAGCCAGGAGATTACTTCAGGTGGCCTGGTCATGTACTACCAGTGTGGTAGAGAGGGGCATAAGAGACCTCAGTGTCCACGAGACCCAGTGGAGTGTCAAGCTTGTAGCAAGATGGGTCCTATATAGCGCTTTTGCAGGGCATTTCCATCAGTTTCTAGTGAGAGGGGTTCTGTGCAGACTTCGCGTACGGGAGCAGGACTGGTAGCTTCTTACGAGTTGAGAAACTGGAATACGTCAGGGCATGTAGGTAGAGATGGTGGTCGTGGTCGTGGTAGCCAGACATTAGGATCTCAGAGGCAGTAGGGCAGGACATCTCTGGGTAGCCAGGCTATGTCGTAGGGCTGCAGCACTGGGTAGGTATATGCAGTACAACAGACCCAACAGGAGCAGGATCCCGTACCTTCTACTGTCAGAGGTACTATTCTATTAGCTTATGTCTTATATTCAGTACTTTTTGATACTAGTGCTACATATAGTTTCATATTTGTGGCTGTTGTGGAGATCATTGGGCTTTGTGTTTCTTCTTTTTCTACTGTTATGATGCTAGACACTCTGTTGGGAACTAGAATGGCTGGTGTGCATCAGTGCAGGGAGTGCCTCCTAGAGGTTGGTGGGTGTCACTTTCTATGGGACCTCTATGTCTTGGAGATGATGATCTATGATGTCATTCTCGGGATGGACTGGTTGGTTCCCTTTCGAGACTTTTTAAACTTCTATCATCGCAGGGTTAGTCTCACATCACCAGAGGGTGAGAGAGATTCTATAAAAAGGTGAATGGGATGTCCAGGCGAGTCGAGCTGGACCAGAGCATCGTGGGTGAGGTGGTGTGACAGCCCAAATTGTGAGTTTATATTTGGATGATCAGGGGACTTGTTAGAAGGATTTCTCTCCAGTGGTTGATCATTTCAGGGATGACTTCTCGGACGACTTTTCGGGTCTACCTCCATAGCATGATGTGGATTTCTCTATTGAGCTTGTTCCAGGGGCAGCACCGGTGTCTATTCCTCCTTATAGGATGGATACAATAGAGTTGCAGGAGCTCAAGAGATAGTTAGAGGAGTTGCATTCAAAGGGTTTCATCTGACCCAGTACTTCTCCTTGGGGTTCGCCGGTTCTTTTTTCAAAAAAGGCAGACAGTACCCTCAGACTCTATGTGGATTATCGGAAGTTGAACCAGTTGATGGTCAAGAAATGATATCCTGTGCCAAGGATTGATGATCTTTTTGATCAACTTCGAGGTGAACAAGTGTTCTTGAAGATTAAATTGAGATTCATATATCATCAGTTGTGCATTAGACCATCTGATATACCTCTCACAGCCTTCAGGAGCAGTTATGGTCTGTACGGGTACTTAGTTATGCCTTTTGGACTCACGGACGCGCCAGCAATTTTCATGGCTCAGATGAATCGTGTGTTCCATCCTTATCTAGATTCTTTTGTGGTAGTATTCGTGGATGATATCTTGGTGTAATCTCGTACTCGACACGACCATGACACCCATCTTGAGATCGTACTAGGTACACTGAGAGAGCATCAACTATATGTTAAGCTCTCAAAGTGCCACTTTTGGATGAACCAGATTCACTTCTTGGGTCATGTCATTTCAGATGCAGGAGTTGTTGTGGACCCAAAGAAAGTTAGAGTAGTAGTTTCTTGGGAGCATACTAAGAACATGTTTGAAATATGGAGCTTCTTAGGGCTGGCTGGTTACTATAGACGCTTCATCTAGGACTTCTCCCGCTTATCAACGCCGTTTACGGGTTTGACTAAGAAGGGTGTGAAGTTTTTTTTGGACAGAAGATTATGAGACAGCCTTCCAGGAGCTGAAGGGAAAGTTGACATCAACACCAGTCTGGATACTTCCAATGCAAGGGAAGATCCATATAGGTTACTGCGATGCATCAGGTATTGGACTGATATCAGTGTTGATGCAGGGCGACCGAGTTTTTGCGTACGGGTCTAAGAAGTTGAGGCCACATGAGAGGAATTACCCAATGAGTGATCTCGAGTAGGTTGTAGTTGTTCATGCATTGCATTGTTGGAGACATTATCTCTTGGGAGATCATTTTTTGGTTTTCACCAACCACAAAAGTCTCAAGTACATCTTTACTCAGTGTGACTTGAACCTGAGACAGAGAATGTGGGTTGAATACCTTCAGTCCTTTGATTTTGAGCTTTCCTATACACCTGGTAATGGTAATGCAGTAGCTGATGCACTGAGTAGGAGGACTCAGATACAGGCGGTGTAGGAGGACAGTGGTGAGTGGAAGCTTATGTATTTATTCTCTGAGATTCATTTGGAGGTGCATGACAGTCAGGGGCAGACCTATCTTTCTTTCTTAACTGTGACTTCTACCCTCCTGGATAGAGTGAGGATGAGACAGCTATCTGATTTAGAAGGCCTAGTTCTATGGAAGTTGGTGGAAAGTGAGGACCCTCCTCCTAGTTGGATTATAAGCGATGATGAGGTATTGTGTTTCCATGGATGAGTATGGGTTCCATGGGATATACGTGAGGATTTAATGCGGGAGTTTCATGCTTCAGTTTGGGTAGTTTATCCCGGAGTTACCAAAATGTACCATGACTTGAGACGTCAGTACTGGTGGTCGGGTATGAAGAGAGAGATAGATAGTTTTGTTAAGATGTGTTCCAACTGTTAGCAGGTGAAGGTGGAGCATCAGAGTCCAGACAGACTGTAACAGCAGTTACCCATTCCGGAGTGGAAATGGGATGATGTCGCGATGGACTTCATGACTGGGTTGCTGAGGTCACCTCGAGGAAATGATTTCGTGTGGGTTGTTTTGGATAGACTCACGAAGGTATCTCACTTTTTTCCGATCAAGGATACCTTTTGTGTTGACGAGCTTGGGAAGTTGTATATCTGAGAGGTCATATGTCTTCATGGGGTTCCTCGTTCTATCGTTTCTGGTAGGGATGCCTATTTTACGTCTCATTTCTGGCAGAGTTTTCAGAGGGAACTGGGGACACAGGTGCTTCTGAGCATAGCTTACCACACTCAGACTGATTTCCAGTCATAGAATACGATACAGGTGCTTGAGGACATGTTTCATTCATGCATCCTAGACTTCGGGGGCTCTTAGGAGAAACATATACCCCTAGTTGAGTTTTCCTATAATAACAATTTTCAGGAAACTATTGAGATGGAACCTTACGAGGCTTTATATGGTAGGCCATGTTGATCACCCTTGTGCTGGTTAAAGGTAGGTGAGGTAGATTTTCTGGGACCATATCTTGTGCAGGAGACTTCTAATCATGTCCAGTCGATTCAGAAGCGGATGGCTACTATGCAGTCTCGTCAGAAATCTTATGTTGATCGCCGAAGACGACCCTTGGAGTTTGTGGTTGGGGATCATGTTTTCTTACGTGTTTTGCCAAGGTTGGGACACAGGTGGACCAGGAGATAGGGTAAACTTTAACTGATGTATGTGGGGCCGTTTGAGATTCTGGAGAGAGTCGGGCCGGTTGCCTATTGGTTGTAGTTACCACAGAGGTACCGGGCCATGCATGACATATTCCATGTATCTCAATTGTGCCATTATCATTCAGACCCAGCTCACGTCTTTCATCCCAAGGATTTTGAGCTTCAGATCGATGCGTCCTTTGAGGATAATCTGATTCGTATCTTTGATAGGAGCACTAAGGTTCTCTGAGGCTGAGAAGTTCTTCTCGTACGGGTGTTATGGCAGCATGGCCAAGTGTAGGACAAAACCTGGGAGTGGGAGACCGACGTACGTGTTCAGTGGCCTGAGTTTTTCATAGCTTTATCTTCTCCACCCTTAGAAGGGAAATTCAGGGATAAATTTCTTTAAGGGGGGAAGTTTTTAAGAACCTGGTTCTTATTCTTGAGGTATGGGTTTCTTCCTTTCTCTTTTCCTTAAGTGTTTTTGAGAAAATAAGGTAAATGAGAGAAAATCCTAAATTTTGTGACTACATGCCATGTACTTTTCCACACGACATGTACTTTGGCCATGTGGAAGGAGTACACAGGGCGTGTAGGCCGATTAGCGATGATGTGGGTAAAAACTGACTACACGCCGTGTAGTGGGTATTTACATGCCATGTAGTCAGTCGGCAGGCAAATAGTAAGGCGGTGGCCAGCTGAGCAACAGTACACGCCGTGTACTCAGGCATACACATCGTGTACTCATGTGGACAGATGAACAGTGTCGCGCTAGTGAGAAGCCGCGGGAGGAACAGTTAAATGAGAAAAGTACATGTCGTGTACCCAATAGTACACGCCGTGTAGTCTGTTTTTTTCGCTTAAAATGGGAAGTAGCCTCCCCTATTCATAGGGAAGGCTTAGAACTGGAGGAGAGCTCAGGAGGACGGTCGGAACTTTAGAGATCACCTGAGCGAGCACTGGGAATCCGATTCTGCCTCCATCGATCTCGTTGGGACCGCACGGGCGAGTTCTTCCTTCTCCTTGCGTAGCTCTTGCCAATTCTTCCTCAAAAGGGATTTATTTACGTTTGAATGAGAATTATTTTACCTCATATCTATGTCGTTCATGGACAATTTGAGGAGCATCGTTCACATATACCGATCAGAGGCGATCGAGGTAGGTGGCTTGGTGTTTAAATTCCAACTGTTGTGCATTTGTGTGTACCTTTTTGCTACAAACCCATGTTGGGGTGTCGTGTGGCTGAGACCTTCACTATTTTGAATACCTAGAATTGTATATGTAATTAAATGTTATAATAAACTACTATTTGGGATCGTTTCTTGGATCCAGGACCACCCCGGGGGTGCGTTCCTCTATTTAGTTGTTTGGCCAGGATACCCGAGGGTATGCCATGTTTATATTATGCATTAATTTTGCCTTGAGAGGAATAGTATATAACTTGTGTGTTCATTCTTTGGGCTCGTCCCGGTTACTTTCACTTGTGGGTAGTGTTCTTTTATCTTGAGGGCATTGTTTGTTTAGCCTGAGGGCAAGGTACTACTTATCCTGAGGGAAACGTTCTATTCTGCCTAAGGTCAACACTTCTTGTGCCTGAGGGCAGTGACCTCTGTTCCCAAGGGCGACACTTTATACGCCTAAGGGAAATATCTGTTATGTATGAGGACAGTTACCTGAGGGTTTTGTTTCTGTTTACCTGAGGGTAAGAGTTGACATGTCTGAGGACTCTGACTATCTATTTAGAAAATTCACCAAGGTGATGTCTTATATTAAATGGATTAAATGAATTTTAAAATGGAAATATAACTGGTAAAGTTAGTTCCTTTTGAGTACTGCTTAGTTAATTGCATTTTTCTACTACACACTGATGTTGCATATTTACACTATTAGTTGGGAACAAGCCTCTGGTGGGTGCCTACTGGGATTTATTTCTCACACCCTGTTTGGGTCATGTCTTCGGCCTAAACAGATTTCATTTATATAGGTGTGGATAAGGGAAAGGGTCCCTATATAGGTACATGATTATAGCAGAGGAGTGGGAGAGCATGGGACCAAGATTAGGCTTGCGATGCTGCTGTGTTCTTTCTACTCTGCTTTGTTTTGATTTACTGTAACGTGTTCCTGGAGTTGTATTGTATTGTATTGTATTCCTGTGTAACATGTTCTGGATGTTTTCTTAGAACTTGAGACATGTTGCATCATTATCTATATGACTATTGGTTATCTTTTTACTGTAGTTGTTCATTTTAAATGTGTATGGTTTATTGCTTCCACTGTTATTGTATGTTTGTATATTTTATTTTGCTGCGCTATACGTTGACAAATGAGGGCATAGTTTCCCTACTATCAGACCTGGGCCCTTGCTTCTAGTTGGCACCCTCTGGAATTTGGAGAAATGCGCTTGAGGTTATGTGACCAACCAGGTTTGGGGCACCCATTGAGTGGCACCCGGGCCCGGGACGTTATAGTTCTGAACTCAGATGACACTTTTATATTGAAAAAACACACTTTTAATACCATAAACCACATCATGTGTTATATTGACATGTGGTTGATTCTTATACAGTAGAAATGAATTATGTATCATCTCCATAATGCTTGAAAAAATCGGAATTTGATTTCTTGTTTTTGACTATGTGAAGCACATTTTAATCTAAAATTACACTTTTATATTGAAAGCATGCTATTTGTATCATACTGAAAACATCATTTGTAAACATATCATGAATTATATTTCAACACATTACTGATGAATAAGGGATCGTTTTACTAAATTTTAAAAATAGTATGAGCTCGTTCTCTCACTTTTTCCTATGTGATGCATGTTTTAATCAAAAATGAAACTTTCAAATTGAAAACACGCACTTAGATTCATAATGACCACTTCATGTGCTAGATTTAAATACGGATGATTCCTATTTTTCATAAATTAATTAGGGATCATTTTTCTAAATATTTTTTAAAAAAATGTAGCTCATTTAATTGGTTTTTACAACGTGACATTCATTGTAAACTAAAATGACACTTTTATATTGAAAATTCACACTTTGTATCATATGGACTACATCATGCATAATATTAACTCTTTCAATATTTTTATACATCAAAAATTAATTATTCTTAATCAACCTATTGTCTTCAAAGAATTAGTGTTTTTTTATTGAGTTCTTCTTTTTGATCCATGTTTTAAACTAAAATAAAACTTTTATATTGAAAATACACACTTTTAGTCGTACCGACCAGATTAGGTTTCAGATTGATATGTAGTGCATTACTATAGATAAAAAATTAAATATGGATCACTTTCATAAAGTTCCATATTATTCTAAGATCATTTTATTTTATTTTATTTTTTGTATGTGTGATGTATGTTTTAAAACAAAATGACTCTTTTAAATTAAAAACTCACACTAGGAGGCATACTAACCACATCATTTGTCAGATTAATTTGTGGAAAATTATTGGATGTTAGAAATAAGTTATGGATTGTTTTTATGAAGTTTAAAAATAATACAACTTCATTTTATTTTTTATTGGCTATGTAACATGCATTATAAACTAAAATAAAAATATTATATTGAAAACACACACTTTGTGTAATACTTGCCACATCGATGTCAGATTGATGTGTGGTCGAATCCTATACCAAAAAAATGAATTATTGGATTTTTTACTGAATTTTGTAAAATAATATGAGGTTTTTTTATACAATATTCCAATGTAAAAAGTGTTTTAAACTAAAATGACGCTTTTACTTTGTAAACATTCCCCTTGATTCATATCAATCACATCGTGAGTTGGGTTTTCCTATAGACAATTTCTATCAAACTCATCTGAATAATGGATCCCTTTTCTAATGTTTGAAAACAATATGATCATGTTTTCTTATTTTTGGATATGTGACACATGTTTTAAACAAAAAAGAACACTTTTATATTGAAAATATGCACTTTTATTCATATTGGACAAATAATGTGTTTGATTAACATGTGGTGGATTCCAACACATCACAGTTGAATTGTGGATCATTTTAATAATTAATTTTTATTATTTTGGGATATGTGAAATGTGTTTTAAACTAAAATGACAATTTAAATTTAAAACCCACAATTTGAAACTTACCAGCCACATAATGTTTCATATTGATCCATGGTCTATTACTACATGTGAAAAATGAAATTTGGATTGTTTAACTAATGTTTGAGAAAAATATGATCTCATTTTATTGGTTTTGGTAGTGTGACGTGTTCTTTAAACTAAAATGGAAATTTTATATTGAAATCACAAACTTTGAGCCATTCAGATAACATCTTGTGTTAGATTAACATGATGTTGATTCTTATATATATCAAATGAATTAGAACCATTTTCCTAATTTTCAAAGACAAGATGAGACTATTTTATTTTTTTTCACATTGTGACAATCATTTTAAGAAAAAATGGAACTTTCATATTGAAAACGCGTAGTTAGAGTCACATTGATCAAAACATGAGTTTGATTGATGAGAGGTCAATTCCAATATAAAAATTGAATTACCAATCATTTTAATAATGTTTGTAAATAAGATAATATTTTTTCCAACTTTTGGTAGTGTGACACATGTTTTAAACTAAAATGGAATTTCTTTATTGAAAACACACACATAGAGTCATTTTGAATAGATCATGTATTATATTGATGTGAAGTCAATTATGATATTCCAAAAATGTTTTATGGTTCATTTTAATAATGAGTCAAGATAATATTATCCCATTTACATAGTTTTTTCCACGTTACATTATTTTTAGAGTAATTTGACCATTGAAAATACACACTTTTATTCATACCATCCACATCATGTGTCATATTTATATGAATTTTGTATATATATCTCAAAATTTATTTTTGGATCATTTTCTAGAGGATTTAAAACAATAAATTCCATTTTTATTTGTTTTGTCTATGTGATGCACATTTAAAACTAAAATAACACTATTATATTAAAAACATTCACTTTTATTCATATTATTCAGATGATGTGTATATATGACTGGTTGTTGGTTCCTACATGTTTCATAAGAATTATGGCTCATTTTCCTATGTTTTGACAATAATTTATGTTTGTTTTATTGGTTTCGATTATGTGATTTGAGTTTTAAACTAAAATGACAATTTTAGGTTGAAAACATGCACTTTGCGTCATACCAACAACATGTGTTTTCAAATTGCTATTTGGTCAATCCCTAAATGTCACAAATGAAATTTGGATAATTTTACAAAATTTTGAGAACATTAGGATCTCCCCTTGTTTGTTTTTTCTACGGGATGTTTTCTTTAAAACAATATGACACTTTCATATTGAAAACTCACACTTTAAGTCATACATAACAAATTGTGTTTCAAATTTACATGACATTGATTATTATATATCACAAATTAATTATGATTCATTTTTCTAATTTTTTATAATAATATGATCTTTTTTTCCCTATTTTGGCTATGTGATAGGAGATTTATACTAAAATGATTCTTTTATAATGAAAACATGTACTTTGAGTCATAAAGATCACATCATCTAGTAGATTGAGGTGAGTTCAATTGCAATATATCTCAAATGAATTATGTATTATTTTCCTAATGTTTGAAAATAATTTAATCTCATTTTATCTATTTTATTAGTGTGAAATAAGTTCTAAACTAAAATAGAATTTTTATATTAAAACACAAACTTGGATTCATAGAATCTAGATCATGTGTTGGATTGATTTTATTAAATAAAAAAATGAGTTATAGATCAATTTATTGAATATTCAAGATAATATGATCTCATTTACTCAGTTTTATCGATGTGACATGTGTCTTAAACTAATTTTCCACCTGAAAAAACTTACTTTGAGTAATATCAAACACATCTTGTGTCTAATTTACATGAATTCAATTCATACACATAAAAAATTATTTTTGGATCATTTCACTTATGATTGAAAACAATTCGAGTTCATTGTCATGGTTTTGTCTATGTTATGCTCATTTTAGACTAAAATGACACTTTTATATTGTAAGCATGCGTTTTTAATCATATTATCTAAATCATGTGTTAGATTGATGTGATTTCTATTGATAAAAGTCATATATTAATTGTGGATCATTTTTGAAGTTTAAAAAAAATTAAATCTCATTGTATCAGTTTTGGCTATGTGACCCATGTCTTAAACCAAAATGAGAATTTTTTATTGAAATCATGCACATTGAGTCATATTGGGTACATAATGTGTTGGATTGATGTGTGTTCAATTCCTATACACCAATAATTAATTATATACCATTTTCTTAATGTATGAAGATAATACGATCTTGTTTTATTTTTCTGGAAATGTGAGGCATTTTCTAAACTAAAATGAACATTTTAAAATAAAAACACACATTTTGTGAAATATGATCCATGTCACATGTCAGATTAATTCACGATAAATTCCTATATGTCAAAAATAAATTATGTATTATTGTGATAATGTTTGAAAATAATATGATCTTTTTTACATTGTTTTTAAAATGTGACATGTGTTTTAAACTAAAATTACATATTTACATTAAAAACGTGAACTTGGAGTCATTCTTGTCAAATTGTGAGTCATATTGACATGTGGTTGATTCATCCACATAAAAAATTAATTATAGATTATTTTCTAAATAATTTAGGACAATCAATTATGGTTTTCTCGATTATGGCTATGTGATGCTTGTTTTAGAATAAAGTGATACTTTGAATGTAAAGACATGAAATTTGAGTCATACTAACCACATCATGAGGCAGATTAAAGGGAAATAAATTATAATACATCAGAAAAGAATTATAGATAATTTTCTTAATGTTTAAAATTAATTTGAGCTCATTTTCATGATATTTACAATGTGATTAAAATTTTAAACTAAAATAATAGATTTATATTGAAAACATGAACATTAAGTCATAATGACCACATCATGTTCCATATTTTTTGCATACATTTATTACCCCTCAAAAGTGAATTAAGGTTCATTTTATTGAATTTTTTAATCCAATTGAACTCATTTTCTAATTTTTAACAATTTGATGTGAGTTTTAAACTAAAATGGTTGTTTTATATTAAAACCATGCACTTTGAGTCATACCAATCACATAATATGTTTTATTGATGTTTTGATGATCCCCACATGTCACAAATAAATTATAGAAGATTGTCCTATATTTTGAAAACAACCCGGGCTCATATGATTGGTTTTGAAAATGTGATACGTTTTTTAAATTAAATTTCAATGTATATAACAATCAAACTCTCACCATTTTCAACTTTTACCCCTGGTGAAACTTCCTTCACAAATAATTCATCACATAAACATTAATCATTGTATTATAATATCAGTTAGTAATATTTATTAGTATTTTTAGTATCAATCATTTCATGTATTTTGTTGAATAAAATATTAATATAATGAAATTCAACTTTATTCTTTATTTTGGGGGTGGAAGTGATTATAATTGGACAGAGACAAATTTTAAAAACATGTAAAAATATAGAAAGTCACAAATTGAAAAAGATGAGGCTTTTTTATGGAAGTAACCTCCCAAAAAGTTGGTAAAATGTTATTATATTTGTGGGTAGAAGGATCTTTGAATTATTTCTCTCTCACTATTATCTCAATTTTAGCCACAAATTCTATGATCTCTTAAGCTCGAGTAACTTTAGACATGTTACTAGCTCTAACGGAATCTATTGACCATAACCCTCCATGATGCTTCTCCTTGAGAAATTTCTCTAATATATCATAATTTACCATTCATCACCAAGGAATTTTGAAGTTTATACCAGCCCATCTGAACCCTGAAAGGAATTGAATTAGTGAAAAGTAGAAAATAAATGTATGGTAAATTAGGGAATGAGAATATATACATGAAAATAATTTAAATATTTTAGTAAAAATAGTAAATTTAATTTCATATCACTAGATGGAGTTTTATTAAATGTATTAGAAATGTAGAATTGATCATAGACTACATCCATATATATAGGTAGATTGGAATATATATGAAATAATCTACCATCATGGTGGGGCCTATTATTGATATACTTAGTCATTTTATCCTAGATACAATAACCTCTATGAAATGATTCATATTTTTTCATTAGGTAGAGGAAACTAGGGCTGGGAGGATCACCAACTTTTTATCCTTTCTTATGAGGGATGAAAAAACTATGGTGGCATTAAAATTTAATTAAACTTATTGGTGGGTAAAATCTCAAAAAAAGTTTGGATTGAAATTATAAATTTATGTTTATATTAAAAATATAAATAAAATATTTTCAATAGTACATGAATTTATTTTATAAAATATAATATTTTTTACTTATGACATTAATGATTCACTTTCCAAATGTATCTCCAAGTACATAGCCTCTACTAGATCACATAAATAATAGGTAATCAATTCAACTTGATCTGAGAAAGAATTTTGACACTATATACTCTTCTCATTTATCTTTAAAAAAATTACTTCTTATTTTGAGTACAAAGGAATATGGACGTCCTAGTAGTACATAGAAAATATATGCCAACAAACTGTTAAAAATTTTATAATTGTATTTTTAATTACCTTCTGGAATCACTGCTGTGAGGATGCTAATTGGGTAGTGGTGTATAATATCCTTCATATATTCAAAAATATAATATCAAAAATTATTATAATTATTTTGTTTCAAACACTGAAGAAACATTAACCAAAATAAGTTATTTTTTTTAAATATGTTTTGATTGTTAAATATTACCATATGTACATTAATCTATTTCCTTTTGAATAAGTCCTTAGTATTTTTATGTTTATTCATTAACCCCAGTATATAATTTAGATAATATTTATATATCATCCTAAAATGATAAAATTATTTTTTAAGTACAAAGAAAATTCAATAATATGAATTTTATCAGCAAAATATTGATTATAGGGTGTTAAAGATTCCAAATAAATATCATGTGTTGTTAGTTTTATAGGAATACATTATTTGAATCTAAAACATTAAAATTTACTATTTCCATGTTTTTTGTTACTAGAATCCAGTTATTTCTTAAAAAAATATGTAATGTAAAAAAGTAAATATTTTTTTATGATTATATTGTATATATTTTCACCTGCATTGTATCCACCAAGAGAAGGTATTTCGTATATCATTTTCTCTTCAAATTCTATGATTATTTTATATATTATTTCCTTATGTTTTTTGAATTCCAAAAAAAATACTATAGAAATGATAGAGGGATTAATGAGTCAAAAACATTCTTTGAAAGGTTTTATATTTATATATTAGTAATATATATAGGTATAGAAAATATGAATAGATATTAATTATATTGACCATTCTAGATCAATTTTGTTTGGACAAACATATTTTCATAATGTACCTACTATATGTATTCACCAATAAGACTCATAGCCATTGAAACGTGATAATTTCATTTATATTCATTAGACCAACCATGTATACAATGCCATATACTAATATTTCTTCTTTATATTAAATGTAGTACATAATTTCATATTTAAATGTTGTATATTTATAAAATTGGAATTTTAATAAATGATGTAGTGGAAATAGTGGGTTTCTCTTATAAGTTCATTTTGATTTATTGGTCGATTCACAACATTTTATTGATCTGAACTTCCATTTCTCATTCACTTTTCCCATATTTCATACCATATCTCATTTCATAATTTTTTATACCAATTTATAATGGTTTTAAATTTGAAATTTTATTAAGTAAATATATCATGTATCTTTATAATATTGAATAAATATTTAATTGATGTTACAATAGAATTATCCACTATGTTAAAAAATAGTAAATCATGTAGAATATGAACCTATGTTCTCAACACATGAGATACTTGAATCCTCAATATGATTTTTTACTTTGGGAATATATTATCATATAACTTTTCTCTAAGGATATTATACACTATACCCCTCACTATAAGTTGATGTGCATGTGTTGACAGATATAAATAAAAAACTATTTTACCATTTATATTTTTAATAATATAAAGCTACTAAAAGTTATTAGATTCTAATTTAGGAGAAATAGTTATGACAAAATTGTTTACCTCAGGTAAGGTAGTCAGTTGAGGGGATTGGATATAAGGACCCACTCTTATTACATACATAATCTTAAATTTAGTCAAGAAAACATTTTCTTTGCATTAAGGATATTTTAAAGTATATATATTTAGAGAATTGTTACATAATACATTCATATCATTACACATTGTTACAGAGTGGATACCATAAAAATAGTTTCCATTTTTTTCAAAATTAAAAACACTAAAACTGAAAACATGATTCCTTGACAATTCTTCAAAATTTAACATGTCCTCCTTCTTTGTATTAAACATAAAATAACCTATGAAAATTCATTTTAAACTTGGGATGAGCACAGAAACTTAGTAAGGGATATAAAAAAAGGAAAGAACACATTAGTCCATGAATACTTGTAACGTATGAAATCATTTTTATTAGACATACTTATCACATGTGTATATATACTGACTTTGTAAAACATGATATTTCAATAATACATAAGAACATAAGAAGAATCATAAAGGTATCTTGGGGAATTACTTACATAATATTGTAACTCTCTCAGCTACCTTATAATTTGTAACCCTCATGGCTACCTTACAATTTGTGTAACCATCGTAGTTAAACTTGGAGTAACCATACGGCCAACCTCCAACATACAAATAACCAATAAATTTAAGGGATATATAGGTTCCACCCTTTATCATAAACAATTCCCAAGAATCATAACATAATCATACAACGTGAATAATTTCATAAAACCCTTGCTTTTGAATTTTGTAAAATAGATTTGTAAATGAGGATTTTAAAAGGAAAGCCCCTTATAAATATCATACAACTTAATAGATACTTAATAGAGTGGATAGAATATGTATATACGCTTTAAATAGAAATAATTAAACATAATATAATCAAAACCCATCACACAATAAATTTTAATACCACATAAATAACGAAGTAGAAGGTTACCCCAAAGAATGAAAATCGGGTTAAGAATTCCCTTACCTAAGGCTTGTATTACTTAAAACTTGTTTAAAAATATTGTATAATGGTTAAAATAGTGTTATTAATATTTTAAATAAACATTTCCATGTTTATAATATCTTATATGATCATTTAATAACATCATTTCACCCTTTAATTGTTAGTATTTTTCTTCTTGCACTGTTTTTGGGTGAGTTCTTTACATGATTTCAAAGATTGGTTCATGATGGATGTTCTTGTCGATTGGAAGTGAAACTCCATAATTGGAATAGAGTAGTATTTATATATTTCAAGTATCATTAATTATACCATTTATCATTTGTAATTATTAAATGATGGTGATTCATAAGTTAAAACAATAATGATGTTCGTTTAGATCATTTTAGTTGTTCTTTGATAATAATGACCTCATTTTGTTTTATAAATTAAAACCATGTGTACAAAATAATTCCAGAACCATGGATGAGAAAAGATACATATATTATAACCTCTATATACCATAGAAATGGTTTCATGATCATACTATAAGTATTTAAATAAAAATTAAATCACATTGTCCACAATGTTGGTAATTTGACACATCATGGACAATGTTTTTAATTCCTTGAATAAGTGGGAAAGGAGTATAAGAATGATGATGAATTTTCCATGAACCTAAAAACATAAAGAATATACAATATTATAAAGCTTTAATTCTTATCTTTTAATAGGAGGTGAGGAAATAAGAATAAAATAAAGGAATCGTGAAATAAAGGAAAACATTAGAATTTTCTCACGAAAATTCGTCAGCCTAATGGCGTCCCTTAAAATTTCATAAAAATAGTGTGATGAGAGAAAGGGGATATCTCATCACTCTTACATAATATAGATATTAAGGGGGGATATTTAATGAAATATCCCAACATAGTTCAATGGGAAAGGAAGATAATAACATAAAATGAAAGAAAATAAATAAAATAAAAGAGGATGTTTACCTCTTGATCTCTTCTCCTTGAAATCCTTCTTAAGGGCTCTGGTTTTGGTATTTTGGTGATAACAATAGCTCTAGTACTTGTAAAATATCTTTGGGAGGATTATTGGACAAAACATAGGCATGGATCAAGGCTTGAGAGGTGTGGGAATAAGAGGGGAGTGAGGGTGGTATTTATAGTGGAGGAGAGAGGGTATTTTTCATTATTTTAATCAATATTATAATATTGTTTCCCAAGTTTATGAATAGTCTTACTTCATGTGACCTAAAATATTAATAATGGCATGTTAGTTGAAAAAAACTGGCCTTACATCACTTATGATGTTGTAAATAGGGTATTTTACTGATAATTTGATTATATGGTATTTTATCGTATTTCACTATTCATCGAAAATTCAAAAATTTCAGAAAAATCCCAAAAATTTACCCTAACCATTTTTCAACATGTATAATTCAAAAATGAAGTCTATTTTTTAAAAATAATTTTCTAAATGTTATTAATTTAATTTTTAAATAAAACCATACTTAATTCAAAAATTAATAATTCTAATTCTATAACTACTTCTATATCACAATGAAAAATTAACCAAGATGTTATTGTCTTAAATCCTTAATAAAATAAAATAATAATAAAATTTACTATTCATTAGGTTCGTATTACTATTCAAAAGGTTATGTTACTATTCATAAAAAAACAAGTTGGTTTCACCAGACTCCAAATAACTTACTGAACACAATTGTAGATGAGAGTTTCTTGAAATTAAAAACATAGAAGTAGAAAATTTATGTTTAAATGCTAGTTATAAATATCTACTTAAAACAAAGTTCCATGTATTTATATTTATTTTTAGAAAAAACTTGGGGTGTCACATTATCCTTACCTTATGGAAATTGTTTCCTCGCAATTTTATTTACATATTAAACAACTGAGGGTACTTTTTCCTCATAGCGTTTTCAGACTCCCATGTTTCTTCTTCATCCATGTGGTTTCTCCACAAAACCTTTACCTGGTGGATTTCCTTATTTTGCAATACCTATTCCCTTCAATCAAGAATATCAACTGGTTTCTCTTCATATGAAAGGTTCTCTTCCAGCTGAACTGCTTCTGGGCTCAAGACATGTGATGAATCTGGCACATACTTTCTCAACATCGAAACATGAAAAACATTGTGTACCTGAGACAAACTCGAAGGCAAATCTACTCAGTATTAAACAGTTCTAACTTTCTCCAAGATTTCAAAAGGATCGATGAACTGTGGACCTAGCTTCCCTTTCTTACCTAAATGCATCACACTTTTCCAAGGATATATTTTAAGGTAAACATGGTCACCAACCTCGAAAGAGAAGTCTATCCTTTTTTTATCTGTATAAATTTTATAACTACTCTAAGTTTTCCTCATGTGATGTTGGATCATCCTCACTTTCCCAGCCACTTATTCTACTAATTCTAGTCTCATCAACTTTCTTTCACCGACTTCACCCCAAAACGTTGGACTCTGACACCACTTCCCATACAATGCCTCAAAAGGTTCCATCTGAATACTGGAATTAAAAATGTTATTATAAGAAAACTAAACTAAAGATATATGATGATCCCAACTTCCCTGGTAATTCATCAAACAATATCGAAGCATATCCTTCAAATATTGAATCATTTGTTCTGACTGCCCATCTAATTGAGGATGAAAAGTTATACTGAAATTTAATTCTGTGCCCAATGACTTCTAAAGTCCCTTCCAAAAGTTATAAGTGTACCTAGGATCTTGATCAGATACAATGGAAAGAGGAACTCCATGTAACCTGAAAATCACTTTGAGGTATAGTTGATAATGTTTATATAAAGACATTGTATCTCTAAAAGAAAAAAAAATGTGCAGATTTTTTCAGTCGATCAACAATAACCCAAATCGCATTGTTCCCTTGATAATCCTTTGGTACACTCACCACAAAGTCCATAAATACATTTTCCGATTTTCACTCTGGAATTGGAAAAGGTTGAAGCATCCCCTTCGGTAATTTCCACTCTTCTTTAACCTGTTGACATGTAAAATATTTCATGGTAAAATCAACAATATATCTTTTCATTACATCCCACCAATAATACTCTCGAAGGTCTCTATACATCTTAGTACTTCCAGTATGAACCGAAAATGGAGAACTATGAGCTTCACAGAACAAATATTTATTTAACTTAGAATCACTAGGTACACACAACCTTTTTCAAAATCTTAAAACACAATCTTTATCAAGGTTACATTCAGGGAACATACCCATTTTAACTAATTCTACCTTTTTCTATAGCTCACAGTCTTCCTTTTTTGCTCGCATAATTCTATCTAAAAACGACATCTTCACTGAAACTTGAAACAAAACAGAGGTGTTTCCTTCACAAACAACTTCCAAGCCAAAATTCATCAAATCATTAATCAAGGGGTCATGTTCCAAACGTAGCATGGTTAATGATGCATGATGTTTTTTACTCAAGGTATCGGCCACTTTGTTTTCTTTTCCAAGATGGTAATTGATCATGAAATCATAATTCTTTATCAGTTCTATCCATCTTCTCTACCTCATGTATAATTCATTCAGAGTGAATATATACTTTAGACTTTTATGGTCAGTATATATTTGACTTTTGGCTTACTATAAATGATGCTTTTAAATTTTCAAAGCATAAATCACAGATTCCAATACCAAATCATGTGTGGGATAATTTATCTCATGAGTTTTATTTTGTCTCGAAGAATAGGAAATTACCTGATCATTCTGCATCAAAATACAACCAATTCCCTTCAAAGAAGCATCACTGCAGATGACAAACCCACCATTCCGGGAAGGTAAGGCCAGAACTGGAACATTCACCAATCTCTTCTTCAGTTCCTGAAAAAAACATCACATTATTCTGTCTAAACAAATTTAACCCCTTTCCATGTTAACATAGTATTTGGGCTAGATAACCGTGCAAAGTTCTTAACAAACCATTGGTAATAACCTGCTAACCCAATAAAACTATGAATCTCTATAACATTTCAGGTTCTTGGCCATTCATCAACTACTTTTGTTTTGGAAAGATCAAATTTTATTCCATCATTATTTACAATGTTCCTAAGAAAAGAAATTTGTTGCAACCAAAAATCACACTTGAGAATTTTCCATACAATTTCTTTTCATTTAACGTTTCGAAAACAACCCTTAGATGTTTTTCATGCTCTTCTTTATTTTTAGAAAATACCTGAATGTCATCAATAAATACAACCACAAACTTATCCAAGAACTCCTTAAATACTCTATTAATAAGATTCATGAATACATTAGGTGCATTAGTTAACCCAAAAATCATAAAAACAAATTCATAATTCCCATATCTAGTACGAAAGGCTATTTTTGGGATGTCATACTCCTTCACCATTAGCTGATGGTATCCATATCTCAATTCAATCTTAGAAAAGTACTGATCTCCTTGGATCTGATCAAACAAGTCATCTATGTGAGGAAAAGGATACATGTTTTTAAAAATGATGTTATTCAAAGCTCTATAATCAATGCAAAGTATCATGGAATAATCATTATTTTTAATGAACAAAATAGGGGCTCCCCATGGTGAATTGCTAGGATGAATGAAGCCTTTATCAAGAAAATCCTGTAACTAATTTTTCAATTCAAGAAGTTCTATTTGAGTCATACAATATGGGGGTTTTGAAATTGGATTATCACCATGAACTAAGTCAATTGTGAATTCTACTTCCCAATTATATATGACACCAGGTAACTCATCAGAAAAAACATCAAGGTATTCATTTACCACTGGCACGTCATTAATATGAATAGTTCCTTTGTTTTTAACAATATGAGGTAGATAACATTCATTTTCATATTTTAATTGTTTCTCAGCTTCCTGATATGTTATCAATTGCATGGGTTCGTTCTTGTATACAAACAGAAACTATTTATGAAAAACAACTTATTTAGCTCTACAGTCAATCTTTGCATGATAAGCAAAAAGCCAATTCATTCCCAGAATAACATAAAACTTGACAAATGGTAAAATAACAAGGTTTTTAGGTAAATTATTTCCACATAACACGAGAGAATGATTCTTATAATTCCTATTTTCTATAATATTTCCCCCTGGTGTTTTAACAACAAGTTCTCGTCTTATTTTTTGAGGAGATATTTCTAATTTACCATAAAATTTCTCAAAGATGAAGGAATTTATAGACACTGAATCAAACAAAACTTTATCAAAATATGAGTTAACCAACAAAGTACCTGATACAACTTCAATGGATGGACTGACATCTGCTGACATAGTCGCAAAGGATCTCACTACACATTTCTGCTTGTAGTCTGGCTTCTTGGGATCATTTGAATCTCTCTTTGGGCAGGAATTTTCATAATGACCCATCTCACCACATTTAAAACACATTATAGTTTGCTTATTAGGATTAGTATTTGGATCATTTTCATTAAAATCTTGGGCCATATGTCCAAAATTACCACATTTAAAACACATCTGATTTTTTCTAATACATTCCCCAGTGTGTTTCTTGCCACACTTTTCACAAACTGGAAATTTGATTTTCTTACCATCAGATTTCTTTGGTTGATTCTTACCCATCGCTTCCCATCTAGACCTATTCATATCCTTATTTCCAAAAATCACATGATCATCAGAAAACTCCGTCTCTAACCTT
This sequence comes from Viscum album, assembly GCA_963277665.1. Lineage (NCBI taxonomy): Eukaryota > Viridiplantae > Streptophyta > Magnoliopsida > Santalales > Viscaceae > Viscum > Viscum album. The sequence continues at coordinate 374,906,796 of OY728158.1, read as the reverse complement.
TCATCACATCGGACAAGTTTCTCATAACATTTGAAATCACAGGAGGCCAATGCCCTTCGATACCTTGGATTTAGTCCTGAGTAAAAGAGGTTTATTTTTCTATCAAGATCCAGAATAAGATTTAGATCATACCTCTCTAGTTAGGTGAAGTTTTTCTTCATACACGGCCATTGAATCCTCCGCTTTTTTCTTCAATTCAAGGAATTTCTTCTCCATCCTGAGTCTCACTGCCTTAGAAAAATATTTTTCAAGTAAAAGACATGTAAATTCATCCCACTCTAAGGCATAACAATTCTCTATACCCTTGATATTCCTTACCATTGACCACCACTGATCAACTTCACCATCAAAATAAAAAATGGAAAGACTTTCATTTTGATTTTCTGAACATCCCTTAACATCAAATATCTTTTCAAGAGATTTGATCCATCCTTCACTTGCTACTGGGTCAGAAGATCCATTGAAAGTAGGAGGGTTTTGTCACATAAAATGTTCCACTACTATCATGTTCGGTTGTGGTAACTCTATTTTTTCTCTTACATGGATGCCACCACCATTTATTGCCTATGTTAGTTGATCCATTACTATCAAAAATTTCTCGGTTCCAATCCCTACAATTCCAGGCTGTAGATCCAGAAGGATTTCATTCTGTCGGTTCCTCTCCTCTTCAGTATCCATGTTCCTTCTGCGGACATCCATTCTGAACAAACATATCTTATATGAAGAAACATGTTAATATTTAAATGATAAAACTTTTCAAATTAATCATACAGTAAAAAATCATTTACGTTATTCTTTTAATATCATCCTAATCACTAAAGTTATCTAAACAATCCCCTGATACCAACTATAAGGACCCATACTTATTACATACATAATCTAGAATTTAGTCAAGAAAACATATACTTCACATTAAGTATCTTTTCAAGTTTAGAGCTTTATATAATTGGGACGTAATACATTCATTGCATTACACATTGTTATAGAGTGGATACCATAAAAATAGTTTCTATTTTTTTCAAAATTAAAAACATTAAAATATAAAACATGATTCCTTGAAAATTATTCAACATTTAACATGGCTTCCTTCTTTTGTATTAAACATCCAATAACCTGAGAAAATACATTTTAAACTTGGGATGAGCATAAAAACTTAGTAAGGGATATAAAAATAAGTGAATAACACATTATTCCATGAATAATTGTAACGTATGAAATCATTTTTATTAGAAAAAATTTATCACCTGTGTATATATATATTTAATTTGTGAAACATGAGATTTCAACAATATATAATAACATAAGTATAACCATAAAGTTATCTTGGGGAATTACTTACATAATTTTTTAACCCTCTTGACTACCTTATAATTTGTAACCCTCACGACTACCTTACAATTTGTGTAACCAATGCAGTTACACTTGGAGTAACCATACGGATGACCTCCAACATACACATAAAAAATTAATTTGAGGGAGATATAGTTCCCACCCTTCATTATAAACAATTCCCAAGAACCATAACATAATCATAAAACATTAATAATTTCATAAAAACATTTCTTTTGAATGTTGTAAAATAGATTTGAAAATGAGGATTTTAAAAGGAAAGCCCATTATAAATATCAAACAACTAAATAGAGACATAATAGAGTAGATAAAATATGTATATACAATATAAATAGAAATAATTAAACATAATATAATCAAAAACCATCACACAAACAATTTTAATACCACATAAATAACAAAGTATAAGGTTAACACAAAGAATGGAAATCGAGTTAAGAATTCTCTTACCTTAGGTATGTCTTAATTCAAACTTGTTTAAATTTACTTTATAATGGTTAAAAGAGTGTTTTTAGTCATTTAAAAAAATATTTTCATGTTTATATAATATTATATGACCATTTCATAACATCATTTCACTGTTTAATTGTTAATATTCTGCTCCTTGCACTGTTTTTGGGTGAGTTCTTTACATGATGTCCAAGATTTTTTCAGGATGGATGTTCTTGTCGATTGGAAGTGAAACTCTAGAAGTGGAATGGAAAATTATTTAAATATTTACAGTACCATAAATTATACCATTTATCATTTTTAATTATTAAATGAGGATGATTCATAATTTAAAACATTAATGATTTTCGTTTAGATCATTTTAGTTCTTTGATAATAACGACCTCATTTTGTTTTATAAATTAAAACAATGTGCACAAAAATATTCCATAACCATGGATGAGAAATAAAACATATATTATAACCTGGTTATAACTTAAAAAAAATTCATGATCAGACTTGAATTATTTAAATAAAAATTAAATCACATCATCCATGATGTCAGTAATTTGACACATCATGGACAATGTTTTTAATTCCTTGAATAAGTGGGAGAGGAGTAAAATAATGATGATGAATTTTACATTAACATGAGAACATCCATAATATACAATATTCTTGAGCTTTCATTCCTCTTGGTTAAGTGGTGGTGAGGAAATAAGAACAAAATAAATGAATCTTGAAATAGAAGAAAACATGAGAAATTTCTCACGAAAATTTGGCAGCCTAACGGCGTCTCTTAAAATTTCATAAAAATAGTTTGATGAGATAATGGGGATATATCATCACTATTACATAATATTTATAGTAAGGGGGGATATTGAATGAAATATCCCAACATAAGTCAAAGGTAAAGGAAGAGAATAACATAAAATGAAATAAAAGAAATAAAATAAAAGAGGATGTTTACCTCTTGATCTCTTCTCCTTGAGATCCTTCTTAAGGGATTTGGTTTTGGTCTTTTGGTGAGACCAGTAGCTCTAGGACGTAGGGAAGATCCTTGAGAGGAGTATTGGAAAGAATATATGCATGGATCAAGGCTTGAGATGTGTGGGAATAAGAGGGGATTGAGGGTGGTATTTATAGTGGAGGAGAGGGGGTATTTTTCATTGTTTTGATAATTATTATAATTGTTTTGCCCAAGATTATGAATAGTCTTAGTTCATGTGACTTCAGATAGCAATAATGGAATGTTATTTCGAACTAAGTGGCCTTACATCACTTATGGTGTCATAAATAGTGTATTTTACTAGTAATTTTATTATACGGTATTTTATCATATTTCACTATTCATCGAAAATTCATGAATTTTAAAAAATCCCAAGAATTTACCCCAACCATTTTTTGATGTGTAGAATTAAAAAATGAATTCCATTTTTTAAAAATAATTGTATAAATATTATTAATTTATTTTTTAAATAAAAATATACTTAATTCAAAAATTAACAATTCTAATTCTATAACTACTTCTATATCACAATGAAAACTTAACCAAGATGTTATTATCTTAAAGCCTTAAGAAAATAAAATAATAATAAAATTTATTATTCATTAGGGTCATATTACTATTCATATTACTATTCATAAGGGGTTGTTATTATTCACAAAAAAAAAAGTTGGTTTCATCAAACTCCAAATAACTTACTGAACACAATTGTAGATGACATATTCTTGAAATTAAAAACATAGAAGGGGAAAATTTATGTTTAAAGGCTAGTTATAAATATCTAATTAAAATAAAGTTCCATGCATTTGTATTTATTTTTAGAAAAACTTGGAGTGTCACATTATAATACCTCTAATCATTTGGGGTTATGAGACTCTTCATGTACTGACCATTGATCTGGTATTGGTTCATGTTGATCCTTTCATATATATTGTTCCACAAAACTAGACAGGATAATAATATTTTTTGAGGCATCTATATTTTCATACATTCCTTATATCATATAATATGTTTCTCTTAAAGGTATTATAGTCTTAAAACATGTTTGAGGTGACACTATAAATCATGCACCTCTAATGCATCCATATTCTTCTATCTGATTGAAAGCTATTGAAAGTAGTTTTTATTTAGGTAAAATTGATACTGATCATGTTTCTAAATAACATAAAAAACATATTAAAATTAATATATATTATTATGTAATGCTATAATAAATAATTAAAAATTATTATTATTCAATACATACACATGATTTCTATAATACTTGTGTGTTTTCATCTATTAGTTTTCCATCTTAATTTATACAAGCCTCCTTTAATAATACATGATGTGGGATTGAAGTGACTTAAAATATTGATTCTTAATTCTCTATATAAATAAAGAAACCAATTTTGTTCCATATCACAAAAATAATTTAATATATATTTAAAAAAAATATTATTCTTTTCAAGTGAAGAATACCACATCCTTTCCTTACAATAGGGTCACATTGGTTTTGATGTATGATGCTTATTTTTTACACTCCTTTTTTGATTCATAAATTGAAAATTTTAAATTAAAGTAGATAAAATAAATATTTTCAAATAAAATTTTAACAATTAAAATTCACTAGAAAATATTTCTTGACATGAAGAGTAATGAACAATATACCTATTTCCAGGTTTATAATGTCTGAAAACATTACTGGTGGGTGGAAGTTTAGATTCCCCCCAACATATCTATTATAATGCTTTGTTATAAGTTTTTGGAAATCTGTATGATATCTTCCAGAGACCATTATGAAAAATTTATTATTTAACTAATATACAATTAAGAAAATACCCATGGTAAAATAAAAAATAAATCAATTTTTCATTATATAATTTTTTGGTATAAGAGAGAAGGTATATCATTGCATTACAATAATATCATCCCACGTGGTTTTCATAAATATAGGAATGAAATTGTTCAATGTATCTATATCAATTTGAATAGTAATTCTCAATGGGACACTAATGTAGCTAATGGTCATTAACATGATGGGGTAAATAAGTTGGTCTCATTGATTCTATCCAACCTCAAACATTATTCCTTTTATTCATTCCAGGATAACATTAGTTAATACAGTGATTCTACACCACTCTTGTTTTTTTCCTCCACATGTTATTGATCACCTTATATTTCCATAATTTAATCATTTATAATCTTTTATTCCTCTATATTGGTAAAATCAACATGTAGAGAAGTCAATAATATGGCATCCCGCCTTTTTATTACATAACTTTTCTTTACATTTTACAATCAAAGAATCTTTAAAGTCTAGTGTCATGGAAATATGAAACATAAAACATGAAAACAACATATAAAATTATTTTGATACACTTTTAAGGCTTCATCATAGTTTCATCCTAAGTACAAATTCTCCATCTCATAACCAGGATACATACATCAAAGGAAAGGGTGAGCAAAAGTCCCTGTAAGGAAATCAAGGGAATCAGTTTACTTGTGATATCAATAAGAACTTGATGAAAACCACAAGACATGAGAAATATAAAAAGAGGCATATCATAATAAAAATAAAATGAATCACAACTTAAATATGTGGCTACAAAATTTCATTTATACATTCATGAACATATCACCAAGGTTCATTCCCTAGGTGTCATAAAAATTACCAATGTTATTCACCAAGGTATCGTGAAACTTGTCATCTCTAGAGATTAATTCATTACCCAATGCATTAGAGAACTATCATGGATCACCCTTAATTTTTATTTATATTCATGTGATCCACATAGATCATAATCAAACATTTCATAAATTACCCAAATAGAATCAAAGAAATGGGTTTCATGTTAAAATTGTGACATTTAAAAATTACTTAAAAATAAGATCCTTATGTCATTTATAACCCATGGAAAGGGAGTGAGTGTTATATGTATTTAAATACAAAATAAAATATATAAATTGTGTATTGATTAATATCGCTATAAAAAAAATTATTAGTGTATCCACATAAATAATACAAGATAATTTCATGAGAAAAAGAGATAGATTTTGAGACGAACATTCTGCAGCATAACCGCTACATAACATTGTTTTAGAAAACATTGAAAAGAGATGGGATAAGAGTCACCCACTCATAAATAACTCATAATATAGTATGGGTATATAATAAAAATAAATAATATCATAGTATGGATATTTGAAGGAAATACCATATGAAAATGAAACTCCAAGGGAAAGAGAAGATGTGATTTCTTTTACGAAAATTTGGCAGCCTAGTGGCGTCACATAAAAATTCAGAAAATCAGTTGATTAGAGCAGAAAGGGTATCTCATAAATTGAAGATAAAATGGAATGTAAGAATGATATATAATAATATACCCCTATATATTAAATGAAAACTACAGACATACATAAAGAAGTTGTGACTTAAAAGAGGAGGGTGAACGGTTCCCTTACATTGAAGAGTATCTTCGAAAGATCAAAGGTTGGGACCTTGGGGGGGTTAAGGGCACCTTATAAGGACTCCTTGGGATGTAAAAAGACCATATCATAGTTGAGGAGGATTTTTGAATGAAAATATTGAGGTAATGGCTTGGTATTTATAGGAAAAGTGAGGGAATATTTAATTAATTTCCAAGGGCACCTCATCAGTGGTATTTGCAAACCATGGGCTTGCCCATGGTATTTTCCCATGTTATTGGCCACTTGGTACACCTCTTAGAATATATTATTATTCAAAAGTCGACCAGATTGATTACATCATGATTACAACATCAATTATGTCATTAAACACATGAAACTCAAAACTATATGTTTACTATTCACCGAAAATTCAATTGTTTCAAAAAAACCCCAAAAATTTACCCTAACCTAATATCGATGATCTGAATTCAAAAATGAACTTAATTTTATGAAAATAATTTTTTTAAATTTTTTTAATTTAATTATTAAATAAAATCATTATTTATTCAAAAAACAACTCTAAAACTATAACTTATTTTGTAACACCTTGAAAAGGTAATCAAGGTCCCATAAAATTATTCTATAACCATAAGACAATAAAGTAACAATTTATGATTAAAATTTATGAAAATACATTTTCATTTTATATTATTAAATTAATTATTAAATTGTAAATAAAATATGTAGGACCTAAAAAAATAACAAAACTTATAATGTGATCATTTTTTCATTTTTTAGATGTATAAAATGTATTTATACATTCATGCGTGATGTTTCTATTTTTTTGGCCAATTTACTATTCATTACTATTCATAAGGGGTATGTTACTATTCATACTTTACTATTCACTAAAAAACAAGTTGATCTTATTAGACTCTAAATTTCATACTGATCACAACTATAGAAGATCATTTTTTTAAAAACATTTCACGTTATTAATTATTTGAAGTTTACACGAATATTTTAAAATACACTTTTTCCAAATTTCATCAATAATATTAATCCTATATTTATCCGGACATTTAAAAACCACAAATTTTTCCATAATAAGAAAATAACAATTTTATTTATAAAAAGGGATTACAAAATATATCTAAGGCCTCCTTACATAGCCCCTTATAACACTTGCGTAGGACCTAAGTGAAAGGTGTTCTATGGTGATAGAATCTTGGGGTGGCTCGGACAACATTGTCCGAGTGGTGATTTCTATCAGCTTAAACTTCTCCCTTAGGCGATTCTCTTCAAGTTTCACATGTTAAAGCTCATCTTGGGCTTGGTTTAGAGAAAATACCAGAGATGCTACCTCCTTCCCAAGCTCTAAAAGATGGGCTTCATGTGGCCTGAGTCTACTGGATGAGGCCATCGACTCTTCCTTCTGTATTAACCAAGATAAGTTGTATTTATAAAAAATAATTGTAACGTAAAAAGTTCAGTTTCCAATGGTCATATTGACCAACAGTCATATGACTATCGAAACCCAATGGTCTCATTTAATTATACTCACATCAGTAATTAAAGGATATAGTTTTGTGGAGTATAAAATGAAATAACACACAAATTAGGAAACAAATATTATTCAAAATTTTGGGTTGTTACATTCTTCCCCCCTTAAAAAATTTCATCCCTAAAATTTTAACTTGTCCCCTTAGTAGAGAAAAGTTGTGGGTACTTCAGCCTCATATACTCCCCTGGTTCCCACGTGGATTCTTCGCATTTGTGGTTCCTCCACAACACCTAAACAAGGTGGGTAGTCTTATTGCTAGAACCTTGTCTCTACGATCCAAAATCTCCACTGGTTGTTCCTCATAAGAGAGGTCATGTTTCAGTTGTACCACCTCTAGATTTAGTAAATGTGAAGGGTCAGGTATGTACTTCCTCAAGAGGGATACATGGAAGACATCATGAACTTGTGCTATATTTGGAGGAAGTACAAGTTGATAGGCCACTGCTCCTACGCGGTCAAGGATTTCCTAAGGGCCAATGTACCTAGGGATGAGCTTCCTTTTTTCCCAAACCTCATGACTCTCTTATAAGGTGAAATTTGAAGAAAGACTTTTTTACCAACATCAAACTAGAAGTCCCTTCGACGGTTGTCGACATAGCTTATTTTCCGACTCTGAGCATCCTTAATGTGTTATTAGATGGCATGTACTTTTTCTGTCATCTCTTACACAAGATTAGGCCCAAGAATCATTCTCTCACTAGATTCATGCCAACAAGTATGAGTTCTACACTACTTACCATATAGAGATTCATATTGTGCCATTTGAATGCTCGAGTGGAAGTTTTTGTTGTAAGAGAACTCAGCTAAAGGGATATTTTGGTCCCATCTGCCTTTAAATTCCATTGATCATGTTCTCAGCATATCCTCAAGTTTTTGAATAGTCCTTTCAGATTGGCCATCAGTTTGGGGGAGATAGGTCATACTTAAATTCAATTCAGTTCTCAGATCATGTTGAAGACTTCTCCAAAAATTTTATGTGAACCTTGGATCATGATCAGATAAAATAGAAAGTGGAACTCTATGTATTCTTTCCACTTCCTTCATGTAAATCATGGCAAGTTGATCCAGAGAAAAATATTCCCAAATGGAGATAAAATGGGAAGTCTTGGTGAGATAGTCCATAATAAACCATATCTTTTTGTTTCATTTAGAAGTTCTCATGAGACTAGTGACGAAGTCCATAGTGATATTGTCTCACTTCCATGCTAGTATGGGTAGTGGTTTCAATAGACCTTTAGGAAGTTGTCACTCGACCTTTACTTGCTGACATACCAGGCACCTTGAAGTGTAGTCAGCAATCTCCCTTTTCATATTATCCCACCAATAATGAACACAAAGATCCCTATACATTTTGTGCTTCCAGGATGTATAAATAAATTAGAGCTATGAGCTTCATACATCATATCCTTCTTTATTTTCAGAATAGATGGAACACGTGATCTTGTACGAAATTTCAATACACCTTCTTGATCAATATTTAACCAGGAAACTTCCCATCCTTTACAACCTCAAACTTCTTCTGTAACAAAGGATCTTCTTTCTGAGCTTTCTTGATCTTTTTTAGTAATGGCAGTTGAGTAATAATTTGGGTTAGGGTTGATGATGTCCCTTCCCTTATAATTCCCATGTCCTACTTTACTAGGTCATTGATCAAATGATCTCTTTGAATCCTCATCATGGAAAGAACAATTGGGTCATTCCTACTTAATGCATCAGTGACTTTGTTTACTCTTTTGGGATGATAATGGATTGAACAGTCGTAGTCTTGGAGAAGTTCCAACCATCTCCTTTGTTTCATGTTAAATTCCTTGTGTGTGAAAATATACTTTAAACATTGATGGTCTGTGTATATATCACATTTATCCCCATAATGATAGTACCTCTATATCTTCAGAGAGAAAAAGACCACAGCCAACTCCAGATCATACGTAGGATAGTTCTTCTCATGAGTCTTCAACTATCAAGATGCATAAGTAATTACTTTTTCATTTTTCATGAGGACGCACCCAATCCCTTTTAGTGATTCATCGCTAAAAATAACAAATCCTTCTCCAATTTAGGGTAGAGTTAACATGGGTGGAGTAACCAATCTCTTCTTCAGCACTGGGAAACTTTCCTCACACTCTTTTTCCCAGATGAACTTGAAACCTTTTTAAGTTAACTTGGTTAATGGATTATAAAGACGTGACGCATTCTTCACAGAACTCTTATAATATCCTAATAAACCAAGGAAACTATGAATCCTAGTTATTGTTACAGGTTGAGGCTACTCCTCTAAAACTTTTGTCTTTACAGGGTCAACTATGATTCCTTCATTGGTAACAATGTGCCCTAAGAAAGTAACTTTTTGCGACTAGAATTCACATTTGATTAACTTTCCATAAAGCCTTTTCTTCCATAGATTTTGAAAAATACCCCTTTGATGATCCTCATTCTCCTCATGACTTTTGGAATATATTAGAATATCATCAATAAAAACTACCACAAATTTATCAAGGTAGTCCTGAAAGACTCTATTCACCGAATCCATAAAAATAACAGGTGAATTGGTCAGTCTGAAGGGAATAACAACAAACTCATAATGCCCATATCTTGATCGGAAGGAAGTTTTTGAAATAACTTTTTTCTTCACCCTCAATTGGTGATAAACAGATGAAAGATCAATCTTAGAGAATAATTGAGCCCAATGAAGTTGGTCAAATAATTCATCAATTCTTGGAAGAGGGTATTTTTTTCTTCACTTTGATCCCATTCAGTTCTCTATAATCAATGCATAGCCTCATCGATTCATCCTTATTCTTCACAAAGAGAATAGGTACTATGCAAGGAGACACACTCGGTCGGATAAACCCCTTCTCCAAAAGATCTTGGAGTTGTTTCTTTAACTCCTCAAACTCAACATTTTCCATCCTATACGGGGTCATTGATATCAGATGTGATCCATGTATCAGTTCAATGGAGAAATCTACCTCTCTTTTTGGGGGATGTCTAGGTAACTCCTCAGGAAATACATTGACATATTTCTGGATGATGATGACATTTTCTATCCTGAAACTCTCATTTCCTTCTTCATCTTCACTAATAAAATCTATAAAGATGGATATGGGAGGTTCTACTAGACAAAGATCAGGTTAAGATATCTCTCCATGGAAGATAACTGTAGGTTTTCCATTCAAGACTTCTGATATTTCCTTACTTCTGCATTTGATCTTAGTATTATACTTTGAAATCTAGTACATCCCTTGTTTAATGTCAAATTCTAGCATGGGAATGACTACTAGATTTGCGATAATATTGTGTTAACTGAAGTAAATACTAGAGTTTCTAACACTAACGATGCATTGATAATCCCCCGAGGAGTCTTGATAGATAACACTACTTTTAGAAAATCAGGGGTTGATTCTAAATTTTTTGCAAACTTAGAGGAAATAAAGGAATGTGTAAAACCCGAATCAAACAAAGTATGTTCTAGATTTGAGATAATAAAAATAGTACCTTCCAACACATTATTTTTCGCTTCAACATTATCCATAGTTATTGCAAAAGTACTACCATGTTCCTTTGGCCGATGCAGAGGTTGGTAGGGATTCCCCTCCACTGCACTCAGATTTGGATAGTGATTAGAAAAGTGACCAAGTTTTCCACACATATAGAATTGGACATTAGGTAAGGCCTACACCATCTTCCCTTTGTCGTTAGTATTCTTAAGTTGTGGATTCACCTCCCTAAAACTATTTCATGCTATATGGTCTTCTCTTCCACACGTGTAGTATTTCCCGCTCCCGATTAGGATGTTCCCCGAATGATTCTTCCCATATTTATTACACGTGGTACATTGCACTTGATTTCCTCCTCTCCCCTGATAGAATATCCTCCCTAATCATGGATCCATTGATCTTTTCTTGTCATTGGATTTATGATACCATTGAATCTCACTAAACTCCATTTTGACTTTCATCACACTTCGCATGATCTCCTCATAGCTATCATAATCTCGGTTGGCTAGATTCTTCTGTAGTTGAGATATCAGTCCACCAAAGAATCTATCAAACTTACCATTTGGATCCATGACAAAGCTAGAGGTGTAACATGAAATCCTTTTGATTTTCATCTTGAAGCTTCCCACAGATTTATTCTCCTTCTGCTTCAGCTCAAGAAACTTTTTCTCCATTCTTGTTCTCATTGATTGAGGGAAATACTTGCTGAAGAAGATCCCTATGAACTCTTACCAATCCATAGTTTCAACCTCCACTCTTTTACTCATGTTTTTAATCAGTTCCCACCATTGATCAGATTCTCTCTCTATGTTATAGACATCTAGGGTGACCTTCTCTTTCTTTGAATAGCGGTGCACAAAAAAGATCTTCTCTATAGAGTTGATCCACTATTTAACAATCAATGGGTCGGTAGATCCACTAAAGGATGGTGGTCGTTGACACTTAAATGATTCAATATAAATTTTTTCCCTTCATGGTGAGATTGGTCTCTCATCTTGATTCAATTTATTTCCCATAACTTGAGTCAATTTTTTCACCATTCCCATTAAATATTCCATTTCGACTACTATCGGAGGGCCATCAGCGCATGGTCTATTACGGTCACCATTTGTATGGTTTCTCCTTTTTATCACCATTTTCTAAAAGAATAAAACCATAGTGAGAATATTATTTAATTTATGAATCTTTTAACTATAAAGGATTTTATGTCTTAAAACATCATGCTTTAAACAATTACATTTCTTTATACATCCTTCATAATGATTCATAAAAAGCTTATGATTAACCAAACATATCCCTCGGGACTATTGTAAACAAGAGTGCATAAAGGCATGTTGTTGTGTACCAAGATACCCCAGGTCAAGCACAAAACTCCTTGATAGAGTTTTCACTCCTGGGTACATTTATTCCAGAGTTGTCTCTACCTGCTTGTATCTAGACAGGGATGTATTTGATTGATAAACCAATTACTCAATACTCACCAAAATACCAGGAATTATTAATATATTTAAACTTTCCTACAAGGTTCTTACTATTTTGATATAATAATTTCTATAAATAACTAAACTATACTTTGATACCAACTAAGGAATACCTCCATTTTATTACATAACTTTTCATTACATTTTACAAATAGAGGATCTTTAAAGTCTAGTGTCTTGGAAATCAGGAACATAAAGCATGAAAACAACATAAAAAAATTTTCTAATCCACTTGTAAGGCTTCATCATAAGTTCATCCAAAGTAAAAATGCTTCATCTCATAACCTGGAGACATACATCAAAGGAAATGGTGAGCAAAAGGCCTAATAAGGAAATCAAAGGAATCAGTTTACTAGTGATATCAATAAGAACTTCATGAAAACCACAAGACATGAGAAAAAGAAAAGGAGTAATATCATAATAAAAATAACATGAATAAAAACTTGAATATGTGGCTACAACATTTCATTTATACATTCATTAACATATCACCAAGTTTCATTCCTAAGGTTTCATAAAAATTACCAAGGTTATTCACCAAGGTATCGTGAAACCTGTCATCTCTAGAGATTAATTATTTACCCAATGCATTAGATTGCTATCAGGGTGAACCCTTAATATTTATTTATTTTCATGTGATCCACATAGATCATAATCAAAAATTTCAAAAATAACCTAAATAGAATCAAAGAAATGGGTTTCATGTCAAAATCGTGATGTTTAAAAAGTACATAAAAATAAGATCATTATGTCATTTATAACCCATAGAAAGGGAGTGAGGGTTATATGTATGTCAATTCCATAATTAAATATATCAATTATGTATTGATTAATAACCTTTTAAATGAAAATATATTTTGGTATCCACATAAATAAAACAAGATAATTTCTTGAGAAAAAGAGATATTTTTAGATGAAAATTCTATAGCATAACGGCTACATAACATCATTTTAAAAAACATTAAAAATCGAGGGGACAAGATTCAACTACTCATAAATAACTAATAATATAGTATGGGTATATAATATAAAGAAATAATATCATTGTATCGATATTTGAAGGAAATACCATATGAAAATGAAACTCAAATGAAAAGAGAAGATGTGATTTCTTTTACAAAAATTCGGCAGCCTAACGGTGCCACTTAAAAATTCAGAAAATTAATTGATGAGAGAAGAAAGGTTATATCATCAATTGAAAAAATAATAATGTAATAATGATATATAATAACATACCCCCACATAATAAAATGATAATCAGAACACATAACATAATGAAAGTCATGACTTAAAAGAGGAGGGTGAATGGTTCCCTTACCTTGAAGAGTGTCTTCGAAAGCATGAAGGTTGGGACCTTGGGAGTCTTTAGGGAACCTTGAGATGACTACTTAGGATGTATAAATACCAGAGCATCATTAAATATAATTTTGTAATGAAAAGAATGAGGGAATGCCTTGTTATTTATAGGAAAAGTGAGGGAATATTTAATTAACTTCCAAGGGACACCTCATCAGTGGTATAAGCCATACCATGGGCTTTACCATGGTATTTTCCCATTGTATTGGCCACTTGGGACACCTCATAGCATATATCACTATTCACAAGTTGACCAGATTGATTACATCATGATTACATCATCAATTATTTCATTAAACACCTGATACTCAAAACTGTATTTTTACTATTCATCGAAAATTCAACTATTTCAGAAAAAATCCCAAAAATTTACCCTAACATAATATCGCTTCTCTGAATTCAAAAATTCACTCCATTTTATGAAAATTATTTTTTAAATTATTTTTAATTTAATTTTTAAATAAAATCATTATTTATTCAAAAAAACTACTCTAAAACTATAGCTTATATTATAACACATTGAAAAAGTAATCAATGTCCCATAAAATAATCGTATAACCATAGGATAATAAAGTAACAATTTATGATTAAATTTTATGAAAATACATTTCAATTTTAAATTATTGAATTAATTATAAAATTTTAAATAAAATATTAATGACCTCCCAAAATAAAAAAACATATACTATGATCGTTTTTTTTTCACTTTTAAGATGTCTAAATTGTATTCATACATTCATGGGTGATGTTTCTATTGTTTTGGCCAATTTACTATTCATAAGGGTATGTTACTATTCATACTTTACAATTCACTAAAAGACAATCTGATATTATTAGACATTAAATTTCTTACTGATCACAACTATAGAAGAATTTTTTTTGAAAATCATTTCACGTTATTAATTTTTTAAAATTTACAATAATATTTTAAAATACCCTTTTTCCAAAATTCATCAATAATATTCATCCTATATTTATCTGAACATTTAAAAATCACAAATTTTACCATAATAAGAAATAACAATTTTATTTCTACCAAGGGGTTACAAAAAGTATCTAAGGCCTCCTTATATTTCCCCTTACAACACCTGCATAGGACCTAAGTGTAAGGTGTGCTATGGTGATAGAATCTTGGGGTGGCTCGAACAATATTGCCCGAGTGGTGATTTCTATCAACTTGAACTTCTCCCTTAGGTGATTCTGTTCAAGCTTCACATATTGAAGCTCATATTGGGCTTGGTCTAGTGAAAATCCCAGAGATGCTACCTCCTTCCCAAGCTCTGAAAGATGGGCTTCGTATGGCCCGAGTCAACTGGATGAGGCTATCAAATCTTTCTGTATTAACCAAGATCACTTGTATTTATAAACAATAATTGTAATGTAAAGAGTTCAGTCTCCAATGGTAATATTTTCCAACTGTCATATAACAGTTGAAACCCAACAGTCTCATTTAATTATATTCAGTTAATTAATTAAAGGATATAGTTTTTTAGAGTATAAAATAAAATAACACACAAATTATGAAACAAATATTATTCAAAAGTTCAGCTCATTACAATTAACTTTATGAGTAGTTAGAAATTTAATTTAGATTAGGTAATAGAAGTAGAGATCATATAATATTATGATAAAAATGGAGTATATTAAAAACACATTAACTTATTAATTTAGATCCATTTATTTTCATTAAAGGTTGAAGGGATATGGATTGTTCATTGAGTATACAAATCTCCTCCTTATGTTCCACTCTAATGTACATTTCAATGTATACATCGACACCACTATCAAATGATTATGATTTGAAAATGAAAGGGATATACTAAATTGAATTTTATTCTTAACATGTAGGGCTTTTAGTCTCTAATAGAACAATTTTCCAATTCCAATTTGCAGGATATAGGACATAAAATACTTCCAATACTTATAATGGCCTTATGAAAAGTATGTCCTTATACCCTTCCATACTGAAATACACCTTCATGGATACCAATTTACCAATGTTAACTACACTTATATTATCAATACATATGCAATTGAAAATAAAAACGAAATTTTTTTATAATATAATCCATATATTTGTTCAATGATGCTAAAAATTTATATATTTGGACAAATTGGATTTCTATCCATGGAACCAGATACATACATCGCTTCTTTAAAAATCCTAACTCCACTATTTTCATCACACAATTTTCATTATGTTACTCTTAATAGAATGTATTACCATTAATTTTAATAAAATTGTTAGAGATAACAATTTTTTTGGTCCCCTAGATAGAAATTGAATTCAATCGGTAATTGAAATAAAATTTTCAAATAAATCCTTATAAATATGTTCCTAGAACCATCATATAAACTACAAATTATCGTATTTGGTATCCCTCATTCATCTATTGATGGAATCAAATGTATATGAATTACTTTGTGGACATAAAAGTCTAGAGAAAACATTATACTATTGTGTAAAACGTAAATGTGATCCAGATCCTCCTTAGTAATGGTAATTGTAACATCATCTCTTCTAGAAATCCCTTTTCATATTTGGATTCCATAGTGATGAGATTTTGGGATTCCAATTCTATCAACATATAATAGGTAATTTGTATATAATTTAATTTATTCCTCAATAATATATCATTCTAAAATAAGAACTTTTGGATGAATTCGATTCAAGATGCACCCTTTAAAAATATTCATATATAATTTATTTGGGAACATCTATCTTTAATATACATGAAAACATATTTGAATCTCTATAACAGAGTAAAAATTAAGGTGGACTATTTTATAAAATAATTATAAAGGGAATAATATATCAATTTAACATAATATCATTAAATTTTTTGTATTCAATATTGAAAACATTGTGTGGTCTATAACATTACAACATACGACATTGAAAAAGAGTCAATGTATAGTTAATGTATGTTGTTCATTTTTGGGAAGAGTGGAACATAAATCTATAAGAATTAAATCCTAACCCTAGACAAGAATATCCTATTATTTTAGACCCCATATATTCAAATTATTCATTGACATGATATTCATGAAATTTTATAAATACCAATCTAGTAGTTTAACACCATTAAGGATGTTGTATAATTTAATTTTTTCTTGTCCGGATAGAGTTTAACCTACTAAAGGAAGATAATTTCATATTTCACTATTCACTAGGGCCAACCCTCCCCTTATCTACATGTCAATCATGTCCAACATTTACTTAATTATATAATTTTTATCTCGGGTAAATTTATAACCTGTTAATAATACTATCACATATATTTTTTTCTATGTGCATGTAATGAAGAAAACATCTAATGTGAAAAAAATCTAATGTGGTAATTAAAATAAAAATCATCTTCTATTACAAAAAAAAATTAATAAGGTTTTTTATAATTTTTTTCCAAAATCATTTCTAATATCTATTAATTTCATGAAAATTTGATCAACTGCTGATTGATATTGTACATTACATTATTCTATATTTCCATCAAATGATGTCATCAAAGAGAGATATTTATTTCTTCAGAGTAAAAATTTATATGAACTAAAAATAAATACATCATAGAATGATTCAACCTAAATGAGTGTGTACCATCTTCAGTAATGGGACACCACAACAGTCCATTAATGTCATTTCCTAAAAAAGTTCAATAGGTAGAAAAATAATTTATCATCTTGTAAAACATGATTCTCAATGTGAAATATTTACTTCTATGAGCTTCATAAAAAGTAAAAATTGTATCCCACATCAATTTCATATCTTAAATTAATGGGGCCAAATACAAATCAATATCATTATTGGGTTGTTTTGGTTTATATATAAGTAGATAAAACATTCTGTATTTTTATATCATGTAAAACCATGATGGAATATTATAAGTTACCACCACAACTAGCCATGTAATATGTGTACTACTTTGTACACTAAAATGTTTTATTTCATCCATTTATAAAACAAGATAAAGGTTTCTAGGATTGTTTTAAAATTCAAGATACCAAAAATATATTTATTCCATTGAGGAAGTTCTATTGGTTGATGTAGTTTTCCATATTCTATTATTATATCTACATTCCATGAAGTTATTTTAACGATTTCTTGAAATATATGTAGTCATCTAAAAATTTTAATAATAGAAAATTTCCATTAAATTTTTATAGGACCTGATTCTTCTTTCTTTTATCGATCTATTCCAAACATAGGGAACTTTGTGAGTGATTCATACCACATGATACATAAATCATTGTATCATCCTGGTTAGTATTTACATATTGTTTCTCCAAGAATTTAGTCCATCATTTATTGATTTGATATATTCTATGAAAAAACAAAATTTTCTTACAACTCTTTTGGATGAATTCAAATTCAATAAAAAAATTATATAGATAAAAAGGATTTAAGAAGTGTCATTAATTCTATATTTCAAACTAAATATACTTTTTAAATCCATAATTATACTCCACTATCATATGATTAACATCTATAAATTTTATATTCATATCCATCCAATTAGGTTTAACTATTTTCATTTTTTAAATAAATAAATATGTATGGTTAAGGTATTGATTATAAATGTATAAACATATATATACTTAGAATAGATTTGATTTTTTTCCTAACAAAAAAGTTATACCCATTTTGTACAATCAAAGAATTAATAAAAACATGTTATAATAACAAAAATGATAGAATTTATTGAAATTAGATTATTTTAATCCTTATGAGAAGTTTTCATATTGATATCCTCCTCTTAGAAAAAATAAATTTGAGTGTCTGAGTTAATGTAGGACTATGTTTGTTAGCATTAAAGTAACCAACTAATTCTGGATGAAATCATTAAAGTTCAGAGATCATGATTGAGGTTAAATTTCCATAATGGGAACCCATATGGGAAGATATCCACTGTGATTATTTTTTTACCTTCGGTATATTGTAATATTGTTGAATAATAATCATCATCTTGTAATAATATATTTAAATGAATGTCAACATCTAAATGTTATAGGTGATGATTCCTAAAAAGTTACATTTTATACAAGGGTAATAGGAAAAGAAACAACTGGTAGTTCTTGAAGGTTTATATGAATCCCAAAATAGTGAATAAGTATTAAAATATTCTAAAAGATTAATATAACCTACATAAATAAATTTTTATAAGATAATATTTACTTAATGATTTGTATTGATATTGTTTTGTACAGGTGGGAACCATTGAATAGAGGAAATTCTGATATATATAAATTTATAAGGATTCTAATTAAAATTAATCTTTTGAAATACATAGAGACCAACAATTATCTCTCACAAAATTATTAATGGTTACCAGTTAAGATTAAATTTTAAATGATATTGATATTTTTTGTGAGAAACCATCAAACATTATATATGTTAAAAAATTATTTTATTTATATATAATCGATTGCTGATAAGATTAAAAATAAAAAATTGGAGTATATTTAATTAAAATTTCCACTAGAAACAAAAATATATCATATTAGTTGAGAATAAAACACCTATTGGACCTAAGAATAATTTTGTGAATTCATTTTAGATTCATTATACATTGAAAATTTAAACAAATTATTTTCAAAATTGGTGGAGAAAATCATAATATTTAGGATAATAATTCCATTATATGTGATGAAAGGAAGTGAAAATTATTTGGATATATTAAAACTCAATAAGTTATACATGGATTTATATTATTATTGTAGGTCTCTAAAGAACATGAAGTAATCATTAATGTTTAGTTAGAAAAAATTATTGTACCCTGATTAAAAGAAATAAAATAATAAAAATCAATTGATATTAAAATTTATTGGAGTAATAGACTTAAATACTTAAAAAATTTGTTAGTCAAATAAAATCCTTTTATAAAAAAAATTATTTAGAAAATAACATAATCTAAAAATTATTTTAGGATATTTTTTCCTACAAATACTTCACCAATATTAATATTATATAGATAGTACAAAAAGTTGTTAGAAATGTACATAATTTGGAATAGGGAGACTAAATCTATGCATGTGTTAAAATCTGATTATGTTAATAATTTATTAACATAGGTTTTTTTGGGGTATCTTAAAATTTTACACATTCTATTAGGTCACCAATTTAATCTTTCCCTTACCCTGTCTGATAACTTCAAAATCAAATGTAGCCTTCGTGAATAAGATATATTCTCCCAATATTGTCAAAACTATTATGTGTGTTGTAGTTTTTTCTTGAAATAAGTGTTGGTATTGATGCTAAATACTATAAGTTTGTTTTTTCTCATTTCTTAAATTTGTCCATTATAATCGTTTGTATGATGAATGCTTTGGGTGCATTTTGTTGGGTTGTCCCAGAAGACAAGGAGGTCAATTTCTTGCAGTGGGTTTGATCACTATGACCTAGATAAATGAGGATTTTTTTTCTTAAGATAGATCATATGGTTCTTTATTTCTTTTATGATTCTTATATTATGATTATGTTGTTTTCCATAGTAAAAAATATAAGAGGTGGTGTTATTATAATTAGTGTAGGTATAAATCGGACTGAAGGACATTAAATAATTTCATTCCATATTTTATTTTTCTGAATAATTTAAATTGTGATACTCTAGTAAACTTTTAATTCTTTTTTTTATAAAATATGATTTATCATTAAAAAATTAATGGTTGTTATAAGTCGGTGGTTCCTTTGATCACAACCATGAATGGATATCCACAAAAAATAAAATGAAATCATTATTTAGGTTTTTGTTTTCAAAATTTGGTTAGAATTTTTTATGACTTGAATATTTGAGAGAATTATCCCAAAAAACAAGATTTATTTAGTTTTAAAAAAAATATTGACCAAATGAATCATGTAGTCTTGGTATATGAAATAAAAATAACCAAAACAAATTATGATAAATTATCTGTAGCTATTTAAAAAATGGGGGTTCCACATGGAATACTACTATAGGTGTTAGATTTTGATATAATCCATTGCACCTCGTTGGGGTTTTGTATCACAATCACCCATTCCATAGTTGTTCCAATCATTGATTCATTCCATGATGTACACTAGAAGAGTTTATATGGCCCTGCTTCTCATGATGGACCTCCTTTCCAAAACCCCCATCCAACATCTCTTGTTGAAGTATCCACCACAACCGCTCTACTTGAAACTCCACCCTTATGTATTGAACATTAAAACTCACCACTAGGGGTTCCAAAATTGGTGAAGAGGTTAAATTACTATTCCCACCCCCCAACCCAAAACTCACACCTTGAACATCTGAAGGATCGATAGTTTCCCATGAATCTCCTAGATAATCATCCACATTGATAAGTATTGTGTTGGTTGTTCTATGTTTTCCATGTATTAATTATTTTTGGTTTTCTTATTTTAATACCTTATCTCTATGTTTTGTACCCTCCCCAAAAATGAAACATTAAATGTTTAATAGATTTTATATAGTTTCATAATTTTCTTTGTGTTTAAAATTATTCTTCTTTATCAAAACACTAATACATCTGAATTCTTTAACATTACTAGAAAGAATGTTTTCAATGAAAGAAGTGTGGACAATCAAATCAATGATAAAATCATATAAAAAATTTAGCACTATGAACAACACTGATAGAGGACCACTTTATAAGTGCAAAAGGAAAGTGATGATCAATCCCCTCTTTATTGGTACTGAAATAATGTGATGATAAAGGGTTCCATTATCAATAATTTTTTTAGTGCTAATAATGGAAGAATTTATTAATGAATTTTTTTAGATTTAGTAAATCATTTTTTTAGTTTGTTTAGATCACTAATAAAGGTGACCTTTATCATCACTTTTGGAAGCACTGATAATGATCATGATACTAATGTAAAGATTAAATAGACTTGCAACATCCCTACAACAATGGAACCAATTAGAAACTAAATAGATAGAAGTAAAAAATAATGAAATGTTGATTGAAATAAAAAATATAAAATTTCAATAAAATTTCAATTAAAAATTAACATGAACAATATTTTTATTGATGGGTTACATAAAATTAATCAAAACAATTACAATCAATATAAAAAATAGTAACTCTTATAGTAGTATTTTTTCAAATATTAAACTCTATATAGAATCTTTCTCCTTCAACAAAATAAATGTTTATTCTAGTAATAGTAAATAAAAACAATCATGATTTTTAATCCACATATGATATAATATATTGAAAATTACTATAAATATATTAACAATATTATCAGTCAATAGTGTTTCAGATTGATGTGTAGTAAATTAATACACATTACAATTGAATTATGGATCATTTTACAAAAGTTTGACAACAATATGAGCTTGTTTTCTTGGATTTAGATATGTGAAACTTGTTTCAGAATAAAATAAAATTTTTATATTGAAAACATGAACATTGAGTCATACCAACCACATCATGTGTTGGATTGAAAAATGGTCAATATATACACATCACAAAGGAATTGTTGATCATAGTCCTATGTTGGAAAACTGACAGAGCTTGTCTGCTTTGTTTTGACTATATTACACATGCTTTAATCTAAAATGGATTTTCTATTGAAATGATACACATTGACTCATACCGAAAACATCATCTGTTGGATTTATGTGTGGTCAATTCCTAAATTTAAAAAATAATTATGTATAATTGTATTAATGTTTGAAAACAAATTTTTTCTTTTTTTTATTTTTGTCCCATGATGCACATTTTAAACAAAAATGACACTTTTATACTGAAAATATGTATATCGAGTAATGATGAACACATCATGAATCATATTGGAGTGAACCCAATTCATATACATTGAAAATATATTATTGATAATTTTCATAATGTTTGAAAATATTCTAAACTCATTTTCATAGTTTTGGATTTGTGATGCACATTTTAAAAAAACATAAATTATATATAAAATGCATGAAATTCAAGTCATAATAACTACATCATGTGTCATATTGTTGTTAAGTAAATGCCTACATGACAATAATAAATTATGGATCATTTTACTAATATTTGAATATAATACTGTCTCATTTTCTAATTTTTGGCTAGTAAGGTATGTTTTAAAAAAAATCACACATTTTTATTAAATACATGCTCTTAATGTTATAATATTTATATCGTGAATCATATTTATATCTGTTTAATTTGTACACATAAAAATAAATTATGGATGTTTTTACTAAATTTTAAAAATATTCTCAACTCATTTTCTTTTTTTGGCATTATGATGTGCATTTTAATCTAAAATGAAAATTTTATTTTGAAAACGAACACTTTGAGTCATAGCAACAACATCATGTGTTTTATTGATGTGTGTTTGATTCCAACATGTCATAATTAAATTATGGATCATTTTCTTAAATCATGGAAATAATCCAAGACTTTTTCATGGTTTTGTCTATGTGATGTGAATCTCAGACAATAATGTCCCTTATATATTGAGAACATTAACTTCAATTCATCCCAACTACATCGTGTTCCATAATGATGTGTGGTAAATTAAAATATGTCAAAAACAAATTACTAAAGACTTTATTAATGTTTGAAAATAATCCAGGATCATTTTATTGGGGTTTCCTATGTAATTCGTGTTTTAAACTAAAATAGAACATCTATATTGAAAACAAACACATCAAATCATACGTGCCACATCATCTTTGAGATTGAAATATGGTTTGTTCTTATATATTAGAAATGAATTATGGATCATTTTCATATTTTTTTAAATCAAATATTTGCATGTTTTCGTAGTTTCAACTATGTGAAACATTTGAATCTTAAATAACAATTTTATATTAAAAACATGTACTTGAAGTCATATGGATCACATAAGGTGTAGGTTTGATGTGAGGATTGTTCCCATATATCAAAAATATTTTATATATTTTCTTACTAATGTTTGAAAATAATCTAATCTAATTTTTTTAGTTTTGGCTATGTGATGTGTGTTTTAAACTAAAATGGTACTTCTATATTTAAAACGATAACTTCTTATCATACCAAACATATCATTTATTAGATTGATGGGTGGAAAATTCTTAGTTTTCAAAAATGACTTATGGATTGTTATACTAAAGTATTAAAACAATATGAATTTGTATTCTTGTATTTGAGAACATATTGTGTGTTTTTTACTGAAATGTAAATTTTAAATCGAAAACCCACATTTCAGGTCATATTGGTCAAACCATGTATCAAATTGATTTTTAATAAACTTATACATGAAAAAAAATGAAATATGTATAATTATACTAATGTTTGAAAACAACATGAGCTCATTTTCATTGTTTCAGTGATGTCACATGGTTTTTATACATAAATGGAACCTCTATTTTTGAAGACATGAACTTTTATTTTATACTAGACACATCAAGTGTCAAATTTACATGAGATCAATTCATACACATAAATAAATTATGGATAATTTTTCTAATGTTTGAAAAAAATTGAGCTTATACTCTCAATCATTACAATGATACCCATTTTAAACTAAATGACACTTATATGTTAAAAACATGCACTTAGAGTCCTACCAACAACATTAGGTTCTAGATCAACATGCAGTCAATTCCTATTCATCATAAATAAATTAATGATCATATACCTAAATATTGAATATTATATGAGTTAATTTTCTCAATTTTTTCAAGTGACATGTGTTTTAAACTGAAATGACACTTTAATATTGGGAACACACACATGGAGTTGGGCCGGCCACATCATGTGTTGGATTGATGTGCGGTCAATTATTAATTGAAAAAAAATGAATCATTGATCCTTTTCCTAAATATTTAGAACAACCATATAATTTTTTAATTATTTTTGGATATATGATGTGTGTTACATGAAAATGACACTTAAAAACATGAAATTTGAGTCATACTGGCCACATCATGTGCCATATTTAAGTGTGGTCATTTCCTACACATCAAAAATAATTTATGGATCATTTTAATAAGGTTGGAATAAAATTAGAGAAATTTTCTTAGTTTTTTCTTATGTGATTCATGTTTTAATCTAAAATGAAAATTTTAAATTGAAAAGAAGAATTTTTATTAATACCAGTCACATCATGTGTCAGGGTGACATGTTGTAGATCCCTACATGTCACACATGTAATATGGATCATTATCTGATATTTGGAAAAAAAATGGGAGTTTTTTCTTAATATTTTCTATGTGGCACATGTTTTAAACTAAAATAAAATTTCTATATTTAAAACATGCTCATTAAATCTTTCTGGATACATCATGTGTCAGATTATTTTTCAATCAATTCATACACACACAAAATGAAATATAAATCATTTTCTAGAATTTTCAAGCTGATATGAGCTCTTTTTTTCATTATTATCTATGTGACATATTTTTTAATATAAAATGACATGTTTAATGTGAAAAAAAACATATATTTTGAGTCATATTTGAAAACTAATGTGCCAGATTTATACGCGGATGATTCCTAGATGTCAAAAATGAATTATGGATAATTTTCCAAAATTTTGAAAACAATATGATATTGTTCACTCAATTTTGAAAATGTGTTTTTCATTTTAATTTAAAATAAAACTTTTATATTGAAACAAACAATTAGAGTTATGAAAGTCACTTCATGTATCATACTAATGTTCAGTGAGTTCCTACATATAAAAAATGAATTATGGATTATTTTTTCTAATTTTTTAAGATAATTTGATCTTATATACTCTCTTTTTTCTATGTGATGTTTTTTTGTTTAAAATGGTACTTTTAATTTGAATACATACACGTTGTGTCATACTGGATAGATAATGTGTCATATTGATGTGTAGTTGATTTGTACCCATTACACATGAATTATGGATCATTATCTTAATGTTTGAAAATAATATGGTCTTGTTTTCTTGGTATTTATAATTTGATTCATGTTTTAAATTAAAATAAATAATTTATTTTGAAAATAGAAACATTAATTCATACAAAAAAATCATGTTTTAATTGATTTTCAGTCAATTACTACACATAAAATATCAATTATGGATAAAAGTATAGAATTTTGAAAATAATATGAACATATTTGATTTCTTTTGACAATGATAAACATGTTTTTAAATAAATTAGATCTTTTATATCGAAAAAATGAATTTTCAGTCATACCAGCAATAACATATGTCAGATTTATAAATTTTTTAATCATACACATCCCAAATAAGATCACCCACACCATTAAAATCCTTTTTGAAAATTAGAAACAACCAAATTATAACTAAAATTTTAAAATAATTTATGTTCTTTAATGTAAGATCACAAGTATATAAATTTAAGTTTTTAAATTATTGACTTGTACAAGGTATTCAACAAATATGGACATCAAAGTTTTAGTACCAAAAGGGATTGAACCACATGGGGGATTAGGTCCTCTATAGGGGTTCTGTTTAAAATATCATAAATTTTTTATAAGTGTTTTCTAAAAAAGATTGTAAAAGACCCATATTTATCAGCCTTGAAATATAAACTAATGATAAAACCACTCTTTATGATTTCTAACTCTTGCCACTAATAAAAATGGGATTTTTCATCACTTTCTAGAAAAGGTTGATAAAGATGGTTTTTCTATATACATTCAATTTTAATGCTGAAAACCCTATATTTATCAGTAATATTTAGAAAGGGATGATAAAGTTCCAGATTTCATACCCAAGGAGGTGATGGACACTGTGATTTTCACTCTCCCAATGGATTGGGGGACCTCTATCATCATTTGTGGGAACTCAACCTCTCTCATTAAATACCTTTTTTATCCCAAAATTTCTTCATTCCTTCCCTTAGATCATGATTGTCTCTATGGTTTCATATTTCTTTGATGGCTTCTGAAAACATTCCCTCTCATGGTCAGAGTTCATTAAAGCCTTGTTTCCTCTGAACCTAATGTTGATATCATGTTTTAAACAACTTTGTCAATTTGTGGATTCATTTGATATGTTTATTTTTAGATATTGGGGATTACATGAATGATTAACTATGGGTCTTATTAATAATAATCATATCATTATTCGGTTCTCTTCAGAGAATTTATTGGTCCAGTCCTAGTCTAGTTCCCCCCACATCTACAGTAGATCTTGTTTCTACTTATTCATGTGGTCTTAAGATGTCAATATGAAAAGACTTATGCTGAGTACAATGATTTGGTTTTGTTTTCTAGACCACCCTATTCCTTTTCAGAATCCTTAATTATTAAAATTCTAGGTAATTTGGTTGGTATATATTTATGTTATGATTGTATAACTATAACAATTTTCCATAATATTTCTCTAGAAATTTTCATTTAAGATGATGTTTTTAAAACACCATTATATAATGTTTCGATTAAAACAGAGGAATATTTCTACTAAAAGAAATATGTTTCTCTTGAGTCATGGATTGATTTTTTCCCATAATTCAAGAAAATGAGTGTCTTGATGGTAGTGCAAAGTCATGGGTACATGAGTCACTAACTGAATACGGATGCAAGATTGGGATGAAGTGGTATGTGTATAGTTACCATTTATGGTTTTTGTTAGAAGGAACATTTCAAAATTTGTGTTTTTATTGACTAAATTAGTAATTGGGAGGTACTTCACTTGGGATCACAAGAGGGTGGGTAGTCGAATGGGATAGAATTTCTTCTTGGTCTCATAGAAAATTAGTTGATTTCAAATGGAATAGAAAATTTTGTCATCATCCAAAAGGAGGAACATCTGTTATCCCAAATTCGATATTAGTAAAAATATGTGGTATATTTGGATGTGATTTTGAGGTGGTGTGGGGAATAAGGCCAATGGAAATTAAAATAAATGTAGCTAAGGAGGAATCCAATGAGGAGGCAGTGAGAATTGGAGATAATATTAAACACAAGGTGGTGTTACAGGTGATGGGTGAGGAAGATGCAGCATTATGTATAACCAGTGGACATGGTTTGGGATGGGCGAAAGAAATAATAAGGGAGAGGTTGAGAGGGAGTATATCAACTATTAATATTAGTAATCACTTTGATGATCTAGATATTTAATTTTCGGTTTAGGGGGAAGTGGATGAAATACAACAATAATGGGAATCTAAACCCCAATACCAGTAGAGAATATATCATATTTCCAAATACTTAATATGATATAATATGAGGATGAGATATCTAGATAGGTTTTGGTGGATATTGTCGATGGAGTGCATGTTATAATCTTATACATCCCTTGGAAGAGTAAGGGGTGGAAAGAAACAAATGGATTTAGGGAGATTCATTTTTTTTAAATGGAATGAGGTCTAAATGATGTAAGGACTATTATCAGTTACCTAAGATGAAGGAAACAAGGTCATCCAAAAAGAATAAGGTGATGGGTAGTGAACCCATGCTTGAGGGATAAGAGGGAAAGAAGAGTTCAAATCATCATAGTGAAAATTAGATAATGGAGTATGGCGAGGCCAACGAATAAGAAGAGGGTAGTGGTATAGTGGAAAATATGATTTAGGAATAGGAGCTATCTAAAAGTAAGGTTAGAGTATCAAATAAGTAGGATGGGTAAATAGAGGATTCATGGGGGCTTATTATTCATTTTAATAAAGAAATTTTAGAGGATAGATCTATGATCAATGTTACATGAGAGGGAGTAGAGGAAGAATGAGAGGATGATTCGCGTGGAAACTAATAAGGAATATTCTGTATGGATCAATAATCAAGATTTTATTTTGATGCGTTGCTTCAATAAAAGGGAGATTATTGTGGAATAGTATATACAAACATTGAATAAGACGACCTAAAATTTTTATGACCTCGTCAAGGATGACCCAGACTCAAAGGCCACTGCTCTTCAATGGTGGTTATAGAGAGGAAAGGTTTCTAATTGACTTAAACATGATTTCAATGATTCATTGTTTTCTTATGGTGTGTTTTGATTAAATGTTCGTAACATCAAAGTTTTCCCACATTTTCTATAATAGTGATTTGTATAATAAAAAGTTATTTTTTAGTTAGCTGATAAATACTATATAAAATAAATTGTATAATATTAAATGAATATATAATAAAAATGAATAAATAAAAAAAAGAAAAAACAATTATCATTGTAAATAAACAAATAATCTGAAATTTATTAATGTAATAAGTGAGTGAAATTTAATAAATAATTGAATAGACTAAAAAATTATTTAAAAATCATGATTTTTATAAATTTTATAAATTATTAAAAAATGAAAATGAATATATATAAAAAAATAAAATGAATGGATATTAAATGTGTACATTACAACCATATTAAAAATCATAAATGATAAAGAATAAATATCTATAAATATATATTAGAGAAAAGGAAATTATAATAATATTAAATGAATAAATATTAAAACAGAATAAATTATAATGGAATGTTAAAAATAAGTAACAATAGTTGTGAATAAATAATACTAAATAATATTAATTGAATTAATGTTATAAAAGAGTGAAATTCAATAATTATAAAATCGGTAGATTGAAAAAATATTTAAAAATTAACATGTATTATTAATTATTTGAATAATTTAAAAAAGAAAAAATGAATATATGATAAAACGAAAATGATTAAATATTAATTATATAAACTAAAAGCATATTATATTCATTAAATATTAATTAATAAACATATATAAATAAATATTAAAATGGATAAAATTACAAAAAAATGACAATGAAACATTGAAAATGAATAAATGATATAAAATTAAAAAATATGATTATTATTGATTAGATAATATATAAAATGAATAAATCTGAAAAAAAATATACTAAATTAATAAATAGTATATTTTTAATAATAATATAAAACATTAATAATATTCACTAATTAAAAACAATATATATATTTATAATATAATATGTTAAAAAAATATAAATCTAAAATAAATATAAAAATTTTAATAAATTAATGAAATATTATGTGTGTATAATTTATATATAAAAATTAATTAATTACATATGTGTATGATTCAAAATAATGTAACACACATTAGATATATGATAAATTGAAAAAACTCATTTAATTAAATTTTAATTACGTGGTACAATTATTTTATATTTTTATTTAATATTAATTGTTATTTACAATACATTTTTCACAAAGTATATGACTTATTTAATGCAAATATACATATTTTGTATTATATAAATCTTATATATGGAAATATTATATACATATTGATATATATATATATATATATATTTCAATATTAAAAAGAACAAATATACTAATAAATAATTATTTATAAAGAAAGAAAACATTAATACATTATAAAAATATTAATTAGAAAATATTTAAAATCAATAAATTATAAAAAAAATAATGTTAATACTAAATAAGTAAACAACCATTATTTATGAATACTAATATATAAAGTTCATTCATTAGTGATAAAATGGGCTTTTTCATTTTCTAAAAAATCAGGAAACCTTTATCATCATAGATAAAGGACCCCTTTATCAGTGCTTCTATTAGCACTGGTAAGAGCTATTGAAGCTGGTGAAAAATATACAATCCTGCACCACCCCCATAACACAACCATATTTAAAACATAAAACCTAATTAGAATATAAATATTACAGAAAACCTGAATGAAATATAAATATTGCATTCCACTACTCTTTCAATTCAAAATTTACATTCAAGATATTTTAGTTGATATGATATTTAAAATTAATTAATTAAATTTATAATCCAATATACAAAATAAAAAAATTAATATCATGATTTTCTCAACTATCAGCCTCTATATAAACCATGCCTCTACAATAAAACCACTTTTTTCAATAAACGTACTTAAAAAAATAAAAAAAATTGTGATTTCAAATAATCCATATGTGATAAATTAAATTGTTAATTACTATGAATGTAAATGGTATTAATAGTTATCCAATTAATTGTATTATTAATTATTTTATTGTTAATTTTATATTAGTTAATGTTTACTAAATATTCCATTGATAAATAATTATATTACAAATTATTAAGTACATTTTCAATTAATAATCTAAATAAACTATATTTTCAATTACATAATATGTTAATGATATTATTAGCAAATAAATTCTTTAATTACCAATTTTTAAAAAATATATATATCATTAACCAAAATTAACAGTTTTAAATTAAAAACATGTTATTTGGTAATACCGGCCACATTGTGTCTAAGATTGATGCATGGTCAATTTTTACACATGATTAATTATTTACATATCATTATCCTAATGTTTGAAAATAAAATTATATTATTTACTCCATTTTGAAAAGGTGACACATGTTTCAAACATAAATGAACCATTTATATTGAAAACACTCTATTGGATTCATACAGGCCACATCATATATTGGATTGACGTGTTGTTGATTCCTACATGTCATAAATGAATTATTAACCATCTTGCTAAATTTTTAAAATATTTGGAGCTCACTTACTCGATTGTGATAATTTGATACTCATTTGAATCTAAAACAACACATTTAAAGTTAAAACACACACATTCAGTCATACCAAAAGCAGCATGGGTCAAATTGACATGAGGTTGATTCTTATACATTAAGAATAAATTATGAATTATTATCAAAATGTTTGAAAATAATCTAATATTTATTTCTCAGTTTTGGATATGTTTTATATGTTTTAAACTATAATTTCACTTTTTTATTGAAAAATAAATAAATTGAGTCATATGGACTACATTGTGTGTTGGATTAATTTTTGATCGTTTACTATAATCACAAATAAATCATGGATCTTTTTATTAATGTTAAAAAATATTCAGTTATTTTTTTCATGATTTTTGTGATGTGACACACATTTTATACTATAGTTCCACTTTTATATTCAAAGCACTAAACTTGAGTCATGATGGAAACATAAGGTGTTAGATTGACATGTGGTTGATTCCAATATTTCATGTATTATTTATTGATTATTTTCCTACTTAAAAATAATATATGGTCATTTTCTCAATATTGGATATCTGACACATGTTTTAAACTAAAATGACACTTTAATATTGAAAATGTTCATGGTGAGTTATAGATACCATATCATGATTCTGATTGACCTGGAGTCAATTACTATACATCTTAAATGTATTATGGTCTTTTACTAGTGTTCGAAAACAATCAGTGCTTTTTTCATGGTTTTTTCTATGTGACACGTGTTTTAAACTAAAATTTCACTTTTCTATTTAAAACACACAATTTGAATAATATAGAGAACATAATGTTTCATATTGACATGTGGTCAATTCCAAATCATCAAAAACAAATTATGGATCATTTTCTATAATTTTGAAAAAAAAAACAAATCTCATGTTCTTGGTTTTGACAGTGTGACACACATTTTAATCTAAAATGACTCATTTATAATGAATACATTCCCATGAATTCATACTGGACAAATCATGATTCATAATGACAGGTATTCAATTTCTACTCACCAAAAATTAATTATGGATCAATGTAAAAATGTTTTAAGAAAATCAGATCACATTTGACTATTTTTTCTATGTGACATGTGTTTAATACTAAAATGAAACTTTTATATTTAAAAATGAACATTGATTCATATTGACTATATCATGTGCTAGAGTAACATGTGATTTATTCATAAATGTCACAAATGAAATGTGAATCTTTTCTATAATTTCTGAAAATAACACAATATAATTTTATCATTTTTGGATATGTGACGTGGGATTTAATCCAAAATTACACTTTTATATTGGAAACACACACTATGACTCATACCAGCCAGATTATGTTTTAGGTTTACATGAATTCAATTTCTATATTTATATAACTAATTATATATCATTTTCAAAATTTAATAATTTTTTCATAGATCATTTTATCTATTTTTGATATGTGATGCATGTTTTTTAACAAAAATAATAATTTTATATTGAAAACCTGCACTTTGAGTCATACCAACTACATCATGTTTTATATTGATGTGCGTTAAATTAATACCCAACAAAAATTAATTATTTTTTTGTTTAATAGTGTTTGAAAAAAATTAGATCTTGTATTCTCATTTGTTGCAGTGTGATTAGTGTTTTATACAAAAATGACACATTTCTCTTAAAAACACACATTTGGAGTCATACCGGACAGATCATGTATTATATTAATATGTGGTCCACTATTACATGACAAAAATGAATCACAGATCATTTTCCTAAACATTCAATACAATATGATATTATTTATATAGTTTTGTCTATGTGATGCATGTGTTACACTAAAATTACACATAAAAACACACACTTTATGTAATACCAGGCATATCATGTGTCATATTTATGTGTGGTCAATTATTACATATAAAAAATTGAATTTTGGATCATTTATATATGTTTTGAAAATAATTAGATATTTATTTCTTATTTTTTTCTATGTTACATGTGATCTAAACTAAAATGACACTTTTATATAGAAAAAATGGGCTTTTAGTCATATCGGCCACATTGTGTGTTAGCTTGACATGTAGTCAATTTGTATATGTCACAAATGAAGTATATATTTTAATCATGAGTTTTTAAAACAATTAGAGATTTTTTATATGGATTCGGATTAGTGACGCATGTTTTAAACTAAACTGACACTTTTAATATTGAAAACTCTCACATTAAGTCATACAGGACACATGATGTGTTGGAATAAAATTCAGTTGATTAATACTCACCAAAAATAAATTATAGATCATTTTCTTGAATTATAAGAACAATATCAGATCATATCCTCATTTTTTTCTATGATATGTGTTTTTAAACTAAAAGAAAACATTTAATAAGAAAAATACACAGTTTGAGTCATACCATCCACATTATATGTCACATTGATGTGTAGTTAATTTTTATATATCAAAAAAATTATGGATCATTTTTCAAATGTTTGAAAATAATATATGATATTTTATTCTATTTTTATAGTATGATGTGTCTTTTAATATAATATGACACTTTCATATTGAAAACATGCACATGGAATCAATGGGGTCACATCATGTGTCAGATGGACCTTCAGTCAATTCGTATACATCAAAACTTAATTAAGGATTATTTTGATAATGTTTTGGGATAGTTTGATATCATTTACTTAGTTTATTATAAGTGAATTTTTTGGAGTAAAATTATACATTTAATGTGAAGATTTTCACTTTGATTCATAATGGCCACATCGTGTGTCAGGTTGATTGGTAGTTGATTCCTACACATCCCACATGAATTTTCGAACATTTTTCTAATGTTTTAAATCAATATAAGATTGTTTTCTCGACATATATAATGTGATTTCCCTTTAAAACGAAAATTAAAATTTCATATTGAAAACAAAAACATTGATTTATACCAACCACATCGTGTGTCATATTGATGTGCATTAATTTCTTACTTCTAAAAAATTAATTATAGATTGTTTTCTAGAAATTTGAAAAAAATATGATCTCATTTTTTCATTTTTGACAATGTGACAATCCTTTTAAACTAAAATTATACTTTTATATTGAAAAACAGATATTTAAATCATTCTGGACACATCTTATGTAAGATATTTATGTGATATGACTGAAAATTGTCACCTTTTTATTAATGAAAGTGAAAAACACAACATACAAAAAAAGTTCATGGGAGAAAAAGTGATGAAGCATGAGGGTGTCCCCATGAAAAACCATATTACTATAAATTAGAAGAGGACTTGTAGAATAAAAAACATTAACTTGTTATCGTAGTTACCTTTGGATCCATGAAGAGCCGACAACATGTTACCCTCACGCCATGTATGTAGAACCAATATAATCAGAAAAATGAGAACCCTGTAAGAATATATAAGTTAAATAATATTCTATGGTAAATTTATCTAATATTTCATGCCATTAATGAGAATATGACAATATTATTCAATAATAGGTATCTGAATATCTATTTCATTATATAATTTGATCCCTTAAAGCATCATTGATGCATCTGCCACTATTAAATCACCCTACCCATAGAATGTAGAAAAGGCCACAATAACCAAGCCTATACCATAACGAACAACACCACCTATGAGCATGATCCCTTGAAATAATGAACCATCCACATTTAATTTAATCCCATATACATGAGGTTGCTATCTCACCCAAACACTAATAGACCTCCCCTAGAATCATCATCCTCGATCGAACTACCAGGCAACATAGAAGAATGTCAAACCATGGAGATTTTAACATTTTTAAAGTGCTTCATAAACAAATAGAGAGTATCTAGAAACATTCACCTATTATAATGAATATTAGGCTAGAAACCATGGTGACATGTAACATTACGCATCTCCCATAAAATCCCAACATGCAGTGGTGATGATAATGGACCATCCCTAGGCTTGTGCCACATCCCATGAAAATGAATTCCAATGCAGCTACAAAACAAATCCACATATGTTACACATCCACTCCTCCTCCAATGGCCTGAATGCCTTCATTTTTTTATTGACTTTTGATAATCCACATTTCAAGGGGTGAGGTAGAACCCTTACAAGGCCCGTAGGCATAATCATTATATGGCTCGTAGGCCTTAGAGGAATTCATTGCACGTAGGCTTCAAACATGACATACAACCCAGACTTACTACATGGAACTGCTCCTCCCCAGCATCTTCCTCATAAAATCATCTCTCCACCTTCGCATGGCTTTTTGGATAGGCTTTCTCGTGCATGCACAGGCTTATCCCGATGGCAGGTGTCATACCCTCTCATTCTTGCAATCTATTTAGCTTCTGCTATGGTGAATTCTCCTTACTCACCCCCCTTCTGAATCTTGTTCCTTATAGGTTGTATGGTTTTAATCTACACTTAAGGTGGCACGAAGGCCTTGAGGTGGCCCAAAGGCCTTACTGACCTGAAGTCATGGGTGTCCTGAAGGCCTTAAAGGACTTAGGGACCAAATCGGTGGCCCGAAGGCCCAAACGGGGGAATATTCTCAGTAGCTATAGTGCCAAATAGTACCTGTTACAGTTCGCACTACAGTGCCTGCTACAGTACTGCTATAGTATCAGAAATTATCCTCCACCTGGATTTGATCTCGGGTCTCTTGGATGCACATAAGGAGTCCTCACCAACTGGGTTGAGGCTCATGTGCTTACACATCCACTGAAAGCTGGAAATCCATCAACATAAACCCACAAATACAAAGCCCATTCACATTAAAAATATATATACACACCAAATTCAGATTTAGATTTAACACAACACTTCCTTTTTGATGCAACAGGAATACTAATTCTTTTGGGATTATCATTAGTAGGAATATAAAATTTTAAAATTCTACAAAGAAGAAAAATAAATTTTTCATAAAATCTTTACACCATAGTCTACTACTCATATAATCAAAGTTAGAACCCAGATAATTCATGCGAAAAAATCATAGAAATAAAATTAAAGATATATATATACATGATCGATTCCTAAACATTGTAAATAAATTATGGATCATTTCCATAAATATTAAAAAATATAAGTTCATTTTCAATGTTTTGGAAATTTTACATGTGTTTTAATATTAATTACCTTATAGTGATCAATATTTCACATTAATGTTTTAACTTAAAACCCTCATTCAACTTTCTTCACATATGATTCCATGATTCTACTTTAAGAATTGGATCAGAATATCAAATAGTAATTACAATTAGTATTTACTGTATCTATCATTAACATGTATTTGGGTGAATAAAATGTGAATGTGAAGGAATTCATCTTGAATTTTAATCATGGATATGTATTTTATTATAATAGATCCAAGACCCTTATTACATAATCATAATAAGTCATCAAGACATAAAATAATAATGATAATTCTAAGATCATGGAATTACCCTCCCTGGTATTTAGTAATATGACATCAGATTTGTCGGTAAAATGACATTTTACCCATTTCCCTTTCATCATTATCTTTACTATATCCTCATTGTATAATCTCTCAAGAGAATTACTAAATTAATTCATATTACTAGATCAACCAACATTTGTATAGTGTAACAATCCATGATATATCTTTTTGAGAATTCACTCAAATAATTATTTAATTTTAGCTTTATCACTAAAGAATTTTGTAGTTTCAAACAACTCAAACTAACACTAAAGGAAGGGAATTAGAAAAAAAATAAAAGAAGTGCTTGTCCATTTGGGGAATGATAATATAACCTTTAGAATGATTCAATAATTATAGTGAAAATGGTATGATTTAATTAATGATATGTAGGTTTAGTTAATATATCATACATTTTTAACTAATGTTTGAATTCATCTATAGATGTAAGTGAATTTGAATGTATCTGAAATTATTTCCCATCAAGTTCAATCCTATTATAAAGATTATTTTTCTATTTATCTTAGATTCAACACACTCAGTCAAAATATTCATAATATATTCATCATGTGGAGGAACCATATGTTAGGGAGGATTATTAAATCTATCGCCTCCCCCAAGAGAGAAAAAATATATATGGCAGGGTTCAAATTTATTTTGAATTATGGGAGGTTCATATCATAAAAAAACTATTTTTATGGTAATTAAATTGTATATTTATAATAAATATATAACAAAAATATTTCCAATAGTATATGAAATTTATTTTAGGGAAATTAGATTCTATGTATTTTGATTCTAATGCTTCAAATCCCAAAGTATCTCAAAGGTCATAGCATGTGCAAGATCACATTCATAATCGGTAATGACCTGAACTTGATGTCGAAAATCATTCTAACCCCATGTACACTACCCTCTCACCTATAAAAAATTATTTCTTTTTTATTATTCATAATTTTATGTTATCCTGATATTATATAAAAATATAGAAAAAAACTAGTTAAAAATATTTTAAGTGAAATTGTAATTGCCTTGGAAAATTAAATGTTCAGAGATGCTAGTTTTTTTATAGCATACAAACCATAAAATTATTCACATTCAAAAATATCATTATTTTACATTAACTATATCTCTTTTCTCAACCCATATTCAATTAAAAATATTCACTTGAGATGTGGAATTATCTTACATGTATAATTATTCAATTATGTTGAAGTATGACATATTCAAATAAATTGGATTTCTATCCATGGAGATGAATACGTGAATCACTAGCTCCATAATCCTAACTCATCTATTTATCATCATAATATGTTCATTGTGTTCCATCATATATAATTTATAACCACTAATTATAAAACTAGTGTAAGTGATAACATTTACATTTGGTCCCCTAGATAGCCCATGGATTTGTTCGGCAATAGAATTAAGATTTGTAGATAACTCACCATAAATATTATCTTTGAACCATCTTATAAATGAGTGATTATGGGTAATTGATAACCATATTTTATCTCTTGATGGATTCAAATATATATTAATTACTTTATGGGATTCTTTATATGGAGGAAACTCTAAACCATTAGATAAATTATAAACATAAGTATGTTCATGCTCTGTAATGGTAATTCTAACAACACCTATTCCTGAAATTTATTATTCCCTAAGGCTTATACTATGATAAACTTTTCGGAGACCAATTCTATTAACATCTTAGAGATAATCTGTATTGAAATCGGACACCCAAACATTCCATTAATGTTATACACTAAAAAATTCCATAAGAAAGAAAGTCAATTATCAGTCGATAAAACCTAGTTCTTAATCTGAAATCATAAATTATATAATCTGGATAAAATGTAACACTTTTATGAACATAAATTATAGATATTTAATCAATGAATCCAAATGGGTATAAATATCATTATCAGGTTTTCTATGTTCAAATATAAATAGGTATTTGTTTTTCATGCATGACCATGGTTGAAAGCTATAAATTACCAACAAAACTACCCACGTAATTTGATTACTAATTTTCACACCAATATGACTTATTCCATATGTTGATAACACAAGTGAAAGGTTTCATGTCTTGTTTCCCATTTCAGGATACTCATAATAAATTTTTATCCACTATGAATTGTTCATTGAGTTTCATATTTTTCCATCTTCAATTGTTGTATCTTCCTACCAGGAAATATTATAAAAGTTTCCTAATATTGGTAGAGTAGTGTAAACATTGGAATGATTTGAATATACCAACACATTTTGAAGTAATTGATTTATTTTTCTTGTAATGATATGTGAACAACCCAGCGGGTGTTATGATTGATTCATGGTCCTTGAT
Organism: Viscum album; assembly: GCA_963277665.1. Lineage (NCBI taxonomy): Eukaryota > Viridiplantae > Streptophyta > Magnoliopsida > Santalales > Viscaceae > Viscum > Viscum album. The sequence goes on along the minus strand of OY728158.1, from coordinate 374,867,523 downwards.
AAAAATATAAAATCATTTCAACATGCATGTATTTTCTTAGAGATCATACTGATTGAACATAGAATTATCTATGTTCCATATTTTTTACAAGGAATGTCATTTTATTCTGGAAATTAACATATCCATTATGAGACCAAGTAAATTTGTAAATTTGGTGTTACTCATTCTACTACCAACTTTAAGAATATATAACATTAATATAGTTGAAAATGTTGTATATTTAGTATAACTAATATACAATAGTGTCTTTTCATAGATATTTAATTTCTCAAAGAACATTGTGTAATCATGAAGGTCGTCATGAATTGATAATTTTAATTTCTTCTATACGATCTCTATTATAATTTTCACTAGAATTCATATCAACAGATATATAAATTACAATATCATACCAATAAGTATGTACATTATTTTTTCCCTGACATTTAGTAAAAAATTTAAATATTTGAACTATTTCGGGAAAAAAATATTCTTGAAACACTTATAAGTGAATTCATCTTGAATGAATATAACGCAGTATGGATAAATGATTTTAGAAGATCCATATGCATGATCTATTATAATCTTGACAAACCTTTTGACACCATCTTCATACTCCTTTTTCATATGATTAGCATCCATCTAGTTTTGATTCATATCCATCATTTTATGTTCAATAATATTCATTTTGTACACAAATAAACTACTACACATAAGGTATTAAAAATCAAAGGAGAAATTTGTAGATACTTAAAAATAAATTTGATAATTTTTCTATGAAATGATTTTATATTCATGTCATACACTCAATGAAGAAATAAAATACATTTTGTAGTTATAAGATGATAGAATTCATTGAAATTGGAATATTGGACTCCTTATGAGAATGTTTCGCATTGATAACCTCCAATTAAAAAAAACAATTTTGATTGTCTAAAACAATGTAGGATGGTGTATGTATAATTAAAGCTGACAATTGTTGATAGATGGATGCTTTGAAGAAAATCGGTCAAGGTTGAAGCTAAATTCTAATAAAGGGAACCCACATGGGATGATTCCCACCATGATGTTATTTTCCCTACTTGTAGATTGTAATCCTGATTGTATAATAACGATCATACTGGACTAATAAGTTTGAATGAATCTCAACATGCCAATTTTATTGGTGATGGTTTCTAACAAGTTATTTGTTCACAAAATGGTAGCATGAAAAGAAATAAACTATGTTGGTGGAAGTGTTATACATTCCCCAAAAGAGGGAATAATTATTAGAACACTCTTAAAGAATAATTTAATATACAAGAAGTTATTTTTATACGATAATATTAGAATAATTGTGTTTATTGATATTTTTTTGTAGTGGTGGAAATCATTTATGGAAGGTAATATATTATATCTATAAATTTACATAGAGTATAAATAAATTTACATCTATTGAAAAAGGAAGAGATCAAAATTTTAACACACCAAATAATTTATGGTTAATAGTTAGTGTAAAATTATGAAAGATAATGATGTTTTTGGTGAGGATACTTAAAAAATTATATGTGATAAAAAGTAATTTTATTTCTAAATAATTGATTGAAGGTGACTATGACCAAATCCTTTGTAAATTTTAAAAACACGCAAAGAATAACTAAAATTGGTGAAATAATGAAAGATCATGAATGGAATATCAAAAGTAAAAAATGTGGAATATTAAAGCATTGATTCATCCATGGATTTCAAGGGATAGAGTAAATAGTGTTTCATTTCCATGAGAGTTTCAACAAAAAAGGGATGGGTTCCTCTTTTAGGGCTCTATTTAAAGATCACAATGGTTTTAACAGTTCTTTTTAATAAACATTGATTACAAGACATATTTATCAACACTAAAATATAAATTGATCATAAAACAACTCTTTAGGAGTTCTAAATCATATTGATGACAAAGATTTTATTTTATCAGAAATTTCTAGAAATATTTTTTAAAGAAATCTTTTGTACGTAATTTCTATTTTAGCACATAAAAACTTATATTTATAAGAAATATTTGGAAAGAGATGATAATGTTCCATATTTATTGACCTTAGAGGTGATAGTTGTTGAGCCCATCCCTCCCCCTTATAGAGTGGAGGGGACCTCTATCATCCTTCAAGTGAACTCATCCTCTATCCTTCTCTCCTGATTCAATCATTAATTTTTTCCTTCATTCACTTAGATATTACTTATCCCTAAAGTTACAAAAAAAATTAATGTCATCCTGAAACTTTCTCTCATCCTTAGAGTTCATTAATGCCTCATTCCTTCTGAAGCTGATGTCGATAGAATGATTCAAACAATGTCGTCTATCATTGGAATCATTTTACATGTTTCTTTATAGATATTGATGACCATATGAATGATTAAATATGGTTCTATGCAACAACATGCGCATCATGATTCAGTTCTCTTTGGAGAATGGCTTAGTATAGCCATGGTCTAGTGCCCCCCACATCAGCAATGAATATTGTTACTACTTACTTTGGTGGAATTATGACATCCATATGAAATGAGATACACTAACTATATATATTTTGGTTAGTTTTACAGAGAACCCTCATGATTTTTAGAATCCTTTGATTATATGAATGCTAGATAATTTATTTGGTAGATATTTATGTTCTAATAGTAGAACTAGAACTATTTTCCATCCTATATCTCCACAAATTTTTGTTGATGTTGATGTTTTAAGAACGACAACTGATAATATTTGGATTGAAATTAAGGATGATTTCTATTATAAGAAAACTATTTCTTTTGAGTTTTTGAATAATTTTTTCTCTTCATTCAAAAAATGTGTCACTTTCTGGAAGTTTGTAGGCATAGGAAAATAACTCACAACCAAAATATGGATGTAAGATTGGGATGCATTGGTAAGGTTATGGTGTATATTTTTTGGGTAGGTATGAAGGAATAGTTTCAAATTGGTGTTTTTATTTACCAATTTAGTAATTCAGAGGTTGTACATTTTCTCTCACTTGAGGGTGGGGAGTCAAATGAGACATAACTACCCACGAGCCTCACAACCAAATAGTTGGCTCTTAAGGAAATAGAAAGGGTTGTAACCATCCATAAGAAGGAATAAATATCAATTCCTTATTCTAGAGTAGTAGACATATATGGTTGATTTAGATGTGATTTTTAGGGGGTGTGTGCAATAGGGCCAATGGAAATTAAAATAAATACAGCTAAGGAGGTTTCATATGAGGATGTAGTGAGAATTTTCAATGAAGCTGAACAGAATGAGGTGTTATAGATAGTAGGTGAGGAAGATTCAATGGTATGTATAACCAGTGGAGGCATATAAGGATGGGTGAATTCAACAAGAAGGTTGAGGCTGAGAGGGATTGTCTCAACTATTAATATTAGTAATCTTGTTGATGATCTGGAGGTTGAATGTTCGGTTCAGGGATTAGGGGATGAAATACACAAAGGAATGGGAATCCAAACACCAATACTAGTAGATAAATTCTCAAACATCCAAAGCCTTTATAGGATATATTAGAAGGATATGATAGTTATCCATGTGTTAATGGACAATGTCGAAGGATTATATGTAAGAATCCAATACATCCCAAGGAGGAGGAATGGGAAGAAAGGAAAAAAGGGATTTAGGGAGATCTATTGTGTTAAAGGGAAATAGGTCTAAAGGATGTAAGGACTAATCTTATATAGAAAAAGATTATGAAATCTAGGTCATCCAAAAAGAAAAAGGTGATGAATAGAGAACCCATGTGTCATGGCCAGGAAGGCATGAAGGGTTCAAATTTTCATAGTGAAAATCAGATAGTGGACTGTGGTGAGGCCAATGAAAAAGAATATGTTTATGGTATAATGGAAGATATTATTTAGGAACAGAAGGTATCTAATTGTTAGTTTAGGGCATTAGATGAGGAGGATGGGAAAAGGAAGAGGCATTAAAGCTTATTATTCATTTCAATGATGGAATTTTAGGGGAGGTATCTAAGATCAATGCTACATAAGATGTGGGAAAAGGGATGAATGAGAGGATTATTAGAGTGGAGAATAATAAGGAATGACTTGTATGGATAAATAATCAATATTTTATTTTGATATATAACATCAAAAAAATGAAGATTAGTGTGGAAGAGTATATCCAAATTTTGGTCAAGACAGACTACAATTTTGAAGAACTCGTTGAGGATGACCCAGACATGATGGCCACTACTCTTAAATAGATGTTAAATAGAGGTAAGGTGTTTAATAGAGTTTCACTCAATTTTAGTAATTTGTTGATTTCTTATGGTATTTTTTGATTACATGTTCTCAACATGAAAGGTTTCCCAATTTTTCCATAAACGTTCTTTGCATAATAAAAAGTTAATTTTCAATTATCGGTTAAAGGATATATAAAATAAACTATAAAATATTAAACAAATATATATTAAAAATGGATAAATAACAAACAAGGTAAAAATTATTTGACATTCTTAATGAACAGATAATATTAAATGTAGTATTGTAATAAATGAGTGTAATTTAATAAATGAAAATAAATAAATATTAAAATTATTGAAAAAATGAATTTGTTTTATTAATTATATGAATTATTAGAAAATGAAAATGAATATATATTAAAATTAAAGGAAAACATTTTAAATATATAAATTAAAACCCTATTAGAAACCGTAAATTCTCAAGAATAAATATGTATAACTAAATATTAAAAGTAATTAAATTACAATAATATTTAAACTCAATAAATTATAAAGAAAAGTTGAAAATAATTAAAATTAGTAGTGAATAAATAATATAAATAATATTAATTGAATTAATGTTAAAAAAGAGTGAAATTAAATAATTAAAAATCTCCATATAGAAAAAAAAAATAAAAAAAATAGACAAATGATATTAATTTTTTTAATTTTTTTAAAAAGTAAAAAAAGAATATATGATAAATATAAATTATATAAATTAAATACATATTAAAATAATTTAATATTAATGAATAAAAAATTATAAATAGATAAAATTAAAAAAAATTAACAATGAAACTTTTAAAATTAATAAATTAAAAAAAATTAAAAAACAAAAACATTATCATTGACTAGATAATATATAAAATGAATAAATTAGAAAAAATATACATTTAAAAGTAATAAATAGTATATTTTTAATAATAATATAAAGAATAAAAAGTATTTACACATTAAAAACAATATATATATATATAGTATGTTAATAAATATTATTAAAAAATAAATATTTGAAATTTAATAAATTTAATAAATATTATGTGTGTGCACGTTCTACATAAATATGAATTAATTAGCTATATTTATGTGTAATATTATTTTAACACACTTTTTATATATGTTAAACTAAATAATATCACATTTAATTAAATGTCCATTACTTGATACAATTACTTTATATTTTTAATTAATATTAATTGTTAATTATAAACTTTTTTTATTAAGTATATGACTTATTTGATGTAAATATACAAATTATGTATTATATAAATCATATATAATTATATACTATTGTAACATCCCAGGTAAATAAATAATATTACATTCTAATGTTTATCAATATTTGTGAATAAAATTTTAATACTACTTTAAAGGGAATTCTATACTCGATGGCGTACCCAATACACAACAATGAGTTTCTTTGAAATCTTACGTTGCACACTAATAATATAATAATATTATAATAGTTAACACCTAGCCATTGTAATGGAGGGAATGAATATAAATAACTACAAAATTATTACATATGTTTGTTAAATAATTTTACATTTATCCAATAAATGTTAGAGGCTTAAAATCCAAATGAATCCAATTTTAAGAATAAATACTCTAATATTTTTAAAAGATTTTTTTATCGCCTTTTGATGGCGAACCATTTTTAAATCTATCTTATGAAAATTTTATGAGCTATATTTGTCAAAATAAACTTATTCTTTATTATTGGGACATTGAAATTTACTTTGGATAAATTTCTGGTATTTTTCTGAAAATGTTCATTTTTTAATGAATAGTGAAAAGTGTTGTATTTTAATTCAAACCCTCTTTTTAATCTAATTTATTTATATAGTTATATTATCTTTTTAATTGGTTTTAAAGTGAAATTAGAATATATTTTTACCATTTAATCCAATGGTGTTCATTGTAATTAATATCACTTTGAGATTGGACATAAACGAGTGTCAATCTTTTGATAGATATTGTTTCTTAAAAACACGCTATTTGATTTGACAGCGGGATTTAATTATAAAATTAATTAATGCAACTTCAATGTTATGAATTTGGTAAAATAGACATCATTTTTGAATTCGGAATATCAAATATAGCTTAGGGTGAATGTTTTGTTTTTTTCTGAAAAACCATAATTTTTTATGAATAGTGAAACCACAAAGTGGTAGTTACCAATACTAATTTTTCGTTTAAATGGAACTTTACAACTTCTGTGATTTGAATTTCAAAAATAAAATATAAATGATTTTCATTATTAAGTAAAATTTGGTTCAATGGGATGAAAATAATATTTCATGAAAAGTAACTTTTAATTTTTATTAATCGCGATTAAAGGTAATTAGTGTGATTTAAGGTAAAAATGATATTATAATAAAATGAAAATATATTGACACTTGTCCTAACCCTATTTTCTGAGTCATGGACGACCAAGACAACCCATGGGTCGATTTTTGGGACCCCATGGAGCCACTTGGGTAAGATAATGACATTAATGCCTTTTATTAAAGTAAAAGTAAAAATGACACAAACATTTATTATTTTACTAAAACAATTTTTACATGGGGTTATACAAGTTATATTTTTTACTATAAATAGTAATTGGAAATCTAAAATTATTTTCTACATCATAGTATTTTTTTATAATTTTTAGACATTAAATAAATTAAATTATTTATGACATCATGATGATGCAGCGATTACCTCATTATTTAACGATTTAAATAAAATGAAACGATAATGTAAAATATAAGACCTAAACATTTCAAAAACCTATTGGATGGGTGGATTTCGAACCCTTATCACCTTATCCTCTAAATATATCAATGTGGGACCTTTAAAATCCGAAACTCATTTGAAAATAATGTAACCTTTTTTTGAGTTTCCAAGAGTGCCCCTCCTCTCCTCTTATAAAAGGCCCACACCTCTCAAGCCCTTGGCTTGTCCAAACCCTACCAATTTCATCTCTAAACATCCCTATATTCATCATTGAATCCTAACCTTGGGCAGAAATCTCTTCAAGAAATCATTTTGGTTGAAACCAAAGGGAGTTACCCGATTTAAAGGTAAAGTATTCTTTAATGTTCTTTTGTATTATTTTTCTTCTCCAACCCCTTAAATATTTTTATTCATTTCTTTTGTAACAACACCAGTATCTTCAATATACTATTATGTTTTTATAATAATTATTCTATCTACACTTCCACACACCTTCGTATAATGGTTAATGAACATATTGTTTCTGTGGATGGCGAATTTCTGCCTCACGAAATGATGATTGTTCAATATTATTTTAACACCTTAAAAGGTGGCCATAATGATGTCACTATATTTATATATGATATATAATATTTTTATTTTTTCCTTAAGCTTCTGTATTTTTAATTTATGTCATACCTTTATGGTTTCTATTATGGGTAAACGTGATATCTTCATTTTAGGAAGTGTGGACTACCGCCCCCTCAAAGTGATTTGATTCGTTAATGCCATATGTGGGACATATAAAGGATAAAGTTAATGATATTATATATGATACTATACTGGAATTATAATATACCTTTATATCATTATTATTTCATTCCATTAAAGTATGAAATAGAAATGAAAGTAGCGTTCATGCATACGTATGGCTTACTGTCTCCATGAACGGTGCATTTCATTTCTTACCTCTAAATGATTATGTAATATTATAAATGAATGTATATACTGGATATATATATGGTATATATGATATATACATCATGAATATCATTCTTGAGATAATTTATATTTTACTACATGAACAACTGGTAAATATAAGAAGTTCACTTTTGACTCAAGTACCAAGTATCGACAAAACGACCGTTATTAACTTAAATGATTACATAATGTGAATAACATTGTAATAAGTGATATAAAAGGAATAATGAACTTGAAAAAGGTTCTTAATCAATTAGAAATTAACTCAAGTTTATTATTCAGGATATTAAAGAACGATCGAGTCAAGTCGGACACGAGGTAAGGGATTCGACCTCTCTCTTTCTTTTCAAGTACCCTCTTTTATGTCATTTCATTTATGCCCCATGTTCTTATGTTGGAGTATTTTCTTTTATATTCACCATACTGTAATTTTTTTTCATATGATGATATACCCCCTCTTACTCTCATCAATTCATTTTAAGAATTTTTAAGTGGCGCTGTTAGGCTGCCGAATTTTGGTAAGGGATCCAACTTCTCTCGTTCTTTTTAAGTACTCTCTTTTATGTCATTTCTTATAATCTCATCATTATTATGTTTTGGGATGTTCTTTTATATTCATCATACTGTAATTTTTTTGTTCATATTATTAGATACCCTATTTGATCTCATAAATCCATTTTTGGAAGTTTTAAGTGGCGTCGTTAGGCTGCCGAGTTTTCATAAGGGATTTTTCATCTCACTTTTATTCCTGTGAGAGTTATGCTACAGTTTCCACCATTTTCCTTTGAGTGGTGTATGTACTGCCCATTATTATACTCTTGGTTTAATATAATTTTGTTTATGGGTATTTACATCGATTTTGTATAGTCCTTCTTTCATGGGGTGTACGTTTCAGAAGTTACCCAATTTGGTAAGGGAACCTTTCACCCTCCTCATTTTAAAAGACTTCTTTTTTAGGTCTTTTAATCTTATTATGATGGGATATGTTCTTATATATCCTTATTTCTATAAATGTTATGTCCAATTGATGAGATGCCCCTTTTTATCTCTCATCAACTCATTTTCTGAATTTTGAAGTGACGCTGTTTGGCTGTCAAATTTTTGGAAGGGAACTTCTTAACCCAATTTTCATTCTTTGGGATAAACTTGTACTCCTTGAATATGTCATTCTATGAATATGTGTGAATAACCTATGATTTTTTTACACTTAATATCCACTTATATTTGGTGTATTCTTTTTTCACACATAATTATGTAATTGATTTATCCTTAATGCAAGGATATCGTCTTTGTAAGGGACTTCGTCTCGATCTCCTTTCATTAAGGCATATTTTTGTTCTAATACAAGGCTTTATTTTATACGGTGTATAAACCCCTTTTACTTATACTTTTATTCAAAAGGAATCTTTTCTATACTAGGTGTTTTACTAAATGACAAAAAGTATGTTTCTTTTTAACGTACGCGGTGACAATGACCTTTCCGCCGCTGCCAGTATTATTTGATCATTGGCTTCCTCAACAAGATGTTATATTTTTAAAAGTAAATAAATACCATATACTCTTTTTTTGGTATTCAAAATGGTTTTGATAATGGATTTTTTATGTCAATATATTTAAGTGATATATTGTGCTTGAAATGTGGAAATGTTTTCTTTCCTTTATAATTGTTTTATGTGTTATGATTTTATAATGGTACTTGGACATTTGACGGGTGGTTACATGATAAACCATATGATGGGTGGTGCCGTGAATACCAGGATGGGTGGTTACGTTATAACCTCCAACGCTTTGGGTATGGAAGTCGGCCGTATGGATATTCCATTAAGTATGTGTGGAAGTCGACTGTATGGTTATTCCATTTAAGTATGTTTATGTCCCAAGTTACCTTTATATGTTATGTGTTCTTTATATGTGTTGTATGGTAATATTTTGGTTAAAAAAGGGTAAGTAATGGTCTTTTATTCAGTGAAGATTTTTTACTACTTCATAAATGTGAAAAGTATTACTTTGGTAAAGTACTCATGGTTTACTTGTTGTTTTGAAAAACTAACAGTTTTCCTTCTTTGTGTATCCTTTACTGGGCTTTTTATGATCATCCCATGTTTTTGAAATGTTTTCCATAGGACTTAAAGATGAATAGGGTCACAGATGGGATCAAGGAAATACATTCTATCTAAAACATGGAACTATACATGTTTCTTTTTAAGTGTTTTTTTTATTTTATGGAAGCTTAGTAGAAGTGTCTACTATGTAATCTTTTGCGATGTAATAGTTATGACCTAATTCTTTAAAACTCTAAACCTGAAAAGATCCTCTATGTGAATTTTTCATTTAATTCATGATTAAGTAATGTTTAAGGTTGGGGCCTTATAGTTGGTATCAAAGGTCAGTTTAGATAACTTTAGAGGTTAGGGTATTCTTTAAGCATAAGTGACAAGTTGTGTTTAACCACAATGGTTAGTATATTAGATGGAGTCATTGTTGTTGTTGTTTTTGAAGGTTGGAATGAGTTTGAGATAACTTGGATAAGTATATCTTAGTGTTTATCTTCCTCTTTAGTACATGATGATTTTGTTGATATACTCACACTGACTTTTTATTGTTTTAGTAAATTGATGGATCTAGCAGAAACCAAAGTGACAATGGGTATGAAGGAAACTATGGTGGTTCTCTGATTAAGAGACTAGATGAAATAGGGGATTCAATTAGGAATCTCGTGGTTATTCCAAACCAACTATCAAGGAGTCATTATTGACCACTTGAACTTTGGTGAGTTCTCTAATAAATCATGTACGAGAGAACCAACTCGATGTGTAAGTTCAGGTAATAATTATAAAGGTAACCATTAGGGTTTATATGATCCTTACTTTGAGGTAATTATGGGTTCCTACATGATATGATGGAATATGAAAGGCATGAGATAAACTTAAGGTTAAAATATGTTATGGTTATTTTTGATGAATTTATCTCTTTTTGAGGAATGTTATAAAATTATATAGTTTTGGAAAAAGGACAACACATAGACCGTGTGACAACCCATCACGTCATACGAAGTTTTGGGAATTGAACCCACAACTAAAGTGCAACTGGTATTTATCGCCTACCACTGGACTGCGTAAAGTTCCTGGTTAGTTTGTCTAATTCTTTATAGTTAGATGATTTTATGAATCAAGAATAAGTTTATTTTGGTTTATCTATGGAAATTATTATCCTATCATGGAGAATATGTGATTAGGCTAATTACTTTTCAATGTGAGACTTTAAGAGTAACTGGTGTTATTTGGAGATAAATGTTAAGATTTACTTTGGAAGACAATGTGATTAAATCCTTCAGAGATTTGGGTTTCAATATTAGTTTGGATTACTTTGAAGAATTTTATGGATAGTTGTTTATTGAATGGTCTTTGTTGAACTTTGGGTATTTTTGGACAAATTTTGGAGATTAGGAGTAGTTTTTCTTTTTGTTGAAAAAAATATCCTTTCTGGGTATTATCTGATCTCATAATAAACTTTTTGGTTTGGTTTTGGTTGATATCTAAAGACATGGGAAATATATAGTTCTATTTTGTGGATTAGGCGATTTTCAAGAAGTTGATTATAGTACTCTTAATGCGAACAAGCCTTCCTAAATACTCGTCTTTTGGAGAAAATATGATTTTGATTAAGGAATATAGTAAAAGTTGAAAGTCTACGTGACAAGTAAGTATGTTTCATTATGATTTAGTTAAGGTCAAAAATAAATTCCTCAATTAAGATTAACTTAAAACAAAAATGTTGTCTGTTAACTTTTTCTACTGGGGAATCAAATACTGTTTAACCCATCACAAGCTTGTGATTTTCTTATGGTTAACTTTCTCCAAGAAATTTTTACTATCACTCTCCATCAGAACATGACCCTTTGTTTTTTCCTCCCTATCCATATTTTCATACTTGGAATCCTAGTATGGGTTAACTCGGGTGACCTTTATACTTCTCTCCCATTCTTTTTAAGTGATAGTTTTACTGACTCTTGGTCTGATGTGGGACATTCAATGGAGTTTCCAAGCCCAATTTTGAAATTGCGAGGGCGCAATTCCCAAAAGGGGGGAAGGATGTAACATCCAAGGTAAATAAATAATATTACATTCTGATGTTTATCAATATTTGTGAATAAAATGTTAATACCACTTTAAATGGAATTCTATGCTTGATGGCGTACCCAATATGCAACAACGAGTTTCTTTGAAATCTTACGTTGCACAATAATAATATAATAATATTATAATAGTTAACGCCTAGCCATTGTAATGCAGGGAATGAACAGAAATAACTACAAAATGATTACATATGTTTGTTAAATAATTTTACATTTATCCAATAAATGTTAGAGGCTTAAAATCCAAATGAATCCAATTTTAAGAATAAATACTCTAATATTTTTAAAAGATTGTTTTACCGCCTTTTGATGGTGAACCATTTTGAAATCTATATTTTGACAATTTTATAAGCTATATTTGTCAAAATAAACTTATTCTTTATTATTGGGACATTGAAATTTACTTTGGATAAATTTCTGGTATTTTTCTGATAATCTTCATTTTTTAATGAATAGTGAAATGTGTTGTATTTTAATTCAAAACCTCTTTTTAATCTAATTTAATTATATAGTTAGATTATCTTTTTAATTGGTTTTAAAGTGAAATTAGAATATATTTTTACCATTTAATCAAATGTTGGTCATTGGAATTAATATCACTTTGAGATTGGACATAAACGAGTGTCAATCTTTTAATAGATATTGTTTCTTAAAAACACGCTATTTGATATGACAGTGAGATTTAATTATAAAATTAATTAATGAAAATTCTATGTTATGAATTTGGTAAAATAGAAATAATTTTTTAATTCTGAATATCAAATATATCTTAGGGTGAATTTTTGGAATTTTTCTGAAAAACCATAATTTTTGATGAACAGTGAAACCACAAAGTGGTAGTTACAAAAACTAATTTTTCGTTTAAATGGAACTTTACCACTTCTGTGATTTGAATTTAAAAAATCCAATATAAATTATTTTCATTATATGTAAAATGTGGTTCAATGGGATGAAAATAATATTTGATGAAAAGTAACTTTTAAGTTTTATTAATCGTGATTAAAGGTAATTAGTGTGATTTAAGGTGAAAATGATATTATAATAAAATGAAAATATCTTGAAACTTGTAATAACCCTATTTTATGAGTCATGGATGACCGAGAAAACCCATGGTTCGATTTTTGGGACCCCATGGAGCCACTTGGGTAAGATAATGACATTAATGCCTTTTATTTAAAGTAAAAGTAAAAATGACACAAACATGTATTTTTTTACTAAAACAATTTTTACATGGGGTTATACAAGTCATGTTTTTACTATAAATAGTCATTGGAAAGATAAAAATATTTCCTACATCATAGTATATTTTTAATAATTTTTAGACATTAAATAAATTAAACTATTTATGACATCATGATGATGCAGCGATTACCTCATTATTTAACGATTTAAATAAAATGAAAAGATAATTTAAAATATAAGACCTAAACATGTCAAAAACCTATTGTATGGGTATATTTAGAATTATTATCACCTTATACTAGAAATATATCAATTTGAGACCTTTAAAATCCGAAACTCATTTGAAAATAAAGTAACCTTTTTTGACTTTCCAAGAGTGTCCCTCCTCTCCTCTTATAAAAGGCCCCCACCTCTAGCTCCTTACCCACACCTCTAAAGCTTTTGGATCATCCAACCCCTGCCCATTTCATCTCTCCACATCCCTATATTAATCATTGAAGCCTCACCTTGTGCAGAAACCTCTTTAAGAAACCATTTTGGTTCAAACCAAAGGGAGTTACCGGATTTAAAGGTAAAGTCTTCTTTAATGTTCTTTTGTTTTATTTTGCTTCTTCAACCCCCTAAAACCTTTTTATTCATTTATTTTGTAACAACACCAGTATATATAATATACTATGATGTTTTTATAATAAGGATTCGAGCTACACTTCTACACACCTTCGTCTAATGGTTAATTAACATACTGTTTCTGTGGATGGCAAATTTCTGCCTCACGAAACGATGATTGTTCAATATTCTTTTAACAACTTCAAAGGTGTCCATTATGATGTCACTATATTTATATATGATATATAATATGTTTATGTTTTCCTTAAGCTTCTGTATTTTTCATTTATGGCATAACTTTATGGTTTCCATTATGGGTAAACGCGATATCTTCATTTTAGGAAGTGCGGACTACCGCCCCCTCAAAGTGATTTGATTCGTTAATGCCATATGTGGGATGTATAAAGGATAAAGTTAATGATATTATATATGATACTATATTGTAATTATAATAAACCTTTATATCATTATTATTTCATTCCATTAAACTATGAAATAGAAATGAAAGTAGCGTTCCTGCGTAAGTACGGCTTACCGTCTCCATGAACGGTGCATTTCATTTCTTACCTCTAAATGATTATGTAATATTATAAATGCATGTATATACTGGATATATATATGTTATATATGATATCTACATCATTAATATCATTCTTGAGATAATTTATATTTGACTACATGAACAACTAGTAAATATAAGAAGTTCACTTTTGACTCAAGTACCAAGTATCGACAAAACGACCATTATTAACTTAAATGATTACATAATGTGCATAACATGGTAATAAGTGATATAAAAAGAATAATGAACTTGAAAAAGGTTCTTAAGAAAGTATAAATTAACTCAAGTTTATTATTCAGGATATTAAAGAACGATCGAGTCAAGTCAGACACGAGGTAAGGGATCCGGCCTCTCTCTTTCTTTTAAGGTACCCTCTTTTATGTCATTTTATTTATGCCCCATGTTCTTATGTTGGAGGATGTTATTTTATATTCACAATACTGTAATTTTTATTTTCATATGATGAGATACCCCCTCTTACTCTCATCAATTCATTTTAAGAATTTTTAAGTGGTGTTGTTAGGCTGCCGAATTTTGGTAAGGGGTCCAACCTATCTTGTTCTTTTTAAGTACTCTCTTTTATGTCATTTATTATAAGCTCATCATTATTATGTTTGGGGATGTTATTTTATATTCATCATACTGTAATTTTTTTGTTCATATTATTAGAGACCCTATTTGATCTCATAAATCCATTTTTGGAAGTTTTAAGTGGCGTCGTTAGGCTGTCGAGTTTTCATAAGGGATTTTTCATCTCACTTTTATTCCTATGAGATTTATGATACATTTTCCACCATTTTCCTTTGAGTGGTGTATGTACTACCCATTTTTATACTTTTGGTGTAATATACTTTTGTTTATGGGTATTTACATCGATGTTGTATATTCCTTTCATGGGGTGTACGTTTCGGAAGTTACCCAATTCGGTAAGGGAACCTTTCACCCTTCTCATTTTAAAAGACTTATTTTTTTAAGACTTTTAATCTTATTATGATGGGATATGTTCTTATATATCCTTATTTCTATAAATGTTATGTCCAAGTGATGAGATACCCCTTTTATCTCTCATCAACTCATTTTCTGAATTTTGAAGTGACGTTGTTAGGCTGTCAAATTTTTGCAAGGGAACTTCTTAACCCAATTTTGATTCTTTGGGATAAACCTGTACTCCTTGAATATGTCGTTATATGAATATGTTTGAATAACCTATGATTTTTTTACACTTAATATCCACTTATATTTGGTGTATTCGTTTTTCACACATAATTATGTAATTGATTTATCCTTAATCCAAGGATACCATCTTTGTAATGGACTTTGTCTCGATCTCCTTTCATTAAGTCATATTTTTGTTCTAATACAAGGCTTTATTTTATACGGTGTATAAACCCCTTTTACTTATACTTTTATTTGAAAGGAATCTTTTCTATACAAAGCGTTTTACTAAAAGACAAAAAGTATGTTTCTTTTTAATGTACGCGGTGACAATGATCTTTCCGCCGCCGCAAGTATTATTTGATCTTTGGATTCCTCAACAAGCCGTTATATTTTTAAAAGTAAATAAATACCATATACTCTTTTTTGGTATTGAAAATGGTTTTGATAATGGATTTGTTATGTCAATATATTTAAGTGATATATTGTGCTTGAAATGTGGAAATGTTTTCTTTCCTTTGTAATTATTTTATGTGTTATGATTTTATAATGGTACTTAGACATTTGACAGGTGGTTACGTGATAAACCATATGACGGGTGGTGTCGTCAATACCAGGATGGGTGGTTACATTATAACCTCCAATGCATTGGGTATGGAAGTCGGTCATATGGATATTCCATTAAGTATGTGTGGAAGTCGACCGTATGGTTATTCCATTTAAGTATGTTTATGTCCCAAGTTACCTTTATAGGTTATGTGTTCTTTATATGGGTTTTATGGTAATATTTTGGTTACAAAAGGGTAAGTAATGGTCTTTTATTCAGTGAAGAGTTTTTACTACTTCATAAAGGTGAAAAGTATTACTTTGATAAAGTACTCATGGTTTACTTATTGTTTTGAAAAACTAACAGTTTTCCTTCTTTGTGTATCCTTTACTGGGATTTTAATGCTCATCCCAAGTTTTTGAAATGTTTTCCACAGGACTTAAAGATGAATAGGGTCAAGGATGGGATCAAGTAAAGACATTCTATCTAAAACATGGAACTAGACATGTTTCTTTTTAAGTGTTTTTTTTATTTTATGGAAACTTAGTTGAAGTGTATACTATGTAATCTTTTGAGATGTAATAGTTATGACCTAATTCTCTAAAAAATCTAAACCTAAAAAGATCATCTATGTGAATTATTCATTTAATTCATGATTAAGTAATGTTTAAGGTCGGGGCCTTATAATTATCTATATTGATATGTGTGTGTGTGTGAATATATTTCAATATTAAAAACATTAAAAATAATAATGAAAAATTGTGTATAAAGAAAGTAAATATTAACAAATTAAAATAAAATATTATATAAAAACTATTTAAAAGAAATAAATTATAAAAAAGTTTAAAAAATATTATTGCTAAAAAGAATTCAACCTTTATTTGTGAGCACTAATATAGATAGCACATTCATTAGCGAAAAAATGGTATTTTTCTTTCTAAAAAATCATGCATCCTTTATCATCACTAATAAAGGAACCCTTTATCAGAGGACCCCTTTATTAGATCTTTTGTTAGCACTCATAAAGGCCATGATAGATGGTGAAAAATATGAAATCTTGAACCATCAATATAACATAACTAGATTATAAACATAAAATGAAATTAAAATATTAATATTACAGAAAACCAAAATGAAATAAAAATATTAAATTGCACAATCATTTCAATTCAAAATTTACATACACAATATTTTCATTAATGTGATATTTAAAAATAATTAAATAATATTACAATCCAATATTGAAATAAAAATAATTATAGCATTATTTTCACAAAGATCATCCCCTATAAAAACATTATCCATGCAATAAAACCAATGTTTTTAGTAACCGTACATAACATAATACACAAAGTAAAATTTTAATATAATCCATATATGATAAATTATATTATTAATTACTATGTATGCCAATGATATTATCAGTTATACTATTAAATGTATTATTAGTTCTATTGTTATTAATTTTATATCAGTTAATATTTATTAAATATAACATTAATTAATAATTATATTATTAATTATTAATTATTTTATTAATTAATAATCAATATGAATTATATTGTTAATTACATAATTTTTTAATGATATTATCAGTTATTACATATTTTAATTACATAAATTATTGTTAAAAATTATATCATTAAATAAAATTAGTAATTTTAAATTTAAAACATACACATTGATAATTCTAGGCACATTGTGTATCAGATTTATGCACGATCAATTCATACAGGTCATTAATTATATAAGGATCGTTACCTAATTTTCTGAAAATAATAAGAACTCAATTACTCTATTTTGACAATGTGACACATATTTTAAACTTAAATGAATCTTTTAAATTTAAAACACTCAGTTGGAGTCATACGGGCCACATCATATGTCAGATCAACATGGAGTTTATTACTACATGTCATAAATAATTTACGGACCATCCAAATAAATTTTTAAAATAATTGGAGCTCATTTAATCTATTGTGATAGTATGATGCTCATTTTAAACTAAAATCAAACATTTATATTTAAATCAGACACTTTGGGTCATATCAAGAAAAACATATGTCAGATTGACATGAGGTTGATTCCTATACACAAGGATAGAATTTTGGGTCATCGTCCTATTTTTTGAAATAAAAAATCTAAATTTTTTTATTGTTTTTTTGAATTTTGATGTATGTTTTAAACTAAAACTAAACTTTTATATCGAAAAAAAATCTCATTGATCCATAAGAACCACATTGTGTGTTATATTAACATACGATTATTTACTATAATCATAATTGAGTTATAGATCATTTTAATAATATTAAAAAATATTCAATGATTTTTTTCATGATTTTTTCTATATGACACACATTTATAATAAAATGAAAATTTAATATTTAAATCCCTAAATTGGAGTCATGTTGGACAAATTGTGTGTCATATTGTTTTGTGGTTGATTCCAAAATGTCACATTTGAATTAGGATCTTTGTCCTCTTTTTTTAAAATAATAAATGGTCATTTGCACAATTTTGGCTATGTGATACGCGTTTTACACTAAAATGAAACTTTTAAAAATGATAACATGTATGTTGAGTCATCAAGACCATACCATGAGTCTGATTGACATGTAATCCTTTACTATACATCATAAATGTATTATGTTTTTTACTAATGTTTGAAAACAATTCGAGCTTTTTTCTTGGTTTTGGTTGTGTGACAGAAAGTTTAAACTAAAATGAAACTTTAATATTGAAATCATAAAATTTGAATCATATCTATCATATATTATTTAGTATTGATGTGTAGTCTATTCCAACTCATTAAAAATGAAATATGGAATATTTTCTAAAATTTTAAAAATATTCCAATCTCATTTTATAGGTTTTCACAATGTCATACACATTTTAATCTAAAATGACTCTTTTATATTGAATACATGACATTAGAGTAATAATGGAAAAATCATATATCAGAATGATGTGTAGTCAATTTCTATAAATCAAAAATGAATTATGGCCCATTTTACTAATGTTTTAAAAAAATCATAGCTCATTTGTCTATTTTTTCTATGTCACGTGCGCATTAAACTAAAATGAAACTTTTATATTGAAAAAATGAAGTTTGAGCCTTATTGAGCACATTGTGTGTCGAATTAACATGAGATTTATTACAAAATGTTACTAATGAAATATGGATATTTTTTGTAATTTTTAGAAACAATCTGAGATCATTTTCTCATTTCTGAATAGGTGACGCGCATTTGAAACTAAAATTGCACTTTTATAATGAAAAAACACACTATGAGTCATACCAAAACCAAGTGGATATATATTTCTAGGTTACTATAGAAGTACTATATCATGCACAGTTTAGCACTGTAGTAGCTAGAACTATTCATCCATTTTCGCTTTCGGGCTACAGATTTGGGCCTCTGGTCCTTTAAGGCCTTTGGGCCACCCAAGGTATTTGGGACAATAAGGATTTCGGGCCACCTCATGGACTTTGGGTCACCTCAAGGCCATCAGGCCACAGATTTGGGCCTCAGGCCACCTAAAATTGTGCATAAATGATCAGATATATTGTACAAGGAGCAGACTCCAGATGGGGATTTAGAGTAGACACATTCACTAGATCAGAAGCTAAGCATATTTTTCAGAAAGAGAGTGTATAGAATTTCCATCAGTACTAGCATGTGGTTACACAGGAAGCCTAGTTTAGTATCCATGCTATGGTGGATAGCTAATATCATGATGAAGAAGCTGGGAGGATGAGTTCCAAGTATAGTCTGTATATTTCTTAAGACCTACGGGTCATGTAATCTCTTAGCCTACATGCCTTATAAGGGTTCCCCCTCATCCCTTGAAAGGGGGGTTATCAAATATCTATAAAAAAGGCCTTTGGGCCATTAGGATATATTAATTATGGATCATTTTTATAATTTTATAAATCACTCATTACTTTCTATCTCTATTTGGGATATGTGATGCATGTTTTTAGATAAAATAAAAAATTAATATTAAAAACATGATCTTTGAGTCATAACAACTACATCATGTGTTGTATTTATGTTAGGTCAATTCCTACACACACAAAAATTGAATTATTTATCATTTTCCAAAATTTTGAAAACAATTTGAGCTCGTTTTCTCAATTTTCACGGAGTGACATGTGTTTTAAATTAAAATTTCACATTTCTATTGAAAACACACCATTGGAGTCCTAAAAGACACATCATGTATTATATTAATATATGATTCATTATAAAATGAAAAAAATGATTCATGAATCATTTTCCTAATTTTTCAATACAATACGATATTGTTTATATAGTTTTCTCTATGTGATTCATGTGTTACACTTAAATGACACTTAAAAATCAGAATTTTGTGTAATAATAGACACATCATGTGTCATATTTATGTGTAGTAAATTCTTATATATCACAAGTGAATAATGGATAATTTCCATAATGTATGAAAATAATCATAGATCTTTTAATTAGTTTTTTATATGTGACGTGCGATCTAAACTAAAATGACAATTTTATATTGAAAACTCATACTTTCAGTCATACCAGACACATGATGTTTTAACATGACATGTAGTCTATTCCTATAGGTCACACATGAAATATGTATTTCAATAATTATTTTTGAAAACAATTCAATATTTTTCATTTTTTTGGATAAGTGAGGCATTTTTAAACTAAAATGACACTTTCATAATTAAAAATCGCAAACTAATTCATACTAGACAAATCTTATGTTGGATTGAAATTCAATCGATTCATAAACACAAAAAATAGATTATAGATCATTTTCTTTAATTATCAATACAATATAGTGTCATATTCTAGTTTTTATCTATGGTATTTGTTTCTTAAACTAAAATGACACTCTTAATGAGATAAATAATCACTTTGAGTCATAACATCCACATCATGTGTCAGATTGTTGTGCGGTCAATTCTTATATGTCAAATAAAAATTATAGATCATTTTCCTAATTTTTGAAAACAATATTAGAATGTTTACTCAATTTTTACAATATGATATTCTTTTTAATATCAAATGAATCTTTTATATTGAAAACACACACATGGAGTCATTTGGGTCTCATCCTATTTTAGATTGACCATCAGTTAATTCCTACACATCAAAAATTTATTATGGATATTATTCCCAAGGTTTTGGATAGATTTATCTCATTTATGTGGTTTTGGATATGTGACATCTTTTTGAGTAAAATGATACATTTAATGTGAATATGTTAACTGATGTGGCTCTATTTTTACGTAGTTTTGGCACATCTTTTATTTAATTTTTAACAACTTAATTATTTATTTGGACACTTTTTAATGAATAATGGCATATTTGTATTTTTACCACTAAATCTGTTAATTAATCATTTTTTATCATTAATTTTTTGTTTTTAGTCTTTTAAATTATTAATTTAGTCATTCTAATTATTCTAATTATAATAAATTACTTTTTATTTTAATAATCTCAATCTGGTTTAATTTTTATTAATTTTAAATTTTTATTAATTATTTAATTATTCATTTTTATTTTCGTTAATCTAATTTAGTTTTTAATTTAAAACTTTACCCTTTAATTTAAGATTTGTTAAAATAGATTAACTTTACATTTAATACGGTCCAGTTATTCTGATAAATAAATAAGTTAAAAATTTAAGTTAATGATTAATAAAATAATGTGTTTTTAATTTAAAGTTTCATTTTTTCATTTAATTAATTAACTCTTTTGTTTAATTTCTTTAGTTAATTTTAATTATTTTATATTCATGTCTACGGATAGTTCTTTGTAAGTGTTTTTCATTTATTCATATATATATTTAATTAATCTTAATTTTTTTTTTAGTTAATAATTAAGTTACCTTTATTTTTAGTTTGTTACATAATTTAGTGAGTTTTTAGTTACAGTTAATTAATTAGTCTTTCATAATTAAGTTAATTTCTCTTTTGTGTTAATTAATTAATGTTTTTTCATTTTATTATTTGCTTTAAATAAATTTTTATGGTTAATATTTCAATTTGTTTTATCGGTGAGTCGCCACACCGATGTCGTGTCACAACGATGTCGTGTCACACCGATCTTTTGTCACACCAAAGTTTGTTATAACTATCGGTGAGTCGTGACTCACATATTACTTTGAAACAACTTCGGTCTCTCACCTCGACTCGCTGATCGTGACTCACTGATCCCTTGTCACACCAAAGTTTTTTATAACTATCGGTGATTCATGACTCACCGATCATTTTGAAATAGCTTCAGTCTCTTATGTGCATCGGTTTCGGTCTCTCATTTCATCAGTGTCTTATTTTATTTCATCTATCGGTGAGTCATTGACACACCGATGCTTTTTTATTTTAACTAACGGTTTCTCATGACGTGTCGATGTTGCGACTCATCGATCTTTTTATTTTATTTTGGCCCACTACGACCGATTATTATTCCTTCTACCTATGATTCATTGACTCACCGATGCAAAACTTCCATTGGTTTCACGTCACACCGATTACTCTTTATTTTAATTATCAGTGACTCGTTTTTTATTTTTCTTCTATAGGTGTCTTATTTTTGTCACGACGCACCGATCCTTTTCTTCTTTTATTGGTGTCTCATGCACTCACCCATACATCTTATTATTTTTATCTAACGGTGCCTTGTTTTTTTTTTTGTTTTTTTTATTTATTTTTTATTTTGGTGAGTCATTTTATCGGTGACTTATTGTCACCGATATTTTTTATTTATCTAAGCCTCGCCATTTTCTCCCCAATTATTATTCCTTCTATTGGTGATTCATGACTCACCGATGAAAAATACCTATTGGTTTCACAGACTAACCAAGGATCCATGGATATACCATCAGTTTCTCTTCCTCATACCATTTCACTATCGTTTTCATCATCCTCACACCACACACTTATTTTCTCCACCTTCTTCCGGAGTCATTGCGCCATAACTCCTGTCGTTTCTCAAGCCAGTGTCAAACATCCCACTGTCGTCTTCTTTCATCAAAAATACACCCAGGACAAAAAAACAGATTCAAACTGCATCAATTTCACTTCATGCACTCAAACCATTTTCACACTATAATGCTTTTCAATTAAACTAGAAATTTACATCAAATTGAACACCTAAATCTTAAATCTTCATCCATAACTAAACTTTTAACTTTTTGACATCATTCTTCAACTCAAATCAAATCAAATGAGGCCGAGCAGAAGAACCCGTCCACTGCAGAGAAAACTGAGCCCAGAAGTGATGTTGCGCCGTTTCCACTGAACCGCAAGCTATTGAAGAGGAGGAATGTGCCACTATTGAGCCATGGAGGAAGCTTGCGCACTTCAGATCTTATCCAGGAAACTGCCGCCGGACCTGCTTGGAAGAATCCACCCGGCTGTCACCGTTGAAGCTTTCTGAAGAATTTTCCTGAAGCCCCTTGTTGCACTGCTACTATTTGCCGCTGTAAACTGGGCCACCGCCGCTGTGGGAATCTGAGAGAGAGGTTGATCCATTGCAAATCTTGATTCCCAGCTGAGGAAGAACCAACGCCAAATCTATATGAATTGGTGTTGCACCGCAAAGAGGATATCGCCACTGGTTCGAAGCCGCTGCAAGTAGAGGAGTCGTTGATGTCCAATCAGAAGCCAAAGAACCATCGTCCCGCTGATTGAGGTGGTTGGGCCGCACCAGGAGCCAGCTAGAGAAGAAGACCTCCCCCACTACTATGCCATGATTTGGGGGAGAAGAATGAGATTTAAAAAAATAATATAGTAAATTAAAATAAAAACTAAAAAATATAATTAAATTAAAATGTTAAATGTTAATAATTATAAATAAATAATAAATATAAGATAATAAATACTAATAAAATATAATTTTTAAATAAATTACCTAAATTAAATAATAAAAATTTATAAATTTTTTTAAAATAAATAAATTATAATAACTAAATTGTAATGTTTAAAATAAAACTATTTATTTTAATAAATTAAAATAATAATTTAAAAATTAATTATTAACCATAATAATTAATGTTGTGAATAGGTTAATAATTATAATACAACTTTTTAAAGTAATTAATTATTTTAGTAATAATTTAACAAATATAAATAATAACTTATATAACAATTTTTAATAAAGTAACTAAAATAAGAAATTATGTTTTTAAATTAATGACAATATTTTATTATCTATCTTATTATTTAAGTAATTATTTTAACTTTTCTTGTTAGCTTATTTAATGATCCTCTATTTTATAGTTTCAGGTTCATACCAAAGTCGAAAACATCTCCACATTCATTCAACTAACTCAGCAGAAGTTAGTTACGAGGGAAAAGCTAGTGCGACGTGTCGGTCACGAAAAAATGCATGTGTGTGGTGCACACTTGAAATATTTTTAAGGTTAGTGGAAAGAGGCAGTGACAAGAAATAGGTGACAATTCATATTTAAAGCAGAGCAGCAGCAGATTCAAGGGGACTCTCATTCTGATTCCACATACACACCTTTGGAGAGCAAAACCGGAGACGCTCATTCTCATACCACTCCATACTATTCGAGAGTGGATACTCTCGGGAGATGATAGACCATACTTAGATGCAAAGGAGCCTGAGATCAGAGCATCACGGAGGGAGTACTCCTTTCTTGTACTTAATTTCACAGTACTCTGTAATCGATTGTTTTTCATTGCTTTAATCAAGATGATCAAAGGATGAATTTTTTTAGCTCCAGATATCAATTCTTCTTGTTAATCTTTTAGACTTCTTCATTTAATTTACATTTTTCAGAATCATAATCAATAGTCAAGATTGATTAATGATTTTCTATTTAGTTTCTTCACACCTAAATTGTTTTCTAAATTTATAAATTCAAGATCAACTGGTGAGGTAGTCCTTAGATACTTTTATTAAAGCTTTAATTTCTTTAAATTTGGAAATTTATGGTGAGTTTATTTCCATATGTTATCCTTTTATAACTGTAAAACAGTTCGACTGATTTTGGAGTGACAGACTCATAAAGTCAGTCTTCTGTGTGTTAATTTTTCTGGTGAGGGAGACTTTTCACATTTTTCTTGAGGTATGATTTAATAAATTTTTGTTGGGAAGATATCCCTTCAACCATTAGTTTGGAATTCTTGAGTATTGCATTTGATCTTCTTCTTTGACCTCACTGCTTAATATTAGTATTTTTTTCTCTTATGTTAGTTTTATTTTTGTTCTTAATTCATCAATATACTATTAAATGATTTATTTTCTTGTCAACATTTTTTTAACTTTACTTCTTGCTTAAAGAAAAGTACAAAAAAAATTAAAGTAAAAATAACTAAAAAGATGCACACTCACTTCACTGCTGACAACAGTGGAGTTTAATAAAAATAAACCCTTAGAAAACTCACCTACCTTCCCTTGGGTTCGAACCTTCACTACTATAATAGTGTAGGTTTATAAATAAAATTTTGAGGTTCGTGATGACTTCCGGCCTCATCAAATTTGGAACTGTTGCTAGGGAAGGCATGCATTGAGTGATCTAAGTTTTAGAAAATTTTCAAAAAAAAATTAATTAATTAAAAATCATATATAAAAAAATTGCTAAAAACTGTGAATTTGAATCTGCTTCTTAACTTGAATTATAAGGAAGTTCTATTTTAATTTTTGTGTGTGTTTGATCTAAAACATTTTAAAAAATGGAACATTATAAAGTCTCAAACTACTGCACTGGACCTTACTGTGTTTTTTGTGGAGATTATGGACACACTGTCTAGAAGTGTGTCAATAACAAGGCGCCACATGATTTTTACATTAAAGAAAATGAACAATATGAGTATAGTCCTAACACAATAGCTAAAATTGACCTAATTGATTCTAAATTGGACTCTAGGGTGGAACTAATTGACACTTGGTTAACTAAAACCCATGAAATTCAACTTAGAGATTCTCAAGAGCATGATCAAAGAATGAAAATATTGGAAAAAAATGCTTTTGTAATTACAAAAAAGGGTTAGAGAAAAAGAAGAATTTGAAGAAGATGAAAAACAAAATGTTTATAAAAGATTTAAAAATCAAGTTGAAGAGGAAAGTGATAGTGAAACTGGAAAAGAAACCATTCTCTTTGAAAAATATGATTCTGTTGAACTAAATCTTGAAATAACCAACTTACTGAGTCAAGTGAATAACATTGAAAATCCCAAAAAGTGATTTAATGGTGTTGAGTTGTACAATTATAAAGATGAATTAAAACAAATCGAAAAAGACTGCCCAGTTCTTTTCATCATCCCTTCTTTCGAGAAAAATCACTATTATAGAAATTTTGAGAATGAAGTCACTCGGGTTGAAGTCAAACTTGAAACTAAAAATTTAAATGTTAAAAACTCTTCACCCAACTTTTTTGATGTTATAGACAATGAGTCTGAACTTGATATTGGGTATAATCTAGATGAGAACCTTAAGCTGGAAAATATAGAATCAAAATTTTTTGAACCTCAATTGAAAACTTCTTTTCCATGTTTTGAAACTCCAAGCCCATCTATTACTGAAATGATATTGGATGATTTATAGTATGAGGGAATGATGTTTGAAGAAAGATTAAATGATTAACTTTCGTCTCCCTATTCTCAGATTGATTGTCTCATTGAAACTGAGTGTACTGAAATTGTAAACAATGATGTTATTCATGGGGGTAAATTTTTAAATTTGAACAATATGGAAATTGAATTTATTGAAGCTAAATTAAACATTACACCCCATGATTTGAATTTTTTGGAACACACTACAGACCTTGTTTAAGGAATTGAGTCTTTTTAATTTGAACATGAAAAAGAGGTTGAGAACACACTTGAAATAGGTAGAACGGATTCAATAGAAGTAGTATATGTTCAGTGTGAGTTAACAGATGAGGATCTTTTAGAAGAGATTTACAACATTGTTAGACCTGAATCTGTTTTTGATAAAAATATATTCTCTTCCTTATCTATCACTTCCATCCTCAACTATGAAGGGTGTTGAGCCTTCTTATGATTCTGATAGTAGTCTAGAGGGGGAATTACACTTGAGTTCCAATGTTCATAATTCTCTTCAGCACACTATTGAATCTCCTCTTGAGATTGCTAATCAGAATTTACCTATATGCACCCTTGAATTTGAATTTTTTAAAGTTTAAGTTAATAGAGAAAGCTCTGAGGTCAATTCCACACCCTTTGAAGCATCTAGTTCTATGTTGTCCCTTCATGTGAATTCAAATCGTGGAAAATATGAAACAAAACAGGAAGTGGTCAGCATTATACTCACGGCTATTAAAGGGTGTTTCTTAGGGATTTTTATAGGCTATGAGAGTTTAGTTTCTGTTATGTTAAGTTTTGGAGCCCACAATTTTCATTGTTCTGTTAAAAATATTTGGGACAAACACATGTGGTGGTTCTTATTAAGGAAACCACATCCACCTAGTGACTATGGTTAGTTTCTAGGTGAATCTGGATGGGGACTATAAACCTAGTTATACATGGGAGGCAACCCATGGTTTTTGTTTTGTTAATAAATAAAAAAAACTAATTTAATAAAGTCTAAATAAATACTTTAAATTCAGTGCTTCTTGGAAGTCAACCCATGTTCTTTCTTTTGTGTTTACTTTTGTTTTTGATCTTGTTTTACTTTGAATAAAGTCCTGAATTTTGTATGCACTCTATATGTTGGTTATTTGTCTGTGGATTACATGTACTATGTATTTAGGATGCTTCTATTGTCATCTAAGGATTGGGATTCCCATGATCTTTTTTGGACAAGAACTTAGTCAGGGAAGTACTTCAACTTTCTGCATTTATTTCTGCTCTTTTTTTTTTGCTAATAAAATACTACTTACTAAAAAAATCTTATTGTATTAGAAAATTTTGTTGCATGTGAAATGTATTAAATTAAGTTGCATGTCTTGCTACTGAAATTAAAAAAAATCTGCATATGTTGAAAAATTTTCTCATATTAGAATAAAAGTTTGTTGTATGTCACTGTATAAATAGAACATCTGCATGTACTTCACTACTGAAAACAAAATTTCCCTGCTAATAAAATCTTATCACTACTTGAAACTACGTGTGGGAGGGTACTTGCTGCTAGTCTTTTGAATCTGCTTTGGGTTGGGGTGTTTAGCATGAACTTTGTCTGCTGTATTGAATTTCCAACTGAATAAATTCTGCTAAACTTGTTTTCACCCCAATTAACAGTGCACTTACATGTCACATGTTACTTTTGAGCTGTATTGAAAAAATATTCATTGGACATAAATATTAATTCATGTACCCTCTTGTGAACCTACTGTAAGTTAATTTTTGTGGCAAAAAATTCTTTTTGAACTTTAAAGATACCCTTTTAAAACATGTCATAAATCTACTCAATTGAAAATCTGTTTTGAAATTTAAATGTCAAAATGTTCTTTTCGACCTTTGAAGTCAAATTTGGGGTCAAATTTGTATTTTAAGTGTGGGGGAGGGGGTCAATTATTTACTGTGTTAAACTGTGCTTAATTGAAATCCCATCAATTCCCACTGCAATTTAAAACTTTTTTTCAAAAAAATGGGTAATTGTTTTTAAAATTCTTGCACAATTTTGGGCTTTGCAATGTTTTTAAATTCAGTCTTGCTTAAGGACAGTATTTATTTGGTATTAAAGTTGTGCATTGAGTCTGAAATTAATGATAATGGATGATTTCTGAGTCATATCTACTTTGTGGTTTTATGGATAATTTTGTTTGGGGACTATTTTTGAGAGTGATATGGGTTACATGTTTGTGGAATTATGATCATAGCCTTTGGGACTGGAATTTTGAGTAGATCGTAGGGGCCTCATTAATATTTTAATTATAAAAAGTAATCATCTTAATGATCCAATAGAAATGATTTTTATATAAAACTTTTGAAACTGGAGTAATTTGGGCATCTGGGATCCCACAGTGAATCTCTGAGACCCTAGATGCTGAATGTGTTTCTATTTACTATAATCCCTCTGAACACTTTGAATAAGTGCATTGCATAGTGCTCAGTACAATGATACAAGACTTGGAAAAAAAATAAGTGTCTAAGGTCAAAAATGAGTTCATTAAGGTGAGGGGAATGATGAATGCCAAATAAAGAAGGGGACAATTGGTTTATATGGAAATCATTTATATTGTATCAATAAGGTGATTTGAAAAAAAAATATTTACTTGTGGAACCTAGGTGAAAAATCAAAGTACAAAGTTCCTCGATTAATAACTTAATTCCACTGATATTTTACCTCATGTCATTTTTGAATTTAGAATCTGATCCAGGTTTGAAATAAATCATTAAGTAGGTTCACATATGAGGCATGACATCTTCTTTGATGGATGTTCTTTGCTTTCTTAATTACCATTGAGTATTTTTTTTAGGAAAGACTTGATCTAAAAATTTATTTTATAAATCCTAAATCAATTTTTAGTCATCTGTTCTCAAATGGATGGACATGTTATAATTTAAGCTAAATAATAAACACTTTACTGTTTTTCAAAGATCACAAGACATGGGATTGTTTGAGGACAAACAATGCTTAAGTGTGGGAGAATTTGATGTGGCTCTATTTTTACGTAGTTTTCTCACATCTTTTATTCAATTTTTAACAATTTAATTATTTATTTTGACACTTTTTAATGAATAATGGAATATTTGTATTTTTACTACTAAATCTGTTAATTTTTTCATTTTTTATAATTAATTTTGTGTTTTTAGTCTTTTAAATTGTTAATTTAGTCATTATAACTATTCTAATTATATTGAATTACTTTTTATTTTAATAATCTCAATATGGTTTAGTTTTTAATAATTTTAAATGCTTATTAATTATTTAATTGTTCATTGTTATTTTCATTATTCTAATTTAGTATTTAATTTAAAACATTACCCTTTATTTTAAGATTTATTAAAATAAATTAACTTTACTTTTTACCAGTCAAATAATTCTGCTAAATAAATAAGTTAAAATTTTAAGTTAATGATTAATAAAATAATGTGTTTTTAATTTAAATTTTCATTTTGTCATTTAATTAATTAACTTTGTTGTTTAATTTCTTTTGTTAATTTTAATTATTATTTTCATGTTTACGGATAGTTATTTGTAATTGTTTTGCATTTATTCAGACATATATTTAATTAATCTTAATTTTTATATTCATAGTTAATAATTAAGTTACCTTTATTTTTAGTTTGTTACATAATTTAGTGAGATTTTAGTTACAGTTAATTAATTAGTCTTTAATAATTAATTTAATATCTCTTTTGTGTTAATTAATTGATGTTTTCTCATTTTATTATTTGCTTTAAATTAATTTTTATGGTTAATGTTTCAATTTGTTATATCGATGAGTCGTCCCACCAATGTCATGTCACAACGATGCCGTGTCACACCGATCTTTTGTAACACCGAAGTTTTTTATAACAATCGGTGAGTCGTGACTAACTGATTACTTTGAAACATCTTCTATCTCTCACCTCGACTCGCTGATCGCGACTCACCGATCCCTTGTCACATCGAAGTTTTTTATAAATATCGGTGAGTCATGACTCACTGATCATTTTGAAATAGCTTCAGTCTCTTATGTGCATCGGTTTTAGTCTCTCATTTCATTGGGATCTTATTTTATTTCAACTATCGGTGAGTCATTGACTCACCTATACTTTTTTATTTTAACCAATGGTTTCTCATGACGCGCCGATGTTGTGACTCACCAATCGTTTTATTTTATTTTTTCTCACTACGACTGATTAGTATTCCTTATATCGGTGAGTCATTGACTCACCGATGCAAAACATCCATTGGTTTCATGTCACACCAATTACTCTTTATTTTAACTATTGGTGACTCGTTTTTTATTTTTCTTCTATCGGTGTCTTATTATTTGTCGCGGCGTACCAATCCTTTTCTTCTTTTATCGGTGTCTCACGCTCTCACCCATACTTGTTATTATTTTTAACTAATGGTGTCTTGTTTTTATTTTATTTTATTTTATTTATTTTTTATTTTTGTGAATCATTTTATTGTCACCGATCATTTTTATTTATCGGATCCTCATCGTTTCCTCCCCTGTTATTATTCCTTCTATCGGTGAGTCATGACTCCCCGATGAAAAATACCTATCGGTTTCACGGACTAACCAAGGATCCTCAGATATACCATTAGTTTCTCTTCCTCATAGCATTTCACCATCGGTTTCATTATCCTCACACTGACGCACCTATTTTCTCCACTGTCTTCCTGAGTCATGGCACCATCACTGTTTACTGTCGTCTTCTTTCATCACAAATACACCCAGGACAAAAAAAACAGATTCAAACTTCATCAATTTCACTTCACGCTACAATGCTTCTCAATTGAGCCAGAATTTTATATCAAATTGAATACCTAAATCTTAAATCTTCTTCGAGATCTGAACATTAACCCTTTCACATAAATCTTTAACACAAATCGAATCAAAATAGGTCGAGCAGAAGAATCCATCTGCCACAAAGAAAACCAAGCCCAGAGGTGTTGCTACACCATTTCCACTGAACCACAAGCTGCTGAAGAGGAGGAGTGTGCCACTACTGAGCCATGGAGGAAGCCTGTGCACTCCATATCTGAGTCGGGAAACCGCTGCCGGACCTACTTCTAAGAATCCACCCGCCTGTCACCGCTGAATCTTTCCAAAGAAGTTTGTTGAAGCCCCCTATTGCACCGCTACTCCGCTGTGGGAATCCGAGAGAGTGGTTGAGCCGTCGCAACTCTTGCTACGCAGCTGAGGAAGAACCAACGCCAAATCGCTTTGAACTGGTGTTGTGTCGCGAAGAGGAGATCGCCACTGGTTTGAAGCTGCTGCAAGTAGAGGAGTCGCTGATGTCCGATCTGAATCCAAAGAACCATCGTGCCGCTGATTGAGGAGGTTGGGCTGCCGCAGGAGTCAGGTGGAGAAGAAGACCTCCCCCACTGCTACGCCATGATTTGGGGGAGAAGAATGAGATTTAAAAAAATAATATAGTAAATTAAAATAAAAACTAAAAAAATATAATTAAATTAAAATGTTAAATGTTAATAATTATAAATAAATAATAAATATTAATAAAACAGAATTGTTAAATAAATTAATTGAAGTAATTAATAAAAAGTTATAAATTTGATTAAAATAAATAAATTATAATAACTAAATTGTAATGTTTAAAATAAAACTATTTATTTTAATAAATTAAAATAATATTTTAAAAATTAATTATTAACCATAATAATTAATGTTGTGAATAGGTTAATAATTATTATACAACTTTTTAATGTAATTAATTATTTTAGTAATAATTTAACAAATATAAATAATAACTTATATAACAATTTTTAATAAAGTAACTAAAATAAACAATTATGTTTTTTTTAATTAATGACAATCATTTATTATTTATCTTATTATTTATGTAATTATTTTAACTTTTTTTTATCTGATTTAATGATCTTTTGTTTTATACTTTCAGGTTCATACCAAAGTTGAAAACATGTTTACATTCATTCAACTAACTCAGTTGAAATTAGTTATGAGGGAAAAGCTAGTGTGACATGTCGGTCGTAAAAAAACACACATGTGCGGTGCACACTTGAAGGATTTTTAAGGTCGGTGGAAAGAGGCGGTGACAAGCAGCAGGTGATAGTTCATATTTAAAGCAGAGCTGAAAATTCAAGGGGACTCTCATTCTGATTCCACATACACACCATTAGAGAGCAGAACCAGAGATGCTCATTCTTATACGATACAATACTATTTGAGAGCGGAGACTCCCGAGAGATGATAGAGCAGACATGGATGTGAAGGAGCCTGAGAGCAGAGCATCACTGAGGGAGTTCTTTTCCCTTCTTGTACTTAATTTCACAGTACTCTATAATCGATTGTTTTTCATTCATTTAATCAAGATGATCAAAGGATTAATTGTCTTAGCTCGAGAATTCAATTTTGCTGGTTAATCTTTTAGACTTCTTCATTTACTTTACATTTTTTAAAATCGTAATCCATCGGCGATATTGATTAATGATTTTTTGTTTAGTTGCTTTACACCTCAATTGTTTTCTAAATTCATAAATTCAAGATCAACTGGAAAGGTAGTTCTTGGATTCTTTTATTGAAGCGTTAATGTCTTTTACTTTGTACATTTATTTTTGAGTTTATTTCTATATGTTATCCTTTTATAACTGTAAAACAGTTCGACTGATTTTGGAGTGGAGAACTCCTAAAGTCAATCTTTTGTGTGTTAAGTTTCCTGGCGAGGGAGACTTTTCACCTTTTTCCTGATGTATGATTCAATAAATTGTTGTGGGGAAGATATCCTTTAAACTAGTAGTTTGTAATTCTAAAGTATTACATTTGATCCCTTTCTTCGACCTTACTGCTTAATATTAGTATTTTATTCTCTTATGTTAGTTTTATTGTAGTTCTTAGTTCATCAGTACACTAGTAAATGATTTAGTTTCTTGTTAACATTTTTTTATCTTTACTTATTGCTTAAAGAAAAGTACAAAAAAATTGTAAATTAAAAACAACTAAAAAGATGCACACTCACTTCACTATAGGCAACAATGGAGTTTAATAAAAATAAACACTTTGAAAAATCCCCTACCTTCCCTTGGGTTCGACCCTTCACTACTATACTAGTGTAGGTTAATAAATAACATTTTGAGGGTCGTGATGACCTCTGGCCTCATCATTAACTTTTATTTTTGATGGCCACATCTTGTGTTAGGTTGATTTGTAGTTGATTCCTAGACATTCCACATGAATTATCAATCGTTTTCCTAAAGTGTAAAGAAAATATAAGCTCATTTTCTTGGTGATGATATTTTTATTTTCATTATAATCTAAAATAAAAATTTGATATCGAAAACATACACTTTGAGTCATAACCGCCACATTGTGTGTTAGATTAATGTACATTAAATTCCTACTTGTCAAAAATGAATTATCGATTATTTTCTTGAATTTTGAAAAAAATATAAACTCATTATTTCAATTTTTAAAATGAGATAAGAACTTAAAACTAAAATGACACTTTTAAATTGAAAACACGATCTTTGAATCATTTTGGCCATGTCGTATGAAATATTGATATGTGATCAATTCCTACACATCATAAATAAATTATTGGTCATTTTCCTAAATTTTGAAAACAATACAAGTTCGTATTCTATGTTTTGAAAATTTGGCATGTGTTTTAAATTAAACTAGCAAGTAGAGATCAATAGTCAACAGACAATTTTCAACATCCAACCCTTGTCCAACTTCCTTCAAATATAATTCCATGATTCTACTTTGAACATTGGATCAGAATATCATAGAGGAATCACTATTAGTATATACAGTAACATTGATTGGTATGTCTTTGGCTGAATAAAGTGTGAATGTGAAGGAATTCATCTTGAATTTTCAACAGGGTTCTAGAAGTGATTATAACAAAGTCGGGACCCATTTTACATAGTCATAAAACGATAAAAAGAAACAAAATTAATATTTCAATCCTAGGAGCATGGAATTACCTTCCCTTGTATTTGGTAATATAACTTTATATTTTTTCGTAAATGTATCCTTTAACGATTTCCCTCTTTCCTTTATCTTTACATCAACCCCAATGTAAAATCTCTCATGAAAAAATCAGCTTCACCCATGATACTAAATCAAACACAATTTGTATAGTGTAACCCTCCATGATAAATCTCCTTGAGAAATCAATCAAATCATTATTTATTTCTATATTCATCACTAAATCATTTTGCAGTGACAACCAAGTCAAACTAACAACTAAAGAATGAAAATTATTGAAAAGTTGAAATGAAATTCACGGATAAATGGAAAATTATAATCTACCTTTTAGAATCATTGATGAATTATAGTAACAATGGTATGATTGAATTTATCACATGAGATGCAGGTTTAATAAATATATTATACATAATGAATTGATGTTAGACTGTATCTATAGATTCTAGTGGATTTAAATTTATCTAAAATTATTTCCCATGAATTTGGGGAGAATTATAAAGATGGGTTTTTTATTTCTTCGAGATGGACCGCCCTCAATGAAAAAATTCATACTATTTTTATCGGGCATAGGAACCCTATGTGGGGGAGGATCAACAAATCTATAGCCTCACTCAAGAGTGAAAAAATATCTATTGTGGGGTTCAAATTTATTTAAAATTATTGGATGGTCAAATCATTAAAAAAATGTATGTACTATAATTTTAAATGTATGTTTATAATAAATATATAATTAAAATATTTATAATAGTATGTGAAATTTATTTTAGGGAAAGTAATTTATATGTATTGCAATGATGATTCTTCAAATCCCAAATGCTTATGTAAGGTCATAGCATGTACAAGATCACATAAATAATCAGAAATCACCTCCACTTGATGTCAAAAATCATTCTAAAACCATGTAATATTCCCACCCACCTCTAAAAACCTATTTCTTCTTTTTAGTAGGTAGAATTTATGTTATCCTGACAACACTGTGAAAATATAGACAAAAAATTATTAAAATATATTTTAATTGAAATTGTAATTTCTTGGAAAATAACATGTTTTGGAATTCTAGTTTGTTGGTGGTATATAATATCCTCTATAAATTTTTAAAAAAAACAACAATCATTTTTGTTATTTTGTTTTTGATGCTATAAAAACAATGAAAATATAAGTAAATAGTTTTCAAATATCTTTTCACAGATAAATACTACTATATAAACTATAATATATTTCTATTTGAATAAATCCTTAGGCTTCTTATGTTTACTTCATGACCTCATACCCTTATTTAGCCAATATAAATGGATCACCCTTTCATAAAAAATCTGTTGAAAAAGAAAAATTAAAATGAATACTTTTAATTTATTTATAAAATATTGATTGTAGTGCATTATAAATTCATAATTGGAATTATGTGTGGTTATTTTAATGTAAATCCAAGCTATAGATCTAGAAAATATTCAGTGTATCCAATATGATTTAGATTATCATCCAGTTCTTCATAAAAAAATTTAATGAAATTTATGTATATATATATATTAAATGATTAGATTATAGAGTTTCGCCCCGGCGTTTTAGTAATCAAGAGAAACTCTTCATCTATTATTTTATTTTCAAACACCTTGATTAGTTCATCACTTTTCTTGTATTTAATACTATTTAAACATATTATTACATACTGCTCAATATTATGCATGAATTTAATGTAATAATGTCCAATAGTATTTTTTTTCATTGATAAGGTCATAACAGTCCCCCACTATGATGAGAACCTTGAAGTGATATGATAGTATTATTAAAATGGATATGTGGTTGGATAACATAATATGATGGGACACATATTATTTGGAACATTATGTGTGATCACCCATAAGAAGATAGGGATTCTTCTTATAATGTTCAAACATTGTAATCTATAGGATGGAAGATTATGAAAATAAAACCACCAATTGGAATTATACCTATTTTTGCGCCATTGAATATTCCTATTTTTTAGCTTTTTTAATGGTCCTTAGACATTAATATTATCATTAATGCACGTCATGAATAGCGCACTTTGATTTCTTGATGAAAACCATGACAACATGTGTTCACAACAATGTAGGGTATGTCGGGTGCGTCACGATTGACATGTCATTAATGGATAAGTCAAGGAAGTTTTTTTACCTTCCATCTTTATGGATATTGATATATGTATCCTTTTATTATAATATATCGGTTTTCCTAAATCCCACAGATATGGTGTAACAAGTTTTTTCAAATGTGAAAAGAAATACATGTCAACTATATTGTTTTGTGACATGGATCTTCAACCTTATTGATTCGATATTGCAATAAGGATATTTTTTTGGATAGTGATCTTTCATATGTGGTTTTAATCATTGAGAAATTAAGATATTTCTCTTCGGTTCCTTGATCTATTACGAGACAATAATTTTGGACTCTAAAAAATCTCACCTAATGCCAACGAGAAAGAATCCTATAGGGTCACACACTATGTATTTCACTAATCTCGATTATAATTATATTTTAATTTTATTAATGGAATGAATATTATTCTCAAGGCCATGGAATAATTTCTATTCACAATTTATTGATCACATAACTTAAATAAATATTTATTCACCGGATTGTGAAAAAATATATTTATTTATTTTATTTCATATTCAATAAATATTTATTTATTTGTTTATGAATAAAATACTTACCAAAGAGAATAAAATATTTTATTTTGTTATTCAATAAATTCTAGAGGAGTTCCAATCGGTCATGACTGTATTTGGTGAAAAATATTTATTAACAAGCTGGTAAAATAATACTTGTTTTTTCACATGTTGGTGGTCACCACAAAATAATAATAATAATAGTTCTTTATGTTTCATGGTGTTTATTAAAGGTTATTATATAATTTAATTTCGTAAAATCATTAAAAATTTATTTTAACCTAAACCCGTGCACTATAAGAATACAATTATGCATATTGTGTATAGTATCAGTTAGTGCAATCAAAATAGAAAATTTTTTCACACTTATAATTCCCTATCAACTCCTCCTTCTATATACCTCTCAAGAATGAGAAATACAAGATATATTTTCTTCAATACTAAAGAATGAGTGTTCAGGAATGAACAACACAAGACATTAGATTTGTCGTACCAGCACGTGGGGATCTAGTGGAATTTCTTGGAGATCATACAATCACATATGTATCACTGTTAGTGTATTCATAGATCCTCAAAGAAAAACAAAGTAAATACAAAAGGGTCTTTTCAGTAGGTGAACATTAATCAACGAAGAAAGAACCTAAACCTAGGTATTCATTTCTTCATTTATTAAAGAAGTAAATTATAAATTTGCTGTTAATTATTCTTGCTCATGGTTTCAGGAAAAGATCATTCAAATAAACTTTATTTATATCCCACCACTACATGATTCTACTTTATCCAGAACCAACAAGTGGTATCGGAGTGGTCACATTTCAATTTATAATTATTTATTTCATTATCGGTCTATGTGGAATTATGGCTATATTTTTATTTCATATTACTCATTCTTTAATTTGATTTAAATTAACACTCATCAACATATTTATCACAATTAATTCAGTGTTTCATTTTCATAAATTTTTTAGAATAGATGACGAATGACAAAATATTTCATCGGGAAACTACTGATTTTTTTCTGTTAAGGTAGGGATTCACGGTGTGTACTCCAAATTACACATTGTGTACCCTTTAAAGCTACATATGGATGCACTGAGGGATTCATAGTTTGTCATGCAGTAATTACATGTGTTCTATGCCACGTGTTGACTCTAAAACTAGGGACATGGTGTTCATATTACATGATGTGTATCAGTGTACACCCCATGTAGTATAATCAGGTTAGTCGTGTAAATCATAAAATTAGTGTGGTTATTATACAAGGTGAAAATCATGTGATACTAACATTTAAGAGAATTTATGATATATACAGCATGTATGAGGTGTACACAGTGTGTAGTTCATCAATTCTCACATCTGAATCAAATGCCAAAGACCTAGGTGTGCATCCCAGACACATGGAAGGTGGAACACACAATGTGTAACTAGACTGTACTTTCCATGTTGTTCAGCTAAGGTACACACTAAATATCCAATCATGTACACTGGATACATAGAAACTGAGATACAAATCGTGTGGATGGTCTATACATTCCATGTAGTCTACCATTTAAGGAAAGAATTAAATATTACATTAAATTGATAATTACAAAATTATAACCTTATTTTATTGATTAGGACACCAATGTGAGTATGAAAATTTAATAATGGTTTTAAAAAATATTAAATGATCAATTAATTTAGTATAAATAATATTTCATTATAACTTTTTCCTTTTATTGTCAATCAGTTCAATAAATTATGGATATCTCTAATTATGTTCAGATGATCATTAAGATGCAAGGGGGCCTATTAGTTATTCCATAAATTAATTAATGCACATTCATTCATCTTAATAATAAGGAGATAATAATAAAGTGAATTTTGGAAAATTAATATTACATACTCAATACATGTATGACCATTGAAGAGCTTGACGAAGACCTATGTATGTGTTGAATGTTTTAATTTAATTTATTTCATGGGTTTGCAATTATTTACTGTTAAATTAAATACTTTTTCCTATGATTCATCCCTCCCTACATTATTATGTTGGACCTGCATATCCAAGGATATTTTTGAAATCCCCTCATAACATATCCTTTGGTTTCCCTCAACTACATGTGGGTCAAAAATGCATGTAATTAATTTTGTATCCAGAGGCATGTGGAGGTTGTTCAAGATAGAACCATTATGTTACTAACTATGGTGACACACTAGTGTCTATGTGGAATATTGTAACGCATTCCATGAATACCAATATAATTTATTTCCCCTAGGTCAAACGTGGATTTAATTTCTTCTCATTAAATCGATCGCTGAATGAAGCTCATGAATGGGTCATTTAATTAATTTTTATTTTATTCTACTTAATTATGTTATTAAGGATACAATGTGATGACCACATAAATTAAATTAATTAATGTGCAATCAATAAAATTAAATAAATGTATCTTTTGTATACATTTTATCCATCCTGGTTAATCAATTAATTAACATACACTTAATATTAAAAATACATGTAAAAAATATAACAAGATAAAAAATTATTCAAAATTAATTAAAATGCATCAAATAAATATTATGTCAAACTTGGCCTTCTATTACTTAATTTGGAATGAAAATTTTGAAATTACGTGTTATAACAACCCTCATTGGGACAATCACTTTTAATGTTTAGTTCTTATAAATGTTATTGGTTGATTTGACCATCTTATATCAAGAGAAGAATCCCTCACTAGACTTGATGTTACATTGAGGAAAGGGTTGAGGAAATCCAAGTCAATATTTCAGGATATGGGATCCCACTCAATGAATCATGGAGATTAAATCCCATAGTTGGAGAAATACCTAACTACATAAAAACATTCAAGTAGCTTGACCATCATGCATGGGGTTTATGCAAAGGTACATATGGATTCATTCCCCTAGAATGTCATAGAAACTAGAAATTCCAATTTCATTGGTGATGGATATTAGAACTTGATAAAATAGTTGGAAATTTAATTAAAATTAAAAAAACCAAATAATATATTTTTTTCTCACTTAATTTATAATTAAGAAATGAATTAATAATCAGATATAATAATTATAGAATAAAATGGTAAGCTAATCATAAACATTTTCCCTATAACCAATATTTGATAAATAAAACCACCTCACTTACATTAATGTCTAGGACTGGTTTAGAAGCCTTCAGGCTATGCTACATCATGAATGAAAACATCAATTCTAGAATCATCAATGCATGATCTTCCTATTAAATTGGTAAGTGATGAAGTTTTCTTGTTATACGATAATCATTTGAGATATGTGGTTGGTTCTCTATGTTTGATGGTTTTGTATATGTATAGTGAACTCATGAAGCCTCATGAAAACATTTATGCATATAAATTTCTTGAGAAGATCTATTGTAATTACCACGAGAGAGATAGAAATAAACAGTTTGAGATATCCCTTGCACACATTCCTATAAATTGTAGAGAGGGGGCCCCAGTAGGGCCTCATGTAATCAATCTCATTGGCTATATTGAGCATCTAGTGTTTCTTGGGATTAAAGTATCTGATGAACTGGCCACTGATATCATTATGGAATCACTCCCTCAGCACTTATATTCTTTTTTGTAAATTTTAATATGAACAACAATGATAAGTCTCAAGGATATCTACTAACTATACTTCACCAAGTCGATAAAGATACAATGAATGAAAATCTTTCATCCTTATGGTGAAGAAAATGAATGGTAAATGGGAGATCATTAACCCCAAATCTTCTTCATACCCTTCCAAGAAGAATAATATTAAGGGGAAAGAAATGTAATTGAATTATTTCTATATAGAAAGTGGAAATTTGTTCCACTGGGGGAAAAATCACCCAAAAAAATATGTAATGGGAAGCTTCAGGTGTCTTTGTTATTGAGTTCAATTTTTATATTTCTACAAATTGGATATTAGACACATATTTTAGTTCTCACATATGTATTAAAATATAATAACTATTTATATTAAGGAATTATGATTGATGAGATAATCATCTATGGGGAACCGTCATAGAAAAACTTGATGTTATAACAATCAGTGACTACCATCTCACATTTCCAAATGGGATTATTTTTGTATTAATTATTATTTATTATGTTGAATCACTTACCAAAAACATTATATCAGTATCCAGAAAATATGTAGATGGTTTTATTTTCAAATAATGAATTAATTGTTTCTTCTTTTTTAAAAATAAAATTTTTATGGTAAGGAATAATTAAATAACAGTCTATGTGTTGGACTACAAAAACAAAGAAATTTCAAGAGATTACAAAACTAACTCACGTAACACAGACCATACCAAAAATTAGCATCACCAGCTAGGACATGTAAACAAAAATACCTTGACTAAACTACATCAATATTGATATTTAAATTTTTTTAAACTAAAATCACTTGTTGTACATCACTCGTGTTTATAAGGTAAAATGATAAAATCACCTTTCATTGGGAAAGTTGAAAGGGATAAATAGATTCATAAATTAATTTATACTGATGTGTGTGGACAATTTCCTATTGAAGAAAGGGGTGATTACTCATACATCATAAATTTTACTGATGATTTTAGTAGATATGGACATGTCTATGTAATGAGTTATAAGTTGAATTCTATTCACAAATTGATCAAATATAAGAATGAAGTTTAGAAACATCTTGGTAAGATTATTAAAATACTCCACTCAGATCATGGTGGTGAATAACTTAATCCAGACTTCACTAATCATTTATGGGAGTTCGAGATAATATCTCAACTCAGACATCCTTATATGCCTTCGTGGAATGTTGTTAGATAAAGGAGGAATTTTACCCTGTTGGAAATCGTGGTATTAATGAAGATCCATGTCAGTCTTCCATTATCCTTTTGGCGATACACATTAAAAATAATAGTACAGATACTAAAACCATGT
Organism: Viscum album; assembly: GCA_963277665.1. Classification (NCBI taxonomy): domain Eukaryota; kingdom Viridiplantae; phylum Streptophyta; class Magnoliopsida; order Santalales; family Viscaceae; genus Viscum; species Viscum album. Next base: position 374,825,304 of record OY728158.1, on the reverse strand, counting down.
TCCAACTTAAGTGTAATATGATATAATATACCAATTATGGAATGGAATGAAACTTTTGTTGTCATACTTGCATGTGTGGTTTTTTGAATATTTATTATGGCCTCTTTAGGTAACCAACTGATATCATATGGAAAAAATTATACCTTTATATGATTTCCTAAAGACAAAATGGGATATTATTTATATGCCCCTAAAAAGATTATAGTGACAAAACACACCTTATTTCTTGAGAAGAAGTGCATCTCTAGAATACATAGTAGGAGTGAGATAGAATTTGATGAAGTTGATGATCATGGTACACAAGAGTTGGTACAAGAATAGATCCCACAAATCCCAGTGGAATAAAAAACTACTCTATATACACAAGTACTATATTATAATACAATATAGGTTATATAATTAGAACGTTATGTATTTCCGGTCACTGAGGATGGTGACTCATTATTAGTTGATAATAATGATCCTCAAAACTGAAATGAAGTATTAAGTCGAACAGATGTTTCTTTGTTGAAAAAATACATGAATTCTATAATGGATTCCATGTACAAAAACTAAACCTAGATGTCGGTAGATCCTCTAGTGGAGGTAAGGCACGTTGCATGAAATGGGTATTCAATAAGAAACTGTACATTGAAGGATGAAAAAGGGTTTAAATAGTATGAAATCAATAACTATGATGAATCCTTTTCACTAGTTTAAATGAATAAACCCATTAAAATTATACACTACATTGCAGCTTAGCATGATTATGAGATTTTGAAAATAGATGTTAAAACATCCTTCCTTAAGGGGGTCTTTTAATAATATGTCTATATGACAAAAACCAAAGGGATTTTGACTCAAAAGTATGCCAATAAGATATAAAAATTAAAAAAAAATCTATTTATTGATTAAACAAATAATCTCAGTCATGGAATATTCATTTTCGTGTAGCCATAATAGAATTTGGTTTTAAAATGAATGAGTGTGAGTCTTGTATCTACAAACAGTTTTGTTGGAGTGTATTTTCATTCATAATAGTATATGTTGATAACATATTACTAATTGTAATATGGTCTATTAAATCATTGTTGAATAAATTATTCTCTATGATGGACATGGGAGGGGGAGCATATATAATTGGGATTAGAATCCATCATGATAGATCCAAAAGGTTTATCACCCTAATTTAATGTATACTCATTGAAAATATACCAAAGGGGTTTGATATAGAACAATCCTTGAGAAATTTGTTTACATAATCAAATGGAATTAATCATTCTAGTAAATTTTCCCTCAGAAAAAATGGGTAAAAAATAGAATGGAATGGATTTCATATTCATCAGTGATTGGTTCATTCATGTATGATATGTTATATACTATTCTAGATGTTTCCTACATATTATGTGTGATAGGAATATATAATGTTAATCTAGGTTAAATTCATTGGATATCAGTCAACACTATCATTAAGTGTCTCAAACATATTAATGATATTTTTTGGGTTTATAGACGAAATGAGGAACTTTTTATAATCAGATATGAAGATTCTTGTTTCCAAACTAGTCAAGGTGACAATATTTCACTATCAGTATAACTCTAAATCATTTTTTTCAATTTTTCCACAATTCGTATTATGGTTGTGTGGGTAAATTACAATAAAAGATACACAATACCAAATTTTAAACACCACAAACATAAATGGAATACAATAATAAAAATCCAATGAAAAATATCAAAATTAAACATATGATTTCCAAATAAAACAAATATTAAAAACCCCACATATCAACCCCTCAGGACACATCCAATTTGAGCCATGCTCCCCGAATCATCGCCCTGATTCACAATCAGACCACTACTAAAATCAACATCATTGGAAATAAGAATTCATCAAGGAAGATCATTGTCACCATTAGCAGAAACTGAATACCTTTGATATATGTGGGAGTGAATCTCCCCCAAACCAGTAAATAGAACATTTGATAACCTATAAAAAACAAAATCAACATCACATGAAACTGTGACCTTGTGGAATATTATCAACAATTCAAACTCACCTACCAAGACACCTTCAAAATCACCATTGAAATATGATTGGGAGGTGAGTGGAGGATTTTTAGAGCATGACCAGAGTATGAACGAATGCCATCGAGTAGAAACCCAATAATAGAAAACATATGTTGTAATTGATGATGATATCCATGAACAAATATTGAACATTGTGATTTCAAACATCAATCATGAAAAAAACCACCCTAATGGAAATACCTCCATATAATAGAAGAGACCAAAATGCAACCAATGAAGGGGACTAAAACCCTAAGAGAGGACAGAACCAACATGAATTGTGACTCTTGAAAAACTGATGAATCACAACCAACACATTACAAACCACAAATGAGAGCCACTTCAACATAAGAAAATAGATTCTAGTGCAATGTATTTGGGAGTAAGAGTAGAAATTGAGATGAAAAAGGCCCGGAAAGTGATCCACAATTGTGGAGAGATAGAAACATTCAAATGAGATAAATGTAAAGAGATTTTAGGAGAGCAGCGAAGGAAAGAATAAGATATAAACCCTATATAAAAACTAGGTCCTTGAAGGAGAGAAACCCATATAATAAATTTAATCAAGAATTAAAGGTGAAACCTGGAAACAAAACAAAGAGATAGGGAACCATACAAAGGAAAAATTATCATTTGAAGCTGGAAGAGTTTGGACCATCTCTAGTGGAAGAAACCTTAGATGAAGGGGAGGCGTGGTAAACTTGGAAGAGCTCAAAGAAGGATTTAGTTATAGGTTCTATAGTAGAGTTCATGTATTTTATAGATTCTATGATTTTTAAAGAAGTGTTATTTATATAAATCTTCATCCAATAGCTTGACATGGTACCTATAAGTAAATATCACATCACAATATACTATGATAATAATGTAGTGGTGGATCTTAAAAAAGATCCAAGGTCACATCATCATACAAAGCACATACTTTGGAAGTATCATCTCTTGATGGATTTTTCTAAGAGAGGTCATGTTTTAGTGAGAAGTATTTCCATGGAAGATAACATGGAAGACCCCTTTAATAAAGCATTAAATTAGTAGAAACATGCTTATCATGTGGGGTATAGCAAACTGGAATTTATAGGTAGTTGGCTCTAGTCCATGTAGGGTTTTGTTGGAGTTAGTTTCCTAGGACCGACTATTTGTACATTTATTACATGTATATTTTATTTATTCAATATTAATTAAACATATTATTACTTATTGTTCAATTATCAACATCTATTTAATGTAATAATGATCTCGATTATTTTTCACATTGATGTGGTCATAGAGGTTCCCCACTATGATGAGAGACAAGGAGTGATATGAAAATATTAATAATATAGTTTTATAGTTGGATAACATTTTTTAAGAGAAATATATTATTTAGACTATCAGGTATTGGTACTCATAAGCAGATGATGCTTCTTGTTACTAAGTTCTCACTTGGTAATCTCCAAGAAGGGAGATTATAAAAATATAACCACCAGCCAGAATTCTTCATGATTTGGTGTCATTTGGTATTCCTATTAGTGAGCATGTGTAATGGTACATATACATTAAGATAATCATTTATTCATGTAATTAATCACACACTTATATTTTCAGATGAGCACTGTGATATCATATATTCACGATGAGGTAGGGTGCATTGGGGGTGTCTGAATTGACATTTCATTAATGGATATTTTGAGGAAGGATTTTTCACATCCATATTTATGGATGATGATATCTTGAAACATTTTTTGGAATAGAACAGTATCCCTAAATTCCATGTCCATTGTGTAAGGACATGTTCATTCTAGATTGTCAAAGAAAGTCGTATCAAAAATATAGTTTGGTGAAATTGATGTGCAACCTGCTTGATGATATATTATGAAAAAATGATTATATTACTCTATGAGAATTTATATGTGGTTTTTATCATTGTAAAATTACATTCTTTCTCTGGGGTGCCTTGAACCATTGCTAGATTTTAATCTTAGACTTTATGCAAGCCTACCAAATTCCAATGGGAAATAATCCAAGAGGTTTACATGCTATGTGTTTTCATTGATCTATATTATACTCTATTGGAATTTAATTATTGTAATAAATATTATCCTAAAGACTAAGGAATAATTTTTAATCATGTTTTATTGATCGAATAAATTAAATAAATATTTATTCCCCATATTTCAAATAAAATATATTCACTTATTTTAATGAATATTTAACAAATAGTTATTTACTAGTCTAGGAATAAAATATTTATCAATATAAAATAAAATATTTTATTCTCGTATTAAATAATTTATAGAGGATTTAGAATGGACCAAGATGGAGTCTAGTGACATATATTAATTAAAAAATTGATTAAATAATACTTATTATTTCCCAAGATAGTGTGGAAGAAAAAATAATATTATTAATATTTTATTATGGGGTATGGGGTTTTTATATGTTATTATATTATGTAATGGTTAGAATGAATTAAATATTTATTTTTTCCTAAACCATTGATATATAAATAGTGGGTTAGGTCTATTGTGTAGAGTATTGATTGTTGTGATCAAAATAGATAATTTTTTCACACAATGAATCCTCTCTCGACTCCTTCTTCTCTCTCCCTATCATGAACAATAAATGTAAGAGATGATTATTAAAGACCAAATAATGGGAGACCAATAATAAACAGATTGAATCATTCAATTAATTGTGCTATCACTAGGAGATAGAGTGGAATTTCTCAGAGATCCTAGGAACATGTGTGGATCACCACTAGAAGGATTTTATCGTGGCATCCTCACAGTGTAACAAAGGAAATTCAGAATGGTTTTTTGGATGATCAAGATTCTTCAATGAAGAAATATCATAATGATTGGTATTCAATATTTTATATATTAAATCCATAAAATATAATTTTGACGTATAATAACATCATTCATGGGTTTATGAAACAATAATTAAAAGAAATTTTAATTTATTTCCCACCACCGCATGCATCTAATGTTCCCAAAAAAAGTATGTATCCATAATTGAGACTCCTAGCCATTCAAACATCATTATTTCATTTATAATCTTGATACCAACCACATTTTTAATGTCCTTTTAGACACTGAAAAAAGTCTGTAACTCCTAGAGGAAGTTTCTAAATGGAAAAGCAAAGTCATATTCGGAATCAGAGGCCAGGTCCGGAGGCCCGGGAAGTGGTGTGTGAAATAAAGGAGGACTTGCGTGAAATAATTATGTGCGCATGAAGCATCCCCGGGGTGCGCGAAATCAAGCCGATGAGGCGCGCAATTTTGCGCGCCCCGGTTCTTTGCAGCGAAGTTTTGCGCGCTGGCGGTTCCCGGTGCGGAATATTTTGCGCGCCGCCTGGATTCTGCACCGGCTAATTCCTATAAATAGAAGGCGACCCCAAATGGTTTGGGGTTGCGGAATTCCGAATGGCTCTTGTGCACACAATTCGACTCCCCCCGCGTGCAAGATGACTCCAGGTAATTCCTCTTTTCACGCAACCTTGCCCCGGGGTTCGCCTTTGCGCGCAACTCCACTGGATTAAGTGAATTTTCCCCCTCCTTCGGGTTCTTTCCTTGCGTGAAATCTGTGTCCCTGCGTGCAATCCCCTTCCGTGCACGCAATACCTTGCGCGCAATCACCTATCCACGCAATCCTTTGGCCCTATTGTGCGCCATCCTGGTGCTTTGCGCGCAAACCTTCTCATTGCGCGCAACACCCCGGCTCCTTTACCTTGACGCCCCTTGGATGCCTATCCGTGCCGGCACCTGATGTCTTCCCTGCCAAGCATGCGCGCCATGCGTTGTTTTCCTGTATAGCCTTCCAGGCTCGTACGAAGTAATCTCAAGGTTTCTTGGGCAGTGTTTCCCGTTGCGTTGCTTTGGCTTATGCTTCTCCGCATAGACATGCTAACGGCTATTGCTTCTTCGCATAGCCATGCTAATGTGGACCCATCAATGGTTCGCCCTACGGCCCCCCTTCGATACGGCCTTGCCGATGCCTTCCCTTTCACAAGGGGTAGAGGGCATTGGGCATGTAAGCCCTAGGGGAGTGGAGCGAACCCACCTTGTCCAAGCTGCAGGACGTTAAACTGCTAAGCACCTTGTCCTTAACAAAAGATGTTAAACTGTGGTATGACCCCGTGCTTCGCACGCAGGGTCCCCCTAGCTCGGACATTCTTTACGCCCACTCATCCCCACGGGAATGGACTCTTCCTCGCATGGAATGAGATCCTCCTTGCTGGAGTGGCATTTGTCCACGGGGGAAGGGCTGCCTCAGAGCATAAGCCCCTAGCCTCTCTTGCAGGATGTTGCACCCGTGCATCTCCGTACTTACCCCCTGCCAAGGCCAGTGGAGTCCCTTTCCCACTGCGCTTTGTCGCACCACGGGCCTCCATCCTGGAGTAAGCCCCAGCACCAAGGGCCGCTAACCATGCGTAAGCCCCTGTTTCCTCTCTGGGTCGCTCAACGCGTAAGCCCCTTTCCGCATCTCACAGACGCACCCTTTGTGACGTGATCGTCTGGTCCCTGCTGCTTCTTGTTTCTCATGCCGAGCATGACTCACGTGGGCTTAGAGCGCGCATCGACCATGAAATCCTCTATGGTCCGCCTCAGAGCGTATGCCCCATCCCAGCGAACTACGTGGACTTTGATCCGTGCTAACACATGGTACGTAGGAAGCCTCCACAAGGTTCAAGCCCACCACCCGGTCGTTCTGACCTCTTCATGTCGGTTCCCCGACAACCATGGGATGCCTCAGAGCGTAAGCCCCAAAAGCCCTCGTCTCGTATGACGTTAAACTGTATCTTTTCCCGCATGACGTTAAACTGTATCTCGTCCCACATGACGTTAAACTATATCTCATCCCTCATGACGTTAAATTGTATATGGTCCCGTATGACGTTAAACTGTATCTTGTCCCGCATGACGTTAAACTGTATGCCCTGAACCACGTGGACTTTGATCCATGCCAATGCATGGTACGTAGGAAGCCTCCACGAGGTTCAAGACCATCGCTCAGTTGTCCCGACCCCTTCGCGTCGGTTCACAACCACTGTTATGGGCCATCTCAGAGCGTAAGCCCCATTCACCATTGCTGCTCCATAGCATCACATGGGCAGCACCCTTGCGTAAGTCCCAATCCACCGAACTATGAGGACTTTGATTTCCTGCCATGGGGATACGTAGGAAGCCTCCACGAGGTTCAAGCCTGTTACTCCATCATCCATCCTGATCCTTACCCGGGCCGCCACATCCTGGTGAGATCATGCCACCCCATCCCACTCCATGGTAGCCGGGAAGCCGCCCACGTGTTGGCCCCAACATCGGTGTTCCCCCTAGGGGTTCCATCAATCTGATCCACTCTCAGTGTTCCGATCAGTCTGATCCATCTCCGCAAGACGTTAAACTCGCGGCATACCCCGTGTTAAACATGAGAAGCTAAGGAAAACCTCATATGGTACACAATACCCGCATTCGATGTGGGATGCCTTGGGATTCTGCACCCTCGAGAAGCCCTGTGATAAGGGACAGAAGATAGACATGCCAACCCCCAGCGTCAAGACATGCCAACGACACCCCAACGTGACCATTCTCCTCACCGAAGGTTGCTGCCCCAACAAGACCCCTTGGAGCGTCTCGACAGAAGCAGCGTAATTAAATGGCGTCCATGCATATATGTCACCGAGAATGAGCTTCAAAAATCTGTCTTAAATATATGAGGGAGACTCGGACTAGCTGACGAGCTCCGAGGAGGAATCCACAGAAGGAAGAATCGATATCCCATCATCCTGGTTTCGATCAAGGATCATACGTCCCTGAACAAGGAGCGGATGTTGCCCACCTTTGGAAAGCGGGAATGCTGGGCTACGAGCCGCGCGTCCTACCATGCGTGATGGACACGCGCGCGTGCCCTGGCGTAAAACTGTCGGAAATAGAAAATGGTGAACCCGATGTGAATCTCATCTCTTCAATATGGAGAATTGTAGCATTCGGGGTGTTGGAAGATTAGCATGTCACCAGGTCCAGGTACCTACCACCGGGATGTGAAACCCGCCAGGGGTTGAGGCCGTCAGGATGTTGACCACTCCGTTCTGCGACGTCGTCAGCATGGATCCCTCTTGCCGACCATGGGAGACGGAATGATGTTGGGCTATTGGTTGTTGATCTCTTTTCCTGTTAGTATTAATGAGTTCATCTCCCTGCTTCCAGGAATTGAATCACTCCATCTGGAGCTCGATCTCCACTTTCCCACTGGCACAGGGGCAGGGGTAGTACCAACACAGCCACCCCGTGCGGTCCCGCCTTTTCCACAGTCACTCCAACTCCGACCGTCGTAGCTGTCGGGTGCTCATGCCCCCTCTCCCCGTCAGAAATCATCCAGCTAAGGGTGATCAACGACTTGGTTCATAGGTACGACGAGGAAGGGATCATCCCTACCAGGGGAATGGCCTGTTTGGATCTAGAGGCAGTTGCGCCTCACCATCATCGCCGCCCCTGAGGGCCGCGCAGGGAGTCGCCTCTCCCCACTCCGACGTTCCACTGCTTCGGGAGCCTATCCCCGGAGCTCCTTGACACATCCCTCTCCTATTCCAATTAGGTGGGGGGTGTTCGGGTCTGCCCGATCGGAGACCCGTCCCAGGGAGGGTGGGGAACTTTTCTGGGGACTGGTGGAAGAGTCGCAAGGCGACGCACCCTCGGCAAGCACCGAAGCTGTGACAGGAGGTCGATTCGTCGGCCCATCCTATCGCGACGTGGCAGCCAGGGCACTATAACCCCTGGAGGATGACTCAGGGATCGGCAGCCAATCAGCCTGTTTTCCGTATTCCCCTCCGGCCATCCCACTAGCCCGACGGCCTTCCTCGGTGTCGTTTCCAGCTCCCCGGCCATTCTCGGTTGATGAGCAGGGGCAGCAGGGTCCGGACCCCGAACCAAAGTCATGGAGCTTCTGGACTGTCCTCGCAGCGGGCAACTTCCCCGAGAAGTTTTGGCCGGTCGCAGGGTCAGATTTTGATATGCCAGAGTCACTCACCCTGAGAGAGTTTGAATGCTTCTGCCAGACCCTTCGGGTGACTCACTCCCATCTTCACCATCAGCTAGCACCTTATCCTGGGAGCCAAGCACATCTTGAGGATATCGGTGAGCAGTGTCATCGGGTCGACCTGGCAGCGCTCCCTGCGGTTCGGCACCCCGAGTCACTAGGCCACCACGGGGCCCTCCAGCAAAAATGCATCCAGAGTTTTCAAGTACTTCGTAAAGTTATTGAGGAAGTCACCCCTCACGCGCACATCTGAAGATTGGGGCAGTACGCTGCCCTTCTTTTCTTTGCGATCCGCCGACAGCTCGATTCACTGGGTGGCCCTGAGGGAACATCGCCAAGGGCAGTAGTGGTCAACATGGTTGAACTTTCAGATGAGGGAAACGGTGTGGAGCTCCTCGATGGGGACTCGACCCCTGAGGACAAGCCACTACTGGACCCATCTGGGAGGATTACTCGCCAACAGAGGAGCCTCCTAAGTCTCCCTGTACCCACGGAGGCACTAACACTGAGCCAAAACATCGGCAAGGGTAAAGAGCACGTCAGGTCTGTCAAACTCACCGACCCATCTGCCTCGGTGCAGAAGGCAGAGGAAGATCCTGAGAAGGTCACGCTAAGCCAACAGCTTGCTAAGAAAAAGAGGCTGGTTGATGAGCTCTTGGCCGAACGCATTGTAGAGCGGTGGCCTGACTACGGTAACCCTAGACCAGGACAGCAAGGGCAGGAGCACCTACCCCTTGCCGAGATTCCCCCGGGCAACCATGACCATGTTGCGTTCGCCGACAGGGGAGAGGCCGAAGCCCATGGCAAGAGGGCGTGATATGTTTCGCTGAACCCTCCCGAGCGGCGGGATCACCTGGGGGACCCTGCTCGGTTTCCTCCCGCCGCCCCGAGAGTCGCTCCGCCAGCCGCCCCACGAGCTGCTGAGCTTGACTACCGGATTGAAGAGCCTGGAAATGCACTTGTGGTTAGAGATCCCTGTCAGGACAGGAATCCATGTCCGGATGATCTAATGGAAGCACTCATCGCCCGCCTAGAGGCCCTGGAAACTTGGCAGGTGGCAATCCCACCGGACGACAAGCCCTACCCAGCATGGTTGGATGATATGTCAGCCCCTCCGGGATTTGGGAACCCCACTTTCGCCCCCTTTAACGGGACCGGAGACCTGCCACAACACCTGTCCCACTTCAACTCGAGGTGCGGGCCTATGTTAGGGACTCCGGTGCAGCAGGAGACTGCCAAGCTCCGTTGCTTCGTTCAGACACTAGAAGGGCCAGCATTCGTCTGGTACAGCCAGCTCCCTGTTGGATCTGTGACTAGATGGGAGGAACTTCGCTGAAAATTCCTCTACCAGTTCAGTTCCACAACCCGGAAGACGAACATTTCAGATCTCTTCAGGTGCAAGCAAAGGCCCGATGAGCGGGTCGCGGACTTCGTCGCTCGGTGGAAGGGGATCACTTACTCCCTTGACATGCCACTAACTCAGGAGAAATTACTGAAAATGTGTGTAGGGAACGTCAAGGCAGAGATGGTTCCTTCTCTGATCACTCAGAATTACCCTGGAGGGTTCCGAGACTTCTCAGACTAGGCTCAGCGCCTCGAAGAAGCCCTGCAACAGGCCAGTCAGGCACGCCCGCTGCCTCCTGTAATCCCTGCAAGGAGAGCTTCTAGAGCCGAGCCCACTGTTGTAGCCTAGATAGAGGCCCCCAGACAGCTAGAGTTGCTACCAGTAAGGCCAGCTCATCAGCCCCATAAGGGTCCACCCCCATGGGCACAGCCTTCGGCCCAGCAGCGACCGCCTCAAAATTGGCAGGTGCCTCCGCGTAACGCACCACCACCACCTAGGTGATATAATCAGTCTCCGCCTCCTCGGCATGCTCCTCCATCCCCTGGTCATGGTCAGCCTCCAAGATCCCCCTTTCCAGACAGAAGGAATCGTACTTACTCGTTCGACGAGGCCCAGGTCCCCGGTTATTTCTGTAGCGCCTTGGATCAGAGGATTGTGCGGCTGCCTGAGTGTCAGAAGCCAGAAGAGGCTCGTCTGACTGAACACCCTAACTACTGCCCTTATCACTGAACCCTGGGTAACACTATCCAGCGATGTTATCTGTTCAAGGACTGGCTCCAAGACCAGATTGACAACAACATAGTCGGGTTGGGCTCAACCCCGGTGCAAGTGGCAAGTGTCTTCATGAGATCAGATAGCGGAAGTGGAAATGAGGATGAGTGGGAACTGGTTTCTGACCGTGGGTCCCGGAAGTATAACAACTGGATGGCCCACAGGACGGTCTCCCGTGCCCATGGCATCATTCGTGCCTCCCTGAATCAGCCAGAGCCCTCGGAATCTGCGAACGCCGCTTTGGCATCGTCGTCCCAGCCTACCTCTTTCCAGAAGAGCAAGCGGTGACGCAAGAAGAAAGAACACACCCTGCCAGTGTCGTCATCTTCCCGCATGCTTGGCGATTTTATGCCCCCAGAAATGGGGATCCCTCTGAGACTCCATCCGGTAGTGGATGATTCCTTGAGTGAAAGCCCGGGGTACACTTCGGTTAACACCGTAGAGTTAGTAAATCCCTTTTTGACTCCCGGCAATGAGTAACGCCAGGAGGACCTCCCCAATGTCCCTAGCCGTCGCCAATGTCGTCGGAGCCGTGGCTACATGAATCGTCGGGGCACGGTAGTCGTCACCTCCAGTCAGGTCATGCACGCTACCGAGACCAGGCAGCAGGCCCGATACAGAGATCAGCACACGCGGCTCCCTCACCCGGTGTCGGCAGGTTCGCCTCCTCCACCGTTTGTGTTGCTGGATCAGGCGAGACCACCTCAGCCGTGCCGCAACCAGCCTTGGACTGCCACCTGCCTACTACAGCCTTCCGGTCCTAACACGGCAGCCACCTCCCGGGCTTCAGCTAGTGAACAGCGAGACGTGCCTAGTGCCAGTCAGTCACTGGTCCCGCCAGCAGGGTCTGTCATGCCTCCAATCGCAGATCGGCCTCTTGTAAGCAGAAGCTCACGTTTGGCCCGAAAGTATGATGTTCTAAAGCACCTGGCCGGCATTCCGGCAAGGATTTATATCCTTGAGGCCCTTCACCTGTCGTTTGAAGAGGCTCTAAGTAGCCCCCTCCAGTTTGAAACGGAGATAGCGGTCACAGAATCCTTCCACACTGAGGTGATTGAGGACGCCGAATTTCATGCGGTTATCTCGTTTTTCGGTGAAGATGAAGACCTTCCCATACAAGGGCACATCCTCCCACTGTACATCACTGGCCAGTTCAATGGCATGGAAGTCCGCCGCTGTCTTGTTGACACAGGTTCCGGGATTAACCTAATCCCAACTCGGGCGCTGCAGAAGCTGGGCCTGTCTGAGGTCCCTCCGACCTCAGGATTCAGGGGTATGATAGGACTGAGAAAACTCCACTTGGAAAGATTCGTCTGAAGACCCAGTTTGGCGGCCTAATTTCCATTACCGAATTCATGGTTGTCTCTCAGGACACCGCTTACAACGCGTTAATGGGTAGGTCGTGGCTTCACCTTCATGTAGCGGTCCCCTCATCATATCACCAGTGCCTCAAATACTCCCTTAAGGGTCGAGTGGGAGTGCTCCAAGGATATGTGTCTCGTTTTGCCTCTTGTGAAGCCCGTTATCTGGACACTGACTATTACAAGAGCAAGGACAAGCAGATCCTGGCAGGTGAGGTCGAGCCTGCCACTGTCACGAGTGATCCCTAGGCAGGTTTGGAGGACACATATGTCTTCCCAATCCATCGGTTGGAGGACATGACCCCCGACATGGGGCAGTGCTTTGTTGTCTCGGGTACCAGAGGAAGGCATATTTCTAGGTCCAAGCGACAGCGGGAAATCACCTCGTACTCTTACACCAACCAGGCTCAGGTGACCCCTGAGCCTCCTACCCATGTACGATATCGGGACGTTGGGCTCATGGAAACGGTAGTACGTCATACGTGTCTGTTTGACCAGGCCGGAATCGACCGGCTCAAGCCAACGCGCCACTACTGCTTTGATATCATAAAGCATGGCCCCTTGGGCCGAAGGCCATATGGGATTGGATCAACCGCCTTCATCGCCATGGTCTTCGCGGTGCATGAGTCTCCTGACGTGACGACCTCTGCCGCCCAAGCCAACATCAGCCTCCCATCAGGGTCTGGCAGCCCCGAAATGGCTCCCCCCGTGGGTGATCCTCCCACAAGAGGAGCGGAGGACATGGAAGATGCTCCTCCTGCCTTTGAGGATGGCGTCTCCACCATGGTCAATGAGTTAGTGCAGGTGAACCTCGGTAGAAAGGCGGACCCGAGACCCACATTGGTCAACGCTGCTATGCCCCCCGAGGAACGACAACGGTACGTAGACTTCCTTAGACAGAATTGTGATGTATTTGCCTGGAGTTATGACGAGATGTCAGGACTAGATCCCCAGGTAGTCGTCCACCGCCTCGGCCTCCCAGCAAACCATCGCGGGTTCAAGTAGCCTCACAAAAAGATGCACCCCTCTCATGGTGCCATGGTTGAGGCCGAATTTGATAAGATCATCAAGGCCAACTTCGTCAAGGAAGTCCAGTACCCCAGGTGGCTAGCCAACATTGTACCAGTCAAAAAAAAGAACAGGCAGATCAGGGTCTATATCGACTTCTGCGATCTCAATCACCACTTTCCAAAGGATGATTTTCCCCTTCCCAGGACAGAGTTGTTGATCGATGCCACGACCGGGTTCCAAGCCCTCTCCTTCATGGATGGGTACTCCGGGTACAACCAGATTTGGATGGCCCCCTAGGATGAAGAGTTCACTGCCTTCAGGGCCCCCCAGGGTACTTTCTGCTACCAGGTTATACCCTTCGGACTGAAGAATGCAGGTGCCACCTATCAATGGGCTATGCACCACATATTCAAGCTGATTATCAGGATGCTGGTGGAGTGTTATGTGGACGACCTAGTGGTTAAATCTTGTCATTTCCAGGACCATCTCAAAGACCTTGAGAAAGTGTTCGGCTTCCTCCGTTCTCGCCACTTGAAGATGAACTCGTTGAAGTGCGCCTTCGGGGTCACCTCGGGAAAGTTTCATGGTTTCATTGTTAGGTATCGAGGCATCAAGATCGACCCAGATAAGATCAAGGCCATCAGTCAGATGCCTCCCCCGAATAATATTCGGAAGCTTCGAGGCCTCCAAGGCCCCTTAGCCTATATACGCCGATTCATTGCGAATCTGGCCAGCAGGTCTAAGCCCTTTTCTCGTCTCATGAAGAAAGGCACCGCCTATGGATGGGACGAAGAGTGTCAGATTGCTTTTGAGGAAATCAAGAAGTATCTACTTCAACCTTTGGTCCTGATGCCACCCGTTTTCGGAAATATGTTAGTCCTTTACGTGACCGCCCTGGAGCGATCACTCGGCGCACTTCTCGCCCAGAAGAACAATGAAGGAACAGAGAATATCCTCTACTACCTCATCTGCATGCTCCTTGACACGAAGATTAGATATTCTCCCATCGAGAAGAGCTGCCTGCCACTCGTATTTGCCATGCAGAAATTGCGGTACTACTTGTAGCACCACGAGGTACAGGTGGTCTCTCGGGTAGAACCGTTGAAATACATCCTGAACCGACCTATGTTGACCGGTCGATTGGCGCGCTGGGCGGTGATTCTCCAGCAGTTCGACATCAGGTTCATACCTCAGAAGGTCGTCAAAGGACAGGCGTTAGCAGACTTCTTAGCTGCCCACCCAACCTCCATGGACCAGCCAATGGATCTAGGCTTTCCTGATGAGGCAATCCTCTTAGTAGATCATGCCATCCCATGCTGGCAGATGCACTTTGACGGTGCCTCCTAGATCCCCACCGGTAGAAGTCTCAACAATCCTAGGCTTAACAGAGTGGTCCTGGGTATCGTCTTCATCACCCCGGGGCAAGCCGTTCTGCCATATTCATTCCTGTTGTCAGAAGCCTGCACCAACAATGAGGAAGAAAATCATGCCCTCATCACTAGCCTCGAGTTGGCTCTCGAGATTGACGTACCCCGTCTGTATGTAAAAGGGGACTCTGAGGTAGTCATCAATCAGGTCAATGGTGACTATGCTGTTAGGAACCCAGAACTCGTGCCATTGCTGGAGTGCACCCTCCGTCTAATGGCTAAGTTCCCTTCCCAGCCAGAGGTCGTTCACATTCCCCGGTCCCAGAACAGTCAAGCGGATGCTTTGGCCAGCCCGGTCGCATCACTTACAGAGCCCGAACAGGATGACCTAATCATCCACGTGGTGCACCAGAGAGTCATTTCTCCTGTTATTCTGGAGGGCGATCGTGGCCCGCGAGTGAACCATCTCACCGCTGGTGCCCCTACTTCAGGATCCCCGGGGGCTTTAGGTGTGGTAATCGAGACAGTTCCTGACTGGAGGACGCCCTTGGTTGAGTATCTCAGTACAACAATCTTCCGTCGGACCGAGCCGAGCGATAGCGAATCCGATGCCGTGCACCGCAGATCACCCTTCAAAGCGGTCCCAGCCTTGAGCAGCTCCTTTATAGGTGCGGGTTTGATGGTGTTCTCCTCCGTTTCCTTCAAGGAGTCGAGATCCCACAGGTCATGAAGGAAGTGCACGCTGGTTCCTGTGGCGCCCACCAGGCCGGGTCGAAGTTGTCTCACCAGATTCGGAGGCTGGGATACTTCTGGCCCTCCATGATCTACGACTGCATCGAGTATGCCAAGAGGTGTCATGCATGCCAAGTTCATGCTAATTTTGTGCATAGGCCACCGGAGCCTCTCCATACTACCAAGTATTATTGGCCCTTTGTAGTCTGAGGGTTGGATGTCATAGGACCTTACCCGCCGGCGACGGCCCTCCAGTGCCGGTTCATCTTGACCGCTACGGATTTCTTCTCGAAGTGGGCAGAGGCAATCCCACGCAGGGAAGTCAAGGACTGTTCTATCACTGACTTCGTGAGCTCCAATATCATCTATCGGTTTGGAGTACCTCACACTATCCTCATTGATAATGGAATAAACTTCCGAGTAGCCGAGCTGAAGAAATTGTACGCTAAGTACAACATTCGCTCTAACCACACCTCCCGCTATCAGGCGCAAGCGAATAGACAGATCGAGGCATTTAACAAAACCCTCTCTAACATTCTGCAAAATATGGTTGGTCAGAAGAAGAAAAGTTGGCCAGACAAGCTCCCCAATGCCCTCTGGGCTTATAGGACGACGACTCGTAACTCCACCCAGGTGACTCTGTATTCCCTGGTAAACGGAGCTGAGGCCGTCCTGCCCATTGAGATTCAGTTGCCCTCATTGCGCACAGCGGTCTACGACCAGCAAGCGCCGGATAGAGTTGCCGAAATCCGTCTAGCCAAATTGGAAGCGCTGGAAAAGTAGGCTTCGCGATTTACATAACTTGGAAAGGCATCAGAGCAGGATGGCTCGAGCTTTCAATAAGAAGGTTCACCTCCGCTCCTTCCTGCATGGTGACCTGGTGCTGGCTCTTAGAGTGCCAATGATTCCTGGCAGGAAACCACCCAAGTTGGAGCCCAAATGGGAGGAGCCTTTTATTTTCCATAAGGTCTATCCCCATGGTGTGTATTCCCTGGTGACTATGGATGGTGAGCATGTCACTCCTCCCACCAACGCCAGGTTCCTCAAATGGTATTTTTCCTGAGCACCAAGGGTCCGAGTTCTAAGACCTAAAACTAAGATCCTCCTGTGGTCTGGCATGATCTTAAACTGTACGGTCTAGCATGACCTTAAACTACATTTTTTCCTACATCTAGGCATCCTTGGTCTTGCATGACCTTAAACTGTACGGTCCTGCATGACCCTAAACTGCACCTTGGTCCGAGTTCTAAGACCTAAAACTAAGATCCTTATTTATTCCTACATGACGTTAAACTGTGTTTCTAGAACTACATCTGGCATGATTCCCATCTTAATGGGATATGTAGGAACGCCCAGACCTTTCGTCTTTGGGTCCAGCTTGAGGTCCGCTAGTGCATCATGTCTGTCTCGCCTTTGGGACCTTGACCACAGGATCGCGTGGCGTGGTATGGGATTATGCCCTCATTCACATCGGGTTTGCAATAGCTGCACCACGTGTACCCTGTTCTCAGGATTATCCCTCCTATGTCATGTTCCCCATGACATTAAAAGGCACCATCTAGAACTACGTGTGGCTTGATTCCCATATTTATGGGATACGTAGGAACGCCTGAACACTTAGATTTCAGGTCCAGCCCCGTCTCTTAGGAGATCCCATGATCTCCCGGTCACCTCGGTCTTTTGGCCTGTCCCTCCCCATGGATGGGATATATAGGTGTGGTACACGGTTTTTGGCATTACGCCCCCCCTTCTCCCGGGGATATGCCATATTTTGGCCGCTCTCGAACTGAGCCCTTTGAACCTTTCCAGTGGTCTGCTAATGTGTTTAGAGTACTCTGGTCTAGGACCTGGAGTGTCAGATTCGACTTAGGCAAGTTTTCATCCGCTTGTCAAGCTTCGTGTTCCCCTTCATTCAGGCCCCACCATCTTTCACACCTGGAGGGACCCCCAAGAACGGCCTGGATACAACGCCTAAGGGATCTCCTACCGTCACGGGCCAACTCCCCCAAGGGTTTTAGGCGACAAATTGATAGAAATATCGCGTTGTGAATATGGTCAGCTGTTGATTCTCATTATTTTGTCCCCATGGCTAACGCGACAGGATGTTGTGTTGCAAACATGGTCAGCAGTAATCCCCAGTCGTCACGCCGGCTTCCTTGGGCCCTGAATGTTGGTTGCATGATTCATATTATGTTCCACCCCACCGTGTCAAGGTGGAATCTCGACACTCCTTGTACTAACCCTCAGTACACCCCCACACGTCAGACAGACCAGGCTACGTAACAGTTTCTCTCAAGGCTCTCGCGTTCTGAGCGCTGAAGTATGTGATTGGGCTTCTTCTTTACAGGTTGTGTGTAGCTTGACCCTCATCCCCATGGGGAACGAGGATTCGCCCGGACATTGTGTTTCGGGACCATCATAGCTGGGAGCTAGCATCTCCTTTCCCCCTCCTGATTGTCGAATCCTCATAAGCCCCTTTGGCCCGAGGCTCCTCTCTCAGAATCGCGCGTAGTGATGGTATAGGATTACTCCCTCACCCGCATCATGTATGCTTTATCGCATCGTGCATGTTTCCCGTAGGTCCAAACCATATGACCTTAAACGGTGGTGTTGGTCCAAACCATATGACCTTAAACTGTGCTGTTAGTCCAAACCATATAACCTTAAACTGTGTTGTTGGTCCAAACCATATGAACTTAAACTGTGTTTTTGGTCCAAACCATAGGACCTTAAATTGTGCTGTTGGTCCTACCACACGACCTTAAACTGTGATGATGTCGTCCTGGCCGCACGATGAAAAATGGCACTGCATTGTGATGACCTCCCCATGGGGGATATCACGCCAGGTATTGGTTGATTACTATGCTACTTGTCAATTCCTGTTATGGCTTGATTATTGTGGAGATGCCAGGAATTTATACCCTAGGCCAGTCGCCCCACAAAAGAAAAACCATTTACCTCCAAGAACAAACAAGATATATCAAATGCTGCTTATTTTGGTATGAGGGCTAGACCCGCACGACTCCTTCGTCCTTTGCGTAGGCACCACATCATGCCATGTTGCCCTTCAAGAACTATGTATGGCTTGATTCTCATCCTTTTGAGATACATAGGAGCGCCTGGGAACTTCCCCACAGGCCCAGCCTAACTTTTCGCGCTTGGTCTCTCGGCCTAAATGCGTCCCTGGGAGAACATAGTAAGCAGGGCTTTGCCCTATTCACGTTGGGTTTTGCAATCGCTTTACCGTGTGTCTCCCATTCCCCTTATCCTTTGGTCCGAGTTCTAAGACCTAAAACTAAGATCCTTTCTTTGGCTTTCTACGACTCACTCTCTCTTGTGGGATTGTACGGTGTGGTGCGGTATTATGTCCTCATTCACGTCAGATTACTCGTCGTGCCGTGCCTATCCCTAGATGAGATGTGTCCCTCATCCCGCATGACGTTAAACTGTATTTTGTCCAACACGATGTTAAACTTTGTTTCTAGAACTACGTGTGGCTTGATTCTCATCCTAATGAGATACGTAGGAACGCCCAGACATTTCGTCTTGGGTCCAACCCCAGGGATTACCAAACCTAGTCCCTCCTTATTGTCGGCCCCTCAGTCTGACTTCTTGGGAAGTGGTGTAATCGGGGCATCTACCCCGAATAAGTTCGGGATGCCCCATAGTAATAATGGGAAGTGGCAGTTCACTTGCCAAAGAGGTCCTGCCTGAAAATTGGGATGACCCGTGATCATTTTGGTACGTCCGCCTAATGCACCTCAGCCATGGTGGTGCAATTTCAGGAGTGTTGGACTCTGTTCGAACATACCATCACTCTTCTTTCCATGTTTCACGTGCCCCATTATTCAGATCTTCATCTTCTTTCACATCTGGAGGGACCCCCTAAGAGTATGGATGATAGACTTTGGTCCGCCTATTGTAGAAATATGGATGATAGAATTTGGTCCGCCTATTGTAGCAATATGGATGATAGACCTATGGTCCGCCTACTATCATGGTCCAACATTCCGGAGGACTAGTCATGTTTGACGGGACCCCCTAATAGTATGGATGATAGACTTTGGTCCGCCTTCTGCCAAAATATGGATGATAGACCTTTGGTACACCTATTGTATCAATATGGATGATAGACCTATGGTCTGCCTGCTGTCCTGGGCTAACGTTCCGGAAAAACTGACCGACGATATTTGAGTTAGGCCCCGTGTTGTGAACATGGTCAGCGGTCAGCCCTCATTTATTGTCCCCATTCTAGGCCAACACGATATGAATGCTGCGTTTCCGCCACGGTTAATAGTTATCCTCCATCGTTGCACCCCATAGTGTTTCGAATTCAGGTAGCATGATTCACCTTTCCTCTCCATCTCCCTATGTTCGGATGGATTTCAATGCCCTCAGCATTGCCCAGCTCGTGTGTCATAGCACATTGAAAAGGTGATATATCGATCGGTCTAAGGTCTCCTCCTCAGAAATCTAGGCCCAATTTCGGATTCCTGAAGCTTGGTCAATGCCCCATAGTTGGACGAAATGATAGCACGAGTATCCTTTTCTTCTCGCATTGGGTGTGACCCACAGGATCTTAGGGATGAGTTGTTATTCGTTTTGGAATCATGGTTGAGCATATTAAACCAAGGGTACAAATGAATGGATTTGGACATGTATTGGATTGAGATGATGAGAAGTACAAGCAAGAAGTTCATGAGATGGCCAAAACAAAGCCCTTAGGGATCAGCATGCTAAATCGATCTTTCCAGCATTGCTACCCTTTGGCTGGTAGCCTCCAGGACTGCTTCTCACTCCTTGAAGACTCTCTCCTCATCAGCCGCCGTAGAACGCAGCTCACCAACCCTAGCTTGTGTCTGTGCCCGCTCGGTTTGAAGTACGGTCATCTGGTGACTCGCCTCCATCAATTGTTCCTGCGCGTCAGCCAGATGGGCTGTCAGTTGCTCCAAAAGCTCAGAGCATGTTGCAATGAAGGCCTCTTTATCTTCCACCTGCCCTTCGAGGTTCTGGACCTCCCGCTCCGCCCTCAGCAACGCTTGGGCGCTCGCCGATCTTTCCCGACACTGGGCAACGTCAGTGCGCCGGCTACTCTCACGTATCTTCTCGGCCATGTAATCAAGGACCATCAGATGAAGGCGCTGAGCGTCAGCCCCTCCGGCGCATAAGAAGCGCAGCCAGGTCTGGAGTGATCCCATCCGCCTCAGCCAATCCGACTGGGGCTGTTTGAGAAAGCGCTGGATACACTTCCACCCTTTGTGTCGTGTCATCCGGCTCTCCTCGGCTACCTCTAAGTCTAAGTCATCTATATTCTCAGGGTCAGCGCGTCGGTACATAGGGAAGTCAGCCAGCAGATCGGCAACAGGATCTGCCCCAGGGATGTCTTCGTGAGGAATAGGATCCTCGACGTCCGGGAGACCTTCCTCTCTCGCCCCAGCAGCGACGATGCCTCCATCAGCTTCTGGCCTCGCCTCAAGAAAAGCGCCACTGATGTCCGATGCCGCATGCTCACCAATTGCAGGGGCTGACTCAGTGTAGGGAGCATGTTCTGAATGAGGTGGTATGTCCGCCACTGGTCCATTCACGGACGGCCCGGGCTCTACAGCCTGGCGAGCCTCCAATGTTGAGATCACTGTGCAAGACGTACACTGTTTAGTTGGGATATTTTGAAACCAAGTGCCAGTAGTGAAGCATGAGACTTACAAGAATCCAAAGCGGTGGTCTCCAGTGTTCCGGCCGCTGCAGGAGCTGCCATGATGGGAGACCCCTCTGCGCTTGTTAGTTCAATGATGGGTGTCGGATCCTCATCCTGTCCCACCAGTTCCCCTCCTCCCTCCTCTAGTGGGGACGCCTATCCAACACTCAGATGATCCTGAGCGAGGTAGAGAGATGGTTGGGAAATTTAAAAGGAGAATGGATGAAGAAGGAAAATGAATGAAGATAGAGACAGACCTCGAGTATCTCAGTTATGTCGAGATCAGAGCTGACAATATCACCGCTCTCTCGGAGACTCCCTTGGTAGGTCGCCCCCGGCGACCCCTCACCTTCGGGTTCTCCTTATTCTTCATCTTCTCCTTCACCTTCATCTTCTCTGGTTTCCTCCTCCCCCTCTGACTCCTCGTCATTGTCGCCTTCTCCCGGCGGCATCGCTTCCGGATCATGCTCCTGACCGAGCATCACTTTCACTAGGAAAGGTGGCTCTGCACGGGGACCCCTTTGGCACGCGTATGTGTCCATGGACGTTAGATAAGCATGTCTCTGGTGGATGTTTACCCGGTCGGTAATTCGAATGAGCCCGACCACTGGCAGTTGGATCCCATTTTGCATTATCTTCTTCCAGATGGCTTCAACGCTCAGCGATTGCCGCAGGGTCATCTAGGACGACCATAGTGTCAGGAGAATTGCATCTTGGGAAGGTTCGAGAAGATATCTTATCTGCTTCCCGGACAGCTCCCTAGCCGCCTCATGTGACCCCCCTACGGGCAACGAGGTCGTGGCGGCGCTGTGTGATGTTCTCGCTGCTGAAGTCCCGCCCTGCGCAGGCCTCGCTGCCTAACGCACCCCTGGTTCCCCCCTTCCAGCAGCACCTTTCCTTTTTTTCCCGTCGCCTGGTTTCCACGCGAGTAACCTTGAGTTTCCGGACTCGCTTGGGTAAAATCCCCTCAGGGTACGTGATGGTCCAGTGTTCGGCATACTCAGTTGCTAGGCCAGCGTCAACCCCGGTGGGAGGAAGAGTAATGACGTCGCCAGAGCCGAAAGTGGTAAACATCAACCACATCTAGCACCGAACGCAGGGATTCTTCTCCTGCCAGACAGCTGTGAATACCTTCATCGGCATTCGTTGGAGGGACCCGAATTGCCTAGCGAATCGGGATGGCACGTGGGGCTCGAAGATCACCTTCCCGTCGATCCGAGCCACGAGCACCCCGCCCCGAATGCTCTGGAAATACTCCTACTGTTCCAGAGAGCCTCTCCCATTGTCCACCATCTGGCCGATCGGGGTGGGGAATGGGATGAAGTGGAAGTTTTTATGGTTACCAATTCGGATTCTCACGCCCTACTCATTTAGCGTCATCGTCGCCACCCCAGCAATGTTCAACAGGAACGGTCGCAGGCCATTACCTGGAGGACGGATGGCGTTTGGGAAAGTGTACCCACCAAGATGAGCCACCACCCAGCCATGGAAGATCTGGAAAAGACCACATACTCTCTGAGGTGACCCCCATCATGAGATGCTTCCCAGGATGGCATACATCTTGGCCATAACAGGGACCCCCAAGTTGAACCGTTTGTTGGCAGCCATGGTGCCCGCCATCACCAGTGTTGTTGGACGGACACCCATCCTCGCGTCCCGCACTGGCAGGAGCCACCCGCTCAGGAAGGCGGCAAGGAACCCGGCGTACCGGACATTTGGGTCCTGGGTCTCAATGACACGGTAGCCCCATGATTGGTATTTCCCCGCCTCCAGGGTCCTCCAATATGACCCCTCCCTGCTCCTCTGAGCCGCGGTTGGGCACCGTTTACCCCGTCCCGGCATCTTGATGGCCGGATCCTTCTCAAGGAACTGGCTGAACTAGCCCTTGTAGGCGATGTCCTTTAGGAAGTCCTTGACCCCCAGCCTCTCTTTGGCCAGCTCCAATAGGTGACACGTCAGCATAGGCATCCGCGGCCTATCTTCCCAGGTGCTCTTTGGAGGAATGAACTGGTCATATTGGTAGCCCTCTAGTGGGATACCTCTAATGTAGTGAACGTCCCAGAGACTGATTCCAACTTTTCCATGATGAAGGTGGAATGTGTTGGTATCAGGAGACCACCGGGTGAATAGCTCCGGCCCGAGCTTAGTTTGACGGTGGAAGTGGAACTACGATGTCCATACCGCCTCGAACAGGCCAATATGCCGCAGTTCATCCCCGAACTGGTCGCAAGTATGGAAAACCCAGAATGCCCAGGCCCACTTACTAGTGAAGTTTCCCTCGGACTGCAGGTCCCAATCCTTCAGCCAGCCCTTCATTTCATCTGTGATGCTCTGACGAAACGTACTCGCGTAGAGGGCCGGAGAATTCTTTGCGACAAGCTCGTCCCCTGTAATGGTCTTGGTCCTCAGGTTCAGGACATATACATCCATATGTCTAGTTTCCTTGGTAGGACAGCCATTGTTGTTGATATTGTAGCGAGGAAGCTCGTTCTCCCGGGTCACCCATGACCGCGGCGTGTCCACCTCGAAGCCTAGCAGGGGAACCTCCTCCAGGATGCCAAAGTTCCAAAGCGGGAGGTTGTCAAATAGGGGATATGTCTTTTGGGCTGGAGTCAGCAGATTGAACAAGGTCGGGTTGTTAGAGATGATCACCTTAGCGCCATAAAACCCCTCGGTCGCCGCCATTTCGGTCCTACGGGCGGTGGCTTCCCCCTCATCAACTCGGTTTGCGGCCATCTCAAATATCTCGGGAGTTGCATGAAACCAGGATGCAGTGCACAGAATAGAAGAGTGTTGTGCAAAATCTGAAGTGTCGGCATGAAATCTAGTAGATCGGCACACAATCAGCACGTTAAGCGCGGAATATCCCGAGTAGGCGTGCGAAGAAGGCCAAAATTCGGAAGTAATTCCGCACTGCCAGAGCATTTTTACGCACAACCGCGGGAGCAATTTCGCGCACGAGAGCGATAAGCCTATCGCGCGGAAAATCTGAAGTATGGATTTGGGACCCAGCACCCTTTTTTATAGGCAAGGTCACGATTCCGCGCCGCGTGGAAAGCCAATTCCACGCCGATCCGTCGTTTTGCACGCCGCATAGGTTGTTTGCGCGCTAAGCGCCCAGGAGTGGCCCTGCTTCGGCGTTTCCCTCGGAATCCTATCGTTGCGACCTCTCGCTGATCCCATTCCGAGGGGGGGCATTTGTAGATGCTGAAAAAAGTCCGTAAATCCTTGAGGAAGTTTCAAAATGGTGAAGCGAAGTCATATTCGGAATCAGAGGCCCGGTCCGGAGGCCCGGGAAGTGGTCCGAGAAATAAAGGAGGACTTGCACAAAATAATGATGTGCACATGAAGTATCCCAGGGATGCGTGTAATCGAGAAGATGAGGTGCACAATTTTGTGCGCCCCGGTTCTTCGCAGCGAAGTTTTGCGCGCCGGCGGTTCCCGACACTGAATATTTCACGCGCCGCCAGGATTCCGCGCTGGCCAATGCTTATAAATAAAAGGTGACCCCAAATGGTTTGGGGTTCCGAAATTCAGAACAGCTCCCGTGTGCGCAATTTGACTCCCCCCGGGCGCAAGATGACTTCCAGGTAATTCCTCATTTCGCGCAACCTTGCCCCGGGGTTTGCCTTTGCGCGCAACTCCACTGGCTTAAGTGAATTTGCCCCTCCTCCGGGTTCTTTCCTTGTGCACAATCCATGTCCCTGTGTGAAATCCCCTTCCGTGCGCGCAATACCTTGCACGCAATCACCTATCTGCACAATCCTTTGGCCCTATTGCGTGCCATCCCGGTGCTTTGCGCGCAAACCTTCTCTTTGCGTGCAACACCCCGACTCCTTTACCTTGACGCCCCTCGGCTGCCTCTCCACGCCGACACCTGATGTCTTCCCTACCAGGCATGTGCGCCATGCATTGTTTTCCTGTACAGCCTTCCAGGCTCGTACGAAGTAACCTCAAGGTTCCTTGGGTGGTGTTTCACATTGTGTTTCTTTGCCTTATGCTTCTCCGCATAGGCACGCTAACAACTATTTCTTCTTCGCATAGACACACTAACATGGACCCCTCAATGGTTCGCCATGCGACCCCCCTTCACTACGGCCTTTCTGATGCCTTCCCTTCCACAAGGGGTAGAGGGCATTGGGCATGTAATCCCTAGGGGTGTGGAGTGAACCCACCTCGTCCAAGCTGCAGGACGTTAAACTGCTAAGCACCTCGTCCTTAACACATGACGTTAAACTGTGGTATGACCCCGTGCATCGCACGCAGGGTCCCCCCAGCTCGGACATTATTTACTCCCACTCGTCTCCACGGGAATGGACTCTTCCTCGTATGGAATGAGATCCTCCTTGTAGGAGTGGCATTTGTCCATGGGGGAAGGGCTACCTCAGAGCGTAAGCCCCTAGCCTCTCTTGCGGAAGGTTGCACTCGTGCATCTCCGTACTCCCCCCCCCCCCTTCCAAGGCCAGTGGAGTCCCTTTCCCACTGCGATTTGTTACACCACGGGCCTCCATCCCGGAGTAAGCCCCGGAACCAAGGGCCACTATCCACACATAAGCCCATGTTTCCTCTCTGGGCCGCTCAACGCGTAAGCCCCTTTCCGCTTCTCATGAACGCACCCTTTGCGACGTGATCATCTGGTCCCTTCTGTCTCTTGTTTCTCACACTGATCATGACTCACGTGGGCTTATAGTGCGCATCGTCCATGACATCCTCTATGGGCCACCTCAGAGCATAATCCCCATCCCAGCAAACTACGTGGACTTTGATCCGTGCTAACGCACGGTACGTAGGAAGCCTCCACGAGGTTCAATCCCACCACCCGGTCGTTCCGACCTCTCCACGTCGGTTCCCCGACCACCATGGGCCGCCTCAGAGCGTAAGCCCCATATCCACTATGGGATTCTTCAGAGCGTAAGTCCCATACCCACTCTGGGCTGCCTCAGAGCATAATCCCCAAATTCCCTCGTCCCGCATGACGTTAAACTGTATCTGGTCCCGCATGACGTTAAACTGTATCTCGTCCCGCATGACGTTAAACTGTATCTCATCCCGCATGACGTTAAACTGTATCTAGTCCTGTATGACGTTAAACTGTATCTTGTTCCACACGATGTTAAACTATATGCCCTGAACTACGTGGACTTTGATCCATGCCAACGCATGGTACGTAGGAAGCCTCCACGAGGTTCAAGCCCATAGCTCTGTTGTCCCGACCCCTTCGCATCGGTTCACAACCACTGTTATGGGCCATCTCATAGTATAAGCCCCTTTCACCATTGTTGCTCCATAGAAGCACACGGGCAGCACCCTTGCGTAAGCCCCAATCCACCGAACTACGCGGACTTTGATTCCCTGCCATGGGGATACGTAGGAAGCCTCCACAAGGTTCAAGCCCGTTACTCCATCATTCATCCTGATCCTTACTCGGGCCGCCACATCCCGGTGAGATCATGCCACCCCATCCCACTCCATGGTAGCCGGGAAGCCACCCACGTGCTGGCCCCAACATCGGTGTCCCCCTAGGGGGTCCTTCAATCTGATCCACTCTCAGTGTTCCGATCAGTCTGATCCGTCTCCGCAAGACGTTAAACTCGCGGCATACCCCGTGTTAAACATGGGAAGCTGAGGAAAACCTCAGATGGTACACAATCCCTGTGTTCTATGTGAGATTCCTCGGGCTTCCGCAACCTTGAGAAGCCCTGTGATAAGGGACAGAAGACAGACATGCCAACCCCCAGCGTCAAGACATGCCAACGACACCCCAAAGTTACCATTCTCCTCAGCGAAGGTTGCTGCCCCGACAAGACCCCTTGGAGCGTCTCAACGGAAGAAGGGTAATTAACTAGTGTCCATGCAGACATGGCACCGGGAACGAGCTTCATGAACCCGTCTTAAATCTATGAGGGAGACCCGAACTAGGTGACAAGCTCTGAGCAGGAATCCACGGAAGGAAGAACTAACATCCCATCATCCCGGTTTAGATCAAGGAGCAGACGTCCCTAAACAAAGAACGGATGCTGCCCACCTTTGGAAAGCGGGAATTCGGGGCTACGAGCCGCGTGTCCTCCCATGCGTGACGGACACACGCGCGCGCCCTGGCGTAAAAGCGTCAGAAACAGTCCTATAAAAATATTTCTTCATCATATTAAATGTTGGAAATAATTTCACCATTGAATTTTGTATCTTCATGAACTTGTAATGTTAATATATGTTCAAGTGGAACTAGTGGGTTGAATGTACTCTTAGAAGGTATTTTTTATTTCATAGTTGATTAACATGATTGTCTTGATCTGAACTATTGTTTCCCATTCATTTTGTATGCCTATAATAAAATAACTCATTTCATGACTTTTTGTCAATTATAAAATGTTTTTCATCTAAATAAATTGTTAAGGACATTAATCATGTATCATTATAAGATTACATGTCCAAGATATGGAAGTCCCAACAATATTATCAACCATTGTAAAATATAGATCTTCAAGAGGAACCAAAAAATAATGCTCGGCACATGTGATACATAAATTCACACACTCATGTCATATTTTGGGATTTTTTATTATATTTTATGTCCCATATGTTAATTTACTGTAGAAGT
Source organism: Viscum album (assembly GCA_963277665.1). Taxonomy (NCBI): domain Eukaryota; kingdom Viridiplantae; phylum Streptophyta; class Magnoliopsida; order Santalales; family Viscaceae; genus Viscum; species Viscum album. The sequence goes on along the minus strand of OY728158.1, from coordinate 374,797,361 downwards.
TATTGTAGCAGTTACTATAGAAGTACTGTAGTAGTTACTATAGTAGGCACTGTAGCGGGCACTATAGCAGTTACTATAGTAGTACTGTAGAAGGTACTGTTCGGTACTGTAGCATCTGGAACTATTCACCTTGGTCCACCGGTTTGGGATTGGAGTCCTTAAGGCCTTTGTGCCACCCAAGGCCTTTGGTTCATTAAGGCTTTCGGGCCACCTCATGGCCTTCGTGCCACCTCAAGGCCCTCAGGGCCACTTGATTTGCAGTTACACAGACAGATTCTACAAGGAACCACTCCAGAGCTAGAAAGAGCGGGGCACATCCACTATAGCAGGGCTAAACAGATTTTATAAGAATGAGAGGGTATGGAATTTTCCATTGGTACCGCACTTGTGCACCCCTACACATGGACATGCTAGTCGAACAGTCATGCAAAGGTGGATAGCTGATCATGATGCAGATGCTAGGGGGAGCAGTTTCAAGAAGTCATAGTATGTATGATTTCCTTAATACCTACGGGTCATGTAATATCTTCAAGCCTAAGTATATTGTAATTCCTAAGCCTACGAGCCTTTTAAGGGTTCCCCCTCATCCCTTGAAAATGGGGTTATCAGAAAATCAATAAAAAATAAGGCCTTCGAGCCATTCAGCACCCTATGTAATTTTTTCTAATATAATTTTATCTCGTGTTTCATGATTCTAATTTAGAAGAAAGAGTTATGATAAGATTATTTAATCATTTAGGGAATATAGTTAATGGGAATAGAAATCCTTAAATCTGGTGGGGTCATAATGCTCTTCATGAACTGATGATTGTTATAATATTAGAAATATTTGATACATTTTTATCTACTAGTCTATGAAACCAAACTGAGAAATAATATCTTTTTATGTATATATCTATTCCTACATTCCTTTCACCATCTCATGTATATCTCCTTCTATCTTTATATTCTTTAAATATTTAAGATTTGAAACTCTAAAACTCAAACCATTAATGTGACCATACTGTTTTAGTTGATTCAAAGTTACTAAATGTTGTTTTTATTTAGGAACAATCAATTTCCACTCTTTTGTGTAAATATTATAAAAACTATATGATCACAAATGCATATTTTTATGTAATACTACTATAAAGCATAAAAACTACTATTATGTCATACTTACACATTATTCTCATACTTTTTGTGTGTTTTCATCTACTAATTTTCCATTTATTTATATGATCCTCTTTCTATTATATACAATGTTGGATGAATGTGTATTCGAAGTCAGATTAATCATTCTTCATATAAACAAAACCACCAATGTGGTTTTATGTCACATAAATCTCTTTCTAAATATTTAAAATACAAACCATTTCCCTTTTGAGTAATTTTTACCACTTCATTATTTCACAGTAGGGGTGCATTGGTTTTAATGGAAAATACTTATTTTTATAACTCCATTTTTGTTTAATAAATTATCATTTTGGATTCAAAATAGATAAAATAAAAAAATTCAAATAAAATATTATCATTTACAATACAAAAAAATGATTATTCGTCATGATGACTAATGAACGATTTCAATGTTTTAGGGTTTATAAGACGTGCATATATATCTTGTTGGTTGGGATCACTTTCTCCTCAACATCCATATGATTATGTTTTTTTAGAAGTGTTAGGAAGACTGTATAATCATTTCTAGTGAACATTATGAAAAATATCTTATTGAAATCATCTAAAATAAATAGAAACTACAAGGGATAATGAATATTATTTCAATGTTTCATTATATAGTTTTTCAGTAAAATAGATAAAGTATATCATAAACATTCGCTAATATCTTCCCATATGGTTATATTGAATAAATTCATGACATTATTCCACATATCTATGATAATTAGAACATAAATTATTATTTTAAACCCAAATTAACTAATGAACATTGAATTTTTGTGATCAAATTGTTGGACATGTTGATTCCATCCAACCTAAAATTTTAATCATTTTATTATTACCTTGATAATATTAGTTAACATGATGATTCTTTGATGGTCTTTTTTTCATCCACATGTTGTTGACCCCTTAATAATTCCACAATTTCAGCAACAATTGTGTGTTCTTCCAAATGATTAGTAACATCATCATCAATAGGATTCATTATCTATGTGAATAGTTAAAATTTTAATTTTGATTATGTACATGTTTTACAGAACATGTAATATTATAAGGAAAATCATACTATATTAAGAAAATTAACATATACATAGAACTCTGTTTATTTTCATTAAATATTGATAGGATTTGGATTATTTATTGAGTATAAAAATCTCATCATTGTGGTCCAATTTAATGTATAATACATTGTCTTCATTGGTACCCTCATGTGTTGATTATAATCTCCATATAAATGGGTCATCATCAATTAAATTTTAATCAGATCCTGTAGTTATTTTAGTCACCAAAAAAATTAACTAATTTAATTTTACTAGATCTGGGACATATAATACATTCAACGCTTCTGATTTCATTATGAATGGTTCTTCCATAAACCCTTACTCACTAAAATTCACTTTTATGAAGATCAATTTTTTGACATTAACTATAAATTTGTTGTCAACCCATTTATAATTAAAATTATTCACTTGAAATGTCATATTATCTAACTCCTATATTTTTTTTTCAATTATAATGAAGTGCGACATATTCACAAAAAAAATATTTATATACTTGGAACTAAATATGTGCATCACATATTCCATAAGCCTAACTCAACTATTTCACATCAAACATTGTTCATCTTTTTCCTTCATATAGAGCATATAAACATTAATTACAAAACTAGTGTAAGAGAAAACATTTAAATTTTGTTCCCGGAATAGCCAATGAATTTTTTAAGAAAAAGAATTGGAATTTAGAAATAACTCATTATAAATAAGTTCATATAACTATCATATAAACTATTGATTGCGTGTAATTAATATCCATATTCGAGCCCTTGATGGATTAAAATGTCTACGATTTTCCCTGTGGGATTCATTATATGGAGGAAAGTCTAAACTATTATTTAAAATTTAATGGTGAGTCTTCTCATTCTTATAAATGGTAACTGTAACAACACTTCATCCATAAATTTCTTCCCCCATAATGTTTCCACTGTGATGAGATTCTGGGAGACCAATGTTATCAACATGTGGGTGGTAATCTATATAGAGTTCAATAACTTCATCAAAATTAAATCACTCTTCAATACAACCTCATAAATAACATTAATTTATATTTTACCCCTTAAAAATATTCATATATCATTCAATGGGTTACATCCATCAATAATGTTCATGACCACATAGTTGAATTTATCAAACCTAGTGGACTATCAGGTGGAAAATTATATCAATGAATTATGTTGGGAAGAATTAATCCACTTATCATAACGTGAAAACAATTACACTCTTCGTGATTGGAACCTTTGTAGGGGCTATTACATTACTACATATGGATTTGAAAAGGAATTAATGTTTGGTTAATATTTGTTATACATTTATAGGTAGAATGAAACGTAATGTTATAATAATTAAATATTCATAAAAAAAGACTATAATGTTATTGTGGTCCCAAAAACATAAAATTTTTCTTCTAAATGATATTCATGATATTTCATGGATACCCCTCTAGAAATTTTACACCATTAAAGAAGTTTCATAATTTAAATTTTTCTACTCAAGATAGTGTGTATGTTTTTGGAGGAATAATAGTTTTCCTTTCACCCTTTAGTGGTTCCAACACATCTATTATCTCCATGTAAGTCATGTCAAACATTTTATTAATTCCACATTTTATGATATCTAGAACATTTTTTAATGTGACAACAACAACATTGCATATATATTTTCCTGTGTTCATGAAATCCAAAAAATATATGATGTATAAACAATTCCATTATGGTAATTCCAATAAAATTCATCTATTTTTTCCAACAATATTTTGTAAGGTTTTTCAAAAATGGATTTACAAAATTAATTTCATTATATTTTACTTTATTGGGAATTTGATCACTCATTAGTTGGGACGGTGTTGTACATTTTTCTATATTTCCATTTAATGATGTCGTCCAAGATTGGTATTTATATCCTCAGGGAAAAAAATTAAAATTTCCTAAAAATATAGTCTTTCGAGGAATGTTACAACATAACTGAGTGTGTACCATCTAAACAAATGGTACACCCATACATTCCATTAATGTTATAGCCAAAAAATCCATAAGAAGGAATGTCAATTAACAACCTATAAAACATGGCTCTCAATCTAAAATATTCAATTATTTGAGCCTCATAAAATGTTATACTTGTATCCTGTGTCAATTTTAGATCATCAATCAATGAATCCAAACAGATATCAATATCATTAGCTGGTTTTTTTTGTTTAGATATAGACAAAGACAACATAATGTATTTTTTATTTATGCATGACCACGGTGGCAGGCTCTAAATTACAGACATAACTTTCCCTTTAATGTGAGTACTACTTTGGAAACCAATATGACTTATTACATCTATAGAAAATTCAAGTCAAAGGAATCATGGAATGTTTCCAAATTTTGGATACTCATAATAAATTTTAATACAATGAGGAGAGTTCATTGGGTGTCTTATGTTACCATCTTCAATTCTTGTATCTACATTCCATGAAAATATTCTAATGGATTCTTCAAATCCATAGATAATTTTGAACACTGGAATTAAGGGAAATTACCATACAAAATTTGAAGTACATGGTTAATTTTTCTTGTATCAATCTGTGAAAAACCCAACATATGTTATGAGTTATTCATGTTCCTTATAGAAAAATTTACAATCATTTGTACATGAATTTATTTTATTCAAATATCATACTAATTGAACATAGGATTCACATAGATAAATATATTCTACAAGGAAGATCATTTTCTTTTGGTAACATATCAATCAGGAGACCAAGTAAATTAGTAAATATGGTTACACTCTTTATGTTTTCATATGTCAAATTATATAACATTAATACAACTAACAATTTTGTGTATTTATTACAACTGGTATACAAAAAAATCTTTTCATTGATATTTAACTTCTCAAACAACATTTTTCAATCATGAATGTCATCTTAAATTTTCATTTTAATTTCTCCCATACGATATATGCCATCATTTACACTATTATTCCTATCAACTGATCCATAAATCACAATATCATACTAGTCAGAATGTACAGACATTTTTTAACTTTTAATCCAAAATTTATAGATTCGGTATATTTCATGAAAAATAAAATATTCTTGCAACTTTTTTATGTGAAATATTCTTGAATAAAAAAAATTTAATCATGGATGAATGATTTCAGAAGGGTAAAATTCATGCTCTATTGCAATATTGATGGAATTTTTAACACCAACCACATAATCCTTTTTCATCTGATTAGAATCCATCTAGGTTTGATTCATATACATCATATTATTTTCAATAATATTCATTTTGGTAATTTTCATAAGAAAAAATTTATACTCACTTCAGACACAAAATAATGTAATAATAAATGTTATAATAATAAAATGATAAAATTCATTGAAATTGGAATATTAAACTCATTATGAGAGTGTTTCACATTGATAAACTCTAATTAAAAGAAGAATTTTTATTTTCTAAAACAAATTATGATGGTGTGTGTATAATTAAAGTAGGGAATTAATGATGGTTGAATGCTTGGAAGAAAAGTTATCAAGGTTGAAGCTAAATTCCAATAAGGGGAACCCACATGGGATGATAGCCACCATGATGTGGTTTCCCACTATGGTCGATTGTAGTCATGATTGTATAATAATGATCATACAAGACTATTTTTTTTGAAAGAATATCATCATGCCAATGTTATTGGTGATGATTATGTTTGTTTCTAGAAAATAGTAACATGAAAAGAAACAACCTATGGTGGTTTGATGGTTATATGTTCCCCAATAGAGGGAATAAGTATTAGAACACTCTTAATGAATCATAAATGCTATATGAAGCAACATTTCTAGGATAATAAGAATTGAATTAAGTGTATTGAGATTGATTTTTAGTGTTAAAAATCATTTATGGAATGAATTTTTTATATCTATAAAGATATGAAGAGTAAAATTAAGATTTCATCTATTGAAAAAGACATTGATCAATAGTGTTCACTAACCAAATTATTAATGGTTATTAGTTAGTATGAAATTTTGATGCATAATGATGTTTTTGGTGAGAACCTTTAAAACGTTATATGTGCTAAGAAGTAATTTTATTTCTATATACTCAATAGAAGGTGACTATAACCATAAAAATCAATTTTTTAGGAGTATAATGAATTAAAATTACCACTAGGCACTACAAGATGTAATCTTAGTCAAGTATGAAAAACCTATTGGATCTAATAAACTATTGTGTAGTTCATTTGAGATGCATTATGCATGGAAAATTTACAAATATTGGTTACAACATTGGTGGAGGGCATCATGATTTTTAGTTGGATCACTGCATTATATGTAATGCGGGGAACTGAAAAATTTTTGGAGCTACAAAAACTCCAGAATATTTTCATGTTTTTTTAAATTATTAGAAGATTTTATGAAACTATAAGAATTCATTAAAGTTGTATTTGACTAAAAACAATGTACACTGATTTAAATATGGCTGAGAAAAAAACTCCGCCAATAAAAACATTTATTTTCTTAGTAGACTTCCATTCATTATGGTCTTGCTATTCAAATAAAATATATTAATAATCAATTATCAATTGAAAAATAACATGATTAAAAAATAGTTTTTAGGATGTTGTTTCCAACAACTACTGCACCAACATCAAGAATACATTGATAGTGAAAAAAATATATTAGGAATGAGTATTATTAGAAATTGAGAGACTAAAGTCATTTATGTGTCACAATGTGATTATGTTAATAATTTATTAAAGTGGTATCTATCTGAACATCTCAATCTTTTAAGCATTTCATTATGGAACCTATTTAATCTATATGTTACCCTATTCACTAACTATTAATGAGTTGTATCCTTTATGAATAAGATTCTTTAAGCTATCAAAGAACAAAGGAGGTGGTGTTCTTATGGTTAGTGTAAGTCCAAGCTAGGGTAAAACGATGTTAATTAATTCAGTTCCATCCTTTAGTTTGATAGATCTTGTGAATGGTTATATTTTAGTAGACATTTCATTGTGTTTTTGTAATCAAATAAAACTTATCTTGGAAAATTGTAATGATTTTGATAAGTAAGTGGCTCATTTTTTTCACACCCTTTCATGGTGGTCCACAATTAATTCTATGTTTTATCACCCAAGAACAAGACTATTTATTTTTATGTAGTATTTTAATTATTACTTTTTATTTTTCTTAAAAGGGAATTCCCCTGTGTGGCCTTTTTGATCCCTCCACACAAGGAAACTCCCCTCCCCATGAAGAGTTCACTCCGAAGAGATCCCCAGCCGGGAGGGAGCCATTGCCAGCCAAGATGGCAGAGCGTCCTGGAGGGTGGTAGCCCGATCAACGATGGTTCATCAAAGCAATCCATTAGCACATTGGGAAGCGCCTCATTTTGCCTGATTATTTTAATTCTTATTATTTTTATTTATAGTTCCTTTATGTCGGTGTATATATATAAGTTAATAAAATAATTAATAATATATATTATATATTATATATTCAATATAGTTAGTAATGATTCATATTTACTTATAAAACATAATAAATAAATTAAAAAATGAAATAAGTTGTATTTCAAAATTAAAATTAAATTTTTATAACTTCCTTAAAAAAGAATAATAATATATTTAATAATATCATTAATATGAATTTGATTTAATCCAGTCGGGTACTATTTAAATAGGTACCCATTGTCAGTGTTAAGTGTAACATCCCGGTTCCAGAAGCCATCTAGAGGCACCCTGTACCCGGTTGGTTACATGGCCTCAAGCACATTTCCTGGAACTCCAGAGGCTGCCGACTAGTAGCGAGGGCCTTGGGTGTGATAGTGGGGAAACTATGTCTTCATTGGTTGAGTAATATAGTGGAAAAAATAAATAGAAAAAACAGAATCATGAATAATACATAAAAAAGTAAATAGCAGAAGACTTAAAAATAATAAACTGGAGCACACATATATATATGAATGATGCATGATACATATGTCTAGGAAAGCAGCCAAATAAATCACAATGCATGAATAAAATAATAATAAAGCAAAGTACAAAGAATGCATGTAAACAACTCCTCAGCATCGCAAGCCATAGCTTGGTCTCATGCTCTCCAGCTCTACAACAAATCAAGTACCTGAAGTAGAATGGAGCTTGACCTTATCTATTCTTGGAACAATATAATCTTTTTGGGCCCAAAAGCATGGCCCAAACAGGGTGTGGGACTAAATCCCAGTAGGCAACCACCGCAAGATCTGTGCCTAACAGTCAGTGAATATATGGCAGGTAAAATACAGAAAGCAATAAATAAGGAAGTACTCATCAGTAACAATCCATAGTTTCAAATATCAAGCAACAGCTGAACAAAAAAAAGATAATCAAAAAAGGTAACCCTCTAGGAAGTACCCACAGCATATCCCCTCTGTTCCTACCTAGCAACATAATCAAATGGATAAAAAAATAGGTAACCCTCTAAGAAGTACTCACAACCTATCCCCTCTGGTCCTACCTAAAAAGTACAAGCAACCCTCTGGGCAGTACACTCAGCCTAACCCCTCTTATTCATCTTAAGCATAGAATCTCTGAGAAAGCACTCACCATCAATTCCTCTTATAGTCTCGTATGGTAACTAATGGTGCCCTAGGGAATCACTTACATCTCATTCCCTCTGTGGCCCGTGTCGAGGAACTACAGACACTCTGAAGAAGTATTAAACGTCAATTCCCCATGTGGTCTCGCATCGTAAGTAAAACATACACTTTGGAGAATCCCTCAACGTCCATTCTCCCTATGGTCTACTACACCGAGTTATCACGGCCCTGTGTAAGTCAAGTAAGCATAACAGCATGTATCGACTAAAGTAAACCTCAAGAACTACTTGGCTAGTAGTATACATCATATTAACATGTCAGAACAATAGTCGCACCATCCTACAACTAGGCATGGGAAAGTAAACAGTAACCTAACAAGCAGACTAGACCTAACAGTCAAAATAGGAAAAACATGCATGGGAAAACCCAACCAAAGCATAGCAATTAACCCTATTCACATACAATTATCCTCTACTCAATCATACAAGCATAGAAGTCAAATGATAGGGATAAAACGGTAAACGCGCAATACCCCGTTCATGGGTATTGGAAAAAATTGCACATATAACTCAAAGACTCTCAATGGAAAGGCACAAACCACATACCTCGGCATTGGGAGATCAATATACTTGATTCTTGGGGCTTGAATCCCCTTAGAACAGAAAATATCTAAAAAACTTCTAAAACTTTCAACATGGGATAACTTGAGAAGGAGGGGGAATTGGGAAATGAAGCTCAAGCAGAAGAGAGAGCTTACTGATGTGATTTCAATGCAACCAACGAAGTTAGATTTGGTGAACGGACACTCGGTCAGGGGCTCGGCGAAGATCCATGTTGTTCTCTCACTCTCGAACAAATCAAACCTAGAAGAAGGTGGTTCTTTCCGTCAGACGAGACCCCATTGCATTTAATGAAAAAAAGTACATTGTGTGTACTTTGGAAGTACACGGTGTGTACTTTGGAAGTACACGGTGTGTACTTTCCATTTTCGTACCCTGCATTAGGTGGTCTCCAGGTCACCCCCCATGGTCATGTGTATGGATGCTACACGGCCAACACACGACTACCCATGGTAACTAAGTACATGGTGTGTACTCAGACAATACATGGCGTGTACTTCGAAAATTTCCAGAAATTTTCTTTTTTCTCAAAAATGACTAGAAAAGGAAAACATACCTGAAAAAGAAGATCTGAGTTCTTACAAACTTTCCCCCTTAAATAAATTCAACCCTGAATTTCCCTAGAAAGGCGGCATAGAAGAAGAAACCCCGAATAGCTCTGTCCACTATGATCGTACATCTGCATCCCTCTCCCAAGTCTCGCCCTGTACTCACCCGTGCTACCATAGAACTTGTACCAGAGGAACAAACCAGCCACAAAGTACCTTTATACTATGATCGACAATCCGGATAGGATGCTCCTAAAATGATGCATCCACTTCCAACTTAACCTCCTTGGGTTGGAAAACATGAGATGGGTCTGAGAAGTAACTTCAAAGATGAGAAACATGGAAAACGTCGTGCATAGCCCGATACCTCTGAGGTAACATCAACTGATAGGCAACCATCCCAACTCTTTCCAACACCTCAAATGGTCGGACGTACCTCGGTGAAAGCTTACTCTGTCTCTTAATCCTATTGTGTCCCAAACTCAGTGTGACACGCAGGAAAACCAGATCACAAACCTCATACTCTAGAGGTCGTCTCCACTAATTAGCATAAGTCTTTTGTCGTGACTATGTAGTAGTCATCCTCTTTCGAATCAACTCAATCTGCTTTGTGGTCTCTTGTACAAGAGGAGGTCGCATCATAGCTTCTTCTCCTGCCTTCATCCAACATAAGGGTGATTGTTATGGCCTATTGTACAAATCCTCATAAGGTGTCATCTGAATTGTTTCTTGAAAACTATTATTGTAGGAAAACTCCACAAGAGGTTTTTACTTCTCCGAGGAACCTCTAAAATTCAGAATACATGATCGAAGCATGTCCTCAAGCACCTGAATCGTATGCTCAAACTGGCCATCTGTCTGGGGGTAGAGAGTTTTACTCAAAAGTACCTATGTACCCAAAGTCTTCTGAAGCCCCTACCAAACCCGAGAAGTAAAACGGGAATCTCTGTCTGAAACAATGCAGTGTGGAACTTCATGTAAGCGCACAATCTCACAGATGTACAATCGTCCCAACTAATCAATACTGAAGGTCTCCTTGATCAGTAAAAAGTGAGCAACCTTCATGAGTCTATCAATTACAACCCAAACTTCATCATTCCCTCAAGGAGACCTCAGTAAACCTATCACGAAATCCATCACAACATCATTCCACTTCCACTCGAGAATGGGTAACTGCTATAAAAGCCTTGCTGGTCACTGATGCTCTGTCTTCACCTGTTGATAGGTGGAACACCTCATGATGAAAATAGAAACATCTCTCTTCATACCTGGCCACCAATACTGACGGTGTAGATCATGATATATCTTGGTGACACCATGATGAACTGCCCAAACTGAGGAATGAAAGTCCCGCATCATCTCCTCGCATATGTCTGCTGGCACCCATATGCGACCTTGGAAATAAAAGATCTCATCCTCGCCTATAGTCCATCCTGGAAAAGGTTCCTCTCATGACACACTCTCTCGTAGGACTAGGCCTTCTGTGTCTGATATCTGCCTCATTCACACTCGATCAAGAAGGGTAGAGATAACAGCTACATAAGAAAGAAATGTCTGCCTCTTTCTGTTGTGCACCTCCAAATGTATCTCAAAGAACAGAGATATAAACTGCCACTCACTCTTGGCCTCCTGAAATTCCTGTAACTGAGTCCTCCTGCTCAATGCATCAGCTACTACATTACCTTTCTCAGGCGTATAGGCAAGATCGAAATCAAAAGACGGAAGATACTCGACCCACCTACGCTATCACAAATTTAGATCACACTGAGTGAAGATGTAATGGAGTCTCTTATGGTTGGTAAAAAACACAAAATGATCTCCCAGAAGATAGTGTCTCCAACAGTATAAGGCATGAACAACTAATGCCAACTCAAGATCGTGTGTTGGGTAATTCCTCTCATGTGGTCTCAATTGTCGAGACCCATACGCAACGACTCCTTCTCCCTGCATAAGCACAGATCCTAGCCCAATACCTGAAGCATCACAGTACATAGTATAGATTTTTCCTGGATCTAGAAAGACTAGTATTGGTGCTAAAGTCAACCTCCTTTTCAGCTCCTAAAAGGCTGACTCACAAGAATCTGTCCACATGAACTTTGCACCCTTCTTAGTCAGGCCCATAAGTGGCACTGCTAAGCATGAGAAGTCATGAATAAAGTGTCTATAGTATCCAGCTAGCCCTAGAAAACTTCGTACCTCAAATATTTTCTTCTACTTCTCCCAGGAGACTACTGCTCTCACTTTCTCTGGGTCCACAGATACTCCTGTCTCTGAGATAACATGACTCAAGAAGTGAATTTAATCCATCTAAAAGTGGCATTTTGAGTGATTAGCATATAACTGATGCTCTATTAGTGTACTCAAAATGATCTCAATATGGGTGGCATGGTTGCATCGAGTGTGAGAGTACACCAAGATATCATCCAAGAAGCCACCACAAAGGAATCCAAGTATGGATGGAATACTCAGTTCATCAGTGCCATGAAAACTGCAGGTGCGTTTGTGAGCCCGAACGGCATAACCATATGCTCGTATAGACCATACCAACTCCAAAAGGTTGTGAGAGGTATATCAGATGGTATAAAATGCAACTGATGATAACTAGAATTTAAGTCAATCTTTGAGAAAACCCGGGCTCCTCGAAGATGATCAAAGAGATCATCAATCCTCAATAATGGATATCGTTTCTTGACCGTCAACTAGTTCAACTTTCGATAATCCACCCAAAGCCTGAGGGTACCGTCTGCCTTATTCACAAAAAGGACAGGAAAACCCTAAGGAGAAGTACTGGGTCAGATGAAACCCTTTTATTGCAACTCCTCTAACTGCTTCTTGATCTCCTGTAACTCTAGGGTAGCCATCTTATAAGTAGGAATGGACACCATTTCTGCTCCTGAAACAATCTCAATAAAAAAGTCTACCTCTCACTCTAGAGGAAAACCTGAAAAGTCCTCTGGAAAGAAATCCCTAAAACGATCCACCACTGGAGGGAAGTCTAACTGTGAAGTCCCCTGGTCATCCAGATACAGACTAGAAATCTGGGTTATAACTCCTCCCAACCCATGATTCTCTGGTCCCTCTCTGCTCGCATGGACATCCCACTCGCCCTTATGAAGAAACGATATTCCCTCTAGTGATGTGAAACTCACCCTGCGATGATAACAGTCGACAACTACCTGGAAGGGAACTAACCAGTCCATTCAGAGAATGACATCATAGCCTGTCATCTCTAAGACATAGAGGTCCCATAAAAAGTGACACCCACCAACCTCTAGGGGCACTCCTTTCACTGACGTACACTCTCCATTCTAGTCCCCAACAGAGTGTCTAGCATCAAGATATCAGCATAAGAAAAGATACAGAGACCAAGGCTCTCCATGATAGAAACAGATATAAAGCTATGAGATGCCCCTGTATCAAAGAGTGCATAAGCTAAAACTAGGGAAACTAAGATCGTACCTCGAACTGTAGAAGGTCCAGGATCCTGCCCCTGTTGGGTCTACTCCACTACAAAAGTCTGACCACCCTGAGCTGATCCACCCTGTTGTCGCTGAAAACCGGGTGTCTGGATACCATGTCCACGACCTCTACCTCATCCTGAATGGCTAGAAGAACTCCAATTCCCAGACTGGTGAGAAACTGGTGGTGCTGCTCCTGAACGAGGAGTCATAGAATAACCCCTTTCACCAGCTGTTGGTGAGAAGATCTGATAGAAGTGATAAAGATGATTCATCTTACTGCAAAATCAGCACTACACTGGGTCTCTCGGGCAGTGTGGGCTCGTATGCCCTCTCTTCTCGCATTGGTATCACACCACCTAACTACCAGAGGAAGTATCTCACCTCCGTGGATCTCCGCACGAAGACTCCCTACAGTGCTTCCTGCTATCGGTAGGAGGGATACTAACTCCAGATGCCGAGCTTCCCTGGCTCACAACTCCAGAATCCCTCAGATTATGATCAGTGATTAGTGTCTAGTTGACGATAGAAGTGATAGAGGTCAACCAGAAGATGTTCACCTGCGGTCGGATGTCGTGCCTCAGACCATCCTCAAACTTCCTTGCTATGAATAATTGATCCCCTCCTGAAATAGGCGTGAAATGTTGTAGCTTAGTAAAACGAGAAGAATACTTCATAACTGAAAGAGTACCCTACTCCAAACTCATAAACTCTCAAGCTTGATCGGCCCTCAAGGTCTCTGGATAGAAGTAGTCATATAAGATATGCTGGAACTCATCCCAAGACATGACCTGCTGGCATCCAGCCTGTGAGATCACATCCCACCATCTCTTGGAAGAGTCCCAAAGAATATACGTAGCGATCTTGACTCTCCTCTCTAGAGGCATCTCCAGATGCTCGAAGATAGAAAGTATGGATTCTAACCATGACTCTACAGCCTGAGGTCCTCTTTCCCCTGTGAAGGTGGGAGGATGTTGCTGCTGAAAGACCCGCGTCAATTCTTCCATCGACGGGGCAGGAGGTGGTGCTCCCTGAAAGGTCTACATAATCCTCATAAAGTATTCCCTGAACTGTGCATCAACACCTCCGTCCGGTATAATGGTGGGTGCCAAGACTGGCATAACAAGAGGATCTTCATGTAGTCCCTAATATCCACATCCGGGGTCCGATCACTATCCTGCAACTAACATACAACCAGAGGACGTCTTGGCGACATGACTCTGCAAGGTCAAATGCACACCATAGATCAAGATTATCACATACTAAAAACTAGAAGGTATATGAAGAGAACAGAAGAAAGAAATATTCGAGTTTTACAGAACATGACTACACAGCATGTATAACCCCTACACGGTGTGTTCCCTTAAACCATTCAAATGGGCATGTACTTCTGCCAAAACTGGTCATGTAACACCCCAAACACACAACGTGTTGTTCTAACACACAGCGTGTACTTGAATCCTCTTCCCCTGTCTGAGTCCTTCTACATGGCTAAGCCACATAGTTCTCTTTAGAACGATACTACACGGCGTGTTAGTGCCAAACATAGTGTGTACTAGATGAACCTCACTGACCTGTGTTGTTAGATACATGACCGGTTACATAGATCACACTACACGACGTGTTCTAGGTGGACATGATGTGTATGAGAAAGGGTAACACTGACATATGTTTTTTTACATGGTTAGGTACCTAGGTTACACCACACGGCATGTTCCAGATGAACACGGCGTGTACGAGAAGAATTTTTCAGGCTGTGTTGTTAGTGACACGGCCGGTTACACGGCTCTACCACACAGCGTGTAGATCCTCTACATGGCGTGTATTACCAAAGATTACAAACCCTGTGTCCCTGCCTATACAGTCAGAGATCGAGTTGGAGACTACATGACGTGTACATACAATACACAACGTGTACTTAAGAAAAACAGTTTCTTCCCGAACAGAAGAACACATGGTGTGTATTCAAAACTACACAGTGTGTATTCTGGGTTTTTCCAGACAATAAGGCTCAGAAACTACTCTGGATCCCCTAAAACACTGAAAAAACACTAAAGTTCCAAATTCCAATTTGTGAGGGCCCATACTCCCTGTGAATCAAATCTTGGCATCTTATACATGTCATAACAAGGTAAACAAGTCAATGATCCACCAAATTCTGATTCATGAGGGCCCATAACACCTCAAGAACAAAAGTTTGGCGTTCATTACAACAAAACCTTACACAAACGATGCCCTATCAAACAGCAGGTATTTTATCAAGGCAATTATCACAACAACATGCATATTCTACACAAAATTTATCACAACAACATGCAATCACTAATGCACTCTAAAATGGCATGGCAAGAATGCATGACGTGTGATTTCTAGCAAGTTCCTATATGATGCATGAGATGGCATACCCTCATCTCATCGGGTTGCAACAGAAATAGAACCTCAATAACATCAACAGTAACAACAAAAACATGTGAATCACTCAAGGTAAAATCAAATCATCTGTAATAATTGACAAAACAGAATAATTGCAATAAACGAGGTATATTGGCTTTTCCCTATACACGGGTTAGAAACTCCTAAGAACAACTTATTACCAAGTACCTATTCCTTCTTATCCTTGTCTATAGGCCCTAAAAAGTAAGTTAAGAGAAAATAATTCCTCTAATACAACTTTGTAACGTCTCGATTCTGGAATCCACCCAGAGATGCCCTGTACCCGGTTTCTCACATGGCCTCAAGCACATTTTCTCAAATACCAGAGGCTTCCGACTAGTAGTGAGGGCTATGGGTGTGATAGTGGGAAAACTATGCCCTCATTGGAAGAGTAACATAATAGAAGAAATAAATAGCAAAAACGGAAGAAGGAATAATCCATACAAAAGTAAATAGCAGAATATTGGAAAATAATAAACTGGAGAACACATATATATATATGAATGATGCATGATAAATATGTCTAGAAAAGCAACCAAACAAATCACAATGTTGGAATACAATAGTACTAAACACAAGTACAAAGAAATCAAGTAAACAACTCCTCAACATCGCATGCCATAGCTTGGTCCCATGCTCTCCAGATCCACAACAAATCATTTACCTGAATTAGAAGGGCTCTTGACCTTATCTATACCTACAACAATATAATCTGTTTGGGACCAAAAGCATGACACAAACAGGGTGTGAGACTAAATCCCAGTAGGCAACCATCGCAAGATCTGTGCCTAATAGTCAGTGAATATATGGAAAGTAAAGTACAGAAAGCCGTAAACAAGTAAGTACTCAGTAGTAACAATCCATAGTTTAAAATATCAAGCAACAGCTAAACAAAGTAGATAGTCACAAAAGGTAACCCTCTGGGAAGTACCCACAGCCTATCCCCTCTGGTCCTACCTAGCAAAAAAATCAAACAGATAACACAACTGGTAACCCTTTGGGAAGTACTCACAACCTATCCCCTATGGTCCTACCTAAAAGGTACAAGCAACCCTCTGGGAAGTACACTCAGTCTAACCCCTCGGGTTTAGCTTAAGCATTGACTCTCTAAGGGAGAACTCACCATCAATTCCTCCTATAGTCTCATATCATAACTAAAGGCACTCTAGGGAAGCACTTACGTCTCATTCCCACTGTGGCTGCGTCAAGGAACTACATATGCTCTGAGGAAGCACTCAACATCAATTCCCCATGTGGTCTCACATCGTAAGTAAAACAGACACTCTGGAGAAGCCTTCAGCATCCATTCTCCCAATGGTCTACTACACCAGGTTCTCACAGCCCTGTGTAAGTCAAGCAAGCATAGAAGTGTGTATCGGCCAAAGTAAACCTCAAGAACTACTTGGCTAGTAGTCTATATCATATCAGCATGTCAGAACAATAGTCACACCATCCTACAACTAGGCATGGGAAAGTAAACAGCAGCCTAACAGGCAGACTAGAAACAACTGTCAAAACTGGAAAAACATGCATGGGAAAACCCAACCAAAGCATAGCAATTAACCCTATTCACATACAATTAACCTTTACTCAAGAATACAAGCATAAAATACAAATAATAGGGATAAAACGGTAAACACGAAATACCCCGTTCATGGGTATTGGAAAAAATTGCACATATAACTCAAAGACTCTCAACGGAAAGGCACAAACCACCTACCTCGGCGTTGGGAGATCAATATACTTGAGTCTCAGGGCTTGAATCACCTTAGACCACCGAATATCTACAAAAACGTCTAAAACATCCAATAGGAGATAACTTGAGAAGGATGAGGAATTGTGAAATGGAGCTCAAGAAGAAGAGAGAGTTTACCAATGTGATTCCAACGCAATCGACAGAGTTTGATTCAGTGAACAAACACTTGATCGGGGGCTCGGTGAAGATCTGCATCGTTCTCTCGTTCTCGGACAAACCAAACCATGAAGAAGGTGGTTCTGTCTATCAGACGCGACCCTAGTGTGTTTAAAAAAAGTACACGACGTGTACTTTCCGTTTCTGTACCCCACATTAGGCGGCCTCCAGGTCACCCCCACCTGGTTGTGTGCATGGTCGCTACACGGCCAGCACACGGCTACCCGCGGTAAGCGAGTACATGACATGTACATAGACAGTACACGGCGTGCACTCAGATAGTACACGATGTGTACTTCGAAAATTTCTAGAAATTCCCCTTTTTCTCAAAAAGGACCAGGAAAGGAAAACATACCTAAAAAAGAAGATCTGAGTTCTTACATTAAGTTTGATTGATGAATACATCATTAGTTGATAGATGTTTTGTTTGTTTTTTTAATATTATGATACCTCACATTATTGATTGAATTTAAATTTCAAAAAGGGATATTTGAAATTTTTCAATGCTTTATCTGTGAACACTACAATATAAAGTACCATTATTTGGGAAAGAATGGTTTTTGTAAACAATAAAAAACGTGCAGCCTTTATCCGTAAAAAACAACCCTTTTTTGCTAGCAGTGATAAAGGTTAAGGTAGGTGTTTAGAGTCTCTCTACCTACGAGAGGGTGCTCCAGTATGGCTCGTGGATCCATGTGAATAAATAACGGATTACCTACATTCTAGAACCATAAAGACAATTGGAAAGGGAAAATATTTAAAAGGCCTTTAGTTTGCAATCAGCCCCATATCCAGGGTAGTAGATTCAGAAGGCAACATGATCCTCTAGTATGGCCTAGCGCTCCATGAAAATAAAACAAGGATGCCCTTCATTCTAGACACATGACAATTGGATAGATAAAATATTTCAAAGTCCTTTTGTTTGAAATCATCTCTGAATCCCTCAAAATATTTCATTCTAGGTATTGTAGTTGCGGTCATAGAACAATGCTACCCTGATCACCCAAAAATCCTTATATCCAAACAACCAACACCATTCCTAAAATCCTAGGGATACCTCATAATCAAATAAAAAAATCTTCATTAAGCCCTACCACCCATCTTACCTAATCCCCCACCTATCCCAAAATCCATTCATCATGAACAATCAGCCTCCTGAGACATCCCCACTAATACTTCCACATTTTCCACCAATTGTTCTTAACAAAATCCCATTCAAACTAACTACAAATGTCCCTAGAAGGAACTGACCATGGATGAGAAAATTTAAAGGGCAATATGACATCGACCACTATGAATTAAGGTGTTTCTTAATTCATTTTTTCATGTGAAATTTGTTACTAAATATTCTACAATTTAAATTTTATTTACACCCATGTTTTATATGCATTTTATTATGCTAGATATATACTGATTTTGGACCTATTTCTATTGGGATGATTGTATGAGGGCTGTTTGCTGTACGTGTTTTTTTAAAGTGACATGAACTGGAACACCAGTCCATGCATCAGGAATTTATTAAATCAAAATGTTACAATGGAAACATGAGGTGTAATACGCTTACACCATCACCAAGTTGTAGAGATAATTCAGGTTAGACAATGAAGAATAGAGGAGAAAAAAATGAGTTTCCAGACCTGCTCTTTGTTTCATGAGAGAATTCTTCTTTTCCATAAAGAGACCATCCAAGCTCAACTGTACTGCAGACTGCATCAAACCAGTGGAACAAAAAAGGGGTTCTGGAAACTCCTGTAATACACCAAAAAACTGCTGGCAATAATGACCACCTTCGCACCCCACATTAGAATATGAAACCTGTGAAGATATTTCCTACACAAGAGAATTAAACCGAGAGTCTAAAGAAGTGCAGTGTTAATTAAGCCACAAGAAGATATAGTTAGAAAGCTCCAGAACCAATCAACTCCCAACCAACCAAGCAGACCAGACCCGAGGATTCAAGCAGAATCTACTTCATGTTGCTGCACCACATCAACATCCAATAGTGAGAAAAATAGTAGCATTGACAACCAACATGTGATCCAAAAGTTAGACCAACAACAACGCTCCAAATGTCTCTGAGAGCACTTGGGAAGTCTGATAAACGACAGACTAAAAGACAAAAAACAAAGTGTAATCCAAGAATACAATCTGCCATGACATACGATCAAAAATGGAGATAGAAAATGAAAAGAGTCCTCAAAGTCCCAACAAGATCGATGCAAGTCAAAGTCAGAACATCAAATCAAAAAGGATTAATTCCAAACAACTATTATTCCCAAGGAATAGCATTGAAATCAAAACGAGGATTCCTTTTAAATTCTTCCACCACTCTAAGGTACATTCTCTTCCTGAGCTGTAAGTAGTTGCCATCCATCATTTCCCCATTCTTGTATCGTCGGAATGCATGTACGTCATTATCATCCATCCAAGCTCCGAGTTCCTCAGAGATATCCAAATTCTATATCAATTTGGAAGGTATCCCTATAAAGAGGGTCATTTTCAGGATCACTATTAGAGCAATCTGAGTCTGATGATTGAGAGGAGGTAGCTGATTGTGCTATAGTTATGGGATGTGAAGGGGCATCATCCAATAACGGGGGCACTGGAGAATGAGAATTTTCAATCTTGGCATGAGACAGTGACCTTGTAACAATAGTTCTTTCCATCTCGGAATAGTCTCTACGCTTTCTAGTTTTTCTAGGATTGGGGGTGATGAAGCCATCGACATCAACCATGGTTTTTTTTCCTTTTCTGGCTCTCGAACTTAAATAGGTTTCTTCAATCTGACTAGGCTGATCGTCAACCTCCTAAGAAGAGCTTTCAATATCAAAAGCATCATTTTTATCCTTATTTTGAGATTCATTGACTTTAAGGTGCTTCTCTTGTTCCTCAATCAGGGGTGAAAGCACCATATTATGGTTATTGGGATTATTTGAAGGATGAATGAGACATGTCTTGTCCTTATCAGAATGCTCACCCTGTTCCAAAGGAGTGTCTGCAATATCTTCGTGGTTGTATAGAGTGCCCTTAGAGGACAAAGTCTCAGTGAGAAGTTTAGGGATATCAATGGGATTTGGGGGTGGTGTGTTAGTAGCTGTCCTTATTGTTTGATCCTTTTTGGAAGCAGTCCTTTCCACCTAAATGAGCATGGCACGAGGTGGTTGAGGTTCAAACTTTTGAGACTCACAATCCGTCAACAAATGACAAATTCTAGAACAACATTTACAGTAAGCTGGAACATTCTCAAAAATAACGTCCTGAATAAAATCAGAATCTCCATTTTGAATCCAGAAACGAGAAGGTAGTTCGCACGATATATCAATTTCTATGCAAATCCTAGCTACTGAAGGCCGAGACAAATTCAAGGTAGCTGATTCAAGTCTAATTGAAATTCCAAATAGATTAGCAATTGCAAAGAGAGCACCATGCTTGAAAAGATGCAGGGGTAGACCAGGGAACCCAATCCAGAAATGTCGAAGTCCGGAGACCACTTGAAAACTTTCATAAACAACTCTCCAATGGACCAAGAGCCCCGAGTCCAGAAATGATTATAGTCGTTCTCCGAAGAAAAACGAAATAAAACATGCGTTGAAATCATCACACCAATATGAAAATTAATAAAATCGATGTTTTCGTTTTGCGCAGAAATAGAAGGGAGGGACGAATCTTGACAAAACTTCCAATGTTGATGATATCCACTGCTTCAGGAATGCATGTCGTCTATATTTTGTGAAAACTGCGTGTACTGAACCATTCTTTCATCCTTGTGGTTCTTCACACCTGCTTCGTGGTATCCCTAGATAGGGAAAACGGTTATGATTTGCGAAGCGGCTCGTATGGGGTTTTCAATGCCTCTGCCGGGCACTCCCCAAAGCAGCGATTCACCCTCCGGCTTCTTGGCTCCCTTTAGCGGTGTGATTTCGGTTCTCCCCGGGTGAAGCCCTAGTAGTGCAAAGATTTGAATATCATCTTTCGCTGCTGAAAACCCCTCCTTTCTTGTTGGACTGGGAGGTGTGGGGCTAGTCGGTGAGGTGGAACCAGTCAAGGGTGGCAGACCCCGGTTCTTGTGGCAACACTAGATCCGCGGGAGTCTAGATCTAGGAGGTTTGCGATGAACCAGATCCGACGCGACGAGATTTTGTTGACTCTGAAGGCGGCGTGTCAGGGTTCTGTTTTGCAACGAAGAGGTTTTGTGGGACATGGACTGCTTGTGTGACTAGGACTAGCTGCGCTGTCCACCATGGCTTGAAGAGATCAGGACCGCCAGACCAGTTTTGGGCCAACATTGTGAGTATTAGTTTACAATTTCATTTCATTTGAGATCTGTAAATTTCTGCTTGTTCTCAGTCCTGCCAGTTGGTCTGGTTGTTGTATTGTTACTACTTTGGTTTCTTTGAAAGAAATAAAACGCGCGTGTGGGTGTGGATGGTGTTCCTGCCGGGCAGTAGACCCCACTAAGGAACTGAAGCAGGTTAAATACCCTGTCCTCTTTACTATTCTGCATTTTTGCAATTTTTTTCGTTCTTGTAATATCAACACACAACTGCGGGTCAATTCTTGTATATTGTGGTGGTGATTTTGCCATTCCTTTGCCTCATTCAACCATAACAAGTGGTATTAGAGCCTACGTGCTGTTGTGCTGCTGGAGTTTGATATTTTCTTGATCTGCCTTCAGTTCATTATTGTTTTATGCAAGCTTTCTTGATAGAATTTGGTTTACAGCCCCTTGTTAACCTGTAAATTTCATTTTGTTGTCGGTTCTTTAATCTGCCTACTTGCTACTGCCTTTTTCTTACTAGCTGTCACTATTTATAGGTTTATTAAAAATGTATCTTGCTTTAATGGAACCTGGGTAATTGTTATAATTACATTTCGGATTTGTAATTCTAGTTTATTAATACAGCTTAGTTGCCAGCACCCTGTTGAAAACCCCTTAGTACCATGTTTACAGTTTTATTAAAATTGGCTTGCTGAGTTCCGCCTATAGTTTGTCAATACTGGTTTATTGCATCACTGTTTAACAGTTTTTATAAACGGATTGCTTGCGATGGAAATTTTTGTGTCTCGGGTTATGGGGTAGGAGGGGTTTGTACTAGGTTGGCCTAAGCAAGAGTGTTTCGGTTAGCAGTGGGGTGTGTGGCAGGGTTTGTCTGTCTGGTTGTTTTGGTCTCTTAGTTCTGCTTTTGGCCTCATGAGAGTGAGCAGGTTTAGCTCAGGTTTGGTCCTCTAGTGTGTCATGGTCTTTGGCTGGTTTCTCTTGGTTGTGACCCAATGCGAGTGGTGATTGGGCATAGGCAGTGTGTAGAGTGACAGTGTCATATGAATAGGTTCAATGATTATTGAGCTTCATGGCGGTTCTGTCGAGATCACTTTAGCGGTGTTAGGTGGTTACTAGATATCATTGGGGATAGACTATGATGGGATCTCTTGGTCGGTAGTGGGCTGCCCTTGGATCAATGATGTTCTTGTAGGCTTAGAGTTTGCCCTTATGACTCTTAGGACTGCATGATTTTTTCAATGGTACCCGGTTTTGAAGAACCTCTCCTGTTGGGTTGGTTTAGTTTGTGCGTCTGTCTAGTGTTCTTTAGTGGGGCTTTGGGTTTTCCTTCTTCATATCCTAGGAGGGTCGAGCTTCTTGGAGGTTACCAGGTATGAGGATAGTAAGTTGTTGGGTAGTGGTTAGAGAAGCATGTTCACGGGGAGATCTCTGGCTAACCACCAGACATCATGATGGTACTGCTGGTATCTCTTTGAAGATATTAGATGGGTACAGGTAATTTGGTTCTTGATGTTTTTAGTTGTCTAGAATAGGATGGGTTTTCCCTTGTTCGGTAGCGGGCTGCCCTTGAGTGCTAGGTCTGTTTACTTTTGGTTTCGAGTTATATTTAGGACCGGGGCTATATGGGTTCTACATCGGTTGAGGTTAGGAGGTGTCTTCCCCTGTTGCATGGTTCTAGGAATTAGCTTCTCCTTAGGTGGAGAGTCTTCTGGGTCTATCTTAAATTTAGGTGGAGTAAGTCTTGTGCTTTGTTTGCTTGTTTTCTTTCATTTTCATGAGATGTTTTCTTTACTATTACTTTTTGCACTCGACTTTCTTAGTTATCTGAGTTTGATTTGTCTTGGTTTTAGAGGATTGGTACTGCTGTGTTTGCTACTTCTATGCAGGTACTAGTGAGCAGTTCAGGACATCCTCGTTGACATGGTCTCAACGGTCGGCTCCGGTAAGTGCAGATATGCATTCTGTTTATGTTTAGAGGTTTTTTTCTCTAAGCATATGTAGTAGTTTATATGGAATTGATGAGGGCCAATGTGTGTCACATTGAAACACATGTTGGACATAAGCATTGAATGGTTTCACTATCACTGTTTACTGTCGTTTTTTTTTTTGTTTTTCTTAGGCTGTTTAACAAGTTTTCTCGATTCAATTGATAGGTTAGGTGCCATAAAATCGCCAAATTTACTTGAAAAGGGTGGATATTTGTGAAATAAGGTTTCTTAATTCGTTTTTTCTTATGATTTTTTTTTGCTAAATATTCTATCAATTACATTTTATTTACACCCATGTTTTATATGCATTTTATTATGCTGGATATATGCTGCTTTTGGGCCCTTTTACTATTGGGTCGCTATTGTGAGGAATGTTTGTTGTACGTGTGATATGTTGGCAATTCATGATATATTATTCGGCTTATTTTCCACCGTTGATGATATCCACTGCTTCTTGAATTCTGGCCATCTATATTTTGAGCAAACTGTTCGAACTGAACCGTTCTTTAAGCCTTGCGGTTTCGCACACCTGCTTCGTGGTAACCCTATATAGGGAAAACAGCGACGATTTGCGAAGTGGCTCCCATGGGGTTTTCAATGCCTCTGCCTGGCGCTTCCCAAAGCAGCGATTCACCCTCCGTCTTCAGCGGTGTGATTTTTTGTTCTCCACGGGCAAAGCCCTGCTAGCGCACAGTTCAGAATATCCTCCATCGAAGCTGGAAAAATACCCCTTTGCTACACATGGAGGTACATGTCTCGTCGGTGAGGAAGAACCAGGCAAGGGCGGTGGACCCTGGTTCTTACGGTAGAACTAGATCCGTGTGAGTATAGATCCAGGTGGTTTGTGATGAACCAGATCCAACACGACGAGGTTTTTGTTGACTCTGAAGGATGCGCGTCAGGGTTCTGTTTTGCAACGAAGAGGTGCTGCGGGACATGGCCTCCTTGTGTGGAGAAGACTAGCTGCGCTATCCAACAAAGCTTGAAGATATTTGGACCGCCAGACCAGTTGTGGTTCTACATTTTGATTATTTGTTTTCAATTTCTTTTCATTTGAGATTTGTAAATTTATGCTTGTTCTCTGTCCTGCTGGTTGGTCTGGTCGTTGTAATGTTACTATTTGAGATTTGACACTTTACTGTTATGTATTTTTTCAATTTTTTTTGGTTCTGATAATATCTGTTGGAATTTTAAACAAAAACCACGCTTCAAACCTGCTCACGTTGTTTCATCGGTGTTATTTATTACATGCACATTTTTTCCTTCCATGGGTTTATGTCCATTTATTTTCTTTGAATGAATTTAATGTTCCTTATTTAATATTTGGTATTTCTTTGTAATGTCATAAATGCTTTGCATTTAATGTTTTAGTATTTCTTTGTACCGTCATAAATGCTCTACATTTAATGTTTTGGTTTTGCTCTGTACCGACATAAATGCTCTGCATTTAATGTTGTGGGTCTATAAATTGATGTAATTGTAGTATGAAATTATTGTGAAATAAAAAGCTTGAAATCTCTTTTGTGTTGTATGCTAATTTTATTCCTCTCAAATTTCTCGGCTTGTATAGTCAACAAACTGGTATCAGAGTTCGGTTACCCAGATCCTCCAATTTTTTAAAGATGACTGCAATTCAGCCGCAAGTTCCGAAGCTGTCTAATGACAACTACGAAAGATGGTGCATCCAAATGAAGGTGTTATTCGGGTTACAAGAATTATGAGAGATCATCACTGACATTTATATTGTACCCTCTATGGAGGAAGAAGTCGTCTTCACGAATAAAGAAAATACGGGTCTCAAAAATCAAAGAAAGAGAACAAGGCGTTGTTCCTCTATCAAGGGTTGGATGAATCAACGTTCGAAAAGATTGCCGAAGCAATATCAAGCAAGCAAGCTTGCGATACCCTTCCCACCATCTTCAAAGGTGTTTATCGAGTGAAGCGGGCACGCCTTCAAACATTAAGAGCGGAATTTGAAGCGGTGCACATGAAAGAATGTGAGAGTATCTCCGATTATTTCTCAAGATTAATTATTATTGTTAACAATTTGAAACGGATTGGTGAAAAAGTGGATGACATTCGAGTTATTGAAAAGCCACTTCGATCTCTCACAACCAAGTTTGAGCATGTGGTTGTGACAATCGAATAATCAAAAGATTTGGAGAAACTGTTCATTGAAAAACTGATGGGGTCGTTGCAAGTGCATGAACAACAGATGCAAAAGAATGTCGATTCAACAATAGAGCATGCCTTAGAGTGCAAGTTGACTCTACAAGAACAAAAGAATGACCACACGCAACAAGACAGTCATCGTGTAAGAGGAAGAGGGCGTGGATATTATCCAAGCCATCAACAAAAGCAACAAAATCCTACAAGCTTTCGTGGAAGATGGAATGGTGGAGGTCGATTCACACGTGGTCGTGGAAATGCAAAGAACATTCAATGACACAACTGTAAGAAATTTGGCCATTATGGTTCTGATTGTTGGAGCAAAGTGGATCATGATGAACAATCCAACTATGCTGAAGCATCTCATCATGAAGAAGAAGGTACCACACTCCTCCTCGCACAAGAAAAGTCATGTGAACGCCTTGATGTGTGATATCTCGACACGGGTGCAAGCAACCACATGAGTGGTAACAAAGAATTGTTCGAGGAACTCACAGAAGAAGTTTGTGGTGACGTGAGATTTGACGACTCATCAAAGGTACCCGTGATTAGCAAAGCTAAAATCAAAATTTATCAGAAGAATGGTGAGCCAAATTACATCTCTAATGTGTATTATGTACCAAACATGAAAAACAATATCATTAGTTTTGACCAACTCCTTGAGAAGAGGTATGTTATATACATGGAGAATTCTTCTTTGTCTATAAGGGATGCTTACAGGAGACTTGTTGCTCAATTCCAAATGGCGAAGAATTGCATGTTTCCACTACGTATCAACACAAAGGTCGATGAGTGTCTCTTGGGACTCATGAAAAATGACTCATGGAGATGACATATGCTCTTTGGACATCTGAATTTTAGCAGCCTTAAATTTCTATCCTCATCAATCATGGTGCGTGGATTGCTGGTGATTGAAGTTCCAAATCATGTGTGTGAGGCGTGTACACTCAGCAAGCAAAAAAGGAACTCCTTCCCAAGTGGAGTGTCCAGAAGAGCAAATGAACCACTTCAGTTAGTTCACACCGATATCTGCGGACCGCTTGAAGTACCCTCACTTGGAGGTAATATGTATTTTATTACCTTCATTGGCGATTTTAGCAGGAAACTCTAGGTGTATTTGCGATCTTTAAAATGTTCAAATCTCGTGTTGAAGTTGAAAGTGGTTATAGAATCAAAGTTCTCAGATCTGACAGAGGTGGAGAATACACTTCAAATGCATTTCAAGATTTTTCCAGGGAACAAGGCATCAAGCAACAATATACTGTTGCCTACACGCCACAACAAAATGACATTGCAGAAAGGAAGAACCGCACCATCCTCGACATGACGAGGACCATGCTGAAGGAGAAAGGCTTTCTAAAGAACTTCTGGGTAGAAGCAGTGACATGTACTTCCTATCTGCTCAATCGGTGCCCAACCAAGAGCGTCAGAAACTTGACACCACAAGAGGCATGGAGTGGCTACAAATTGAGCGTAGCACACCTAAGAATCTTCGGGTGTGTTGCCTACACTCAAGTTCCAGAAGCGAGAAGAAGGAAGCTTGATGATTGTGGTGAAAAATGCATCTTCATCGGCTACAATGAAGAGTCTAAAGCCTATAAGCTCTACAATCCACTAACTAATAATTTAGTGGTGAGTAGAGATGTGGTCTTTAGTGAAGAAGAAGCTTGGAAATGGAATGATGAAGAACCAAACAAAGAAATTCCAATCGAAACAGATGATCCTGAATAAAGGCATGATCATCAGGAGAAAACTCCAACAACACCTTCACCGGGCACATCGTTAGTACACATGAGTCTAGGAGGACATTCCATCACTTCTGAAAGGACTCCATCAAGTCAAAATTTGGCGAGCTCATCCTCACCCATGACGCCCATAAAAATGAAAAACTTAAGAGACATTTGTGAGAAAACCAAAGAGGTAAATCTTTTTTTCCTGTATGCAGATCATGAGCCTCTAACGTTTCAGGAAGCCGCAAGGGAAGAATGTTGGAGAATGACTATGGAAGAAGAAATTTGTGCCATAGAGAAAAACGACACATGGGAGCTGACCACACTTCCTAATAGCCAGAAAACCATTGCTGTCAAATGGGTGTACAAGATCAAGTGAAATGCTGATGGTGAAATTGATTGCAACAAGGAAAGGCTCATAGAAAAGGGGTACAAATAGATGTACGGGGTGGATTATGAAGAAGTCTTCTCTCCTGTTGCTCGCCTTGACACTGTGAGGATGATTATCTCCCTTGTTGTTCATCACAGTTGGATGATTTACCAACGGGATGTGAAGTCTGCATTCTTGGATGGAATTCTAGTGGGAGATGTCTATGTTGACCATCTTGAAGGCTTTGTTATGCAAGGGGAGGAAGACAAATTGTATCGACTGAAGAAAGCTCTTTATGGGTTGAAGCAGGCTCCTTGTGCTTAGAATGCACACATTGACTGCTATCTTCAAGAGAACGGCTTCACCAGATGTCCATATGAGAATGCGTTTTACATCAAGAAGAATGATCATGGTGATATACTTATTTCATTCTTGTATGTTGATGATTTGTTGTTTATAGGGAATAGTTGACAGATGTTCGATGATTTCAAGGAGGTCATGTTCAAGGAGTTTGAGATGACTGACGGAGGTCTCATGTCCTTGTTTTTGGGCATAGAAGTAAAGCAACAACATGGAGACATCTATATTTCTCAAAAGAGGTATGCTAAGGAGTTACTTGAAGAATTCAAGATGGCCATTTGCAATGTTGTAAACACACCTATAACAACGAGCTTAAAACTGACAAAAGATGAAGAATGAAGAAGTGTTGACTCGACTCTGTTCCAATGTCTGATTGGAATCCTGAGGTATCTCACAATCACAAGGCTTGATATTGTCTATAGTGTTGGGATTCTAAGCAGGTATATGGAAGCTCTGAAAGAGTCGCATTGGCTAGCGGCAAAACGTATCCTCATGTACGTTAAAGGAACGATGGATTTTGGTCTTTTTTATCCATATAATGATGAATCAAATCTGCATGGATACTTAGAAAGTGAATGGGGAGGAGACCAATATGAAATAAAAAGCACCACTGGGTATGTATTTTTTCTTGGATCGACTGCTTTCACGTGGAATTCAAGGAAACAAAGTGTGGTCACCTTGTCTACATGTGAAGCAGAGTACGTGGCGACATCATCCATTGTTTGTAAAGGAATCTGGTTGAGAAATCTGCTAAAGGAGATGAAGCATCCATAGGATGGATCCATAATGATATATGTGGATATCTAATCAGCAATTGAAATAGCCAAAAATCCGGTGCAACATGGAGGAAGAAAATATATTGATACCCGATTCCATTTTCTGAGAGATCATGTGAAGCAGAAAATGATAAAATTAGAATATTGTTATACTATGGAACAGGTGGTTGATATTTTCAAAAAAGAATTACTGACAGATGTATTCAAAAAACTCAGAACGATGCTCAGAATGAAGCCGGTTTTGGTTTGAAGGGGAGTGTTGGAATTTCAAACAAACACCACGTGTCAAAGCTGCTCACGTTGTTTCCTCTGGTGTCATTTATTACATGCACATTTATTCCTTCCATGGGTCCATGTCCATTTATTTTCTTTGAATGAATTTAATGTTCCATATTTATTATTTTGGTATTTCTTTGTACCGTCATAAATGCTCTGCATTTAATGTTTTGGTATTTCTTTGTATCGTCATAAATGCTCTACATTTAATGTTTTGGTCTTTCTTTGTACCAACATAAATGCTCTGCATTTAATGTTGTGGGTATATAAATTGATGTAACTGTAGTATGAAATTATAGTGAAATAAAAATAATGAAAGCTCCATTGTGTTGTGCCAATTTTATTCCTCTCAAATTTCTCGGCTTGTATAGCCAATAATATCAACACACAACTCCAGGGCGATTCTTGTATATTTTGGTTGTTCATTTATCATTCCCTTACACCATTCAACCACAACAACCTCTCTATCCCGGAACCCAGTGAGTCCACAAAAACCCTCGAGACATCACTTGCATGGAAACGACTACCGAAGAGATTGAAGATGATAAAGGATGGTTATTTTTTCTAATAAACCTAGATGAATGCTGTCATAATCCATAATTTCATATCTTAATAAAAATGTTGTGCTGTAATTTCCATGGGTTCTATAACCTAAAGACAGTTCGAATGCTTTAGTGCAAGAGCGGTAAAAGTGGCCCAAGCATGATTTTTCTATCTGAATACATGATAAAAAAGAAAATGTGTGGATTCTCTTCCATGGTGGGTTTTAAAATATATTTCTCAGTCGCACTCGAAGGCTATGCTAGTATCCTCTACCTCTTATGGAAGGAGGTGGATAATAGGATTATGAGCTTCCCTCCAAACAATGTTGTGGCCTCTATCCAATGGCATGGTGCGCCCACCTGGGATTTCATGGGTTTCCTTCAGTGACCCTATCAAAAGATAATTTAATGTCCTGGTATCTTCAATGGTCGATTAGGAGTGTTCTTTTGGGGCCTCATCACTTGGTTGGGGACTTCAATGAAATTGTTCTTCATAGAGAAAAGATAGGGGGTTACTGCAGATCCTCTGCTCATATGAGTGACTTCTTATATGCGGTTGATGTCACAGATCTTTGTGACCTAGGACATGATGATATCCCTATCACATAGTTCCATGTGTGCTCGGAGAACACATGCACTATAGAAAATTTTGATATTTTATTGGCTTCTTCCAATTGGTTCACCATCATCAACCTCTTCCATGTTTATCATCTTACCCTAGCCATATGGACCACTGACCTATTCTCATCAACCATAATACTCACTATAGTAACATAAGACAAGAGAGTCCTTTTAGATTTTAAAGTTGTAGGATGACGAAAATAGAATGTGATTATATGATTAAATTATGATGGAATATGGTAGGCTCAGGTGTTAACAATAAAATCAATAGGTATCCTATAACCACAAGTAGTAGAGTTGTAGTTGGTTTCACCAACTAGATCACCAATGCATTTCTTTCGATTGAAGGATCGAGGATCTTCACTCAATTCCTCCCTCATGTGAAACCCTCTATAGAATACCCACTCTATAAAATAATCTTAATAATGCTCTCAAAATGAAAGAAAGCTACTAGCTAATACATGTGTGCGACATCCACATTAAAGAGGGTGACATAAATACTCATTATTTTAATCAAAAAAGGGAGGGGATGTAAGAAAATCATTTATTGTTCGAACTCTCCAAAAGGGAATACCGTCTCTAAGGAGGATGATATCTATGGACTTATCTTGCGCTTTTTCCAAGATCTCTACAATAATGACCCAAATTTTTATAAATAAAATTCTCCTTACATTGTAATCAAATATATTATTATATATTATGGATATTGAAAACACATGAACTTATTTAGTTTTATTTTATCCTATTGGATTTAAATGACTGTTAAAAATCATTACCATTGATAATATATATGTTTAACATTGATCATATGATTTGTATAAATATAGGGTTTTGATAAATCCCAATTGACACAGAAAAAAGATGTGATGATATCAACCAGTAGGATCATTCCATATAAAGCCAAATTATCAGAGATTTTGAGGGAAATAACATCTCTAATCACTTCCCTTCACCACACCCAAGTTGAGATCTGAAAACTTATGTATGAGCAAAACCGTTTACGGTAGAAGTTCAAGCTCATCAAGATCACAATTCAAACCATGAACATTGAACCACCACATGAAAGGCTCATCGTCACACACCTTACCCTTAGGGAATTTTCAATTGTATTAAAGGGATATGTATCAAGACCATAATAATATGAATATGTATATTGTATTTTAAATAGAATAATGTTCATATTTTTTTTCTTATCGTTACATTACAAATGATTTTGTTTTTTAAATAATAAAACACCTATTGTATTCTTAATTAGTATATAATTTCAAATAAGACTTTTATTTTGATTAATTAATGGATTTTTGAAATAAATAAAAAAATAATATTTTTAAATAATTATTACAAAACATAAATAATCATATAATTTCTATGAAGTCCAAATATAAATTTTTGAAGGGTTCAAAAACTATTACTTAAAAAAAACCATTTCTCAATAAATGTCCATTTTATTTGAAAAATGAAAATTCACGTATTTATAAAATTACTAATTAAAATAAATATTTTGTTGGAATCAAATCTTTAGAATTATCCAATAGTAATATTTTCATAATTTTACTAGAATGTCGAAATTTTGGGTAAATATTAAATACCGTATAAATATACAGTGTGTATTATAACTTCACAATGAACCAAAAGTGATATAATAAATAATATAAAAGGTATCCATGACCAAATCAAATTTTTAACATTAAAGTAATATGATTTTATCTTTATTTTATTAATTAAATAAATATTTTCTGAATCCTACAAAACCATTAATAAATTTTATGTTTTTATAATCAGTTCTTTAAGAGTATGAATTTTTTTAAGAAGGATGAGGCGCAAAGGCCCCTATTATTAAAATAGAAAGTCATACAAGAATTAAAGATAGAGGAGTAAAAACAAGAAAGAAGGTCCATAAAAAAGACATCAGCGCACTCGTGAGCGAGTGTTCATACTGTGAAGAGATGTTTGAGCACCCCTTCCACTTGGTTGTCTCCCCCTCCGTCCAACCTTTTCCTCCATCTAGGGACCTCCACCATCATCCGGGATCTCAGAAGTTACATCAGTGTTCACACACTTAACTCCATCCCGATCTTCCATTGTTTTCCCGTCTTCATCACTACTAGAAGATTCAAGTAATTCAAATAAATTATAGGTACTCACCTATTTTATAACTTTCTAAATTTGAGATTGATGGGTGCCACATCTTGGTGAAGGCTAGGATTATCTTGACACTTTGTTATCTTTTTTCCCTCCAAACTGGGAAGTTCTGCATGCACTTCAGGAGAGGAGTCTTGGACAGATTCCATCAAGGGACCTGTTTTTTTATGCTGCCCAGTTGGAGTGGATTTATGGCACATGATATGGGTATTCATGGCATCCTGAGCATTAGTCTTTTTAAGAGGTACAAAGTTTGGAACAGAAACTATATCCCTACCTTCTTTAGCATGCATAAGTGGAGAATCACCAGCACTAAACTTTGTTGGAAAACCATGAAATAAACTGGATTTAACTTGTTCTCTAGGAGTACCTTTCGGAGGGGAGACCTCCATATTAGTGGCATGAGGAACTATAGAAACAGTGGCTGTTTCTCTATCCGATGTAAACAGAAAACAGTCTTTTCCATTTGAGGAAAGAGATTGACCAGAGGGTTGTACCTTTTTATTTTATTTTGCTGAAGTATAGTTTCAAACATCAGTCACCTCTTTCCTTTCTTTAGATTTCCTTGAGATAGGAAGATCCATGTTTTCCTTGCCTCTTCTGCTTTTGGCATTGACCAAAATCTATTCTTGTCTTAGGCAAGAGTATGCATCTTCTTGAGCTGCATTTTCCAAAGCATCAAGGCTATCAATTGATTCATCATCTTCATCATCTTTGAGACCCCTTGTCAATATTTCTTTGAATGAGGCTCCATTCATACCATCCATACCTGAATTTTCATCTACAAATAGATGGATATCATCAGCAAGATCTACCCAGGATAATATAACTCTCTTGTTTTTTGTGTGAAGAAGTGTTGGTCTTGATAGGTTCTTCAGAACATCCCTTTTTGGGTTCGTCATCAAGAGACCTTTGAGAATTTTTAGCAGACACGATAGTGTCTCTATCAGAGTCCTTTAGGAGATCATGACCAATAACAAAAGCCGTCTTATTCTGCTCAGTTCTTTGTGCCATACCTTGTTTAGGTGGCTTCCTTTAGTGTTTTAGGTCATGCCCTTTAATTTGACAGTTGTCAAAAATAACATTTCTTCTACATGTAGTTTCTTTATGCCCAATAACTTGACAAGAAACACAGAGAGGAGGAATCCGTTCATATTCAATCCGAAGACAAATATCATCATGTTGAGTAGATAAAATCACCTTATCTATTAAAGTAGTATTATGGTCAACCTCTACTAGGACCCGAGCAAAATGACCATAACATACTGATTCTGTAACATGATCCATTCTAATCGGAATCCC
Source organism: Viscum album (assembly GCA_963277665.1). NCBI lineage: Eukaryota > Viridiplantae > Streptophyta > Magnoliopsida > Santalales > Viscaceae > Viscum > Viscum album. The sequence continues at coordinate 374,763,065 of OY728158.1, read as the reverse complement.
AATAGCAGATGCAATATCAAACAAAATCTCAGCATGCCACAATACCCAGTTGAGACTGTGTATTTTTATCCACACTTGTGCACAAGTATCCTTAAAATCAAGAAAATTGAAGTTCAATTTCCATTCATGAAGTATAAGTGTACCTGGCCTGAGATTTATGGATCCGATACTCCAAGCGCTACTTTTGAGCTCCACCGAAGGAAACAAGATATGAAAGAGTCCTCGACCGAGGGACACACATTTGAATTCATTGAATCCCCAAATATCAGCCAACTGAGAGATGGGATCTGAAGTCCTCCAGGGTTTCATACCTTTCATTAAGGATATGAGAGCGATAAATTAATGTTTTCATAGATCAATCCTAGCCGCTATTGCATCCTCCGAGGCTGAAACATGTGCTATTGACCCTTTCCGAATTATTTGATGGGGCACGCGATTTGCAAGAGGAATGAATGATCCCCCCGAGAAACCCTTTAAGGAGGAAAGGTTATTCAGAGCTTCATGTTCCTTCTTCTTTTCCTCTGGATCCGGAAAAATTTGATTTGCGAGTCAAAACACATCAAACGAGTGAAGATTGACGCTACGTGGGTGAGATAGGGCAGACAAAGCTACAGGGTGCGGCGACAGATGCTTCCTCTCCTTCTCTTCCATCTACTTGGAAAGATTTACGAAGGTTCAAGACATAGCAGTATCTCTTTAAGAGTATGAAACACTTCCAAATAATCAATGGTATTATTTTATTATTCTCGAACTTATACTTCCAATATAATGAAAATAACTACTATTTGGATGAAACCATGGGCAAAACCATGATAAGGTTTGTGGTTTTTGTTGTTTTATTACCTATAGTCGAAAACCTATGTTTGAGAAATAATAATGAATTCCCCACTCATGTCCTATATATAACCAACCAATCTCCCATTTCAATTCAGTCAAAATCCATAGAGCATGTCCTCACTCTTCACTCCCCTCTATAGAGTCCTACCAAGGTTCCCCAATCTTTCAAGAAGCCCCTTCCAAGCACTTGGAGTCCCATTCACAAGGTAAGGGTTCTTTTTATTTTTATGTATTCAAGTATCTTCATTATATTATGCCTCTTATCTACATTTTTCATCATTGGGATATGTTCTTCCATTCCCCCCATACTTCCATTATGATATATAAATAATCATAGACCAATTTATCTCCCATTAATCCCTCCCATGATAATTTATACACCCCCATTATGCAGTCGAAATTTCTCCTTGATTTTTCTTTCCAAACAATTTGTATATTGAATTACCAAACCCATTTCCTATCAAAGTTGTTCACCTTCTTGCACTTGTAATTCTTGAATAGGGACTTACATGAACTTATTATACACTCCTTGACCATTGAATAGAATATTATGATTTATGAATACATGTTGTATGATCTATGTGGCACACTTAAGTATCAGAATGAAATGAAAGTGATGGGTGCTCCCAAAATTTTATTGCAATCCAATGGAATGGGTAATGTTTATTATCATGAGACATCCTGTTGGGATAAGGAGTAAACCTCATTCTTTTATGGGGATTTTTCTATCATTATTTCTCTGTAGTTATCCACGAACTATGTTTATGATGCAATTTTTTATGTTGTTTCCACATTTCTCATGTAGCTTTTATGATTATCATGATATTTCCAGTCTTATTCTTCATGTTTATGATTACTACTCCTTTTATTCCCCATTGATAATCCAATGGTCTAAAATTTATTATTCTTTTCATGTTACTCTATGTTAACTCCCTTTTCAGACTTTATATCTTACCCATTTGTTATGTATGTCCCTAAGATATCCCATGCAGTTTTAAGTATGATAATGTTAAGGATATTTTCAATAAAGATGATGTATTCCTTTTTTTAGTTGATATATAATGTACCTAATTCCCAAAGACACTATACATCCCAATCTTATGGTTTGTATTATTTTTAATGTTATGTAATAATTAATGTATCAATGTGAAATAAGGATTAGGGTCTCCATAGTTGGAATCAAAGTAAATGATTAGTTATTTTTGGGATTTTGGATTAGAAAACTATAGACAAAACCTTGGGGATATGATTAATTATGTGAAAATATCCATAATTTTTTAAGCATATAGTAAGTGGTTTATCAATAAAATATATCCATGTTTGGATACTACAAGTGGATGTGGTTCTAGAACGGATGTTCATAGGGGTAAAAACAAAAAACAACAGTTTGATCTAGAGTCAACTGAGAATAGATGCACAACAAAAATCCTTGCTGCACACCTGGTTTGAAACACTTGGTGGATATGGTTTTCATAATTTATAAGTTCATTATAAACCATTATTAAGGTAAAAAATACCCATAAGAATATATGTTAGGAAAATGATCATGGATAACCTATAATGAAGCCTATAAATTCATAAGTCATGAAAATACATGTAATTTATATGTTACCTCTTTTATTTCATTATATTCCTATTTATATTCTTAATAGTTTAAAAACACCCAAACATAATTTTCCATTTATTCTATCCAATGTCCTAAAATAGGATGAATTTGGTAAACAATCAATGTGATGGAAAATGTGATGACTGTCGCAACGAGATTCCCAAATCGATGAGAGATGGAATGACAATATTTTTCATAATACATTCTAAGATGACTGGGGATTAGAATAGAATACTAGATCAGGAGGAGCACCCAAACACTCCTAATAAATAACAAGAAGAAATTAAGTGCTTTATGCATCAAGGGACCACGATTTTCAATGGATAATATAATACATTAATTGCGGAACAATAGATCAACTCTATTGAGAAGATCATTTTGATCCTTCAATGATTTGAGCACGAGAATGTTTTTCTGGATATTTATCATATGGAGTGATAATTTGATTAGTGGTGGACATTAATCTGGAATAAAAATATTTAGGAAGAGATAAATACAGTGCGCGGGGGGGGGGGAATTACAAATTATGTTTTTTGATAAATATTTTCCTCACACTCTCTGACTTAAAATGGAAAGGTATTTCATTTCCCTCAAGAAAAATTATGCCAATCAATTGTTTGGAATGTGGAAAAAATCAAAATACATGCAAGATACAACTCAAGATTTGTTGTTTTCCCTGAATGAAATGTTGACCACTTCATTGGTGGGTTAAAACCTACTCTACAGATGTCCCCAGTGATCTGAGACTTTGATAGCTCTGACTGACTGAAAATTATATTTTTTAAAAACATTTTTTAGGAAAATGTGGGAAACCACAATATTCAAACACTAAAGGATTTAAAAAATCCATTGAAAAATAACTTAATCCTACTAGAACCAATTTCCCTACATAATTTCCAGGGGAGAGTGCTAACCTGAGTACCTGGATCCACCCTTAAAAAGTCTTCAAATTGGTACGCCAGCTTGTCCCATTTATGCAAGTAGTCCTCTTGATTGTTATTTCCTTCATTGAATCACCTTATCAATATAAGATATTTCTTTTAAATCCATGTACTCTACTCATTAATGGTATTCACTCTTAATGACCTTCCCATCATCTTTTTAGCTTCATATTTATTAGCATTGATCACCAGAAATGTTTCAACTATTACCTCTTCTGAGTGCAAAAGTAGATCCAGAGATTCATGAGCTTCACCTTCCCCTCGCTGCGGACCAGATAGAGCTTCCTTTAGGAAACATCATCATAAAACACATTCTCAACCCGAATAGATGTTTCAAGAGCCATAGAATCACTTACCATCATCTTGGCTTTAGACTTCTTAGAGGATCTAGTTTCTATTAGTAGTAGTAAGTGAGAGTAGTCCTTTATCCCTTTCCGAATGCCTATCTGGATCTTCCTCCATCTTGGACTGTGAATCTTATTATCCTGGAAGTAATCTGTAGTATCAAATAAAGAATGACCAGAAGGCTCATCACTAGACTCATACCCGGGGGCACATTTCCCATCCAAGGGAACAACCTGAGCTGCTTCCTATTCCTGAACTGGTTCAACATTCTCTAAAACTTCAAAATGATTACCAAGATCAATCACTGGCATCTCCTTTCTTGGGCTCAACCTCATCCCACCTATATCCTTCACCCGCTCGCTGCTGCCTCCAATAGAACCACCTCCCTGATACAACCTCATGTTGTGAGCGTCCCCCGCCTCGTTGTTGCAAACTGAAGGAGCTGTGAGGGACACTTCAGCTCCAACATGAATTTCCACTACATTAACATGACTCACCACTGACCCTGGAACACAGAACCCCTCTGGGTCACGTCTCATCCTTTTATAGACATCAACCAATCTAGGATTTGGAGTAGTCGACATTAACTTCTCATGAGTATCCTTAAATTCACCACACAAGTTCATGGAATCAACAACTTGACCAAGGCTATTCTATGCCAACTCCCGACCCTAATGTAGTCTGTTGCAAACCACATCCAAGAAACAGCCACGACCAAATTCCACTTAATCTGAAGCTTGATTTACATGTTTTTAACCAGAACCAGATTCCAAATACTCAACACAGGTCTTCAAACCCTCGTGCATGTTTTGGTTCGACATCCAGCGCCTGCACACTATCAGCTGATGCCCCATTTTCAAGAACTGAGAGCAGAAATCATACAACAATTCAAAAACAACTAGTTATACCAAAAATCCACACCAATAGAAATCCAAAAAGACTCTATAGGTAGCTTTGAGACATCCACTTCAACAAAGACTCTAGGAGTAGATGGGTGGCATACTACTATAGTCTAACTATCAGAACTAAGGTAATGACCTACCAGATTTCCTAACATTAGGATAATGGAAGGATTCTGAAAAGGGAGCGGGAGTTCTGGGAATCTTACTCATATTTCCATGGTCGGTGAATCGCGCTTCATGTGATAGTCATACGACCACCTGAAGAGGAAAAATTTAGATCCGTCGCAAACTCGAGGAGTGCTCGACCATGCCAAAATCATGCCATATTATGTAGAAAACTGAATCATGATATGCTTAGCATCAAGGAGGCCCACATTAGAACTCTTTTTTTAACCCCAATATTTAAATATGAATCGGTCGAAAGAGTCTACGAACAACCGCTATTGATTGAATCATTCTATGAAGGTCAGATCCAAGAGGGAAGAAGCGTCGGTAAATTCTCGAGATGAGAATGCCAGTTGAGGAATCCCTATGTATTACTTAGGAACATTCAGACTAAGGGGAATGATGAAATGATTTAGGTGCTGGAAGGAAGGTCACATAGCTAGTGATTGATGATATGAGAATCCCACTAATATGATGGTGGAAATAAATCCTCTATTCAACCCTTATCTTTTTCCTCATTACATCTACTGCAAGTAACTATGGAACTCTGAAAAGCAGTGCACTATACCAAGGGTTTTTACAGACAACCAACAACCTCCAAGGAAAAAAGGTAGAGCTTTTTCCATCAAAAACACTGAGGTAGATTCCGTAATGATGTGGTGATAGTTATACTAGTTATTAATTCAAGAACAATGAATGTAATTTTTTATTTTAGTTCTACGCATTCCTTCATATCTCAAAATTTTAATTGAACTATTCAAGTACCACCATAAAGCATGGAAGTAGAGTTTTTGGTGAAAATGAAAAATGGGGATATTATAGCATCTTATTCATATAAATATTTCCCTATCAATTTTTTTGGTATGAACTTCCTAGTGAACCTATTAAAAATCCATTTGGTGGAATTTGATTCCATTCTATGTATGGATTGGAATTCCCTATATAGAGCCAACATAAATTTCCTCAAGATAGAAATCACTCTCCACATCACAAATCATCCTCTAACTCTGTACAAGTGATATGAGGAGGATGAATCTTTCTTAGAACCCAAATCTCATGCATGGATATTATTTCCCTATGAGAAAAAATATCTATATCAAATGATTGAGTCTATGGAATGAATCATCCTTGAATACATGCCCATTATTAGGAAATACACAGATTTGTTTCCCAAGGAATTCCCTAGTCTTTCTCTCAACCGAGAAGTTTAATTTTTAATTGAGCGTATACCTGGGTAGTAACACTATATTTTAATCTATATAGAATTTATATTGAGGAACATTAATAGATGAAAAAAATATAGAATAATCATGATAAAGGGTTTATACACCCAAGTGCTTCACCATGAGGTGCATCAGTCCTCTTCATCAAGAAGAAGGATGGGTCAATGTGGCTTCACATTGATTATTGTGATCTAGAAAAGATAAAAATAAAGAAAAAGTATCATCTTCTATAGATTGATGAATTGTTTAATAAACCATGGGGAGAACAATAATTTTCCATGTAGGATTTACGATCGGGTTATTAACATGTTCGGGTGAAGGGCGATATCACCAAGATTCCTTTTCACACAATGTACTGGCACTATGAGTTCATAGTAATTCCATTCAGACTCACTAATGCTCCTGAAATCTTTATGGAAATGATTATTAGAGTTTATAAAGATTACCTAAACAAATACATGGTAGTAATTATAGATGATAATCTAGTATAATCTAAAATATAAGAGTATCATGATGAGTATCTTATCATTGTTCAAAAGACCTTGAGATGCTTTATGAAATGTAAAAAATGTGATTTCTTGTTGAAGGAAGTCCCATTCTTGGTTCATATCATCAAAATCAATGGGATATCTATGGACCCTTCAAAGAACAATAAATTAAAGGATGGATGAAGCAATCATATGTGTTAGATATAAAGAGTTTCCTTGGATTAGCTGGATACTATCATCGATTTATGATAAATTTCTTGCAATTATCATACCCTATAACCAAGCTAACTCAGAAGAGAGTCAAGATTTTTTGGAATTATTAATGTGAAGAGAGGTTCAAGGAGTTGAAAAAGAGATTTATCACTGCACCTATACTCATACTTCCCACAAGTGGAGAACTTTTCATGGTATTTAGTTATTCTTTGAAGAAGGGATTGAGCTGTGTGTTAAGGAAAAATGAAAAACTGATAGCCTATGATTAATGGAAGATGAAATTTCATGAACAGAACTATCAATGATTGATCATGACTTGGATATAATGATCATCACGTTGGAAATATTGTGGCATCATCTCTTTGGATAGAAGTGTAAAATATAGATGAATCTCAAAAACCTCAAGTATATATTCACATAGAACGAGATGAAAATGCACTCTAGAAGATCGTTAAAGATGGTCAAGGAATATTACTACTCAATTCACTACCATCGTAGGAATGTGAATAAAGTGGAAGATTGTAATGACCTGCTTATCCTTATTGTCTTGAGAATACAACAAGTCATTACTTGGCCTTAAGCGACATCCCCAAGGCGCCAAAGGCTGGAAATAAATGCTGAAGGGTTTTAAAACAAGTGGGGGATGATTTAACCTTTTATAACATACCAAAGAACCAACAACCATAACCAAACTAATCAACTAAATGATTCATGATAAAATCTAAGACAACTCAACCATTTATTTTATCATAAACCAACCAAGAGTGCCACAGTGGAAACCAGCACTAAATCAGAGTAAACAATGGAAAGAAAAACTAAAAGACTATAAGACGACAACCCAACTCCATGCTCCACAAGCTCCAAGATCCAATATCACGAACCAGCCCAAGTATCACGACGTAGTGATATAAACATGTGACACTTTACCTTTGCCAACATCCCGATATATGGCATCTGCAAAAGCACCAACGTGCTAAAGTAGGGGGTGAGTAATGAAACTCAATAGGTTTTCCCCGATGACTTCCCAACCCATGCCTCTAGGATAAAACATGTTAGCACATTTATATAAAACAATTTATATAAAAAAATTCCCAAACAGTTCACAATATAATAAGTTCCATGTCAAAACCATTTTCCAACAAAAACCATCTTTCTCAAGAAAAGAAACCAAGCAAAGTTTCCAATCAAATTCACATTTCCATTTTGGATCATTAATTCCATTTCACAAATCCACACAACCAACCATGCATGCAACCTGTACCTCCCTATACTCATGAGTGGTGAGTTATCCTTCCACTAAGCCATCCCTTAGTGGACTACTTTGATGGGGGTACTTCACGCCCTTATCCGTCCCAACATTTTGATGGGGGTACCTCTCGCCCTTATCCATCCAAACCTTTTGATGGGGGTACTTCTCAACCTTATCCATCCCAATGCATATGAACACACACCAAAACCCATGCAAATCCATGCCAAAACCAAGTGTGTTCAAAACCTTTCAATAAAGCATCAAACCTTTTATTGAAAACCATTTCTTTTAAGCAGAAAAATCATAACCAGTTTAAAATCATCATTTTAAATTCACTTCAACAAACACTTTCCAAAAACACACAATTTCCATCACTCCATACTGAAAAGGGGTTTCAACCATTCTTTCACAGCAGATAAACAAACAATTTCAATCAAGTAAAACAATTTGAAACTAATCCTTCAAGTTATAAGAAAGAGGAATCGGGAGTGAAGCCACCTACCTCAAAAAATTAGGCGAAACCAACCAACAGACGAAGAACGACAACAAAACTGAGTCAACTACTCCCCAAAAACTCCTTAGATTCCTTCCCCTAGTACTAAAAAAACCAAAACCCGACTTAAAAGTCATCCACTACCTTATATCTACCCACCATGGGCGTAGATCTAAGGATCCATCAAGAGGGAATAAGGAGATCTAAGAAAACTAAAGGAAACGAGACTTACCTCGGTCAATTGGCCTCTAAATGCCAAGGAAAACCTCAAGATCGCTTCCAAAACACATGGAAAGTGTTCTCCCTCCTTCACCAGAGATAAATACTGAGTTAGGGATATCTAGGAGCAAAAAAGAGTGGTTTTAATGATAAAACGGATTAGATCCTTAAAAATAGGATATAAGTTCACCCCACGCATGGTTAGTCCGCACAACTGGGCAAATCGTGCGCTAACCATGCGGTAGTCACTGCTTGGAAGGGGCACTCCGCACGACCTCCTCACATGGTTGTCCCAAACCATGCGCACATTGTGCGGTCTTCTCTGTCCAAAGTGACCACCACCGGCATGGCTTCCGCACGGTTTGGGCAACCCGTGCGAAGCCCGTGCGTCACCACTTTTTTTCCTTTAACACTTTAAAAGTCTCCAAACTTTCCCAAACATTTCTCATATGCTTCATGTACTTAAAAAGCATAAAATAAGGGTTACTTACCAGAAACTAGGGGTATTACATTCTCCCCACCATTGGCCTTTCCGTTCCCGAAAAGTAGAAAACCATCGTTTACCTGAAAGAGTTATGCCCACTGCTCTTTCATTTCTTTCTCGCGTTCCCAAGTCTCTTCCTGAATCTGACCATGTTGCCACAAAACACACACTAGACCTATGCTTTTTCCATGCAAGACTTTATCCTGCCTATCCACAACCCGCACCAGAATATGTACCAACGAAGCATCCGACTCTAGGTCAACGTGATCCCATCTGATCACATGGTGAGGATCGGGCTGATACTTCTTCAACTGAGATACATGGAACACATTATGCACTGCACTGAACCATGGTGGTAATGCCAACTGATACGCCACCTCGCCAACCCATTCCAATATCTCAAAAGGACCTATATATCAAGGAGATAATTTTCCCTGCTCCCCACAATGACGATTTCCAAGCCTTGGAGAGACTCTCAAAAGGACATGATTACTCACCGCAAATGACAACGATCTTTGGCGATGATCTGCATAAGATTTCTGATGACTCTGTGCTGTCTCCATCCTCTTTTTTATCAACTAAATCTTCTCCATTGTTTCTTGGACAAGGGTCATCCTAACTAGTGAAGTCTCACCTGTTTCCACCCAACAAAGTGGAGAACGACAAGGACACCCATAAAATGATTCAAATGGAGCCATGTGTATCGAGGCATGATAACTGTTGTTATATGAGAACTCCACTAAAGTCATGCACTCTTCCCCGGAGCCGCCAAAATCCATTACACAAGCCTGCAACATGTATTCCAATGTCTATATCGTCCTTTTGGATTGTCCATCCGTTTGAGGATGATACACCGTACTCATATTCAACTGAGTTCCCAGGGATTTCTCTAAGGATCACCAGAAACAAGATATGAACCTCATATATCTGTCTGACATGATTGAAACTGGTATGCCATGTCTCTTTACCACTTCTCAGATATAGATTTTGGACAGATCCCCCACCGTATTAGATTCACGAATAGGGATGAAATGGGCCGACTTGGTAAGCCAATCCACTATCACCCATATGAAATCGTGCTTCAAAACTGTTCTTGGGAGACCTGTAACGAAATCCATAGCTATCTACTCCCATTTCCACACTGGAATTGGTAGAGACTGCAACATACCCGCTGGCCGCTGATGTTCTGTTTTAACTTAATGTCAAGTTAAACACCTTGAAACAAATTCAGCTACCTTCCATTTCATGCCGCTCCACCAAAATTGTGCTTTTATCACCTTATACATCTTCTGTATTCCTGGATGAACAACCCATCTGGAATGGTGGTAAACATGAAGAAGTTGTTCTTGATCAGTTAAAGGTACAACCATCCGATCTTGAAACCACAAAACTGAACTCCCATTCAGCTTCCATCCCTCAATGGTCTCCCCACCATTGAGTTTTGAACTCATTGCAACACAGTCTACATCGGATGCCTGTGCCTCCTTTACTATCTCCAAAAAATCAGGAACAAGTGAAACTGGAAATAAAACCACAACACTAGATCGGTATTCACATTCTATATGCATGTCAGCTAGGACCGACATCAACTGCCACTCATCTGAAGCTTCTTTTGCCAACTGAGCATACGAATTTCAGCTTAATTCATTAGCCACTGAATTTCCCTTACCCGATGTATACATCAAGTCAAATTCAAACATTTGAAGATACTCCATCCATCTCCTCTGCCTCAGATTCAAATCTCGTTGTGAGAAAATATACTTCAAACTCTTATGATCCGTACACATAGTGAATTTCTCACCAAAGAGATAATGACGCCAAGTCTTCAAGGCATGGACAAATGCAGCTAACTCCAAATCTTGTGTTGCGTAGTTATTTTCATGTACTCTAAACTATCTTGTGACATAAACAACAACATGGTCTCCTTGCATGAGAACACATCCCAACCCAGATCCTGAAGCGTCATAATACACCACGTACCCCTGTCCCGATTACAGCAAAATCAAGATGGGTGCTGATGTAAGGAGAACTTTCAACTCTTGAAAAGATTTCTAATATTCCTCAGTCCATTGAAATGCACTGTTCTTCTTTGTCAATACTGTCATAGGAAAATCTTGTCGTGAGAAGTAACGCACAAAGCATCAGTAATAACCAGCTAGACCAAGAGTACCACAGCGGAAACCAACACTAAATCAGAGTAAATAGTGGAAAGACAAACTGAAAGACTACAAGACGACAACCCAACTCCATTCTCCACAAGCTCTAAGATCCAACATCACGAACCAACCCAAGTATCACGAAGTAGTGATATAAACACGTGACACTTTACCTTTGCCAACATACCGGTATATGACATATGAAAAAGCACCAACGTGCCAAAGTAGGGGGTGAGTAATGAAACTCAGTAGGTTTTCCCCGATGACTTCCCAATCCATGCCTCTAGGATAAAACATGTTAGAACATTTATATAAAACAATTTATATAAAAAAATTCCAAAACAGTTCACAATATAACAAGTTCCATGTCAAAACCATTTTCCAGCAAAAACCATCTTTCTCAAGAAAAGAAACCAAGGAAAGTTTCCAATCAAATTCAAATTTCCATTTTGGCACATTCATTCCATTTCACAAAACCACACAACTAACCATGCATGCAACCTGGACCTCCCTATACTCGCGAGTGGTGAGTTATCCTTCCACTAAGCCATCACTTAGTGGACTACCTTGACGGGGGTACTTCACGCCCTTATCCGTCCCAACCTTTTGATGGGGGTACTTCTCACCCTTATCCATCCCAACCTTTTGATGGGGGTACTTCTCACCCTTGTCCATCCCAATGCACATGAAAACACACCTCAACCCATGAAAATCCATGCCAAAACCAAGTGTGTTCAAAACCTTTCAATAAAGAATCAAACCTTTTATTGAAAACCATTTCTTTTAAGCAGCAAAACCATAAACAGTTTAAAATCACCATTTTAAATTCACTTCAACAAACAATTTCAAAAAACACACAATTTCCATCACCCGTTACTTAAAAGGGGTTTCAACCATTCTTTCACTGTAGATAAAAAAACCATTTCAATGAAGGAACAAAATTTGAAACTAAGACTTCAAGTTCTAAAAAAGAGGAATCAGAAGTGAAGCCACCTACCTCAACAAATTAGGTGAAACCAACCAACAGATGAAGAATGCCAACAAAAATGAGTCAAATACTCCCTGAAACCTCCTTAGATTTTTTCCCCTAGTACCAACAAAACCAAAACCCAAGTTAAAAGTCATACACAACCTTAGATATACCCACCTTGGGCGTAGATCTAAATATCCATCAAGAGGGAAGAAGGAGATCTAAGAAAACTAAAGGAAACGAGACTTACCTCAACCAACCAGCCTCTGAACACCAAGGAAAACCTCTGAATCACTTCCAAAACACCTGGTAAGTGTTCTCCCACCTTCACCAGAGAGAAATCCCGAGTTAGGGATGTCTAGGAGCAAAAAAAAGTGGGTTTAATGATAAAACGGATTAGATCCTTAAAAATAGTATCTAAGTTGACCTTGTGCATGGTTAGTCTGCACGGCTAGGCAAATTGTGCGCTAACCGTGCAGTAGTCACTACTTGGAAGGGGTGCTCTGCATGGCCTCCTCACACGGTTTTCCCAAATCGCGCGCACACTGTGCAGTCTCCTCTGTCCAAAGTGACCACCACCTGTACAACTTCCACATGGTTTGGGCAAACCGTGCGAAGCCCGTGCGTCACCACTTTTTTCCCTTTAACACTTTAAAAGTCTCCAAACTTTCCCAACCATTTCTCATATGCTTCATGTACTTAAAAATCATAAAACAAGGGTTACTTACCAGAAACCGAGGGTACTACAAAGATGTTCTATGTATAATGGATCCAATAATTCTATCATTGATGAGAATTGAGATGGATCTAATCTTCTTATATTTGAAAATTATGTGCATGGGAATCATAATGGAAGTAACATAATCAATCCTTTCACAAATGGTTACTCAACTTCCCATTTTGGAGAAGAAAAAGGAGGCTCAAAGAGATGATGTGGGAATTCAAAAAAAGTGGAAGCTATATAAAACAAGAAATTCTTAGACTTCAATATTAATGAAGGAGTTATAAGATTTGGGTCATGAATTTGTGTACCATCAAATCTAGTGTTAAAGAATGATTTTTTTGGATGGTGAAAATAGTTTAAATTTCTTTATCCATATAGAAAGCACAATGTTGTATCGATATTTCCAAGAGATCTATTGGTGGTACAACATGAAGAAAGAGATCCTAGAATATAAATCAAATATGTCTTGTATGTCCGCAAGGGAAGGATGAAAGGAAAAAATACATGTGGTTGATGCAATCATTACCCATACCTACATTGAGATGTGAAAACATCACCATAGACATTTTCACTGGTATTTCAAAGACATAGAGTATATAATTCTATCTAGATTGTGGTGGATAATCTTACAAATACTTCACACATCATTACAATTCAAGTGGACTTCTCTCTTGATCAACATGAAAGGATATACAATAGATAAGTGATGAGGCTTCATGGAACACAAATATCGATTGAATTTGATTGAGACCCATGATTTACATCTATGTTATAAAAGAGTCTTCAACATGTTATAAATATAGAGTTGAACTTCAGCATTTATCATCACCCTAAAACTGATGGCCGATCATATTGGGCCATTTAGACACTTGTGGACATGTTTAGGGGATTCTCAATTGAATTCAAAGGAGAATGATACCAATATATTCCTCTGGCCGAGTTATCATACCATAAAGTTTTACACTCAAGCATCCAAATAGCTCCATACAATTCTATATATGGGAAGATCTGAAAAAACCTATATGTTTGGATGATGTTGGGGAACGAAAACTGCTAGGTCCTGAAATGGTCAAGGAAATGGTGGAAAAGGTTATGACAATTCAGAAGCACATTAGGACTGCTCAGAGTCAACAAAAGAGCTATTATTAAAAACATTAATGAGACCTAGAGTTTGATTTTGGAATCATGATATTTCTTTGCATATCTCCATGGAATAAATTAATTAGATTCTTGAAGAAAGGAAAGCTTATTTCAAGATACATCAACCGCTTTGGGATCCTTGATCACATTGGAGTGGTGGATTATCGACTATAACTCCCACCTAACATATCTCAAGTACATGATGTATTCCATCAATCCCTCTTAAATATGTATGTACCATACACTACTGGAAATTCAGGCTATAGCCATGGTTTAAAACCGTGCCTATAGGTCCTCAAACCATGACTATAGGTAATAGCCACAGTTTAAGGAACCGTGGCTATGTTTGGCGTGGATATAGGTATACAACCACAGTTCTAGTCTGTGGTAATATCACTACAGCCACAATTTAAGATCGTGGATATACAAGAGGACAAACAAACTTTTTTACCATGGTTTCTAACTGTGGAATTAGAATTATAGTAACGGTTAAAAACCATGGCAATATACCTATAACCACGGTTTAGAAACCATGACTATTAGGTCTGCATATCCATAAAAAAATACCCCCACCCCCTTGCAGTATCCCACCCCTCGACATCCCCTAGCCCCCACCCCTTCCCTGCACAGCCCCCCTGCAGTGGGCCACCACCTCCATCCCCCCTCCCCCCTGCAAAGACCCTTGGACAGCCCCCTCCCCCCTGTAAAGCCCCCCTGGACAGCCCCCCTCCCCCTGCAAAGCCCCCTGGACAACCCCCCTGCAAATACGCTATGGACAACCCCTCCTCCCTCCATGAAAGCCCCATAGATAGCCCCCTCCCCCTGCAAGGCCCCTTTCCCCCTCCCCTGGACATGCCCCCGCCCCCTACAAAGCCCCCCTGGACATCCCCCCTATAAAGCCCCCCCTGGACAGACCCCCCTACAAAGCCCCCCTCCCCCTTCAAATCTCCCCTGGATAGCCCCTAGCCCCCACCCTCTCCCCTGCAGCCCCCTCCCCTGGATAACCCCCCTTGGACATCCCCCATCCCCCCTACAAAGCCCCATAGATAACCCTCCCTGTAAAGCCCCCCTAGACATCCCCCTCCCCCCCTCAAAGCCCCCCTGTAAATCCCCCTTCCCCCTCCCCTGGATAGCCCCCTCCCCCTACAAAGCCCCCCCTAGATAGCTCCCCTCCCGCAAATCCCCCCCGAAAATCCCCCCTGGACAACCCCCTGCAAATCTCCCCTCCCCCCTGGACAGCCCCCAGTCACATAGGATATTATACACTATACACCTCACAACAAGAAGATTTGTGTGTTTCGATAGATATATGTCACATACAATTTCACCATATGGATTTTTAATAATATAATGATATTAGATGTTGTACAATTCACATTTAAAATAAAGTGTTATGATGAAATTGTTTACCTCAAGTAAGGGAGGAAGTTGGGGGGATTGTTAAGCCTCAATGCTTCTGGGGTTTTGTGGCTCTTCATGTATGGATCATTATTATAGTATTGGTTCTTATTGATACATTCATATATATTGTTCAAAAAACTAAACTAGATAATAATATATTTTAAAGAATCTATCATAGCCAAAATGCATTTCATCATCTCATATGAATATCTTATATGCATTATATTGTCAAAATATGTTTGAGGTGACACTACAGAGCATTCACCTCTAATGCAACCATATTGTTCACTCTGATTCAGTGATATTTAAAGCAGTTTTTATTCATGTAAAATAGATACTAATCATGTGTCTAAATCACCTAAAAAATATGAAAATTAATATATATTTTTATGTAATAATACTATAAGGAATGAAAATTATTATTATTCCACACTTACACATGATTCAACACTTCTTGGGTGTTTTCATCTACTAGTTTCCCCTCTTAATTTATACAATCATCCTTCAACAAAACTTGACGTGGGATGGAAGTGACTTCGAAGTCCTATTCATAAATCTTTATATAAATAATGGATATTTTTTGTTTCATATCACATAAAACATTTACTATATATTTAAAATAAATACTATTTTATTCAAGTAAAGACTAACCCTTCCTTTTTTTATAGTAGGAGTACATTGGTTTTGATGAATGTTACTTATTTTCGTCACTCCTTTATTATTTTATAATTTTGAAAATTTAAATAAAATTATTTTAAAAAATATTTTCAGTTAAAATATTATTGATAAAAATTCATTATAAATTATTCCTCAATATGACGAGTAATGAATGATTTACATGTGTCCTAGTTTATAATGTTTGAAAAAATTTCTGGTGGGTGGGGGTTTACCTTCCCCCAAACATATGTATTATAATTATTTGTTATATGTGTTTGGAAATATCTCTTAGATTTTACTAAAATGAGTAAGAAAATTTTCTTATTGAAATAATTTAAAATTACCAAAATCATCAAGTGAAATTGAAAATTAAATAAATGATTCATTATATAGTTTTTGGTAAAATATAGAAAGTTTATCATAATATTACTATAATATCTTCCGACATGATTTTCTTCAATATATGAATGTCATTGTGCCATGTATCTATATCAATTTCAATTAGCCTTCTCATTGTGACACTAATGTGTCAAATGATCATTAACATGATGGGGTAAATAGGTTGGCCTCATTGATTCTATCCATCCTCAAAAGTTATTCCATTTCTTCTTTCCTTTATAACTTTTGTTAATATATTAATGCTACACTAATCTTGTTTTTTTCATACACATGTTGTTGAACCCTTAATAATTACATAGTTTCAACATTGATCATGTGTTATTCCTTGATATTGGTATCATCATCATGTTTAGAAGTCATTAACTGCTTGATTAGTTAAAATTTTAATTTAGATTATATAACAGATGTATATAACGAATAATAATATGTGAAAAAACATAATATATTAAAAATAATTTTACCTACTATTTGAACTCCATTTATTTTTTAAAGGTTGAATGGATTTGGATCCTCCATTGAGTATAAAAGTCCTCTCCTTATGTTCCACTCTAATGTACAAGTAAATGTCTACATTGGAAACACTATAAAATTATTGTGATATGACAATGAAAGGGCCATCCTAAATTGAATTTTACTCTAAACATGTAGTTGTTTTAGTCTCCAACATAAAAATTGACCTATTTTTATTTGAGGGATACGGTATATAAAATAATTTCACTACATGTAATTTCATTATGAATAGGTTGTCCTTATACCCTTCCACACTTAAATTCACCTTCACGGAGACCAATTCGTCAACTTTAACTAAATTTATATTATTAATCAATATAAAATTGAAAATAAAAGCCTGAAATGTTTTATAATATAACCCATATATTATTTAGATGATTCTAAAGTACAATATATTTAGATAAATTAGATTTCTATCCATGGAACCAGATACATGCATCACTTCTTTCATAATCTTATATCCACTATTTCAATCATACAATGTTCATTGTGTTCCTTATAATATAATTTATTACCATTAATTATAAAACTAGTGTAAGAGATAACATTTATATTTTTACACTGGATATCCATTAAATTCATTTGGTAATTGAAATAAAATTTGCAGATAACACCTTATAAATATAATCTCAGAACCATCTTATAAACTATTGATTATTGTATTTGGTATCCATAATTCATCAATTGATGGATTAAAATGTATATGAATTACTTTGTGGACTTAAACAAATGGGGAAACCTATATAATATAATGTAATATGTAAAGGTGATCTGTATCCTACTCAGTAATGGTAATTGTAACAACATCTCTTCCAAAAATCCCTTTTCCTATTGGGATTGCATTATGATGAGATTTTGGGATACCGAATCTATCAAAATATAATATATAATTAGTATAGAATTTAATATCATCTTCAATAATATATCACTCTAAAATAGACCCTTCTGGATGAATGTGATTCTAGATGTACCCTTTCAAAATATTTATACATCGTTCATTGGAGAACTTCTATCTTTAATGGATAGAACCACACTATTGAATCTCTATAATAGAGTGAACAATTAGGTGGACTATTTTATAAAATAATTATGCTGGGAAGAACACCACTAATTAACAATAATATAACTAATATATTTTTATTCATGATTGAAAACATTGTGCGGCCTATAACATTACTATATACGACTTTGAAAAAGAATCAATATATGGTTAATGTATGTCATGAATTTTTAGGAAGAGTGCATCATAATTCTATAAGAATGAAATCCTACCTCAAGACATAAATATCATGTTATTTTAGACCCTATATATTAAAATTAGCAATTTACAAGTTATTCTTGATATTTTATGAATACCCATCTTGATGGTTTACACCACTAAGAAAGTTGTATAATGAAAATTTTTATTATCTGGATATAGTGTAAGCTACTGGAAGAAGATAAGCTAATCATTCCCCATTCATCAGGTCCAACATTCCTGTTATCTATATTTCAATCATGTCCAACATTTCCTTAATTCCATATTTTTTATCTCTGGTAAATTTATTAACCTAATAATAATACTATCACATAATTTTTTATGTGCATGACATGAAGAAAACATCTGATGTACAAAAAATTAAAATATGAAAAATTAAAATAAAAAATTATCTCTCCTTTGAAGAAAATTTCATATGGTGTTTTGATAATGTTTTTCCAAAATCAGTTTTAATATCATTTAATTTCATGAATAGTTGATCAACCAATAATTGAGATGTTACTTTACATTATTCTATATTTCCTTTGAATAATGACATCCATGGTCGATATTTATTTCTTTAGAGTACAAATTTTAGATGACCTAAAGACAAATTCTTCAAGGAATGTTTCAATCTAAATGATTGTTCACCATATTCACAAATGGGACGCCCCAACATTCCATTAATTCTATTTACTATAAAATTTCAATAGATTGGAAAATCATTTTTCATCTTATAAAACATATCTCTCAATGTGAACTCTTTACTTCTATGAGCCTCATAAAATGTAAAAATTGTAACTCACAAAAATTTCATATCTTAAATGAGTGTGTCCAAATAGAAATCAATATCATTATTTGTTTGTTTTGGTTTAGTTATAAGTAGAGAAAAAAATGTACTTACACTTCATGTAAAACCATTATATAAAGTTATAATTTACCACCACAAGTAGACATGTATTGTGTGTACTAATTTTTACACCAAAAGGATTTATTCCATCCATTAATAACAAAAGATAAAGGTTTCTTGGATTGTTTTAAAATTAAGTATATGAAAAATAAATTTCATCCACTAAGGAGATTCTATTGGTTGACATAGTTTCCCATATTCGTTTATTATATCTACGTACCATGATTTTTTAATAGTTTCCTAAAATACATAAAGTCATCTATAAATTTTAATGATAAGAATGTGCCATAAAAAATTTAAAGGACATGATTCATCTTTCTTTTATTTATCTATTCCATACATAGGTATTTTTGTGAGTGATTAATTTCACATGATACATAAATCATAGTATCATCTTAGTTAGTATGTACATCTTGTTTTCCCCAACATTTAGTCTAAAATTTATTGATTTTATCTATTTTGTGAAAAATAAAATTTTTATAACAACTCTTTTAGATGAATTCAACTAGAATAACAACAATTTATGTAGAGGAAAATGATTTGATAAGGGTCATATGCATGCACCATTTCAAAATCAATAAAATTTTTAACTCCATCATCACACTCCAATGTCATCTGATTAACATCCATCCATTTTGTATTCATATCCACCCTATTGGGTTTAATAATTTTTATTTTTAAAATAAAAAATAAATACTGATAAGGTATTAATTATCAATGAAGAAACATATAGATATTTTTATAAATTTGATTAATTTCCTAATAAAGTAGTCATACCCACTTTGTAAACTCAACAAAGAAATAAAAAAAAGTTATAATAACAAAGAGGATAATTTTTATTAAAATTAGAATAGTAGAATCATTATGAGAAGGTTTCACATTGATAACCTCATCTTAGAAAAATAATTTTGAGTGTATGAGATAAAGTAGGATAGTGTTTGGTATCATTAAAACAAGAAATTGATTATGGATGAAATCATTAATGTTGATAGATCAATATTGACGCTAAATTACAATAAGGGGAACTCACATGGGATGACATCCACTATGATTACTTTATCACCTTTGGTATACTGTAATATCAATTGAATAATAGTCATAATCTTGGAATACAATAGTTGAATTAATTTAAACATATTAATGTTATATGTGATGATTCATAAAAATTTAACATATTTAACAAGGGTAACTGAAAAGAAAAAACTAATAGAGGTAGATGGTTTATCTGCACCCCCAACGACTGAATAATTTTTAGAACATTTTAAAAGAATAATTTAACATACATAAACCATTTTTTATAATATAATAAGTTCTTAATTATTAATATTGATATTGTTTTGTAGTTGTGGGAATCATTAAAGGAACAAAATTTTTGATACATATAAAGTAATAATGATTCTAATGAAATTTCATCTATTTCAATACATAAAGAGAAACACTGCTCACTCACCAAATTATTAATGGTTATCAGTTAGGATGAAATTGTAAAGGATAATGATTTTTTGGTGAGAACCCTTTTGAAATTATATGTGTTAAAATGTTATTTAATTTAGATATAATCGAATACTGATAACTATAAAAATGACTTTTTTGATGTATAGTGAATTAAAATATTCACTAGACAATAAATGATGCCATCTTAGTCAATATTACAACACCGATTGGATCTATGAAACGTGTATGTACTTAATTTGAGATGAATTATACATTGATAATTTACACAAATTGGTTCAAAAAATGATAGAGAATATCACCATTTTCAGAATAATAATTCCATTATATGTTATTCAAGGAAGTTATAATTATTTAGAGATGTTAAAACTCAATAAGTTATAAATGGATTTATATTATTATTGGAGGAATCTGATAATCATGAGGTAATCAATGATGTTTTGTTAGAACAAAATAATGTACATTGATTAAAATAAGTAAAATAAGGAAATTAAATCAATAATAACATTTATGGGGTATTAGACATACATATTTAATGATCTAGTTATTTAAAAAAAAATACTTTTATAGAAATTTTTTATTTAGAAAATACGATGATCCAAAAATAGTTTTCTGGATTTTTTTTTCAACAAATATTGCACCACTATCAATATTATATAGATAATAAAAGAAGTTGTTAGGATTGTATTTCATTTTACAAATGGTGAATGAAGTCATGCCTGTGTCAAATTGTGATTATGCTAATAATTGATTAACATGGGATTTATTGGGGAATCTTAAACATTTAATAATTAATTTATGTCACTAATATAAAATTTCCCCTAAACTATTTGATAACTATTAAATATAACATATCCCTTATGAATAAGATTTATTATTACAATATTTTCGACACTCTTATCTGTGTTATATTTTTTCTATGATGGACTCTAGGTATTGAGACCAGATATTGAATGTAAGTTTTTTTACACTCTCCTAGTTCTCTCTATCATAATTTTTTGTATGATTTATGTTTTGGGTTATTTTTTTTTGGTTTTACCCCGAAGATAGGGAGTTCGATTTCATATAGTGGGTATGGTCACCATGACCAGGCGCAATGAGGATTATTTCTTTAGATAGCTTATGTTGTCCTTTACTTTTATGATTTTCTTATATTCCAGTTATTTTATTTTCCAAAGTAATGAAAATAAGAGTTGGTGTTATTATCATTGATGTATGCCCAAATTGGACTAAATGATGTTAAATACGTTTCTTTCTTCTTTTATTTTTCCGAAGCATGTGAATCATGATATTACAGTAAAATTTTGATTATGTTTTTTTATAAAATATAATTTATATTTAAAAATTGTAATTGTTGTCATAAGTCGGTGGATTCTTTGTGAACTCCCATGCAAGGCTATCCACAAAAAATACAATGAAATGATTATTCATGTTTCTATTTTCTGAACTTGGTGGGAATTTTTGAATACTTGAAAATCTGAGATATTGATCCAACAAATCAGCATTTATTTACTTATCGATAAAAAATTATTTAACTCATAAATTGTGTAGTCTTGGTATATAGAATGAAATAAAAAAATATATTTGTGATAACTTCACTGTAACTATTTAAAAAATGGGAGTTCCACATAGAATACTGCTCTAGGTGATAGCTTTCAATATAATCCAGTGCACACTATTAGGGTTTAGAATCATAATCACCAACTCCCTAGTTGTTAATGTACTTAATTCATTTCATAATGTACACTGGCAGAGTTTCGATGGCCCTACTGCTCAATATGGACCTCCTCACCACAACCCACATCCAAACCTATCTATCTTAGTCATCTCACCACTACAACTCTACATGATGCTCCACCATTAGATATGGAACCTTATAACTCACCATTAGGGGTTACACGACTAGAGATGAGGTGAAATTATTATTTTCCCACCCCAAAACCAGTACTAAACCCATGAACTTATAAATTATTTATAGTTTCCCATGAATCTCATAGCTAATTAACCTAATTTTTATATACTGTGTTGGTTGTTACATGTCTCCCATGTGTTAATGTTTTTTGGATTTTCTTGTTTTTCTACCTCATCTCTATGTTTTTCCTCTCCCCAACAATGAAAGATAAAATTTAGAATGAGGTTTCTCCAGTTTCTTTTTTTTCATTGTGTTTAAAAATATTCATAATTATCTAGTAAATACTATATCTTAAGCCTTTAAAATTACTATAAAGGTATTTTTTAAATGAAAAAATTACTGGCAATCTAATCAATGAAAAAATTATGAATTCTTTTTAGCACTAGGAACAACATCGATAGAGAACCACCTTATAAGTGAAACAAGATAGTGATGATCAAGTCCCCCATTATTAGTTCTAAAATAAAGAGATGGTAAAGGGTTCATTTATCAATTATTTTTATTTTAGTTCTAATAATGGGGTCATTTACCAGTGATTTATTTTTAAATTGAAAAAGGGTTCCTTCATTTGTTATTTTCTATCACTAATAAATTTTACCTCTATTAGTGATATTGGTAGCATTGGGAAAGATCATGCAACTACTATAAAGATTAAATACCCCTTGCATCGACCCTATAAAAACAAACCCAGTCAGAAACTAAATTGATATAAGTAAAAATATACTAAAAATTCAATTGAAATAAAAATATAACATTTCACTACTATTTCAATTCAATATTTACATACAAAAGATTTATATTGATGTATTGTATACAATTAATCCATGAAAATTAAAACCTATATAAAAAATATAAGATCTTATATCTAGAATTCCCTAATTATCTATCTCTATACAAAAGGTACCCCCTTCAATAAAATCAATGTTGATTTTAGTAATATTAAATAAAAAATAAAAAATTTAATGTTAATGCTTTATAATCCCAAAATGATAAATTATATTGTTAATTTCTATATATATTAACAATATTATCTGTTAATCATGCCTCGAATTGATGTGTAGTAAATTCCTACACATCACAAATGAATTATGGATCATTTTACTAAAGTGTGAAAATAATACAAACATTTTTTCTTTGATTTGGCTATGTTATAATTATTTCAAAATAAAATGAATCTTTTGTATTGAAAACACACACATTGAGTCATACCAACCACATCATTTTTTGGATTGAAATTTGGTCAATTCATACACATTAAAAATGTATTTATTGATCATAGTCCAAGTGTTTGAAAACAATTTGATCTTGTTTACATTGTTTTTAACTATGTGACACAATTTAATCTAAAACAAGATTTCAATTGAAAACATACACTTTGAGTCATATCGGCCACATCATGTGTTGGATTTATATGTGGTCAATTACTAAATATCAAAAATTAATTATAGATAACTTTATTAATGTTTGAAAACAATTTGAGCTTTTTTTCTCATTTTTGTCCCATGAATTTCATTTTAAACCAAAATGATAATTTTATATTGAAAACATGTACCCTGAGTCATGTTGGCCACATCTTACATTGAATTGGAATGAATCCAATCCATATACGTCACTAATGAAATATTGAATATTTTCATAATGTTTAAAAAAATTATGAGCTCATTTTATTATTTTGTATTTGTGATTCATGTTTTAAAATGAACTACAACTTATACATATAAACCATTCACTTAAATTCATACTAAACACATCATGTGTCATATTAATGTTAATTCCATTCCTAAATGTAACAAATAAATTATGAATAATTTTACTAATGTATGGCAACAATTTGTGATCATTTTAAAATATTTGTCTAGTGAGGTCCGTTTTAAACAAAAATGACACTTTTATATTAAATACATGATCATAAATTTATAGCAGTGAGATCATGCATCATATTTATATGCAGTTAATTCGTACACAAAAAAATGAATTCTGGATGGGTTTCATAAATTTTGAAAATATTCTGAGATCATTTTCTTGGTTTTAGCCTTTTGATAAGCGTTTTAATTCAAAATTCCACTTTTATATTGAAGGCACACACTTTGAATCACACCAAACACATCATGTGTAGTATTGAAATTTGGTTGATTACTATATATAATGCCCCAGCCTTAAAACATTAAATAATCATGAATTAAATGAATAATTCACATTGAGGATCTTTTCAGGATTAGAATTTTAGAGAATTAGGCCATAACTATTACATTTCATCTCAAAAATACAAAGTAGACACTCCTACTCAGTTTCGATTTTTTCCACAAAATAAAAACTATTGAAAAAAAGAGTCATGTATAATTCCATGTTTAATAGAGCATGACTTTTCCTTGATCCCATCCTTGACCCTATTCCACTTTATGTCCTGTAAAAAACATTTCAAAAACTTGGGATGAGCATAAAAAGCCCACTAAGGGATACACAAAGAAGGAAAACTGTTAGTTTTTTAAAACAAGAAGTAAATCATGAATACTTCATCATAAGTAATAATTTTCACCTTTATGAAGTAGTAAATACTCTTCATTGAATAAAAGATAATTTCTCACCCTTTTGTAACCAAAAGATCACCATGAAACCCATATAAAGAACACATAACATATAAGGTAACTTGAGACATAAACATACTTAAATGGAATGACCATACGACCGACTTACACAAATATCACTAAATGGAATAGCCATACGGCCGACTTCCATACCCAATGCATTGGAGTTTATAACGTAACCACCCATCCTGGTTTATCATGGAACCACCCGTCATTTGGTTTATCACTTAACCACCTGTCAAATGTCCAAGTACCATTATAAAATCATAACACATACAACAAATATAAAGGAAAGAAAACATTTACACACTTCAATCACAATATATCACTGAAATATATTGACATAACAAGTCCATTATAAAAACAATTTTCAATACCAAAATACATAAATAGTATATGGTATTTATTCTCTTTTTAAAACATTATGCCTTGTTGAGGAAGCCAAAGATCAAATAATACCCGCAGTGGCAGAAAGGTCGTTGTCACCACGTACGTTAAAAGAAACATTCCTTTTTTTCATTTAGTAAAACAATTCTTAGAAAAATATTCCCTTTGAATGAAATGAAAATTCAAATATGTTTATGCAGCATATAAAATAAAGTCTTGTATTAAAACAAAATATGCCTCAATGAAAGGAGTATGAGATGAAGTCCCTTACAAAGGTGGTATCCTTAGATTAAGGATAAATCAATTAAATAATTATGTGTTACAAATATAAATACACCCAATATAAGATGAAATTTATTGTAAAACAATCAGATGTCTTCCGCACATATTCATAGTACGACATAATCAATAAGTAGAGGTTTAACCCAAAGAATTGAAATTGGGTTAAGAAGTTCCCTTACAAGAATTCGAAAGCCTAACGACGTCACTTTAAAATTCAGAAAATGATTTGATGAGAGATAAAAAGGGTATCTCAACACTTGGAAATACAATTTACAGCAATAAGGATGTATAATAACATATCCCAACATAAGAATATGTAAATTAAAAGACCTAACAAAAAGAAGTCTTTTAAAAAGAGGAGGCTGAAAGGTTCCCTTACCAATTTGGGTAACTTTTGAAACGTACACCCCATGAAAGAAGGATCATACAATGAAGATGTAAATAACAATAAATTAAAGTATATTACACAAATAATACAATCATGTGTGGTACATACACCACAAAAAAGGAAATAGTGACAAATATAGCATGAATCTCACGAGAATAAAAAGTGAGATAAAAACCTCTTACCTCGTTGTAATAAATCGAGTCGTATGACCAAAAGATAATAAACACCAAATGAATATCAGAATAGCATGAATATAAATATAATAATGATAATATATATCAAATGGAAGTACACAATACATCATATGCAATAAATAAGTGGCGAACAATTGAAATCTCACGGAATTAAAAGCGAGATAAGAAATCCCTTACCTCAAGTCCGACTTGTCTTGTTCGTTTATTTATATTCCTGAATAATAAACCTTGGTCAATTTATAATTGATTAATTACTTCCTTTAAATTTTATTATTCAATTCACATCACATATTATCAAGTTATAATAATTAGTTAATTATGTGAGTTCATATCATACGTTTTGTCGATGTTCGGTACATGAGTCAAAAATGAACTTGTTTGAAAAGAATTTCCCATGTAGTTATAAGTAAATCATCTCCAGAATGGTATTAATGATTTTAATATCATATATATCCAGTATATATTCATTTTATACTATTACATAACATTTGGAGATAAAAAATGAAATGTACCGTTCATGGAGACGGTAGGCCGTATGTACGCATGAACGCTACTTTCATTTCTTTGTCATATTAAAGGAATTAAAACTAAATGAGACATATATATATTATAATTCCAGTATAACATATATTTTATATAGGTAACATAATTTCATTAATTACATTCTTTATAAATTCCATGTTTGGCATGAACGAGTCACATCACTTGAGGGGGCGGTAGTCCACACTTTCTCAGATGAAATTATCGCAGTTCCACAACATGAAAAGCATAACGATGTGATTTAAAAATAAACTTCAGAAGAATATAGAAAGAATAAATACCATATATATCATATATAAATATAGTGACATCATATTGGTCACCATGATAGGTGTTAAAAGAATATTGAACAATCATCGTTAATGAGGCAATAATTCACCACCCACAGAAGCAGTATGTTCTTTAACCATTAGACGGAGGTGTGTGTAAGAGTAGGTAGAACCATTATCATAAAAAAATACTAGTATATTGAGGATACTGGTGTTATTATGGTATCAAATATAAAAAATATAGTGGTGAGTGAAGAAGGAAAATAAAAGAAAGAAACTCGAGAGAAGACATTACCTCTAAATCGGGTAACTCTTTTTGATTTGAGCCAAAGGCTTCCTTGTAAAGCCTTTTTCCCAAAGTGAGGCTTCTAGGAGTGAGAGAGGTATGTGGAGAGATAATATGAGAAGAGTTTGGACGATCCAAGGGATTTATAGGTGTGTGTAAGGGGGTAGAGGTGGGGGCCTTTTATAAGAGGGAGGATGGTCACTTTTGGAAAGTCTTGAAATATTACTTTATTATAAAATTATTTTAGGATTTTAAAGGTCCCACAATGATATATTTTGAGTAAATGGTGATAAGGGTTTTAAATAAACCCATCCAATAGGTTTTAGACACGTGTAAGTATTATATTTTACCTTATCTTTTCATTTTATTTAAATCATTCATTAATGAGGTAATCACTGCATCATCATGGTGTCATTAATAAATTTATTTATTTAATTTCTAAAAATTATAAAAAAATACCATTATGTAGGAAATATTTTTATATTTACAATGAATATTTATAGTCTAATAGATCATTTATTTAAACAAAATTAAAATTGTTTTACTTAGGATATACAAACCTTCGTTATATTTCTCTTTTCAAAAAATAATGTCATAAATGTCACTATCACACCCATGTGACTTCATGGGCCCTCAAGTTTGGTAAAAAGATTCCCATGGTCGGACATGACTCAAAAAAGAGGATTTGGACACATGTTGGGGTCATTTTATATTATTATTATATTATTTTATTACCCTTAACTACCCGATTACTAATTAATCATGATAATTAAAGATAATTGTCGTCGTTACTATTCATAATGTCCAAAAACAAAAGAGTCTTAATTAAATAATTTGGACCTTTTGATTCTATATATGGAATCAATTTTACCAAATTCCAAACATAGAAATTTCAGTAATTAATTTAAAAATAATTCCTATTGTCAAAACAAATAGCGTGTTTTTAAGAAACAATATCTATCAAAATATTGACACTTGTTTATGTCCATTTTCAAAGTGAAATTAATTATAATGACCAACATTGGATTAAATGGTAAAAATATATTATAATTACAATTTAAAACCAATTAAAAATATAATCTAACTATAGAAATAAATTAGATTAAAAGGCGGTTTTGAACTAAAATACAACATTTTTCACTATTCATTAAAAAATGAATTTTATTGGAAAAATACAAAAAATTTACACAAAGTAAATTTTGATGTCTTGATTCTAAATAAGGATTTTATTTTTTCAAATATGACATATAAAAGTGACAAAAAGTATATTTAAAAAGGGGTTTCCATCAAAAGGCGGTTAATCGACCTTTTAAAGAATATTAAAATATTTATGCTTAAAATTGGATTCATTCGCATTTTAAGCCTATATAATTTATTGGGTAATTGTTAAAATATTTAACAAACATATATAATCATTTTGTAGTTAGTTCTATTCATTCCCACCATTACAACGGCTAGACGTTTACTACCATTTAAAATAATATTATTATATTATTAGTGTGCAAAGTAAGATTTCAAAGAAACTCATTGTTGCGTATTGGGTACGCCATCGAACATAGTATCCCCTTTAAAGTAGTGTGAATATTTTATTCAAAAATATTAATAAATTCTAAAATTTCATATTATTTATTTACCCGGGATGTTACATCCTTCCCCCCTTTTTGGGAATTTCATCCTCGCAATTTTAAAATTGGGCTCAGAAACTTCATTGAAAGCCCGACATTGGAAATGGAGTAAATTAAACTATCACTTTAAAAGAAAGAAAAAAAAGTACAAAGGCCACCTGAGTTAACCCATACTAGGATTCCATGTAGGAAAACATGGATATGGAAGAGAAAACAAAGGGTCAAGTTCTGATTGGAGAGTGATAGAAAATATGTCTAGAAGAAAGTTAACCACTAGAAAATCACAAACTTGTGATGGGTTAAATGGTATTTGATTCCCCAGCAGGAAAAGTTAACAGACAATTTTTTTGTTTTAAGTTACTTTTCATTGAGTAATTTATTTATGAGATTAACTAAAACATAAGGAAACATACTTACTTTTTATGTAGACTTTCATCTCTTACTAGATTTATTACACAAACTCATATTTTCCCCAAAAGATGAGTATTTAGGATGACTTGTTCACATTAAGAGTGCTATAATCAACTTCTAGAGAATCACCTAATACACAAAAGATGAACTATATATTTACCATGTCTTTAGACCTTAATCAAAACAAAAATTGTTAGTACAATATTAGATAATCCCCAAAAAGGATAATCTTTTACAAAAAGAAAAACTACTCTTAATCTCCAATTTTTTTCAAACAATACCCAAGGTTCAAAAAAGACCATTCAATAAACAGGTGTACATAAAATTCTTCAAAGTAATCTAAACTAATATTGAAACCCAAATCTCTAAAGGATTTAATCACATATTCTTCCAAGGTAAATCTTAACATTTATCTCCAAATAACATCAGTTACTCTTAAAGTCTCATACTGAAAAGTAATTAACCAAATCACACAACCTCCATGATAGGTTAATCATTTCCATAGATAACCCAAAATCAACTTATTTCTGATTCATAAGATCATATAACTAAAAATAATTAGTTAAACTAACCAGGTACTTCACTTAGTCCAATGGTAGGCGATAAATCCCAGTCGTACTTTGGTTGTGGTTTTGATTCCTGCAGCTTCGTCCGACATGACGGGTTGTCACACAGTCTGCGTGTTGTCCTTTTTCCAAAACTATATAATTCTTATAAAATTCCCCAAAAGAGATAAAATCTTCAAAAAATAACCATAACATAATTTAACCTCAAGTTTATCTCATGTCTTTCATTTTCCATCATAACATATAGTAACCCATAATTACCTCAAAAGTAAGGATCATATAAACCCTAATGGTTACCTTTATAATTATTACATGAACTTCCACATCGAGATGGTTCTCTCATACGTGATGCATTAGATAATTCACGAAGGTTAAAGTGGTTAATCATGACTCCTGATATTTGGTTGAGAATAACCACAAGAGTTCTCATTGCAGCTCCCATATCATTCAGTTGCTCATTCAGAAAACCATCACAGTTTTCTTCACATCCACTGTTACATTGGTGCCTGCTAGATCCAGCCATTTACTAAAACCAAAAAGGTTAGTGTGAGTATATCATTAAAATAATCATATAATACTATGATATAATTATTCATGTTATCTTAAACTCATTCACTTTATAAAAATAACTAAGACTCTTTCTAAAATCCTAACCATTATGGTAATGTCACTTAAGCTTAAAGAATACCCTAACCTCTAAAGTTATCTAAACTGACCTATGATACCAACTATAAGGGCTCAGCCTTAAAACATTACATAATCTTGAATTAAATGAATAATTCACATTGTGGATATTTTCAGGTTTATAATTTTAGAGAATTAGGCCATAACTATTACATTTCATCTAAAAAATACAAAGTAGACACTCCTACTCAGTTTCGATTTTTTCCACAAAATAAAAACTATTTAAAAAAAAGTCATGTCTAATTCCATGTTTAAGAGATCATGAATTTTCCTTGATCCCATTGATGACCCTATTCCACTTTATGTCCTATAAAAAACATTTCAAAAACTTTGGATGAGCATAAAAAGCTCAGTAAGGGATACACAAAGAAGGAAAAATGTTAGTTTTTCAAAATAACAAGTAAATCATGAATACTTCATCATAAGTAATAATTTTCACCCTTATGAAGTAGTAAATACTCTTCATTGAATAAAATATCATTGATTACCCTTTTGTAACCAAAATATCACCATAAAACCCATATAAAGAACACATAATATATAAGGTAACTTGGGACATAAACATACTTAAATGGAATGACCATACGGTCGACTTCCACACATATCAATAAATGGAATAGCCATACGACCGACTTCCATACCCAATGCATTGGAGGTTATAACATAACCACCCATCTTGATTTATTGATCATAGTCCTAGTGTTTGAAAAAAATTTGATATTGTTTACATTATTTTTAACTATGTGACACAATTTAATCTAAAACGAGATTTCAATTGAAAACTTACACTTTGAGTCATATCGACCACATCATGTGTTGGATTTATATGCGGTCAATTACTAAATATCAAAAATGAATTATGGATAATTTTTTTAATGTTTGAAAAAATTTTTAGCTTGTTTTCCCATTTTTGTCCCATGAATTTCATTTTAAACCAAAATGATACTTTTATATTGAAAACATGTACCTTGAGTCATGTTGGCCACATCTTACATTGAATTGGAATGAATCTAATACATATACGTCACTAATGAGATATTGTATATTTTTATACTGTTTAAAAAAATTATGAGCTCATTTTATTAGTTTTGGATTTGTGATTCATGTTTTAAAATGAACTATAACTAATATATATAAACCATTCACTTCAATTCATATTAAACACATCATGTGTCATATTAATGTTAATTCCATTCCTAAATGTCACAAATAAATGATGAATAATTTTACTAATGTATGGAAACAATTTGTGATTATTTTAAAATATTTGTCAAGTGAGGTCCATTTTAAACAAAAATTACACTTTTATATTAAATACATGATAATAAATTTATAGCAGTGAGATCATGCATCATATTGATATGCAGTTAATTCATACATAAAAAAATTAATTCTGAATGGGTTTCATAAATTTTGAAAATATTCTGAGATCATTTTCTTGGTTTCAGCCTTGTGATAAGCGTTTTAATTCAAAATTCCTCTTTTATATTGAAGGCGCACACTTTGAATCATACCAAACACATCGTGTGTAGTATTAAAATTTGGTTGATTACTATATATAAGGCCCCAGCCTTAAAAAATTACATAATCATGAATTAAATGAATAATTCACATTGAGTATCTTTTCAGGTTTAGAATTTTAGAGAATTAGGCCATAACTATTACATTTCATCTCAAAAATACAAAGTAGACACTCCTACTCAGTTTCGATTTTTTCCACAAAATAAAAACTATTGAAAAAAAGAGTCATGTATAATTCCATGTTTAAGAGAGAATGATTTTTCCTTGATCCCATCCTTGACCCTATTCCACTTTATGTCCTATAAAAAACATTTCAAAAACTTGGGATGAGCATAAAAATCTCAGTAAGGGATACACAAAGAAGGAAAACTGTTAGTTTTTCAAAACAACAAGTAAATCATGAATACTTCATCATAAGTAATAATTTTCACCTTTATGAAGTTGTAAATACTTTTCATTGAATAAAAGATCATTTATCACCCTTTTTTAACCAAAAGATCACTATAAAACCCATATAAAGAACACATAACATACAAGGTAACTTGGGACATAAACATACTTAAATGGAATGACCATACGGTCGACTTACACACATATCACTAAATGGAATAGCCATACGACCGACTTCCATACCCAATGCATTGGAGGTTATAACATAACCTCCCGTCCTGGTTTATCATGGCACCACCCGTCATTTGGTTTATCACGTAACCACCCATCAAATGTCCAAGTACCATTATAAAATCATAACACATACAAAAAATATAAAGGAAAGAAAACATTTCCACATTTCAATCACAATATATCACTGAAATATATTGACATAAAAAATTTATTATAAAAAAAATTTTCAATACCAAAATAAATAAAATAGTATATGGTATTTATTCTCTTTTAAAAAGCATTATGGCTTGTTGAGGAAGCCAAAGATCAAATAATACTGGTGGCGACAGAAAGGTTGTTGTCACCGCATACGTTAAAAGAAACATTCCTTTTTTTCATTTAGTAAAACACTTCATAGAAAAAGATTCCCTTTGAATGAAATGATAAGTCAAAGGTTTTTATGCAGCATATAAAAGAAAGTCTTGTATTAAAACAAAATATGCCTCAATGAAAGAAGATTGAGATGAAGTCCCTTACAAAGTCAGTATCCTTAGATGAAGTATAAATAAATTACATAATTATGTGTGACAAATATAAATACACCCAATATAAGATGAAATTTAGTGTAAAAAAATCAGAGTTCATCCACACATATTCATAGTACGACATAATCAAGAAGTGGAGGTTTAACCCAAATAATTGAAATTGGGTTAAGAAGTTCCCTTGCAAGAATTAGACAGCCTAACGACGTCACTTTAAAATTCAGAAAATGATTTTATGAGAGATAAAAAGGGTATCTCAATACTTGGACATAAAATTTACAGCAATAAGGATATATAATAACATATCCCAACATATGAAGATGTAAATTAAAAGACCTAACAAAAAGAAGTCTTTTAAAAATAGGAGGGTGAAATGTTCCCTTACCGATTTGGGTAACTTTCAAAACGTACACCCAATGAAAGAAGGATCATACAATGAAGATGTAAATACCCATAAATTAAATTATATTACACAAATAATACAATCATGTGCAGTACATACACCACACAAAAGGAAATAGTGACAAATATAGCATGAATCTCACGTGAATAAAAAGTGAGATAAAAACCCTTTACCTCGTTGTAATAAATCGAGTCGTATGACCAAAAGATAATAAACACCAAAGGAATCTCAGAATACCATGAATATAAATAGAATCATGATAATATATATCAAATGGTAGTAAAAAATACACCATATGCAATAAATAAGTGGTGAACAATGGAAATCTCACGGAATTAAAAGCGAGATAAGAAATCCCTTACCTCAAGTCCGACTTGTCTTGTTCATTTCTTTATATTACTGAATAATAAACCTTGGTAAATTTATAATTGATTAAGTACTTCCTTTAAATTTTATTATTCAATTCACATCACATATTATCATGTTATAATAATTAGTTAATTTTGTGAGTTCATATCATACCTTTTGTCGATGTTCGGTACATGAGTCAAAAATGAACTTGTTTAAAAAGAATTGCCCATGTAGTTATAAGTACATCATCTACAGAATGTTTTTAATGATTTAAATATCATATATATCCAGTATATATTCATTTTATACTATTCCATAAGATTTGGAGATAAAAAATGAAATGCACCGTTCATGGAGACGGTAGGCCGTATGTATGCATGAACACTACTTTCATTTATTTGCATTATTAAAGGAATTAAAACTAAATGAGACATATATATATATATATATATATATATATATATATATATTATAATACCAGTATAACATATATGTTATACATTTAACATAAGTTCATTAATTACATTCTTTATAAATTCCCTGTTTAGCATGAACGAGTCACATCACTTGAGGGGGTGGTAGTCCACACTTCCTCAGATGAAATTATCGCAGTTCCACAACATGAAAAGCATAAAGATGTGATTTAAAAATAAAATTCAGAAGCATATAGAAAAAATAAATACCATATATATCATATATAAATATAGTGACATCATAATGGTCACCATGAGAGGTGTTAAAAGAATATTGAACAATCATCGTTTCGTGAGGCAGTAATTTACCACCCACATAAAGAGTATGTTCTTTAACCATTAGACGGAGGTGTGTGTAAGTGTAGGTAGAATAAGTATCATAACAAAATCCTAGTATATTGAGGATACTGGTGTTATTATGGTATCAAATAATAAAAAGATAGTGGTGACTGAAGAAGGAAAATAAAAGAAAGAAACTTGAGAGAAGACATTACCTCTAAATTGGGCAACTCTTTTTGATTTGAGCCAAAGGATTCCTTGTAAAGACTTTTGCTCAAAGTAAGGATTCTAGAAGTGAGATAGGGATGTGGAGAGATAATATGAGCAGATTTTGGATGAGCCAATGGCTTGAGAGGTGTGTGTAAGGGGGTAGAGGTGGGGGACTTTTATAAGAGGGAGAAGGGTCACTTTTGTAAAGTCTTGTTACTTTATTATAAAATGATTTTTGGATTTTAAAAGTCCCACAATAATATATTTTGAGTATATGGTTATAATGGTTCTAAATCCACCCATAAAATAGGTTTTTGACAAGTGTAATTCTTAGATTTTACCTTATCTTTTCATTTTATTTAAATCGTTCATTAATGAGGTAATCACTGTATCATCATGGTGTCATTAATAAATTTATTTATTTAATTTATAAAAATTATAAAAAAATACCATGATGTAAGGAATATTTTTAGATTTAAGATGAATATTTATAGTCTAATATATCATTTATTTAAAAAAATTAAAATTGTTTTACTTAGGATATACAAACCTTTGTTATATTTCTCTTCTTTTAAAAAAATAATGTCATAAATGTCACTATCACACCCATGTGACTCCATGGGCCGTCAAGTTTGGTAAAAATATTCCCATGGTCGTCCATGACTCAAAATAGAGGATTTGGATACATGTTGGGGTCATTTTATATTATTATGATATTATTTTATTACCCTTAACTACCCTATTACTAATTAATCATGATAATTAAAGATAATTGTCGTCGTTACTATTCATAATGTCAAAAAACAAAAGAGTCTTAATTACATAATTTGGACCTTATGATTCCAAATATGGAATCCATTTTACCAAATTCCAGACACAGAAATTTCAGTAATTAATTTAAAAATAATTCCCGTTGTCAAAACAAATAGCGTGTTTTTAAGAAACAATATCTATCAAAAGATTGACACTTGTTTATGTCCATTTTCAAAGTGAAATTAATTATAATTACCACCATTAGATTAAATGGTAAATATATATTTTAATTACACTTTAAAACCAATTAAAAAGATAATATAACTATATAAATAAATTAGATTAAAAGGTGGTTTTGAACTAAAATACAACATTTTTACTATTCATTAAAAAATGAATTTTACCGGAAAAATACCAAAAATTTACAGAAAGTAAATTTTGAAGTCTTTATTCTAAATAAGGATTTTATTTTGTCAAATATAACATATAAAAGTGACAAAAATTATATTTAAAAAGGGTTTTCCATCAAAAGGCGGTTAATCGGCCTTTTAAAGAATATTAGAATATTTATGCTTAAAATTAGATTCATTCGCATTTTAAGCCTCTATAATTTATTGGGTAATTGTTAAAATATTTAACAAAAATATATAATCATTTTTTAGTTAGTTCTATTCATTCCCACCATTACAACGACTAGGCGTTTACTACCATTTAAAATAATATTATTATATTATTAGTGTGCAACGTAAGATTTTAAAGAAACTCGTTGTTGCGTATTGGGCATGCCATCAAACATATCATCCCCATTAAAGTAGTATGAATATTTTATTCACAAATATTAATAAATATGAAAATTTTATATTCTTTATTTACCCAAGATGTTACACTATATCTCATAATTAAATTATGGATCAATTTTCTAATGTTTGAAAATAATCCAAGATTTATTTTATGGATTTTTCTATGTGATTTTAATCTCAAACAATAATGTTCCTTTTATATTTAAAACATTCACTTCGATTCGTACCAACTACATATTGTTCCATTATGTTGTGTGTTCAATTACAATATGTCAAAAATGAATTATTGATCACTTCTATAATGTTTAATAAAAATTCATGATATTTTCTAGGGTTTTGATATGTGATTCTTATTTTAAACTAAACTAGAACATCTATATTGAAAATTATACCTTCATGTGAAACCTTCCACATCATCTTTTAGATTGAAATATGCTCGGTTCCTATATGTCAGAAATGAATTATGGATCATTTTCCTAATGTTTGAGAAAAATATTAGCTCATTTTCCCAGTTTCAGTTATGTGACATGTTTAAAAAAAATACAATTTTAAATTTAAAACATGTATTTCAAGTAATGAGGTCCACATCGTGTGTCATTTTTATTTGTGGATGATTCCTATATATCACAAATGAAATATGGATTGTTTTCATAAAGGATGAAAATAATCCAAGCTGGTTTTATTAGATTTGGTTATGTGATTTTTGTTTTAAACTAAAATGGTACTTCTATATTGAAAATAGGAACTTCATGTCATACAAGACACTTTGTTTTTTGGATTTATGGGAGGAAAATTCTTACATGTCACAAATGAATTATGGATTGTTTTACTAAAGTATCATAATTATATGAATATGTCTTCCTAGATTGAAGTATGTCTTGTATTTTTCACAAAAATGTAAATTTTCAATTGAATTCCCACATTTCAAATCATATTGGTCAAACCATGTTTCAAATTGATGTGAAATCAACTCCTACATTGAAAAAATTAAATATGCATCATTTTACTAATTTATGAAAATAGCAAGAGCTTGTTTTCATGGTTTGGGCAATGCGGCATGTGTTTTAAACATAAATGGATCCTCTCTAATGAAAACACAAACCTTAATTTCATACCAATCACATCATGTTCCTAATTGACATGTGACCAATTCATACAAACACAAAATGAAATATGGATCGTTTTTCTAATGTTTGAAAACAATTTCATCTTTTATTCTCAGTTTTTTATGATGCTCATTTTAAAATAAAATTACAATTATATATTGGATACATGAACTTACAATCCTTCCTAAAAAATCATGTGACAGATCAACATGTGTTCAATTACTATACATTTTAAATAAATTATGTATCATTTCTGAAAAATATTGAAAATAATATGAGTTCATTTTCTCAGTTTTCTAGTGAAATTTGTTTTAAACCAAATTTACACATTTATATTGGGAACACGCACATGGAGTAGTACTAGTCACATCATGTGTTGGATTCATGCGATGTCAATTATTACATGCCCAAAACAAATCATGGATCGTTTTCCTAAAGTTTCAGGAGAATCTAATATTTTTACTCGGTTTTGGATATATGACGTGTGTGTTACATGAAAATGATGCTTAAAAACATTCACATTGAGTCAGAGTAGCCACATTATGTGTGATATTTATGTGTGGTCATTTCTTACACATCAAAAAAGAATTATAAATCATTTCTCTAAGGTTTGAATAATATTAGATATCTTTTTATTAGTTTTTTCTGTGTGATGCATATTTTAATCTAAAATGGAAATTTTATATTGCAATAATGAACTTTTAGTAATACTAGACACATAATGTGTTAGTGATACATATGGTATATTATTACTTATCACACATGTAATACAGATCATTTTCATATGTTTTCAAAAAAATGGGAGTTTTTTCTATGTCCTTGACATGTGGCATGTGTTTTAAACTAAAGTGACACTTTTATATTGAAAACATGCAATTTAAGTCATTCTAGCCACACCATGTGTCATATTATTGTTTTATCGATTCATACACAACATAAATTAATTATAAATCATTTTCTAGAATTTTCAAGACAATATGAGCTCGTTTTCTTAGTTTTATATATGTGACAAATTTTATAAACTAAATTGACACTTCTAACGTGAAAACATAAACTTTGAGTCATACTTCACAAATAGTATGTCAGTTTTATACACAGTTGATTCATAGATGTCAAAAATGAATTATGTATCATTTTACTAAATTTTGGATACAAAATGAACTTGTTTAATCGATTATGAAATTTTTTATGTATTTAAATCCAACATAACACTTTTATATTGGAAAAAAATGGCTTCATTACGGTCACATCATGTGTTAGATTGATGTCCAGTCAATTCCTACACATAAAAAATGAAATATTGATTATTTTTCATAATTTTTAGGATTATTTCAACTCATATAATATATTTTGTCTATGTTATGTTTATTTTAGAGTTACATGAAACATTTAATTTTAATACATGAATATTGAGTCATACTAGATAGATCATGTGTCATATTTACATGTAGTTGATTCCTACTCATCACACATGAATTATAGATCATTGTAAAAAAGTTTGAGAACAATATGATCTTGTTTTCTTGGTATTTATAATGTTATTCATGTTTTAATCTAAATAAAAAATTTATATTGAAAAAACATAATGTAATTCATACTGAAAACATAAAGTTTAAGATTGATTTTCAGTCGATTCCTGCACTTCACAAATCAATTATGGATGAAGTCCAGATTTATAAAAACTATCTGAATATATTCGATTAACTTAGAAAATGTTACAAATGTTTCTAACTAAATGGAAATTTTATTTTGAAAACATAATCTCTAAGTCATACTAACAATAATGTTTGTCATATTTAAATCATTATGAATTGTATACATCACTATTAAGATCCCTCAAAATGTTAAAATCCTTTGGAAAAATTAAAAAGACCCAAATAAGAAAAAAAAGTTGAAAGAGTGAAATATCTTGAATTAAAGATCACAAGTAAAAAATGTTCATTTTTAAAGTGTTGATTTGTCCATGTATTTAAATGGATATGGGCATCAATGTTGTCGTTCCATGAGATCTTGAGCTACATGATGGTTGGGGTCCACTACTGGGGTTCTATTTAAAATATCGTAAAGTTTTTATTAGTGATTTTAAAAAACCTTTATAAAGAACCATATTTATCTGCACTAAAATAGAAATTGATAATAAATACAGTTTTTATGACCTCCGACTCTTAACACTGACAGATATGTTATTTTAACAACAATTTCCAAAAAAATATGATAAATATATATTTTTGTAAGTAATTTTTATATTAGTGTTGAAAAAACTAATATTTATCAGTAATCTTTGGAATGAGATGACCTAGGAAGTGATGGATGTTGAGCCCGTCCCTCCCCCCTATGGAGTGTGAGGGACCTCTATAATTATTCTAGGGAACTCATCCTATGTCCTTCTTTTCCATTTCTATCATCGATTTGATTATTTCTTTCCCTCAGATCTCACTTATCCCTAAAGTAGCATATTTGTTTGATGGATTCCAAAAACATTCACTTTCATCCTCAATGTTCACAAATTCCCCGTTTCTTCTGAACCTAATGTTGATAGCATTTTTTAAACAATGGTGACCATTTTTTGATTCATTTGACGGTTTTTTTTCAAATATCAGGGAATACACTAATGATCAACTATGGGTCCTCTCAACAATAGGCACATCATGATTAAATTCTCTTCAGAGAAAGACTTGTACCAACCCCAGTCTTTTTCTCTATACATTTTCCAATGATCTTATTTATCCATAATTAGGTGGAATTATGATTTAAACATTAAAAGAGATACCTAAAATATGGATATTTGGGTTAGATTTATATAGCACCCACTTCCTTTTCAGAATCCTCAAAATATTCTAATGCCAGGTAATTTGGTTGGTATATATTTATTTTCTAAAAGTGTAACTAGAACTATTTTACCTCTTATTTATCTAAAAATTTTGGTTGAAGTAGTTGTTTTAAGATATCAATTTGAGAATGTTTTGATTGTAGTTGAGGAATAGTTACACTATTAGAAACCAATTTCTCTTGAGTCGTGGATTTCTTTTCTCTCATCATTCAAGGAACAATTTTACATGATTGAAGTGTGTAGGAATGGGTGTATGAATCACTACCAGAAGACATATGCAATATTTGGATGCAATGGTAAGGTTATGTTTTCCATTTATAGTGTAGTTCTGAAGTAGAATGTTCAAATTGGTGTTTTTATTGACCTAATCAGTAATTCATAGGTAGTCCAATTTGGATAACTTTAGGGTGCGTAGTTCAATAGGGCAGAACTACCTACTGGCCTCACAAAAAATAGTGGATTTCAAATAGAACAAAAAAGGTTTTCACTATCTAGAGGGACAAATGACTTTTAATACCTGATTTGATAGTAATAGACATATATGGTATATTGAGATATGATTTTGAGGAGGTGTATTCAGTAGGGCCCATGGAATTTTAAATAAATTCATGTAAGGAGGCATCCAATGAGTTGGTAGTAAGAATTGGTGGTAAAGCTAGGCACAAGGTAGTTTTATAGGAAGCAGTTGAGGAAGATGCAATAGTCTGTATAACCAGTAGAGGTAGCTGGGGCTGGGTGAATAAAACAAGAAAGGAGAGGCTGAGAGGGAGTATATAAACTATTAATATTTGTAATTTATTCAATGATCTGGAGGTTGAATGTTCAGTTTAGGGAGACAGGGATGGAAAATAAGAAATAATGGGAATCCAATCCCCTATACTAGTAGATAAATTCTTTGATGTCCAAATCCTTTGTGGGATAGATTAGGAGGATGAGATATCTAGCCAAGTCTTGTTGGAAAGTGTTGATAAAGTGAATATAATAATCCGATACAGCCCGAGGAGGAGTAAGGGTCATAAATGAAAATAGGGATTTTGGGAAATGAAATATGTTAAAGGGAATGATGTCTAAAGGATGTAAGGACTACTCTTAGTTACCTAAGCTAATGAAAAAAGGGTCATCTAAAAATAATTATCTAATGGATAGTGAACCCATGTCTAATGGCTAGGAATGGAAGAAGAGTTCAAATCTTCATAGTAAAAATTAGATAATAAAGTGTGGTGAGGAAAAGGTACATGAACAAGGTGGTTGTATAATCTAAGATCTGATTTAGGAACATGATCTATCTAATAGTATGGTCAGGGCAGCAGATAAGGATGATTGGGAAAAAGGGGAGGCATGAGAGATTATTATTCATTTTAATGAAGTAATGTTAGTAGAGGCATCTGAGATAAATTCTACATATGAGGAGGTCAACAAGATGATTCAAGTAGACACTAATGAAAAATAGTGTGTATGGATCAATAATCAAGATTGTATTTTGATACGTGGATTTACCAAAAGGAAGATTAGTTGGGAAGAGTATATATAAACATTGGACAAGATGTCCTACAATTTTGTAGACTTCATCAAGGATGAACCAAACACGAAGGTCTATTCTCTTCAATGGAAGTTATACAGAGGTAAGGTTTCTAACAGACTTATTCTCAATTTCAATTATTCGGTTATTTTTTATGGTGTCTTTTGATTACTAGTTCATAACATGAATGGTTTACCACTTTTTCTATAAAAGTGCTTTGCATAATAAAAAGTCTCTTTTCACTTAGCTAATAATTTCTATATAAAATAAATTATAAAATATTAAATGAATATATATTATAAATGAATAAATAATAGAAAGTATAAAATTTATTTAACATTATTAATGAATAGATAATATTAAATTAATTAATGTAATAAATGAGTGAAATATAATAAAAAATGAATAGAGTTCAAAATTATTAAAAAATGAAAGAGTTTTATTAATAATATAAATTATTAAAAAATGAAAATGAATATATATTAATAAGAAATGAACACATACTAAATATGTACATTATATAACTATTATAATCATTAAATACTAAAGAATAAATAATTATAAATAAATATTAAATATTTTTTTTAATATTAAAATAATAAATATTAAAACCCAATAAATTATAAATAAAATTTAAAAATAAGTAACATTAGTAGTGACTAAATAATACTAAATAATATTAATTGAATGAATGTTAAAAAAGAGTGAAATTCAATAAATAAACAACCTATAGATTGCAAAAATATTAATAAATAAACAAGTATTATTAATTATTTAAATTATTTAAATAAGTAAAAATGAATATATGATAAAATGAAAATGAATAAATATTAATTATATAAATTAGAACCATATAAAACTAAATATATATTAATAAAGAAAAATTTACAAATAAATATTAAAATGGTTAAAATTACATAAAAATTTAACAATGAAACTTTGAAAATGAATAAATAAAAAAATAAAAAAATAAATATTATTATTGATTTAATTATATTTAAAATGAATAAATCGAGAAAAAATATGTAAAAGTTTTTAATATTATATTTTTAATAATAATATAAAAAATGAATAATATTTACTGATTAAAAACAATATATATAATATTTAATGTTAATTAATATAATTCTATTTTTTTGAAAAATTGAATAGATTAAATTAATATTGTGTGTGTGTACATTCTATATGAAAATGAATTAATTAAATATTTTAATGTTTCAAATTAATGTAACCAACATTTGAGATATGTTAAATTAAAAAATTTGAAATTTAATTAAATGTTCATTACATGATAAAATTATTTCATATTTTTAATTAATATTAATTGTTAATTATAAACCATTTTCACTAAGTATATAGTTTATTTAATGTAAATATACATATTTTGTATTTTATAAATCATATATAAGGGTATATTATATATATATATTGATATATATATGTTAATATATTTAAATATTAAAAAGATTAAATATAT
This sequence comes from Viscum album, assembly GCA_963277665.1. NCBI lineage: Eukaryota > Viridiplantae > Streptophyta > Magnoliopsida > Santalales > Viscaceae > Viscum > Viscum album. Next base: position 374,719,348 of record OY728158.1, on the reverse strand, counting down.
TAATGAACAATCATTTATAAAGAAAGTAAAGATTAACAAATAAAAAATATATAACATAAAAAAAATTTAAAATTAATAAATTATGAAAAATTAAGAAAAACATTATTGCTAAAAAATCACACAACCATTATTTAGTGAAAAAAATATATAAAGAACATTCATTAGTGCTAAAATATGGTTTTTGATTTCTAAAAAATTATGAATCTTTTATCATCACAAATATAGGACCCCTTTATCAGCACTGAAGAAGGAACCATTTATCGACTCTTTTGTTAGCACAGGTAAAGTCCATGGTAGCTGGTGAAAAATATACAGTCATTCACCATCTCTGTGACATTACAATATTAGAAACATAAAATCAAATTGGAATATAATTTTATTGAAAACCAGAATAAAATATAAATATTACATTTAACTGTCATTTCAATTAAAAATTGACATTTATGATATTTTCATTGATGTGATATTTATAGTTAATTAAATAAAATTAGAATACAATATTCCAAATCAAAAATTTTATTGCTTGATTTTTCAACAATCATATTCCATAAAAACCTTATATGTGAAATAAAACCAATGTTTTTTTGTTAATCTTAAATTAAAAAATTAAAAAATATTTTTTTTGATTTTAATATAATCCATATATGATAAATTATATTGTTAATTAATATGTATTTCAATAATATAATTAGTTATTGTATTATAAATTCTTCTATTTTTAGTTTTATATTAGTTAATATTTATTAAATATACCATTAATTAATAAATATATTATGAATTATTAATTAAATTATTAATTAAAAATTTCAATAAATTATATTGTTAATTACATAATATTTTAATGATATTATCAGTTAATAAATATTTTAATTACCAATTTTTTTGTTGAAAATTATATCCCTAAACATATCTAACATTTTTAAATTGAAAATATGCACTATGATAATACATGGCATAATGTGTGTCAGATTAATGTGTGGTTAATTCTTACACATCATTAATTATTTAAGGATCATTATCCTAATTTTTGAAAATAATATTATCTCATTTACTCTATTTTGAAAATGTGATGCATGGTTTAACCTTAAATGAATCTTTTATAGTGAAAACTTCCAGTTGGAGTCACGTTGGCCACATCATATATTGGATTGATGTGTAGTGGATTCCAACATGCCATAAATGAATTATGGATGATCTTGAATTTTTTTATAATAATTACTGCTCATTTACTCGATTTTGATAATCGAATTCCCATTTTAAACTTAAATGAAACATTTATTTTTTAAAACAGACACTTTGAGTCATACTGATAACAACTTGTGTTAGATTAATGTGAGTTTGACACCAATACATCAAGAATGAATTATGGATTATTTTCCTAATGTTTAAAAACAATGTGAGTTTGTTTTATTGATTATAGCTATGTGATGTATGTTTTAAACTAAAATTACAATTTTATATTGAAAAAAAAACACATTGAGTCATAAATACCTCATTGTGTGTTAGATTAATGTGCAATCGTTTACTATAATTAAAAATGAATTATGGAATATTTTAAAAATATTAAAAAAATATTCAATGATTTCTTCTAGAATTTTGGCTATGTGAATCATTTTTTAAACTAAAATGACCCTTTTATATTGAAAAAAATAAATTAGAGTCATTCTAGACACATTGAGTGATAGATTGACTTTCGGTTCTTTCCAAAAACTCATGTATGAATTATGGATTGTTTTCTTATGGATTAAAAATAATGAAATTTCATTTTCTCAATTTTAGCTATGTGATGTGTATTTTAAACTAAAATGACACATTCATATTGAAAAATTGGATGTTGATTCATAAAGACCATATCAAATGTCTTCTTTACATGAATTCTATTACGATACATCTTAATTTTTTTTACTAATGTATAAAATCAATCTGAGGTTTTTCTTGGTTTGGATATGTTACTTGTGTTTTAAACTAAAATGGAAATTTTCTATTTAAAACACACAATTTGAATCATATTGAGCACATCAAGGTTCAGATTTAGTATAGTCAATTCCAACTCATTAAAAATAAATTATGGATTTTTTATTCTAATGTTTAAAAAACAATCCAATCTTATTTTCTTTGTTTTGAAAATCTGACACAAGTTATAATATAAAATGTAACTTTTATATTAAATACATTCCATTAGATTCATACTAGCCAAATCATGTGTTGGAATGATGTACAATTTATTTCTACACATCAAAAATTAATTATGGACCATTTTACTAATGTTTTATGAAAATCAACGCTCATTTGTATGTTTTTTTGATGTGACATTTATTTTAAACTAAAATGAAACTTTTATATTGAAAAAATGAACTCAAAGTTGTTTTATCCAAATCGTGCATTAGAATAACATGATATTGATTCAAAAATGTCAAAAATGAAATATGGATGTTTTTCATAAATTTGAAAAACATCTTGAGATCATTTTCTCATTTTTTGGCTATGTGACATGAGTTTTAAACTAAAATTACACTTTTATATTAAAAACAGACACTATAAGTCATACCAACCACATTGTGGGTCGGTTTTCCATGAAGTAAATTTCTATATATCCATGATGCATTATGGATCATTTTCATATTATTATAAATCAAACATAGATTGTTTTATTTATTTTGGATATGTGATGCTTTTGTTTAACTAAAATAACAATTTTATATTGAAAACACACACTTTAAGTCATACCAACTACATCATGCGTTGGATTGATGTGCTATCAATTCATAGACAACAAAAATGAATTATTTTCAATTTTCCTAATGTTTGAAAACAAATTGATCTTGTTTTAAAAGTTTTCTCATTGTAATGAGCGTTTAAACAAAAAATGACACATTTCTATCGAAAAAACCCACATGGAGTCATACCAGATAAATCAGGTATTATATTAATATGTGATCTATTATTATATGAAAAAAATGAATCATGTATAATTTTAATAAATATTAAATACAATATGAACTTGTTTATATAGTTTTATCTATGTGATGTATGTGTTATATTAAAATGAAACTTAAAGACACACACTTTTTGTAATACCGGACACATCATGTGTCTGATTTATGTGTAGTAAATTCCTACATATAAAAAATGAGTTATGGATAATTTACATAATGTTTGAATGTAATCAAAGATTTAATTATTAGTTTTGTCTATGTAACATGTGATCTAAACTAAAATAACAAATTTATATTGAAAACCTGAACTTTTAGTCATATCAACCACATCTTGAGTTAGCATGACATGTATCCAAATCAAATATGTCACACATGAAATACATATTGTAATCATAAGGATTAAAAACAATTAGATATTTTTTTCCATGGTTTTAGATAAGTGGCCGCCATTTTAAACTAAAATGACACTTTTATATTGAAAACTCACTAATTAAGTCATACCAGACACATCTTATGTAAGATTAAAATTTAGTCGATTCCTACAGAAAATAAATAAATTATAGATCATTTTCCTGAATTATCTAGACTATCTAAGTTCTCATTCGTCTTTTTTGGGCATGATATGTATTTTTTGAACTAAAATGACACTTTTAATGAGAAAAATATTCACTTTGAGTCATACCATCAACATCATGTTTCAAATTGATGTGCGGTCAATTCATATATGTAAAAAATAAATTATAGATCATTTTTCTAAAGTTTGAAAACAATACAACATTTTTTACTGGATTTTTACAATATTATGTGTTTTTTAATCTAAAAAGACGCTTTTATGGTGAAAAAACACTCATAAAATCATTCAGGTCACATTATGAGTTAGACGGACCTTCGATCAATTATTATAAATAAAAAATTAATTACGGATTATTTTACTATTGTTTGGATAGTATGATTTCATTTACTTGGTTTTTTTATATGTGTCATTTTTAGAGTAAAATGACATTTTTAATGTGAATGCATTCACATTGATTCATAATGGCCACATTAGGTGTTAGGTTGATTGGCTGTTGATTCCTAAACATCCCACACAAATTATCAATCATTTTACTAATATTTGAAAACAATATAGGATTTTTTCCTTAGTGTTGATAATGTGATTTTCATTTTAAACTAAAATGAAAAATTTATACTGAAAACACACAATTTGATTAATATCAACCGCATCATGTTTCTGATTTTTGTTCTTTAAATTCCAACTTTTAGAAAATGAATTATTGGTTTTTTTCTAGAATTTTGAATTCAATATGGTCTCATTTTTTATTTTTGACAATTTTTAAGAGTTTTAAACAAAAATGAAACTTTTATATTGAAAACATGATCTTCAAAACATTCTGGATGCTTTTTATGTAAGATTGATATGTTATATGACTGAAAATTATAACCTTTTTCTTAATGAAAGTGAAAAATGCAGCATACATCAAAAATAAAACGAGTGAAAAAGTGATGATGCTCAAGGGATTCCCCTAGAATAGTCATAGAACTACTAATTAGAAGAGAACCATCATAAAAAACAACATTAACCAATTATCCTTATTACCTTTGAATGGAAGAATATTCAAAAACAAGTTACCATCATTCCATGTATGTAGAATTGATATACTAGGAAAAATAAGATCCATGAAATCATGTATGAGGTAAATAATATTCCAAGGGTAATTCATCTGACCTTTAAAGGCATTGAACACAGTAGAAAAATATGATTCAATAACAGTCAACTGAATATCTATTTATTTATATAATTTTAGTCCTTGAAGCATCATTAATGCCTCTACCACCACTAATGAACCATACTTATATATAGTGGAATATGCCACAATAACTGAGCCTCAATCATATTGTAACGTCCCGACCTGACTTACTATTCAACCCGGTAGCCAGACCGGTCGCCACATGGCCTCAAGCGCATCTCCCCAAACACCAAAGGATGCCGACTAGTAGTGAGGGCCTAGGCGAGTCTGTGGGGAGACTATGCCCTCCTTACCAAAGAATCACAGTGGAATTACAAACATACAATAGTAGAAGAAGGTAACCAGTAGACAACACATTGACAACAGAAATAGATAACAAATAGAAGGATCTGATATATATAGGATGGTGAAAGTCAATACAATCCAGTAAAAGTATACAAAATACCCAAAACAAACCAAAATGTATCCCCTGTCACATCGCAAGACTTAGCTTGGTCCTGTGCACTCCTACTCCGAGCAGCAAGTAAAGTACCTATACTAGGGCATTTTCCCTCATCATTACCTGAAATCATATAATTTTCTTGGGTCCAAAACATGACCAAAATAGGGTGTGAGACTAAATACCAGTAGGAAACCACCAAATATCCGTGCCAATCTGTCAGTGAATATATAAAACAGGTAGTGTAATATGGAAAGAAGTAAACAAGGAAACTAGCAAGACTGACCCAAGCTTGTGCTTTGGCTTGGCGTCACTTCAAGTATCCATTCCATTCATTAATAAATTCATTCAAGTGTTCAAACCATTCCTTGAACCCATTCCTGGAATACTCAATTCGAAAACCTGGCATCGCTCAGGGAGAAAATCCACCAACACCCTACAAGCCCGTTCCGGCGAACCTCCTAGGTACCTAGCCTCGCTCTAGGTACGATATAGTCTGTCATCTGAGCTTGTCCATAGGATCCTATAAATAAGATCTGGGTATCTCCCATGAAATATTATTCCCAGTTGAGTCTGTCCATGGAATCTCACACTGGATCCACGATTCACTTGGCATTTCAGTAAAAAGTCTCGTATGAGTCCATCCATGGAAACTCACATTGGTTCCATGGTTCACCCATGAATTTGTTTCATATTTTAAGCAGTTCAAAAGAATTTAACTCACGTGGGATAACAATTAAAGAATTAGCATACAAGGGTCAAGGGAAAAACCCCATTCCATACCCAAAACCATTTCAATTACAATTTCATCTTATTGCAATTCCATTCATATTCAATTTCCATTTTTAACAACCCACAAGGGAAAGAAAAGGAATGCCTCATAGGCATCCTGGGTCAAAATCCTTAAAAGATCCATTCAAGGCAACACACCCAAGGTGCGGTTCCTATCCAAGGTGTACAACCTAACTCAAGCACATACCATCCTATTCATATTACCTAAAACATGCTAGGTAATAACCGGGTTAAATTCTAGGTTCAAGCGACACCCCAAAAGTTGGCGCGCGACACTATGGCATATATAAACAGCTTGAAAATAAGTGAAAAACACGATACCACCTACCTTAGGATCGTACTAGGTAGATCATCCAGTATCAGGCTCTGATTCGTCCTGATTTGGAAGAAAAATGAATAAAAAACGAACAACGAGAAATTAGGGCATATGAGCCTTAATCCAATTTGCGTTCGTTATAACTAGAAGAATCGATAAGGATTAAAAAGGAATTGAGGACTTACCGTTGCAGATCTAACAAGATGAACAATGTTTGAAACGGAGATCGGACGAAGAAGCAAGATTGAAATCCTTCGTAGCCTCCTTGAGAGATCTCCCCTTTGATGTCCGGTTGAAGAAGAGGGTTAGATTAGGTTTTCATAACATTTAATTAATTTAATTAAAAATTAATTAAATATCAAAATACAGCAGGTCACACAGTTTACCCGCACGGTTTGAAAAACCGTGCGGAGACCGTGCGAACCTTACTGGAAGGCAAGGGGAAACCGCATGACCACCCCGCATGGTTTCCCCAAACCGTGCGCAGGCCGTGCTCCTTCCTTTTCCAAGCCTACACTAAGGCGCACAGTTTAACCAGGCTATACGCAGGCCGTGTGTAAACCGTGTGCCAAGCCATTTCTAGCCCAAAACTTTTCCGGGCTCCGAACAAGCCTCGTACACCTCCATAACTCCCTCGGTCAAGTTATAAATCCACATTAGGCCTCAACAGAACAGTTAAACTGAAAAGAAAAAGGGTCCGTACCTCGTACGAAAATCAGGGTTCTTACAATCTTCCCCCTTATAGCAATTCATCCCCAAGTTGCTCTCTAAAGGGTGGTCAAGATTCTTCTGCGAACAAATCTATCCATTGAGCACGTACGTCAGCCTCCCACTCCCATGTCTCATCCTGTAAACGGACGTGCTGCCATAGCACCCATACTAGAGGAATTGAACGGCCTCGTAGAACCTTCATGATCCTATCAACGACATGAACCAGATGATCCTCAAAGGATGCATCTACCTGAAGCTTGACCTCCTTAGGCTGGAAGGTAATGAAACAGGTCTAAATAGTATCACTGTAACTGAGAAACATGGAACACATCATGCATGGCTCGGTACCTCTAAGGTAACTGCAACCGATAGGCTACCGGCCCCACCCTCTTTAGAATCTCAAAAGGCCCAACATATCTCGGTGATAACTTACCCTGTCTTATGATCCGCCTGTGTCCTAGCCTCATTGAAACACACAAGAAAACCTGATCCCCGACCTCAAACTCTAGGGGTCGTCTGCGGCGATCATCATATGACTTCTGATGAGACTGTGCAGTAGCCATCCGCTTCTGTATCAACTGGACCTGCTCAGAAGTCTCTTGAACAAGACGCGGTCCCAGTAAAGCAACCTCACCTACCTCTAACCAGCACAGGGGTGATCTACATGGCCTATCATATAAAGCCTCGTACGGTGCCATCTTTATAGTCGCCAAATAACTGTTGTTATAGGTAAACTAAACTAGGGGAATATGCCTCTCCCATGAGCCCCCCAAAACTAGGATGCATGCTCGCAACATGTACTCAAGCACTTGTATCGTACGCTCTAACTGGACATCAGTATGAGGTTGGTATGATGTTCTCAGAAGCACCTGTGTACCCAATGCCCTTTGAAAACTCTGCTAGAATGGTGACGTAAAACGAGTATCCCTCTCTGAAACAATGGTGTGTGGGACCCCATGGAGTTTTACTATCTCCTGGATATAAAACCTTCCCAGCTCATCCACACTGAAGGTATCTTTGATCGGCAAGAAATGAGAAAACTTTGTGAGCCTATCAACCACAACCCACACAACATCGTTACCTCGAGGTGACCTCGGAAAACCAGTCACAAAGTCCATCGCAACATCATCCCATTTCCACTCCGGGATAGGTAACTTCTGTAAAATCCCAGCAGCTTCTGATGTTCCGCCTTCACTTGTTGACAGGTGGAGCATCTCGTTATAAAACTAGCCACTTCCCTCTTCATACATGGCCACCAGTACTATCGATGCATGTCACAATACATCTTAGTGACTCCGGGATGAACTGCCCAAAGCGAAGCACAAAACTACCACATAATCTCTTCTATAATATCCACCGGAACCCATACATGTCCATGGATACGAAGAACTTCATCCTCACATATCATCCAACCAGGAGGAGGGTCCTCACCTGATGCACCTTCTCGTAGAACTAGGCCTTCCGAATCTGATAGCTGTCTCATCCTTACTCTGTCCAGGAGGGTAGAAGTCACAACTAAGGATGATAGAAAAGACTACCCTTGGCTATTTTTCACATCAAGATGTATCTCAGAGAACAAGGACATAAGCTTCCATTCATTTCTAGCCTATTGCGCTACTTATATCTGAGTCCTCCTACTCAATGCATCAGCCACTACATTTCCCTTACCCGGTGTATAAGAAAGCTCTAAATCAAAGGACTGTAGGTACTCCACCCACCATTACTGCCTAAGATTCAGATCACGCTGAGTAAAGATATATTTGAGGATCTTGTGGTCTGTGTACACCACAAAACTCTCTCCCAATAAATAGTGTCTCCAACAATGCATCGCATGAACAACCGCTGCTAGGTCAAGATCATGCGTCAGATAATTCCTCTCGTGTGGCCTCACCTACCAAGATCCATACACCACGACTTTTACCCCCTGCATCAATACTACACCCAAACCAATACCTGATGCATCACAATAGACCGTGTAACTCTTTCCCTGCTCTGGTAGTATCAGGACTGGTGCTGATGTCAAACTTCCATTCATCTCCTGAAAGGCTGCTTCACAAGCACCTGTCCATAAAAATTTCACACCCTTCTTAGTCAGGCCTATCAATGGCACTGCTAAGCATGAGAAATCCTGTATGAAACAACGATAATAACCAGCAAGCCCCAAGAAAATCTGTATGTCAAAGATATTCTTGGGATGTTCCCAACAAACCACAGATCTAAACTTCTCTGGGTCTACAAACACTCCTGTCTCAGAGATAACATGACCCAAGAAGTGAATCTGATCCATCCAAAAGTGGCACTTAGTAAGCTTTTCATATAGCTGATTCTCTCTTAGTGTATTCAGGACAATCTCAAGATGGTTGGCATGGTCATTTCGATTCTGAGAATACACCAAAATATCATCCATGAAAACCACGACGAATGAGTCCAAGTAAGGATGGAACACGCGATTCATCAAAGCCATGAAAACCGCTGGCGCGTTCGTGAGACCTAATGACATAACTAGATACTCATATAATCCATACCTTCTATGAAAAGCTGTACGAGGTATGTCTGCAGGTTGAACATGCACCTAGTGATACCCTGAACTCAAATCAATTTTCAAGAACACCCTAGCTCCTCGAAGATGATCAAACATGTCATCTATCCTCAGCAAGGGATATCCGTTTTTAACATTCAGTTGGTTCAAATTTCGATAGTCCACACACAACCTAAGAGTCCTGTCCGCATTTTTCGCAAAAAGAACCGGCGAACCCCACAAAGAAGTACTGGGTTGAATAAACACCTTTTCTTCCAAATCTTCGAGCTGTTTCTTGAGCTCTTTCAACTCCGTCATAACCATCCTGTAAGGAGTAATGGATACTGGTGCAACTCCTAGAACTAGCTCAATGTAGAATTAAACCTCTCTCTCAGGAGGTAAAACTGAGAAGTCGTCAGAAAAAACATCCTTGAAATGCTCACCTACTAGAGGAAGGTCCTTCTGACTCACTTCCAGATCATCCAGAAACAAAATAGCGATCTGGGATGTCATCCCGTCCAGCCCACAATGCTCTGGTCCAACTCGTCTTGCCTGGAGATCCCACTCTCCCTTAATAGTATACACTACACCCTCTGGTGATGTGAAAATCACCCTCCAGCGGTAACAATCAACGTAGGCTCGGTAAGCTACTAGACAGTCCACACTGAGAATGACATAAAAACCTATCATTTTGAGAACATACAGATCCCACACGAAGTGAAACCCTCCAACCTCAAGGGGGAACCCTCTGCACTGGCATAAAACTTCTTCCCTAACTCCTAGTGGTGTGTCTAGCATCAAGACGCCATTAGAAGACAACACAACTAGCCCATGGATTTTCACTATAGGCGTAGATATAAAACTGTGTGATGCACCTATATCAAAGAGGGAAGATGAAATAACAGATGCTACTAAGATAATACCTCTCACCATAGATGGTCCCGCTCCCTGATCCTCAGAAGTAGTCTACACAGAAAACATCTGGCCTGAACCACGACCCTGTGATACAACCTCACTACCCGGAACTGGCCCACTCTGACGTCTCGGTGTACCATGTACCTGGCTAACTCTTCCACGACCACTACCTCAGCCTGATTGGCCAGTCACACCCCAACTCCCTGTCTGATGAGAAGATACCGACCATGCTCATGCATATGGAGTCGGTGAAGACCCTTTATCGCTGGATACTAGTGAAAAAGTTCTGCAGAAACGTTGAAGATGACCCATCTTGCCACATGATCGGCACTCGACTGGGTCCCTAGGACACTGTGACTTCATGTGTCCCAGCCTACCGCACTGGTATAACCTCAGATTTCTAACCTAAGATTGGTTCTGACTGCTAGAATTACCATGTGGAAGCTCCAGACGACAATTCCTACTAACAGTCACTGCAGTACTTGATCTCGATGCCGAACTGCTCTAGCTCGCACCTCCAGAATCTCTCAGGTTACGTTATGTGATTAGCGCCTTGTTCACAATTCCAAAAATAGTAGTCAACCTGAAGATATTTACCAGATATCGGATGTCATATCTCAAACCATCCTCAAAACGCCTAGCCCTCGACAGCTCATCGCCCATCAGGATAGGTGCGAAGCACTGAAGCTCAGTAAAACAGGCCGAGTATTCCATCACTGGTAATGCGCCCTATTCCAGACGCAAGAACTCCCGGGCTTGATCAGCCCTCAAGGTCTCGGGATAAACGAAATCATAGAATGACATATGAAACTCTATCCAAGACATCTCCCTATGACGATCCGGCTGGGTGATCACATCCCACCACCTCTTGGCGAAATCATGCAACATGTACATAACGAGCTCGACCCTCCTCTCTGTAGGTGTCTCCAAATTCTCAAAGATAACTAGTGTCGCCTCTAACCAAGATTATACAGCCTGTGGTCCGCCATCCCTTGAAAACATAGGCGGATGCTGCTGCTGAAACTCACACGTCAACTCTGTCATAGTCGGGGCAGGTCGTAGTGATCCCTAAACGGTCTGCATAAAACGCAACAAGCTCTCATGGAACTATGCCTCAGAACCTGTGTCCGGTATAAACGCTGGTGCCACAGCTGGCACAACTGGAGTTTCCTCTAGTATCCCATGGACTACCATCTCCGAAACGTTGTCGTCACCGCTCTCCCGACGTATGACTAGAGGTCGCCGTGGTGGCATGAATCTGCAATGCCAAACACATGCCTTAGTTCAAGTTTTTTAACGAGATTCGAAACTCAAGAGCACCAGAACCAGGACAGGACAAGTCAATACCTTCCTAAAACCCACGTCAACCCACAAACTACTTCTAAAGCCAGGACTACATAAGGAACAGTCACAAAAAACCACTAGAGTCACTACCTCTTGCCTACTCAGAAGCCGGGTCTAGTTCAGGCTCTATTTTCAACATTAATTCTTTTAACATACCTTTTTTCAAAAGCTTTAACCAACGGTCCACCAAGTTCCGATCCCCGAGGGCTCATAACACCTCATGAATCAAAATTTTATGCCCATATAACCATGAAATTCAATTTCATTTAGAATTTACATCCCATTGGTGCGTCATTTTCCAGTCCATAAGTTCCCATACACCTTATGAATTGAAAGATGACGTCAATCCTCATTCATTGCACCCAATATAACACAATAGTAGGCACACCCATCAATCAAATATCAAAACAATATGCAATAGCTATCATAACATTTATCACAACAACATGCAATATCTAATGAATCCTAGATAGCATGGCATAACACATGACATGTGATTCCTAACAAGGTGTCTATATGATGCATGAGATGGAAAAACCTCATCTCATTGGCTTGAAATGAAATAAAACCCACAATAATATCAATAGTATCAGCAAAAACCATGTACGTCACCCAATGGTGAAATCAGAACAGCTGTAATAATTAAAACCAGAAACACAATTCCATACGAGGCAACTTGGATTTTCCCTGTACGCGGGTTTTCAACTCCCGGGCATAGTTTATTACCAAATTCCCTTCCCTTCCTACTTTTTTCTATAGTCACCAAATAGTAAGTCAAATCAGAAAATGAAATTCCTCTGATACCACTTTGTAACGTCCCGACCCGACTTACCATTCAACCCGGTAGCCGGACCGGTCGCCACATGGCCTCAAGCGCATCTCCCCAAACGCCAGAGGCTGCCGACTATCAGCGAGGGCCTAGGTGAGTCCGTGGGGAGACTATGCCCTCATTACCAAAGTATCACTGCGAAATTACAAACATACAATAGAGGAAGAAGGTAACTAGTATACAACACATAGACAACAAAAATAGATAACAAATAGAAGGATCTGATATATATAAGATGGTGCAAGTCAATAAAATCTAGTACAAGTATACAAAATACCAAAAAGAAACCAAAATGTATCCCCTGTCGCATCGCAAGTCTCAGCTTGGTCCTATTCACTTCTACTGCAAGCAACAAGTCAAGTACCTGTACTAGGGCGTTTTCCCTAATCATTACCTGAAATCATATAATCTTCTTGGGTCCAAAACATGACCCAAACATGGTGTGAGACTAAATCCCAGTCGGCAACCACCAAAGATCCGTGCTAATCTGTCAGTGAATATATAAAACAAGCAGTGTAATATGGAAAGAAATAAACAAGGAAACTAGCAAGACCGACCCAAGATTGTGATTTGGCTTGGCGTCGCTTCAAGTATCCATTCCATTCATTAATAACTTCATTCAAGTATTCAAACCATTACTTGAACCCATTCCTGGAATAATCAATTCGGAAACTAGGCATCGCTCAGGGAGAAAATCCACCAACACCCTATAAGCCTATTCTGGCGAACCTCCTAGGTACCCAGCCTCGCTCTAGGTGTGGTATAGTCCATCATCTAAGCTCATCCCCAGGATCCTATAAATAAGATCTGGGTATCACCCATGACATATAATGCCCTGTTGAGTCCATCCATGGAATCTCACACTGAATCCATGATTCACTCGGCATTTCAGTAACAAGTCTCGTATGAGTCCGTCTATGGCAACTCAAATTGGTTCCATGGTTCACCCATGACTTTGTTTCACATTTTAATTAGTTAAAAAGCATTTAACTCACGTGGGATAGTAATTCAAGAATTACCATACAAGGGTCAAGGGAAAAACCCCATCCCATACGCGAAACCATTTCAATTAAAATTTCATCTTATTGCAATTCCATTCATATTCAATTTCCATTTTTAACAGCCCACAAGGGAAAGAAAAGGCATGCCTCATAGGCATCCTGGGTCAAAATCCTTAAAAGATCCATTCAAGGCAATGCACCCAAGGGGTGGTTCCTGTCCAAGGTGTACAAACTAACTCAAGAACATACCATCCTATTCAGATTACCTAAAACATGCTAGGTAATAACAGGGTTAAATTCCAGGTTCAAGCAACACCCCAAAAGTTGGCGTGCGATACTCATGCATATATAAACAGATTGAAAATCAGTGAAAATCACGAGACCACCTACCTTAGGCTCGTACTAGATAGCTCGTCCAGTATCAGGCTCTGATTCGTCCTGATTTGGAAGAAAACTGAAGAAAAGACAAAGAATGAGAAATTAGGGAATATAATCCTGAATCCAATCTACGTTTGTTATAACCATAAGAATTGAGGAGGATTAAAAAGGAATTGAGGACTTACCATTGCAGATCTAACAATACAAACGACGTTTGAAACAGAGATTGGACAAAGAAGCAGGATCGAAATCCTCCATATCCTACTTGAGAACTCTCCCCCTTGCTATCTGGTTGAAGAAGAGGGTTAGATTAGATTTTTATAACATTTAATTTATTTAATTAAAAATTAATTAAATATCAAAATACAGCTGGTCGCACGGTTTACCCGCACGGTTTGACAAACTGTGCGGAGACCGTGCGAACCGTACTGGAAGGCAAGGGGAAAACGCACGACCACCCCGCATGGTTTCCCCAAACTGTGCGCAGGCCATGATCCTACCTCTACCAAGCCTGCACCAAGGTGCACAGTTTAACCAGGCCATGCGCAGGCCGTGTGCGAGGCCATTTCCAGCCCCAAACATGGTTCCGAGCTCTGAACAAGCCTCAGACACCTCCGTAACTCCCTTAGTCAAGTTAGGCATCCACATTTGGCCTCAAAAAAATAGTTAAACCAAAAAGAAAAAGGATCCATACGTCGTACGAAAATCCGGGTTCTTACAATCATGAATTACATCACCTCCGCACATGATCCCTTATAAGCATGATCTATCCACATTTAATTTAATCCCATATGTAGGACACTTCCATACCACCCAAACACCAGGATACCTACACCCAGAAAAATCAACCTTGATCTAACTATCGGGAGACACAAATGAATGTCGAACCAATAAGAGGTTAAAATTTTTATAGTGCTCCGCAAAATAAGAGAGTGTGTCCAGAATATTAGAAGTAATATAATAAAGAGTAGTCCAAAATCCTTGATGACATGCAGCGTTATGCATCTCCCATAAAATCCAACAGATAGTAGGGATGACAATGGACAATACCTTGGCTTTCCCACCATCCCTTGCCTATGAATCCCCACATAGATGAAAGAATTCATCCACATATGTTATGAATCGACTGAAATATGTAAATCCAACAACATAAACCCAGAAATACACAACCTATTCACTTTTAGAAAATATATTAATATCATATTAAGATTTTGAGTTTACACAACACTAGAATTTTGATGCAAGAGGAATAATAATTTGTTACATATTATCATCAGTAGGAATAAAAAAATTTAAATTCTTCAAAAAAGAAAAACGTATTTTGTAGAAAAATATTTACATCATATCCTACTGCCCATACTATCCAAGTTAAAACCAGGATGAACCATGACACAAAAATTAGAGCAATACAATTATATATATATATATATATATATGTGATCAATTCTTACACATTATAAAAAAATTAGGGAGAAATTCCCCAATTTTTGAAAATAATATAAGTTTTTTTTCTATATTTTGAAAATGTGAAATGTGTTTTAAACTAAATTACCTCATAGAACTCAATCATCCACACAAAAGTTTCAACTTCTGACCATCATTCAACTTCCTTCACATATAATTCTAATATTCTCTTTTGATCATTGTATTAGAATATTAGGGAGGAATCACTATTAGTATTTACCATATCATTTATTGGGATGTCTTTGGGTTAATAAAATATGAATATAAAAGAATTCATCTTGAATTTTATCATTGAAATATAAGTGCTTATAAAATACCTAATAAACTTTTTACAAACTCATAAAAAGACATCAAGACAAAATAAAAATTATAATTATAGGACCATGGAAGTAACTACCCTATAATTTGTTAATATGAGTTCAAATTTGTTGGTAAAAGGTTCCTTTAACCATTTTTATCTAACCATTATATTTAATACTGCCTCATTTTACAATATCTCATGAGAAAAAAATATATTCATGCATGTCACCAATTCAACCAAAATTTTTATAGTGTAACCCTCCATGATAAATCTCCTTGAGAAATCACTCAAATAATTATTTCTTTACTGTCTCTTCACTAAATCATTTTTCAGTTTAAACCAACTCAAACAAAAACCTAAAGGAAACAAGTTAGTGAAAATTTTAAAATAAGTGCATGATCATTTGGGGAATTATAATATACCCTTTAGAATAATTTATGAGTTATAGTAAAAATGGTATGATTGAATTTAGGATTTTGTAGGTTTATTAAATATATCATACATATTATATTTAAGTTTGAATGCGTCTATAGATGAAAGTGGATTTTAATTTATATGAAATTATTCCATCATATTGGGGCCTATTATAAAGATTCTTTTTATATTTCGCTCAAATGAAACTCCCTCAATCAAAAAATCTATACTATTTTAATCAGGGACATGAACTATATGGTGGGGAGGATCATCAACTATATATCCTGACATATGAGTGGAAAGATATCTATGGTGTGGTTCAAATTTAATTAGAATAATGGGATGGTCTAATTATAGAAAAATGTTTGTATAGTAAATATAAATGTATATTTTTAATAAATATATAACGAAAATGAATCCAATAGTGTATAAAATATATGTTAGGGAAAGTAATTTCTATATATTATGATGTTGATGTGTCAAATACCAAATGTGTCTAAATGGTCATAGAATGTACAAGATTAACTATATAATTGGTAATCACTGAAACTTGATGTCAAAAATCATTCTCACATCAAGTAATCTTCCCAATCACCTCTATAAAAATATCTATTCTTTTTATTATGTAGACTTTTATGTTATACTGATAGTATAAAGAAAATATATACAAAAAACATGTAAATTTTTTTAATTGAAATTGCAATTACCTTGAAAAATTACTTGTTTAGGGATTCTAGTTTGTTGATGGTTTATAAATCATCAAATTATTACCCTTCACGAAGACCAATTTGTGACTTTAACTATAACTCTATTTTTAACCCATTTACAATTTAAAATATTCACTTGAAATGTATAATTATCTAACTCGTATATTTATTCAATTATGATGACGTATAACATATTCAGAAAATTGGATTCCTATCCTTGGAACTAAAAACATGCATCACGAGCTCCATAAGCCCAACTAAAATATTTTACATCAAACTATTTTCATCGTATTCCTTAATATAGAATCTATATTAATTAAATAAAAAACTAGTGTAAGAGAAAACATTTAAATTTGTCCCATGAATAGCCAATGAATTTGTTCGGTAATTTAATTTGTATTTGCAGACAACTCCTTATAAATATGTTCTTAAAACCATCATATAAACTATATATTATGGGTAATCAATATCCATATTTCATCCCTTAATGTATTCAATTGTCTAAGAATTACTCTATGGGATCCATCATATGGAAGAAACAATACAAAATTATTTTAAATGTTAAGGTGAGTCTGATCGTGCTCTGTAATGGTAATTCTAAAAATACATGTTCTAGAAATTTCTTATCACATAAGCCTTCCACTATGATGTGATTTTGGAAGACCAATTCAATAAAAATCAAGGTGTTAATCAATATAGAATTCAACTGCTTCCTCCATAATAAATCACTCTTCAATACAACCTTCTAGATAACATCAATTCATGATGTTCCCCATAAAAATATTCACATATCAATAAGTTGGATACATCTATAAATAATGTTGATGACCACATAGATTAATCTATCTAACATAGTTAACAATCATGTGAACAATTATATCAATGATTTATGATTGGAAGAATAACTCCAATTATCATAATATGATAGAAATTTGTTTATTCATGATTGAAAACTTCATAGGGTCTATTACTTTACTGCATATGGATTTGAAAATGAAGTAATGTTTGGTTAATAAATGTTGTGCATTGTAGGAATAATTCAATGTAATGCAATAAGAATTAAATATTCATCAAAACATGACTATCATGTTATTGTAGTTCTTATAACAGAAAATTATTCATTTTAATGATATTATTAGTATTTGACTGATACACCTATGGAAATGTAACACCATTAAATAAGTTCCATAATTGAAATTGTTCTTGTCAAGATACACTGTAAGTATGTTCATGAATAATTGTTTTCCATTCAACCTTCACTGGGGCCAGCACATCCCTTATCCGCACGTTTTTCATTTTCAACATTTCCTTAATTTCATATTTTATTATATCTAGTACATTTTATAATGTGACAATAACAATATAACCTATATATTTTTCTATATTAATGACAACAATAAAATATCCAACATATAAACAATCCCAATATGGTAACTTAATGAAAATTCATCTATTTTTTCCTACCATTTTTTGTACTATTTTTCAATAGTCGATTTCAAAAATTAGTTTCATTATCTTTTACTTTCTTGAGAATTTGATCACTCATTAATTGGGATGGTGTTGTAAATTGTTTTGTATTTCCATTGAATGATTTTATCCTAGATTGGTAGTTATGTCTTTAGGGTAAAAATTTACAATTTTCTAAAATAAAAGTGTTCTAGGAATGTTTCAACCTAATTGAGTGTGCACCATGTATAAAAATGGGACACCCAAAAATTGCATTAATGTTATAGCCTAAACAATTTCCATAATAATGAAAGTAAATAGTCAACCTATAAAACATGTTTCACAATATAAAATATTCAATTATATGAGCCTTATAAAATGTAACACTTTCATGCCACAACAATTTTATATCATTAATCAATGAATCTAAAATTATATCAATATCATTACATGGTTGTTTGTGTGCAGATATAAACAAAGACAACATAATTTATATATGATTTATTCATGAACATGTTGGAATGCTATAAATTACCTCCATAACATTCCATGTAATGTAATTACTACTTTTCACAAAAATATTCCTTATTATATAAATAGACAATGAAAGTAAAAGGTTTGTTGGATTGTTTCCAAATTCAGGATACTCATAATAAATTTTTATCTACTATGGAGAGTTTGTTGGGTGTTGTAATTTACGACCTTCAATTATAGTAACTTCATGCAATGAAAATTTTCCAATAGTTTCCTGAAATCCATAGAGATTTCCAAAGAATGAAATTATAGGAAAGACAACTCATTTTGATGTAACTGGTTAATTTTTATTGAATCAATCTGTGCAAAACCCAGTGGATGTTATGAGTGATTCATGGTCCCTGAAAAAAATATACAATCACTTGGACATGAATGTTTTTTCTCAGATATCATACCCATTAAACATATAATTCTCTAAGTTCATTATTTATTACAAGAAATATAATTTCCTTATGGTATCATATCAATTAAGAGACCAAGTAAATGAGAAAAGCTATCATCTCTTCTTCTACTTCCAACTTTAAAATTATATAACATTAATAGTGCTAACAATGTTGTTTATTTAGTAAAAATAGTGTACAATGTTGTCTTTTCATATATATTTAACTTCTCAAACAACAGTGTACAGTCATTAAGGTCATCTTGAATTGTAATTTCATTTCTTCCATATGATCTCCATCATCATTTACACTAGAATTCATATCAATGGACCCATAAATCAAAATATCACACCATTCATTATGTACATTCTATTTTCCTGTTGTTTAGTCCAAAATTTAATTATTTGATCTATTTTGTGAAAAATCAAATATTATTGAAACTCTTCTTAGTGAATTTATCTTGAATATCAATTATATAAAAATTGATAAATTATTTTAGATAGTTCATATGCATGATCCATTGCAATATTGATGAACATTTTTAAACCATCCACCTAATAATTTTTTTGTACGATATTCATCCATCCAGTTTTCATTCATATCTATCCTATTATGTTCAATAATATTCATTTTTTACAAAAATAAATAAATACAGATAATTTATTATTAATCAAAGTATAAAGTTATAGATACTACAATGAGATTTGATAATTTTCCTAAGAAAAAAACTATACTCACTTTGGACACTCAATGATGAAATTTAAAAATGTTTTAATGATAAGATGATAGAATTTATTGAAATTAAAATATTATAATCCATATGATAATTTCTCAAATTGATAATCCAACAAAAACAAGAATTTTTATTGTCTAAAACAATGTAGTATGGTGTCTGTAGTATTAAAGTGGGAAATTGATGATGGATGAAAGATTTTAAGCAAGGAGGTCAAGGTTGAATATAAATTTCAATAAGGGGAACCCATATGGGATGATTTCCACCATGATTCTATTTCCCCATTTGGTTTATTAAAATCTTTATTGTATAATAATTATCATACTAGACTACTAAAGTTGAATGATTCTCAACATTCCAATGTTATT
Source organism: Viscum album (assembly GCA_963277665.1). Taxonomy (NCBI): domain Eukaryota; kingdom Viridiplantae; phylum Streptophyta; class Magnoliopsida; order Santalales; family Viscaceae; genus Viscum; species Viscum album. The sequence goes on along the minus strand of OY728158.1, from coordinate 374,699,074 downwards.
GGTGATCATTCCTAACATGTTACATTTTAAAAAAATAGTAACATGAAAAGAAACAACCAATCGTGGTTTAAGGGTTATACATTTTATAATAGAGGGAATACATATTAAATCACCCTTAAAGAATAATTTAAGCTACACAATTTTATTATTCTGAGATAATAAGTGTCAAATTATGTGTATTGAGATTGTTTTGTAGTGGTGGAAATAATTTATGGAAGGGAATGTGTTATATTTATAAATTTATGAAGAGTATAATTAAATTTTCATATTTTAAAAAAGGTAAAGATCATCAATTTTCACTCAACAAATTATTATTGGTTAATAGTTAGTGTTAAACTATGAATGATTATGATGTTTGTTGTGAGAAACATTAAAAAATTATATGTGATAAAAAGTAATTTTATTTCTATATAATCAATTTAAGGTGACTATAAACAAGTTAATTGGGAAAATAAAAAACACCCAAAGAGAAAATAAAAATGTTGAAATAATTAAATAGCTTGAATGGAGAGTCGCATGTAAAAAACAGTGGGTTTTAAAGTGTTGATTTGTCCAAGGAACTCAAGGGGAGAGGAAAAAAAGTTTATATTCCATGAGAGTTGGAATGACATGAGGGATGGGGTCTGCTACTGGGTTTCAATATAATGATTATAAAGGCTTTATCATTTATTTTTAAGAAACACTGATAATGACCCATATTTTTTATCACTAAAATAAAAATTGATGATAAAATCAATAATTATGAGTTCTAACTCCTAGCACTGATAATGAAGAGATTTTATATGAACTTTATAGAAAAATTGATAAAGATATGTTTTGTAGGTACTTTTTATTTTTGTACTTAAGAAACCTATATTTATCAACAATCTTTAGTAAGAGATGATAAAGTCCTATATTTCTTAACCTAGAAGTTGATGGCCACTGAGCTTGTCCCTCCCCATTTGGAGTGGGAGGGAACTCTATCATCCTTTGAGGTAACTTAGCCTCTCTCCCTATCTCCCTTTTCTATCCTTGATTTTCAACCTTCTTTAGTTATATATTTCTTATCTCTAAAGTTCCACATTTGTTTTATGTATTCCTAAAAAATTATCTCTCATCCTCAACATTCACTTATACCTCATTGCTTCTAAACCTGATGTTGATATAATGTTATAAACAACGTTTTCCATCAGTGGATTCATCTAACCAGTTTGTTTTCAAATATTGGGGACTGTATGAATGATTAACTATGGGTCTTCTCAAAAACATGAACATCATGATTCCGTTCTATTTGGAGAAGGACTTAGTCCATCCCTAGTCCAATTCCCCACCACATCTGTAAAGGATCCTATTTCTCTTTATTCAGGCAGACTAATGATTTTCACATGAAACAAGATACCCTAACTATGGTGATTTTGGTATGTTTTCCAAATCACCCCCTTAATTTTCAAAATCCTTCCATTATTTCAATGTTAGATAAATTGGTTGGTATATATTTATGTTCTAATAGTAAAACTAGAACTATTTTTCATCATACTTCTCTGTAAATTTGTGTTGAAGTTGATGTTTTAAGAGTTCTAGATGAAAATGTTTAGATTGCAGTTGGTGACGAGTTCTACTTTAAGAAACATATTTCTTTTGAGTTGTTGATCTATTTTTTTCTATTCATTCAAGAAAATGTATCAGTTTTTTGCAGTGTGATGGCATGGGTGCATAAATCAATTCAATAATAAAGATAAAATATTGAGATGAAGTGGTAAATTTATGGTGTCCATTATTGGTGCAGGTTAGAAGGAAAAAGTTAAAATTTGTGTTTTTATTGACTGAATAATTAATCACGAGGAAGTACACTTTGGATCACTTGAGGGAGAGGAGTTGAATGGGAATGAACTACCTCTTGGACTCACATCCAAAAAACTCACTCTGAATAGAATATAAAATATTTTCACCATCCAGGAGGAGGAATGAATGTTAATCTCTGATTCAAGAGTAGTATAAATATATGGTATATTGAGATGTGTTTTTTAGGGGGTGTGTGCAATAGGTCCCATGGAAATTAAAAGAAATGTATATAAGGAGGAAACCAATGAGGAGGTAGTGAGAATTAGTGATGAAGATAAACACAATGATGTGTTATAGGAGGTAGGTGAGGAAGATGCAATGGTCTATATAACCAGTGGAGGTAGCTGGGGATAGATGAATTCAATAAGTAGGGTGTCGTTGAGAGATACTAGATCGACTTTTAATATTAGTAATCTCTTTGAAGATCTGTAGGTTGAATGTTCGGTTCAAGGGAAAGGGGATGAACTACATAAAGGAATGGGAATCCAAACCCCAATACCATTAGAGAAATCTTTTCACAGCCAAAGCCTTTATAGGACATATTAGAAGGATGAAATATCTATCCATGGTTTGGTGGACGGTGTCGATGAAGTGCATGTAAGAATCCTATAAATCCAAAGGAGGATGAAGGAGCGGAAAGGAAGTGAGGATTTAGGGAGATGTATTATGTTAAAGGGAAAGAGGTCTAAATGACCTAAGGACTTATCTTAATTACCTAAGCTGATGGAAACAAGTTCAACCAAAACGAATAAGGCGATGGACAATGAACTCGTGTCCTAAGTCTAGGAAGGGATGAAGAGTTCGAATCTTCCTAGTGAAAATCAGATAGTGGTGTGTGGTGAGTCCAATGATCAATAATAGGTTGGTGGTATAATAGAAGATCCAATTTAGGAATAAGAGGTATCTAATTGTAATGTTCATGAAATAGATAAGGAGGATGGGGTAAAAATGGGAGGTAAGAGAGCTTATTATTAATTTCAATGAAAAAATGTTAGAGGAGCCATCAGAGATCAATGCTACATAGGAGGATGTCCACATGATGAATTATAAGATGATTCAAGTGGTCACTAGTAAAGAACAATGTGTATGGATCAATAATTAAGACTGTATTTTGATATGTGGCTTCAACAAAAAGAAGATTAGTGTGGAAGATTATATCCAATATTTGGACAAGACAACCAATAGTTTTGAAGATCTCATCGAGGATGGCCCGAATATAAAGGCCAATGCTCTTAAATGAAGGTTATATAGAGGCAAAAATTCTAATAGACATAAAATTGGTTTTAATGATTCAGTGATTTATTATACTGTCGGTTGATTGCATGTTCCGAACAAGAATGTTTTCCCACTTTTTCCATAAATGTGCTTTGCATAATAAAATGTTAATTTTCAATAATTTGTTAAAGGCTATAAAAAAGAAATTATAAAATATTAAAAAATTATATATTAAAAATGAATAAATAATAAAAAAGGCATGAATTAATAAACATTATTAATAAACTAATAATATTAAATGAAAGAATGTAATAAATTAGTGAAATTTAATAAATTAAAATAAATAGATATCAAAATTATCTGAAAAATGCATGAGTTTTATTAATTATATAAATTATTCAAAAATGAAAATGAATATTTATTAAAATGAAATGAATAGATATTAAATATATACATTAAATCCATATTGGAAACTGTAAATGCTAAAGAATAAATATATAAAACTAATTATTAAAAATAATTAAATAACACTGATATTAAAACCGAATAAATTATAAATCAAAGTTAAAAATAGGAAACATTCATTGTGAATAAATAATACTAAACAATATTTATTTAATAAATGTTTATTTTTTTTTTGAAATTCAATAATTAAAAATTATTATATTACAAAAAATATTAAAAAAATGAACAAATATTATTAATTATTTAAATTATTTTAAAAAATAAAAATGAATATATGATAAAAATAAATAAATAAATAAAAATTATAAAAATTAATATAAAATTAAAATAAATTAATATTAATGATTAAATAAATTCAAATTAATAAAAAATAGAAGAAATTTCAATAAAAAATTAACAATGAAACTTCTAAAATGAATGAATTTAAATAAATTTAAAATTTAAAATTATTATAGATTAGATAATATATAAAATGAATAAATCCGAAAAATATATATTTAAAAGTAATAAATAATATATTTTTAATAATTATATATATAATGAATAATATTTTCTGATTAAAAAATATATATATAATATTGTATTTTAATAAATATAATTCTAAAATAAATATTAAAAATTGAATAAATTAAATAAATATTATGTGTGTGTTCTATATAAAAATTAATTAATTACATATATGTATGTGTCAAATTATTGTAACACACATTTGATATATGTTAAATTTAAAAAAACACATTGAATTAAGTTTCCATTACTTTATGAAATTACATTATATTTTAATTAATATTAATTGTTAATTATAAACTATTTTCACTAATATATGACTTTTTCAATGTAAATATAAATATTTTATATTATATAAATCATATATGAAAAAATATTATATAAATTAATATATATATATATATATAAATATATTTCTATATTAAAATGATAAAATATATTAATGAACAATTATGTATAATGAAAGTAAAAAATTATAATTTAGATAAATATTAAATAAAAAATATTTTAAAATCAAAAATTTATAAAAATGCTAAAAAATAAACATAGTTGCGGAAAAAGCACTCAACCATTTTTTGAACACTAATATAGAAAGAACATTTATTAGGGATAAAATAGGGTTTTCATTTCTAAATTAGCATGCAACCTTTATCATCACTAATAAAGGGCCACATTATCAGTGCTGATAAAGGAACACTTTATTGGTGCATTTGTTAACACTGATAATGGCCATGAAAGTTGGTGAAAAATATTCAATCGTACACCATCCCTATAACATAACCAGGTTAGAAACATAAAATAAAATTTGAATATAAATATTACAGAAAACCAAAATGAAATATAAATATTAAATTGCACTACCCTTTCAACTAAAAATTTACATACAAGACATTTTCAAAATAATCTAAATAAATTATATTGTCAATTAAATAATATTTTATTGATATTATCAATTATTAAATATATTAATTTTCAAAATTGTTTTTAAAAATTATATCATTAAACAAAATTAACCTTTTTAAATTGAAAACATGTAGTTTGATAATATCATGCATATTGTGTGTTAAATTGAAATGCAGTCAGTTCTTACAACTTATTAATTATTTTCATATCATTTTACTAATGTATGAAAATAATATGTTCTCATTTAATATATTTAAACAATTTGACACATGTTTTAAACCTAAATAAATATTTTATATTAAAAACAATATTTTAGAGTCATATCAGTGACATCTTATGTTAGATTGATAGGCCAGTTGATTCCTATATGTCATAAATGAATTATGGACCATCATACTAATTTTTTAAATAATTGGAGATCATTTATTCGATTGTTATAATATGATTCACATTTTAAAATAAAATCAAATATTTTTATTTAAAACAAACAATTTGAGTCATACTGAAAAAAACATATGTTAGATTGACATGAGGTTGATTCCTATACATCAAGAATGAATTATTGATTATCGTCCTTATGTTCGAAAATATTTTGATTTTTTTTCATAGTTTTGGATATGTGATGTATTTTTTAGACTAACATTATACATTTATATTGAAAAAATGCATGAGTCATATAGACCACATTGTGTGTTGGATTGATTTATGATATTTTATTATAATAACATATGATTTATGGATCATTTTACTAATGTTAAAAAATATTCATTTTTTTCCTGATATTTGATTTGTGACACACATTTTAATATATAATTCCACTTTTTGAATGCACTAAATTATAGTCATTCTAGACACACTATGTATCATATTGGCCTATAGATGAGTCCAACATGTCATATATGAATTACAGATCATTGTCCTAATGTTTAAAAATAATAAAAGGTGATTTTATCTATTTTTTCCATGTGAAGTGTGTTTTAAACTAAAATGAATTTTTAATATTGAAAAAAGTAATGTTGAGTATTAAAGACCATATCATGAGTCTGATTGAAATGCAGTCCATTATTATATATATAAAATTTACTATAGTTTTTGTAAAATCATTCATAATAAATTCAAGTTTTTTTCTTGATTTTTCTCCATGACATTCATTTTATACTAAAATTACACTTTTATATTGAAAACATACAGTTTGAATCATATCGAGCACATCATGTTTTATATTGATGTGTGGTCGATTCTAACACATCAATACTGAATTATGGAACATTTTCTAATTTTTTTAAAAATAGAATATCATTTTCTTTGTTTTGACAATATGACATAGGTTTTAATGTAAAATGAAACTTTTATATTGAATAAATTCCCTTGGAGTCGTACAGGCTAAATCGTGAGTTAGAATTATTAGTAGTCAATTTCTACACATCAAAAATAAAATATGGATCATTTTACTAACACTTTAAGAAAATTATAGGTCATTTGTCTATATTTTCTATGTCACATGAGTTTTAAAATAAAATGAAACTTTTACATTAAAAAATGCACATTGAGACATATCGACCACATCATGTGTCTTATTAACATGCAATTGATTCATAAATGTCACAAATGAAATATGATTATTTTCCCTATTGTTTGAAAAAAATCCAAGATAATTTTATTATTTATGGTTATGTGACGTGAATTTTAAACTAAAATTATACTTTCTGTTGAAAACAAAAACAATGAGTCGTACCGACCACATCATGTGTTGGGGTGACAAGAAGTCAATTTCAATATTTCATAGATGAATTATGGATCATTTTCATAATGTTATAAAAACATCATTGTTTTTTTTCTGTATTTTAGAGATGTGATTTGTGTTTTTAACTAAAATAACAATTTTATATTGAAAATGTGCACTTTGAGTAATATAAATTACATAATGTTTTGGATTGATGTGCGATCAATTAATACACAAAAAAATGAATTATTAATAATTTTACTAAAGTTTGAAAATATATTGAGCTAATTTTCTCAGTTTTCATAGTGTGATTCACATTAAAAAAACACATTTCTATTGAATACACAGACTTAGAGTCATACCAGACACATCAGGTGTTATACTAATATGCGATCCCTTATTACATGAAAAAAATGAATCATGGATAATTTTATTATTGTTAGAAGAAAATATGAACTTGTTTATATAGTTTTTTCTATGTGATGTGTGTTTTACACTTAAATGACACATAAAAACACACACACTGTGTAATACTAAACACAATAGTTGTCATATTTATATGCAATAAATTCATAAATTTCCCAAATGAATAATGGATATTTTTCATAATGTTTGACAATAATCAGATATTGTTGTCTTAGTTTTTTCTATGTGATGTGTGATCTTAACTAAAATGACACTTTTATATTAAAAACACATACTTTCAGTCATACAGGCCACATCATTTGTTAGCTTGACATGTTGTAAATTCCTATATGCCACACATGAAATGTATTGTAATAATATGTTTTGAAAAAAATTCATGTTTTTTCATTGTTTTTAGATATTTTATGTAGGTTTTATACTAAAATTACACTTTTATAATGAAAACTCTTATATTAAGTCATACTGGACACATCTTGTCTTGGATTAAAATTCAGTCAATTAATACACACGAAAATGAACTATAGATCGTTTTCGTGAATTTTCAAGACAATATAATATCATTTTCTCATTTTTGGATATTATATGTTTTTTAAACTAAAAATACACTTTTAATGAGATAATGATGAATTTTGAGTCATACTATCTACATCGTGTGTCAGATTGATGTGAGGTCAATTTTTATATGTCAAATATAAATCATAGATAATTTTACTAATGTTTCTAAAACAATGTAATATATTTTAATAAATTTTAACAATATTATGTGTGTTTTAATATAAAATGACACTTTTATATTGAAAACACACACATGGAGTCAATCGGGTCAAATCATGTTTCAGATTGATCTTCGATCAATCCCTATACATCAAAAACTAATTATGGATTATTTTAATTTTTTTCTTTGTATAGTTTAATCTCATTTACTTGGTTTTGGATATGTGATATTTTATAGAGTAAAATGATACGTTTAATGTGAATATGTTTACTTTGTTTCATAATGGAAACATCATGTGTCTGGATGATTTCCAGTTGATTCCCACCCATCCCACATGAATTATTGGTCATTTTTCTATAGTTTTAAAACAATATAATCTTGTTTTATTTGTATTTATAATTTTATTTTTATTTTAAACTAAAATGTAAATGTAATATTTAAAACATGAACATTGATTCATACCAACCATATTGTGTATCAGATTGATGCGAATTCAATTCCCACTTGACAAAATTAATTTATGGATTTATTTTTATAATTTAGAAAAAAATATGAACTCATTTGTAAAGTTTTTACAATGCGATAACAATTTAAAACTAAAATGACACTTTTATATTGAAAACATGATCTTTAAATCATTCAGTATACATATTATATAATATTGATATGTGATCGATTCCAACACATCATAAATATATTATTGATCATTTCCAAAATTGTTGAAAACAATCCATGTTTGTTTTCTATTTTATGAAAATTTTACATGTGTTTTAAACTAAATTACTATCTAGTGGTCAATCATACACCCAAAAGTTTCAAATTCCAACCATCATTCAACTCCCTTCACATATAATTCCATGATCCTACTTTGAACAATGGATTAGAATATTAGAGGGGAAACACTATTAGTATTCATAGTAACATTCATTTTCATGAATTTTTTTGAATAAAATTTGAATGTGAGTAATTCATATTTCATTTTCATCATGGATTTAGTACAGATTATAAAAGATCTAGGTCCCTTTTTACATAATCATAAAATGACATCAAGTAACAAAATGGAAATTATTACTCTAGGAGCATGAAAGTAAATTCCATAGAATTTGGTAATAAGACCTATGATTTGTGGTTAAAAGTATCCTTTACCCATTTCTCTCTCAATATTATCATTATTATATCCTCAAAGTACAATCTATTGGGAAAAAAGGTATTTTCATGCATGTTAATAGATTAACAAGAATTTTTATAGTGTAACCCTCCATGATACATCTCCTTGGGAAATCGGTCAAATATTTATTTATTTATATCTTTATAACTAAATCATTTAATAGTGTCAACCAACTAAAAAATAACACCTAAAGGAAGAAGATTAGTGAAACCTTCAAAATAAATGCATTGCCAATTTTGGAATAATAATATACCATTCAGAATCAATGAAGAATTATAGTAACACTCGTATTATTGAATTTACAACATGATATTCATGTTAATTATATATATCATATATGATGAATTGATGTTGAACTGCATCTATAGATACAAGTGTATTTTAATGTATCCAAAACTATTTCCCATCAAGTTGGGGTCTATTATAAAGATGCCTTTTCTATTTCTCCCATATGAAAAACCCTCAATCAAAATAGTCATACTATTTTCATTAGGAAGAGGAACCATATGTGGGGGAGTATCATCAAATCTATAGGCTCACTTGAGAGTGGAAAAATATATATGGTGGTGTTCATATTTATTTGAATATTTTAGAGGTTCATATCTCAAAAAATGTTTTTATTGTAATTAAAAATGTATTTTTAGAATAAATATACAACAAAAATATTTATAATAGTTTATGAAATTTATTTTATGGAAATTAATTTATATGTATTATGATGATTATGCTTCAAATCCTCAATGTATCTCTATGTTCATTGCACGTATAAGATCACATACATAATCATAAATCACCACAACTTGATGTAAAAAATCATTTTTACACCATGTAATCTTCACACTCAACTTTAAAAAATATTTCTTATTTTTAGTATATAGAATTTATGTTATCCTAGTAGTACTAAGAAAATATAGTCAAAAAAACAATTAAGTTTTTTATTGACATTGTAATTACGTTATAAAATTAAATGCTTTGGGATGCTAATTTGTTGATGGTATATAATATCCATTATAAACATTCAAAAATAAAATCAATAAACATTATTGTTATTTTTTTGGATGCTATATAAATAATGAAAAAACTAAGTAAATAGTTTTCAAATATGTTTTTATAGATAAATATTACTATATAAACCTTAATATATTTCCATTTGAATAAATCCTTAGGCTTGTTATGATTACTTCATGACCTTGTACCATAATTTATCTGATATTTAAAGATCACCCTATCATATTTTTTTATTATAGAAAATAACTTAAATTTTATCTATAAAGTATTGATTTTAGTGCATTACATATTCACAATTAACATCATGTGTTGTTATTTTGATGGAAATCCATTCTTTGTGTCTAAAAAATGAACATTTTGTGTATCAAATATGATTTAGATTATCATCCAGTGATTCTTATATAAATAACTAATAAAATATATGTATGTATATATATATATACATATATTATGTCATTATATTATATTATTTTACCCCTTCATTATATCCATCAAGATAAGTTCGTCATCTATTATTTTAATTTCAAACACAATTATCAGTTAATCATTTTTCTTGTTAGTTTCTATTATTACAAACAATTTTTTCTATAGAATTCATATAGGGATTAATGATTTCAACTCTTACTTCCCAATGTTTTCCCTTTATATAATAATAATATATACACCTGTTGAAAATATGAATCGTTATTAACTTTAATGAACATAGTATGTAATTTTTTTGGACAAAAAGAATATGAAAAAGTACCTCATTTATATTGGAGTTGGTTTCCTAAATAATCTAATTGTACATTGATTACATGTATATTAAGATTATTTAACACTAATTAAAAATATAGTTACATATTGTTAAATATTATGCATGGATGTAATGAAATAATTTCCAAGACTATTTTTTAATTGATAAGGTCATAGTAGTTCCTCACGATGATAAGAACCTTGAAGTGATATGAAAATATTCTTAATATAGTTTTGTGGATGGATAACATACTATGATGGGACACATAGTATTTAGAAAATCATGTGAGATTACTCGTAAGAAGATGAGGATTCTAATTATAAAGACTATCCATGGTAATATTAAAGATGAGAGATTATGAAAACATAACCCAAAATTAGAATTCCATATATTTTTTGTGTCATATAATATTCCTATTTTTTAGTGTGTGTAGTGGTCCTTAGACATTAATATTATCATTATTTCATGTACTGACTAGAATAATTAAATTTTATGATGAAAATCATGAGTGAGATAGGGTATGATGGGTGCATCCTAATTGAGATGTCATTAATGGATAATCAATGAAGTATTTTTACCTTCCATATTTATGGAAGTTGATATATGGGCCCTATGATTAAAATATAATTGTTATCCTAAATTCAATGGAAATGGTGTAATGATGTGTTTCTTCCAAATGGACAAAGAAATAAATATCAAACAAATAGTTTTGTGAGATGGATTTGAAAACTTATTCATGAGATATTGTGATAAGGGTATTATATTACATAGTGATCTTTAATTTATGGTTTTCTTCATTTCTAAATTAATAAATTTTACTTCGGTTCCTTGACCCATTGCTTGACAATAATTTTGGACATTAGGCATGCCCACCTAATGATAATGAGAAAGAATCCTACAGTGTGACAAACTTTTATTCATTGATCTTTAATAAATTATGTTTCAATTTATCTAATGGAATAAATATTTATCTCTTGGATGAGGAATAAGTTTTATTCACATTTTATTGATCGCATAAATTAAATAAATATTTATTCACCAGATTGGGAAAAAATATCAGTATTTATTTAATATAATATTTAATAAATTATTTATCTAAGAGATTAAATTATTATATTTGGGTATTCAATAAATTATAGATGGGTTCAAACCGGCTGAGACTGCATTAGGTGAAAATAATTAATTAACAAGTTAGTTAAATAATACTTTTTATTGCACAAGTTGGCATTCCACAAAATATAATAATAATATTATTTTATTATGTGGGATGGTGTTTATTAGAGCGTATTATATAATTTAATTTCTAAAAATAATTAAATAAATATTTTAACTTAAACCCATTCACTATAAAAAGACAATTATGCCTATTATGTATATTATCGATTAGTTTAATCAATATAGATAATTATTGCGCATGAATAATTATCTATAAACTCTTTCTTCTATCTCCCTCTCAAGAATAAGAAATAAAATATATATTATATTCAATACTAAAGAATTAGTGATCAAGAATGAACAAAAAAATTTGATTCACCATATAGGCACCCATAGATCGAGTGGCATTGCACATAGATCATAATAGTACCTGTGGATCATCGTTAGAGTATCCTTAGATCCTTAGAGCACAATAAAGTAAATATAGAAGGGTATTTTCAGAAGGTGAAAATTAATCAATAGAGAAATAACCTAAACTTAGGTATTTATTTCTTCATATATTAAATAAATAAATTATAAATTTGACATTAGAGATCCTCCCTCATGTTTTTAGGAAATGATAATTAAAATAAATTTTAATTTATCGGCCACAACTGCCTACTTCTACTGCATCTGGAGCCAAAAAATGGTATTGTAGTAGTCACATATAAGTTTATAATTATTTATTTTGTTGTCAATTTATGTATAATTGTGTTTATATTTTCATTTCATATTATTCATTCATTAATTTGATTTAAATTAACAATTTTCATAATATTTATCAAGATTAATTTATTTATTCATTTTTATAATTGTTTCAAAATAGATGTGGATTGAAAAAATTTTTAATTAGAAAACTACTAATTTTTTTATGGTATGGCAGTTTTACATGGAGTGTACTCTGAATTACATGTCTTGTACCCTAGAGAGATGCTTTTTGATGAACTGATGGATTCATAGTGTGCCATTTAGTAATTATATGTTGTGTATGCCACATATTGACTAGAAAACTGGGGACGCGATTCTTGGATTACATGACATGTATTGGTGTATACACAAGGTAGTATACACAAGTTAGCATTGTAAATCATGAATTTTTTTTAGTCCTTATACATGTTCAAAATCTTGTGAGACAGAAAACTAAGATCATTTATGATATACACATCATGTATGTGGTGTACAATGTATGTAGTTTATCAATTCCCTCATTTGAAAAATATTCCAAAGATCTAGGTGTGAATCCCAGACACATGGAAAGTGTAACACACAATGTGTAGATAGTATTAACTCTCTATGTTGTTCAGATGTGGTACACACTCTAGACCTGATCCCATACCTTGGATACACAACCAACAAGATACATGTCATTTGGTTGGTCTATACATTCAATGTAGTTTACCATTAAAGTAATTAATTAAATATTAAATTAAAATTATAATTACATCATTAAAACATTATTTTATTGATTGTAACACCAAAATGCGTTTGAAAATTTAATAATGGTTAAAAAAAGATAAATTATCAATTAATTTATTGTAATTAATATGTCATTATTAGTTCTTCCATTTATTTTCCATGAGTTCTATAAATCATGGGTATATCTAATTTTTTATGGATGAACATTAAGATGAAATGGGACTTATTAGTTATTTCATTAATTAATTAATGAAATTGCATTTATTTTAAACTAATTAGTGAATGATATAATGAATTCTATGTGGTAACTTTTTTTATTCATTGCTTGTATGACCGTTCATGATCTTGACCAAGACCTGTGTATGTTTGGGCTGTTTTAATTTTATTTATTTTAATAGTTTAAATTATTTATTATTAATTTAAATATGATGTCCTATGAGTCATCACTCCCTACATTATTATATAGTACATGTGTGTCCAAGGGTATTTATGTAATACCTTGTTAACATATCCTTTGGTTCCCCTCACCAAATAGTGAGTCCTAAATACATGTAATTGACAGAGAACCATAGGCGGGTGAAGGATGTTCAAGATTGAACAATTATTTTACTAACATTAGTGATACATAGGTGGATAGGTGGAATATAGTAACCTATGACATAACTAAAAATAGAAGTTATTTCCATAGGTAAAATCTTGATTTAATGTCTTATCATTAAATTAATCACTAGAAAAATCTCCTGGATGTGTCATTTAATTATTATTATTATTTATTTCTATATAATTATATATTTTATGGATGTATGGTTATTATTAGATAAATAAATGAATAAATGTACAAAGAAGGAAATAAAAAATGTGAATTCTATGTAAATATTTTATCAATATTGGTTAATTATTTAAATAACACCCACTTAGTATTAAAAAGACATGTAAAAGATAAAAAAAGATAAAATTTTATTCATAAGTAATTAAAGTCCATCAATTAAATATTCTGTCAGACATGTCCTTCCATATCTTGATTAAGAATGAAATTGTTGAAACTAAGTGTTTTATTAACACTCATTGTGACCTTTAATTTTAATGTAGAGTTATTATAAAAGTTATGGGTTGACTTAACCATCTTACATCAAGATAATTATCCCTCACTAGTCTTTATATAACTTGAAGGAAAGTGTTGAGGAAATACTACCCAAGATTTCATGATAGGGGAGTCCACTCAATGGATCAGGGAGCTGCAAGCCCGTAGATGTCAGAAAACTGGATACCTAAAATCTTTCAAGTAGATTGACCATCGTACATTTGGGTTATATGAAGGGGAATATGGATCCTTTTCACTATAATGTCATAGAAACTATAAATTCCAAGTCCAATGGTGCTGGTTATTGGGACTTGATAAAATATTTGGAGATTTTATAAAAATTAATTAAATAAAATAAATTTATTTTTTGTCCATATTTCTAATCATAAAATGTACTAATAATATGAAATTTTAATTATAGAATAAAATGGTATGCTTATCATCCACAATATACCTATAATCTATATTTGAGAAATACAACCACCTCACATGAAGTAATGCCTAGGAGTGGTTTAGAAACTTTCAAGTTATGCTACACCATGATCATAAATCATACATTATATAATCCTCAATTCCTAATTCTCCTACTAAAGAGGTGATTGATGAATAGTTCTTGGTTTAAAAAAATACTTGAGATATGTGGTTTATGTTCTATGATTTATGATTTCTTACATGTCTAGTGAACTCAACAAGTCTCAAAAAAACATGTATACCTATGAAATTGTTTATAAAATCTAGAGGATTTACCATGATAGAGATAGAAATAAAAAATTTGATATATCCAAAGAACTCTTTTCTAGAAATCTTAGAGAGGGAACCCCAGAAGGGCCCTGTGTAGCCAATCTCATTGGCAAGATTGAGCACCAAGAGTCTCTAGGTTTTAAACTATCTAAAGAACAGTGCACTGATATCATTTTGGTATCAATCCTTCAGTGCTTATATATATATATTTGTAAATTATAATTTGAACAACATTGAGAAGTATCTTTCTAATCTACTTACAATCCTTCACCATGTCTACAAGGATACAAGTAATGAAAATCCATCCATCCTTTTGGTGAAAAAAATGAATGGGAAATGGGAGATCATTTATCCTAAATTGTTTTCATAACCATCCAAGAAGAATAATGTCAAGGGAAATGGAAGAAAATGTAGCCTATATTTAATGTTATAAGAAGGTCCACTTCAAGAAAAATTACACCCAACTAAATAAGCAAAGGGAAGCATCGTGTGTGTTTTTATCGAGTGTAATTTTTATATTTAAAAAAATTGGATACTAGATACATCTTTTGGTACTCACATACATATTCTAATATAGGAACTAAGTAGATTTATGAAGATTGTTTTAGGGAAGGATGATCTATGAGCTGCCAATAGAGCTAAGCATGATGTTGTATCTATTAGTGACTACCACCACACATTGGAAAATGGGATTATTTTGGTATTGATGAGTTTTTATTATGTAAATTTAGTTACCAAAAATAGTATATCAGTATCCCAAGTAGTTTTAGATGTTTTATTTTGAAATTACAATATAATTTTTTCTTCATTAATAAAAATACTATTTTTATGGTGAAGTACTATTAAATAATTGTCTTTAGGTGTTGGAATATAGAAACCATGTATTTTCAAAATATAAAGAAATTAAATCACATGATTCAAATCACACCTAACATCGGTATCATCAAATTGGTCATGTAAATGGAAAACACTTGACTAACCTACATCACAATAGTTATTTAGATTCTTTTGAACTAAAACCACATTTTTTGTATCACTCATGTTTATTAGGTAAAACAATCAAATCCCCATTTAATGGTAAAGGTGAAAGGGTTAAATAGATTCAAGAATTAGTTTATAATGATGTGTATGGAAAATTTTATGTTGATTAAAGGGGTGACAACTCAAACATCATAAATTCTACTAATGATTTTAGTAGATATGGATATGTCTACATAATGAGTTATAAGTGACATTATATTGATAAATTTATGGAATAAAAGAATTATTTTGAGAAACATATTGTTAAGAAGATTAAAAAATCCCCTCATAAAATGGTGGAGAATATCATAATCAAGACCCCATTGATCATTTATGTGAGTTCAATATATAATCTCAAATTACGCCTCTTTATACAAATCAGTGAAATGGGGTTTGATAAAGGAGAAAATATACATTTTTGGAAATGGTGATATGAAGTAAGAGACATGTGAGTCTTCCATTATCCTTCTGGGGATACACATCACAAACAATAGTACAAGTACTAAAACCAATTTCCAACTAATGAAAAAGATAGTATACCATACCAATTATGGAATGGAAAAAAACCTATGTTATTATACTTTCATGTGTGGGGTTGTGAAGAATTATTTATGGCCTCTTTAGGTAACAAACATGGACTATATGTCACAAAGAATACCATTAAATGATATCCCAAAGGCATAAGGGAATATTACCTATATAAACCCCTAGACAAAATGGTTATAGTGAAAATACACACCTGATTCCTTAACAGGAAACACATATTTACAAGATATAATAGGAATGATATAGAAATCAATGAAGTTAAGGATCAAGGAACACAAGAGTTGGTACAATAATAGATTAAAAAAAGCATATTGGAAGAAATTTTTTTTTTCAGATACATAAGTACTATATAGAAGTAAAATAGAGGTTATAGAACTAGAACATTATGTATTTCTAGTCACTGAGTATGGTGACACATTATGAGATGATACTAATGATCCTCAAACATACAATGAGTCATTAAGTGGAAAAAATGTTTCCAAGTGGAAAGAGTCCTTGAATTTTATAATGGATTCCATTTACAAAAAATTAGATTTGGATTTTGGTAGATCCTCTCATGGATGTGAGACACATTGGATGAAAATGGAAATTCAAGAAGAAACTAGAAATAGAAATACATGTTAGTATCTATAAATCACGACTTGTTGCAAAAGGGTTTAAATAGTGTCAAATAATTGAATATTATGAATATTTTTCACTAGTTTGAATGAAAAAATTCATCATAATTCTACATGAAATTTCTATCATGACTCAAGGTTTTTGAAAATAAGTGTTAAAATATCCTTCCTAAAGGAAATCCTTCTGAAATATGTCTATATGAAAAAACCCAAAGGGTTTTTTACTCAAAATAATTCATGTAAGATATTAAAAAAAAAACTATTTATGGAATAAATAAATAATCTAGGTTATAGAACATTCTTTTTGATGAATCTATAATACAATTTAGGTTTATAATGAATGGGTGTGAGTCTTATTTCTACAAATAGTTCATTTGGAGTGTAGTTGTTTTCTTAATTGTATATGTTGATAACATATTACTAATTGGAATAAAAATACTAATAATATATTTTATTAAATCCTATTTGATTGAATTATTCTCTATGATGGACTTGTGAGAGGAAACTTGTATACTTGAAATCTGGATCCATCATGATAGATTCAATAGGTCTCTAATCCTAATTCAATGTATACACATTAAAAAGATACTTAAGAGATTCATTATGGAAAAAACCAAGTAGGGATTGTCACCAAAATCAAATGGAATTCAACTTTATAGTAAATGTATCCTCAGATACATGGGAAATGAAATAGAATGTTATGGATTTCATATGAATCAGTGATTAGGTCATTCCTGTATGCTATGTCATGTACAATGCTAGATGTTTCCAATGTAGTAAGTGTGGTATGAGAATATCATGTAAATTTAGTTCACCTATATTGGATGACTGTTAAGACTATCAGTAAGTGTCTAATGCATATTAAGGATATGTTCCTAGTTTTTAGATGATATGATGAACTATTCATTATAGGATATGAAGATTATATTTTTTAAACTGATCAAGGTTACATGATGTCACAAATGGGATAACTCCAAATCCCTTTTTTCATTTTCTACATAAAAAAATATAAGTTTGAGTGGGAACCATACAATACAAGATACTGAATACAAAATTTTAAAAACCAAAATAAATGGTATAAAATCATCAAAATACACAAAAAAATATCAGATTTCCAATTCATATTTCAAATTCAATCACACATTCAAATAACACACATGTAAAAAACTTGTGCCCCATCATCCTTGAACCATGCTTCCTGAATCATCACCCTGATTCATAATCAACCCATCACCAATATCATAATCCTATGAAATAAAAAACCATCACAGCAGATCATCATCACCATTAGGAAGAACCGATGACCTTTGAGATATGTAGGGGCATCTCCCCCAAAACAAAAAACTTAACATTTGATAACCATCAACAAAAATAACATCACATGGCACTTTGAACTTGTTGAATTCCATAAAACATTTTAAATAAACATCCAAGACACCATGAAAAAAACAACACAAATCTAAATTGGAGGAGAATATATGAATCCTAGAGAATGATCAAAGTAGGAATGGAAACTGTCAAGAAAAAAAACCAACACTGAAAACTTCTCTTATCATCGATGATGAATGAAATGAAAAAATCCTGAACATCATGAACCGAGACATAAATTGTGAAAAAATTACACCCTTATAGAAATACCTCTATATAAAATAAAGTTCCAAATGCTACCAACAAAGGGGGATAAGAACCTATGGTGTGAGATAACTAACACAGATCATTACTTCTATAAAATCGATGAATCTCAACCAACAAATCCTAAACCCCACATGAGAGCCAGTACAACAAACCAAAATAGATTCTAGTACAATATATTTCAGATTAAGAGTAGATATTGAGATGAAAGATGCCTAGTCTGTGAACCATGATCCTAGAGAGACAGAAACACCCAAATGAGATGAATGTAAATAGAATGGAAGAGAAGAGTGAAGGAATGATTAATAGAGAAACCATGGAGAAAAACTAGGTCCTTAAGGAGAGAAACCCATATGAGGAATTAAATAATGAATGACAGGTGAAACATAAAAAAAGAGAGGAAGGAAACTAGATAAAGGAAAAATTAGCATATGAAGTTGGAAGTGGATGAACCATATCCAAGAGAAAAACCTCAAGATAAATTAGAGGTGTTTCAAGCTCGGATGTTCTCAAATACGAAAGTCATCATAGATTCTGAAGCAGATTCCATGTATATTTTGAATTTTATATTTTCTAAGGATGAAATATTGATCTATAACCTCATCCATGAGAATGATGTAGTACCTAGAAGTAAATATCATAACACACTCTATTATGATAACAATGTAGTGGTAGATCTTGGATAACAACCAAGGTCATATCATTTGATGAATCACATACTTTGGAAGTATCATCTCTTGATTGATTTTTCTAATAGAGGATAGGTTTCAGTGATATGTACTATAATGTAAGAAAATGTGGAAGGCCCATTTAATAAAGACTGTGTTTAGCAGAAACATTATTATCATGTGAGGTCTAGTGAATTGAAATTTTAATATAGTTGAATCTAATTAATGAAGAGTTTTTTAGTGTTGGTTTCCTTGAAAAAACTATTTTTACATTGATTACAAGTATATTTTATGTATTTAATATTAATTAAACATCTTATAACGTACTGTTCTATGTTCTATATCTACTTAATGTAATAATATAAAATAGTATTTTCCGCATTGATACAGTCATAGAAGTTCCCTACTCTGATGAGAAACAATGAGTTCTATGAAAACATTATTAATATAGTAATGTGGTTTGATAATGTACTTCAAAGAGAAACATAGTATTTAAACAATTAGATATTGGTACTCATAAGTGGATGAGGATTATTCTCATGAAATTATCACATGGTAATCTCCACGAAGGGAGATTATGACAAAATTAACACTAGTAATAATTCTTCATGGTTTAGTGTCAGAAATACTATTAGATAGCATGTGTAATGGTACATATAAATGAATTTTATCATTAACACAAGTCATCACTCACATGCTTATATTTTATGATAAAAATTATGATGAAATATGTTCACAGTGAGGTAGGGTGCGTTGGGTGAATCATGATTGAAATGACATTAATGTATATATTGAGGACATATTTTTCACTTCCATATTTATGGAAGATGATATCTTAAATTTTTTACTGGAATAGAATTATCTCCCTAAATTCCATGGTCATGGTGTAACGATATGTTTATTCAAGATATTCAAAGAATAACATATCAATAATATTGGTTGGTGAACTAGATGTGCAACCTACATGATGAGATATTGTAAAAAAGAAATTATATTACAAAGTGACATTTTTATGTGTTTTTCATCATGGATAAATTACATTCTTTCTCTGGGTTTTCTTGACCCATGGCTAGACAGTAATCTTGGACTTTAACCAATATTTCCTAATACTAATGGTAAATAATCTTAGAGGGTCACACACTATGTGTTTTTATTGATATCTATTATATTCTACTAGAATTTAATTAATGTAATAAATATTATTCTTAGGACTAAGGATTAATTTTTACTCACGTTTTACTGATCAAATAAATTAAATAAAAATTTATTCACTTGACTGCAAATAAAATATATTAATTTATTTTAATGAATATTTAATAAATAATTATTTACTAATTTATGAATAAAATATTTAGTAAAGTAAATAAAATTTATTATTTGGTTATTGAATAAATTATATATGAGTTTGAATGTACCAAGACCATGTCTCGTGACAAATAGTAACTAACAATTTTATTAAATAATACTTAATATTTCCAAAGTTATCATGTACCAAAAATTATTATTAATATTTTATTATGTGGCATGGGGTTTATAGGGTTTTCATATTATTTAATGGATGGGATATATTAAATATTTTTTTTATTCCAAACCCTAGATCTATAAATAGATGGTTATGTCCACTGTGTTGAGTATCGATCGATGCAATAAAAATAGAGATTTTTTGTGTACAATGAATTCCCTATGGACTCTTTCTTATCTATCCCTATCCAAAAGGATAATTTTAAGATGGAATTATTTATGACCAAAGAATGAGAGATCAATAGAAAAAAATTCAACACATTTGATTCACCATGCTAGCCCCAGGAGATCGATTGGCATTGCTCGAAGATCATAGGAGAATGTGTGGATCACCACTAAAAGGATTGGATCCTTCGATCCTCACAGTGTAATGAAGGAAATTTGGGTGATCAACATTCATCAATAAAGAAAAATCATAATTATAGGTATTTATTTTTATATATATTAAATAAATAAAATTTATGTTTTATGTAGAAGATCCTCCATCATGGTTTTAGGAAACAATAATTAAAATAAATTTTAATTTATCACCCACCACCTCATGCATTCTCTACACCCAGAGCCAGTTGAGTTTGTATCCATAATTAAGACTCTTAGACATTAAAACATCATAATTTCAATTATAATCTTAATACCAACAACATTTTCAATGGCCTCTCTAAATAGTTATTCCTCATACTAAAAGTAGGACATAATTTCAGCATTGAATGTTGTATCTTCATGAACATGTAATTTTAACATATGTTGAAATAGAAATATTGGGGTGAAGGTCTTTTTGATTTATTGGTTCATTTACATGATTTTCTTGATCTGAACTTCTGTTTACCCTTCATTTTTCCTGTCTCTAATACCATAACTCATTTAAGACCTTTTCACCAATTTTAAAATGTATTTCATTTAAAAAAACTGTTATGTTTTTTAATCATATATCACACTAAAACAGAAACACCGTTTAACGGTGGTTTATAATAAATCATCGCGAAACATTTGTTTTTTTACAGCGCCGACCCTTCCCCCCACCCCGACCCTTCTTCTCACCCTACGTCCCCCTCTTCCTCTACAACCCGAGCCCCCCACGACCCCCATGACCCCGCGACCCCGGTGACCCACCAACTCCGGCGACCCCACGACCCGACGACCCCAGCCCCCCACGACCCCGGTAACCCCATGACCCCATGACCCCGACGACACTATGACCCTGATGACCTATACGAACCCTAAGGTTTGAATTCTAGTAATTTTCTTGTAGGTTGAGTGAAAAATCACTCAAGAACTTGTTTAGAGTAGGTGCCCGAATCTTCATTCACCGTTGTGTTCATTTCTATTTCAACTAATTTTAGTGTTTTTCATGTTTCTTTGACTCAGCCTTTTGCAGTCCGTTTGTTTTGTTTTAGAGACCTCAACAGCTCCTGTTTTGTTCCAGCATATCTAGTAAGGGTGAAATTTTATTTTCAAATTATGGTGTTTTTATTTCCAGTAAGTAATGAATTGTATTTATCAAAGCTATGGTCTGCAATAAGGAATTGCTTTTGTCAAAACTTGATTGGGTAATGAATTTTCATTTTGTAGTAAATGATTATGTTTAGTAAAATTATATTAATTTTCTGTAACATATATTTTTTATATAATTTATATTTTGGATTTTGGACCTTATTTTCTATAAGGGATCATTTAATTTATTTGAATTATGTTTTAGTTAAGTTTAGGAAATATAATGTAAGGGATTTAATATTTACTATTATGCTAAAACTTATTTTAAGGGATCATTTCATTTTTATAATTTATGTCTTATGTTAATGTTTCCTAAATCATGTTTTGATAATTAGAAGATAGGGTTTAGTTTGTCCTTAAAAATTTATCTCCTTATAATTGAGTTCTATTTTGGGAATTATATTTTATCATGTTTTGATGTTCCAAAGTAAGTGATTACTTTTATTTTAAAAACTTTAATTCATGAATTTATAATTTTGTTAGAGGAATTTAATTTTTATATATATATATATTCATCTCAAATTCCATGTTTTATACATAAGTGATTCCCAAATTTATTTTTTTAGAATTTAAATTCATATAAATATATGCATGTGATTTCATGTTCGTCATACATAAACATATATAAGTATATTTAAGTATTAAATTTCAAACTCTATGACTAATTGATTCAGGTGATGTAAGTGGGTGAAACACACATAAATATATGTGTATATATTATACAAGTTATGTAATTCATATATATATGTATATATATATATATATATATATATATATAAATGAAGTTTGTAAATGGGTGTATTATATATATGTATATTAGGGATAAAATGTTTATTGACATGTTATGACGTTCACTACAATAGCAATAATGAGATGAAAAAGACCCCAAAACTAGGTCTCCCCCACTATCAAGATCCACTCATTGTGTAATGAAACTGCACCCAAGGTGGACACCACATACTCTCATCCATTAATATTCATCATCAACCTCTAATTTTATCCTCACATACACCTATCAATAATTCACTATACCTACCAGTGTCCCTCTTGTGTGGTTCATGACCCCTAACCAATAACCCAATGCCTCACACCTCCTCTTCTACTGGTTCTCTCTTATCCATGGTGTTTTCATCATGATTTGACCTTGATTATTGTATATTACTTCATCTTAGGCCCTCTTATTCCTTCACAATTACCTCTTCCTCTATTTTCTCCTTTTCATCATTGCAATTTGGTTTGGAAAAATCCTAGGTAGAGTTCTATCAAAAATAAGTATTTTTGAATATTTTTTATAAAATGAATTATAAAGAATATATGGTGAAATATTTCTAGGACTATTTATATCACACTTTTCATACACATTCATGTGTGTGTGTAACTTCTATCTTTTTATTCTAATTCTAAGATTGTGATTTTTAGTTATTTGTTTCCTCTTGTTCCATTAATGGACATTGGAATGTTGTGACTTTTCGGGGATCACATGGAGATGTTTTGAGTTGTGAATATGGTTGTGACTTTTTTGGGAAATTTTATTGTGAGATAGTTCAACTAGGTTTATTTTGTATTTAATTTTTATTTGTATTTTCTTTCTCTATATGTTATCCAAAATAGATTATTTTTTCATTAATATGTATAGTCTTGGATGAAAGTAATCACTTTTATTGAATATTTATCTTTGTATTTTTCATTATTTTTTTAAATGGATAACCTATTTATTTATAAGGACTACTTGACTATAATGAATTATGACACTTAGGTATGGAGTTCCTTATACTTTTGATACTCGATCATAGAGTCCATCAAACATGTGTTACTCAAGCATAACATCCCATTACTTGGAATAAATTTATTTTCTGTGTTGAAGTGAATGGTATTGAATTCATTCTTAATTATTGTAGTGGTTTGGATGAATATAATTATTCCAAGTTCCTGAATATAATGTTTAGAGGGAATTCATTCTGGGATTTATTTCCACCTATGTGATTCTGATTATCTTATTATGTTGTCCTGGACGATAGTACCAACACCTCACATTTCATCTCCAAATTCCAAACATGATTCTACTATGAAACTCCAAACACTAATCCAAGACACATCCACTATTCTTCAAATACCCTAGTTTGATCCCCAAACCACATCAGCCGCATCTTGAATTCCATTTCTGATGTGGTCTCCACTTTAACACATCAATTTTTATACAAAAACACTAGTATGTACTTCTATAGATGAATTATACTAAAGGCTCTCAATCCCACCCACCAATATGCTATCATATCTCGACCACGATGCCTTAAAACTCAAGGAATAACAAAAATATTCAATGCCCACACCTAAGTCTGAATCTGACTCTTAGTTCAACTCCATGGTCATATCCTCGATCGTCCAATTTAACCATAATTCTCCACTCATGATCACTAACACATATATGATCCCAATCACTCTCAAGTCACACCACCACTCTTTTCTATGTGTATACACCAAAGAGAGGTCTAGGAATTAAATCCACACAAGGTTCATAGAACCTCAAAACCTAATCTCCCATGTTATTTCATCATGCATTTCCATGGACACCACCACTTATCATGCCTCAAGACTACCATCCCTCACATGGTTCTTGCCACTCCAAATTAACAATGTGTAGAGTTTTGTAAGCATCATAAGGTTTTCCATAAACATTATTTATAATAGATTTATTCTATATTAGAGTTATAAATGAAGACTCTATATAGAACTTAGGTTGGGGTTATTCAAAATTAACAATGTCCTTTTGTTTTCATTGTAAAGTAGCTACCACGTTGTTAGCACACTATTTCTCTTTACCAAAAAAACTTCCCCTATCCCAAACACTAGAGGGTTCATATCTAACTCAGGGGATCATCTTTATTATATTATGTTTCTGTAATCTTATACTATCATATATATGGATCTCTTTCTC
Source organism: Viscum album (assembly GCA_963277665.1). Classification (NCBI taxonomy): domain Eukaryota; kingdom Viridiplantae; phylum Streptophyta; class Magnoliopsida; order Santalales; family Viscaceae; genus Viscum; species Viscum album. The sequence goes on along the minus strand of OY728158.1, from coordinate 374,673,525 downwards.
TATTTAGTAGTAACTATGTGTTTTAATTTTTATTATTATTGTGTAGGCACATTGTGATATACATGGATAAAAACTGGATCACATTACCGAGGAACACACCACAATATGTTAAGGGATTGAATGAGATTTTAGATTTTTCAATTTCTAATCAATCCGTTGAAGGGAGAATAAAATTTCCATGTCCTAAATGTAAATTTAGAACATGGATGAAGAGAGATGAAGTTTATGAACAATTAATACTGAAGAAATTCCATGGTCAATATTTGTATTGGATTTGTCATGAAGAATCTAATGTTACAGAAAGATTGAGCACTGATGTTAATCCATAGAATGAGGTCCCAAGTTCATCAATAATGGAAAATTAAATGCAAAACCTCATAAATGATGCATTTAGAACTGTAAGTCACAACTATCAGCATCAAAACATATCAAAACAACCAGAAGAGGGTGCTACAAATTGCAACGTGACAAGTGATGTTTTTGAGACTGTAACACAGGAAGATCAAGATTGTAACATATCATTGGATACTCCTCTTGATTCTGTGGAGCCAAATTTAAGAGAAAGCTTCACTGAGGAAAATGTGTTTCATGATTTAGTTGACGATGGAAATCAAGAGTTGTATAGTGGGTGTTTGAAATATTCAAAGATTTCATTTCTGCTGAAGTTGTACCATATCAAATGTCTATATGGAATTAAAAATAAGGCAATGTCCATGATATTGGAATTGATTCGTGATGCATTTCCTGAAGAAAAAACCCTAGAATCTTTTTATGATATGAAAAAAGTTGTTAACAAGCTTGGTCTGAATTATAAAAAAATACATGCATGTCCCAATGATTGTATGCTTTATTGGGGAGAGGATTCAAGTAGACCGAATTTCAAGAAATGTTATTCTTCTAGATGGAAGGAAAAGGGTGATGTTGGAAGTCTGAATGAACATAATTTCATGGAGAAGAAGAAAAGGAACACACCTGCAAAGGTTTTGCGTTACTTTCCTTTGAAGCCTCGATTGCAAAGATTATTCATGTCATCGAAAACCGCTGAATAAATGAAGTGGAATTCTGTAGATAATATCAATGATGGGTTAATGAGACATCCACGATATTTCCAATCATGGAAGATATTTTATTCATTACATCTCTATTTCTCAGCTGATCCTAAGAATGTTTGATTGGGATTGGCTGCCGATGGATTTAACCCAATTGGGACATTGAGTACCAGTTATAGCATTTGGCCAGTTGTTTTGATCCCTTATAATCTGCCTATGTGGATGTGTATGCACAAACATATTTTATCCTTTCGATGATTATTCCTGAAAAAAAATTCCTTGAAATGATATTGATGTATACTTGCAGCCTTTGATTGACAAATTGCAGGAGTTATGGAGCAACAGTTTTGAGACATTTGATGCTTCTTCTAAAACAATGTTCAAAATGCATGTTGCTTTAATGTGGACCATTAGTGACTTCCTTGGGATTGGGAATTTATCTGGTTGGAATACTTACATGGGTTTTTCTTTTCCCGTTTTTAACTTTGATTTTGAGCCCAACGGCTACCTCACAGTAGAAAATGGTGCTTCTTGTGTCATCAAATATTTCTCGATGCATCTCATAGATTTCGGCTGAATAGATCAAAATTTAATGGTTCCATTGATCATAGACCACCTCCAATGTTGTTAACTACTTCTGAAGTATTGACACAGCTTGAAAATGTTGAAACCGAATTTTAGAAGGTTTATCATTTGAATGATAGCGTAAAACGGGTCCGAAGTGCATCATCAAGCGAAATCGGAACGCAACAATGGAATAAAAAGTATATTCTTCAAACTTCCATATTAGGAATTTAATTTTTTGCGGCATAATATTTATGTGATGCATATTGATAAGAATGTCTATGAAAATTTGATTTTCACATTGCTTAATGATCATGGAAAGTCTAAGTATCATCTCAATGCTCGCAAAGACTTACAAGCAATGAACATAAAACGCGATCTCTAGCCAGATTAGAATGAAAAGTATCCTCCGACATTTTTTGCAATGAAAAATAGGGATAAAGATACATTCCTTTGAATTTTAAAGGATGTTAAGGTATCTGATGTGTATTCAAGTAACATCTCGAGGTGTGTTGACTTGAAGAATCGTAAGTTACATGGATTGAAAAGTCACGATTCACATATTTTGTTACAAGAGTTACAACCATTGGCATTGTGTACATTATTACCTGAAAAAATTACTGCTTTTGTACTCCAATTCTGTACATTTTTTAGACAACTATGTGAGAAATATCTACAGCCATTTTAGCTTGACAACCTCCAGGAGAGTTTTGTATTGACCCTTTGTGCAATGTAGATGATATTTCCTCCATCGTTTTTTACTGTAATGATGTATTTAACTGCGAATTTTGTTGAGGAAGATAAATTAGGATTCCCCGTTCATTATCGATGGATGTATCCATTGAGAGGTACTTTATTTATATTTTTTTCAGTTAAGTAAACAATTTTTGGTACTTAATTAAATGCATAATTATGTTTATTTTATTTCACAGATATCTTGGGAATTTGAAATCATACGTGAGAAATAAAGCTCAAACATAAGGCTCTATTGTTGAAGGCTATTTGGCAGAGGAGTGTCTTACCATTTTTTCTCAATACTTGGATGATATTGAGACAAGATTTAATCGAGTTGGACATGTTGATGACACATCAAATCAATCTCAAATACATCAGAAATCCAAAATATTTCCTGCTATTGGCCGATCAGTTGGGAGGACCTCAAATGTGAAATTGATTGAATTTGAATTATTATAGGCACATAGATATGTGATGCTGAATAGTAAACTTTCAAATCCATTTATTAGAGAGTTGAGGATACAAACAAAGAGATGAATGAGAGGCCGAACATGAAATGAGAAAGATATAATGAAGGCTGTTAATAAAGAGCTTGTAGAATGGTTTGCATGACGTTTAAGTTCATAAATATTGCAATATGTACGAATATTAGTTTGACACATACTTTTTGTAAATATAATAAATTATATTTCTTTTTTCAGATCATGAATACTAATACTTGAGCAGAGGTGTCAGAAGATTTGAAGTTTCTTGCTAGAGGTCCTCTAAAACAAGTTAGAAAGTTCGATGCTTATAATGTGAAGGGATTTAGATTTCGTACAGTCGATTGAGAAGTGGGTTTGAAAACACAAAATAGTGGTATATTTATATTTGCTGAAGTAGAATACTATAGAAATCTGCATGATATTATTGAATTCAACTACCACAGAAATTTTTTTGTTGTTTTATTCAAATGAAAATGGGTCGATATTATCATAAGTGTTAAAAGAGATTCCTTGGAATTTACTTATGTGAACTTCTCTCGTTTGATGGATGTTGGTGATTGTGAAATACACGATCCATATATCTTAGCATCATAAGAAAAAATGGTATATTATGTGAATTATGTTGTCGATGAAGGTTGGAGTGTAGTTGCTCATGTAATACAAAGAGATTTGTATGATATGGGTGATGAAGTAGAAAATTTGACCTCTGAAATTTAATTTAATCATCAAAAGGACATAGAATTATTTGTCCATCATGATATTGAAAATATTAGTCTAGAAAGGATGAATGAAGTGGATGAAGCAATGGAGTAGGAAACCTACATGACTGAAGATGAAAATGATTGTATGTACAATTATTTATTTATTCAGCAACCACTTGTTTCATTTCTACAGTCATTCATTATCATTGTTATATAAATTTTTTCTATTAGTATTGGAAATCTATTATCATTTTTATTTTTTTTCTGTATATTTTTTTTGAAATATATATTCTAAACATAATTTTATTTGATTATATGACAAAAATTCCAAGGAGGAAGTGGTACACTATTTCATCTAGTTCCGTGACAGATGACGATCCATCTGGCTCCCTCCCCACGACATTTGAGGCACCTGCTGCCTACACCCCTACACCATCTCCCCCTGCACCATCTCTCACTCCATCTTTGGATGTCCCATTAGAGGCTGAGTCGTCGACTCCCCCTTAAGGAGCCTCAGTAGTGGGGCAATGACACACCCCTTCCATTTCATCACGGACATACTGGAGTGTCACTGTCATAGGTACAAATTTTAATTAAATAAATTTATTGAATTTTGTTTATACTAATTGTCTGCTCATTGAAGATGATAAAAATGAAACCGTGGTGAAAAAAATAAAAATTTCCTATGTTTGGAATATGAATGGTGAAAATATAGTCATGTCATTTGATTCTTATGGGGTCCCGACGGATGACGACGTGGGGTTACTTGGCCAGATTCTAGGCCAGCTGGTAGAGGAGCCCATTTACCTTCCTATTTCATATGATGATTGGAGACATATGCCTCCAAGATGGAAAAATGAAGTTTTTGATTCTCAAATAAAGGTAAATTTATTACATTATGGTTTAATTGAATGTCATGTTACTAATATGTTCAAAATAAATTTCTGTATACAAATGTTCTTCCACTTTACAGTTACTGATGTGATAGCACGGAAGTGGACGTTGAAAAATCTAGGTACGAAATGGAAATATTTCAAATGGATATTGTGGTGTGATGTCAACGATACCTCATTTACTGTGCAACAAATGTATGAGAATCTACCCAATGGGGTACCGAAAGAACAATGGGAAGTTTTTATTGACATACATCGTGATGAGAAGCGGATGGTATTGAAATATATATTATTATATTATCCTCATTTTACATTTATACATGTATATGAACAGGACATGACATTGAATACATTACTATTAAATTGAATTTTATTTATTTTAGGATCTCTCAAGACAGAATGCATCAATATGGGCTAAGCAAGTCATCCCTCACACTACGGGCTCAAAAAGATTTTATAAAAGCCAAACGACATTGGTAATATTTTAATTAGTTTAAATATTTATAATACATTATTATATGTTTAATATATTGAATTGTTGATTTATATTTGATTAATGCAGTCACAATTTTTAGGGCATGAAGCATCCCGAACTGAACTATGGTTGGATGTTCACAAGAAATTAGATGGAGGTTTTGTTAATGAGCCTGCTAAAGAAGTTGGGGTATGAAGTCATTTTTTATTATAATAACTTATTATTAGTTTTTAATTTGTTAATATATATTGATATTTGATTTATAGGTAAAAATTAAAGAACTATGGGATGCCAATCCTGCACAGTCCTACTCAGTCTCCCAGGATGACCCGGTTGCTAAATTCCTTGGGAAGGAGCATCCTTCTAGAGTGCACGAGATGGGTTTGGGACCCGTACCATCTGAGGTTTTTAGTAGGCCACCGGGTATGGCATATTCATATAGTCTTGGATTCAGACAGCTCATACCTGGAGATGCTCAGAAAGAGATTAATTCTCTACGAAACACAGTTCACCAGCAGGGGGATCAGATATCTGCATTGTAGAAAGAGTTGATTGAAATACATCAGCATATGAGCAGATATGCCCCCGGTGGTAGTGCATAGACTGGTGGTGTGCAGGTAAATCACAAAAAATCAAAATAATTTAGTTTTCTAACTTTCATTGGTTTTAAGTTTTAATATAAATATGAAACCGTATTTAATTTTCAATATAATGTTCTTACAGGTGACAACAGAAAGTGGTGATGAAGGTGTCTAGGGTGATGATGCATTATCAGACTGTGAGTAGTTGTATTGTTCATGTGTTGAAAAAATATGGGAACAGTTGGTTTGTATATGTAACATTTGTGGCACATAGTTTCCACCAAACAATTTCATGTCCTAAAATTTCCTTGATTTCTCAAGTTTCCTTTTATGTGTTTTATTGATTTCTGATGTTTCTTTTTATGTCTTGATTTCTCAAGTGTGGTATACATCATTCCATTTAGGACTGTGTTTGAATTGGTAGTCTAGATTTTTGATGACTAGGAGTTAAACCCATTGTTGATGTGTTGAAAAAAATGGGTCATTAAATAGTGATCAAGGGGATAGTGTTGTGGACTCTTTGGTGAGGCCCTTGTAATTTGTCTTACTGGGAGGCCCTTGTGAGTGGTAATTGACCACCACAAAACGGAATTTCTTTTGTAGTGAATCCTGTATTTGTTCTAGGGAACCAAACATTGCGACACATTGGGATTAAAAACACCTAATATACTTATATTGATCCACCATTATATCGAATATCAATAAGATAGAGGTTCCAAATATGGGTGGTATAGGATTTTAATCCACACACTCAAGATATGAATTCCAATAAGGTTTTACTCATTCACATCAAAACTCAATGGAATCCATATGATAAGTGAGGGAATCCACCGAATCCTAAGATACTACATCCTAAAATATCATTGGGATAATTTCCTTATATTGATTGAGAATATACACCATGAAGGTAACTATAGATAAAAAATTAATGTTGTGGTAATTTGCATCAATTTATTTGATCCTAATCAAGTTGGAAATCTCAGATCGACCTTTATTGATTGATTAATCTGCTATTATTATATAATACTAGATAAATGAGGTATGATAACATCAACGAAATCACCATACATAATGGGTTTTTTCCCTATAGAAATTTAATATTGATTTTCACATGTTATACTATTTTGAATTTGAACTTAGTAATATTCTCTTATGTTGAGATGGTTTTGCTATTTTTTAGTGGTGAGGGGGTAGTGGATTCATCCAAACCCGTTTCATACTCAATAGAATCATGTTTCCCATCATAAATTGGGTTAACATTGAAGAAATATACTAATGTGTTACCACGAATAGGAAACAAATATTTACATTATAAGAGGGATATCATTAATTTGGCTGTGATCCCATAGGACGAATGATACTGGAGATGGCCATGAGGAAAAAATGATAAAAAATTCTCCCCATCCATGTGGGTTATGTTTTCCATTGTAATTTTATAGTCACAAAGGCCACTTATGATAGATTCTAATGATTTTTGATATTAGAGCATTGTAACCATCTCTAGTATATTATCTAGATATTCTAATGGGACTCAAGGGTGTTTAAACTAGTAGGGGAATAAATATACTATTGAGTGTCAGTGGTTGGATATCCCCAGTTGGATCAACTTTTAGATTCTTGAGTATAGACAATAGGGAAAACCACCCTATATATCTTCTTGAGTACTCAAGGTCACATGTTAATAAAAATGACTATAGTGAACATGATACTCATAATGAAGTTCTAAGGTGATTTGTACTTTATGGTGGACATATTTATCCAAATCAATATGATAAGAGAATAACATGTTCTCATGATCTATTGAAAGAATACAAAAAGGTTGGATGTGAAATTATGGACCAATGGTTTTTCCATAGAATATTTTTAGTTGGACAACATGTGGGGTATTATTCCCTATAGATTACCATGAGTGTCATATAATGTCAGGATAGATCCATTTAGATGGTATTCCTAAAATAAGGTGTGAGCTATAATGTACTCATTTTACAAGGGTAGGAGACAATGTATGTCAGGGTATGGGGAACATATATTCATAGAAATTGAGTCCTATATATGACATAACAATTGTTTTCATGCCTCACCATTGTGTTCCTTATTGGTACTATCAGCTTGGTTTTGGTCTTGAACATAATTGGTGCATTTGGTGATTCAATTTTAATTGAAGGATGTGATGAAGGTATTGAAAAGGAAAAACAATGAAGAAACCCATCAATACATCATCAAATGTAAGAGTTCATAGTTTATCAATCCAATTCCATGTTAATGGATTCACATTAGGTTATCTATTTTTTGATAAGAACCTCCAATGGGCTTCCATGTATATGAATATTTGGTATGGATGTCCTTTTAGAACTAAATTACAATGAAAGGTGATCACTAGTGATTCATACTATAGATTCTTCAAAATAGGTATTGGTAAAAGGTGTGAGATTTTGGGATCATCAAATATTCTTTGGGTGGAATCATTTGAATTATTGGATTCCCTTATAGATTTATGATTTTTTAATGAATAATATCAAAATACTAGTGTTTAACGAGTTACCCCTATTCCTATGATCTCTCTGAATCTATGTAGATATGAAAATATATGATTTTTAGGTTAATCATACATATAATACATGTTTATGATTCATTTGTTTAAGTCCAAATAGTTATGAAATTATTCATTTTTCGCCAAATAAAGAGGTTGTAGGTGTTTACATTGTTGGGATCAGGCCCATGCGATGAGCATCATATGAATATCTATAAATAGAATCATAAAACACATAGTTTATTAATGATTAGTGGGATATATCATACCATTTATGTTCAATTTAAATAGAAATATTTCAAGAATATTAACTTTTTGTGAAGGGGAACACTTTGTGAAAGGTACATAGAAATAGATAGTGTTTGAATTTATCATGAATTTCCATTTCAGTTTCATCTTGGTCTTCAATGACTAATTTGGAGAAGGTATGGTTATGGATTACACCTATTAGAGGGCCCATATATTGTTTTTAATATAATATATGTTGGTATGATGATAATGGATGAACGCTTAAGAGGATGGGGAATACAACTCAAAGGTGGATATGATATTGTGATACTAGGAGGGGTATCTAAAAATAAGGACTATATAAAGAATCTAATACTAGAGTCTTTAACTATGGTATTTTGTAAAAGTGATTCATATTATTCTTATCGCATAAGAATAATAACATGTTTCTTGATGTTGGGATTAAACCTCAGAGGGGAATATATTGTATCCTAGTTAAGAGGAATAAAATACAATATAATTGAAGGCATGAATTTTAAGGTAATGTGACATGATTCATGGTAGATTAAAATTGTTTTGAAATGACATGTGTAATGAATTTTAGAGTCATCCTACCAGGTTTAGAAGGTGATTACTATAATTAATCTCAATAATTATTTTAAATTATGATCATATAGAACATAATGTTTTTCTGTATCATGATTTTTGTAAGAAATAAGTTAATAGAAGATTAGTTGTGTAACATAAAAGTGCAAAATAAGGTATTGAGTGAGGCTAACACACGAACTTCTCTAAGACACCTGGTGTAGTAGATGTGTGTGGTGATGGTATATTTGGGGTATTAAACCAAGTATGAGGCTCACACATGGTAAATCTAACCGTGTTTTATGCTCACTCCCTATATGGGAACATTGACACACATATAGATCTAATGTTTCGTTTTCAAGTGATATATATTATGGGGGATCAAGAAGGATCGACTGGATATATGTTTAGAGAGTAGTAAAATAATGGACCTATGTTTTATAGTTAATTCTATCATATATATTTTTTCAATTTATTCTATATTGATTTATTAAGTTGATGTTTCTTGTTGTATGTTGGTATGTACAATATGGTTCATTCTTATATAGCATGTCAATGTTTACTTATTTTTTTTCAATTTAATCTATACCCATTTCCTAGGTTGATGTTTCTTGTTTTCTATTGGTATGTAAAATATGGTATTTCTAGTTTGATTTGTCTTTCAGGGCAGTGGTGCAGCGGAAGAAATTTTTTTTTCTGGACAGATTTTAGCGGCTGTTTAAACCACCGCGAAATGTGCATTAGCGGTGGTTTAAACCTCCACTAAACAATGAAAACCTTCGCGAAATGTAAAAAAAAATTACGTTTCGTGGTGGTTTTAACCAACGCTACATAGTCGCATCATAGGTACTCATTCTGCGGTTGTTCTCATGACTTCAGCGGCGGTTTTACAGCTGCAGGATTTGAGTTTATTCGCGATGGGTATAACCGCCACGAATAAACTGATGTCAAGGGCTTGTCAAAACCGCAGCTAAACTTAGTAAAACCGCTACGAAATGAGGTAACTACGATGATTTCCTTAAACCACCGCGAAACGGAAATAACCGCCGCTAATAGATTGGTGACGCCATATTAGGCGGCGGTTTACATAAACCACCCCCAAACCATGTAGCGGCGGTTTAAACCACCGCTAAATGCAAAAAAAAACTACCGCTAAATGGAGATTCTCTTATAGTGTCATAATAAGATTACATGACCATTCTATGGAAGATACATCAATATTATCTACCGTTGTAACATCATGATTTTCTATAGGAATAGGAAACTAAAAATATTGGCTCAAGTGATACATAAATTCAATCTGTAATGTGATATTTTTTTGAGTTTTTATTATACTTTATTTCTCTTATTGTACTTTACACCATACACCACACAACAAGGCGATGTGTGGGAGTTGATATATATAAATCTCCCAAAATTTCATCCGATGAAATTTTAGTAATATAAAGTTATCACATGTTATTTGATTCACATTTTAGAGAAAGTGATTTGATAAAATTAATTTTCTTAGCTAGGGAATGTTGTTTATTTTAATGTCTAGAATTAAATATAGTGGGGTTATGTGGATCTTTATTAATTGACCATTTTTATACTATTAGTTCGGTTTGATCCTTTTTTATATACTTTTCTACAAAAACAAACTTAATTTAAATATAATTTATTATATCTATTTGTTATTACATTCCTTTAATCATCTCATACGTGTATCCTTGGGGATTTATATTCTTAAAATATATAATTCGTGAAACTCTGAAACCCAAACCATTAATGCAGGAATATTGTTCTAGCTGATTCAAAGCTATAAAAATTTATTTTTATTTAGGTACAATCAATTTAATCTCATGTGTATAAATTCTATAAAAACCATATGATCATAAATTTATATTATTGTATAATACTACTATGAAGCATCATAAATTACTATTACGTCATACATATACACGACTCTCATACATCTTGTGTGTTTTCATCACTAGTTTTCCCTATTTTTATATGAGCCTCCTTCCATTATACACAATGTGGGATAGAAGTTCCTACGAATATAGATTCATCAATATTCATATAAACAAATATTCCTAAGTTGTTTTATATCACATAAATATTTTTATGAATATTTAAAATACACACCATTTTATTTTTGAGAAATGTTAACCTCTTCATTATTTTATGGTAGGGGTACATTGGTTTTGATGCACAATACTTATTTTTAGAACTCCATTTTTTTAAATAAATTTTCATTTTTGATTCAAAAAATAAATAAATATTTTAAAACAAAATATTCTCGATTAAAAAACACAAAAAAAATGATTCCTCGACATGGTGACTAAGGAATGATTCCAATGTTTCATGATTTATCATGTCTTCATACATATTTAGTGGGTGAGGTTCATGTTCCCCTCAACATCCATATGATTATTATTTGATAGATGTTTTAGGAAGGATCTATAATCATTTCTAGTGACCACTCTAAAAAATATCCTATGTAAATAATTTAAAACAAATTAAATCTACAAGGGATAATACAAAGTAATTTTGTGTTTCATTATATAGATTTTTGGAAAAATAGACAAATTATATCACAATATTTCCCTAATAACTTCCCACATGGTAATCTTTAATGAAATCATGACATTATTCAACAAATATGTGATATTTAAAACAAACATTCTTATTGTAACCCCAAATTAATTCATAAACATTGAATTACTGGGTTAAAAAGGTTATCCATTTAGATTCAATCAAACCTAAAATTTTAAACTATTTATTATTACCTTGATAACATTAGTTAACATGGAGATTCTATGTTTCTCTTGTTTTTTTTCATCCTTATGTTGTTGATCCCCTAATAAGTCCACAGTTTCATCATCGACAGTGTGTTCTTCCTATATATTTGTGACATCAGCATATGGAGGCTTCATTATCTGCATGGGTAGTTCAAAATTTAATTTATATTATGTAAATGTATTATAGAACACAAATTATTATAAGGAAAATCATTTTATATTAAAAACACATTAACCTATTCATTAAAATCACTTTGTTTTATTTAATTATTGATGATATTTGGATCATTTATTGAGTATCTAAATCCCATACTTGTGGTCACCATTAATTTATAAGACTCTCTCTAAAATGGGACCACTATTAATTAATTATTATCTCCCAATAAATGGGTCATATTCAATTATGTTTTAATCAGAATCTATAGTTGTTTTAATCACCAAAAAATTTGACCAATTCCCTTTAATTAGATCTAAGACATATAATCCTTTCACTACATGTGATGTAATTATAAATGGTTCATCCTTATTCACTTCCACACTAAAATTCACCTTCAAAAAGTTCAATTTGTTGAATTTTACAATATCTCTCTTATAAACCAATTTGTAATTAAAAATATTTACTTGAAATGTCATATAATCTAATTGTATATTTATTTAACTATGCTAAATTATAAAATATTCACATAAATTGTATTTCTATACTTAGAACTGAATAAATTCATCACTTCCTCTATAATCATAACTCAATTATTTCACATCATACTATTTTCATCATGGTCCTTTATATTGAATGTATAACCATTAATTACAAAAATAGTGTATGTGACAACATTTAGATTTAGTTCCCTTGATATCCAATGAAGTTGTTCAACAATAGAGTTGGGATTTGTAGATAACTCATTATAAAAATGATCTTAGAACCATTATATAAACTATTTATTATGGTTAATTGATATCCATATTTCATCCATTTATGGATTCAAATGTCTAAGAATTACTCTATGGGATTCATCATATTGGGGAAACTCTAAACTATAATTTAAAATGTATCGGCGAGTCTAGCCATTCTGTTTAATGGTAATTGTAACAACACATCATCTATAAATTAATTATCCCATATGGTTTCAACTATGATGTGATTTTGGGACACCAATTATATCAACCTCTTGGAGGTAATCGATACATAATTCAATAACTTCATCAACAATAAATCTATCTTTAATACAACCTCATAACTAAATTTAATTCATGATTTTCCTCTTCAAAATATTCATATATCATTTAGTGGGGTACATCTATCAACAATCTTCATGACTACATAGTTGAATCTATCTAACCTAGTGAACCATCAAGTGGAAAATTATATTAATAAATTATGGTTAGAATAATTACTCGACTTATCATAATATGAAAATATTTTCTTTCTTCATGATTAAAAAATTAATTGGGTCTATTACTATACTGCATATAGATTTGAAAATAAATATATGTCTGGTTAATATATTGTGTACATTTTTAGGTAGAATTAAACATAATACTATAAGAATTAAATCTACATAAAAACATGTCTATCATGTTATTATAGTCACAATAACATCAACTTATTTATTTAAATGATATTCTTGATATTTGATGGATACCCCTCTGAACATTTTACACCATTAAGGATGTTTCATAATTAGAAATTTTCTTGTCAAGATTGAGTGTAATCTGGTGGAGGAATAATAATTTTTCTTTCACCCTTCACTTATGACAATACATCACTTATCCCCATGTTAGTCATCTACAATGTTTCCTTAATTCCATATTTAATTATCTCTAGTACATTTTTTAATGTAAAAATAACAATATCACTTATATATTTTTATGTGTCCATGACATAAATAAAATATATGACGTATAAACAATTCTTTTATAGAAATTCAAAAAAAATTATTTTTTTCCAACCATATTTTGTAAGGTTTTTCAAAAATGGATTTTCATAATTTGTGTCATTGTATTTTTTTTCTTGAAAAGTTGATCACTCGTTAATTGGGACATTATTGTACATTGTTATATATTCCTACTGAATAATTTCATCCAAGATTAGTATTTATGTATTTAGGGTAAAAATTTACAATGATATAAAAATACATCATTCGAGGAATATTTGAATGTTAATGAGGGTGTATCATCTACCAAAATGGGACACCCAAACCTTCTATTAATATTTTATCCTAATTTTTTTGTAAGATGTAATGTCAATTTTCAACTTATAAAACATGGATATCAATCTGAAATCATTAATTATAGGAGCCTCATAAAATGTAACACTTGTATCCCACATCAATTTTAGATCATTAATCAATGAAACCATATAGATAATATCATTACCCGGTTATTTTTCTGTAGATATAAAAACAGACAACATAATTTATTTGTGCTTCATCCATGAACACAGTGGAAATATATAAATTTCCAACATAACTAGAAATGTAATGGTAAAACTAAATTTTTCACCAATAGAACTTATTCCATCAATATAAAATGAAATTCCAAGGTTTCTTCCCTTGTTTCTAAATTCAGTATAATCATAATCAAATTTCTTCCACTACAGAGAGTTTGTTGGGAGTCATATTTTACCATCTTAAATTCATGTATCTGCATGTCATTAAAATATTCTAATGGTTTCCTAACATCCATAGAGATTTCTGAACATTGGAATAATAGGAAAGTACCACACAAATATTTAGGTACATGATTTTTTTATGTATATGTTCCTAACCCATCAGATGTTATGAGTGATTCATGGTCCATATAAAAAATATACAATCATTTGGAAATGCATGTATTTTTCAGATATTATACCAATTGAAAATAGAATTCACTTAGTTCCATATATTATACAAGGAATATAATTATACTCTAGTAACATATCAATCAGAAGAACAAGTAAATTAGTAAAGATGGCGTCACTCCTTATACTACCAACTTTCAAATTATATAACATTAATATAACAAACAATGTTGTATATTTAGTACAACTGGTATACAATGGTTTATGTCCATAGATATTTAGCTTCTCAAACAAAATTTTACAATAATAAAGGTCATATTGAATTTTTATTTTCATTTATTCCATATGATGTCTTTCATCATTTACACTAGAATTTGTATCATGGCTATAGGTAGTAACTGCCTATATAATCCCAGCACACCCCACCGAGGACTGGAAGCACACTCACCCACTACCTAGTTGTCCCCATCCAATATTAATTACAGAATAAAAACTAGAAGAGTTTTCATGGATCTCATGATTGCAGTGGACCTCCTCGCCCCCACCCCATCCACACATCTCCTGTTGCAGCATCCACCGATGCCGCTCCACTTGCTGCACCACCAATGGGCACTGCACATTCCACATCTCTGGCAGTGGCACCACAACTGGCCACGAGGGTCAATTACTATATTACCACCACTACCACAAACCCAAACCATGATCTTATAAAGGATTGGCAGTTCCCCATGCATCTCCTAATGGGGCAGTCTAATTTATATGTCTTGTGTTCGTTTTTTAGTGTTTTCCATGTATTAAAAATTATGGTTTTTCTTATTTTACTACCTTATCTCTATGTTTTATCACCTCCCATACAATTAAAGTGTAAACATAGAATTGAGTTTTATGAGGTTACTTGATTTAATTTCTATCTTAAAATTTGGTTATTTCTCTATTTTTTTTGGAAAGTGTTTCTATTCCCAACAATGATATTAACATTTTAAGTACCCGATATCTGGGTTTTCTCTCCCTGGAACATAACTTTTTGTTTCTATATTTTTTTTTAATTATTATTATTTTCCTTTCATATTTTTTTATTATGTTAGTGTATATATACGTTAATAAAATTTTTAATATTATATATTATATATTATATAGTAGGTATAATAAGTAAGAATAGATATTCACTTATTAAACATAAGTAATAAAAAATGAAATAAATAGAATTTAAAAATTAAAATTCATTTATTAATATAATATTTAAATAATGAATAATAATATATTTAATGATATCATTAATATGAATATGATTTAATCAAGTTGAGTACCCTTTAAACATGATCAGGCTACCTAATCACAGTACTCATCTATGAAAAAGATAATAAAGGGTTATAATTAAATGACCATGATAATTCATCGATCACATAATCCTAATGGAGGGACTAAAAAAATATTTTGATTTTAAGAGTATCACCTTAAAAAAACCAGTCTTATGGGTCCTCTATAAAAACATACCCTTCAGTATAAGATCAAACAAAAATTTTCATAATATCCATAGTCACAACAAAAGTTGTATTAATTGGGATTGATTATATCCAATCCTCTAGGGACCATACATGTGTATCGCAGAACCCATTGATGTGACACAACCTCTTATGAGGGGAGTGTTTCCTTCCATTTGGGATCCTCATCTATCAATCCCATTTGAATAGGAAAACATTGTATCTTATGCTTTTTTTGTGGACGGATCTAACATGAAGAAAATGAGTGTGTCTCCATGGAATAGATGATAACGATATCATTAATCTATAGTATTCACTATTACTCTGTATGAATAATGAATGGATTCCGTTCATTCTAAATGAAAAAGAAAATTGGATATAAAAAATATTTCCAAGGCCTTTCGTTTGAAATCATCCTTGAATCTCACAAAATATTTCATTATAGGTACTCTGTCAGCTATCACAGATCAAATCTACCTTGATCACCTAAAAATACCTAAATCCAAATAGCCACAATCATGTCTGAAATCCCCGAGATACCTCATAACTACATCAAAAAACATTCATCATGGACTACCACCCCTCTTACCAGCTCCTCCCAACTAACAAATGTCACCCTATTCCTCCAACCATCCCAAAACACATTCATCATGAACCATCAGATGCTCATAGAAATTCCAACTAATAATTCCACCTTTTTACCCACTTTTCTTAAAAAAATATCATTCAAACCAACTTAAAATGGACCTAAAAAGAACTGTCCATGTATTAGGAAATTAAAAGGTGAATATGACATTGATCGCCCTAAATCGAAACCCAGTGAATCCAAAAGAACCCTTGAGACTTCAATTGCATTGAAATGAATACCAAAGAGATAAAAGATTTCAAAGGATGGTTATTTTATCTAATAAAAAATGGTAAATGTTGTATCAATCCATCCCCTCTAATCTTAATGAAAATATTTTTCTAGAAATTCCATGGTCTGTAAAACAGAGAGATAGTTTGAATGCTTCGGCACTGAAGAGGTAAAAGTTCCCTGAGCATGATTTTTCCATCTAAACCCATGATAAAAAAATAAGAAAATGCTTATTGTTTATTATAAGAAGTGTTTTTAATGATATTTCCTAGTCACTAGCCAAGGTCATTCTAATAGCCTCTAACTCTTATAGAAGGATGAGGATATTATGATTATAAGCTTCACTCTAAACTATATTGCTTCTTTTATATACTAGCCGGTCACTCCCAACTAGGATTTTGTGGGTTTCCATAGATTACCTAAAAAGAAAATTTAATGTCATGGGATCTCTAATGTTCGATTAAGAGTGTTCTTTTTGGGGATATTTTTATTTTTTGGGGAATCAATGAAATTATTCTTCATATAGAAAAGAGAGGGGTTCATGAAGATCCTCCACTCATATGAGTGACTTCTTGTAGGCGGTTCTAGTCACAGGTCTCAATAACAAGGTACACAATGGTATCCCATTCAAAAGGTTCTATGGGCGATCAGAGAAAACTCACATTGTATAGAATTTGGAAACATTCTTGGATTATTACAATTGGATCACCATATTAATCATCTTCCATGATTCCCATCATACCCTAGCCACGTGGACTACTGACCTATTCTCTTCAACCATAATACTAACAATAGTAACATGGTACAAGGGGGGCCTTTTATATTTGAATGCAATATGATGATGGAATGATATAACTATGATGTGATTAAATCAGGATGGAATATGGAAGGCCCTGGTGTTCAAAATAAAATCCATTAGGTCTCCTCTAACTATAAGTAGTAGATTTGTAGTCGGTTTCACCAACTACATCATCAATGTAGTGATATCAATGCAAGGATCAAGAATCTTCACTAACATTATACCTCATTTACAAACCACTCTAGAATACCCACCCTAAAAATGGTCTTAATAATGATCTCAAAAAAATCTAATGCCGAATATGTGCGTGCCACATCCACATTAAAGAGGGTGATACAGATACACATTATTTCCATCCAAAAGAATTTGGGAGGTGACGTAAGAACATCATTTCATGTCTTACCTCTCTTGAATGGAATACCATCTCAAAAAAGGATAATATCAATGGACTTTTCTTTCCCTTTATCTAAGATCACTAATGTAATGACCCAAACTTTTATAAATAAAATTCACCTTGAATTTTAATCAAATATCTTATTATATAATATGGATATAGAAAAAACACACACTTATTTGGTTTTATTTTATCATATTATATTTGAATGAATATTAAGCACCATTAATGTAGATAATATAGTCATTTAACATTGATCATATGATTTGTATAAATAAAGTGTTTCGATTAATCCAAATGACATAGAAAAAGGATGTGATGGCATTAAAAGGAAATTATTTTACCATATGAAGCCCAAATATTGGAGATTTTGAGGGAGATATAATCTATAGGATTTTACCATGACCACACCCATGATGATATAAAACTACTTAATCTTGAACAAAACTTTTTATGGGAGACGTTCATGTTCATCGAGATCATGAACCAAACCATGTACGTCGAACCACCCCATGAAAGTATCATCATCACACACCTTACCCTTAGGGCATTTTCATGTGTATTAAAGGGATATTTATCAAGAGAATAATAATGTGAATATGTATATTTTACATTTAATATAATAATGTACATATTTTCTATTGGAGTTGGTGGTCTAGAACCAACTACTTTGTACTTTATTAATTAAATAAAAGACTTATCACATCTTGATTGTTCTTCTGAATGACATGTCATGTGATAATTTCCTAAGGAAAACTGTTGCATTAAAGGGTCGTAGAGGATCCCTGCTATGATGAGAACCCGGAAGTGCCATAACACTATTCTTGAATGTATGTTATATGACCGGATGATATTATTTGAGGGACACAAATAATACAGGTAATTAGGGGTGAGGACTCATAAAACTTTGAGGCACCTTCTCATGGTGTGCGCCCTTGGTAATATCCAAGATGATATTATGAGAACGAGACCCGCCAGTAGGAAATCCACATTTAATAGTTTTATTGGATGTTCCTATCTGCGGACGTGTGTATTGGTCCTTAGACTTTAAGATTATTATTAATGGGTATTACAACTCGCGCACTTAGATGTATTGACAAAAACTGTGACGACACACTATTCGCAGCGAGGTAGGATACGTTGGGTGCGTCACGAGTAATACCACATTAATAGATAATGCGAGAATGGATTTGTCCCTTCCATTCCATAATGGAAGTAAATAGCTCAGGCCCTTTGATGGAATTGATATATCCTAAATAAATCCATGTCCATGATAAGGTATGAGAAAGTTCAATTCCGGGAAGTCAAAGAAAGAATAATCAAGCACATGGGTTGATGGCACTAGCATGCAACCCGCTTGATTGGAGATATCGAGACAAAGGGATTATATTACACGGTAAGTGTTCGTAGGAGGTGACACATCATTGCAGCATTAAATTATTTCTTTATGGGTGCCTTGGTGTGTTTCTAGACGCTAACCTTGGACTTTAGTTAGGCTCAGCCTAATGCCACTGAGAAAGAGGCCTAGAGGGTCACACACTAAGTGTGTCCATGTATCTCAGTTAAATATTAATTTAACAAGTTAAATAAATATTATTCCTGAATGTGGTTTAATAATTATTTAAGGATGGCTGATCGCATTTATTTAGACACTAGTTATTTGAGATAATATATTGTGGACGAAATAATATATTTATTGGTGATTAATGCAGTTAAATTTATTTAAGAAATAAATAGTCATTACTCAAGGTCTAATATATATGGTGGAGAATAATGGAAAATAAAAGTACACGCCGTGTATTAATTATTACACGCCGTATAGTTTTTCCAGTTGGGATTTTGAGGATTTAATATTATTTTATTAAATGATATTTATTATAATCAACGTGGGCGCATGTCAAGGAATTAATAATTCGACATGGGGGTTTTCCAAAAGAGTTAATGAAATAAATAAAACGTGTAACGCATTTATTTATTGTCATAACTCTATTAACCTCAAACATGATTATAAATATCCTCGCAACCCCAACATTTTAGAGAGCTATTGTTGTGCACAACGGATTTGGAAATACTCTTAAGCCAACAGATAATTCACTTTCCACCAAGAACGCCCTCAAGTTACGAGAGTAAGATCCTCCACCGGATCAAGGCGGTCGAAGGCGGACATCGCAAGCGAAGGTTATTCCGTTCTAGCACTCGGAGATCCCTTCGGTGACGTCTAAAGATACGTGACACATGTGTGGATCACCGCTAGAGGAATCCTACACTTGGATTCTACAACACAACGATGGATCACCGAATCGTGACCGGACACATCAACGAGGAAAGAATTCCAACGAGGTAATTCTTATCCATTACTTAAATTAATTATAATCAACATATGATGATCCTACTCAAGGGTTCCAGGACTCTTCTTTTCTTTTCGTTCTTAGTTCTATTCCAAAGATTCGGCATTTTATATCGTGGTAGTTCTCGGATTGAACATTGTTTAACGTTAAAATTAAAGTTGGGCTAACCCACCAACGCGCTTCCGCTACGCCCAGAACCTACATTTTCTTCTTCTCATTACTCTATAAATAATTCATATTTTTATATAATAAAACAAAAATTTTATTGTCAATTAGTATTCAATTTCAAATAAGACAATTATTATTATGAATTAAGTTTTTTTGAAATAAATAATAAAATAATATTTTAAAATAATATTTATTAAATATAAATGATCTTAATATTTTTATGAAGTGAAATGTAATTTTTGTAAGGGTTTGAAAAATGTTATTTTCAAAACAAACCCAACATTTATGAATAAATGTAGATTTTATTTTAAAATAAAAAATCAACATATTGAGAGTAATTTATTGTTTAAAATAAATATTATTTTTGGAAAAATAATTTTGAAATTATCGAATGGCGAATGTTTCATAATTTTATGAGACAGTCTAATTTTTAGATAAACATTAAATATTGTATAAATATAAATTGTGTATTATAACATCATAATAACAAAAAAAGTGATGTGATAAATACTAAAAATAGTATCCACAACCAAATATATGATTTACATTAAAAATAATGTGATTTTATTTTCATTTGACTAATTTTATAAATCATTTATGAATCATCCAAAAAAATTAATATATTTTAAGGTTTTATAATAATTTTTTTAAGAGTATGACTCACATCCACATAATCAAGGGTATTATTTTATTAAGTTCGGCCCTATAAATTATAATATTAGGAAAAAATACTATTTGGTAGAAACAATGGGAAAAACCCAAACAAGGTTTGTGGTTTTGGTTATTTTATTACATAAAGTTAAAAACCAATTTTTGAGAAATTATAACGAATTCCCCAATCAAGTCCTATATAAACCCACCCAATATACCATTTATCTTCACTAAAAGTCCATGTAGCACATCCATACTCTTCTTTCCCCTATATAGAGTCCCCCAAGGTGCCCCAATCTCTCAAGAAGCCTCTCCCATGTATTTGGAGTCACATTCTCAAAGTAATTGTTCTTTTCATTCTCTTCTTTATTCAAGTATATTATTTATCTTATGACTATTATCTACCATTTATAACATTGGGATGTTTTCTTACATATTCCTAATACATCCATTTTTATTTATAAATAATTATAGATCCCTTTATCTCTCATTATGACCTCCCATAAACATTTATACGCCCCAATTATGTTGCTGAAATTTCATCATGATTTTTCATGCCAAACAATTGTGTAGTGAATAACCATACCAATTTCCTATCAAGTGTGTTCATGTAATTTTCTAGACCACTTATGTCCCTTCTATTTTGAAAATATTTTGTTTATGGTGTTCTGGGAGGTCAAGGTGACTTATTTCTAACACTTTTTAAATTTTTCAAGTTCTGTTAACATTGTTTCCAAGATGGAAGGTCATCTATCAGTATGTAATTTATTGGTAGGAATACAATTTTTCCAAAATGTGAGTCACATAAGTGATTTACATTGGGGACTCACATCAGTGAGTCACATCGATGGGTCTCTTAGGTGACTCATGTTGGCGACTTGAATTGATGACTCACGTTAGTGACTTGCATCAGTGAGTCATATCGGCGGGTCGTCAGTGAATAGTGTTTCCAACATCCAACAGTCATGCCCCTTTGACATCATCTTTTACATAAAATGCATTCAAAGACTTGATTCAAGGGATTTAAGGTTGATTCAAACCTCATAAATCTTATCTGAATTTTCCTAAGTGTTTGGGTGCCTTTAGTCAGTCAAACTATATAGTCATGACCAGATCCACCTTTAATGGAAAATCTTACCCCTATCAAAACTGTTACTCCATATAGATTTTCAAAAGAACCGAGATACTATATGAACTTGTTATCATTTCTTTTTTTCCTTGGTATGGTACACAAAAAGTTCTTCCTCCCATAGGATTAGTGCAATCAAACTTCAATCTGTGGATCATGTTACATTTGATTTTTCCTACTGCATGTGAACCCCCTATTTTGGTGCATCCTAAAGTGTCAATTTGTATTTGATATAAGGTATATTTTACCTTTATTATTAATATTTAAATGACCTCTTATATTCTATTTCTCCATTACATGTGATGGATTGTGATATCTATGTTTTTAATATATCTTTCTCAGTTTTTGCTTGGTGAAGTTGTGTCGCAGCATCCTCAGGTGGATGTATCCATTGTGGGAGAGGTTATCGTGATTTGCTTTGTTGGTCCATTCTCATAAAAATAACATCAAAAACCTTTTGATTTAAAGTATTCATGGCTTCTATATTATATTAACATCTATTTTTAGAGTTATAATTATTTATCCCACTAGATCAAAATGAAATTGACATATTAAATATTTAAACCAGATTAAAGAATTTGTATCGATCATATGTTGTTTCTTTATACCATGAAAATAGTTTGCCTATTGATTTTCTTGATAGTATGATATCTAGGCATGGTTTTTTTAGCATTTCATTATTTATGGAATTTGGTATGTAATGTCAATCCAAGTGTAATTTTGAATTAATTGGCTAAATATAAAGTGTCATGTTTAATGAATCTGGTGGTTGTTATTGTTCCTTGATGATAATAAAATGGATGGAGTTATGCAAGTTGAAATTAATCAGTTAATTAAATATGAAATAAATAATAGGCTATGCGATAAATATAATTCCTTGTATGGTTCTAAGTTACCTTATTTCTTATAAATTCCAGGTGCCTTGTGTTTTGGAGCATAGAGTGCTCGTTGTGTGTGAAGGATGAATTCCTTGTTTATGGAAAAGAGCATAGTTTCTATGTTTTTTATTTCCTACTTCTTGTGTCGTGGTGTGTTCTAGGATGGTTGAGCCAGGAAGGATATTGTGGTATGTGGGGGAAGGGTGGCCCAGTGGTGGTGGTAGAAGTAGTTGACTATTGGTGTGGTGAGATTCATCAGGTTATGCATGTGGGTGTTAAGGATAAAACCAGGGATAATGGAATGGGTTGAAGCTGGGCTTACCTATCGATGTGAAAGTGGTTTATGTTAAACCAACTATTTTTTATTATCTATTTTACCTTCCCCACTACTTGAGGTAGATGCGCATTCCTTCCCTCCTTCCAAAAGAGGTGATGAAACATAGGGTATTCCATGTGATTTATGTGTTTAGCTTCTTCAGGATGGATGGGTTTATTCTTCTAAAATCGGTGGCCAAGAATTGATGGGTAGTTTATCTACTCACTGTGTTGATACCCTTGTTCTTGGTAGCATATAATTATTTATTAGAATACCTAGATTATTTAAAGTTGTAATTTTTTTAAATAAATTAATGAATAAATGAGGTTGAACCCATGGGGTTGGATCTTGCTGGGAAGCAATGTTGAGGTTGTTACTTTAAGAAGTTGTGGACTAGGTTTGGTTATGCCTAGAGGGCATGGAACATTGTTGTGATGCTAATGAAATATAATGTGGTAATGATAACAATTAATTAATGGTTAAATACTTAATTAACATAAAGTGATACTTATTCAAAGGGATAAGGTGACTTAATTTAGCTCTCTAAAAGGTTGTTTGATTATAGGATATCTAGTTTTAGCACTGACAGCCGAGAGTCCGAAAGACATTAGATGTAGTTGAGTCTGAGACTAGGTTTTTCCCATAGCATGGTTGTGAGATATATTATATCATGTATGTTTTGTGTTTCTATATGATACCCCACCCTATTGATTTGGGAGACTGAAACCCTGGGGATTCTGAGCCCTAAGGGGGGGGGGGGGGTATTTTCTGAAACATCCTAGTGGCAAGATGGATGGATGACTTCCCCCTTTGGCCCCACTCTCTTCTCTTGGTAGTGAATGGTGCTAGTATACACAGTGGTTAGTATTCCCCATATATGTGCGTAGAGGGATGTAATGGATTTTGGTTATTTCATACACATATATTCTAGATATAGTTTTCTAAGTACTACTATATGTATAACGTGTATAGGCTTTGGTGGATTGAAGATTCATACTTAGCGTGTGGACTGTAATAGATTAAGGTACAACAACTGATGTATGCTACATATTATTTGGGAAATAGTGGATCTAGAGAACTTCTTGGTTACTTTTGGTTATGTGGTGGTGGTGAGTTGCATGAGGTGCATGTTGTAGTGCTACACCCAGGTGTCTTCAGGAAAGCCTTTTTGGAGAGAGATTCCCAGGACAAGTGGTTTTGGGGAAAAGTGGAAAACTAATGTGGAAGTTGTATCGGGGTGCCCATCATATTATTTATTATATTATATACTCCTTCATGCGATAATTGGTGAGAGTATCCATGGTGAGGCTGGGAAAATAGTAAACATGTTTAGGTGATGTGATAATTTCACTTGTTTTTCACTATGCTTTACTATGATTTATTTACTTTTCCATTAGAGGACTTGGGGAGGATCCACCTGAGTATACTGTTATAATCACCCTAAATTATATAATTTTTTTTTCAGGTTATCTGGAGTAGGTTGGAGATCAGGATGGTTACTACTAGCTTGGTGTTTCAGGAGTTTTTCGGGCTTCGTGGTCACCGTCGTTTTACTTTCTTTTGGTACTTTTAGTTTTTCCCTTTTAGTTGCGTTATCCTTTTCATGAAATTATATATATGTACTTGGGTTCCATTTATATTTTATTCTGAATATTATTTGTTTGTTTTCTTTCTTATCACTATCTTTCTCGTGTTTTCCATTAGAGGGTAATTCCTCCCATCTGTGTGCTTGCTATACCCTTAGTGCTAGTCGCCCACCTGAGGCATACATGAGGAAGGAACTAGGGGTAATTATATATCATCTCACATTTAAATACCTAGTGGGTTAAAACATGTGATTAGGGGGTCATGATATAGTGGTATCAATGTTCTAGATGAGGGATAGAATGTATTTTGGAGTTAGGCACAGGTGAGGTTGAATGGGTTGGTAGGGAGATGGGGTCAGCTAAGTTTAACAAGAGCTATAAAAAAGGGAGACTAGATAAAAAATAGGTATTTAGGGACCCCTATGATTTGATTCATGGACCGTTAAGCTTAAAATGGAAAATAAATAAGGTGATGACTGTTATAGGATAGATACCTAGGAAAGGATCATACATCATTCTTTTTTGCGATCATGTTTGAATGGATATACCTTGGGATTGGTTAACATAAAATAAACAATAGAAAAAAACAAATTAATCTCAAAGACCTCCATATTCTAGGATTAGGAGCTCTATTTTTTTTGTAGGTATGGATCCTAGTCATCATCCATATCAGATTCGTACAAAAGATGTTCAGCGAGTTACGCCAGCAGATCACTGCTGGGTAGAGTTTTACAACCAAGACACTTGGAGGAGGAAACTCCAAGAGTTTTGTACTAGAGTTTACAAGAAGGATCAGATATCCCTTTTACAAGTAGTTAGTAAAGACTAAATAGAGGAGGCTGATATAGCTTTTAGTTTAATCTATGGTCAGAAGGAGAAATGGGTATCATTGGTTGTGAAGATTCTAAGTGGGGTAGTGAGGTAGTGGTGGTACTTGTTCCTTGGGGATCACGAGGAGTTGGAAATATCTCACGAGGAGTTATGAGACCTATTAAGAGTCGAGTTTCTTTCTCCAAAAATTAAGGTGGATAGTCACCATGAATTTATTACCCTTTGATAGGGTAAAACCAGTGTGTGAGAGTTTTTAATACACTTTAGAATCATTTTACGATATGCTTCAGACCTATTTCCAGATAAGAAGGGAGAGAAATTTCAAGGAGGCTTTTTGTGTAGAGATCCAGTTCTAGGTTACCCCATTTATATTGAAGACATATATTCAGGTGATGTTGGGGGAATAGTTCATTGAGAAGAAATTATCCAGAACTTGATTTTCATAAGAGGAGAGTCGTCAGGATTCCTCAGGAAGCATATTTGTTGTCCAGGGTTCCTGGTTTCCTAGGAAGAAGAGTTTCCATCTGACCAGGGGTAGGTCCTCGGCCTTAATGTATCGTTTCTTTAGGGTATGTGGATATCAGGATTATGATAAGGGATAAAGTGCTTGTTTTTATTATAGATTATAAGATAATCAATAGCATGATTGCCTGCCCTTTCATAGCAGTCAGCGTGTGTTGGGTGTTTCTATTCCAGTTTATCCATAGAGGAAATTCCATCAAAGGCAACAATAGTAGGTTGGATTAGATTTGGATCTGTAGATAGAAGGTAGGGAATGCATGGGATATCCCTGAGACACTCCTTATCCTTACAGAGCAGAGAATGGCCATTGTGGTGGTCTCTATCAGGGCTAGTGAAGTCCTCGAGAATGTCTTGGTCCACTTCATGAGTTAGAATTCCCTATGCCAGGTTAGCTAGACATCATTTTAGGCACCCTTTTCTTATTTTATACTTGGTTTCATTCATTTTTTGATTCAGTAGAAATGTACTTTTTCACATCACCTACCCTTTTTCATGATTTGGGATATGAGGTAGAGAGGCTTCCAGTGCCCTTGGCATTGAAAACACTAGTTTGAGTCTGATCTGAATTGTTTGAAGTATGTAGAGACTATGAGATAGTGCTGGGAAAATACCACTCTTAGGTAGATTTAAAATGTTTATGGCTACAATAATAAAATTTCTCCTCAATATGGATTTGTTGTGTTCAGTATAGGATATCGTGGATTTCTCCAAGAGGAAGGTAGTAGTCCTTGATGCTGATGGAGAGAAAATAGTGTTTATTGGTGAGAAATACCCTCAAATGGGTGAGAGGCATGTTTTAACCCCATCATCCTTGATGGCTGAGCTAGTGCTGAGTTCATTGGAGGTTCAAAAGTTGGTGTTTCTCAAGGTTATATAAGAATACCTCAATATATTTCTAAATGATGTTGTAGAGTTTCCCCCTCAATAATAGATTGATTTCAGTATCAATCTAGAGTAATTCATGTCACATATCTTGATGTCTCCATATAAGATGGAACCTTCTTAGTTGAGAGAGCTACATATACAGATCAATGATCTATTACAATGTGGTTTTGTTGGGAAAATTCTATCACCGTGCGGTGCACCAGTTTTGTTCGTAAAGAAGGCTAACAATAGTTTGTGGATGTGTGTCTATTATCATTGGTTAAACATGGTGATAGTGATGAATTGATATCTTATTACATGGATTGATGATATATTTGATCAAATGAAGGGTGAATGTTAATTTTTGATGATCGATTTGTGGTTAGGATTTCATCAGATTCGAGTAAAGAATGAGGATATTATAAAGGCTGTCTTTCATTGTTATCATGGGAATTATGTGTTTGTTGTGTTTAAATTCACTGTAACGAATTATCCATTTATGTTAATGGGGTTAATTAATTACATTTTCTGCAAGTTCTAGTATAATTTCATGGTGGTTTTCATCAATGAAATCCTTGTGTACCCCATATCTGAGGAGGACCAGGAAAAGAATCTCTGTGCTATTTTTGGAGTTCTTCTCCATGAGAAGCTATATGAGAAGTTGTTGAAGTATGTTTTTTGGGCCTGAGATATCTATTTCTTGTGTAATGTTATAACCCAACAATGATTTTCTATATAGTTTTTGAAGATAGAATAAGTTGTGTCTTGGGAAGCCCCCAAGATAGTGGAAGATGCTCAAAGTTTTGTTGGACATATAGGATATTACAGGAGAATTGTAGCTGATTTATCTTGGGCTGTGACTCCTCTAAAAATAGTGAACATAAATGATTAGGCATTATTGTGGACTAATCAATGTCAAGAAGCTTTCATGTATATGAAGAAGATATCGGTTAGTGATATGGTTCATTGTCTACTAGTATAAGGAGTTTAGATTGACGTTTAATGTGATTCTTTACATCTATGGTTAGGCTATGTTCTGATGCATTAGAGACAAGTTGTTTATTATGGGTCTCCACAGTGAAATCCCCACAAGCATATATTTTACACCCATGGTATTGATTTTGATGTAGTGGTGTTTTACCTAATGTTGTGGATACATTACCTCATTGGTGAGTGTTTTGTTGTCTTTAACGCTCATAAGATCCTAAAGTACATTTTATCCCAGCATGACATGAACTTGTGACAACATCGATGGATATAGTTATTAAAGGATAATAACATCAAAATTTCATATACGTCTGGAAAGGGGAATGTTGTGGCCAATGCACCAAGCAGGAAGTCACGTAGTGATGCAGTTTGTGAATCTGGTGATTCCAGAGGATGATGGATGAACCTCAACAATACATCTGGATAGTGGAGAAGTTGGGGGAATAAGTTGTATTTTTCTTATGATGGTGCAGTCATCTCTAGTACACAAGGTAGAAGAGTCCCAATTTTGGGATCTTGAGTTGGAGGTCTAGAGAGACCTAGTTGTTTGTGCCAAGGCCCCTGATGGTTGGTCTAAGGATAAAAAACAACAAGTGTTGGTTTAGAGAAGTATTTTTGTTCCTATTGATATGTGTGAAATGGTTCTCAAAGAGTTCCATATTACACCCTTATAAAAAAATAATTGCATGAAAATGATGTACTATGTTTGGAGGAGTCAGTTTTGGTGTCTTGGGTTGAAGTGTGTCATTGTGGAGTTTGTGTCTCGATGTTTGATCTTCTAGAAGGTGAAGTCTGAGCACTATGTTCCTAGTGGTTTTATCTAGACATTATATGTTCCTCAGTGGAAGTGGGAGTACATCTTGATGGACTCTGTTACCAGTTTACCTCGAGATCAGGGAGGCTATGATGCTATATGTGCAGTATTGGATCATTCTATGAAATCATCCTACATCATAGTAATCAAGGTGTTGATCTCAGAGGATGTTTTGTCAAAGCAGTATCTATAGGAGGTGGGAAGACTCTTTGGAGTCATGGGGATGATCATTTTTGACCGAGATACTTGTTTTACCTCTAGGGTGTATAGAGGTCTCCAACAAGATTTTGGTTCTCAACTATGACTTCACACTACTTTTCATCCATAGATGGATGGTCATACAGAGAAAACCATCTAGACTCATGAATACATGCTTCAAACTTGTGTCTTGTCTTTTTGAGGTTTGTGGATGAGGCACTTACCCTTTTTAGAGTTCTCTTAAAATAATAGTTTCCACTCCACCATGGGTATGGTTCCATTTGAAGCCTTGTATGGCCGAACATTCCATTTCCATTATGCTACACTTTGGTCATAGACTCCACAATTCTCATCCTGGAACTACTATAGAATACAACGGATATGGTTCATGTGATTCACGAGAGGATTAAGGCATCACAATATTATCAACTCCTTTTCTGATCATAGGAGGAGTCCTATGGAGTTTGAGATTGGGGATCACATGTATCTGAAGGTGACTACTCATTGTGGGAAGTGAAGGATTGGTTGTGGGATTTTGTTTTCACCGCATTTTGTTTATGACCTTGCCAATTATTTTCTCATGTTGGATTCATGGAATATTGGGAAACACTTCCCCTACAGATGGTTAGGATACACGATGTTTTTCACATGTCGCGACTCTATCATTAAATTCATAATTTATTACAACCATACTATTTAATAAACAATTAAACATAATTTATTACATAAAATATCCACTTGATACAATATAGAATATTGATAGGTATAGTGTCATTGGGGCCTAGGAACATTTCATAATAACTTAAAACATAAAACACAACATCTTTATTGAATTTTTTTACATGACCACACACATTACTTCATACTCAGCATTGCATGGGATAACCTGAGGAAATTCATAAGAAAATAGGGATCTATACAGCACATTAAGGTAGTAAACAAGGCATAATATGAAAAATATAGTATGTGCTAGGCAATATTCATATCAATAGAGCATAAGAGAAACATGAACCTAAAGGCATAGTATAGCTTGATTATCATAACATGGAAATGTGGGAACAACATTTAACATGATATTAGAATGGGCCATGGAATGTTGCACATATATCATGAGTAAAACCTCATTTCACTAGATTTATCATGATACTATTCTTTACCCAATTCATTGGAGCACTATCAGGGAGCACCCTTCTTAATCATTTCATTCCATGCATAAGTGCGCCATATGAATCATATAACAGGGACTCATTAAAAATCATCATTTATTACATGATAAAGGAATGTGGAAATTATACATGAAACTACATAATAAATAAGTGAATGTTCATAAAGGTTAATACTCTTGATAGAGAAATGGGTATGTTATTCACTACACAACGACTTTGTCTTGGAAAATCGTGGTCCAATTTCAGAAGTGTTCCATCATGACATAAGAATTCATAAAAATGTTTTCTGAGAGAGAAAGGGGTGTCTCATTATATGTTCATGAAATGGATAGGAATAGTGTCATATATATACATGTCCCAATATATTTAATGGAATTTATATTCATAATACAAAATAATTTATTGAATGTAAATGAGAAAAGAGAAATTCCTTACAAAATTTTGGCATGGTAACAGGTGTACATAGGAGGCATTAATGAGAGAGAAAGAGGTATATCATAATCAAAACATAATTAGGGTAGTATGGGGTGTGGTGAGAAATAATACCCCAACATTTTTAATTTAATTCAAAAGGGTATAACAATATTAAGAAATTTGGACAAAAATGAGAAAGGAAGAAATCTCTTACTTGTAAGTGTGATACCAAGGGCTTGAGAGAGGCTTGAGAGGGGATTCCTGGGTGTTTGGGGTTCCTTGGGTGGATTATAGAGAGATTAGGGAAGAGTTTGGTCAATCTCCAATGTTTTTGAGTGAATAGGAAGTGGGATCTTGGGTGGGTTTATATAGGAAAAAAGATGGAATTCCTTATTATATAGGTTTTGGACACTACACGTTAAACTAATCAAAACCAAAAACCAACCCATTGTTTTTTCCAATTTTTTCCAAAGTGTAGCAAAAAATATTATTTTTTAAAGTAAATGGACTAACTTATTAAAATATTAGGCCTTCTTATGTGGAGATGAGTCACACTCTCAAGGAAATCATTTTAAAAAGTTAAAATGTTTTATAAGTCTTGGAGGGTCCAATAAAGCTTTGTAAAATAAATCAAAAAAAGCCTAAAATCACATTATTTTAATGTTAAAACATATATTGGACGAACATCCCATTTATTTTATTTTATTAAATCACTATTGGGTCATTAGTATGTCATAAAACACATTATATAATTAATTGGTATTTAATTTTTATCCAAAAAACACGACTATCTCAGAAAATTATGAAACATTAAAAATTGGGTAATTTAAACATCATGATTCCAAAAATAATATTCATTTTATCAAAATAATTTTTTATATATGTGAATTTTTTAATTTTAAAATAAAAACTGACATTTATAAAAAAATCATGGGTTTTTTCAAAAACTGCTTTCAAACATTAATAATAATTAAAATTTTATTCCTAAAAATTCGATGATCATTTAAATTTAATAAAAAATAATTGAGTAATAACATTTTATTAAAATATTATTTAATTAAAAATTTTATTAATTCATCAAAATATATTTATTAATTTCATATTATCTAAAAATACTATTTGTTATTTAAAACTATTTACAAAATAACAATAATAAAATTAATTTATATTCATTATTCTATACAAAAATAATGCACAAAATCATAGTGATAGGGTCTTGTTACATATCCCCTTATAACTACCACATAAGACTGAAGGTTTAGGTGTGTGATTGTGACATACTTTTGGGGTGCATCTAATAACATCTCTTGGGTGGTAATCTCTATCAAATTTCACTTCTCCCATAGGCAGTTCTGTTCGAGCTTAATGTGTTAAAGCTCAGCTTGGTCTTGGTCAAGAGTGAAGCCAAATGATGCTACCTCCCTTCAATGCTCTGAAAAATGTGCTTCATACAGAGAAATTCTATTGGATGAGGCCATAACATCCATTGTCTGAGTAAATTGGATTTGTTAAAGCCCTATATTTATACTAATCAATTAAACACTGTTCAACAACTATATTAGAAACGGTAAAAATTATTAAAGGTATTTGGAAATCCAGAAACATAAAACCAAGGAACTGCATTTGTTTTATATAACCATTTTACATAATACAACATTTAATTAGATCAAGAGGAATTTTTATTAATAAAATTTTGGGTCTTTAAAATTTTCCCCCTTAAGAAATTTCCCCCTCGATTTTTATTTTCGCACACAAAAATAGATGCGGGTAACTCTGCTTCATCATTTCCTCTGATTCCCATGTTGCTTCATCAAGCTTTTGGTTTCTCCATAACACTTCCACAAGGGGAATTTTCATATTTAATATAACTTTTTCCCTATGATTTAAGATATTCACAAGATTCTATTTATAGGAGAGGTCATTCTCCAGTGGCACCACATTGAGATTGAGTACATGTGATGGGTCTGATATGTACTTCCTCAAGAGTGATAGATGGAATACATCATGTACTTGAGATAGGTTCAGTGGGAGTACTAATTGACATGCCACTTCTCCAATGTGATCAAGGATCTCAAACGGTCCGATGTACCTTGTACTACACTTTCCCTTCTTCCTAAATCTCACAACTCTCTTCCGCGGTGATATGAAAAGGAATACCATGTCTCCAACCTCAAACTCTAGGTCTTGTTGATGATTACCATCATAGCTCTTTTGTTGACTCTGAGCAGTTGTAATGTGATGCTAAATGGTCTTAAACTTATCCATCATTTCTTCGACCATTTCTAGACCTAAGATTTTTCACTCCTGAACTTCATCCTAACATGCCGGTGTTCTACACCTCTTAATATAAATGGATTCATAAGGAGCCATTTGGATGCTTGAGTGAAAACTGTTATGGTAAGAGAACTGAACCAGAGGAAGATGTTGATACCATCCTCCTTTTAAGTCCATTGAGAATGCTCTCAACTTGTACTCAAGTGTTTGGATAGTCCGCTCAGATTGGCCATTAGTTTGAGGATGATAAGACGTAATGAAGTTCAACTCAGTATTCAGAGCTTGTTGAGGAATCCTCCAATACATAAAGGTGAATCATGTATCTCAATCAGATACAATAGATAGTGTTACTCCATGAATCCTTATCACTTATCTAATATATATCCATTCCATTTGATCCAATGAGAAATCCTATTGAATTGCAATGAATTTTGTAGTCTTTTTAAGATGATCCACAACAACCTAGATAGAATTATTTCCTTTGGATGTCTTCAGAAGTCCGGCGACAAAGACCATGGTGATGTTATCCCATTTTCATACTGGTATGGGTAATAGTTGCATCATCCCCTTAGACTTCTGCCTCTCATCCTTCACTTTCTTACATACTTGGCACTTTTATGTATACTCAATAATATCCTTCTTCATGTTATCCCACCAATAATTCTCTCGGATATCTCAGTAAATCTTTGTGTTTCTTGGGAGAATAGAGAAATTCAAACTATGTGAATCTTCCAAATGTTCTTTATTTAACTCTAGATTTTATGAAACACATAGTATTGACCCAAATATCACAATTCCTTCTTCATTTACATTGAACACCAAGGATTTCCCTTTTCTGAAAGTTTCCACTTTCTTCTAAATTCCCACATCATCCTTTAAACTTTCCAAAAGAGACAGTTGAGCAATAATCTATGAAATGATTGATGATGTTATATTATTTTTGATTCCCATGTCTATCTTCATAAAATATACATACATTGGATCCTTTTCAATTCTCATCAATGATAGAATTACTGGGTCCTTTCTATATAAAGAAACTACCACCTTGTTCGCTTTCCCAGGGTGGTAATGGATTAAGAATTCATAGTCTTTGATCAACTCTAACAATCTTTGTTGGATCATATTAAACTCTTTCTATGTGAATATATACTTGAGGATGCTATGATCTGTGTATATTTCACACTTCTCTCCAAAGAGTTAATGCTTCCAAATTTTTAAAGTGAAGAATACTACAGCCAACTCCAGATCACGTGTATGATAGTTTTTATCAAGAACTTTTAATTTCCTTTAAGCATAAGAAATGATTTTCATTTTCCATCAACACACAACTCATGACCTTCTTTGTAGCATCACTTAATACTATAAAAGTTCTCCACTTGTGGGTAGTGTGAGAAAAAGAATAGTGATAAGACTCCTTTTCAACTCTTTGAAGCACTCTTCACATTCATCACTCTAAGAAAACATTACTCTCTTATGAGTTATCTTGGTAAGAGGGTTGGAAAATTGGGAGAAATGTATCACAACACGACAATAATATCCAGCTAACCCTTGGAAGCTATGAATATCTGTTAAATATGTTGGCTCATACATCCCTTAATTGTAGCTGTATTGGAGGGATCCATAGATATCCCATTGCTTGTGATGATATTACCCAATAATGAGACCTTATTCAAATATAACTTACACTTGTTGTACTTTTCATAGAGTTTATCCTTCATCAAGGTCTGTAGTACAGTGCTTAAATGATCCTCATGCTTCTCCTTGGTTTTGGAGTATATTATAATATCATCTATAAAGACTACATAAAATTTGTTGAGGTAATCTCTAAAATCTCTATTCATCATGTCCATGAAGATTTCTGAAGCATTAGTGAGTCCAAAAGGCATTACTATGAATTAAAAGTGCCTGTAAGTTGTACACAAAATAGTCTTGGGGATATCCTCTTTCTTCACCCTTAGTTGGTAATATCCTGACCACAAATCCACCTTGAAGAAGTATTGTGCTCCACATCTGATTGAAAAAGTCATCAATGCATGGTAGATGATACTTCTTCTTTATCGTGATTTTTTTGAGCTCATGATAATCAATGAAAAGGCGCATTAACCCATCCTTCTTCTTGACGAAGAGGATTGGTACACCACATGGTGAAGCATTGGGTCGTATAAACCCTTTATCTAGATTATCCTATAGTTTTTTCTTTATCTCCTAACACTCCACAAAAACTATTCTATATCTAGTCTTGGATATTGATAATGCCCCATGTATAATATCATTTGAGCATTCAACATCTCTTCTAGGAGGAAGAGCAGAAAATTCTTTGGGAAACACTTCAGAGAATTCACTCAAAATAGGCATGTCTTCAAGGATAGTTGCTTCCTTAGACTCAATCATTTGAGCAAGATATGCATTATCATAGGGAAATATTATCCATGAATGAGATTATAGTGCTAAATACGATTCATCCTCCTCTATTCACTTGTACAGAATCAGGGGTAGATTTTTCATATGGAGAGTGATTTCCCTCTCATGTCAATTTATGTTGGATCTATATAAGGAAAGACTATAAATTCCATGAATTGCATCAAATTACACCAATGGGAGTATGAAATAATTTTCTAGGAAGTTTAATCCACAAATTATGACAGGGGAGGAGTTATATTCATGGGATGAAATGATTTACCCATTTTCAGTTCTCACCGACATCTTTACTCCCATGACTTGTTGTGGTGTTGAGATTGTTCTACTAAAATTTCAAAATATAAAAGAATGCCTAGAACCAGAATCAAAAAGTAAGTTTTCTATTCTTGAATGAATAAATAGCATACCTATCACCACTTTATTGTTGGGGTTCACTTTAGTGGTAGTGATGGAAATAGATCTCCCTTGTTACCTTGAAGGTTGTTGGTTACCTCAAAAAAACCATGACATAGGGCATTGGTTTGCAAAGTGCCATAGTTATTTGTTGATGAATAAATGAACAATGTATTGAGGGTTGAATAGATCGTCCACTCCTCTATCATAGCCATAGGTTTTTCTTGTCAGCAGTTAATGGCTAGTTTCCCTTATCATAAACACCTAAAGCATTTCATCGCCCCTCAGGAAATTTCCGGGGTGCTTCTTTCTGTACCTTTGGCATGTGGGGTGTTGGATTTTCATATCATCACTGGATTTATCCATCAGACTGCCAGAGTTTAAGTCCTCCTAAAGCTTCTTATCCCCATGATACCCCTGAGATTATCTGATCTCCATTTCGAATTTGAGGGAACATCAGAAAATTTCCTCATAGCTCTCGATGTCACAGATCACTAGGGCTATTAGTAGGATTGGTTTTATCCCACCAAATAAGCGGTCAACCATGCATTCAGGGGAAATGAAAAATATGGAGGCATATTGTGCAAGACTTTTGACGATTCCCTCATACGCTCTGACAGATTAATCATCTTTTTTCATGAGGGAAAGTTAGTCTCTTTATATCTTAAGTTATAGGGTTCAAGGAATATATTTATCAGAAAACATTTTTTGGAAATCCTTCCATTCCAACGCCTCAATCTCTCCTTAGGCGTTGTTTTTTTGATCAATGTACACCATTGAACAACTTTACCCTCCATATGATAATCAATAAGAATAACCTTCTTTTTGTTAGGAACATTAAAGGATGGAGAAGATATTTTCAATGGAGTTGATCCATTTTTCAGAAATTGAGGGATTGAATGATCCATTAAATGTAGGATTCCTTTGTCTCCAGAAGCTCTCGATTGTGAATTGTTATTTCTTGGGGGGGGGGGGGTTGAAAGTTCCTCCTGAACCATATTTCTATTCAAAACATGATTTACGTAAGAGAGTATCGTGACAAAGTTTGTGATTCATGCTCCCATCAGATTGTGAATCTCATTAGAACAACCATCTTATTGATCTTCGCATCGGTTGTTAGCCCATGTCCTCTAATTACCATACATTGGCTTAAATAAAAGTAATGTTAGGGGTAACACATAAAGTGTAATCCATAAACAAAAATAGATAATTTATACATTACATTTATCTCCTTAAATTATGAAATTATAGGCTTTAATCTATGTTATCTGTGATCTAATTACCAACATAAATTCATAGAAGGATTTTTTTTCATTTCCTTAACAATGGTTCCTACTAATATTATGAATTTACCAAATCATATCCCTAAAAAGTATCATAACCAAGAGTGATGCAAGGCCCATTGTTGTGCACTAGTTCTCATTCGAGTCTAGCTCAAAGTGGTGTTTTCGCATTTTACCCATAGATACATTTGTGCCAGAGCCACATCTACCTGCTCGTATCTAGATAGGGATGTATTTTCTTGATAAACCACTTACTCAATACTCCCAAAAATTTAAGGATGTTTTTATTATACTTAATCTTATCCTTAAGGATTTCACTAGAGTTTTCTAATCCTATTCCCAAAAACAACTAAACCTATCCTATGATACAAACTAAAAAACCCTTTCCTTTATTTCACACTTAAAAATAATTTATTACATAAAATATTCACATGAAACAACATATAATATCAATAGGTCTAGTGTCTTTTGATCTTAGTAACATTACATAATAACATAAAACATAAAAGACAACATATTTATTGAAAACTTATTTTACATGACCACACATATTCCATTGTACATAGCATTGCATGGGATAACCTGAGGACATGTATATGAAAAGGGTGAGATATAAAGTCCCATAAATAACTAAACAAGTCATAACATGAAAAATACAATACATGTTCGAAAATAGAAATATCAATGGAGTATAATAGAAACATGAACAAAAAGGCATGGTATAACATGATTATCATAACATGGAAATGTGGGAAAAACATTTAACATGATATTATCATGGGACAAGGCCATTAAACATGGATCATGAGTAAAACCTCATTTCACTTGATGTATCATGATACCATTCTTTAACCAATGCATTGGAGTGCTATCAGGGTGAACTCTTCTTAATCATTTCATATCATGAATAAGCGTTCCACATTGATATTATAACATGGATTAATTAAACATAATAATTTATTAAATGATAAGGGAATGTGGAATTAATAAATGAAACTACATAATAAAAAATTAAATGTGCATAAATGTGAATACTCTTGATAGATAAATGAGCATGGTATTCAATACATAATGACCTTGGCTTGGAAAATCACAGTGCAGTTTCAACAACATAACAGCGTGACATAAGAATTAATAAAAAAGTTTGACAATAGAGAAAGGGGTGTCTCATCATATTTAAATGAAATGGAAAGTAAGGGGGTCATATAGATACATTTACAAAAATATTTAATTGAATTTAGATTCATAATACAAAATAATTTCTTACTTGTAAATGAGAAGAGAGAAATTCCTTACGGAATTTCAGCATGGTAACAGGTGTACATGGGATGCATTAATGAGAGAGAAATTGGAATATCATCATTCAAAAATAATGAGGT
This sequence comes from Viscum album, assembly GCA_963277665.1. NCBI lineage: Eukaryota > Viridiplantae > Streptophyta > Magnoliopsida > Santalales > Viscaceae > Viscum > Viscum album. Next base: position 374,634,991 of record OY728158.1, on the reverse strand, counting down.
TAGTATAGGGGAGGTTCTAAATTATACCACAATATTTTTAATTGAAAAAAGGGTATAATAATATAATGAAATTTGGACAAAAAAGAGAAAAGAAGAAATCCCTTACTTGGAAGTGTGATCCCAAGGGCTTGTGAGATGCTTGAGAGTGGCTTCATGGGAGATTAGGGAGCCCTGGGAGGATTCTAGAGAGAGTAGGGAAGAGTTTGGTTGATATCCAAAGGTTTTTAGTGAATAGGAAGTGGGAGTTTGAGAGGGTTTATATAGGAAAAGAGAAGGAATTCATTGTTATTTAGGTTTTGGACACTACACATTAAAATAATAAATACCACAAAACAAACCATGTTTTTTTACAATGGGTAGTTGAAATAATTATTTTATAAGGACAATGGATGAAAATATTAAAATGTTAGTCTTTCTTAGGAGTATGTGAGTCACACTCTCAAGGAAATCATTTTAAAAAGTTTAAATGTTTTAATAAGTCTTGGAGGGTCCACTAAAGCTTTCTAAAATAATTCAAACAAACCTAAATTCACATTATTTTAATTTTAAAACATATATTGTCCGAACATACCTTTTATAGTATTTTATTACATCACTATTGGGTCATTATGATGTCATAAAACACATTATATAATTAAACGATATTTAATTTTTTCCCCAAAATTCGACTATCTCAAAAAATTATGAAAAATTCACCATTGGATAATTTTTACCTCCTTATTCCAAAAATAATATTCATTTTATCTAAATAATTTTCTAAATAAGTTAATTTTTACTTTTAAAATAAAAACTGACATTTATCGAAAATTCATGGGTTTTGTCAAAAACAGCTTTTAAAACTTAATAAAAATTAAAATTGTATTCTAAAAATTATAAGATAATTTATATTTAATAAAACAAAATTTATTAATAATAACTTACTAAGATATTATTTAATTGAAAAATCCATTAATTCATCAAAATATATTTTGATAAATGAATATTAACTAAAAATAAAATTTGTTCTTTAAAAATATTTACAAAGTAACAATAAAAAAATGTATATTCATTATTCTATACAAAAATAATGCACAAAATAATAGTGATAGGGTCATGTTACATAACCCCTTATAACACCCGCATAATATTAAAGGCTACGGTGTGCGATGGTGACAGACTCTTGGGGTGGCTCAGATAACATTTCTCGGGTGGTAATCTCAATAAACATCAACTTCTCCTGTAGGAAGTTCCATTCAATATTAACATGTTAAAGTTCATCTTGGTATTAGTCAATATCAATACCAAATGACGTCACCTAATTTCCAAGATATGACTAATGGGATTCATACAAAGCAATTCATCTAGACGAGGACATCAATTCATTTGTTTGAGTAAATTGGATTTTTTAAAGACCTGTATTTATACTAATCAATTGATCACTGCTCAACAAATATATTAGAAATGGAAAAAATTATAAGCAGTATTTTGAAATACAAAATCATAAAACCAAGTAAGTTAATATGTTTTATATAACCATTTTACATAATAAATCAGTTAATTATATCAAGAGTAATTTTCATTAATAAAAGTTTCATTCGTTACATGATGAGTCTCACATCATAAATTGGTACGAGATTGATGTTTATGATGCTATGAAATTAGAGGATTAGTCTATAGAGATCCAAGAAAAAAATGGGAATTTTTTGTAGGCATTATATCCATCTAGTTCATGACTTTGGGTGTCTAGGTGTCATGGAGGTAAAAACTTGGTAACTTGAGTCGATAATAAGTGCTCAATACCCTGAGCAGTTGTATGTTTAAATATTCTTTTGTAATGTTGTTTTTTTCGTGGATTTAGACCCTTTACCATTATGAGATGACTATATCTTATTGCTTGTTGTGGATTTCTCTATTTTGAGTTGTATCCCCCCTGATGTGTGTTTAGGATCTAGTTGTGGTTGTCTCATGGTTTCACGTTGTTCTTTTTATGAAGTGGTGGAGCTCCTATGGTGGGAAGATCCTTGAGTGGTATATCACAGGGTGGATGTTCGGATGACCAATTTTATAAATCATCTCTAGGTTGGTTTTGGATTCTCGAAGATGATAATGTTTTGAGAGGTGTCTTATGTAATGTATTAGATCTCTCTGGTCCATTCCTTTGTGAAAATATAGAGTTTGAGGTGTTTTGGGAGGTCAAGGTGACTTATTTCTAACACTTCAAATTTTTCTAGTTCTGTGAATAGTGTTTCCTTGATAGTAGGTCATCTATTGGTAGGTCATCTATTTGTAGGTGTATAGTGTTTCTAGAATATTGTGTCGTGTTGGTGAGTAGCATTGATGACTTGAGTCGTTGAGTTGTTTTAGTGACTCATGTCAATGACTACAATTGGTGACTAGAATTGGTGTCCCACATCGATCAGTCATCGATGTACAGTGTCACCAATAACCTATAGTTTTACCCATTTAAAATTATCATTGACATAAAATGCATTCAAACCCTTTTTAAGGTTTTTAATGATGATTCAAATCACATTACTCCTATCATAATTTTTCTAATGGCCTAGGTTCCTTTACTCGATCAATCTATATAGTCTTGAATAGATCTAGATTTAATAGAAAATATAAACCTTATCTAAATTACTACTCTACTTATATTTTCAAATGGGTTGACATACCATACACCCTTTTTCTTTCTTCCTGTTTTCCTTGGTATGTGATTTCTAGACTTCTTCCCCCCGTAGGATTCATGTGATCAAACTATAATCCATGGATCGGTTTCCCTGGGAGTTTTCCTACTATATGTGCACACCTCGTTTTAATGCAACTAAGAACTATCGATCTTACATCAATATAAGGTATTTTTACTGACATTCTTCTAGGTTCCCCAATTTATTTCCTCTCATGTCTCTTTCCCATGTGATGTCATGAGATCTCTATATTTATAATGGATTGTTCTTAGTTTTTGGTTGGTGAGGTTGTGTCGCAGTGTCCTCGAGTGGATACAGCCATTGAAGGAGAGTTGATTGTGATCCATTATGTTGGCATGTTCTCGTGAAAAGAATATTGGAAAAAATTTAAGCTAAGGGATTCATGTATTATCTATTTTATTTATTTGTAATCATATATTTATCATTATATATCCCACTATATCAAAATGAAATAGACATAATAAATATTTGAAATGGACTAAAGAATTAGTATCAATCATATATTATTTCATTACACCATGAAAACAGTTTGCATCATGATTTTCTAGATAGTGTGATATGTACGCTTTCTTGGTTTATCATCTCATTCTTGATAGAATTTGGTAAATAACATAATTTAGTGATCAATTTTGAATTAATTTTCTAAATTTAAAGAGGATTTTTTTGAATTAGGTTGTTGTTATTGGGATTTGATGAAATAAAATGGATGCAGTTATGCATGTTGAAATGAATCATTTAATTCAATATGGAATAAAGAATTAATTTTGTGAGAAATATAATTCCATGTAGGGGTTTGAGTTACCCTCTTTATTGTAAAGGGAAAGAGCCTTATGATTTAGATCTATGAGTACTCATTGTGTGTGAATAATGAATGCCTTGTTTTGGTCCAAGAGCCTAGATTATATGTTGTTTGTTTTTTGATGCTTGGGTTATGGTGTGTGATTGAGATGGAATATCCTAGAAGGCTGTTTTTGTGTGTGGGTGATGGGAGTCCTATTGGTGGTGGTGGAATCAGTTAATGTATAGAGTTGTGTAATGCATTTGGTTATGCATTTGGGTGTTGTGGAAGAAATCAGGGATGATGGAACAAGTTGATGTTGGGCTTACCTTTCCATGTGATTTTTTTCTGTTAAACATATTGTTCTTTTACCAATATTACCTTCCCAACTACATGGGGTAGATGGTATTTCTTACCCTCCTTCCAAAATAGGTGAAGAGAGGTAGGGTATTCCATGTGCCTTTCATGTTTAGATTCTCGAGTATTGATGAGTCTACACTTCTTCTATCAGTGGAGAAGACTTGATGGGTAGTTCATCTACTCACTGTATTGATCCCCTTTCATTTGGTATCTTATAATTCTTTCTTTTAATACCTAGATTATGAAAATTTGTCATTTTTTAAATAAATCAATGAATAAATGATTTTAAACCCATTGGGTTGGAGCCTATTGGGATGCAATGATGAGGTTGTGACTTAGAGAAGCCATAGACTCGGTTTGGTTATCCCTAGAGGGAATGTAACATTGTTTTGATTCTAATGAAATGTAATATTGAAATTATAATGGTTAATTAAAGGTTAAAGAATTAATTAACACAAAGTGAAACTGATTAAAAGTGATAAGATGACTTAATATAGCTCTTTAAATGGTGTGTGCTTATAGGATATCTAGAGTTAGTAGTGGAAGCTGGGAGTCCGAGAGATGATAGCTACTGTTGAGTTTAAGACTAGGTATTTTTCCATATTGTGGTTCTGAGATATATTATATCATGTTATTTTTGTGTTTCTATACATTACCCCACCATTTCAGTTAGAGAGACTAACACCCCTGGGATTCTAAGCAGCTGGGGGGTTTTCCCCAAAATTCTGGTGGGAGGATATATGGATGAATTCCCCCTTTTCCCCACTCTCTTCTCTTGGAAGTGACTTATATTGGTTTCCACGATGTTTAGTTTTCCATATATATGTGTTTAGAGGTATATAATGTCTTGTGTTTATTTAACACACATATATTCTGGATACAATTTTCTTAGTGCTATAATAAGTATAACATGTATAGGTTGTGATGGCATAATGAACCTTACTCAGCATATGGGCCGTAATGTCTTAAGGTATATCACCTGATGTGTGATATAGGTTATGTGGGATGTGGTGGCTACAAGAACTACCTAGTCGATTTTTGTAATGTTGTAGTGGTGGTAAGTTGCACGAGGTGCATGTTTTGGTGCTAAACCCATGTGTCTTCAGGTAGCCTTTTTGGAGAGAGATGATTTGGACATGTGACGTTGTCAAAAAGAAGAAAACTAGTGGGGAAGTGGTAGAAGTGTACCCATAATATTCTTTATTATATTATATACTCTTTCAGGTATCACTTGGTGAGATTATCCATGGTCAGTATGGGAACATAGTATACCATTTTATGTAATGTGTTAGTTTCACTTGTTGTTCATTATGATTTAGCATGTTTTATTTACTTTTTTCCTGAGAGGATTTAGGGAGGATTCTACTGAGTATACTGTTATAATCACCCTATGTTATATAAATTATTTTTCAGGTCACTTGTAGTATGTTGGAGATCAGTTTGGGTGCTACTATCTTTGGTATGTAGGAGCTATTCAGGCTTCGTGGTCACTGTCGTTTTACATTCATTTGGTACTTGAAGATTTTCCTATTTTGTTTCAGTAGCCTTTTAATGAAATTAGTTATATGTATTTGGGTTCCTTTTATATTTTAGTCAGATTTGGAGTTCATTGGTATCTATATTATCTATATTTTTCTCATGTTTTCTCTTATAGGGTAACTCCTTCCATCTTTGTGCTTGTTATACCTTCAGTGCTAGTCACCAAACCGGGGCCTACTGGTGGCGAGAATTGGGGGACATTATCTCTCTTCTCATATTATTGGCCCAAGTGGGGTACACTTTTTGGGGACTAGTTCATGATAGTTCACTTTTATGAACATTTAATTCATTATTTTGGGATTACATGAATTAATTATACACTCTTTATAAAAATATAAAATCTGATTATTAATGAATCCATGTGCTATGATCTATGCAAAACACTTACATATGAGAATGAAATGAATGTGAAAACTGCACCTAAAATTATATTGTTCTCTAATTCACTGGGTAATGATTAGTCTTTTAAAATGTCATGTTGGGATAAGGAATAATATGAGTTCCTTTATGGAATATTTTTAATAATTATGTCTTGGTAGTTATCCATGACCTATGATTATGATGTTGGGTTTTACAACATTTCCACATTTCCCTTGCTTCCATTATGATTACCATGATATATCATGTCTCATTGTTCAGTTTTATGATTTATACTCCTTTTCCCTATCTATATATATATTTTCTAACATTTATTATTCTATTCATGTTACGCCAAGTTTATTCCCTTACTGAGGTTTATAGATCACCCCTTTCATCGGTATGTACCTAGTTTATCCCATGAAGTTTTAGGTAAGAGAATGTTAAGGATGTTTTTAAAAAAGATGATTTATTCCTTATTTTAGGTTGTTATATAATATACCCAATTCCCAAATACATTGTAATTACCTAACTTCTAGGTTATATTAATTTTAATTTTATGTAATAAATTATGTATCAATGTGAATTAAAACTAGGGTTTCCATAGTTGGAATTAAAGGAAATGTTTTTTTTATTTCAGGGATTAGGATTAGAAAAAACATTCCAATTCCTTGGGGATAAAATTAGGTATGAAAAAAATACCTAAATTTTTATAAGAATATTGTAAGTGATTTATCAAGAAAATAAATCCCTGTTTGGATACTACAAGTGGATGTTGATTTGGCATAGATGTACATAGAAGTAAAAACCAATAACAATGTGTTGAGCTGGACTCAATGGAGAACTAAAGCATGAACATAGTCCTTGGTACACACTTGGTTTGACACACTTGGTGGATATGCTTTTAATACTGACTAAAAATTAACTTTTTATTAATAAAATCACTTTTTAGGAAAAGTGAGAAACCAGTCCCAATCAATCCGGCGACGAAGCCTCTTAAGAGAAAGAAAATCCATCAAGTCATAACCTCAGCCTATTGTTACTTTTCTCCCTATAAAGTTTCCACTGTATAAACCATACCTTATAATCAGTGTCTTCACTGATAACAACTTCGAAGTGAGAAGCCATTTTTTCCCAAGTACAAATATACTCTTTGCTGATTTTACCATCATTGAATCCTCTCATCAGGATCATATCCTGTTTGACAATCCAATTAGCTTACTCGTGGTTGACATCCACTTGAATATTACTTCCCATCATCTCCGCCTCTTCCTGTGGTATGTTGACATAAAGGAATTCTTCCACCATTTCCTCCTCAGAGTGAAGGATAGGTTCTTTAGAGTCCTTTTCCAATTCGATACAGTTTTCATTAGCTTTACGACTTAGTATCAACTTGTCGTTGCTGATTCCATGAACCGCAACTTGAGGTTTCTCCTACACAACAATCATGGAAGCAGGTGACGTTTCTTTCTCACACGATTTAGACTTTTTACCCGATCATGTTTCCAACGGTTCTGGTAGATGCGATTAGTCCTTGCGGCCCTTCCCCTTCTTCTTCGTAGGGGTCTTCCCCTACTCATGAGCCTTAGTTACTTATTAGTCCTCCTCAGGTTCCATACCTTTTATTGATCCTCCATCCAGATCAAAGAGAAGATCTTGTATAATCTCTTCGATGTCAGGATATGATTTTCATAATTCATAAGTTCATTATGATCCATTATTAAGGGGGAAAATACCCATAATAATATATGTTTGCAAATAGATCATGGATAAAATATATCAAGAAAGCTCAACCAGAGACAAAGTCTTAGACCATTTATTAAAATAAAATAAAATAATAGTAAGAATGTATCACAATACAGAAAAAAACTACATATCATAAAAACCATACCCGTCACCATATCCATGATCTATTGCTTCATCTGTGGTAGCTAATTCCCAGTCTAAGCTTTCATAATGCTTTAGTGTCTTAACAAACTTCTTTATGAGATTTAACTTTTCCAAATATAGAAACTTCTTAGAAGACTGTGTACCTTTTCCATTACTAATAGAAGACCTAGTAGGCATCGAATTCGGCATATAAGAGTAGTATTTCCTCTACCTTCTTCTTGGTGGAGCGGCCATGAATTCCTCATTCCCCAACACCCTTTACATTACACCCTGAACAATGTCACTATAAGAGGTTCGAACCCTACCACCAGCATTCTTTTATTTCACTCATAGAGATGTCCCCCCATTTTCTAGAGATATTCACCTCTTGGTAACCATTATTCATTCCCCGTTCTTGCTCAAAGTGACTATTATTAATAATCATTGCTAAATATTGTGAGTGTTCCACACATTGAGAGTTACCAGGACCAGTAGAAGAATCCTTCTCCATTTCATCCTCCACTGTTCCTCCTTTATTGGTGACTACAGCTTGCGAAACAACATCATCAATCAATTGGGGACCTTCCATCACCGGTGGCATCTCCTCATGCGCCAGACTACCAAAGCATTTGAAGGACATAACTTTATCAGAGATAAGAGTAACCATGTTAATAACCTAAGAATCAAAATCCTCATTGGCCAAAGACTCCTCAGAGAGAGGAACCAACTTCAGATGACACACACTACCATCCACCGAAGACCGGGACTCAAAACCATGGTCACACTTCAGTCTGTTAAAGACCTTCAACACTGTTGGATTCAGAATCACCTAAACTGTCTTCATACCACTTGTAATACTCGACACAACAATGAGAAGATATTTCCTCATCTCCCTCTCCATAGTTCCATCAGGTTGCTCTTAAACCATTGCAGCTGCAGTGCAATAAGATTCCAACTGGGCTCCCTACCCAGATGATCCTCCAGAATTGTTACACACAATAGACTCCACAAGGGCACTCGTACCCGCATTCACGTGTCCACATTCATACAAAGCTGCCACAAATCCACCCTTCACCAACGCCTGAGCCATCCTCTCTGCATCACGATCATCACAACAATCTCCACTATGCCTTTCCACCACTTGTGAGGAAACACTTATCCTTTATTTTCTTCAAACAGCCTCCAGATGCCCAAACCACCTATAGTTGAAACATAATAGCATCCACGATTCCAATACCTCCTCTTACATCTAGCGGAACTTCTTTCCATTAGTAATCCAGTCACAACTCATTGGAGGCCTAGAAATGTTGACCTCCACATAGATCCGTGGACAAATCGGGTGTGACATAGTCCCGGTTCAGTGATCAAAGCATAGATACCGCCCAATCATATGTCCAATGCATAGAGAATAGAAGGATTTTGGAAAGAAAGAGGAAGGCCATGCATACTTACCCATGTTTCGATAGATGAAGGGTCACACAACATATGAAATTCAAAACTTCATCAGAATAAATAAAAGGAAGAACCATCGCACCTTCGAGAATCCCTGAACCAAGCAGTGATCATATCTTCCTCCGATCTAGAACGAATCATTATGTGTCTCCGGCCAAACAATCCAATGACCGCACACTCATGAAGCTCCCAGAATTCAGAGAAAAACAGAGAAAATGCTTTCATCGAAGTTCTATGAGGTTGAAAAAAAGACACTAAGTTATACTTTCAATGATCCTCATCACTATTGAGTTCTACCGGGAGTAGAGATACTTAGGGTGCCTCCCAGAAGAGATCTGGAACTTTTGGGGAAATAGATATTTTAGGTAAGGGAAAAGAAAATCCATGGTATGAAGAAGTTTCATACCTCCTAAGAAGCAATGATCACTAGACTCTCCCCTTAGATCAGGAAGGGGGATTAATTTCCGGTGGCATGAAGCTCGGTCATCGCCAAGAGAGGAGAAAGGTCATCACCGCGATCAATCCTGGATAACATATATTTATCCCTAGAAATTCATAAGGCTTGAAAATACATGTAATTTATAACTTTTATCTTTAATTTCATTAGATTCCCATTTATATACATAATATTTTAAACACAATCATCCCATATTTTTCATTTATTCTATCCAATAGACAAAAATATGAGGAACTAGGTAAATAATCAATGTGACCAACAATATGTGACTTCCCTAATTAGATTACCAACTTTATGTGAGCAGGAATCATGAACATTGGGATGATACTATATTATCCAACTCAAGTTTTGAAAAGAAACCTACATCAGGAGGATCACCCAAACACGCCTAAGAAAGAACAAGATGCAATTAGGAGATTTATATGACAAAGGCCCCTAAATTTCAATGGATCATTTAATCCATTAATTGTGGAACGATGGATAAAATCCATTGATAATATCTTCACATTAAATAAATAATTTGAGAAATATAATGTTTTATTGGCTACTTATCATATGGAGGGATAAGCCTTTTAGTTGTGAAAATTGATCAAGAATACAACGTTTCAGAAATAGATCAATGTGGTGGGGTTGAATGAATTCTGTAAGATGTTTTTTGATAAGTATTTTTCTTGAACTCTATAACTTAAAATGAAAATGGATTTATTTTCCATAAAAAAGGATGAAGAATATATCAGGTCATATGAAAAACACATCACAAGACATTAATGATACACCTTCAGCTTTTTTGTTTCCCTTGAATGAAAGGTTTTCCACTTATTTGGTGGGTTAAAACCTAGTTTATGAAGATCCATAGATATTTGAGACATTGATAGCTATGAGGAAATTGTATGATGTTACATAAAAGTTGAAATATAGATCTTTGAATACCAATGGAATCATGGAGATAAGAAGTTGAAAGTGAAGTTTAATTCTGGTGGTCCGATGGATAAATCTAATAGTGACAAGAAATTTCAACATCCCACTTTCCAAATATGTAGAAAAAAGCACCCCAATAATTTCCAAAGGGGGATGAAGATATTATTTAGGTGTGGGAAGTAAGGGCACCTATATTGTGATTACTAATAAGTGAAACCCACCAATACGATGGTGGAATGAAATCATTCGATCAAACCTCTAAACATTCTACATTATATCAACTTCAAGGAACCATGTAACTTTGCAAACCAATCCACTAATGCAAGGGTATTATTAGACAACCAACAACCTCCAAGGTAGAAAGGGAGTGCTTATATCATCACAACAATGGAGGAGGATCCTGAAAATATAGTGGTGAAAAGTATGCTTTTTATTCATTAAAAAATAGTGAATGTACGTTTTGATTATGGTTCTACACATTCTTTCATATCATGAAATTTTAGTAGAACTACTCAAACACCACCAAAAAACATGGAATTAGTGCCAGTGGTTAAAAAATAGATGGGTAAATTATTTCATCCTTATTATATAACTCCTCTCCTATAAAACTTTATGGGATAAAATTCCCAATGAACCGTTTCATACTTCCTTTAGAGGATTTTGTGGTATTTCTGGGCATGGAATGAAATTCCCATTATAGAGCTAACATAAATTTACACTAGAATAAAATCACCTTCTATATTGTGAACTGTCCTCCAATTCTGTACAATTGAAAGGAGAATGATGAATCTTATTTTGAACCAACATATCAAGAATAGATATTAATTCCTTATAAGAAAGAATATCTATCTTAAATGATTGAGTCTAAGGGAAGAATCATCCCTAAATATATTCCCATTATGGGATAATATACTGATGTGTCTCCTGAAGAATTTAATATTCTTCATCCTAATCGAGAGGTTTAATTTTCAAGAGAGCTTATACTAGGAGAGTTACCATTATCCAAGAATATATATATAATGACTTTTATGGAACATGAATATATTAAGAAATTACTTTATAAGAATCTAGATAATGTGTTTATATTCCCATGTGAATCACCATGGAGTGCACCAGTCATCTTACTTAAGAAGAGTGATAGGTTAGTGCGACATTTTATTGATTATTGTGATCTCAAAAAGACCACAATAAAGAAGAAGTATACACTTACATGGATTTTTGAATTTTCTGATCAGCTATGTGGAGCACAATACTTCACCAAAGTGGATCTTCAGTTGGTTTATTAACAAGTTTGGGTGAAGAATAAGGATATATCCTATATTACTTTTTACACAAGGTACTGGAACTTTGAGATCATTGTAATTCTATTTAGACTCACTAATTCTCCATAAATCTTCATGGACATGGATAATAGATTATTTTTTTACCTCAATATATTTATTATAGTCATTATATATTATATTCTAACATAATCTAAAATAAAATTCTAGTATGATGATCCTATGAACACTATACTAATGACCTTGAGAAGATTTATGAAATGTAATGAAAATGTGAGTTGTTTTTAAAGTAAGTATCATTCATGAATCATAACATCACAATAAATGGGATATACATGGACCCATCAAAGATAGAAGTAATTGAAGAATGGATGAGTCCAAAATTTTTTTTATATGCACATTGTTTCCTTGGATTAGTTGGGTACTGTCATCAATTTGTGAGAAATTTCTCAAGATTATCAAACCATTTAACCAAGCTAACTCAATAAGGGAGTCATGTTTTCCTGGAATTATGAATGTGAAGAGAGTATCAAGGAGTTGAAAATGAGGCTTGTCTCTACACCTATACTCACACTACCAACAAGTGGAAAACTTTTCATGGTATTCCGTATTAATTTAAAGAAGGTATTGGGTTGTGTGTTATTGAAAAATGAAAAAGTTATAGCCTATGATTCATGGAAGTTAAAATTTCATGAAGAGAACTACCCAACACATGATTTATAGTTTGTAGTAGTAATGTTCAATTTGAAAATACAGTGGTATTATCTCTTTGGAGAGAATTGTGAAATACAGATGGATATCAAAAGCCTAAAGTATATATTCACATAGAAAGAGATGAATATGCACCAATGAATATGGTTATAGATGATCAAGTAAGATGAATACTCAATTTAATACCATCCTAAGAAAGTGAGAAAGTGGAATATGTTCTATGTAAAAAGGATCCTACAGTTCTATAATTAATGAACCATGAGAGGGATCAGATATTCTTAAATTTTAAAATTATGGGTTTGGGAATCATAAAGGAAAGAAATTCCTTAATCCTTTCAACAATGATTTCTCAACAAACCCTTCTAGATAAGAAAAATGAGGCTCAAAGAGATGATGTGGGAATTTAGAAAAGTGTGGAAGTTATAAGAAAAAGTACATTCTCAGAATTCAATATTACTGAAGAAAGATTTATAATATTTGGGTCATGGATTTTTTTATAATCAAATCAAGAGTTAAAAAAGGACCTATTGTAATATGTACATATTTCAATTGTCCCTATCCATCTAGAAAGTAAAAAAAAGTATCATGATATCTGAGACCTCTATTGGTGGAAAAACATATAGAAGGAGATTGCAGAATATACATCAATAAGTCATGTATGGTAGAAATTTAAGGATGAAAGGAAGAAATAGATGGGTATGATGCAACCATTACCCATACCCTTATGGAATTAAAAAAAATCACCACAGACTATTTTGCTTGTCTTCTGAAGACATAAAGAAAATATAATGATATCTGGGTTGTGGTGGACCATCTTTCACGTATTGAAAGTTTAATTTATAATTAAAGTGGACTTCTCACTCAAACAACATGAAAAGATATACATTAGAGAAGAGGTGAGGCTTCATGGAACCCCAATATCAATTATATCTGATCAAGACCCATGATGTACCTATATGTTGTAGAAGTGACTCTATCATTCTCTAAATAATGAGTTAAACTTCAGAATTAATTACCACCCTCAAAATGAAGGCCAATATGAGAGGACTATTCAGAAACCAGTGGATGTGTTGAGAGGATACTCAATTAACATCCATGGAGGTTGCAACCTACAACTTCTTATAGATGAGTTGTCATATAATAATTGTTTCCCCTCAAGAATCAAAATGGATCCGTACGAATCCATTTATGGGAAGAGCTGTAGAACAACTATATGTTGGGATAAAATTTGGGAATGAAAACTATTGGGTCATAAAATGGTCAAGGAAATGGTGGAAAGGGGTAAGACCATTAAACCACACATCAAGTCTACTTAGAGTCAACCAAAGAGTTATGCCAAAAATCATTGACGGTAAATAGAGTTCGGTGTTGGAAACATGGTATTCCTATATATATCTATATGTAATAAATTCATGATATTTTTGAATAAAGGAAAGCACAGTTCAAGATACATAAGCCCCTTTGAGATACTTTATCACATTAGAGTAGTGGCCTATCGACTATCAATACCACCTAACCTATATCAATTACTTGATGTATTCCATGTATCCCTCTTAAATAAGTACAAATAAAACCCATCACATTTACTCAATCTAGAGATGGTACCAATAGGGAATGATCTCTCATATGCAGAAGAGCTGGTAAATATTTTAGATTATAGAGACAATGTTAAATGAAATAAGTCAATGAACTTTGTCAAAGCGTAGTGGAGAGACCACATGTTTTAATAAGTGATGTGGGAACTAGAGGAAGTGATAAAACAAAAGTACCCTAATCTGTTTTGTTGTGGGGAAAAAATATAAGGGGAAATTTTTGAAGGTGGGAATATTGTAAGGACCAAAACATTTATAAAAAAATTCCCATTGAATTTTAATCAAGTGTCTTATTATATATTATGGATATAGAAAAAATGAACTTATTTAGTTTTATTATATCCTATATGATTTAAAAAAACATTAATAATCTTTACCATTGATTATATAGTCATCAAATCATGATCATATGATTAGTAAAAAAATTGGTTTTGGATAAATTCAATTATCACAGATAATGGATACGATGGAATCTATTAGTTGGATCGTACCCTATGAAGCCAATTTATCAGAGATTACAAGGGAGATATCATATTTGATATTTTCCCTTTATGGAGCTCATGCTATGATCCAAAAACTGAAGAATGAGAGAAACTATTTATGAGGGAAGTTCAATCTCATTGAGATCATGACCCAATCCTTGTATATAAAACCACCCCATGAAAGTATCACCATCACATACGATACCCTTAGGGAGTTTTATATTTTATTAAATGGATATGTACCAACACCATAAAAATAAGAATATGTATATTTTATTTTTAATAGATCATTGTTCGTATTTTCTTCTTATCATTACTTTATAAATGATTTTTATTTTTAAATAATAAAAAAGAAATTGGATGGTAAATTTGAATTCAATTTCAAATGGGATGTTTTTTTGATTAATTAATGTATTTTTGAAATTAATAATTAAATATTATTTTAAAATAATGTTAACTAAATATAAATGTTCATATAATTTTTATGAATTCAATTGTAGATTTAATAAGGGTTTGAAAACTGTTATTGTCAAAAAACCCTTTATTTATCAATAAATGTCGATTTTAATTTAAAAGAGAGAATTCAAATATTTGTAAAATTATTTTTTCAAGATGTTGATTAATTTTTGAATCTGAACATTGAAATTATTCAATGGTGTATTTTTCATAATTTTTTTGATAGTGAAATATTCAGGTAAAAATTAAATACCTTATGAATATATGATGTGTATTATATCAAAACAATGACCCAAAAGTGTTGTAATAAATAAAATAAAGGGTATACAGAAAAAATGTTAGTTTTTACGTTAAAATAATGTAATTTTATTGTTATTTTATTAATTTTATAAAGCCTTTATGAATCCTATAATACTGTTAATAAATTTTAATGTTTTAAAATCATTTATTTAATATTACGACTTTCTTCCACATTAGAAACAATATTATTTTATTTTTTTTAGTCCTTTAAAATATGAAATAATTTAAACCATTCCACTTTGACAGAAACCATGGAAAAAATCATGGTATGGTTTTTGGTTTTGGTTATATTGATATATATAGTCCATAACTATTGAGACTCATATATTACATAAATTTATATTACTTCAAAATTGATGTATATTCATTGCAACATATAACATAACCATGAAAATACCGTATTGGTATAGTGTATTTAGAAAGTGGGAAACATACAAAACTGGTTTATAACACATCAACATTGTCTCCCATTTATTTCATCATAACTAAACTCTTTTTTGGAATATCATACATAATACCCTTCTTCATGACCTGGGGAAAAGAAACATATAAAAGTGTGAGGTCAAATTCTTAGTAAGGGTAATAAAAATAAATATCAATCATATCATATTAATAAGAACATAACATTTCAAAATCTTATCGTGTATATAAAAGATCACAATATCATGTGATGGGAAAAATAATAAAAGTGAAATATAAACCTAATAGTCATAACATAAGGTATGGAGTTTTTTAGAATACACACATAAGAATATAAAATCATTTAATATTAGTCAAGGCTCATTTACAAGTCCATCGTAGTAGAAAAAGTCCATTAGTGAACTGAGTTCACTCCTCATTCCAGCCTTGTATTACAGAGCCAGATTTACATGCCATTCCAATCATGTCTATCTCATGAGATATAAATATTTACCCAATTCATTGTTGGGATATATAGGTCCCACACATATCATAATAAAATAATTATTACGTGTTCCACAAAAACATAAAAACATTCACTATATCATAACCCATGAAATAAAATGGGTTTCTTAAACATCATTCAATCATAACATAGTCCATAAATGGATTTTATATAAATAACTCCATCATTTTCAAAATGAAATAAAATTAATAATAGGGATATAAACATAAACCTATTTAATCTTCGATGGAAAATAATATTGATAAAACTCTTGAGCTTCATTCCTGAAAAAAATATCATTTCTTATTCAAAACAATTTTCATTCCTCAAAATACCATTCAATTTTAGAAGAAAATTTTTTATGTTAACATAACCATGTAATATTTAAGGGAAATATTCAAGGAAATAAATCATTATGAATGCATAAATATATTTTGAATCCATACAAGTTAAAAAACATTATTCTCATACTTTTACCGAAAATGTCAAAAAGTACTTCCTACTGAACATGACAAAAGATTATGTTCATAACATTTAGTAAAAATTTACCAATGGTTCATTTAAGGATACAAAGAATATTTTGAAATACATATTAATGAAACATGGATATGGATGATAAATATACTCAAGTAAATACTTATTATAAACAATCTCGAATAAAAATGAGATTGGAAAGTTATCTTTTACCTTAGATATGATATGCATTGTATGTATCCGAACATCCTATATAATGATTTAAATAATGTTACTGATTTATTCTAGAATCATAATCATTTTATGCTAACATTTATGATCATATTTTCATCCTTTTGTTAGTAACATTTCATTGTTACTCGTTTTTCTGGAATTAATTGCATTATGTATGTTTTATCAGATAAGATCTTATTCCACTTTTAATATCATTTAAATAAAGGTATTAATATAATATATATCATATTTAGTCATTCAATTCATTTATATAATCATGGTTTAATGAATAATATGTAGAACAAGTCACATTGCACCATAGAGACGGTAAGTCGTACGTACACACGAGCGATGATACCATTCCCATTATTATTAAATGTTTTTGAAGTGGATAGAATATAATATCTCATTATTAGTATCATGTTTTATTAATCATATATAGTTATTATTTTTACCATTATACTCATCCATGTAAGGTGGTGGTGAAAAATAGATTAATCCACGATGTGGAGACGGTAAGCCGTATGCACGCACAGATGGTGATTTCATTTTTCATAGGATGGATAGAAGGTTAAATATGGTAGTTTCATTCATATAATACTATATCAGTATATGAGATATACCGATGTTATTACATTAAAATGAAAAAAATAAATATAATGAAGTAGTAGAATAAATAAATTTAAAATAATGGGTAGAATAAATTACCTCTTCCTCGATGCGCCTCTTTTAAATTTCTTCTTAGGGAACTAGAGTTGGTATTTTGAGAAGGCCATAACCTTTAGAATTTAACTAGGGATGTATAGAAGTGAAATGAGAAGGGGGTTTCTGAGATTTAAAGCTAAAAATGAAGTGAATAGAAGAGGAAATAGGTTCCCTTCTACAAGAGAGGATAGGGACACTTTAGGAAACTCTCAAAATATTAATTTATTATAAATACATTTCTATTAAAAATGGTTCCAATATTATTTAATTTGAAGATAAGATGATTTTTTTATCAAATACCCATCATCCAATAATTTTTATACTAATTTTTAATAATTTTTATTCTTTATCTTTTTAGTTTAACCCTTATTTTACCCTTTTTAATCTTAACGTAATATTATGTTATTTACACATTGTTGGTTAATGTATTTATCATATCAGGTCAAACGACTCAAAAAAAGTTATTTATGACATATTTGGAGTTATATTAACCATTTATACTGTAACAACCTGAGCTTTTATGAGAAATATTTTTTTTATGTCTTATGTTATACGCAACACCAAAGGAATCTTTCACAACACACAATACTGACTTGGCTTGCATTACACGCAATCGCGACCTTCCTCGATAGCGTATGTAGTACGCAATACCGGGTTTCACTAAACAACGATATATTATTATGGACTAGCTGTTATTAATAGTATTAACTACATTCTGAATTTTATAACATTATTATTCATCTTACACATTTTCTAAAAAATGGTAAGAGAAAAAAATAAATTTTTTGGGTAAAATAAGTATTTTTCAAAAAATGTAGTTTTTCTGCCTTTTGATGGCGCACCCACATTAAATCTAGTTTTTGACATGTTTATAAGTTCAATTTGACAAAATAAAATTCATATTTGGAATCAAGATATAAAACTTTACTTTGGATAATTTTTTTATATTTTTCTGATAACTTTCATATTTTGATGAATAGTAAAAATACACTAATTTTTAATTAAAAACAACTTTTTTCATTGAGATAATTTATACGGTTAAATTATAATATTGAATGGTTTTAAATTATAAATAGAATATATTTTTACCATTTAATATAATATATGTCATTAGCACTAATTTCACAATGAATTCATAGGTAAAATCATTTCAATCTTTGGCAATGTTATAACTTCTAAAACCCATTTTCTTAACAACGAGATTAATTTTAAATTAATTACTACAACTTATGTGTTTTTAATTTTGAAAAATGGATTACATATTTGGAATCAGTGGGTCCAAATTATGTTAATAGGCAACCTTTTATTTTTGGGCATTATGAATAGTAACTACGGTAAATTTTATTTACCATAGTTAACGGTAAATCGGGTAATTAAGGGTAAATATAAGATTATAAAATTACACTAAATCCTTCAAAAATCATATTGGATGACTAAAAGTCGACCAATATCACCTAAGGGTCGGATTATATTCATTTAATGGACTTTTGTCCATGAAAATAATTTAATTATTATTAAAACCAAAGAAAGTGACAACATGTTACTTTCTTAAATATTATAAGTATAATAATTTTAATTTAGTGATAAACTTAATGAAACTTCGAACATGAATAGTATACAGAAATCTAATACAATTATATACATCATATGAATTTATTTATAATTTTTAGGGATTAAATAATTATCATTAATTATGACACAATAGTGATGTTGAAATTATTTTATTAATTAAAATATCAAATAAATGGTTTTAAAAATATTAAAATAAATATTATATGAACTATTTAATGTGATCCACTAATTTTCTAGATACATAAGACATTTTATGAATCTATAAAATCTTTTAGTTCGAACATATCTTCTGTATATATTTTATTTAAATACAAATAAATGAATAATGTCAAAATTGACACTATTGTTATTTTATAAAAATAACATATTATAAAATTGTTTAAAAATCACAAAAATATTTAAAAATTATAAATTAAAATTTACATGGTCTAAAATGTCATAAAGTGTCAAATTATGGAAAATTCACAACACATATTGAATTATTTATAATAATTTAAAATTTAGAATATTATTACCACAAATAAAATTAAATTGATAAATAAGGATAAATCAAGTTGATAATGTTTAAAACAAATTCCTAACATGTCTAAATTTTATTGGTTGATAATATTACAACCCTATATCATCTAATATTTGAATATGAGTCATTTTGGAAGTTTTTAAGTGGGGTTGGGATTTAATATAAACTAATATTTCTTATATTTCCAAAGGTGCCCCTCTCCTCCCTTATAAAAGGGCACCTCCTCCATCTCCTCCTCACACCAGTTTGAGCCTTCAAGCTCGGCCAAACCCTGAACATTTCACTTCCCCACTTCCCTATAAACATCCTAGAGGTCCTTGTCTTCTTCAAAGACCAATTCTAGTGCCCTAAGAGGAGGTCTCAAAGAGGCGCTTCAAAGAAGAGGTAATGTCCGTTACCGATTCTTTCAACTTTATTTCTTCTTCTACTTCTTCTTCTTTAGTTGTTTAATTATTAAGTAATAACATAAGTATCACTCACATAATGATATGTTATTATAAGTATTAAAAAACCCTATTTCACCATCTATCCATCCTACAGAAAACGAAATCACCACGCGTGCGTACGTACGAAATATCGTCTCCACGCCGTGGTGTAATCTATTTTCCACCACCACCTTACTTGGATAGGTATAATGGTGTAAATAATGACTATATATGATTATTTTAAAGTGATATTGATTATGAAATAGTATACAGACACTCCAATACAATTCCACAATCATGGGAACGATATCATCACTCATGCGTACGTACGGAATACCGTCTCCACGATGTGATGCGACTCGTTCTACATGATCTTCATTGCATAATGATTACATAAATGAATTGAATGAATAAATATGATATATATTACACTAATACCATTTTGTAAATAAGGTGTATATAACCTAAAAATAGGAATAAGAATTTATTCGACAAAACACACATACGAACATAAAGCAATAAACACCCGAATAACAAGTAGCAATGAAGTATTACTAATAAGAAGCTAAGAATATGACCATATATGATATCAGAAAAATAAGTATGATTCTGGAATAAGTCAATGACGTTATTTAAATAATTATACAGGAGGTTCAGACACTTATGAAGCAAATAGGACGTAAGATAAGGGAAAATCTCACAATCTCATTTTTATCCAAGATTGTTTGTACTTCAAAATTTACTGGGGAATATTTATCATCCACATCCATGTTTCCTCCATATGTAATATTATTTCCATCCACCTACAATTTTTTAAATCCAATATTACCTTTTTGTGTGTTTTTAGTAAAATATATGAAAGGAATCTTAGCTCGTTTTTCGTACGAGGTACTTTTTGACTTTTCCGGCCAAAGTATGGGAAGAATGTTTTCTTAACTTATACGGCATGAATGGATTTTTAGAACATTATTTCCATTAAGCTTCCTTTACAAGTTTTCAAGTTTATTTTTAATCAACTTATTTTAGTTCAAAATTATATGAAATGTTAAGAAAGGAAAATGTTTTTGAAGTAGAAAGGATATTTTCCTCAAGAATGGAGTTCAAGTGTTTTATCAAAATTATTTTACATCTAAGATAATATAGGGTTCTGTTTATATCCCTATTTTTCCATTGATTTGATTATGTTATGATTGAATTATTTTTATGATATCCTTTTATGGATTATGTTATGATGACGTGATGTTTAAGAATCCCATTTTTATTGCATGAGTTATGATATGATGTATGGTTTATGATTTTGTGGAACACATAAGAATGGTATCATTATGAGATGGGTGGGACCTATATCTCCCTCCAATGCATTGGGTAAAGATTTATATCTCATGAGATAGACATGGCTGGAACGACAGGTTAAACCGGTTCAGTGAAACGGGACTGAAACAGGGAGTGAACTCGGTTTAGAAAAGGAATTTGTCTACTAAGATAGTCTTGGCAATGAGTCTTGACTATGAAGAAATAATTTTCTAGGATTATGTGTGTATGCCAAAAAGATTCATGTTTTAAGTTATGATTATTGGAATTACTTTTCACTTCTATGATTTATCCCATGTTATGATCTCTTTTGCACGATAAGATTTTCAAAATGTTATGTTCTTATAAATATGATATGTTTGATATTTCTTTTGTTTACCCTTACTGAGAATTTGAGCTCACCCTTTTGTACGTTTTATTTTCCCTAGTCCAGGAAGACGGATATTAAGTAGGGTATGCTAAAAAGGGACTCTAGATATGATGATTTAAATGGGAGACAACGTAGATGATTTATGAACCAGTTGTTTATGTTTCCTTGTTTCTAAAGACACTATACCTATATGGTTCTTTAATGGTTTTGTTATATGTTGTAATAATTATGCTTCAATTTTGAAGTAATAACCATGTATGTAAAATATGGGTCGTTATAGTTGGTATCAGAGGAAAGGTATAGTAAACCTTTGGAAACTAGGATGTAAAATCCTTAGTAAGAAACCTAATGATATGTCTGCATAGAACAAAATATTAGTGTTTTAGAAATGGCCATGAACAACCTATGATAAGACCTTAAGTGTGAAATTTTATTCTTGATTATGTGGTTTTCCTATTATAATTAGTGTTTCTCAGACTATTCTTCTTGGTTTCAGTCAATGGCTAGAACCCAAAGGAACCGTGTTAATGAGGAATGCTACGGACAATGCAATGATTGTCCCCCTGAGAAACCAAACGTTATGGGAGATGGAATGAAAAATCTTGTAGCCATGCTCACAGAACTTTCTCAAGCTATGAATCATGCAGGACTTCCAAATGATCAAAGGAAGGAGAAACATTCTGATTAATCCTTCATGAGGCAGCGTCCACCTTCATTCAGTGGTTCTTCTGACCCATTAGTGGCTGAACAATGGATCAGTACCACTGAAAAGATATTTTATGTTCTTCAATGTTCTGAACATGATAAAGTCAACTTACCAGTGTGTTGTTTGGAAGGTGATGCTGATCAATGGTGGAATCTTATTAATAATATGAGGCAAAGGGATGAAATTGAGTCCATGGAATGGGACGAGTTCAAGAACTTATTTTTCAATAAGTATTTCCCTCGTATTCTTCAAACAAAGATGGAGAATGTGTTTCTTTAACTGAACCAAAAGGATGATGAATCCATTGGTACCTACGAAGCAAATTTCACATGACTTACAAGGTACTCTTTAGGAATTATTATCCAACCTGAGAGTAAGATCGATCGATTCTTTAGTGGCTTAAAACCAAGTCTTTAAAGGGCGTTAGCCATAAGGGACTTCAATAGCTACGAGGAAATTGTTTGATGTGCTCTCAAGGTTGAGATGGATATTGGTGTAACCCATTAGTCACATGGGTTTGATAAGAAGAGGAAAATGGAATTCAAAAGAAAATCTAAAGACCACACTGAAAATAAGATGAGTTTTCCCTTATGCTCAAAGTGTGGAAAGAAACATGGAGGAAATTGTCTAAAGGGGACAAGAAAATGATATATGCATGGAAAAGAAGGTCATCGGGCAATTGAATGTCGAAATAGTGGGAAGAAGAGGTCTAATGATGCAAACAAAGGAAGGGATACACAGAATGAACCTACTACACTTCAATGTTTCAAGTACAAGGAGATGGGGAATTATGCCAATCAATGCCCAAATCCAAGGTTTGATGATGATGATCGCCGTCAACAAACTCTTAAGGCCAAAGACAAAGGAAAGTCACATGCAATTACTATCGGCGATGTGGAGTATGACAACGAAGTGGTGAGAGGTACACTTATCATCCACTCTAAAGTAGAAAATGTTTTATTTGATTCTAGATCCACCCACTCTTTTATTTTTGAAGAATTTTCTAAGGGTATCGCCGTATTACCTCAACAGTTAGATGTTGAGTTGACTCTGACAACTCCTAATGGTACAACAGTCGCATCAAAAGTTTACAATTCTTCTCCGATTGAAGTTTGTGGGAAAGTGCTTCCTTTAAATATTGTGATCCTTCCTTTATTGGAATTTGATGTGATTCTTGGAATGGATTGGCTATCTTTATATGGAGCTCATATCAATTTCCAAAGAAGGGAAGTCACATTTTATTTTCCAGATCAATCTATGATCTTCTATTGATGCAAGGATGAACATAACCTTCCATTGGAAATTTCTTCCATCTTATGGGTCTTGATTCCACTAAATGAAGGTTATTTATCTCAAATGGTTGGAGAGAAACTCATGATTAATAATATTCCCATTGTATGGGAGTTTTATGATGTCTTTCCGGAGGAATTCCCAGGTCTTCCACCAAATCGTGAAGTTGAGTTTTCAATAGAACTCTTACCGGGTGCTTTGCCTATTTCAAAGACACCTTATAGAATGGCCCCAATTGAGTTACAGGAATTGAAGAAGCAACTCCAAGAGAATATTGATAAAGGATTCATATGCCCTAGTGCGTCACCTTGGGGAGCACCTGTTCTATTTTTTAAGAAGAAAGATGGATCAACGAGACTCTGCATTGATTATTCAGAACTTAACAAGATCGTTACCAAGAACAAATATCCTCTCCGATGCATTGATGAACTATTTGACCAACTACGCAGAGCTCAATACTTTTCCAATATTGATCTTTGTTCAGGGTATCATCAATTAAGGGTCAAAAGGGAGGATATTCCAAAGACATCTTTCCGTACAAGGTATGGACACTATGAATTTATAGTGATGCCATTTGGTCTTACTAATGTCCCTGCTATCTTCATGGATCTGATGAATAGAGTCTTTAGAGACTATCTTGATTAGTTTGTGTTAGTCTTTATAGATGATATTATTGTCTATTCAATGAGAAAGGAAGAACATGAAGATCACTTAAGAATTGTATTAAAGACCCTATGAAATGATAAGATTTATGCCAAATTTACCAAGTGTGAATTTTGGCTTCAAAAAGTTTCATTTTTGGGTCACATAATCTCAAAATAGGGGATATCTATGGATCCAGCAAAAATAGAGGTTATCGAAAGATGGTCAAGACCAACAAAAGTAACTGATATCCGATGTTTTCTTGGTTTGGCTAGATATTACCGACGTTTTGTGAAAGATTTTTCAAGGTTATCTAACATACTCACCAAGGTGACTCAGAAAGGAGTTAAGTTTTTCTGGACGGAGGAATGTGAAGATAATTTCAAAGAGCTAAAAATAAGGTTATCCAGTGCACCTGTGCTCACACTACCTTGCAGTGGAGAAAGGTTTTTGATCTACAGTGATGCATCCAAGATGGGACTGGGGTGTGTTCTCATGAAAAATGATATGGTGATAGCTTATGCCCCACGATAGTTGAAAATCCATGAGCAAAATTACCCAACTCATGATATGGAGTTAGCTGCGGTAATCTTTGCATTAAATATTTGGAGGAATTATCTTTATGGTGAAAGGTGTAATATTTATACTGATCATAAAAGTTTAAAGTATATTTTCATAAAAAAAGGAGCTGAATATGCGTCAAAGAAGATGGTTGGAGCTGATTAAGGATTATGACTCCTCAATTCATTACCACCCTGGGAAAGAAAACAAGGTAGCAGGCGCATTAAGTCGACAAGACCATGCTAGCTTATCCATGATGAGGATCACAAAAGATCCAATATTAATGGATTTACAAAGGATGGATATTGGAATTATAATGGAAAGGAAAAAATATTATCTTTCTCAAATGAATGTTCAACCATCTATACACGTGAAGATTAAGGAGGCATAGAAAGAAGATGTAGAGTTACAAAAGAAGGTGAGAAATGTTCCTGAATTCAACCTTGATTGTGATGGGATAATAAGGTTCAGAAATCAGGTTTGTGTTCCTCCCATCCCAGAATTGATGATGGAGCTACTGGAAGAGGATCATAGTTCTTCATTTTCTATTCATCCTGGAAGTAAAAATATGTATAAGGACCTGAAAGAGTACTTCTGGTGGGATGGAATGAAAAGAGATGTTTCTGAATATGTCTCTTGATGCTTGGTTTGTCAGCAAGTTAAAGATGAGAGAAAAAAGTCCAAGGAGATGTTACAACCATTACCCATACCAGAATGGAAATGGGAAAACATCACTATGGACTTTGTCACTAGAATTCCTAAAACATCCAAAGGCAATAATGCTATCTAGGTTATAGTTGATCGTTTTACGAAGTCGACTCACTTCATTGCTATTAGAGAAGTTTTTTCTCTTGATCAGCTTGCCAGGATATATGTAAAGGAAGTTGTAAGATTGCATGGAGTACCACTTTCCATTATATCTGATCGGGATCTGAGGTTTATCTCGAAATTCTGGCGAAGTCTTCAGCATGCTCTAGATACAAAGTTGAGTTTCAGCACTGCTTACCATCCTTAGATAAACGATTAGTCTGAGAGGACAATTCAAACTCTAGAAGACATGTTGAGAGATTGCTCTATGGATTTCAAAGGTGGTTGGGATCAACACCTATCTTTGATGGAATTGTCTTATAATAATAGCTTTGAATCTAGTATTTAGATGGATCCTTATGAATCCATCTATGGAAAGAAATGCAGAACTCCAACTTGCTGAGATGAAGTTGGGGAAAGAAAGCTATTAGGACCTGATCTTGTTGATGAGATTACAGAAAAGGTCAGATTTATTCAACAACACATAAGAGCAGCTCAGAGTCGACAGAGAAGTTATGCCGACAACCGAAGAAAAGACCTAGAGTTTGAAGTGGGTGATAAAGTGTTCTTACGAATATCTCCTTGGAAGAGGTTCATGATATTTGGAAAGAAGGGAAAGTTGAGCCCTAGATATATCGGTCCTTCTGAAATTCTGGATCGTGTTGGGAAGGTTGCTTACCGATTGGCGCTTCCACCGAATCTATCTCAGGTTCACGATGTGTTCCATGTATCTCTCCTGAGAAAGTACATACATGATCCTTCACATGTACTCAGCTCAGAAGTTGTACCGCTGGAGCAAGATCTTTCTTATAAAGAACAACCGATAGAAATTCTGGATCATATCGAAAAAGTCATACGGAACAAGACCACTCGCTTGGTGAATGTTTTATGCAGGAACCACCAATTAGAAGAAGCTACATGAGAACTTGAGGATATGATGAGGGAGAGGTATCCTCATCTGTTTGTAATGAAGTGACGAATTTTGAGGGTGAAATTAATTTTAAGGGGGCTAGAATGTAACACCATGATATTTTATGAGAAATATTTTTTTATGTATTATTTTATATGCAACACCAAAGGAATCTTTCACAACACACAATACTGACTTGGCTTGCATTACACGCAATCACGACCTTCCTCGATAGCGTGTGTAGTACGCAATACCGGGTTTCACTAAACAATGATATATTATTATGGACTAGCCTTTATGAATAGTATTAACTACATTTTTAATTTTATAAAATTAGTATTCATCTTACACATTTTCTAGAACATGGTAAGAGAAGAAAATAAATGTTTCGGGTAAAATAAGTATTTTTCAAAAAATGCAGTTTTGCCGCGTTTTGATGGCGTACCCACATTAAATCTAGTTTTTGACATGTTTATAAGTTCAATTTGAAAAAATAAAATCCTTCTATGGAATCAGGATACAAAAATTTACTTTGGATATTTTATATTTTTTTTGATAACTTTCATATTTTGATGAATAGTAAAAATACGCTAATTTTTAATTAAAAACAACTTTTTCATTTAGATAATTTATATGGTTAAATTATAATATTGAATGGTTTTAAAGTATAAATATAATATATTTTTACCATTTAATATAATATATGTCATTATCATTAATTTCACATTGAATTCATAGGTAAAAACATTTCAATCTTTGGCAATGTTTTAACTTCTAAAACCCATTTTCTTAACAACAAGATTAATTTTAAATTAATTACTAAAACTTATGTGTTTTGAATTTTGAAAAATGGATTCCATATTTGGAATCAATGGGTCCAAATTATGTTAATAGGCTACTTTTTATTTTTGGGCATTATGAATAGTAACTACGATAAATTTTATTTACCATAGTTAACGGTAAATCGGGTAATTAAGGGTAAATATAAGATTATAAAATTACTCTAACACCTGAAAAAATCCTATTTTATGACTAAAAGTCGACCCATATCACCTAAGTGTCGGATTAGATTCATTTAATGGACTTTTGTCCATGAAAATAATTTAATTATTATTAAAACCAAAGAAAGTGACAACATGTCACTTTCTTAAATCTTATAAGTATAATAATTGTAATTTAGTGATAAAATTAATGAAACTTCAAACATGAATAGTCTCCAGAAATATAATACAATTATCTACATCATATTAATTTATTTATTATTTTTAGGGATTAAATAATTATCATTAATTATGACACAATAGTGATGCTGAAATTATTTTATTAATTAAAATATCAAATAAATGGTTTTAAAAATATTAAAATAAATATTATATGAACTATTTAATGTGATCCACTAATTTTATAGATACATAAGACATTTTATGAATCTATTAAAGCTTTTAGTTTGAACATATCTTTTGTAAATATTTTATTTAAATTCAAATAAATGAATAGTGTCAAAATTAACACTATTGTTATTTTATAAAAATAATATATTATAAAATTGTTTAAAAATCACAAAAATATTTAAAAATTATAAATTAAAATTTATATGGTCGAAAATGTCATAAAGTTTCAAATTATGGAAAATTCACAACACATATGGAATTATTTATAATAATTTAAAATTTATAGTATTATTACCAAAAATAAAATTAAATTGATAAATAAGGATAAATCAAGTTGATAATGTTTAAAATAAATTCCCAAAATGTATAAATTTTATTGTTTGATGATATTAAAACCCTATCGCATCTAATATTTGTATATGAGTCATTTTGAAAGTTTTTAAGTGGGATTGGGATTTAATATAAACTAATATTTCTTATATTTCCAAAGGTGCCCCTCTTCTCCCTTATAAAAGGGCACCTCCTCCCTCTCCTCCTCACACCAATTTGAGCCTTCCAGCTCATCCAAACCCTTCCCATTTCACATCCCCACTTCCCTAGAAACATGATAGAGGTCCTGGTATTCTTCAAAGACCAATTCTAGTGCCCTAAGAGGAGGTCTCAAAGAGGCGCTTCAAAGAAGAGGTAATGTCCATTACCGATTCTTTCAACTTTATTTCTTATTCTTCTTCTTCTTCGTCTTTAGTTGTTTCATTATTAAGTAATAACATAAGTATCACTCACATACTGATATGTTATTATAAGTATGAAACAACCCTATTTATCCATCTATCCATCCTAAGGAAAACAAAATCACCGCGCGTGCGTACGTACGGAATACCGTCTCCACACCGTGGTGTAATCTATTTTCCACCACCACCTTACTTGTATGGGTATAATGGTGTAAATAATTACTATATATTATTATTTTAAAGTGATATTGATTCTGAAATAGTATACATACACTCCAATACAATTCCACAATCATGGGAACGATATCATCACTCGTGCGTACGTACGGAATACCGTCTCCATGATGTGATGCGACTCGTTCTACATGATCTTCATTGCATAATTATTATATATATTAATTGAATAAATAAATATGATATATATTACACTAATACCATTCTGTAAATGAGGTGTCTATAACCTAAAAATAGTAATAATAATTTATTCGACAAAACACACATACGAACATAAAGCAATAAACACCTGAATAACAAGTAGCAATGAAATATTACTAATAATAAGCTAAGAATATGACCATATATGATATCATAAAAATAAGCATGATTCTGGAATAAGTCAATGAGATTATTTAAATCATTATACAGGAGGTTCAGACACTTATGAAGCAAATCAAACCTAAGGTAAGGTAAAATCTCACAATCTCATTTTTATCCGAGATTGTTTATACTTCAGAATTTACTGGGGTATATTTATCATCCACATCCTTGTTTCCTCAATATGTAATATTATTTCCATTCGGTGAGTTTTTAGTAAAATATATGAAAGGAATCTTTTGTCGTTTTTCGTACGAGGTACTTTTTGACTTTTCCGGCCAAAGTACGGGAAGAATGTTTTTTTAACTTATACGACATGAATGGATTTTTAGAACATTATTTCCATGAAGATTATTTTACAAGTTTTCAAGTTTATTTTTAATCAACTTATTTTAGTTCAAAATTATATGACATGTTAAGAAAAGAAAATGTTTTTGAAGTAGAAAAGATATTTTCCTCAAGAATGGAGTTCAAGTGTTTTATCAAAATTATTTTTCATCTAAGATAATATAGGGTTTTGTTTATATCCCTATTTTTACATTTATTTAATTATGTTATGATGGAATTATTTTTACGATATCCTTTTATGGATTATGTTATTATGACGTGATGTTTAAGAATCCCATTTTTATTACATGGGTTATGCTATGATGTATGATTCATGATTTTGTGGCACACATAAGAATGGTATCATTATGAGATGGGTGGGACCTATATCTCCCTCCAATGCATTAAGTAAAGATTTATATCTCATGGTATAGACATGGATGGAATGGCCTGTTAAACTGGTTCAGTGAAACAGTACTGAAACGAGGAGTGAACTCGGTTCAGAAAAGGACTTTGTCCACTAAGATAGTCTTCGCAATGAGTCTTGACTACTAAGAAATGATTTTCTATGATTATGTGTGTATTACACAAAGCTTCATGTTTTAAGTTATGATTATTGGAATTACTTTTCAATTCTATGATTTATCCCATGTTATGATCTCTTTTTCAGGAAAATATTTTCAAAATGTTATGTTCTTATAAATATGATATGTTTGATATTTCTTTTGTTTACCGTTACCAAGCATTTGAGCTCACCCTTTTGTTTTTTTCTTTTCCCAATGTCAGGAAGAAGGATATTAAGTAGGGTATGTTAAAAATGGACTCTAGATATGATGAAATAAATGAGAGACAATGTAGATGATTTATGAACCAGTTGTTTATGTTTCCCAGTTTCTAAAGACACTATACCTATACGGTCCCTTCATGGTTTTGTTATATGTTGTAAAAATTATGCTTCAATTTTGATGCAATAACCATGTATGTAAAGTATGGGTCGTTATAGTTGGTATCAGAGGAAAGGTATAGTCAACATTTGGAAACTAGGATGTGAAAGTATTAGTAAGAAACCTAAGGATATGTCTAAGCATAGAACAAAATCTTAGTGTTTTAGAAATGGCCATGAACAACCTATGATAAGAACTTAAGTGTGAAATTTTATTCTTGATTATGTGGTTTTCCTATTATAATTAGTGTTTCTCACACTATTCTTCTGGGTTTTAGTCAATGGCTGGAACTCGAAGGAACAGTCTTAATGTGGAATGCGACGGGCAATGCAATGATCGTCCCCCTGAGCAACCAAACGTTATTGGAGCTGGAATGAAAAATCTTGTAGCCATGCTCACAAAACTTTCTCAAGCTATGAATCATGCAGGACTTCCAAACGAGCAAAGGAAGGATCAACATTCTGTTGAATCCTTCATGAGGTAGCATCCACCTTCATTCAGTGGGTCTTCTGATCCATTAGTGGCTGAACAATGGATCAGTACCACTGAAAAGATATTTTCAGTTCTTTAATGTTCTGAGCATGATAAAGTCATCTTAGCAGTGTATCGATTGGAAGGTGATACTGATCAATGGTGGAATCTTATTAAGAATACGAGGCAAAGGGATGAAATTGAGTCCATGGAATGGGACGAGTTCAAGAACTTATTTTTCAATAAGTATTTCCCTCGTGTTCTTCGAACAAAGATGGAGAAGTAGTTTCTTGAACCGAAGCAAAAGGATGATGAATCCGTTGGTACCTACGAAGCAAATTTTACAATACTTGCAAGGTACACTTCCAGAATTATTATCCAACCTGAGAGTAAGATCGATCGATTCTTTAGTGGCTTAAAACCAAGTCTTCGAAGGGCGTTAGACATAAGGGACTTCAATAGCTAAGAGGAAATTGTTTGATGTGCTCTCAAGGTTGAGATAGAGATTGGTGTAACCCATCAGTCACATGGGTTTGACAAGAAGAGGAAAATGAAATTCAAAGGAAAATATAAAGACCACACTGAAAAGAATATGAGTTTTCCCTTATGCTCAAAGTGTGGAAAGAAACATGGAGGAAATTGTCTTAAGGGGACAAGCAAATGTTATAAGTGTGGAAAAGAAGGTCATCGGACAATTGAATGTCAAAATATTGGGAAGAAGATGTCTAATGATGCAATCAAAGGAAGGGATACACAGAATGAACCTACTACACTTCAATGTTTCAAGTGCAAGGAGATGGGGCATTATGCCAATCAATGCCCAAATCCAATGGTTGATGATGACGATCGACGTCAACAAAATATTAAGGCCAAAGACAAAGGAAAGTCACATGCAATTACTATCGGCGATGTGGAGTACGACAATGAAGTGGTGAGAGGTACACTTACCATCCACTCTA
Organism: Viscum album; assembly: GCA_963277665.1. Classification (NCBI taxonomy): domain Eukaryota; kingdom Viridiplantae; phylum Streptophyta; class Magnoliopsida; order Santalales; family Viscaceae; genus Viscum; species Viscum album. Next base: position 374,602,926 of record OY728158.1, on the reverse strand, counting down.
AAGTATAAAATGTTTTATTTGATTCTGTATCCACACACTCTTTTATTTCTGAAGAATTTTCTAAGGTTATCGCCATATTACCTCAACAATTAGATGTTGAGATGGCTGTGACAACTCCTAATGGCACAACGGTCGCATAAAAAGTTTACAATTCTTCTCCGATTGAAGTTTGTGGGAAAGTGCTTCCTGCAAATCTTGTGATCCTTCCTATAGCGGAATTTGATGTGATTCTTGGAATGGATTGGATATCATTATATGGAGCTCATATGAATTTCCAAAGAAGGGAAGTCACATTTTATTTTCCAGATCAATCTATGATCGTCTATCGATGCAAGGATGAACATAACCTTCCAGTGGAAATTTCTTCCATATTATGGCTCTTGATTCCACTAACTGAAGGTTATTTATCTCAAATGGTTGGAGAGAAACTCATGATTAATAATATGCCCATTACGTGGGAGTTTGATGATGTATTTCGGAAGGAATTCCCAGGTCTTCCACCAAATCGTGAAGTTGAGTTTTCAATAGAACTCATACCGGGTTCTTTGCCTATTTCAAAGACACCTTATAGAATGGCCCCAATTGAGTTGCATGAATTGAAGAAGCAACTCCAAGAGAATCTTGATAAAGGATTCATATGCCCTAGTGCATCACCTTGGGGAGCACCGGTTCTGTTTGTTAAGAAGAAAGATGGATCAATGAGACTCTGCATTGATTATAGCTAACTTAACAAGATCACTATCAAGAAAAAATATCCTCTCCCTTGCATTGATGACCTATTTGACCATCTATGCGGAGCTCAATACTTTTCCAAGATTGATCTTCGTTTAGGGTATCATCAATTAAGGGTCAAAAGGGAGAATATTCCAAAGACGGCTTTCCGTACAAGGTATGAACACTATGAATTTATAGTGATGCCAGTTGGTCTTACTAATGCCCCTGCTATCTTCATGGATCTGATGAATAGAGTCTTTAGAGACTATCTTGATCAGTTTGTGGTAGTCTTTATAGATGATATTCTTGTCTATTCAAAGAGCAAGGAAGAACATGAAGATCACTTGAGAATTGTATTAAATACCCTAATAAAGGAGAAGCTTTATGCCAAATTTACCAAGTGTGAATTTTGGATTCAAAAAGTTGCATTTTTGGGTAACATAATCTTAAAAGAGGGGATATCTATGGATCCAGCAAAAAAAGAGGTTATCAAAAGATGGTCCAGACCAACAACAGTAGCTGAGATCCGAAGTTTTCTTTGTTTGGCTGGATATTACTGATGTTTTGTGAAATATTTTTCAAGGTTATCTAACCCACTCACCAAGTTGACTTGAAAAGGAGTTAAGTTTGTTTGGACGGAGGAATGTGAAGAGAATTTCAAAGAGCTAAAAAGAAGGTTAGCCAGTGCAACTATGCTCACACTACCTTGCAGTGGAGAATGTTTTTTGATCTACAGTGATGCATCCGAGAAGGGACTGGGGTGTGTTCTCATGCAAAATGATATGGTGATAGCTTATGCCTCACGACAGTTGAAAATCCATGATAAAAATTACCCAACTCATGATTTGGAGTTAGCTACGGTAATCTTTGCATGAAATATTTGGAGGAATTATATTCATGGTGAAATGTGTGATATTTATACTGATCATAAAAGTTTAAAGTATATTTTCACACAAAAGGTGCTTAATATGCATCAAATAAGATGGTTGGAGCTGATTAAGGATTATGACTACTCAATTCATTACCACCCCGGGAAAGCAAATAGGGTAGCATACACATTAAGTCGACAAGACCATGCTAGCTTATCCATGATGAGGATAAAAAAGATCCAATATTTATGGACTTACAAAGGATGGATCTTGGAATTATAATGGAAAGGGAAAAATCTTATCTTTCTCAAATGAATTTTCTATCATCTATACATGTGAAGATTAAGGAGGTACAAAAAGAAGATGTAGAGTTACAAAAGAAGGTGAGAAATGTTCCTGAATTCAACCTTGATTGTGATGGGATAATAAGGTTCAGGAATCGGGTTTGTGTTCCTCCCATTCCAGAATTAAAGAATGAGATACTAGATGAGGCTCATAGTTCTTCATTTTCTATTCATCCTGGAAGTACAAAGATGTATAGGGACCTGAAAGAGTACTTCTGGTGGGATGGCATGAAAAGAGATGTTGCTAAATATGTCTCTCGATGCTTCGTTTGTTAGCAAGTTAAAGATGAGATACAAAAGTCTAAGGGGGTGTTACAACCATTACCCATACCAGAATGGAAATGGGAAACCATCACTATGGACTTTGTCACTGGACTTCCTAAAACATCCAAAGGCAATAATGAAATCAGTGTTATAGTTGATCGTCTTATGAAGTCGGCACACTTCATTGATATTAGAGAAGATTTTTCTCTTGATCTGCTTGCCAGGATATATGTAAAGGAAGTGGTAAGATTGCAGGGAGTACTTCTTTCCATTATATCTGATCGGGATCTGAGGTTTACCTCGAAATTTTGGCGAAGTCTTCAGCATGGTCTAGATACAGAGTTGAGTTTCAGCACTACTTACCATCCTCAGATAGACGGTCAGTCTGAGAGGAAGATTCAAACTCTAGAAGACATGTTGAGAGCTTTATCTATGGATTTCAAAGGTGGTTGGGATCAACACCTATATTTGGTGTAATTTTCTTATAATAATATCTTTCACTCCAGTATTCAGATGGATCCTTATGAATCCCTCTATGGAAAGAAATGCAGAACTCCAACTTGCTGGGATGAAGTTGAGGAAATAAAGCTATTAAGACCTGATCTTGTTGATGAGATGGCATAAAAGGTCAGATCTATTCAACAACACATAAGGGAAGCTCAGAGTCGACAGAGAATTTATGCCGACAACCAAAGAAAAGACCTAGAGTTTGAAGTTGATGATAAAGTGTTCTTATGAATATCTCCCTGGAAGAGGGTCATGAGATTTGGAAAGAAGGGAAAGTTGAGCCCTCGATATATCGGTCCTTTTGAAATTTTGGATCGTGTTGGGAAGGTGACTTACCAATTGGCACTTCCACCGAATCTATCTCAAGTTCACGATGTGTTCCATGTATCTCTCTTGAGAAAGTACATACCCGATCCTTCACATGTACTCAGCTCAGAAGTTGTACCACTGGAGCAAGATATTTCTTATGAAGAACAACCGATAGAGATTCTGGATCATAGCGAAAAATTCCTATGGAACAATACCACTCTCTTGGTGAAAGTTTTATGGAGGAACCACCAATTATAAGAAGCTACATGGGAACATGAGGATATGATGAGAGAGAGGTATCCTCATGTGTTTGTAATGAAGTAACGAATTTCGAGGACGAAATTCATTTTAAGGGGGGTAGAATGTAACATCCTGAGATTTTATGAGAAATATTTTTTATATCTTATGTTATCCGCAACACCAAACGAATCATTCACAGCACACAATACTGACTTGTCTTGCATTACACACAATCACGACCTTCCTCGACAGCGTGTGTAGTACGCAATACCGGGTTTAACTAAACAATGATATATTATTATGGTCTAGCCGTTATGAATAATATTAACTACATTTTTAATTTTATAACATTATTATTAATCTTACACATTTTCTAGAACATGGTCATAGAAAAAAATAATTTTTTCGGGTAAAATAAGTATTTTTAAAAAAATGCAGTTTTGACACCTTTTGATGGCGCACCCACATTAAATCTAGTTTTTAACATGTTTATAAGTTCAATTTGACAAAATAAAATTCTTTTTTGGAATCAAGATATAAAAATTTACTTTGGATAATTTTTTTATATTTTTCTGATAACTTTCATATTTTGATGAATAGTAAAAATACGCTAATTTTTAATTAAAATCAACTTTTTTCATTGAGATAATTTATATGGTTAAATTATATTATTGAATGGTTTTAAATTATAAATAGAATATATTTTTACCATTTAATATAATATATTTCACTATCATTAATTTCACATTGAATTCATAGGTAAAAACATTTCAATCTTTGGCAATGTTTTAACTTCTAAAACCCGTTTTCTTAACAACGAGATTAATTTTAAATTAATTAATGCAACTTATGTGTTTTTAATTTTGAAAAATGGATTCCATATTTGTAATCAGTGGGTCCAAATTATGTTAATAGGCTACTTTTTATTTTTGGGCATTATGAATAGTAACTACGGTAAATTTTATTTACCATAGTTAACGGTAAATCAGGTAATTAAGGGTAAATATAAGATTATAAAATTATCCTAACACCTGAAAAAATCCTATTGGATGACTAAAAGTCGACCCATGTCACCGAAGGGTTTTATTATATTCATTTAATGGACTTTTTTCCATGAAAATAATATAATTATTATTAAAACCAAAGAAAGTGACAACATGTCACTTTCTTAAATATTATAAGTATAATAATTTTAATTTAATGATAAACTTAATGAAACTTCGAACATAAATAGTATACAGAAAACTAATACAATTATCTACATCATATAAATTTATCTATAATTTTTAGGGATTAAATAATTATCATTAATTATGACACAATAGTGATGTTGAAATTATTGTATTAATTAAAATATCAAATAAATGGTTTTAAAAATATTAAAATAAATTTTATATGAACTATTTAATGTGCTCCACTAATTTTCTAGATACATAAGACATTTTTTGAATCTATTAAACCTTTTAGTTCAAACATATATTCTGTATATATTTTATTTAAATTCAAATAAATGAATAGTGTCAAAATTGACACTATTGTTATTTTATAAAAATAACATATTATAATTTTTTTTAAAATCACAAAAATATTTAAAAATTATAAATTAAATTTTTTATGGTCTAAAATATCATAAAGTGTCAAATTATTTAAAATTCACAACACATATATAATTATTTATAACAATTTAGAATTTAGAATATTATTACCACAAATAAAATTAAATTGATAAATAAGGATAAATCAAGTTGATAATGTTTAAAATAAATTCCTAAAAAGTGTAAATTTTATTGGTTGATGATATTACAACCCTATATAATATAATATTCGGATATGAGGCATTTTTGAAGTTTTTATGTGGGGTTGAGATTTAATATAAACTAATATTTCTTATATTTCCAAAGGTGCCCCTCTCCTCCCTTATAAAAGGGAACCTCCTCCCTCTCCTCCTCACACCAATTTGAGCCTTCATGCTCGGCCAAACCCTGCCCATTTCACTTCCCCACTTCCCTATAAACATCCTAGAGGTCTTGGTCTTCTTCAAAGACCAATTATAGTGCCCTAAGAGGGGGTCTCAAAGAGGCGCTTCGAAGAAGAGGTAATGTCCGTTAGCGATTCTTTGAACTTTATTTCTTCTTCTAATTAATATTATTTAGTTGTTTCATTATGAATTAATAACATCATTATCACTCACATAATTATATGTTATTATAAGTATGAAACAACCCTATTTCACCATCTATCCATCCTACGGAAAACGAAATCACCATGCGTGCATATGTACGGAATACCGTCTCCACGCCGTGGTGTAATCTATTTTCCACCACCACTTTACTTGGATGGGTATAATGGTGTAAATAATGACTATATATGATTATTGTCAAGTGATATTGATTATTAAATAGTATACATACACTCTAATACAATTACACTATCATGGGAATGATATCATCGCTCGTGCGTCCGTACGGAATATCGTCTCCACGATGTGATGTGACTCGTTCTACATGATCTTAATTGAATAATGATTATATAAATGAATTGAATGAATAAATATGATTTATTTTACACTAATAAAATTCTGGAAATGAGGTGTCTATAACCTAAAAAGAGGAATACGAATTTATTCGACAAAACACACATATGAACATAAAGCAATAAACACCCAAATAACAAGTAGCAATGAAATATTACTAATAAGAAGCTAAGAATATGACCATATATGATATAATAAAAATAAGTATGATTCTGGAATAAGTCAATGATATTATTTAAATAATTATACAGGAGGTTCATAAACTTACGAAGCAAATCAGACCTAAGGTAAGGGAAAATCTCACAATCTAATTTTTATCCGAGATTGTTTATACTTCAGAATTTACTGGGGAATATTTATCATCCAAATCCATGTTTCCTCAATATGTAATATTATTTTCATCCACCTACAATTTTTTAAATCCAATATTACCCTTTGGTGAGTATTTAGTAAAAGATATGAAAGGAATCTTTTGTCGTTTTTCGTACGAGGTACTTTTTGACTTTTCCGGCCAAAGTACGGGAAGAATGTTTTTTTAACTTATACGGCATGAATGGATTTTAAGAACATTATTTCCATGAAGCTTCCTTTACAATTTTTCATGTTTATTTTTAATCAACCTTTTTTAGTTCAAAATTATATGACATGTAAAGAAAGGAAAATGTTTTTGAAGTAGAAAGGATATTTTCCTCAAGAATGGAGTTCAGGTGTTTTATCAAAATTATTTTCCATCTAAGATAATATAGGGTTCTGTTTATATCCCTATTTTTACATTGATTTGATTATGTTATGATGTAATTATTTTTATGATATCCTTTTATGGATTATGTTATGATGACGTGATGTTTAATAATCCCATTTTTATTACATGGGTTATGCTATGATGTATGGTTTATGATTTTGTGGCACACATAAGAATGGTATAATTATGAGATGGGTGGGACCTATATCTCCCTCAAATGCATTGGGTAAAGATTTATATCTCATGATATAGACATGGCTGGAATGACAGGTTAAATTGGTTCAGTGAAACAGGACTGAAACGAGGAGTGAACTCGGTTCAGAAAAGGACTTTGTCCACTAAGATAGTCTTGTCAATGAGTCTTGACTACTAAGAAATGATTTTCTCTGATTATGTGTGTATGACACAAAGATTCATGTTTTATGTTATGATTATTGGAATTACTTTTCACTTCTATGATTTATCCCATGTTATGATCTCTTTTGCAGGATAATATTTTCAAAATGTTTTGTTCTTATAAATATGATATGTTTGATATTTCTTTTTTTACCCTTACTGAGCATTTGAGCTCACCCTTTTGTATGTTTTCTTTTCCCCAGGTCAGGAAGAAGGATATTAAGTAGGGTATGCCAAAAATGTACTATATATATGATGAAATAAATGGGAGACAACATAGATGATTTATGAACCAGTTGTTTATGTTTCCTAGTTTCTAAAGACACTATACTTATACGGTCCTTTAATGGTTTTGTTATATGTTGTAATAATTATGCTTAAATTTTGAAGTAATAAACATGTATGTAAAGTATGGTTCGTTATGTATACGAATATTATATTTTTAGAAATTTAATTTCATTTAGTAAACTATTTTTTGTTTTCAGTTATGAATTATGTCAATTTTGGACACTATTCCTACATGACTTCTTTTTAAAAAATCATAAAAAATGTATTCCTTCAAACCAAAGGCATTATCTAATCCATAATATGTCAAGGTAATCCAAAAAATTCTTGGATGGAATCAAAATGTTCAAATTAAATTTACTTTAATATTTATAAATTCATTTATTTGAATCTTTCATTAATGAGGTAATCACGACATCATAATTGTGTCATAAATATATATTTATCTAATGTATAAAAAATATAAATAAAATACCATGATGTAGTGATTTTTTAATCTTTATAATGACTATTTATATACATAGAGATCATTTATATATTCCTATATTAAAATCAATTTAGTAAAATATATATGTTTATGTTATAATTATCTTTACTTTTAATTAATTCTTATAAAATGTCATTTTCACATTCATGTGAATCCACAGGGTCCAAAAATCATCCCAACATTGACCATGGTTTTAAATATATCATCTAATAGTATTAGGACACGTTTTATGGTAGTTTTATACTATTAAATTATTATTTTTTACACTTATTTACCACATTTCCCCTTTAACAATGGTAAATAAAAATAATTACTAAAGTTACTATTCATCATGTCCAAAAATAAAAGGTACCTATTCAAAAAAATTGGACCTTATAATTTCAAATATAGAATCAATTTTTCAAAATTGAAAACAAAATAGTTGCAGTAATTAATTTAAAAATAATCATGTTGTTGAAATGAGAAAGGGAATTTTAAAAGTTAAAACATTATAATAGATGGAAATGTTTTTACCTATGAATTCAATGTAAAATTAATTATAATGAAATAAATTATATTAAATGTTAAAAATATATACTATATTTATACTTTAAAACCATTCAGGTTTATAATTTTACCATATAAATTATATCGATGAAAAAAGTTGTTTTTAATTAAAATTTAGCGATCTTTTACTATTCATCAAAACATTAATGTTATCTTAAATTTATCCAAAGTAAATTTTTATATCCTTCTTCAAAATAAATGTTTTATTTTTTCATATATAAATTATTAATGTGTCTATATCTTAATTCAAAATGGGTTCACTATTGAATTTTTTAAAAACCAACCTTTAAAATATAGGTTCTTATACATAAAATACTGTTTTATTCATACCCTCTCTCCAAAATATCCATTGGATGAATAAAAAAAATATTTTTTTACGTATATAACACATATATATCTCATTAATTTAATTACCAAAAGTAATTTAGTCAAAAAATAAAAATATCTAATTGATTTAAATTTTTCATAAATAATTAATAATCAATGAATTCATAACGCATTTTCATAAGTTAGTTATAATTATTCCCTCTAACTTAATGGATAGGCTATAATGGTAATTTTATATTAATGGAATATCATGGTTTCTTAATCACATGATTTCATGTAAAGTAATCTACTGAAGAATAATAAATATTTAAAGAAAATATTTCATAAAATCATCCAGGTGTTACAAATACTTAAGTTGGAAAAATAAAAATAAATTCCCCTATCATTTTATATATATACCCACCCATGATCCCATTTATATTCACTAAAAATACATTTAAAACATAATTACACTTATCTATCCTCTCTATAGTCCTCCCAAGGTTCCCAAAACTATAAATAATCCACTCGCAAGAATTTAGAGTCATACTATCAAGGTAAGTGTTCTTTTCCTTCTCATATTTATTCAAGTATATTCATTATATTATGCCCCTTATATTGATTTTATATAATTGGGATATGTTATTATATATAACCCTTACTATAATTATTAAAAATAAATAATTATACATCTATTTATATCTCATTAATCCCTCCCATGAACATTTATACACCCCAATTATGTTGTCAAATTTCATCATGATTTTTCATGCCAAACAATTGTGTAGTGAATACCCATACCCATTTCCTATCAAGGGTGTTCAAAATTATATAAATATAAATATTCAATGGGGACATGAATTTATTTATTCCACAATCTCTAATCATTTAATAAAATATGATGATGAATGATATATGTTGTTAGATCTATATGGCACACTTAAACATGAGAATTAAATGAATGTAACAGGTTCACCCGTATTTATATAGCACTAAAATTGATTGGGTAATTTTTAGAATAATAAGACATCATTTTGGGATTGATAGTAAACCTAATTATGTTATGGGAATTTTTCCATCATGATGTACTTGAAGTCAACCATGAAATATGTTTATGATGTTGTGTTTTAAGTTGTTGCCACATTTCCCTTGTTGACTTTATGATTATTATGCTATATCAGGTCTCACAATTCATGTTTATGATTTATAATATTTTTATGCACCATTTACATCCTTATTTTATAACATGTATTATTATCATATCTTTACACGATGTTTATTCCCTTACTAGGGTTTATATCTCACAACTTTCTTATGTATATACCCAAGTTATCCCATGCAGTTTTAAGTATGAACTTGTTAAGGGGTTCTTCAATAAATACGATGTATTACTTATTTTAAGTTATTATGTAATGTAAAAATTCCCAAAGACACTATAATTATCAATATTTCATATTTTATTAAGTTTAATTTTATGTAATAAGTCATGAATTAATGTTAAATAAAGAGTAGGGTTGGCTGGTTTACACAAATGGTGAATCTTGCATCCCCACTAATATTTCCACATGTATCAATACACTAGTGAAAAACTATATAAACCTCAATATCAAAATCGACATCATAGATTCATAAATTCATCTTACTCTCATGAAAAAATTTTCCACTAAATCCTAGACACCTTATCGCTTCAACACCATTTTCATTAAAAAATACAGCATATCATAGGACTATATATTTCAGAACTAATAAGAGTTTTTTATAGAAAAGTTAACCTTGCCTCCATCAATGAAAAAATAATTACTATCATTCTAAAAGTTCTGAAACCATCTCTGTTATCCAATTTTTGGCTAATAAGTATTTTAAATTCTACATACAAAATATTCTAAAATATTCTAGTAAACCACTTGTGCCTTGGGCTCCATTCCATTATCTCAAAAAACCAATGCACTTTCATCCCCAACAATATTATTTTTGGTATTAAAATTATTTACAATGAAACCATTCATTCCAAGAAAAAATAAAATATATAATAAAGGGTATCACATTCTAAAAACTAGACATGAAAAAAGCCTTCAATAGAGTGGAATGGCCCTTCATTGGGTTTGTAATGATCAAGACAGGAATCGTCTCTAGATGGGTCGATGTGGTTATTCAATGTGTCTCTTACATATCCATAAAAATACACATCAATGGTGGAATAAAACAAAGCTTATATACCCCTAGGGCCTTCCCCTAGTTTCTATCATTCCCCTTCCATGTTCATTTTAATGGATGATGTGTTTTATATTATAATTTCAAAATAAGTGAAGGATAAAGTTAGTCATGGGGTAAATGTCTGTCTTAGTGGACCTCAAATCTCTCACATATTCATTGTTGGTGATTTTATACTCTTTTCTAGGTCCAATTTTGAATAATTCAAGGATATATTTATTCTAATTTTCCTTTTTGACAATGTATTCAGCAAAGTGGTCAATATCTCTATGGAAATAACCTTTATCACTGGAATTCCCTCTTAAAGGAAGGTAACCTCCAACATGTGTTCTATATTTAGATGGTAAAAAAACCAAAAATATCTCATAATTCCTATGATATTTGGATGCTAAAAAAAAATTTATTATTAATAATCCCTGAAATATTGAAAAAAATACAAGGATATATTTTCAAAATGGTTTCCTATGCAGGAAAAAAAATATAATTATGGAACTCACATTTTCCATCTACTCCAATTTTATGATACTCATCATATTCCCCAAAATAATCATCGAACAAATAAATTCATGTCTCATCATCTTCTAGGTGGTTATGGGGATCATCAATAGGGTAAAGAATATTAACTAGGTAGAGATGGAAAAGATCTAGAAACCTAAACTTTATGGGGGAATGGGGTTTATGCATATGGGTATCTTCAATAACTCATCCTATTGGTTTTATTAGGCCCCCACCCTAGATTCTTATAGCTCAACTAGTGGGGTTTTAATGATGTCTTTATAATTGGGTATTTAAAATATAATTTGTGATGGATCATTTGTTATTTTTTGGAAATACCTGTGCTTAGTTGAAAATAATTGAAACAATGCATCTTACCCTACCCATGAAGGCCTAGAAGATCCCATTATCCATTATTTAATCAATTTGGCTCGTAATTGATGGTTCACAAAAAAATATTCTCCTAGATTAATGATATAGAGAGTAGTATTATCTAGAGATTCTCTATTTTGAGAGATATTTGTTTGTATCACCTCTTTTGGAGTAGGTAGAGAACATGAACCAATATTTTAAAATATTTTTATTCTCTATAAATTAGTGCACTAGTGTAGAAGGCTAGTGTTCATTGGAAAACGATTTATAAAATCATGATCCCACCCAAAGCATGGTATTATTTGTGGTAGTCCTATTTTGATAACCTGTCCCTTATATGGATTTCCTTTCATTTCACTATGAAAATTAGAACCCAATGTGTCAATATGAATGACCATGGATGAATCCAACATGAATTCTATCATTCATTATCCTATAACTAAGGACATATGGCATGCCTAAAATCCTATTGTTGATCACCTCTTAGAAATGGAACCCAGATTCACTTACCTTCTCAAAAATAGTCATAAAATCTTGTAGTTTTGGAACTAAGTGTCATTTACACATTGGTATAGATTATCTGGGTTCATAGTAATGGTGTTATCTTCAACTAGGTTTTAATAACATAAACCTCTTGGATTTATCTTCCTACCCAATGGTTATCTATGTAGATCCAAAATGAAAATCATCTTGACAAACCAGTGGTCATGCTTGATCCATGAAACAGGAACCCTACCATAATATGAATATTGAATGTTATTGTTGACACATCACTTTCATACGAATGCATCACCGGTTTTTGGGTAGTTTTTCCATGACACATCTGGTAGGATCACTGCTGTAATGCAACATTAATTCGGGGCATACTTCTCACTAGATGAGATGGAAGCACATGAAATCATAATTGTCATGGAATTCTCTATTAAGTGTGGGTGGGATTGAATCATCATTGAGTCACACTACCTCTCAATAATTAATGTTATCTCTTCATTAGAGGACTGGATATATTCATTTAGTCTATTAGTATTGAATAACCTTTGCTTGTAGCATTTCTTCTCATCTTGCTCCATCTTTTTTACCTAATGTAAGGGTAATATAGAGGCGCATCATTTGGATACCGAAATTCTTATAGAAGATCCTCATTTTTGTTTTTATTTTTTCCCTAGTTGGAAAAAATACCATAGCTTACATTAACTATGATGTCTTAATATATGACTCCTATTTTCTCCTAAAAAATGATGGTTAAGGTAGATATTGAAAAAATATGAAATCCTATATCAACCTTAGAGAAGAACTAGATTATAAACAGAAAATAAAATTGGAATACAAATATCATTGAAAATAATAATGAAATAATAATATTATATTGCAATATCATTTAAATTCAATATTCCCATAGAAAAAATTTTCATTGAAGAGATATTTACATTTAATTAAAAAAATTACAATCCAATATACAAAAAATGTATACCATGATTTTTTCAACAATCATACTACATAAAAAAGCTTGTCTCTATAATAAAACCAATGGTTTTTTTAATAAAAATACATAAAAAAATAAACTAATTATAATTTTTATTTAAAATACAATTGATAAATTATATTTATAATTACCAAATATATTAATTATTCCCCACCATTTTTTGTTGGTGGTATGAGTTGTGGGGAGGTAGGTCAGGTCGTTGGGTGAAGTACCCCAGATTTCCTCTTTATAGCGATTTTCTTTCTTACTTTGGGTTCTACAGTGGGGAATGAAATCGAAATATTACTCAATATAGTAATGATTTTATCAATTATTATATTAATCACATTATTATTGATTATACTTTTAATTTTATATTAATTATTCAATTAATTATTAATCATATTATGAATTATTAAATACATTTTTAGTTTTTAATCTATATAAATTATACAGTTTATAGATGATTATGTTAATGATATTATTAGCTATTAATTATTTTAAGTACATAAATAGTTATTAATAATTATATCATTAAACTAAAATGACATTTTTATATTTAGAACATGATCTTTGAGTCATATCTGGAACATCGTGTGTCAGATAAATGTGTGGTAGATTCTGACCCTTCTCAAATGAATTATGGATCATTAACAAAATTTTTAAATACAATATGAGCTAATTTACTTGGTTTTGACAATGTGACATGTCTTTTAAACTAAAATGACACTATAATATTTAAAACGTGTTAATAGAGTCATACTTTCCACATCATTTATCGAATTGATGTGTGGTCGAGTCCTATATTTCAAAAATATATTATAGATAGTTTTCCAAAATTTTGAAAATAATTGGAGATCATTTAATATATTTTGACAATGTGATGATCATTTTAAAATAAAATTACATGTTTATATTAAAAACACACACATTTATTCTTACTAACCACATCATGTGTTAGATTGATGTGTGGTTGATTCCTATAAATAAAAAATGATTTCTGGATCCTTTAAATAACATTTCAAAAATTGAAATTTGTTTTCTAATTTTTTACTATGTGATACATATTTTAACCTAAAAGTAAAATTTTATATTGAAACAACAATATTTGTGTTAAACTGAAAACATCATGTGTTAAATTGGTGTGAAGTCGATTCCTACACATAACAAATGAATAATGGATCATTTTATCAAATATTATAAATATTCTGAGCTCGTTATATCACTTTTGCCAATGTGACATATATTTTACTCTAGAATGAAACTATTAAATTGAAAACATGAACATAGATTCATAACAACTAATTCATGTGCTATATTAAAATGCTTATGGTTCTTATATGTCGCAAATTAATTAGGGATAATTATCATAAATCTTTAATAAATCTAATATCAATTACTAGGTTTTCATAATTCAAGATTTGTTTAAAACTAAAATGACACTTTTATATTGAAAACACACACTTTGGGTTTAATTGACCACATAATACATCATATTTTCATGTTGTAGATTCCTATACATCAAAAATAAATTATGGATCATCATCATAATTTTTTCAAAAAATTAGTGTTATTTTCTTGATTTGACTATGCGATCCATGTTTTAATCTAAAATTACACTTTTAAATTTAAAATACAAACATTGAGTCACACTGACCACATAATGTTTCATATTGATGAGTGGTCTATACCAGTATATCAAAAATATAATATAAATCATTTTTTGTAGGTTAAATATTATTATGATCATTTTTTTATTTTTCTTATCTATGTGATTTATGTTTTAAAACAAAATGAAACTTTAAAATTGAAAATGCACACTAAGTGTCATACTGACCACATCATGTATCAGATTGAAATGTGGTCAATTCTTGAATTTCAAAAATAAGTTATGGAATATTTTCATGATGTTAAAAAATAATCCAACTTCATTTCCTATTTTTTGTCTATGTAACACACATTTTAATCTAAAATGAAACTTTTTTGTTGTATTCACACACTTTGAGACATAAAGGCCATATCGTGTGTTGGATTGATCTGTGGTCAACTCCTATATAAAAAAATGAATTATGGATTGTTTTCGGGATGTTTTTAAAATAATATGAGGTTGTTTTCTAAAATTTCTCTATGTGAAAAATGTTTTAAACTAAAATGACGCTTTTATTTATTAAACATGCACCTTGAGTCATATCGACCACACTGTGAGTTAGATTTTCATGCAATTGATTTCTATAAAACAAGAATGAATTATTAATCTTTTTTTAAATGTTTGAAAACAATATGATATTTTTTACTGGTTCTGGCTATGAAACACATGTTTTAATCAATAATGACACTTTTATATTGAAAACATGCACTTTCATTAATATTGGACATATAATGTGTTCGATTAACAAGCATTTGATTCAAAAAATCACACATTAATTAGGGATAATTTTAATAAAATTGGAAAATAATTAGAGATTTTTTATTGTTTTGACATAGGTGATATGAGTTTTATCTAAAATAACACTTTATATTGAAAATACAAAATTAGAGTCTTAACAGCCACGTAGGGTTTCAGATTGATCAGTTGTCTATTTTTATATGTATCAAATGAAATTTTAATTGTTTTTCTAATGTTTGAGAAAAATATGATCCCATTTTATTGGTTCTGGTAGTGTGAAATGTTCTTTAAACTAAAACAAACAATTTATATTGAAAACACACACTCTGAATCATACCGACCACATCATGTGTCATATTTACATGAATATTTTTTTTTATATATCTCAAATGAATTGGAACCATTTTCCCAATTCTTTATGATAATATGAGACTTTATTATATCTTTTCTCTTTATGACATGTATTTAAAAAAAATGACACTTCAATATTGAAAACGTGCAATTTCAGTCATATCAATAACAACATGGGTTAGATTTATATGAGTTTAATTCATACACACAAAAAAATTAATTAATAATCATTTTCATAATGTTTTACAATAACATAATCTTTTTTTACTACTTTTGTTTGTGTGTCACATGTTTTTATCAAAAATTAAACTATTATTTTAAAAACACACACTTAGAGTTATATCATCTACAACCTGTGTTGTATTGATGTGCAATTAATTATTAAATACCAAAAATGAATTATGGTCCATTTTACAAAATATTCAAGATAATATCAACTCATTTACATAATTATGGCCATGTGTCATGCTTTATCATCTAATTTTATAATTGAAAATACACACTTTGAGTCATAAAAGACACATTATGTGTCATATGTAAATAAATTTAGTTCCTATATCTCACAAAATATTTTGGGAAAATTTTCCTTAGGATTGAAAACAATAAATGTTTTTTTCTTAGTTTTGCCTATGTGGTTCAGGTTTTAAACTAAAATTACACTATTATATTTATAACATGAATTTTTATTCATATTGTCCATATCATGTGTATTAATGAATTACTACAGATTCCTACATGTTATGTAACAACCCAAACATTCATTAATGAAAGTTCCTCTCGATCTAGTTAAATGTCTTATTATGGTGATATAAAATGTGAACATTATTGGTTTTATGTTTCTGGATTTTAAAATACTATTAATAATTGTGACCATTTATAACACAGTCTTTGAACAACGATCACATGATTAGTATAAATATAGGGCTTTAAAAAAAATACAATTTACACAGATAAAGGAAGCGATGGCCTCATCAAGTAGACTTTCATCATATGAATCCCATTTTTCAGAGCTCAGAAAATAGGTGGTGTAATTTGGATTCAATCTTGAACAAGCCCAAGCCGAGCTTGATCATTTTAAGCTTGAGTGGAACCGACTACGGAAGAAGTGGAAGTTAATAGAGATTACCACTTGAACGTTGTTATCCGTGCCACCCCAAGAGTCTGTCACCACCACACACCTTAACCTTTAGTATTATGTAGGTGTTATATGGGGTTATGTAACAATATCCTAGCACTATGACTATGAACATTATTTTTTATATAAATAATGTGCTTTGATTTTATTTTGTATATAGTTTTTAATGCACAAATAATATTTTTAGTTAATATTCAACTAAAAAATCTATTTTTATGAATTAATGGATTTTTAAATTAAATAATATTTTAATAAATTATTATTATTATTAAATTACTTTTTATTAGATATAAATGATCATATAATTTTATGAATTAAATTGTAATTTTTATTATGGTTTGAAAGCTGTTTTTGTCAAAACCCATGAATTTTAGATAAATGTTGGTTTTTATTTTAAAAGTAAAAATTCACATATTTAAAAAATTATTTAGATAAAATGAATATTATTTTTGGATTCAAGATGTCTAAATTTTCAAACGGTGAATTTTTCATAATTTTCACAGACAGTCAAATTTTTGGGTAAAAATTAAATACCGTTTAAATATATAAGGTGTTTTATGACAACATAATGACCCAATAGTGATGTAATAAAATAATATAAAAATTATTTTCGGCCAATATATGTTTTACCATTAAATTAATGTGATTTTTTGGTTTTTTGATTTATTTTACAAAGCTTTAGTGGACCCCTCAAGGCTTATAAAACATTTTGTCTTTTTAAATTTTTTTCCTTGAGGTTGTGACTCAGCTCCACATAAGACACCCTATTATTTTAAGACGTTAGGCCATTGGAATTATAAAATATTGTTTTCCACTCCCCTTTATAAAAAACCATGGGAAAAAACCATGGGCTGGTTTGTGGTTTTGGTTAGTTTAATGTGAGGTGTCCCAAACCTAAATAATAAAAAATTCCATCTCCTTTCCTATATAAACCCACCCATGCTCCCACTTAGTCTTCACTAAAAGAATTTGGAGTTCGACCAAAACCTTCCCTCATCACTCTATAATCCTCACAAGGTACCCCAAGCTCCCAAGAGGCCTCTCCCAAGCCTTTGGGATAACACTTCCAATTAAGGGATTTCTTCCTTTCTCATTTTTGTCAAATTTTCTCTTAGTTGTTATGAACTTTTGTTTTCAACTAAAAATGTTGGGGGTATGATTTCAAACCTCCCCCACAATTACCTCTTTATTTTTTGATGATGGGAGATCCCTTTATCTCTCTTTAATGCCTCCCATGTACACCCGTTACCATGCCGAAATCCTATGAGAGATTTCTCTCTTCTCTTTTACATCAAAGTATTTCTTTATTATTATGCATCTAAATTCCATTACATTTGTTGGTAAATGTATCTATGTGACCCCATTACTTCCCATTTCGTGTATATATGATGAGAAACCCAATTATATATTATAAAACATTTTCTTGAATCCTTATGTCACACCGTTATGCTGCCAAAATTGCACCGCATTTTTCTAAGCCAAGATCATTGTGTAGTGAATACCATACCCCTGTATCTATCAAAGGTATTCATTTTTATACACATATACATATTGAATGGTACTTTAATGTATTTATTACACATTACTTAATCATGTAATAACTTATGATGTTGATTGATTCCATGTTATATGATCTATGAGGCACACTTATGCATGAAATGAAATGTTTAAGAAGAGTGCACCCTAGTAGCACTCCAATGCATTGGGTAAAGTATTGTATCATGATACGTCATGTGCAATGGGTTTTGAATCATGATAATTCATGTAAAACAAGGGTTTACTCATTATTCATGTGAAATGGGGTTTTACTCATGCTCCAAGTGCAATGAGCCTTGGCTCATGCTAATTCAGTGTTAAGTGTTGTTACCACATTTACATGTTATGATTATCATGCTTTATCATGCCTTTATGTTCATGTTTTTCTTGTGATCCATTGATATTACTATTGACTAACATGTATTTTATCGTTCATGTTATTCCATGTTTATTCCCTTACTAGGCTTTATATCTCACGCTTTTTTATGCATGTCCTTAGGTTATCCCTTGCAATTCTATGTACGAGGGAATGTAGTGGTCATATAAAAGAAGTTTTCAAAAAAGAAGTTGTATTTCAAGTTTTAAGTTGTTATTTAATGATCCTAATCCCCAAATACACTAGACCTCTCTATATTCTATATTGTAACAAGTTAAGGTTTTATGTAATAAATAATGTAAAAGTATGAAATAAAGAGAAGGGTTGTTATAGTTGGTATCAGAGGATGGGTTTAGTTATTTTTGGGATTAGGATTAGAAAACCCTAGTGAAGCCTTAGAGACAAGATTAAGTATAATAAAAACATACCTATGTTTTATTGAGTATTGAGTAACTGCTTTATCAAACAAATACATCCCTATATGGATACGAGCAGGTAGAGGTTGCTCTGAAACAGATGTACCTAGGGGTGAAAACCCTGATAAGGAGTTTTGGGCATGACCCAGGTTATCCTGGTACACAACAATAGGCCTTGCTGCAATCTTGGTTACGACAACCCTGGGGGATTTTTATTGGTAAATTCATAATCTTAGTATGAACCATTATTAAGGGAATAAAAAAAATACCCCTAAGAATATATGTTGGAAAGTGGATCATGATTAGCATAGATTGAAGCCTGTAGATTCATAAGTTAAGGAAATAAAAGTTATTTATAAGTCATCAATTTTGTTATAGGATTCCCCTTTATGTTTTAACTATTTAGGATACTCATCCATATGTATATAATGGACAGAGTAGAACCAGAATCAAAAAGTGAAATGTAGGGTTATCTCCCATAGTTCTATGCATTCGTTTATATCTCAAAAGTTTAGTAGAACAATCCCAACACCACCAAAAATCATGTAAGTAAAGATGTTGGTGAGTATGGAAAATGGGGCAATCATTGTATCCCATGAATATAAATCCTCCCCTGTAATAATATGTGGATTGAATTTACCGATGAACCTCATAATACTCCCTATGGTGGAATTTGATGCAATTCTTGGCATGGATTGTCTTTCTTTATATAGATCCAACATAAATTGTCGTGAGAGGGAAATCACTCTCCATGTGGAGAATCGAACCCCGATTCTATACAAGTACAAGGAGGAAGATGAATCTTCTTTAGCTCCATCATCTCAAGCATGGATATTACTACCCTATGAGCATGTATATCTGTCTTAGATGATTGAGTCTGAGGAGGAAAATATCCTCTTGAAGACATGCCTATTGTGAGGGAATTCACTGAAGTGTTTCCCAAGGAATTGCCTGGTCTTCCTCCTAGAAGAGATGTTGAATTCTCAATTGATCTTATACCTGGGGTGTTGCCAATATAAAATACTCTATATAGAATGACTGTTGTGGATCTTGAGGAGCTGAAGAAACAACTACAGGAGAATCTAGAAAAAGGGTTTATATGACCAAGCGGATCACCATGAGGTGCACCCATCCTCTTTGTCAAGAAGAAAGATGGGTTAATGCGTATTTTCATTGATTATCGTGAGCTTAAAAAAATCACGATAAATAACAAGTATCCTCTCCCATGAATCGATGACTTATTCGATCAACTGCATGGAGCACAATACTTCTCCAATGTGGATTTTTATTTGGGATATTATCAAGTAAGGGTGAAAAAGGAAGATATCCCCAAGATTACTTTTTGTACAAGATATAGGCATAATGAATTCATAGTAATTCCTTTCGGACTCACTAATGTTCCAGCAATCTTCAAGGAATTGATGAATTGAGTATTTAGGAATTACCTAGAAAAATTTGTGGTAGTATTTATAGATGATTTTATGATATAATCTAAAACCAAGGAGGATCATGAGGAGCATCTAAGAACTATACTAGGGACCTTGTGAAAGGAGAATCTCTACGAAAAGTACAATAAGTGTGAGTTCTGGTTGAAGGAGGTATCATTATAGGGCCATATCATCACAAGCAATGGGATATCTGTGGATCCCTCCAAAATAGATGCAATTGAGGGATGGTCGAGGCCAACATTGGTAACAGATATCTGTAGATTCTTGGGGTTAGTAGGATATTATCAAAGATTTGTGGGAAATTTCTCATGATTTTCCAAACCTCTTACAAAGCTAACTCAGAAGGGAGTAAAGTTTTCCTGGTGTGATGAATACAAAGAAAGCTTCAAGGAGTTAAAAAGGAGGCTTATCACTACGCCCGTGCTCACTTTATCCACAAGTGGAGAACTTTTTGTGGTATTTAGTGATGCTTCAAAGAAGTTACTGGGGTGTGTGTTGATGCAAAATGAAAAATTCATTGCCTATGCTTCAAGGAAATTGAAAGTTCATGAGCATAATTATGCAATACATGATTTGGAGTTGGCTTCAGTGATCTTCGCTTTAAAAATTTGGTGGAATTATCTCTTTGGGGAGAAGTGTGAAATATATATGGACCAAAAAAGCC
Source organism: Viscum album (assembly GCA_963277665.1). Classification (NCBI taxonomy): domain Eukaryota; kingdom Viridiplantae; phylum Streptophyta; class Magnoliopsida; order Santalales; family Viscaceae; genus Viscum; species Viscum album. The sequence continues at coordinate 374,581,532 of OY728158.1, read as the reverse complement.
TCAAGTATATATTCACACAGAAATAGTTGAACATGTGACAACGAAGATGGTTATAAGTAATCAAAGACTATGAATACTCAATCCATTACCACTCTGGGAAAGAGAACAAGGTGGTATATGCTCTAAGTAGAAAGGACCCAGTGATCCTATCACTGATGAAAATTGAGAAGAATCCAATCTTCTTATATTTGATGAAGATGGACATAGGAATCATAAAGAAGGGAACATCATCAATCCTTTCACAAATAATTGCTCAACCATATTTTATAGAAAGGTTAAAGGATGATCAAAAGTATGATGTGGGAATTCAAAAGAAAGTGGAATCTATCAGAAGAATGAGATACTTGGAGTTCAATGTTAATGAAGAAGGAATTGTGAGATTTGGAAAAAGACTATGTGTTCCATCAAGTTCAGAGTTGAAGAAGACATGTTTGGATGATGCACATAGTTCAAATTTCTTTATTCACCCAGGAAACACAAAGACGTATTGAGATCTCTGAGAGCATTATTGGTGGGATAATATGAAGAAGGCGATCACTGAGTATACATGAAAGTGCCTGGTGTGTCATCAAGTGAAGGCAAAGATGCCGAAGTCTAAGGGGATGATACAACCATTTCCCATACCAGCATGGAAATGGGAGAACATCACCATGCAATTTGTCACCAGACATCTGAAGACATCCAAAGGAAATAATTCAATATAGTTTTTTGTGGACCATCTTAAAAATTCTTCACAATTTATTGCAATTCGAGAGGATTTATCATTAGATCAACTAGAACAGATATATATCAGGGAATCGGTAAGGCTCCATGGATTACCACTATCTATTATATTCGATTGAGATCTAAGATTCACCACTTTGTTTTGGAAGAGTCTTCAACATGCTCTGGAAACTGAAATGAACTTCAGTACAACCTATCATCTTTAAAATGATTTTTAGTCTGAGTGAACTATTCAGACACTGGAGGATATGTTAAGATCATGTTCTATGGACTTCAAGGGAGGGTAAGACCAACATCTTACACTGGTTGAATTCTCCTACAATAATAGTTTCCACTCGAGCATTCGAATGACACCTTATTAAGATATATATGAGAAGAGGTGCAGAACACCATCATACTGGGATTAAGTTGGGGAGTGTAAGCTGATAGGACCAGAAATGGTTGATGAAATGGTGGAGAAGGTGAAAACCATTCAGTAAAATGTCAAGGAAGCCCAGAGTCGGCAGAAGAGTTATGCAGATAACAGTCGATGAGACCTTAAGTTTAAAGTCAGATACATGGTATTTCTATGTATATCTCCATGGAAGAAGGTCATGAGGTTTGTAAATAAAGGAAAGTTAAGTCCTAGGTACATCATCCCCTTCAAGATTCTTGATTGTGTCGGGGCTGTGGCCAATCGACTAGCACTTCCACCTACAATGGCAAAAGTACATGATGTATTTCATGTATCCCTCTTAATTAAGTACATACCAAACCCTTCACATGTACTCTCTTCAGAGGTAGTACAACTAGGGGATGATCCTTCTTATGAGGAGAAACCAGTGATGATATTAGATCGTAGAGAAAAATTTATAGGAAATAAGACAATTCCCATCGTCAAGGTGTTGTGAAAAAACCACACGTTTAACAAAGAGATGTGGGGATCAGAGGAAGTGATGAAGCAAAGTTAAACACATCTGTTTTAGTGTGGGAAAAAGAAAATTTTGAGGCTGGAATTTCTTAAGGGGGAAAAGATTGTAATGACCCAAACATTCATTAATGAAAATTCCTCTTGATCTAATTAAATGTCTTATTATGGTGATATAAAATGAAAACATCATTGTTTTTATATTTTTAGATTTTAAAATACTATTATGAATTGTGACCATTGCTAATATAGTCGTTGAATAGCGATCACATGATTAGTATAAATATAGGGCATTAACAAATCCAATTTACTCAGAAAAAGGAATCAATGGCCTCATCTAGTAGACTTTCCCTACACGAATCCCATTTGTCAGGGCTCGAAAAAGAGGTGGTGCCATTTGGCTTCTCTCTTGACCAAGCCCAAGCTGAGCTTGAAGATATTAAGCTTGAGTAGAATCGACTATGAGAGAAGTGGATGTTAATAGAGATTACCATCCGAGAGATGTTATCCGAGCCACCCCAAGGGCCTATCACCATCGCACACCTTACCCTTCAGTCTTATGCGAGTGTTATAAGGGGTTATGTAAAAATACCCTAGCACTATGACTATGTACATTATTTTTTATAAATATTGTGCATTCATTTTATTTTGTAAATAGTTTTTAAAGCACAAATATTATTTTTAATTAATATTCAACTAAGAAATATTTTTTGACGAATTAATGGATTTTTGAATTAAATAATATTTTAATAAATTATTAATAATATTATTAAATTACTTTTTATTAAATATAAATGATCATATAATTTTATGAATGCAATAGTAATTTTTATTATGGTTTGAAAGCTGTTTTTGTCAAAACCTATGAAATTTTGATAAAGGTCAGTTTTTATTTTAAAAGTAAATATTCACATATTGAGAAAATTATTTAGATAAAATGAATATTATTTTTGGAATCAGGAAATTGAAATTATGCAACGGTGAAATTTTCATAATTTTCTTGGATAGTCAAATTTTTGGGTAAAAATTAAATACCATTTAAATATATAATGTGTTTTATGATATCATAATGAACCAATAGTGATGTAATAAAAAAATAGAAACATTATTTTATGAAAATATATGTTTTACCATTAAAATAATGTGATTTTGGATTTGTTTGATTTATTTTACAAAGCTTTGGTGGACCCCTCAAGGCTTATAAAACATTTGGTCGTTTTAAATTGTTTTCCTTGAGAGTGTGACTCATCTCCACATAAGCCACCCTATTATTTTAAGAAGTTAGGCCAATTTAATTGTAAATTTTTTTTCCAATCCCCTTTGGCAAAAACCATGGGCAAAAAGCATGGTCTGGTTTGTGGTTTTGATTAGTTTAATGTGAGGTGTCCCAAACCTAAATAATAACGGATTCCCTCTTCTTTAATATATAAACTCACCCAATATCCCACTTACTCTTCACTAAAATACTTTGGAGTTAGACCAATCCCTGACCTACTCTTTCTATAATCCCCCCATGGTTCCCCAAGCTCTCAATAATGCCTCTCTCAAGACACCCCAAGTCTTTAGGATCACACTTCCAAGTAAGGGATTTCTTCCTTTCTCATTTTTGTCAAATTTTATTTAAGTTGTTATGACATTTTATTTTCAATTAAAAATGTTGGGGTCATAATGCCACACCTCCCCCATACTTCACTCTTTATGTTTTGATGATGAGATACCCATTTCTCTCTTATTAATGCCTCCCATGTACACCCATTACCATGTCGAAATCCCGTGAGGGATTTATCTCTCCTCTTTTACATCCAAGTAATTATTTTGTATTATGAATCTAAATTCTATTAAGTTTGTTGGGAAATGTATCTATATGACCCCATTAATGCCCATTTCATGTACATATTATGATAAACCCATTTCGATCACATCAACCATTTTATTGAATCGTTATGTCACGTCGTTATGCTGCCAAAATTGCACCGCATTTTTCCAAGCCAAGATCATTGTGTAGGGAATACCGTACCCATGTCTCTATCAAGGGTATTCACCTTTATGCACATATACATATTGAATGGTAAATTCATGTATTTATTCCACATTACTTAATTGTGGAATAACTTATTATGTTGATTGATTCCATGTTATATGATCCATGTGGCACACTTATGCATGAAATGAAATGTTTAAGAAAGATGTGACCTAATAGTGATCCAATGCATTAGGTAAAGTATAGTATCATGATACGTCATGTGAAATGGGTTTTGACAAATGCTAATTTTAGTGCAATGAGGGTTTACTCGTGCTTCTTGTGCAATGAGGGTTTACTCATGCCCCATGTGAAATGAGCCTTGGCTCATGCTAATTCCATGTTAAGTATTGATGCCACATTTCCATGTTATGATTATCATGATTTATCATAACTTTATGTTCATGTTTCTATTGTGATCCATTGATATGCCTCTTTTCTAACATGTATTTTATCCCTCATGTTATTCCATGTTTATTCTCTTACTGGGATTTATAGCTCACCCTTTTTTATGCATGTCCTCCAGCTATCCCATCCAATGCTAAGTACGAGGGAATGTAGTGGTCATGTAAAGGAAGTTTTAAATAAATATTTTGTATTTCATGTTTTAAGTTGTTATGTAATGATCCTAATCCCCAAAGACACTCTACCTATCGATATTATATGTTGTAAAAAGTGAAAGTTTTATGTAATAAATCATGTTTAAGTGTGAAATAATGAGCTGGGTTGTTATATGTTACCTAGGAATAATGGGTCATGTTCCTATGTTTTGAAAAATAATTAATGTTTATTTTCTTGGTTTTGGCTATGTGATGTGAGTTTTAAAATATAATTAAACTTTTATATTGAAAACATGAACATTATATCTTACCGACAACATCATGTGTGAAATTGACATGGTGTCGATTCCTACATGTAATGAATGAAATCTGTATAGTTTTTATAATATTTGAGACCATTATGATCTTCAATTCTTGATTTTGTCTATGTGATGAGCACATCTTGTTTTCCCCGTTTCAGCTATGTTACATGCATTTTAAACTAAAATGAAACTTTTTTATTGAAAACACAAACATAGAGTCATACTGATCATATCATGTGGTAGATTAATGTGATGTCAATTTTTATTCATCACAAATGAATTAGGGATCATTTTATTTTAATTTTTGAAAACATGATAAGATCATTTTTTTAGTTTGAAATAGGTTTTAAAGTAAAATGAAACATTTAAAATAAAACACACACTTGGAGTCATACAATCTAGATCATGTGTGAGATTGATATGAATTCCATTATTACATTCCAAAAATAATTTATGTATCATTTTCCTAAATATTAAAGATAATATGATCTCATTTACTCACTTTTGGCTATGTGGCAAGTGTTTTAAACTAATTTAACACATCAAAAGATGCTCTTTGACTAAAATCAGACAGACTGTGTTTCAAATTTACACGCATAAATTTGATATACATAGAAAATGTTTCTTGGATAATTTAATTAATTATTGAAAACAATAAGAGGTCATTTTTATGGTTTTGACTATGTGGTGTGCATTTTAAACTAAGAAAACACTTTTATAAATAATAAAATAACTTTCAATCATATTTTCCTAATCATGTTTCAGTTTGATGTGTGGTCTATTCCTACAAGTGACATATTAATTATAGATAACTTTTAATGTTTTAAAATAATTTGAGCTCATTTTATCCATTTTGTCTAAGTTTCATGTGTTGTAATCTAAAATGATAATTTTATAATAAAATCTTATACATTGATTCATATCGGCTACATAATGTGTTGGATTGATTTGTGTTCAATTTATACGCACCAATAAAAAATTATATATCAATATCTTAAATTAGTAAGTCAATTAAATCTTTTTATCTTTTTTTTGGATATGTGATGAATTTTCTGAACTAAAATTAAAATTTTATTGTAAAAACACACACTATGTTTCGTATAATCCATGTCATGTATCAGTTTGATGTACTATCATATCCTATATATCAATAATGAATTATAAATTTTTGGGGTAATGTTTGAAAAAAATAGGATCTTTTTTACATAATTATTAAAATGTGACTTGCGTTTTAAACTAAAATTATATATTAATATTAACATCAAGATATTTGAGTCATTATAGTTATATTGTGAGTTAAATTGACATATGGTTGGCTTCTACACATAAAAAACGTATTTTGGATTATTTTTTGAATGTTTTAGGACAATCATTGTTAGTTTTCTCAGTTATAGATATGCGTTGTTTGTTTTAGAGTAAAGAGACACTTTTCATGAGAATACATGAACATTGAGTCATACAAATGACATCATGTGTCAGATTGATGTAAAATAGATTCCAAGACATCACACAAGTATTATGGATCTGTGTCTTAATGTTTGAAAATAGTTTGAGATCATTTTATTGATATTGATAATGTGATGGTTATTTTATACTAAAATGGAAAATTTATATTAAAAACATGCACATTGAGTCATAATGACAAAATCATGTTCCATATTGATATAAAAACATTTCTTACAAATCCAAAATAAATTTAGGGCTATTATCTAGAATTTTATAATTAAACTGAACTAATTTTCTCAGTTTTGACAATGTGAAGTGTGTTTTAAACTAAATTTGGAGTTTTATATTAAAAACATGAACATTGATTCTTAATATCCACATAATATTTTTTATTGGGACTACTTGAAATGGGATATAAGCTAACAAATATATACCCATGGTTTAGAAAAACCCTGGGTATATATCATTTCATTGAACCTATACACACAGGTTTATAAAAAACCATGGGTATGAAATAATGATGTAGATGCTCAATTTACAAGAGGGGGGGGTGAATTGTATACTTTAAAAATTTCCTTAAACAAGGAAAGATCTAAGTTTAACAAAGTTAAACTAATCAAATTCACAACACCTTTAACACCAATCTGAGAATTGGAACAAGGTATGAAGTTACAAACTTCTAGTTCTATGAACTTGCTTAAATCTGAAAAGTGATTCCAAAAACAGGTTCTAGAAATATGGATCTGGAAATTGAAACTGAATCAAAGTTTACAATATGAGATTCTAGCTTAAAGCGTATATAATCTAAATAAATCATATTACAAGTGTAAGGAAATATAAGAAGATTATACTTTCCTTACAATACAATATGCAGCGGAAAAACAAGTAGTACAACTACAAGTAACAAGATATAAATCTTTTAACCCAAAGAGAAGGGTATCCAACAACCTTGGATAAAGGTCCCTTGATTTATACTTTCAAGCAAGTCTGTCTTACCCACACCAAGGTAAACCCTCAATACGAAGATCAGAGTCTCTATCTTGTTATCCCCGCAAGACCTCAACTTCAAGGTTGTTGGAACCTCTGTCTTCCTCAGCAAGGAAGCCCTCGAACTTCAAGGTAGTCGACACCTCTATCTTCCTATCCTCAGAAGACCTCGAATGTAATCACCAACATTCGAAGTCGCACGAAGAAATCTGAACGAGATGTTCAGTATGCACAAAGCAAGAAAAGATTCTCTCTCTAGAAATCACCTTAACAGCGTGTGGTCTCTAGAGTGATCAACTTGTTATTGAGCTCTTTCAAATGAGCTTCTATTTATAGGCTCGGTTGGAACGATCAGATCACTCCTCCAACGGTCATATTTTCCTTGAATATCGGAGGGACCTATACACGTGTCACTAAACCAACAGTTAATTAGAAACAGAATGGACAAAATCGTTTTATAACAAAACATGTGTAACTGAAAGCACGACATCGTTTTACAATGAAACAAGTGTAAGCATAAGAAAAACTAGAATTCAGAATGTAAGTAAATAAAAGTTCGGAGTCTAACCAAAATGGAATTTAGAGTCTATGTTAAAAAATGTTTGGATTCTGTTTTATAGGAATTCAGAACCTAAAATCTGTAGAAGTCCGGAGTCTGAATTTCTAAGGAAATTCAGAGTCTGGTTTCACTAGAGTTCAGAATCTGAACTTGCAGAGTTCGAAGTCGAACTAGTAAAATTTTGGAGTCAAACATCATAAGAGTTTGGAGTTGAACTTATGAAAGTTCGGAGTCAAACTTCATAAGAGTTCAGAGTCGAACTCATGAAAGTTCAGAGTCAAACTTCATAAGAGTTTGGAGTCGAACTCATGAAAGTTCGGAGTCGAACTTCATAAGAGTTCAGAGTCGAACTCATGAAAGTTCAGATTCAAACTTAATAAGAGTTCGAAGTCGAACTCATGGAAGTTCGGAGTCGAACTTTATAAGAGTTCGGAGTCGAACTCACGAAAGTTCGGAGTCGAAATTCATAAGAGTTAAGAGTCGAACTCATGAAAGTTTGTATCTAGAATTCAGAGTGGAACTTCATTAAAGTTCACATCCAGAATTCGGAGTGGAACTTCATTACAGTTCACATCCAGAATTCGGAGTGGAACTTCATTAGAGTTCACATCCAGAATTCAGATCCTAAAAACAAAATACTCTAATTGTTGACATTATATGATTCCGGGGTTTTGGGTATGAATCAGGTTTTCATACTTAAGAAAAATATTGATCGTATAAGAAAATCTAGTTTAGGGTAAATTTCCTTAAAGAAGAAAATTTTCTTTATGGAGGTGAAATATATATTTTCTTAAGTATAAGGTGTTTGTGATTTTCAAAACAAGAAGGAATGGAAAATTCATATGGAAAACCTTATTGATTCAACAATCTCCCCCTTTTTGGAAAGCACAAACATCCCAACGAAAAAGAATATAAGGACTTTGAAAATTTTCATTATACTTTGAAATTAAAACTTATCTCCCTTTGTTCATGGATGAAAGTGAATAAAACTAAATCCCCCTTAGGCATTGAAACTCTAAGGATTGTATTCTGAATTTCAAGAGTGGAGTTTTCATTATCATGGAAATGAAAAACTTCGTAGTGAGAAAATCCCCCTTACTTTAAGGATATTTCACTTAGAAAATTTTTCTCTTCATTTTTCATTTTCCTTTCTCCCCCTTAGGAGTAGTTTTTTTCCTTCTCCCCCTTTGTGATTTTCAAAAAGAATTTAAGGGAATGGAAAATAAAATAGGGTACCTGAAACATTAGTATCTAACAAGATACAACCAACCAAATTTTCATTAGAGTTTAGAAAATTTTACAAAGAAATAAAAATACAACAAAAGGATCGGAGTGAGTTCATTTGTCTTCCTTTTTCTTCGGTATCAGCTTCTTTAACAAGGTTTTGAAATTCTTCAAGTCTCTTTGGTCTTCCTCAACTTTCCTCTCCGATGATTTTACCTTTTCTTCTTGGGATTTTAAAGCTTCTACCTGAGCCTCCATGGCTTCTTTCTGCATCTTTATTAATTCATCTTGATTTTCCAGCTTCTCCTTAAACTCAATCCGGAAGTCTCTTTCACTTTTCCAGTTCTGAGATACTGAATTAAGCTTCCCATTTAGGTCTCTGACCTATTGATTTTGAGTGCTTTTCTCAATGATCAGCTCTACCTGAAGATTCTTGATCTTTCTATCCTCAGTTTCAAAAGAATCTTTCACCTCATTCTGAAAATTATCATAATCATCCATGTCTTCTTCAACTTTCTTAGATCACAGTGTTATTTTGCAGCAATATTTTCTATGCACATCATAATTTATAAGAAAACTTTTGTTGTCGGCCTCAATCTTTATACACTTATCTATGACCATGGATAAGGAATCCAATTTCTGATTCATAATCTGTTGCAGCATCTGGCATCAGGAATCTATATTTGGAAAAATAGGAATGGTATCCACCAAATTTTTCAGAGATTCAACCAAAAAATCAGACCCATGAGCTGATGACTGTGAATCAGATAATTTTCTTGGAGATAGATCTTCCTCAAATTGCACTAGCTTTCTTTTAGAAGATCCACCAACCTGCTTCTTCCTAAAAATATCTTTTGTTGGTGTATCCATCAGGACTTTCTTCCCCTTGTAAGCTTTCATAATGGGTTCCTCATTAGGATATTCTTCCTCAGATTGAGAAACTTGAATAATCTAATCTTCATCTTTTTTCTTCTTTTCTAATCCTTCCTCTTGAAAATCCTTCTCATAGGATTCTTCCTCATCACACAAAACATTTTTTTATTCTTGCTGTTTCTTATCATCACCCTTAATATCTTCCTCAACTCCCTTTCCTGGATTAACTAATTTCACAGATTCTGCCTTATATTGATAATCCTCTACTTGCTTGATCAAGGCATCCAAATCTTCAATTCCCTCTTCTTCTTATTCTTCTTCTTCAACCTCTTCCTCTACTTCTTCCTCAGATTCTTGTTTTTATACTTCATCAACAACATCTTCACCCTTAGACTTTTCCGGAGTGATATAGTTCTTAGCTGGAGTTTCTGGTAAGGAAGGTTCTGTAAGGAAAGTTTCTGGAACCAGAATCTTCTCAGAAGCTATTGCAGTGTCTCTCAAAAGAGATTGCACCAGTTCAGCTTCAGACAACTTCTTTTTCATCTACTTTTCCTTTTCCTACTTTTCTAATTCATCTACAGCTCTCTCTTTTAAGGCCTTAGCCTCTACAGGGTCCAATCCGAACTGTGGATCCCCTACTTTCCTCTTCTCCTTGTCTTCCCTCCACTTGGATTACACTTCCTCTATATTTGTTTTCTACTTCTTCGGTTTGGGGGGAGCAGACTGAGTTTCCTTATACTTGGGATTTTCTTCATCAGCAACCACTTCCTTAATATTTCTCTTCTTCCTTGCCTTTTTGGATGGTTCCGGAGTCTGTGTATCTTTCTGAGCTACCTCAACCTCTTCCACAGATAGAGGGTAAAATTCTCTGGATTCACTAGAAAAGCCCATCTTCATCCTCTTCAAGGTATCATTACTTACCAACATAAGCTTATAATTCCAAACTCTTTATTTTCATGCAACCTTGAAGGATTATAAGCACCAAACTATCAACTTAGATAGTAAGGCAGAGTACATAATTATTTGATCTCTCAAGTTCCCTTCTTTGATGTTCTTGATCGTAATCAAGACATGCCTCATCAAATTTATCTTTCTTAGATTTACCAAGAAATCTAAGACATAGATATCACTTTTCTTCAGATTATCCTTGTCGCCTCTTCTTGGTAAGAGAAAACCTTGTACCCAGAGTTGTAGAATATTATTTTTCAGAGTGAGATGAGAAATCTTAGCAGTCATAGAATCCTTAATTCCAAGACATTTTAAATCCTTCACATGTTGAAACTTCCTTGCTCATCTGGAATCTTATGTGAGAAAAACTCAGCTTCCCCTTCATAGGATAACCAACCAAGATCGCAACCTTGGTGTAAGATAACTTGTAAGTCTTCCTATAAGACTTGAATGAAAACCAGTCTCTACCATCATCCATCTAGAAGGAAACAGACTCATAGAACTCAATCAGCAAATCAGTGTAAAATAGATCCTATTTCTCTGACCTGTACAAGCATACATCTTCCCAACTATTCAATATGATATTCTTGGTTATAATAGAATCAAGTTTGTAAAAATCAGAATGAACCAACCTTTCCTTGGAGACTAACCATTTTGAGATTGGCTTTATAGTTGACATATCTTGATATGTTGCTTCAACAGGCATTCAGAACAGAGAGATATGAAAGATTCGGAATGGCTTTGCAATGTTTGGAACCGGTCTTAAGAAAAGTAGCAGGGCTTTGAGACACGAAAGCTTTGAAAAACCGATGTGGGAAGAGTCTTGGGGTGCCCTTTATATAGGCGATGCATGTGACCTTTGGTCTTCCAAAAACCATCTAACGGTTGAATTTTTTTTTTTGATCTGACGGTTGAGAAAAATCCCGCAAGGAAAACTTGACTCCGATCTTTTGAGGTTTTAAGAAAAACATTCGGATTTAAGGAAAACTAGAATCCAAATTATTTTAATAATTAGGAAAATACCAGCAAGAAAAATATGATTACAAAAATTTAAGTAATGAAATCATACCTTTCGGATTGACTAGAAAAATTGTTGGTAATTGGTAATATTCTTCTTGAAGAAATTAATTTTAAAAAAAACTCATTACGAAAGTTCTAGTACGAAAATATCATTAAGAAAGTTCCAGTACGAAAATTCTCATTATGAATGTTCCAGTATGGAAATTCTCATTACGAAAGTTCCAGTACAAAAATTCTCATTACGAAAGTTCTAGTACGAAAATTCTCATTACAAAAGTTCTAGTACGAAAATCTCATTAAGAAAGTTCCAGTATGAAAATTCTCATTACGAAAGTTACAGTACGAAAATTCTCATTACTAAAGTTCCAGTATGAAAATTCTCATTATGAAAATTTTAGTACGAAAATTCTCATTACGGAAAGTTCCCATTCCAAGGATTTCCATTCCGAGAATTTCCAAAAACTTGTAACGAAAAATTTTAGTTACAAAAGAAGAAAAAAAAAACTGTCAACGAAAATTTTGCTGAAACTAGCACAGAAATGTACTCCCCTTATGAAAAGGAGTTTATTACTGTAAGGAGAATTGTTCAACAGGTAGTTAAAGAAGAAGGATTACCTTATGGTTATCATTCATAACTTCTGTTTAATGTATTCAAATCTATCATAGGGTAAAGATTTTGTGAAAATATCAGCAATTTGATCTTGCATTCCGATAAACTGAAGAATGATATCTCCTTTAAGTGTGTGATCCCTAAGAAAGTGATGCCTAATAACTATGTGATTTGCATGTGAATGATGTGAAGGGTTTTTACTAAGGGCAATGAAACTTGTTTTATCACACAAAATTTGAGTCTTTGTAAAAATCAAGCCATAGTCTGTGAGTTTGTGTTGCATCCAAAACAATTGAGCACAACAACTTCCAGCTGCTACATATTCTGCTTCAGTAGTGGAGAGGTCTACTGAGTGTTGCTTCTTGCATGACCAAGAAACTAATGAATCTCCTAAGAAATGACAAGTTCCAGATGTACTCTTTCTATCCATTCTACATCCACCAAAGTCCGTATCTGAAAATATTTTTAAAACAAAATTATTTCCAGAAGTATAAAATAATCCTAGATCCATGGTTCCCTTTAAGTAGCGAAAAATTCTTTTTACCGACTTTAAGTGAGATTCCATAGTATTGGATTGATATCTCGCACATAAGCATAATGAAAACATCAATTCTGGTCGACTAGCTGTCAAGTATAGTAGGCTTCCTATCATACCTCTAAAAGATGTTTGATCTACTGGTTTCCCAGCTTCATCAATATCTAAAGAGTTTGAGGTACCGATGGGAGTACTTATACTCTTAGTGTTGTCATATACATACTTTTTAAGAAGATATTTAATATAATTATATTGAGATATATAGCTTCCTTCTGGTTTTTGAGAAACTTGAAAACCAAGGGAAAAAGTTAACTCACCCATCATACTCATTTCAAACTCAGATTTCATTAGACTTGTAAAAGAATCAGTTAAAGATTGCTGAGTTGAACCAAATATAATGTCATCAACTTAAATTGGAACTATCAAAAAAAATTTCTTATCCCTTTTTATAAAAAGGGTTGGATCTGCATATCCCTTAACATAGTTATTTTGAAGCAAAAATCCTGTAAGTCTATCATACCAGGCTCGTGGGGCTTATTTAAGGCCATACAAAGCTTTGGTATGTCTAAAAATATGATCAGGATATTTTGTGTCTTCAAAACCAAGAGGTTGTTCAAAAAAAACTTTCTCTTGAACATAACCATTAAGGAAAGCACATTTTACATCCATTTTAAAAAGTTTAAAATTGAAGAATGCTGCAAAGGAAAGTAAAATACGAATAGTTCAAGTCTAGCTACTGGAGAATAGGTTTCTTCATAGTCTATTCCCTCTTGCTGATTATAGCCTTTAACAACTAGTCTAGATTTATTTCTTACAATGACTCCATTTTCATCACACTTGTTTCTGAAGTCCCACTTTACTCTAATAACAGAGGTTTCCTTAGGTCTTTTAACCAAGATCCAGACTTTATTCCTTTCAAATTCATTTAGTTCATCTTGCATAGCTTTAATCCAATCATCATCACCTAAAGCTTCATCAGTGCTTTTTAGTTCTAATTGGGAAAGTAATGATAGATGTTCTACTTGATTTCTTAAGGAACTTATAGTCCTTATAGGTTTATTTACATCACCAATGATACCGTCACTGGGATGATTCTTAAGGAATACTTGGTTGGGGTTTTGTAAAACCTGTTCATCAACATAGGGTAAAAAGTCTTCTGGTGTAAATGTTTCAGAAGCATCTTCTTGAACATTTTCCTTTTCATAATGATCTTATATCAAAGGTTGATAATCAGTTTTTGAAAACACATCTGAGGATGTAGGTTGGGATAGTTTAAGAAAAAAAGAATCAGATTCATCAAATTTTACATGCACAGTTTCCTCAACAGTACAAGTGTTTTTATTGAGAACTCTATAAGTCTTAGAAGTTGTGGAGTAGCCTAAGAAAATTCATTCATCCGATTTTGGTGAAAATTTGTGAAGATTATCTTTATTATTCAAGATGAATACCTTGAAACCAAATAACTTGAAGTAGGAAAGTCTAGGTTTTCTACCATTCCATAATTAATAAGAAGTTTTATTAAGAAAAGGTCTAATAAAAACTCGATTTATAGTATAACAAGCAGTACTTACAGCTTCAGCCCAGAAGTGTCTAGCTATAGAATATTCACTCAACATGGTTCTAGTTATCTCTTGAAGAATTCTATTTCTTATTTCAACTACACCATTCTGTTGAGGAGTTCTAGGTGCTGAAAAGTTGTGAGTAATACCATTTTTACTACAAAAAGTTTCAAAATAAAATTTTGAAATTCTCCTCCATGATCACTATGAATAGTTTTCAGTGGAAGATTTTTCTCATTTTTAACTTGGGCTCTAAAACATTGGAAATAAGAAAAATCTTCAGACTTCTTTGCTAGAAAATAGACCCATGTAAATCTAATGTAATCATCAACTAAAACAAACACATATTATTTGTCTCCAATGCTTCCAGTTTGTGTTGGACCAAAAATATCTATGTGCACTAACTGTAATGTATCAGTTGTTGAGACTTCACTGATTGATTTAAAACTATATTTATGTTGCTTACCATATTGGCAAGGATCACAAACTTTAGAAGAATCAAATCTAAGCTCCGGTAGATCCTTAACTAGTTTCTACTTAGATAGTTTACATAAGTTCCTAAGGTTACAGTGACCTAATATTCTATTCCATAACCAAGAATGATCTTCCATTCCACTTAGGCAAGGTAAATCTTGGCTCCTAAGGTCTTCTAAGTTCAAAGTGTAAACATTCTCTTTCCTATTGGCAGGTAGAATAAACTCTTCCTTGGAATTGTGTACTAATCACTTATCATTCCTAAAATTCACAAGGTAAACTTTATCATACAATTGACTTATTCTAATGAGGTTGTGCTTAATACCCTTAACAAATAAAAAATTTGAAATCAAAGTTTTACCAAGAGGAATAATATTACATATACCAACAATTTCTCCCTGAGCATTATCTCTGAAACTTACCTTTCCTCATTTCGTCTTGATAATCTTTTCAAAATAGATTTTGTACCAGTCATGTGCCGGGAACATCCACTATCCATGTACCAAGTATTGTTGTTTGTATTTCCTTTATTTTTTTGAAAATAAGAAATGAATTAGACTTTTGAAATCCAAACTTATTTGGATCCGAGATTTCCAGTTAACAAAATTTTGGGCACCCACATTTTTTTTGAAAAATAAGATTTATGAAAAGCTATAGATTGGGTTTTATTTAAAGAGCAATTCTTTTCCCAGTGACCACCACATTGACACTTGGTACAAAATGGTGCACTTTGTGGAACAAAGTAGTTATTACTAAAATTTGGTTTTGCATGGGTATAACCAAATCCGGATTTGTTTCTTAAAGGTCGTATTTGTGAATACATTTTATCAAAATTTTCTTTACCATGGGTAAAGTTTGATAAACTATTATTTCAGGAAAAAATTATGGACTTGAGTTTTATAATCAAGTTTTCATCTTCAAAATCATTAGATTTAGAACTAGAGCTAGGCTCAAAAACACTTTTCTTAGAAATTACCTTTTCTAATTCTTTAGAAAGTTTGTTCTTCTTAGAACATATTTCCTCAAGATTTTTTGAAATACTTATAAAATCTGCATTTTTCCTATCAAGATCTTTAAGAAGATATGATATTTCCTTTGTAAGAGTAGTATTCCTAGATTTTTCCTTATCAAGTTTTTTATTGAGTTTGGAATTCTCAATCTCAAGATGTTCAGAAAACCTAGAAACTTCTTCATAGGTAGGTAAAGAATTTTCTTCATCAGAAGATGATTCTTCATCTAAAGAGTTATAATATTTGAGATCATTAGAATTTAAAGAAACATTGGTCAAAAATTCAGCACTGTGTACCTTAGACATAAATAAATGATTGTTAATAGGTAATCTGGATATAAGACCAAGATCCTTCTGTCCTGAAGATTCATAATCAGAAGCTTCATCTGAAGAGTCACCACCACTAGCACTCTAGGTTTCATTTGCTTTTAGAACTTTCTTAGCTTTACTTTTATAATACTTATTTTTATTCCTTTCAGAATTCCATTCTTTCCTTTCTTTATTTTTGAGAAAAGGGAAATCCGGTCTTATATGTCCAGCTTTCCTGCATTCACAGCAAGTAACTTCTCCATCTTTCTTGTCTTTCCTTTCCTTTTTCTTATACTTAGATTGGAAATTTCTCTGACCAACTATCTTATTCATCCTTCGAGCATGATTTGCTAACTAATTCTCTGAGACTTCAATATCACTATATTTTGATTGGATAACAACCTTATTAGACTTGAATCTAGTTACTCTCTCACGAGTCTTGGCTTTCATATGATTTGAAGTTGTGGTAAAAGCAACAGTACCATTTCCATTTTTCTTCTTGATGTTGTCTGAATCTCTCTTCATTCTTGTTTCATGTTGGAGAAGAGTTCCAAATAGTTCATCTAAGAAAATTTGAGTGACTTTCCTGTTCTCATCAATAACTATTCTTTTTGATTCCCACTCATTGGGTATAATATCTATAATCTTATCAACAAGGGCTTCATAATCTAACCCTTTTTCTCCCATAGACTGAAGACTGTTCACTGTAGTCATAAACCTCTGTTGAACTTTACAGATTGGTTCTCCATATGGAAAATTGAATCCATGGTATTCAGCTCTAAGCACAGCTCTCCTAGTTTCAATCACTTTAGAAGTGCCAAAGTGTGTAACCTATAACTTCTTCCAGATACTATTAGCATCTTCACAAGAATAAATTTGGATACATATATTTCTAGTCATTAAACATAGTAACGTATTGCGTACCTTATAATTGAGTTGATATTCTTGATTTTCCTAGTTAGTGAAAGTTCTAACTTCCTTATCAGGAATTTTATAATCACCAGTAAGCATAACGAAATTATCCACTCCAATACTGATAACAAAAGACTTCATTAGATCTATCCAATACTCATAGTCATTACTATAAAAAACTGGTGGTCTTGTAGGGTTTAGATTGTTAATAGAACCAACGCTGATTCCTGCCATTCTAAGAAAAACATTGTCAACCAAACTTGTTAGTCGGAAAAGTTCGTAACCACAAAGTTCAGAATGAACAATTCGGAATGACAGAGGTCGGAATGAAAAAGTTCGGAATGAAACTATCTTTCTAAGAAAGGATGAAGATCAATGAAACAGTGAGCATGAAAAACTTATATGTGAGTATAGGTATTTCAGAGACCTGGTCTGATACCAATTATAGGATTGAAAAAATGATGTAGGTGATCAATTTACAAGAGGGGGGGGGGGGGTGAATTGTATACATAAAAAATTTCCTTAAAAAAGTAAAGATCTAAGTTTAAAAAAGTTAAACTAAGAAAATTCACAACACCTATAACACCAATTTGAGAATTGGAATAAGGTATGAAGTTAAAAACTTCTAGTTCTATGCACTTGCTTAAATATGAAAAGTGATTCCAAAAACAGGTTCCAGAAATATGGATCCGGAAATTGAAACATAATCAAAGTTTACAATATGAGATTCTACCTTAAAGAGTATAGAATCTAAATGAATTAGAGTACAAGTGTATGGAAATATAAGAAGATCATACTTTCCTTACAATACAATATGCAGTGGAAAAACAAGTAGTACAACTACAAGTAACAAGATATAAATCTTTTAACCCAAAGAGAAGGGTATCCAACAACCTTGGATAAAGGTACCTTGATCTATACTTTCAAGAAAGTCTGTATTACTGACACCAAGGTAAGCCCTCGATACAAAGATCAAAGTCTCTGTCTTGCTATCCCTGCAAGCCCTCAAATTCAAGGTTGTTGGACCCTATTTATTCCTCATCAAGGAAGCCCTCGAACTCCAAGGTAGTCGACACCTCTGTATTGCTATCCTCGGAAGCCCTCGAATGTAATCACCAACATTCGGAGTCGCACGAAGATATCTGAACGAGCGGTTCAGTACGCACAAAGTATGAAAATCTTCTCTCTCTAGAAATCACCTTAAAAATGTGTGGTCTCTAGAGTGATCAACTTGTTGTTGAGCTCTTTCAAATGAGCTCCTATTTATAGGCTTGGTCGGAAGGATCGGCTCCCTCCTCCAACGGTCATATTTTACTTGAATATCGGAGGGACCTATACACGTGTCACTAAATCAACGGTTAATTAGAAACAGAATGGATGAAATCATTTTATAACAAAACATGTGTAACTGAAATCACGAAATCATTTTACAATGAAACAAGTGTTAGCATAAGAAAAACTAGAATTTGGAATGTAAGTAAATAAAATTTCGGAGTCTAACCAAAATGGAATTCAGAGTCTATGTTAAAAAATGTTCGGATTCTGTTTTATAGGAATTCGGAACCTGAAATCTGTAGATGTCTGGAGTCTGAATTTCTAAGGAAATTCGGAGTCTGGTTTCACCAGAGTTCATAATATGAACTTTCAGTGTTCGAAGTTGAACTAGTAAAAGTTCAGAGTGTAACTTCATAAGAGTTCGGAGTCGAACTTATGAATTTTTGGAGTCAAACTTTATAAGAGTTCGGAGTCGAACTCATGAATGTTCAGAGTCAAATTTCATAAGATTTCGGAGTCGAACTAATGAATGTTTGGAGTCGAACTTCATAAGAGTTCGGAGTCGAACTCATGAAAGTTCAGAGTCGAACTTTATAAGAGTTCGGAGTCGAACTCATGAAAGTTAGAAGTCTAACTTCATAAGAGTTCAGAGTTGAACTCATGAAAGTTCAGAGTCAAACTTCATAGGAGTTTGGAGTCGAACTCATGAAAGTTTGTATCCAGAATTCAGAGTGGAACTTCATTAAAGTTCAAATCCAGAATTCGGAGTGGAAGTTCATTACAGTTCACATCCAGAATTCGGAGTAGAACTTCATTACAGTTCACATCTAGAATTCGGATCCTAAAAATAGAATACTCTAATTCTTGACATTATATGATTTTGGTGTATTGGGTATGAATCCGGTTTTCGTACTTAAGAAAAATATTGATCGTATAAGAAAAACTAGGTTAGGGTAAATTTCCTTAATGAAGAAAATTTTCCTTATGGAGGTAAAATATATATTTGCTTAAGTATAAGGTGTTTGTGATTTTCAAAATAAGAAGGAATGGAAAAGTCATAAGGAAAACGTTATTGACTCAACAGGTGTAACCCCTTACATATATAGCCTCAATAGGGATCCTCCTCTCCCTCCCACTTTGATAAGCCCTGATATCACCTCCTAAAACCTCTAGCCTCCCTGCCCTCCTGCCCTCCCGACCCCCGCCCCACCTCCACCTCGACCTCTACCTCTTGTCCCTCCGCCTCAAACTCCAGATTTCGCCTTCACATCAACCTCCCAGCCTCCTCCTTGGTCTCGACCTCCCGACCTCCACCTCCACCTCCACCTCTCAACTTCCACCTCATCCTCGACCTCCCAACCTTCCCCTATTAGACCCCACCTTTCCCCCTCCACCTAATTTCCTCCAAGTCGGCATCTGTCTCAACTTCCCTGCCTTCGCATCCCTACCTCTACATATCAGCATCCACCTCCACCTCCTAGAATCCACCTCCCCCTCCATCTCCCCTATAGCTCCCTCACCTCAATGCCTTCAACTCAAAATCTCCACCTGGATCCCCTTCTTCTAGCCTCTTTTAGCTGTCAATCTATTTTGGGTATGTATTTAGTTTACATAGATTTCAGGATGTCTGAGTCCAAATCATAATTCCATTTCCTATTTTTTGACTCTATTATTTCTTTCAAAATGGTTAATATATATTCTATGGGTATAATGTGGTTGATCTTTCTAAACAAGTTCACATTTATTGGTTCTCTTTTACATATGAGTTTTTAATTTCATTATACTCTTATCTTTGTTCTAATATTTTCTTCAATTACATAGATTTTAGGCGATATGACACTTTGGTTAGTTTTTAAAAATGTTTTTTTCCTTAATATACATTTTTGTTTCACTTTGTATGCTTTATCATTATATGAAACTGCATTTTATATTGCATTTTATTTCTTTATATATTGCAGTATGATATTGAAGTTTCTACTATAATGAAATTATAGTTTACATTTTAATTTAAATTTCCATTTAAATAATTCTTTATATTTCAATTTATCTGGATGTTTATATTGAAATATCATGTAATTAATTTACAATTTTAGTATAGTTTACATTGAAATTTATGTTAATATAATTTCTATTTCCTTGAGTAAAATTTAATTTATTTTTGTATGAATTATCACATACTGAAAGAACAATTTATATTCAATATATATGCAATTTTATTTACTTATTAGAAAATAAATTTCTATAAATTCATGTAGTTTCCATTACTAAAAAAGTGAGATATATTAATTTTTTAGAATGTTTTATATTTGATATTTTTAAACTAATGGTTTTATTCTCTTTGAAGCAGCAATATCATCATCTGGGAATACATTTTTTGAGCATGAGATTGAACAAGAGATAAGTAATTTTTATTGAGATAATAAAATATGATGACCACCTGAAATGAATTGTAACCATAGAAAATATAATAATTCACCTATAATAGAAATATCAAAAGGCCTATTCATTTAGTTAGAAATATATTCATAATAATTTCCTTTATGACCTATAAAAATAATTCCATTAACAAATACTATGTCAATAAGAGTCATTATGGATAACTCCTTCACATATATATTATTATCTACTTGAAATTTTAGAAAAAACAAGTTCCATAGGAATCTTCAAATCCTATAATACATAGATCTAGGCACCTAATTTAGCTTATATTCAAGACAAGTATAGTCAGAGGATAAAACCCCTGACTATTTATTAAATGAAAAGAAGGTAGAACAACATAGAGATAGATGAGGGAAAACAAATTTCCCACATCCAAAAAAAAATCCCAACCATTTAAAGAACTACATATCATAAAAGTCACACCCCTCACCACCAAAATTATAAGGTTCATCATCTACAGTAGCTCAATCCCACTCCGAATGCAATTCATATTGCTTCAGAACATTAACATATTGATTTATCAATTTTAATTGCTCCAAATATAGTTGTTCCTTACCATGTTTTGTTTCAATTGTTCCCATTTTAAGACCAAAGGAATCCCCCATTTTATTGCAGGAAGACCTGGTAGGCATCAACTTTGGAAGGCTAGAGTAATACTTTTGCGGCCTTCTCTTTGGTGGAGAAATCACAAACACTTCACTTTTAGACATCATATTTCTTCCACCTTGCCAAGTATCACTATAGGAAGGCCTGACAACATTTTCTTTATCATTATCAGAGACATCCCCCCATTTTCCCAGGATGTGTATAGAGACATAACTTTGACATGCATCATTCAATCCCAACATACAACCATCTGAAACAACACATCCTGTCATCTGGGATAGTCTATTAGAATCAATCAGTTCTAATCATTGGGAGAAAACCTCATTGCAATGGATGTCCTTGGACTCCTTCCCCATTGAAACATCAACAAACACTGTAGACCGAAAGGAGATGATGGAATATTTCTGAACGGAGATGAGGGAATTTTTCTGGTCTTGAGTAACACTGGGAAATGGGACCATCACCTCACACTAAGGCATGCTAAGAACCACCAGGGAAGATTCCTCCAGGGAAAAACAGGAAAGAGTCACCTCACCAACCCGAACAAACTACATGTCTTTATCCTCCTTAATATTAGGAAAAACCACATCACAAGCATGTTTGGTAGGCAGCTCACATTCTTGGTTACCCTCTTGTAGAACACATACAACTACACAAGGTGACAAAACCACATGCCCATCTTCTGCTATGTACTTCCCCACAAGGATGACATCCTACCCATGGATTTCCAAGGACTCCAAGAACTCAAACCAATTACCCAGAGAAAATACATCCAAGACCTTCATTTTACTGTCACATTACACATTGCTGTCATTTCCATCAGCACTATTACCACTCATACCCAATGTCCCAGAGGCCACAAAAGATGGGGCCTGCCTATCATCTATCCCTACATCATGAACTTAATTGCTCAAAAGTTCTACATACAAAGGAACAACCCTAATGATAGGCATAAAAACCTCATTACCTTTCATAGAAACATCAATACCATCATCACATCTACCAGACTCCACTACCTATTTATCACACCCAATTCTGTGAAAGTCCCTATCAAACTCAGTAGGTGCCAACATTTTCTTATAGCAACCAGCTCCCAGGCTACCATCCGACCTTGCATGAGTATCTTCCTCAATGATGCGGAGGTCATTCCTCAACCTATCAAAAACATCCTTAGTGAGGTGTCACAAACTAATTCTCTATACCTTTTTAGTTTGGGAATATCCATCACAAGATATTTTTAATAAATATTTCTAATTCCTTATTGGTCAATATGAACATGTATTATGTGGAATATACAATCCTCATCATTTTCAATCGTATATTTAATTGGATTGGTCACCAATTTGATAAAAATACCATCTATTCTATATCATGTAGTACTTTCTTTATATCCTTTGATTTTAAGATAATGAAAGGGTTCATCTATAAAAAATTAAATAATTTCCCTCATCCCAAAGTTTTCTGACACTTTGTAAATTCTGTTTTATTCCATACATTAACACATATTTTAATTTGTTTCCTTTTTATTCAATATCAGTAGTTCCAATACCTTAGATCCACAAGGATCTATCCATTAAATTTACAACTCCTCATCCTTCATGATCCTCCATATCTTTAGTGATTTTAGTGTCTTCATTAATGTGTGAATAACACTCACTATCAACGATACACGGTCTTCCTCTATTTCTCACCCTTCATGCCACTTCCCTTATAAATGACTTATATTATTGATTATTTTTCTCAAATTATATTAATTTTATATTATAGGAAAAACATAAATGGAAATATGTAATAGCTTTATCCATATAATGCCTCATTCCCTCACGTCTTCCACAATCATCCCTTACAGCTTATGATCAATTCTTAGTAGAGAGACTTGTGGTACTTCAGGTAAAAAAATTATTCTTTAATGACTCATTGTTTTTTAATTTAGGATTTATCCACTATGATTCAGGATTTATTTTAGGTATCACATATTGTACAACTATGTGTAATATATTTGGCCAAAATGTCCATATTACTAGAAATAGTCATTGAATATGAATATCATATTAAATGTATAATTATATCAAAAAAAGTACATTATATATTAATTACATTACTATCTAAATATTTTATGATATTGATTATTATTCTTGGACATTTTATTTTCATGTATTCTAATTTATTCACTGCATGTTGAAGAGGATTCTCATATTTTTTCTACCCCATAAATGTCTAGATTTTATATTATAACTGAAATTTTTAAGAAATAAATATTATATTTTTTGAATAATTTAATGTGTAGGCTTGAAAAGGCTTCATGTTATAGATATATTATATTTTATAGTCAATTAATCATTCAATTAATTTTTTTAGAAGTTTAATGTCACCCTTTTTAATATTAATTCATATTAATTTTTTTTGATTCTAGCTTGGTCATTTTTTTTACATTCAAAATTAGTTTTATTCCTAGATCCTCATTGATCTTTTCTTGATCAATAATCTTTATCATGAATTTATTGAGTACATGAATGTTTTTACTCTCTATGATGAGAGATTCTTCATTTGGTTAAACACTCTTCCTATCATCTTTCTTTAAAGTTATAGATTCACTGTTTAACTTGGTATTCAATTCAATTTGGGCCTCTAACATAGACATGAGAATGTATTATATATTTTCTTCTGCCCCAATATATTATTTAGTACATAAGGTTGTTTTGTTGACATTCCACATATTCAATGAAATTGGTAATTTTCTCTGGTGATTCATCCACTAATTGTTTTCAAAAGGAAGTGTATTATTATACTTATTTACTCATCAACTGGTTTCTAATTCTTAAAAATAATATCTTATTGGTGAAGATAGAAATGTATACTATTCTATAGGTGGATGTATACAATATCATGTTATTGGTATGATGTGAATTTTTTTCTTCTAAACTGTGCTTACAAAATAATCTTTTTCATACTTGTTTGATGGAACATGTTTGACCCATGGGGGATTGTTGTTATTATATTGCGGTAGTGACTTGTATAGTCTCAAGAGAAAGGTATGTTCTAGTTTAGTTTTTATTTTATTTTCATTATCGAATCATCCAAATAGGCGGTTTACTGCTTTCTAAGGATGAAGGGTAGTTATATTCTGTGAAGTTAGGCCAAAGGGCACTGGAGGAAGCTATGTGGTTTTATTAGTAGGGGAGGGAGATCATAGAAATAGAGTGATTAATCAACGTGTCTTATTTTTTTAATGGTTTTAATATTCTATTTCTTATTTTTTTCCTTATGTTTGGACATATAAAGTATGGATGATTTATGCTGAAATTTTGAATATTTTCTACTATTATTTTAAGTAATTATTTGTTGGTGAAATCATTATCGAGTGTGGATTACTTGATTCCTGGACACATGTTCCTGACCTTTGGAAAATCCCACCCACCTTAATCTATCATAATATTCTCATATTATATTCTATGTATGAACCAAGGGTGTGTCGTGGAAACATGGATAATTAGGGAGGGATTGAGAATGTATAGGAATGATTTTTGAATTCCCTTGAATAAGGATTGATGACCTTAGAATTTATAATGAGAAGATATGGAGAAAATGCAATATATATGAAATCCCAACAAACACTTCCTTGTGTGAAGTGTGAAATAAATAAGTGAAAACAACATGAATGATTTTTATAAGGTCTATCTTCTATGTGGAAATCTAATCCCTGTTGTGTCTACATTTAGTATCAGACATATATTTTATTACTTGTGTATAAAAGTGTTTACATTTGGGTTTTTAGGTATCATATTATACTCAAAACCTATACTGGTCGTGAGAAGTTATCATCCTTGTGCCAATGAATTTTTGTTACAGTATCTATCTCCTTGAATCACTTTCATATTCTAATTGGTATAGAAGTATGAATACTATATCTCAATATTATTGTATTGTCATCTTTAAAACTCATGAACAATATCAATCATCGACTCTCGGATGCACTATACCAATTACAATAACTTCTTCCCTAATAGCAGTTCTTTGACTACCATTGGATGAAAAAATTAAAATAAATTCACAACATTCATGTTCCCAAAATATTCATAATGATTAAATTCATATTATATATGTTTTTTATGTAGTCATCTTCCACCGATAAAGGAATATATAGAAATTTTAACTTCTTAATCAACAAACCGAACTACCTTGACTCAACATATGCTTTAGAACAAATATTATATAATCAATATCTTCTTTATTCATAATTATTATACCCTAAAATTCATTAAGTACATCAACAATTGAGACTTAAGATTTTTTTTAAATATTGGTCTTATATAGTAACTTCTAGATCCATAACATCTAGAATTCACATATTGATGATTTGGAACATGAAGCTCTAGACCCTCAAATTCATCAACACAAATAATATTTGGAAATCAGGGGTTGAAAAATCATACTACATTGTATAAAATTGTTTTTCCATATTGATTTTATCATGCAGTATTCTTATTAATTCTCTATTAAATATCTAGGGATTGGAATGATAATATATATATATATATATATATATATATGAACCTCCACTGATCCCCTTGTAATTATGGAAAACACACTACATTACATTCATGTATATTATTGGGTTCAACCATCATGTGTTCCATAGATCATGAATCACACATGACTATAGATACATAGGTAATAGAATCCTTCTTTTTTTATAATAATAACTTTAAAAATATACAATCCTAAGATTCTCTATATATGGATATATGAACTCTTCTAGGTTTTATTTTCCATAGAATCATATATTCTCAAGATAATAAAATTATAATCTTGATACCCCTTTCGAACTCAAATAAATTGTATTCTTTCATAAATATGTATTTTTAAGTGTTATTCCTTTATAGCATCTTCTGATATTCAAAATTTTGGATACTTATATTATACACACATTCCAATCATATAAATTGTGAATAATTATTTTATTCATATATTTTGATCTTCTAACATTTAGATACTAATATTCTACTCAGAAAATTATTCAACATATAATTTATTCAATAAAACATTAAACACTCAAACAATTTTAGATTTACATCAACTAATGTATGAAGAACCACTAACTTCTCATACTTCTAGTATTACATAAAAACCACTTAAATTTCTACATTAGATTTTTTAATTTCATTCTAGTACGTGATACTATAAGAGAATCCTTATTATATATTTATTTAATTTCTAGATTCACATACCAAAATATTTATCCCTTATGTTTTTGGTTCATATTTTAGAGTCAAAACACTCAGATACTTCTGCATCCATCATAGAAAAAATCCATCTTCCTTACTCAGTATGAATCATGAAATTTTTTCAAACAGTCATGAAGAATGTTACATTAAATGATAAATATTGAATCATATTAAGAAACATCTAAAATATCATTCAAGAAACTTAAAATTATTCTAAATAGATAAACCCAATGTATCACTTTGATTGTAACACATACCTATTATATTCCAAGCTATTACGTAAGAAACTGTTAATCTTATGTATCAATATGAGAGGATACTTCATTCCACATTCTTAGGATATTTTATCTTCTAGTATAGTCTTATGAACTTTTTTCAAGCTGTCTCATTTAGCTTCTATTGATGACTCTACTTATAGTGCTCGTAACTTTATCATTTGGATAAAAAATATATTTTATCTTCAAATCATATTTTGAAAATGTATCTTATTTTTTTTCATTACTTCAATATTTCTTTTAAATGCGATTCTTCTAGATTCACATCATATTTTCATCAGAAACTCATATTGTTACACTGGTACAATAAATTATATAATGATTCATCCTCTATGTAATGTTAATATTTCAGAAATAATGCTTCTAGACATTATATGTAGATGTTAATGCATCATCCCCCATAGTGTGCACCAGGACACAATAATTTTGGGTATATTGTATCTGTTTTGATAGCTCTGGGTATATTATGTCTTCTGTGATAATCTATACCCATAGTTTTGTAAACTTTGGTATAGATATATTCTAATGGTTTAAATAAAACCATGGGTATTATGGAAATCTATAGAGATATACCCAAAGTTTCCATAAAACAGTGGGTATAGCTCTATACCAACACCTCAATAGCCCATGAGTTACGGAACCATGGGTATAGATTATACCCATGGTTTTAGGGGATATAACCAAAGTTAAAAACCATGTGTATAGGTGAAATTATTTAGTAGTTTGATGTCTGGAAAATTCCAGAATGACACAAATTAATTAGAGATCATTGTCTAAACATTTTAAAACAATATGATCTCATTTGATTCGTTTTGAAAATGTGATATTTTTTTAATCTACATTTCAATGTAAAAATCAACCAACCTCTCAACATTTTTAACCTCCATCCTTGGTACAACATCCTTCACAAAAAATTCTTCACTTAGGATTCGATCATTTTATTAGGATATCTTTGGTGAATAATTATTATTATTATTTATAGTATCAATCATTTCATTTATGTTGTTCAATAAAACATGAATGTAAAGAAATTCAACTTTTTTCTTCATCGTAGGGGTGGAAGTGATTTTATAAGGACCCAAACCATTTTTAAAAACTTATTATAAGATAGAATGACATAAAAGAAAAATTATGTGTCTTTTTTCACAGTAGTAGCTTCCCTAAATTGTTGTAATATGACTTTAGATTT
The DNA here is from genome assembly GCA_963277665.1 of Viscum album. Taxonomy (NCBI): domain Eukaryota; kingdom Viridiplantae; phylum Streptophyta; class Magnoliopsida; order Santalales; family Viscaceae; genus Viscum; species Viscum album. The sequence continues at coordinate 374,553,546 of OY728158.1, read as the reverse complement.
GTGGGTAGAAGGATCCTTGAACCATTTACCTCTCACCATTATCTTATTTGTATCCTCAAAGTCCAATATCTCATGATCTTGAAAAACTTTAGACATATTAATAGATCTACAAAAAATATGAAGAGCATAACACCCAATGCTATTTATCCTTGATAAATCACTCAAATATTTCTTTATTTACAGGTCATTACCAATGAATTTATTAGTTTCTACTAACTCATCTAAAACCATACAGGAGGGAAATTAGTGAAATGTTTAAAATAAATGCATTTTCAAATGGGGAATGTGAATATATTATTTAAAAGCATTTAAAAGTTATAGTAATAATAGTACAATTAATTTCATCACACAAGAAGGAGTTTTAATAATGTATCAGACATGTTGAATTGAACATAGAAAACATCCATATATATATAAGTGCATTGTAATGTATCTGAAAAAATTTTCTATCATGTTGGGGATACTTATTGAGATGCCTTTTCTATTTTTCCCAGATACAATACCCTTAATAAAATCATTAATACTTTAGAAACTAGGTAGAGGAACCAAAAACTACGAAGATCACTAACTCTATATCCATGCCTGAGAGGGGAAAAATATATGGTGGTGTTTAAATTTCTGTATATTGTAGGGTGGATCGAATCTCAAAAAATGGTTGATTGTAATTAAAAATTTTATGATTATATAAAACATATAACTAAAATATTTTCAATAGTACATGATTTTTTATAAAAAATAATATCTATGAACTATGATGTTAATATTTCACATCCAATATTTATCTCTAAAAACATATATTCTAGTATATCACAAACATAATTGGTAATCACTTCAGCTTTCTATTAGAAAACATTCTATCACTGTATACTCTGCCTATTCTTCCCTAAAAAATGTTTACTTCTTATTTTGAGTACATAAGAATTTTGACATCCTGGTAGGACATTAATAATATAGATAAAAAAAATATTAAAAATATTATAATTGAAATTGTAATTACATTCTAGAATTACTTGTTTGGGGATGATAATTTTTTGATGGTATATAATATTCTTCATAAATTTGGAAATGTAATAACCTCAATCATTATGATTATTTTGTTTCAAACACTGAATAGAAAATTGAAAAAATAAGTGATGTTTTTTTAAATATGTTGTGATAGTTAAATCTAATTATATAGACCTTAATCTATTTCCTTTTGAATAAATCCATAGGCTTCTTATGATTAGTCTTAGACCCCAAAATATATAATTTCTAAAATTTATAAATCACCCTATCATAAAACAATTCTTTTTAAAAAGAAAAAAATGAATAATATGAATTTAATCAGTATAATATTGATTTCAGGGCATTAAAAATTTTCAATGAACATAATGTCTGGTCAATTTTATTGGAATTCATTATTTGGATTTAGAAAATAAATATTTGTTATATAAATTTTTTTTATGATTAGTATCTTATGATTTCTTAAAAACAAATTAGTAATGTGAAAAAGAAAATATATATTTTTTATTATTAGATTATAGATATTTACACCTTCAATGTATCCCTCAAGAGAAGTCTTCAGTCTATTATTTCCATTTAAAATTTATACTTAGTCCATATTTTATCTTTTTATGTTTTTCAAATTCCAAAAAAACATTTACTATATAAATGATAGAGGGACTAATGTGTCAAAATATTTATTCCCTAGGTTTTCCATTTATATATTAGTAATATATAAAACAATAGATAATATGAATAGTTATTAATTATAATTAACATACTATATCAATTATTTATGGAAGACCAAATTTTGAAAATGTACCTCATGTATATATACACAACAAAAAATCCATTCTATTCAAACATGATAATTTAACTTATACAGTTGAGACTAACCATGTCTACAAAGGCCTATCCAAATATTTCTTCTTCAATGTCAATTTATGAAATAATTTTTTATTTAAGTGTTGTATCTATATGAAGTTTTAATGTTAATACATGATGTAGTGGAACTGATGGTTTGAATGTTCTTTTATAGGATCCTATGGTTTTCTTGGATGATTCACTATATTTTCTAGATCCTAATATTCATGTATTATTCATTTTCCATCTTTAATACAATATATCATTTTATAAAATTTTATATCAATTTATAATGGTTATCTATATAAAATATTTTTAATGTTATGAATTATATATCATTATATGTTTGAATGAACATTAGATGAAAGTTAGAACAACAATATCAACCATGTTAACATATATGACATGAAAAAGAATAGGAAAATTGGTTCTTGGATCATGAGATACGTGAATCCAAAATATTATGTGTTCCCTTGGATTTTTTTTATCTTGTAACATGTCTCCTAGGAAATTATACACTATACACCTCACAATAAGGTGATGTGTATTGGTTGAATGATATAAATCACATAAAATTTCAGCATATAGATTTTTAGTAATATAAAGATATTATAAGTTGTTCGATTAATATTTAGGAAAAGAGTTTGGATAAATTGGTTACCTTAGTTAGGGCAGGTAGTTTGGGATATTGGCATGGCCCAAAGTTTGTGGGGTTATTTGGATCTTCATGTACTGATCATTGTTTTGGTATTAAGTCATATTGATTATTTTATATATATATTTCCACAAAACTGGATTGGATAATAATATATTTTAAGCATCTATATTTTCCTACATTCCATTAATAATCCCATATGTATATCCTAGAGGCATAATATTCTCAAAATACATTTTAGGTGGCACTATAAAGCCTTCACCTCTAATGCAATATTATTTTTCTATTTGATTCAATTATACGGAATGTAGTTTTTTCCAGTAAAATATATATTAATCATGTGTTTAAATCACATAAAAAACATATGAATATATATATATATATAATACAATTATTAAAAATCCAAAATTATTATTATTTAATATTTACACATGATTCTTACACTACATCCGTGTTTTAATCTACATGTTTTCCCTCTTAATTTATACAAACCTCCTTAAATAATATATGATGTCATATGAAAGTGAATTCAATGTCTGATTCCTCAATAAATATTTAAATAAAGATTCCAATTTTTCCCTATATCACATAAAATTTTAATAAATATTTAAAATTCATACTATTTTTCACATGAAGAATACCCCATCCTTTATTTACTATTGTGGTACATTGTTTTTGATGTACAATTCTTATTTTCAACACTTCTGTGTTGTTTCATTAATTGATAATTTTAAATTAATGTAGATAAAATAAATATTTTCAAGTAAAATATTATCAAAACAAATTAACTAGAAAATTTTCCTCAACATGAAGAGTAATGAATGATTTAAACGTGTCATAGTTTATAATGTGTGTAACAATATTTGGTGGGTGGAGGTTTATATTCTCCCAAAACTATCTATTATGTTGCTTTGTTATAAGTATTTGGAAATCTATATGTGATTTTACAGTGAGCATTAAGAAAAACCGCTTAATGAAATTACCTTAAATAAACAACATCTTAATGTGAAAATGAAAATTAAATCCATGTCTCATTATATAATTTTTGGTAAAATAGAGAATTTATATCGTAAAATTACTATAATATCTTCCTGCATGGTTTTCATCAATATAGGAATGAAATTATTCTATGTATCTCTTTAAATTTGAAGAATAATTCTTATTGTGACACTAATGTAACTAAGGATCATTAACATGAAGGGGTAAACAAGTTGCCCTAATTGATTCCACCCCAACCTCACACTTTATACCTTTTCTTATTTCCTTGATAAATGTTTTTAACACAATGATACTACACTACTCTTGTTTTTTTTCATCCACATGATTTTTATCATGTAATAATTCTTTAGTTTAAACATTTATCATGTATTATTCATAATTTTTTATAACAACAACATGTGGAGAAGTCATTTTTTTCTTCATTAGTTTAACTTTTAATTTTGACTACGTAACGGTAGTAGAGAAAACATAATATTCAGAGCAAAAATGTATTATATTAAAAAAATATTAACCTATTAATTGAAATAATTTTTTTTCATTAAAGGTTGAAGGGATTTGTCTCCTCCATTGAGTATCCAAATCTCCTCATTATGTTCTACTTTAATGTACAAGTCAGTTTCTAGGTTGGAACCATTGTCAAATGTTTTTTATCTACTGATGAAAGGTCCTTCCTCTATTGAAATTTATTCTGAACCTTTATTAGGTTTAGAATCCAATAAAACAATTGAACAATTCCAGTTTTTGGGATATGGGACATAAAACACTTTCACTACTTTTAATTCCATTTTGAATTATTTCTCTTTATACCATTCCACACCAATATTCACCTTTATAGAGACCAATTCATCAATATTTACTACCGTTACATTATTAAATGATATGTAATTGAAAATAAAAACATTAAGTATTTATAATATGACCCATATATTTTTTCAGTGATGCTGAAGTTTCATATGTTAGCATAAATTGGATTTATATCCATGGAACTAGATACATGAATCAATTCTTTCATAATCCCAACTCCACATTTTTCATCATACAATGTTGATTGTGTTTCTTCTAATAGAATTTATTACCATTAATTAATAAAACTAGTGTGAGAGATAACATTTATATTTGGTCTCCTAGATATCCATTGATGTCATTCAATAATTGAAATAAAATTTGCAGAAAAGTACTTATAAATATGATCTTAGATCCATCTTATAAACTATTGATTAAGGTGTTTGGTATCCATTATTCATCCATTGATGGATTCAAATATATATGAATTACATTATACACTTAAAGGTATGAAAAAAAACTATAATATTATGTAAAATGTAATGGTAATCTGGATCCTACTCAGTAATGGTTATTGTAACAACATCACTTCTAGAAATCCCTCTTCTTATTTGGATTCCGCTGTGATTAGATATTGGGATACCAATTCTATCAACATCTAATAGGTAATTGGAATAGAATTTTATATATTCTTCAATAATATATCTCTCTAAAATATAACCTTCTGGATTAATTCAATTCTATATGTACATTTCAAAATATTCATATATCATTCATTGGGTAAAATATATATATAATTGATAGGATCACATAGTTGAATCCCTATAACATAGTGAAACATTAGGTTGACTATTTTTTAAAATAATTATATTTGGAATAATATCTATAATAAAATAATATAACCACAATATATTTATTCATGATTGAAAACATTGTGTGGCCAATAACATTACTTCATACAACATTGAAAAAGAGTCATAGTACGGTTAATACATTTTGTGTATTTTTAGGCAGAGGGGAACAAAATTATATAATAATTAAAGAATAGCTAAATACATGAATATAATGTTATTTTAGACCCTTTATCTTAAAATTAGTCATGAACATGATATTCATTATCACATATTTTTTTTTTCTATGTGCATAACATGAAGAAAACATCTGATGTACAAACAATTATAATATGGTAATTCAAATAAATACTACCCCTTTTTCCATCTGAATTGTATATGGTTTTTTTATAATATTTTTCCAAAATCAGTTTAAATATCTTTTTGTTTCTTGACTACTAGATAAACCATTAATTTATGTGGTATTTTATATTTTACATTATTTCCATCAAATGATGTCATTCATGGTCAATATTTATTTATTTAGAGTAAAAATTTTAGATCACCAAAAAAGTCTTCAAGGAATGTTTCAAACTAAATGAGTTTCTATCATCTTCACAAACGGGACACCCAAATATTCCATTCATCATATTTCTTAAAACAGTTCAATAAGAAGGAAAATCATTTATCATCCTATAAAACATGGTTCTCAATGTGAACTCATCACTTCTATGAGCCTAATACAATGTAACAATTATAACCCACATCAAATTTGTATCTAAAATTAATGAGTACAAATAGAAATCATATCATTTTTTTTATTATTTTGGTTTTTTCATAATTATAGAAAACATTATATATTTTCACTTCATGTAAAACCATGATGTAATGTCATAAATTACCACCAAAAATGACCATGTTCTTTTCGTACTACTTTTTACTCAAAAAGGATTTTTTAAATCCTTTTATAACTCAATATGAAGGTTTCTTAGATTTTTTTGAAATTCATGATACCCAAAATACATTTCTTCCACTAAGGAGAGTCTATTGGTTGACATAGTTTCCCATATTCAATTATTATATCTACATTCTATGATTTTTTTAACAGTTTCATGAAATACACATAGTCGTCTATTAATTTTAATGATAGTAAAGTACAATAAAAGTTTTCAAGTACTTTATTCTTCTATATTGTATCTATATATTCTAAACATTGGGATTTTTTGAGGGATTTATATCACATGATACATAAATCAGAGTGTCATCCTAGTCAGTATTTACATTCTATTTTTCCTAGAATTTAGTCTAAATTTTATTGATTCAATATATACTATGAAAAATAATAATTTTCATACAGCTATTTTGGATGAGTTAAACATGAATAACATCAATTTAGAGAGAGAACAACAATTTTAGAAGGGTCATATAAACACTCTATTATGAACTCAATAATCTCTATAACTCTATTATCATACTACACTGTCATATTATTAACATCCATCAATTTTTTATTCATATCCATCCTTCAGGGACACTATCTGTGGTGTGCCTCCATCCCTCCTTGTAGGATTTCCGGCAGTTCTGATGGTCCGAGCTCAGTCATCTCGCGAGGGTAACCGGGTCTGCCAGGCTGTGCCCACGGAGTCCTATGCGAGCGCTGCGGGTTGCCTGAAATAGATGTTGGTTGCGCGCTTCGGAGCCTCCATTCCGCCAATCGCGGTCTTCCTTCGCTTCGTGGATTCTTGGGGCCTCCGCTCTCCGGCCAAGATCTCCCCAATCCATCAGCTCTCTTTCTGCCTCGTCTTTGCTTCTGAGGATGACTTCATCGAGGCATGGTGTCTGGCCCCCTGTGCTTTTAGTCTTTGGAGCTTCAAATTATCCAGATGGTCCTTGGACGTTCACAGGGGGAAAGAATGTTTGTCTGCGGCAGTGTGGATCAACCTCCCCGGGCTTCCGCTTCCGTTCCAGAACGAAGGCCTACTTAGGATGATCGGTGATTCCTTAGGCTCTTTTCTATGCTCGGACGCTCAGACCCCAAACTGCGCTGCTACCTCAGTGGCTCGTATTTGCGTGGAATTGGATCTCAATCTTCCCATTCTAGAGAAGATTGCACTTAGGGTGCATGATTCCCTCCTCTTGGACCATGAGATCTCCTACCCGGTGTTCCCCAGATTCTATTCTCACTTCCTTCTTCAGGGGAATTTGCTACAGGTATGCCGTCGTAGCCGGCAAGGTGGTTGGAGGGGTATCACCCCTTGGACGGGGTCCCATGCTTCTCGTCCCTCACATCCCGGTGGGGTCTATTCTGGTTCATCGACTGTGGAGGCCCAGTCACTCGCTGTTGTTCATTTCCCCCCCAAGCCTTCTTCCACCATAGGGAAGTCAGCTGATTCGGGGTTGGAGGACACCATAGATTTATCCTTTGCCGATGATAGAATACTCCCTACTCCTATTCGGCTTGTGGACTCGGGGATAGAAGGAAACATGGTATCCTGCTGGGAGATAATACCATTCCTGCCACAGGGGGTGCCTGATGCTCGAATCGGTAATGGCCCACCTATCCCTTTCAATGTCTGCATTCCTCCTGGGACCCGAGGCATGGCCTCTCATGTTATTTCCCTTTTCCGACCCTATGACCTCGTGGCGTTACCCCCTATAGACTCCATCCCCCCAAGAAGTTTCGGGGGGTGAGTCGGACTCCCTTAAAGTGCTATCTTACCTTGGGAAGAGGTTTAACAATCTCCTCCTACAGCAGGTCTTGTCCTTGGATCAGGGCGGATATCGAAATCGTCCCCAGGAAGGTGGAGCAGACAACTTGCTCATCCGGTGGGGACAAGGATGTCTCCGAGCGCACCTCCGTCTGAAGTCATGGGATCTTGCACAAGATCTAGATCAAGGGAGCAGAAGGCGGAGGAGTCATCCCATTTTGAGAAGGCGTTGAGTTTTGGAGCCAGTCCCAGAATAATTAGGTTTCAATGATCCCTATATTTAGCAGGAATGCTCGCGGCATGGGAGAACGGGTCAAAATGGACTTCGTCTCATCAGAGGTAATAAAGCACAAGATTTCTTTGGTTGGTATCCTTGAACACAAGTAGAATGTGGACCGGATTGGAGATTATGCTAAGAAAATTAAATTTCATGCTTTCATGCATGCAGCCCCATGAAACCGTCATATATGGATATTTTGGCACAGTAGTTTCAAGGTGGAACTAGTGCAGGAGGGGGACCAGTTCACCACAGTGAAGGATACTCGTGACTCCCTTATCTTCTACGCCTCCTTTATCTATGGAAGTTATGACCCTAACCTGAGGGTGTGCCTGTGGAATGAAGTCAACGCATTCGATCCTCGTGATGCATAGTAGTTTTTTGGGGGGATTTTAATGTGATCGTGGATCCCGATGAGAGGAAGGGATGAGGGACGTTCAATAGGAGAGCCAGCCAGAAGTTTTCTAAATTTATGTTCGGTAAGGGACTCATGGTCCTCAGATATGCGGGGGACAGATTCACGTAGTGCAATAATCAATGGGGACATAGTCGATCATGGAGCCACCTAGATAGCTACTTGGCGAATGGGCATTCTATCTCTAAGTATGGTGGCACCAAGGTAATCCATCTAGTTCGAGGCATTTCCGACCATTCTCCTTTACTGATCACGCTATCCTCAGGCTGCGATCCTACCGTGCACTTCAGATACTATCATCTATGGGACAACAAGCCATCTTTCTTGGCCACGGTTCAGGATAGCTGGGTGGATCCTTCCTAGGGGTATACATGGGAAGCCTTCCATAATAAGCTGAGATGACTGAAATCAAGGCATCAGGCATGGTCGGGGAATCTTCCTTTATAGGGCATGGATGTGTTGGCTAGTTCCTAAGTCATCAACTGACTCAAACAGAGTCTGGAGGAAGGGTGGAACGAGCAGATTTTTTCAGACCTCGTTAAAGAGAAGGAGCTTCTAGCGGACATGTTGCTGAAGTAGGAGCGCATATAAAGGGAGAATGTGAGAATCAAGTGGCTGAAATAGGGGGATAGAAACTCATCTTTCATCCACACATGCATTAAGAAGAGGAAAAGGCCGGATAACCAGAACATATTGTTAGAGGATGGGTCTTTTACGGATGAAAAAGACGTGGGGGGGGGGGGGGGGGGGTTGACCAATAAGTACTTAAGGGAACTCATAGTGGGTCATAACATCCAATGGACTACGAGGTATTTAGGCATCAACACAGATCTTCTTGATGCCATCCCTCACGTGTTTATGAACCAAAATAATGAAGGTCTGGGGGCCCTTCCTTTTGAAAAGGAGATTTTTGACACCATGATAAAGCTCAATCCGGATAGCGCGGTGGGCACATATGGATTCCCCGCATCCTTTTATAGAGACTCATGGGAGGTGATCAAGTGTGACTTGATCTCCAATATTCAGGACTTCTTTAGGGGAATGAATCTGTTGAGGGTTTCCTATGCCACTATGGTCGTGTTCATTCCCAAGGCAAAGAACCCATCCCCAAGCCTATTTGTTTTGGCCCAGGATGTGCTCAGCCATCTTATTCACCACAGCCTGGACAATGTTCGTATGCTCCCTTACTGTAGAAAATTGAATCTTCCCTCAGTGTCTCACATTATGTTTCCAGATGACACCATTATTTTTTCGAATGCATCTAGTAGATCCTTGGGATATCTGAACAGGCTGCTGGAGGAGTATTGCCTTTGGAGGTCCAGAGAATTAACATAGGTAAGAGTAACTTCTTCTTACCCTAAAAATGTCTCCCTAGCCGAGCATCGATGGTGGGTCGCCTTCTTGAGATGCAGAGGGGGGCCTTTCCCATGATCAACCTTGGGGCCCCACTGTCGTCTGGCCGTACTCACACCCGTGACTTCGACTCCCTTGTTAATAGGATCACAAATCAGGTTCCTAACTAGAAAAACAACCTTCTATCCTTTGGAGGTAGAATTACCCTGGTTAACAACGTCTTTCTTTCCACCCCGGTTCACGCCCTCTTAGTATTAAAGGTACCAAAGGGAGTTATCAATTGCATTGATAAGATTTGGACAAGTTTATTTGGGACCCCAAGGGCGAGGAGAAATGTCATTGGGCCTCTTGGAGTAGGATGGTGTGCACGGCTTATGTGGGGGGGATCAATGTACATAGCCTTGAGATTACCCTCTGCGATATGCACACAAAGCTTTCTTGGGAGGTTTTGGAACAACGTACATCGTGTGGGCGCACCATGCATGAGAGTTATTTGAGGGATTCATTTTCCACTGATGGGAATGCTTCTCCCATCTAGAATGATCTTGGTCCCATCGTGAATGATTTGAGGAGGCATGCATTCTGGATTGTTGGACGTGGTGACGCCCTATTTTGGAAACACAATTGGAGCGGCTCAACCATTTGTTTCCTAGGATTCCTAGTCACAAAAAGCTCCTTTCTTGAAGACAGTCAACACCTGGAGTTCACCAGGTTAATTCTGAATAGGAATCAACATGATTTCTTCTCCCTCATCAAGTTGTCATCTGACCCAGATTGGTGTGTCTTCACCCCCTCATCCTTCATAGTTTTTACTATTAAATATTATCATAGGACTAAAATCTCGTAGGGGAAAACCAACGCATGGAATGAGGTCCTTTGGACCAACAATATTCCCACCAAATACAAATTCCTTACCTGTAGTATTAGGAATAGGTCTCTCCTAATAGACGATAACATCAAGTGATGCAATGTTCAATTAGCTACCAGATGCGTGTGCTGCCAGAGATATGCAGAGGAGAGTTCTGGCCACCTTTTTTTTGAAAGTGAATGGGAACGTGATGTGTGGGGAATCTTAGATGACTTCACAACTATCAATGTTTCATCAAGGGAAGATCAACCGTTCTTAGAGTGCTAGTATCAGGACTCAGGGAACATAGGCGCATAGAGGTGGGATCACTTGACGATATTGCATGCTGGATGTTGGAGTATGTGGCAGGTGAGGAACAATCAGATCTCTAAAGGGGAGGCATCCTTGAGTCGGCCGATCATTGCGAGGACCACTAGCCTGATTATAGGATTGATTAGGGTGCTGGGAAGCTAGATAGATGCCCCGTCCCTCCGACATTTTTTCACAGGGACCATCCTACCTCAGGCAGGAGGTGGAACTTCATCAGGCAGATGGATTCACTGGCACCCTCTGTCGAGGGGACTAAAACTCAACACTGATAGATTGTGTATGTCCAGTGTTATTCAGGGAGGTGGGGTCGTTCGTGATGGTCCAGGGTCGGTCTACTTGGCTTTCTCCATTCGACTGGGGCAGGGGACAACCCTTCAAGCAGAAACCTGGGCCATGCGTACATGCCTCAATTTTTGTGGCCAGAGGGGCTTGCATATCTCTGAAGTTAAAACAGACTCAATGGTGTTTCATAAAGCTCTTTGTGGAATGGGGGCGATCCCATGGTCAGTCACTTATGTGGTTAGGGTTTGTTGTGGTATCTTATGAGCCTATACGGGTGTGCTTCATACTTGGAGGTAAGGAAACAAGGTCACAGATTACTTGGATTCAATTAGCTTCCATGGTTCATATCGTTTTTATTTTTACAACCTGGATATCCTGACACTGTTGGGGGTTAATATTATTCGATGGGATGCCCTCGAGCTCCATTTCTTTCTCCCCCCTTAGCTGATGTGCCAGCTGACACTAGTCTGTCCGGTGGGCCTTGTGGTTTTTTATTATGCTTCTTCAAATAAAACATTTACTCTTCAAGGTCAAGATAACCTCCTCTAAAAAAATAATTTTTAGTGTATGAGAAAAAATAGGATAGATTTTGGCGGCATTAAAGAAGGAAACTAATTATGGATGAAACCATTAATGTTGAGAGATGAATATTTTGGATGAATTACTATAAGGGGATCCCACATGGAATGATATCCACCATGATTATTTTTTTGAATTTGGTATATTATAATCATAAATGAATAACAATGATCATTATGGAATACTATAGTTGATTGAATGTCAAAATAAAAATTTTATTGGTGATGATTCCTAAAAAGTTAACATTTTACACAAGGGTAACATACAAAGAAACAACTAATACTATTTGAAGGGTTATATGCACACCAAAAGTGTGAATAAGTTTTAAAACAGATTAAAATAATAATTTAACCTACATGAATTAATTTTTATAAGATAATAATTTCTTAACAATGTGTATTGATATTTTTTAAGTGGTGGGAATCATTAAAGGAAGGGAATGTGTGATATATAAAAATTTATAAAGATTATAATTAAATTTCATCTATTAAAAAGACATAGTGAGAGAAAATTATCACTCACCAAATTATTACTGGTTAGCAGTTTGGATGAAATTTTAATGGATAATGATGTTATTCATGAGAACCCTTTAAACATTATATGTGTTAAAATGTTATTTAATTTATATATAATCAATTGCTGAGGATGATTAAAATTCAAACCAATTTTTTATGGAGTATAGTGAATTAAAATTGGGACTATACACTAAATGATTTCATCTTAGTCAAGATTAAAATACCCATTGGATCTAAGAAAAATTGATATACTTCATTTGTGATGCATGATACATTGAAAATTTACACAAATTTGTTTCAAAATTGGTGGAGAAATTCACAATTTTTAGAATAATAATTACATTATAATTAATGAATGGAAGTGAAAATTATTTGGAGATGTTAAATTTAATAATTTATAAATGGATTTATATTATTATAGGTGGAATCTAGGAAACACGAAGTAATCATTTATGTTTTATTATAAAATATAATGTACACTGATTAAAATAAGAAAAATAGGAAAATGCAATCAATAATAAAAATTATTATTTTTTCAAACTTACATATTTCAGGATCATGTTATTAAAATAAAATGATTTTATAAAAATATTTTATTTAGAAAATAACAAAATATTAAAATAGTTTTTAGGATGTTTTTTCTTACAAATAAAGAAACAATATCAATATTATGTAGATATTACAAAAAATTTGTTATGAATGTATTTTATTTGAAATAGGGAGACAAAAATCATTTATGTGTTAAATTTTATTATGTCAATAATTTATTAACATAGGATTTGTTAGGGAATCTTAAACATTTAATCATTTCTTTAGGTTACCACATTATTCTTTCTCTTACCCAATCTAATAACAATTAGACTAATATAGCCCTTATGAATTAGATTTATTATGATAATATTTTCAACAGTGTTATGTGTGTTGTATTTTGTTTTATAAACGACTGTACGTATTGAGAGATGATAATATAACTGAGTTTTTAATTATTCATAGTTCTATATATTGTAATCTTATGTATGATTTATGCTTAGGGTTAATTTTTTTGGTTTGAACTAGAAGATAGAGAGGTCAATATCTTGTAGTGAATTTGATCACCATGACCTAGCTCAATGTGAATTTTTTATTTGGATAGTTTAAGTGGTCCATTACTTCTTTTGATATTCTTAAGCTCTAATATTTTTTCCATAATAAATAAAATAAGAGGTGGTTTTATTATCGTTGGTGTATGTCGAAATTGTAGTAAATGATGTTAAATAATTTCATTCCATATTTTTTTTTGAATCATATGATTCATGATATTACATTAAAATTTTCATTATTTTTTTTTATAAAATATTATTTACATTTATAAATTTTAATTTTTTCTATAAGTAGATGGAACATTTGGTCACACCCATTCAAGGATATCCCCATAAAATACAATGAAATAATTATTTGTGATTCTTTTTCTGAAATTTGTTTGGAATTTTCAATGTCTAGAATATTTGAGAGAATAATACCACAAATGAATATTTATTTAATTTTTTTTAAAAGTATATACCTTAGGAATCATGTAGTGTGGTTATATGGAATAAAAAAAAAGAAAATATGCTAACATCTTTGTAACTATTTAAAATATTTGGGTCTCACGTTTCATACTTCAATATGTGATAGATTCCAATATAAACCACCACACAACTCTAGATTTTACCAATACACAACACACTGCCTAGTTATTCTAGTGCTTGGTTCATTCCATTATATACACTGGTAGAGTTTCTATAGCCCTACTTCTCATGATGGTCCTCCTTTCCACAACCTTCATCTCGAATTCTATTGCTGAAGAATCCAACACCGCTCCTATACATGATTCTCCTCCATTATCTATGGAACCTTACACCCCAGCAGTAGTGGTGTCACAACTGGGGATGATGTGAAATTACTTTTTTCCCACCCCACCCAAGTTCTTTCATAATGAACTTCTAAAGGATTGATAGTTGCCCATGCATCTCCTATATAATTAGCTAAAGTTCTAAGTCTTGTGTTGGTTGTTCTATGTTGTAAATGAATAAATTCTATTGTTTGTCCACTTTCACTACCTCATATCCATGTTTTATCCCCTACCTAAAAATAAAATCATAAATGTTGAATGGGTTTTCTCTAGTTTATTGTTTTTCTTTATGTTTATAAATATTCTTCCTTCTTAACTCAATACTACATATAAGGTCATTAAAAATAGTAGAAAAGAATTTTTTAATGAAATAAAGTTCTAAAAATATATTTGATGATAAAATCATGCATCCTTTTTAGCGCTAGGAACATCAATGATAAAGTTACACTTTATAAGTTAAAAAACAATGTGATGATCAAGGCCCCATTTATTAGTACTAAAATAAAGCTATGATAATGGGACCCTATATCAATGTTTTCTTTCAGTGTTAATAATGGTGGTGTTTATTAGAGATTTATTATAAAATTGACAATAGGTTTATTTTTCGGTGCTTTCCTATCACTATGAAAGGTGACCTTTATCATATATTTTGGTAGAGTTGATAAATATCATGCAACTAATGTAAAGATGCAAAACCATTGCATAATACCTATAATAACAAACCCAATCAAATATATAATATATAGAAGTAAAAAATATACTAAAAATATCACTGAAATAAAAATATACTATTTTACTATCATTTAAATTCAAAATTTACATAAAATATATTTATATTAATGTGATGTATACAATTAGTTAAAAAGTTACAACAAATATACAATATAGTAACTATTTTAACAGGCTTTCCCAATAGATCGAACTCTACATAGAAACATTCCCCATAAAAAAATCAATAAAAAATTTATTAATAGTAAATAAAAATAAAAAAATTAATTCTAATGGTTTATAATCAACATATGATAAATTATATTGATAATTACTATATATATTAAAAATATTATTGATTAATCATGTTTTAGATTAATGTGTAGTAAATTCATACACATCACAAATGAATTATGGATAATTTTTCCAATGTTTGATCACAATATGATATTTTTATCTTGTATTTGGTTATGTGATACTTGTTTCAGACTAATATGAAAATTTTATTTTGAAAACACACACTTTGAGCCATACCAACAACAATATGTGTTGGATTGAATAGTGGTCAATTCATACACATTACAAAAAAATTATTGATCATAGTCTTAAAGTTTGAAAATAATACGATCTTATTTGTTATTTGACTATGTGACACATTATTTAACATAAAATTGGTTTTATATTGAAAACATACACTTCAGGTCATACTGAACACATCATGTGTTGGGTTTATGTACATTTGATTCATATCTTTTAGGAAATAATTATGGATTTTTTTATTAATGTTTGAAAAAAATTGATCTTATTTCCCATTTTTTTCATGATAACCATTTAAAATTAAATAGAAAAATTTATATTGAAAAAATGTAAATTGAGTCAGTATCACCAAATCATGAATCAGATTGGTATGATCCCAATGTATATACAATTCAAGAGAATTACTAATAATTTTCATAATGTTTGAAAAAATTAAGATCATTTTATTAATTTTGGATTTTTGGTGCATGTTTTAAAATATACTACAACATATATATAAACCACGCAGTTCTAGTCCTAATGACCACATAGTGTATCATATTTATGTTATGTTAATTTCTATATGTCATAAATTAATCATGGAGAATTTTACTAATGTTTGAAAATAATCTGATCACATTTTCTAATTTTTGGCTAATGGTGTGTATTTTAATCTAAAATGACACTTTTATATTAAATACACGAACTTCATGTTATAATTGTGACATCGTGCATCATATTGATGTGAAATCAATTCATACACATCAAAAATGAATTATGTATCTTTTTTCCTAAAGATTTAAAATATTTTGAGCTCATTTTCAAATTTTTTGGAATTTGATGAGCGTTTGAATATAAAATGGGACATTTATATTGAAGACACACACTTTGAGTCATAACATCCACATTTTGTGTTCTATTAGTGTGTGGTTGATTCCTAAATGTAATAAATAAATTATGGATCATTTTTCTAATGTTGGATACAAATACAATATTTTTTTCAAGGTTTTGTCTATGTGATGTGAATCATAGACAATAATTTCCCTTTTATATTGATGAAGAGAAAATTGATTCATACCAAGTACATCATGTTCCATAAGGACATTTTGTCATTTTAAATATGTAAAAAATGAATTACTGATCAAATTACATAATGATTGATAAAAATACAGGATCCTTTTCTTGGGTTTTCTTAAATAATTCTTATTTTAAACTAAAATTGAATATTAATATTTAAAATAGGCACTTCAAGTCATACCTTCCTAATCATCATTTAGATTGAAATATGGTCAGATCCTACATGTTAGAAATGAATTATGGATAGTTTTACTAACATTTGAAAATAATATTATCTCATTTTCTCAGTTTTATCTTTGTGACTTGTTTTAAAGTAAAAATATTTTATATTGAAAACTAATAATTCAAGTCATTCAGACCACATCATGTGTAGGATTGATGTACGAACGATTCCAATATATCACAACGGAAATATAGTTTATCTTCCTAATGTTTGAAAATAATCCATGTTTTCTTTCTTGGTTATGGCAATGTTACTTTCATTTATAACTAAAATTCTACTTCTATATTGAAAAAGGGACGTCATGCCATACCAGAAAAATCATTTTTTTGGATTTAAGGGTGGACGATTTTTACATGTCACAAATGACTTATAGAATGTTTTACTAAAGTATCGAAAGAATAGGAATGTGCCTTCTTGTGTTTGAGTATGTCCTATGTTATTTTCACTTAAATGATAATTTTAAATTGAAAACCAGAATTTAAAGTCATATTAGTCATACCATGTCTCCAATTGACGTGCAATCTACTCATAAACATAAAGAATGAAATATGATACATTTTCCTAATGTTTGAAAATAAAATGCATTCATTTTTTGGGTTTTGGTGATGTGACATGCATTTTAATGTTATATAGAACCTTTATATTGAAAACAAGAAATTCAATTTTATACCAGCTACATCATGTGAAAAATTGACATGCGATCAATTTTTAAAAATAAAAATGAATTATACATTATTTTTATAGTGTTTTAAAACAATTTGAGCTTGCATTCACAATTTTTTCTCATGATGCTCATTTATAAATAAAATGAGACTTATATATTGATAAAATGAACTTAGAGTCCTACTGAAAACATCGTGTGCTATATCGACATGCGGTCAATTCTTATAAATTATAAATAAATCAAGGACCATTCCCATAAATATTGAAAATAATCTCAGTTCATTTGATCAGTTTATTCTAGTGACATTTGTTTTAAATTGAAATGGATATTTTATATTGGGAACACACACATGGAGTATTATCATCCACATAATGTATTGGATTGGTGTGAGGTCAATTATTACAGGAAAAAATGAATCATGGATCATTTTCCTAGAGTTTCAGGATAGTCTAATATTTTTTACATAGTTTTGGATATTTGAAACATGTGATGCTTGAAAATAACACTTAAAAACATTCAATTTGATTTATACTAGCCACATCATGTGTCATATTTATATGTGGTCATTTTATATACATCAAAAATGAATTAATGGTCATTTTACTAAGGGTTGAGTAAAATCAAAGATTTTTTTTCTAATTTTTGTCTATTTGATGCGTCTTTTATTCTAAGATGACATTCTATATTGAAATGTTAAAAATCAGTAATACTGGCCACATCATGTGTCAGAGTGGAATTTAGTATATTTTTATATGTCACACACGTAATATGGATCATTATCATATGTTTTGAAAATAATGGGAGTTTTTTCTTATTATTGGATATCTGGAAACTATTTTAAACTAAAAAGACACTTTTAAATTGAAAACCTTCACTTTAATTCATTAATGACACATCATGTGTCATATTGTTGTTTAGTCAATTCATTCAGACAAAAAATGAATTATAGATTATTTTCTTGAATTTCAAAACAATCTGAACTTTATTTCTATATTTTATCTTCGTGAAATATTTTTTAATCTAAAATGACACTATAAATGTGAAAATCATAACATTGAGTCATACCATACAAATAGTGTGTTGAATTGATATTCAGTTGATTCCTTGATGTCAAAAAATGAATTATGGAACATTTTATAAAATTTCGTAAACAATATGAGTTGTTTTACTTAGTTTTAACATTGGTTTTTGAATTTTAATCTAAAATAAATCTTTTTCAATAAAAAAATACTTGGAGTCATTACGGACACATCTAATGCCAGATTGGTGTTCATTCAATTACTATAATAAAAGATGAACTATAGATTATTTTTTAAAATTTACAAGATAATCCAATCTCATATAATGTCATTTTTCCATGTGGTTTTTGTTTATAGTAAAATGATACTTTTAATTTGAAGACATGAAAGTTGAGTCATTCTATGTAGATCATTCTTCTTATTGATTTGTAGTTGATTCCTACCCATTAGACATGAATTATGGATCATTGTTCGAATTCTTGAAAATAATATGATTCTGTTTTCATGGTGTTTATAATCTGATTCATGTTTTAAACTAAAATGATACATTTATATTAAAAACACTAACATTAATTCAAAAAAAAAACATCATGTTTCAGATTTATTTTTAGTCAATTAATACACATAAAATATCAATTATGGATAAAAGTCGATAATTTTGAAAACAATATGAACTTATTTGATTATTTGTGACAATTTTACTTGTGTTTTTAAAAGAATGGAACATTTATATAGAAAAAATAAACTTTGAGTCATACCAGAAACATTGTATATCATATTTTTATTCATTTGAACTACAAATCACAAATAAGATCACTCACACCCTTTAAATCCTTTAGGAAACATAAAAACACCCAAATAAAACTAAAAAAGATGAAATAATTAAAGATACTGAATGAAAGATCACAAATAAAAAAATTTGGGGTTTTAAAATGTCAATATTTCCCTGGATTTCATGGGATAACAATGTCAAAGATTCAACTCCATGAGATCCTGAATGACACAAGTGATGGGGTCTAATACTAGGGTTTTATTTAAAACATTGTAAATGTTTTATCAGTGAATTTTAAAAATTATTGATAAAGATCAATATTTATCATCTTTAAAAAATAAATTGAAAATAAACCAATATTTATGTGTTCTAACTTATAGAAAGTATTTAAGTTGGTATTTTATGATTACATTCTAGAAAAAGTTTACTAAATAAGTTTCATAAGTATTTTATAATTTAGAACTGAAAAAACCTATATTTTCCAGCAATATTTGTAAATAAATGACAAATCTACATATTTCCAGACCTAGTAGGTGATGGATGATAAGTCCATCCCACCCCCTATGGAGTGAAAGAGGCCTCTATCAACCTTTGAGGGAACTCGCCCCCTCTCCTCTTCTGCCTTCTCTATCCCCTATTTACTTCCTTCTTTCGCTCAGATATCACTTATCCCTAAAGTTGCATATTTGTTTTATAGCTTCCAAAAAAATTTATTATCATACTCAGAGTTTACTAATGCCTCATTGCTTTAGAACCTGATATTGATTTCATGTTTTAAACAATGTATTCCATCGGTGGATCCATTTGAATGGTTTTTTAACATATTTCAGACAACTGAAACAATTAACTATGGGTCCTCTCAATAATATCCACATCATGATTCATTTATCATTAGAGAACAACTTGGTAAATCCCTAGATTTGTGCCCCCACATCTAAAATGGATATTGTTTCTCCCTATTTAGGTGAACTTATCATTTCCAACAAAAACAAGATACCATGAGTATGGATATTTTTGTTAGTTTTCTTGACCTCCCTTTTCCTTTTCAAGATCCTTCCCTTATTCGAATGTTGGTTAATTTGGTTGGAATATATTTATGTTCTGGTAGTAGAACTAGAAGTATTTTCCATCTTATTTCTCTACAAATTTTCATTGAATTTATGAATTAAATTAGATAATATTTGGATTATAGCTGGGGAATAGTTCTGCTATAAGTAACATGTTTCTTATGAGTCGTGGAATGAACTTTTCTCTTCATTCAAGAAAATGGGTCACTTGATGATAGGGCCTAGGAATTGGTGTATGAATCACTTCAAGGAGAAGTATGCCAGATTTGGATGCAATGGTAAGGGTATGGGGTCAATTTATCTTGTATGTTTGAAGGAAGATGTTCCAATTGGTGTTTCTATTGACTAAATAAATAATTTGGAGGTAGTTCACTTTGGTTAACTTAAGGGTGGGGAGTTGAATGGTAGCAAACTACCATCTAGTCTCACCAAAAAAAGTTGAATCCAAACAGAACATATTTTTTTTACATCCATAAGGAGGAATTACTATTAATCCCTAATTTGAGAGTATTAGTCTTTTATGGTATATTGAGATGTGATTTTGAGGGGTTTTACGCAACACGACCTGTGGAAATTAAAATAAATGCCTCTAAACATGCATTTAATGAGGAAGAAATGAGAATTTGTGATGAATGTAAACATGAGTTGGTGTTATAAGTGGAAGGTGAGGAAGATGGAATATTCACTATAAACAATACAGGAAGCTAGGGGTGGGTGAATAAAATAAGCAAGGAGAGGCTGAGAGGCTCTATCTCGACTACTAATATTAGTAATCGCTTTGAAGATTTGGAGCGTGAATTTTCAGTTCAGGAAATATGGGTTAAAATAAATGAAATAATGGGAATCCAAACCACATACATGTATATAACTTATCTGATGGCTAAAGCCTTTATGGGGAAGATTAGGAGGATGTGATATATAGCCATATTTGATTGGGCAGTGTTGATAGAGTGCATGTAAGAAGCCTATACATTCCAAGGAGATAGAATGAGAGGAATGTAAAAAAGAATTTAGGGAGATAAATTATGTTAAAAGGAAACTGGTCCAAAAGACACAAGGAAAACTCTTAGTTACCTAAGCTGATGGAAACAAGTCCATCCAAAAAGAATAATGTGATGGATAGGGAACCCATGTATCATGGAAAGGTAGGCACTAAGATATCAAATCATTATAGTGAAAATCAGATAATGGAGTGTAATGAGGAAAAGGGACATGAATATGGTGGTGGTATAATGGAAGATCTAATTTAGGAACACAATTTATCAAATAGTAAGGTCAGGGAATTAGATGAGGACTATGGGGAGAAATGGGAGGCATGGGATATTATTGTTCATTTCAATGAAGAAATGTTGTAGGAGGAATCTGAGATCAATACTACATTGGAAGAGGTACACATGATAAATGAGATGATGAATCAAATTGACACTAATAAGGAACAATGTATATAGATCAATAATGAAGAGTGTATTTTTGATATGTGGCTTCAACAAAATTATGATTAGTTTTGAAGAGTATATCAAAACTTTGGACAAGACAACCTACAGTTTTGAAGACCTCATCTAGGATGACCCTAACACGAAGGCCGCTTCTCTTCAGTGGAGGTAATACATACATAAGGTTTCTAATAGACATAAAATCTATTTCAATGATTCAGTGATTTCTTATGGTTAATTTTTATTTCATGTTTCAAAAAATAAAGGTTTCCCACTTTTTTCACAAAAGTGCTTTGCATAATAAAAAGTCAATTTTCAGTTAGTTGATAAATACATTATAAAATAAATTATAA
The DNA here is from genome assembly GCA_963277665.1 of Viscum album. Classification (NCBI taxonomy): domain Eukaryota; kingdom Viridiplantae; phylum Streptophyta; class Magnoliopsida; order Santalales; family Viscaceae; genus Viscum; species Viscum album. The sequence goes on along the minus strand of OY728158.1, from coordinate 374,531,426 downwards.
AATATTAAATGAATATATATTAAAAATAAATAAATAACAAAGAATGTAAAAATTAATTAACATTATTAATGAATTGGTAATATTAAATGCATAAATTTAATAAAAAAGTGAAATTTAATAAATAAAAATGAATAGACTTAAAAATTATTAAAAAAATGCTTCAGTTTTATTATTTATATAAATTATTAGAAAATGAAAATAAATATATATTAAAATGAAATGAATCTATATTAAATATGTACATTACAACTATATTATAAACCCTAAATGTTGAAGAATAAATACTTATAAATAAATATATAAAAATTAAATTTCAATAATATTAAAAGTAAAAATATTAAAACCTAATAAATAATAACAAAAAGATAAAAATGAATAGCATTAGTAGTGAAAAAATAATATTAAATAATATTTATTGAATGATTGTTAAAAAGGGTAAAATTCACTAATAAAAATATATGTAGAATGAAAAATACTATAAAATAAAATATAATTCTAAATTATTTAAATTAGTTCAAAAAGTAAACATGAATATATTATAAAATAAAAATAAATAAATATTATTTATAAATTACATCCACATTAAAATAATTAAATATTAGTGAATAATAATAAATAAATAAATATTAAATTGCATAAAATTATACAAAAATAAACAATGAAACATTGTAAATGAATTAATTAAAAAAAATTAAGATTATTATGGATTAGATAATATTTAAAATGAATAAATTCAAAAAACATATTTAAAATAATTAATAGTATATTTTTATCAACTAATATAAAAAATAGTTAATATTTAATTTTTAATATATATATATACATATAATATATTATGTTAAAATATAAATATAAATATAATAAATATTAAAAATTGAAGAAATTAAAGAAATATTATGTGTGTGTACGTTCAATAAAAAAATAAATTAATTACAAATATGTATGTTTCAAATTAATGTAACACACATTTCATATATGTTAAATTGAAAAATTAAATTAATTAAACATCCATTATGTGATAGAATTAGTTTGTATTTTTGATTATAATTAATTTTTAGTTATAAACCATTTTCACTATGCATTTGGATTATTTAATGTAAATAAACAATTTTGTATTATATAAATCTTATATACGAAAAATAATATATATATTGATATATATATATATATATATTTATGAATATATTTCAATATTAAAAATATTAAAAATATTAATGAAAAACTATTTATAAAGAAAGTAAAGATTAATAAATTACCAAAGTATTAAATTAACATATTTTAAATAAATAAATTATAAAAAATAGATAACATTATTTTTAAAAAGAACGAAACCTTTATTTATGAATAATAATATAGAAATTACATTCATTCATTCTAAAATGTGATTTATCTTATCTAAAAAAGAATGAAACCTTTATCTTCATAGATAAGGGGACACTTTATTAGCACTGATAAAGGATTCCCATTATTGGTGATTTTTGTCATTTCCAGTAATTCCCATGAATGCTTGTGAAAAATATATACTTTTTACATCAATTACAATGCACATCTTTTATTTCATAAAAACTCCAATGGTGATCATCCAGTATATGGAATGAATTCTGACATCTTTTATTTGGGATGCCAACTAGATGGGATTCCATCACTGGGCTTCATGGTCTCGTATGGAAAATCCAATGGATGAAGTGGGAGTGGGACTTTGGGACATAAATGAAGCCATGCATGGCATGCAAGGCCAACTTTATTAGGACATTATTTTGGGAGACTCTTTATGGGAATTTTTTTAGGGCATGCTATGGTGATAACTAGGAGGCAGCGGGAAACCATAGAACTCAGTTTACAAGCTTGGAATGATTCATGATATCCCACTTTGAGGTGTTTAGTGGTTCTATTCAATGGGTCAATGGGAAGGGGGATTTTAGCATATGGAAGACCAACTAAGAGGGTGAGATACTATATTTTCCAGGTATCGCTCATCCAGACATTTCTTTTATGAAGGCGTGCACGATCCCTAAGTTCATTCTATCGATCCTCAATTCTGATCAGGTGAAAGCGTTTGAAAGTATTATCATGAAGGAGGAATTGAAAAAATATTTCTTCATGGACTCAACTTTAGGTATGTTTGTATCTCGGGATTAGAGGAAGTGGATAGATGCAGTGGGTCTTATTGACGTGTGGTCTTCCAAGGTTGGGTGCAACGAAATTCGGAAAAAAATGAACTTCCTTACTTGGCGTATTAGGAACATGGCTCTTTTGATTGATGAGAAAATCAAAATAAAAGGAATTTTAATGGAATCTTGCTGCTTTTTTTCCATGATCCCGTAGGAAGAATGAAATATCCACCTACTTGTTCAGAGCAGGTGGGATTCTCATCTATGGTTCTTTTTTACTCCTCACCCCTACATTGACAATAATCAATCTCTTAAAGGTTTTTTGGCTTCCTAGTTCCATGGGGTTGATATTAGGTCCAGGGGATGTAATGTTTGTGCTGTAATATTTTTTTTCCAGTTAGCTAGAACATTTTGGAGTCACACAACACTACCCAAATTGGCCCGAATTTCTCTCTTGTATTTCTCCAGATGAAGATATGAGGTCTTGTTTTCAAGCTAGGTCATATGTTAAAAGGGAGCCAACTTTTATCTTTGGTAAGAAATTTTCTTAATCGATCTCAAGAATCAAGTGGGAGGGAGGATCGCTGGATCAGGTGGATGACACCTCTTGGAGTATTGAAACTCAATATGGATGGGTCTTTTTATATGAGGAATTATGAGAGGTTGAGTACTCTTGAGGAACTCACAATGCTCTATTATTATGGGCATCAACTCCTTTTATAGGGAAAGAGATTCCTTGACCGCGAAGAAGTTGGAACTTCTCTCAGGATTTCTAATTTATAGGAAGCATGGTATCTAGGTGGCAGAGGTTGAGTCCAATCCAGAAGTTATGGTGAGGCCTATTTAGGGGCACCATTCTTTGACATGGGATTTGACCTATATTATTCGTCATTTCATTATTGAGACTAACTACAGACAAATTGTTCGACATATTTGGAGCGAGGCTAACTTTGTGGTGGATGCACTAGCTCACATGGGTAGTCTAGAGGAGGATCTTGATGTTTATGATAGCCTAGGTTCTCTTCCTTTAGAGTGTAAGGATGTTATTCTTAAGGATTTTCTAGGTTTTCATCACTTTGGACCACCATGAGGACTCACTTTGTTTCTAGTTTCCTTCATATTTTATAAAAATTTAATCTTCAGTCTGTCATTACACTATCATTTCAATTCAAAATTTTCATTCAAGATATTTTCATTGATGTGATATTTATAATTAATTAAATATAATTACAATAAAATATATAAAATAAAAAATATTATAGCATGATTTATTCAACAATCAACCTCTACAAAAACCTTGTCTGTGAAAAAAAACCAATGTTTTTTTGGAAACCATACGTACAAAAATTATGAATTTAACATAATATATATATGATTAATTATATTGTTAATTACTATGTATATCAATGATATCATCAGTTGTCCTATTAATTTTATAATTAATTATTGTATTGTTAATTTTATATTAGTTATTTTTAATTAAATATACCATTAATTAATAATTATATTAAGAATTATTAATTTCATTATTAATTAATACTCCAAATAAAATACATTTTTAATGGATTAACATGTTAATGATATTATGAGTTACAAAATATTTTATTTACATATGTTTTTGTTAAAAATTATATCATTATACAAAATTAACATTTTCAAATTGAAAACATGCACTTTGATAATACCGAGCACCTTTTGTGTCAGATTGATGTGTGGCAAATTCTTATATATCATTATTTATGGATCATTGTCATAATGTTTGAAAATAAAATCAGTTCATTTACTATATTATTACAATGTGACATAAGTTTTAAACTTAAAAGAATCTTTTATATTGAAAATAATTAGTTGTAGTGATATTGTTAAAACCCAAACTTTTTTCAACGTAATTTTTCTCTTCTTATAGTAATGTAATATTGTATAAATAACATAAAATCACTTATAAAACATAATAAAGACTTTATAAATTAATAATTAATTAAATAAGAATTATTTCTAGAGGATAATGACCCAATAGTAACTTTGCCATGGGAATAGTAATATAACCCTTATGAATAGTAAAGCAGCCAAATTACTAATAGCCTCATGAAGAAAGAATAAATATAATTTTGGAATCTTGTAAACGAATGAATTAAATAATGATAAAACAACCCTCTCCCCACTATAAATACAACCCCTCACCCCTATTCTCCTCACACTTCTCAAGCTTTAATATTTGTCCAAATTCTATCCAAACCTATCCCAAAATCCCATATACCATTTCTCGAATCTCATGGACTCATAAAAAGACCGAAACCTTTCCCCTAAGGAAGTTTTCAAGGAGGAGGGATTTAAGAGGTAAAATCCTTTCCCTTTTTCTTTTAATATCTTTTCAATTTCATTTCGTTTGTTCTCTCTACACACCTTATCTTATCCAAAAGGAATAATAACTCCATTATGTTTGATATTCTGTAATTCTATCATGTTAATGGAAGATTCATCATCAAAATCTTTTCTCTATCTATCTTTTATTCTAAAAATAAAATCATCACCCGTGATGTGTTAATTTACTAACATCGTGGGAGATACACTTTCAATTTCTATTAATATATTCAAGGATATTAATAAAACAATTAAATGGTTGAAAATATATTTTAATGTTATTCTATAACCCTTTAAATGTTTTGGAAGTACCATTTATTCATAATATTAAATGATAAAACAAAATTAATTCGTTGTGATCTAAAACCTTCTAAAATTAACCAAAAACGATCATCATTAACATTAATCTAATGATTCATTCTCATGCAATATAAAAATGTAATTTATAAGATCATTTAATATTTTGGATTATCATTAATAAAATATAATATCAAATCTTGGTATTTATCCTCATTTTACAGGAACTTCCTTTCATGTATACAAGTGTACTGATCGGGAAAACTAAGAAAAAACACACTCCCGAGCAATGAAATTAAACTATACAACTCAATGAAAAGATCATAAATGATCTTAATAAAAAAAATAAAATAAAATTCGTGTATAAAATTTTCTATAATTTTAATTAATGAATATAATGTGTTTATATATAATATTAACAAGAAGGAAGCTCTCAGACATAAGGTAAGGGGAATTCTCAAACCCAACTTTCTTTCTTGAGGTTTTCCATCTTTCACCCCATTACTAAAATGGGTATTCATTAAATATAATTTATTAATAATTATCTTTCTTTTTATGTGATATAAATGTTTTCTACATGAGTTTTTGATAAACACAATGTTTTCCAAAAGAAAAATTCTTTAATAAACTTTTTTTACTTCTCAAGATTGCTTATTCATCACTCATAGTCGATGATTCTTATATCAAGTATGTTATTCAATATTTCATTTGAGAAACCAATTATTATGAATTATTTATAAAATGAAATCCATTCCTTTCCATGGGTTATTTTATGTCCAATATTGAAATAAATCGTATGTTTCATGCATGATAATGTAAATGTTATGATGTGATAGGTGCATCCAGAATTATATAGCACAATATATATATAATGATGTGATGGGTGTGACCGGAATTATATAGTGCTTAAATGCATTTGGGAATGTGATGTATGACATGATAAAAGTGAAATATGAATTATCATGATGCTATATTTGTTCACAACTATGTGTGGCCATTGACCAATAATACATGATGTTTCATTATTATGCATCGCCACATTGAATGAATTTTCTTAATGCTTCCTCTCAGGATTATTATCCTATGAGTATGTTATGATGATAATGATTCTTCTCACCCCAAGTTATATTGATCCATGTTATTATCATTAATCTTATTGGGTTTTACCTCAAATATTTTTAATGTATATCCTCAGGTGATTACTTGTTCTAAAGAGAATGATAAGACCTCTAAGAAACTAGAGAAGAAGAAATTAAATAAATGTTTATTTTTTATTTTGTAAAAGTTGTGTATGGTCCTATGTTTCCAAAGACACTAATCCTTTGGATCTGAGTTGTGTAACTTTTTTATGTTGATCATCATTAAAATGATGTAACAATAATAAATTAAAATAATGGTATCAATAGTTTTTATCAGACCAAGGTTTAGTTAATTTGGGAATTAGGATTAGAGAACCTTAGTGAAAACCCATATTTTGAGAGTAACTATATATAAGAACCCAATAATATTTGTTTTGAAAAATTATAAACATAGATATCCCATAATACATGCCTTTAGAGATATTTTTACAAAGGTATAAATTAATGATGAATTCTTGACTCATGTTTGGTTCTAACATTTTCTATTTTATAAAATGGTGGGAACCAGGAGAATCCAAGACAAGAACACATATAAGGGACATTGCAGTGATTTCTCGAATGACATACCCAATGAATTGGGAGGTGGAGTTAAACATTTCAACAAGATTCTATCCATGTTATCTCAGGTTATGAATAATAAGTTGCATAATGTAGAACATCCACCTTCCCCTAATAGGGAGAAACTGTCTACTATGTTTTTTTGGTGGAAACAACCACATATGTTTAGTGGATCTTCTGATCCTCTATTTATAGAACATTAGGTCAATTTGATAGATAATATATTCCCTTTTCTTCACTATTATGAGATGGAGAAGGTGTATATTGCTGTTTATCATCTAGATAGAGAGGTTGATCAAAGGAGGGGTCTGATTAAGAACACCAAGATGAAGGATATAATTGAATATATGGAGCGGGAGGACCTTAAGATAATTATTCATATGATGTTTTTCGCAAAAATTAATCATTAAAATATGGAGAGAGAAATCATAGAGCTGAAGGAAAATAGAGGAAAATTTTATATAGACTACAAAGAGATTTTCACAAGGCTTTTAAGTTATGATTTAGGTTTTTTTATCAACAATGATAGAAAAATTGAAAGATTCATTAGTGATTTAAAACCATACCTTCAAAATTCTTTAGTAATTAGAGACATTAATAGTAATTAAGAACATGTTCAAAGTTTTCTCAAAGTGGAGATAGAGTTTGTAGATTGGTCCAATGGCTATGGTGATAAGAAACGTAAGATGGTGTTTCAAGCTAGAGGATCTCATGAGAAAGGTAGAATAAAAACTCAACCACCAACATATCAAAAACCTGGGAATAATAATCATTAGAACTATCCCAAAGGGAAGGTGGAATTATTCAAGTGTGGGAGTGAAGGACACAAATCTCATTAATGTCCAAAATAAATAAGGAAGCCAGAAAATTTGGGGGGAGGAATGGAGAGCATCACCCAAGGTCCAATGCTACATCTATAGGGAGAAAGGGAACTATGAATTATGGTGCACTAAACCTTGAGTCCTAAATGGTAATCAGAATCAACAACCACCAAATACAAGTTATCAAGGCAAGGATTATTCCATAACTACTATTAATGTGGAGCTAGAAAATGAATTTGTACATTACACACTTTTTAGTCACTCACGAATGGGAAAAGATTTATTTTATTCTAGATTTACACATTCCTTCATATCATACATGTCTGTAGAACTGTATAATTGAATATCCAAATACTTGAAGTATAATGATGTGTAAAAACACACAGTGGTTCAATCTTTGTGACCTAAGTGTTGGAATCTTCTCCTAGAGGTGTATGTGGGAACACAATTAAAACAAATATCGTAATACCTCCCTTGGTGGAATTTGTTCCTATTATGTAGATGGATTGGCTCTCATTATATAGAGAACTTATCAACTATCGGTAAAAGGAAATATCAATTCATATTCAAAATTATCCCATGCTCCTCTACAAATGAAAAGAAGATCACGAGTCTATACTGTAAAATCCTTCAACAACGTGGGTTTGGATTCATGGTAAAGAATCATACCCCACTCAAATGGTTGAGTCAAAGGAAGGTATAAACCTAGAGGAAATTCCCATCATGAGGGAATACACATATATATTTCCTTAAAATTGACGAAGACATCCCTAAGATCATGAAGATTATTTCTAAATAGAACTCATAACCAAATCTACTTTTATCTCAAAGTGTCTCTATTAGAAGACACCTATGTAACTGGAGGATTTAAAGAAGCCGATGGAAGATAAGTTGGACAAATGATTTATACACCCCAGTGCATCACCTTGGGGTGTGTTAGTTCTATTTATCAAGAATAAATATTGATCAATGTGTATGTATATTGATTCTGAAAAACTAAAAAAGATCACCATAAATAATATTCATCCTCTTACAAGGATTTATGATTTGTTTGATAAGTTACAAGGAGGTCAATACTTATCAAATGTGGATATTCATTCAAGATATCGTCAGATAAAGGTGAAGAAGGAAGATATTTAGAAGTCTTCCATTCATATAGGGTATAAGAACTATGAGTTTTTTGTAATTCCATTCAGAGATACTAATTCTCATCCAATCATCATGGATTTGATGAATAAAGACTTCATAAATTATGTTGATTTTTTTAGTTTTTATCAATGGCATTCTCATCTACACCATGGGAAAGGATAAACATGAATAACATCTATTTCTTGTATTGGTGACATTAAGGAAAGAGAATTTGTATGCCATTTTCAGCAAGTGTGACTTTTGGATGCAAAAATTCACATTCATGGGACACATGATAAAAACTGAGGGAATATCTGTGAACCCTTAAAAAAAATGTGATTGGGGAATGGCCAAAACCATCTTGTGTCATAGAAATCCATAGTTTTCTTGGATTAGCTATGTACTATCAATGTTTTGTGAGAAATGTCTCACGATTTTGAAGACCACAAAATAAGTTATAAGGTAAAGGGGTAAAGTATTTCTAGATGGAAGAATATGAAGAAATATTAATGGGGATAATGTGAAGGATGAACACTGCACCTATACTCACATTACTGAGAATTAGAGAAGTTTTTTTGAAATATAGTGATACTTAAAATAAATTATTGGGATGTGTACTCATGAAAAATGATAATGTGATAGCCTATACCTCAGGGATGTGAAATATCCATGAGAAAGCAACTTGAACCGGATCTTATTCTAACGATGATAGAGAAGGTTCAAGCCATCAACAACATATCAAAGCTACTCAGGGTTTAAAAAAGAGCTATGTTGACAATCATCAAAGGGACATGGAGTTCTACATTGGATATAAATTTTTTGTTTTAATATCAATGTGGATAAGAGTCATGAAGTTTGGAAAGAAATATAAGTTAATCCCAAGGTATATTTCCCCCTTAAGATCCTTTATCGCATAGGATCCATGGAATATTAGCTTTCACATCCACAAAATATGGATCAAGTTCATGATGTGTTCCACATATCAGTCTTGAGGAATTACAAACCAGATCCCTCACTTATATAGAACTCAGAGGCTGTACAACTGAAAGTTTATATCTCTTATGAGGATTAGCCAGTAATGATTCTTCCCTATAGAGATAAGGTTATACACAACACGATAACCCACATTGTCATTTATTTGTATAGGAATCATTTTTATGAAGAAGAAACTTGGGAAATAGAGGAGGTTAAAAAGGATAAGTACCCTCACCTATTTATTTAAAATGAAATTTTGAGGGCAAATATTCAAAAAGGGGAAGGATATATGGACCCAAACCTTTATCAATGGAATTTATCCTTTCTTATATTAATTACATATAGTATAAATTTAACGACATTAACTATTATAAGTGAAATTTCCCTTTTTTGTTTAATTAAATGTCTTATTTAAAAACTTTTTATAGAAAAAACATTCACTCCATTTTTTTTATTATATACAAGTGTATTTAAATGACTGTTATGTATCATTACCATTTATAATATAGCCACTAATAGTGGTCACATGACTAGAATAAAATGAGGGTATTAATGAATCCTTTCGACATAAAAAAGAGGTGATGGACTCAACCAATAGGATCATTACCTATGGAGACCATTTATTATAGCTACCAAGGGAGATAACATTTTTGGTCTTTTCCTAGACCAATCCCAATCTGAGATCCAACAACACCAACATGATAGAAACTATTTATGGGAGAAGTTCATGCTCATTGAGATCACAAAGCAAACCATGTTAACCGAAGGACCCCATGAAAGCCCCACCATCACACACCATGCTATTTTGCTGTAATAAAGGGATATGTATAAAAAACCTATAATTATGATTATGTACATTTTTTTGTATAGAATAATGAATATACATTCATTATACTACCGTTTTTAAAGAACAAATAGTATCTTTGTTTAATATTCAAAATCAATTAAGATATCTATTTTTACTAAATAATGTCTTTTTGAAAAAATAATATTTTAATAAAATATTATCATTAAATTAATTTTATTAAAGATTAAAGATCATATAAGATTTATGAAGTCAAATGTAATCAATATTAAGTTTTGAAAACTTTTTTTTTTCAAAACCAGAATTTTTTTAATAAATATGGATTTTCATTTTAAAAGGGAAAATTCATATATTTAGAAAATTATTTAGATAAAATGAATATTATTTTTGGAATTAGGATGTAAAATTTATCAAATGGGGATTTTATCATAATTTTCTGAGACCTTAGAGTTTTTGGGTAAAAAATAAATACCATACAAAATACGTACAATGTTTTATGACATCATAATGGCCCAATAGTGATGTAATAAACTCTATAAAAATAATATTAGGGAAAATATATTTTTTAACATTAAAATAATTTATTTTATATTTGTTTGACTTATTTTATATGTCCATAGTGAATCCCCCAAAATGTATAATATATTTTATGGTTTCAAATTCACTTCTTCAATAATGTTGCAGCTGTCCACATAAGAAAGGATAGTATTTTTATATCTTCTTCCCTTGTACATATAAAATAATTTTTTAAGCTTAAATTTGGTATAATATATTTCAAAAAACCATGGTATCGTATTGGGTTTTTAATATTTAATTGTACAGATTCCGCAACCTATGTTTGTGAAATATTAAAGAATTTACCTAACATTTCATATATAAACCACCCATACTCCCACTACTATTCACTCAAAATACTTATAGAGTTACCTTACTCTATAATCTCTTATATATACTCTTCCAAAGGCATTCCACCCTCTAAATAAGACCCTATTAAGATTTTTAAGTTACACACTCAAGTAAGGGTTCCTTCCATTCTCATTTTTATCCATGTTTATATATATTGTTACACCATTTTATTTTCATTTAAAATAGATGGGGTATGTTTTTGAACCTCCCCCATACTTTCATTATTATGTTTTAGTGATGATATACCCCTTTATCTCTAATTAATCCCTCTTATATACACCTGTTACCATGATTTGTAAGAGTTATTCCATTTCCCCCTTTTCTTCAATTTTCTTTATTATGTTAAACCTTATATTTCCATATTACTTATATAGTCACATGTGTTTATATGAAAAAATTACTTTCAATTTAATTTATATATTATTATATACACATTTCACTCTCATTAACTGTTTTCATGAATTATTTTGTCATGCTGTTAAGCTGTCGATATTGCACCAGAAATTCTCATTCTAAAACAATTGTGTAGTGAATACCATACCCATTCCCTTTCAAGGGTGTTAAATTTTATTCACATATAACTTTTTATTGGGGAATTAAATGTATTTATTCCACACCCCTTTATCATATAATAAAATATTATGATGAATTAATCAATGATTTATGATCTATATGACACACGTAAGCATGAGAATGAAATGAAAGTAACCAGTTCATCCAGAATTATATAGCACTCCAATGCATCAATTAATGATTAATATCTTGATATATCAGGTTGGGATAGGGGTTTAGCTGATTTATTTATGGTAATTTTTAACAATGTGGTCTTGTCATTTTGTCCTTGACCTATGATGTTGTGTTTTATGTTATTGCCACATTTCCATGTTATGATTAGCATGCTATATCATGCCTTTTTGTTCATGTTTCTTTTATGCTCCATTGATTTTAATATTGTATAACATGTGCTTTCATACTCATTTTATTACATGTTTATTCCCTTATTGGTCTTTATATCTCACCACTTTCTTATATATTTCCTCAGGTTATCCCATGCAATTTTAAGTATGAAGGAATGTCATGGTCAGGTAAATGATGTTTTCAATAATGAAGTTGTATTTTATATTTTAGGTTGTTATGTAATGTATCTAATTTACCCAATTCACTAGAATTATATTTATTTTTGGACTTATTAATTTTAATTTTATGTCATTAAATAATTTATGAATTCAAAAAAAAATAATGGGGTAGTTATAGTTGGTATCAGAGGAATGTTTACTTATTTTTGGGATTAGGATTAGAAAACTCTAGTGAAATCCATATGGATAAAACTAAGTATTTTTAGAAACAACCCAAAATCACGGTGACTATAGAGTAAGTAGTTTATCATGAAAATGATTCCTTGTCGGGATATGAACTGTTGGATGTGGATCTGGTATAGATGTATCCAAGGGTAAAACCTGAAAACATCACTTTGAGCTAGACTCGAATGGGAACTGGTGAATGAAAATGAGGCTTGATTCTCTCCTGGTTTGATAACCTGGGGGATTTGGTTTTTTAAATTCATAAGATTAGTATTAAACATTAGGATGTGAACAAAAAGTCCCATAAGAATATACATTAGGAAATAGATCATGGATAACATAGATTGAATCCCACAAATTCATAAGTTATGAAAATAAATATAATTTATATGTTTTCCCTTTAATGTCGTTTGATTCCATTTAATGTTTTTAATAGTTTAAAATACTTACCATAATTTTATTTTTATTCTATCCAATGTCTAGTAATAGGAGGAATCAGGCTAACAATCTATGCGAAGATCAATGCAATGACTTCCATAATGAGATTCCTGATCTGATGGGAGTTTGAATCACATACTTTTTCATGACACACTCTCAGTTAAATCATTTTTTGAATTAAAACCTTGGTTAAGAGGAAATAACACCCCCCAATAATGAACAAGTCAAAATTGATAGCTTCATGAAAAAAATGCCTCATACTTTTAATGGATCAACTAATCCCTCAATCGTCGAACAATGGATCAACTCCATTGAGAAGATCCCCTATAACATTCAATGATCTAAACAAGAGAAGGTTCTTCTGGTTGCAAATAACATGGAGGGTGAAGCTGATAAATGGAGGAAATAGATAAAAAATACAATTCATGAGAAACAGATAAAGGTAATGGGATGGAAGGATATCCATAAAATGTTTTTTGATAAATATTTTCCTCAAACCCTCTGACTTAGGATGGAAAGTGACTTCATTGTCCTCAAGAAAAAATTTGATGAATCCATTGGATTTTACAATGAAAAATTAAGAAGGATTTCAAAATACACCTCAAGATTTGTTGTTACCCCTGAATGAAATGTTAATCAATTCTTTAGTGGGATAAAACCTATCCTATGGAAATCCCTTGCGATCTGTGACTTTGATAGCTATGAGGAAATTGTATGATGTGATTTCAGTGTTGGAATAGAGATTGGATAATCTCAAGGATATCATGGGGATAAGAAGAGGAAGGTGGATCCATATTATTGTAGTCCAATAAAGATATCTAACGGTTCCAAGAAATTTTAACACCCCACTTGGTGAAGGTGCAGAAAGAATAACCTTATAAATTTTCGGAAGGGTATGAGGAAATGTTTTAGGTGCAGGAAGTAATGGAACCTTGCCAGTGATTTCTAGAAGGAAAAACCCACTACTACGACTGAAGAAAGGGATGATATGGTAAACCCTAATTGAATTTTTCATTTCTATAACTGCAAGGAATTGGGGAATTTATCAAAACATTACACTAAGATAAGGGGTTTTGAAGGCAAACAACATCCTCCAAGGCAGAAATTGAAATCTTTTTCCATCACTACCGTAGAAGTGAATCCCAAAATGATGTGGTGATGGATATTATAGTTATTAATTCATGAATTGTGAATATACTTTTTAATTATGGTTCTATGAAATCTTTTATATCCTGAATGTTTAGTAAGAAAATCCAAATAGCACCACAGATTATGTAAGTAGAGATGTAGGTGAAAATGAAAAATGGGGAAATTATAACATCCCATGTATATAACCACTCCCTTCTAAATTTTTTTGAATTAATCTTCTTGGTGAACCCTATAATACTTAACTTGGTGGAATTTGATACAATTAATAGTATGGGGTTTCATTCCCTTTATTGATGCAACATAAATTTCCTTGAGAGGGAAATCAATCTCCATATAGAAAATCAACACCTGATTCTATAATATTGATTTGGAGTAGGATGAATCTTCTTTATCACCATCATACAAAGCATGGATATTACTACCATATGAGCATGTGTATCATTCTTAGATGATCAAGTCTAAGGAAGGAACCATCCTTGAATACATTCCTATTGTGAGGGGATTCACTGAGGTGTTTCCCAAGGAATTCCTTGATCTTCCTCCTAGTAGAGATGTTGAATTCTCAATTGATATTTTACATGGGGCGTTTCTGATATCCCAAAATTCATATAGAATGGATATTGTGGAGCATGAGGAGTTAAATAAATAACTACACGAGAATCTAGATAATGGGTTTATATTCCCAAGTGCTTCACCATGGGGTGCACGGGTCCTATTAATCAAGAAGAATGATAGGTCAATGTGCCTTTTCATTGAATATCATGAGCTCAAAAAAATCATGATAAATAAAAAGTATCATTTTCCATGAATTTATGACTTTTCTAATCACCTGTGTGGAGAACAATAATTCTACCAGGTGGATCTATGGTTGGTATATTACCAAGGGTGATGAAGCAGGATATCCCCAAGACTGCATTTCATACAAGGTATGGGAATTATGAGTTTATAGTGATTCTATTCAGACTCACAAATTATCCATAAATCATCATGGACTTTATCAATAGTGTATTTAGAGATTACCTAAAACATTTTGGGTAGTTTTATTTATAATATTATAATATACATCAAATATAAGGAGTATGAGAAGAATTTAAGTATTGTGATAATGACCTTATAAATGGAAAATAATTATGCCAAGTAAAGAAAATGTGAGTTCTGATTAAATGAAGTCTCTTTATTGGGGTATATGATCACTAAAATGGGGTATCTGTAGACCCTTAAAAGACTAAGGCAATTAAAATATGGTTGATTCCAACATCTTTGAAAGATATTTGTAGTTTCCATGGATTATCTGGTTATTATCATCAATTTGTGTGAAATTTATTACAATTTTAAAACCCCCTTACAAAGATAAATTTAAAGGGTGTCATGTTTTCTTGGAATGTTGAATGTGAAGATATATTAAAGGAGTTGAAAAGGTGGCTTATCACTACACTAGTTCTCTGACTACCCACAAGTGGAGATCTTTTTGTAGTATTTAGTGATGCTTCAAAGATGGGCCTGGGAGTTTTGATGATGCAAAATGATATAGTCATTTACTATGCTTCAAGGTAGTTAAAAGTTCATGAGTGGAACTATCCAACACATTATTTGGAGATGGATATAGTGATATTCACTTTGAAAATTTGGTAACATTACCTATTCATTGATAAGTGTGGACTACATATGGATCTCAAAAGCCAGGAATATATATGACACATAAAGAGTTGAATATGAACCAATGAAGATAATTAGAGATAATCAAAGACTATGAGTTATTAATTCACTACTATCTGGGGAAATTAAATAATGTGGAAGACTATATAAGTAGAAAGGATTTATAAATGCTTTCTTTGGTGATAATTGAGAAGGATGTGATCCTCTTGGACTTGAAGAGGATGGACATGGGACTCCTAAAGAAAGGAACATCTTTAGTCTCTTCACAAATGATTTCACAACCATCTCTTCTGGAGACATTAAAGGATGCTCAAAGAGATTATGTTGGAATTCAGAATAAAGTGGATACTATTATAAAAGATATATCCTCAGAGTTCAATGTTAATGAATAAGGTGTTATAAGACTTGGGTTAAGACTATGTGTACCGTCAAATTTTGAGTTAAAGAAGGAGCCATTGGATGATGCACATAACTCATCCTTCTCTATCCTCCTTTGAAGCATAAATATGTATCAAGATCTGTTAGAATAGTATGTGGGACAATACTAAGAAGGATATTGAAAAATATACATTAAGATATATCATATGTCAGTAAGTGGATGCTTAAAGGCAAAAATATAATGGTATGATGAAACCATTACACATACCTACATGGAAATGTGAAAAATCCCCAAGGACATTGTCATCCGGAATCCAATGAAATCTACAGGAAACTATTTTATATGGGTCGTGGTGGATGTTCTTAAAAATAATGCACATTTCATTGTGAATTAAGAGGATTTATCATTGGATCATATTGCACAAATATACATTAGAGAAGTGGTGAGTCAGCATAGTATACCAATTTCCATTGTATCTGATTGAGTTCCAAGATTCACCTCTATGTTATGGAAGAGTTTCCAACATGATCTGAATACTGAGTTAAACTTCTGCATGACCTATCTACCTCAAACTAATGACCAGTCTAAATATACTATCTAGACACTTGAGGAAATGTTTAGATAATTCTCAGTGGACTTCAAAAGAGGATGGGACTAAATTCTTCCTCTTGTTGAGTTCTCTTACAACAATAGTTTCAACTCAATAATCCAAATGTCTCCCTATAAAGACCTTTATAGGAAGATGTGTAGAACACCTGCATGATGGGATGATGTTGGGGAATGAAAATTTCTAGGTCTCAAAATGGTCAAGGAAATGGTGGATAAGATTAAGACCATTCAACAACACATCATGGATTCCCAGAGTCCATAGGAAAGATGTGATGACATTCATCAACAAGACCAAGAGTTTTATGTTAAAAACATGGTATTTCTCTACTTATCTCCATGCGAGAGAGTAATGAGATTTGGGAATAAGGTAAATATTAGTCCATGGTACATCATCCCTTTTGAGATCCTTGATTGCATCAGAGTGGTGGCCTACCAACTAACACTCTCACCAAACCTATCTCAAGTACATGATGTATTCCTTGTATCCCTCATGAGAATGTACATACCAAACCCCACCCTTGTACTCAAACCAATGGTTGTACCATTGGAGAATGACCTATCATATGAATATAATCCAGTGAATATCTTATATCCTAGAGAAAAAGTTATATGGAATAAGACAAAGCACTTGGTCAAAGTGCTGTGGAGAAACCATAAGATTAAAGAAGCAATGCAGGAACCAGAGGAGGTGATGCAATATTATTACTCTCATATTTTATAATGTGTGAAATGAAAATTTCAAGGGTGAAATTTCTCAAGGGTTGATGATTTTAACAATCCAAACTATTATAAGTGAAATTTACCTTTTGATTTAATTAAATGTCTTATTTTTGGAAAATGGATATATAAGACACACACACTCTATTTTTATTATTATATCCAATTGGATTTAAATTATTGTTATGTATCATTAATGTTGATAATATAGTTAGTGAATAGTGATTACATGACTAGTATAAATATAGGGGTTTAAAAAACCCTTTCAACAAAAAAAAGTATATGGCCTTAACTAGTAAGATCATTACCTATGAATCCCATTTATCAGAGATTATAAGAGAGATATTATTTTTGTGATTTTACCTAGACCAAGACCAAGTCAAGATCCAACAACTTAAGCTTGTGATGAACCATTTATGGGAGAATTTCAAGCTCATCGAGATCACAGTCTAAACTATGTTCACTGAATAGCCCCATGAAATCCCAATAGTTTCACACCTTACTCTTAGAGTGTATGGTTGTGTAATAAAGTGTAATATCGCCGATTTGTTTTGGAGTCATCTAGGGGGAATGTTTAGGTAATATTTGATGATTTTAAGTACCTTTGTTTTGGTGTAGTGTTATGGGGTGTGTTTGGGTGAATTTTTAAGAAATACTAAAGGGAAGTGGGATGTGCATAGTTTTCACGTGGTTTGAAAAACCATGCAGCTAAACCATGCCATCCATGCATAATTTGATAGAGAGTTCCACAGGGTTTGCACATGGTGTGAAAATTTATGCGACCAAACTATGCCAAGTATGCAAACCTGGACCAATAGGTTCACACGGTTGGCACACGATTTTCCCTAACCCTGTGACCCTGCCCAAAAAACTATGCGCATGGGATTTTTATTCTGAAAATCTATTCCAAAACCACCTGAACCCCCCGAGACTCCCCTATTTCCACTTTGGATAGGTATTTACAAATTATTTGTGATATTATATCCTTTTGAAGGGATTCCAAAGTGATAAAAACATTGTTCTTCAAGATCAAAATCCTGGATTGATGATCCACTCTCTTCCTGGTTAGTAGATATCATACCGTTGCTTCTCTCGTTCATTCCTCCATCTTTTCTTGATATTTTAATGGAAGATAATCACCATTTCCATGGATCTAAACATATGAGTTGAGATATAGATATAATATTTTGGATCTATATCTTGATTTTAATGATCATGATTCCTTTGATCTGAATTTTTAAGGACTTAGATATTGTGATTGAACGACGACATTTTTCCACTCATATTTTTGGGATTTTTTTTTGGATAACATTCATCAATAAATTGAGGTAAGTGGTCTAAATGGAACTTCCATATTCTTAGATTTGATATGTGAATGTGAGTTTATGATTTTTTTAGCTTTCCTTGATAATTTAATTCATAAATTGGAGTAATTAGGAATGTAGATTTCATTTGAGATTTCCTTAGTGAATAATTGATAATTGAATCTTAATACAAATGAAGGGGGGTTTCCCAAATATATATTTGTTTTAGAGATTGTTTATGAGTTGAGAGTATGTAATTGATATATTGAATTGTCTGTGTTAAGATAATTAATTTGGGGAAATTAATTATGAAATGATGCTGGATAGGAAAGATGATTAATTGTGGGAATTAATTATGTGCCATAATGTTGATCAAATATAATTAATTATGAAAATTAATTATGTAATGTTGAGATTTTATATGGATAATTAATTGTGAAGAATAAATTATGGAATGAGAATTGTGTTGATTTATTAATTAATTAACAAATTAATTAATGGATTATGTGCTTAGTTGATTGTTGATTTAACTAATGAATTTTGAAATGTTTAACTAATAATTGGATTTGTAATGAGATAATGTGGCTAATTATTTTGAATTAAATAATTATTAAATGGATGAGATTTTTTTGTGCTAGACATGGAATTCTATACTAATTAGATATTGGGAAATGGACATGGTGTTCCTCCTTAATAGTTATCCAAGCTAGTGATTTTAGGGTTCTTGGAATGAAGACCTACACCGAATGAGATATGGAGTGATAGGCATGGAGACCTACACTGAATGAGATTTTGGGGTGCTTGACATGAAGTTCAACACCAAATAAATGATAATAATGAATGATGATTGAAATTGTAAAAATGAATTGAAACTAGCCCTAATTTTATGATTAAAGATTAAATGACAATGTGATAACTATTTAATTATGAATTTTATTTATTGATTCATAAAACTGCATACACTATCTTTTGACTAGACTTGTTTTAGAAACCGTTAGTGGTGAACTAATGAGTTGTACTGACACACTTTTTGAGCAGCTAGATTGGCACCCAATTAGACATTGTTGTTATAGGATAGGATAAGGGCAAGGCCCTGGGATAGGTTATTATATTGGATTTGAGCTTGGGAGAGGGAAACCAGATGTGGTTTGGGAACATATGGGAGTAATTGTGTCTTTATTTTTAGTTTCCTCGTAGACACTTGAAATTTTAATTGTTATTATATTTTTTACCATTTAGTTGAGTGTTGTGTTTTGAATATCTTATGACATGATCATGTTCTGGTTATTTATACACTTTTGTACTTGGTTATTGTTGTTTGCTTCTATTGGACTTTTATTCTGATAAAAGAGGGTATAGTCTCCCCAAGACTGATTTACCCGACCCTTGCTGCTAGTCACCACCCTCTGGCATATGGGGAGGCATGCTTGAGGGCATGTGGCCAACCAGCTTAGGGCACCTTTTAGTGGAACCTGAGTCATGACATCATATAAAGGTATATGTATCAATACACTATAATTATGATTATGTACATTATTTTTTATAGATTAATGTATATACTTTCATTATATTGTTGTTTATAAAGCACATGTGGTATATTTTTTTAATATTCAAATTCAATTAGAATTATAATTTGAAGAATTAATGGATTTTTGAGATAAATAATATTTCAATAAAATGTTATAATTAAATTAATTTTTTTAAATATAAATGATCATATAATTTTATTGAAGTCAATGGTAATCTTTATTAAGGTTTGAAAACTATTTTTGGTCAAAACTAATCAAATTTCAATAAATGATGGTTTTCATTGTAATTGTGAAAATTAACATATTTAAAAAATTATTTAGATAAAATGAATATTATTTTTGTAATCATGTATTTGAAATTATTTAATGGCAAATTTTTCATAATTTTTTGAGATAGTCAAATTTTTAGGTAAAAATTAATTACCATATAAATATAATGGGTTTTTTATAACATAAAATTTTCTTAATAGTGATGTAATAAAGACTATAAAATATATATTAATCAAAATATATGTTTTAATTTTAAAATTATGTGATTTTATATTTTTTTAACTTATTTTATAAAGCCTTAGTGAATTGTCAAAAATGTATAATATATTTTATGATTCTAAAATCATTTCTTTAATAATTTGTCTCACCTCCACATAAAAATGATAATAGTTTAATATAATTGGACCTTTTACTTATAAAATTAAATTTTCCACCCTTATTTGGTAAAAAATTAGTAAAAACAATCAGATTTTTTGTGGTTATTAATATTTAATTATACAGATTCCAAAACCTTAGTTTGTGAAATAGAAATGAATTCCCCTCTCACTTACAATATAAATCCACCCAATATCCCACTTCTATTCAGTAAAAACCCTTGTATCATGTCCTTAAAATTTAATCCCTTCTCTATAATCCTCCCAAGGCACCCCTATCTCTCAAGAAGCCCCTATTCAAGCTTTTGAAGTCACACACTCAAGTAAGGGTTCCTTCCATTCTCATTTTTATCCATGTTTCCTTATATTGTTACACTCTATTATTTTCATTTAAAAATGATGCGGTATATTATTAAAACTCTTCAATAATTCTATTATTATATTTGAGTGATTAGAGAACTATTTATCTCTCATTAATCTCTCCCATATTCATCCGTTTCCATGACGAAATTTCATTAGTGGTATTCCATTTCTCCTCTATCTTCAGGTTTATTTTAATGATACTACTTCTATTTCCAATTTACTTATGTTGTTATATGTATTTATATGACCCAATTACTATAAATTTATTCTATATATTATTATAAAACCATTTCTCTCTAATCAAACCTTTTTCAGGCATTCTTATGTAACTCTATTAGGATGTCAAAATTGCACTGCAAATTTCCATTCAAAAACAATTATGCAGTGAATACCGTACCCATTCCCGGTCAAGGGTGTTCAATTTTAATCACATATACCATTATATTTAATAATTAAATGTATTTATTCCACACCCATTGATCATGGAATAAATATGATGATTAATGAATTCAATTTTTATGATCTACATGGCACACTTAAGAATGAGAATGAAATGAATGTGACGGCTGTGCCCAAAATTATTTGTCCCTACAATGAATTGGGTAATGCTTAGTATCATGATACGTTATGTTGGGATAGGGTTTTACTTGATTCGTTTATGGGAATTTATCTTTTATGACTTCTTGGCACTTTATACTTAATCTATGATGTAGTGTTTAAAGTTTTTGCCACATTTCTATGTTAGTATTATCATGCTATGTAATGACATTATGTTCATGATTATTTTATGCTCAATTGATATCCTTATTTTCTAAAATGTGTTGTATTATTCATGTTAATCCATTTTTATTCCCTTGTCTTTATTTCTCACCACTTTCATATGCATGTACTTAGGTTATCCCATTCAATGTTAATTACGAACGAATGATGTGGTCATGTAAAGAATGTTATCAATAATGATGTTGTATTTAATTATTTAATTTATAATTTAATGTTCCCAATTTCATAATACACTAAAATTCCCAATATTTCTGGTAATATTATGTTTAATTTTATGTAATTAAGTCATGTATGAATATAATAGAAAGAATAGGGTTGTTTTAATAAATAATATTACATCATTTTTTCCACAATAAAGACTTTATAAAATATTGTTTAATGAAATATAAAATATTTCTAGAAGTCAAGGATCCAATATTTACATGACCTTATGAATAATAGTATGACCCTTATGAATAGTAAACTAGACAAATGAATAGTATAAACAACAATGAATGTATAAATAAAATATATGGATCTTATAAATGAAAGAATGGTAGAATTATATCAATGTCTAAGTAAATAAATTCTTTATAAGTTATTAATAATGTATGGTCATTTTTTGTGTCTTACATATTTGATTGAAATTTGGAGACTAATATAACAATTTAAAAGATTTTTTTCATAAAATTTAATCATAAATTAATATTTTATGTCTTATTATTTTATGATAATTTTACGAGACCATATGTAATATTTAAAAGTGTTATAAAATGAGTTATAATTTTAAAATATATATTTTCCAATAAAATGATACTTTTTGTTAAAAATTAAATTATTCATATTTATAAAATTATTTTCATAAAATGGAGTTCATTATTTTTTTATACTCATGTAAAAATTATTAGGATGAATTTTTGGTATTTTACATAAATACTTGAATTTTTGTGAACAATAAAATACAATAATTTACGGTATAAATACATTATAAATTAAATACACTGTTATGTGAGTATTAGATTATGTAAGATCCATTGGTTGAAACTTAAATGATCCGATTACTATATTTATTCTCACAAATGAACACTATTGTTTATCTTGATCAAAATAATAAACTAATGAATTAAATAATGAGAAAACACCCCTCTCCTCCCCTATAAATACCACACCTCACCCCATCTTATACTCACACCTCTCATGCTTTGAGTATATTAGATATCCTACTCAAACGTTTCCCAATCCCCTCTCACACATCCATGATCTTTTGGTTTCATCAAAATACAAAAACCATTTCCCTAGGGAGGTTCTCAAGGTTGAGATATTTAAGAGGAAAAATCCATTACCTTTTTCTTTTACTTTCATTCTAATTTCATTTAATTTCTTCTCTTATCCTCAACATATCTTATCCAAAAGGATTTATAACACTATTGTGTTTTGTATAATGGAAATATATCATTTTAATTTATGATACATCATAAAAATTCAATCTCTCTCTCTCTCTCAATCTCTTTTTTTTTCTAAAAATGAAATCGTCTCCCATGATGTGTCAATTTACCGACATCATTGGCGATGCACTCTCATTTTCCATTAATGCCTCCCAGACTGCTAATAAAATAATTAAATGGTTGAAAAAATATTCTAAATTTTATTTTATAAACCTTTTTATTTTATTACTGTAACCTTTATACATAATACAAAATGATAAAACCAAAAGAATATACTATGATCGAAAACCCGAAAAAATTTACTGGAAAAGATCATAAATAACTTTTATCTGATAATTATTCATTATACCTTATAAAGAAATTCATTATAATAATATTTAATATTATTATGGATCATTAATAAAATATAATAAAAATTCTGGATATTTATCTTCTTTTTACACAAACATCCATTCATGTATACTGGTGAACAAGTCGTGAAAAATAAGAAAACAAAAACTCTGAAATGATGAAATTAAACTATATTACTCATTAAAAAGATCATAATGGAACTTAATAAAACCATAATGAATAATTTTCAGGTATAAAATGTTCTAGAATATTAATTATTTAATCTAATGTTATTATACAGGATATTAATGCGATGGTTGATTTCTGACAGAAAGTAAGGCGAATTCTTAAACCCAACTCTCTTTCTTTGGGTTTTCACTCATACAATTTTTAGTATGATTATTACTTAATCATAATTTCTTCATATTTATCTTACCTTTTATGGGTTATTAGTTTTTTATAATTTATTTTATGATAAACACAATTTTTTCAAGAGGTCTCTTCTTAAAAAAACACATATTTTACTTCTTGATATTGTTTCCTCTTCACCCAACATTTATTATTAATATATCAAGTATGTTATTACCTATTTCATTTGGAAACCCAATATTTTTTAAATTATTCTTTATGAAATTAAATCAATTACTTCCCATGGTTTATTTTATGTTCAATATTGATATACGTTCTATGTGGAATGATTGATAATGTAAATGTTATGATGTGGTGGGTGCACTAAGAATTATATATCCCAATGTAAATGTTATGTTGTGACGGGTGTGATGAAAATTATATATAACTACAATGCATTGGGTAATGTGATATATCTCATTAAAAAGTTAAATATTCATAAAAATGATACTATCTTTATTCACAATTATGTTTGGTAGTTGAAAAATAAGACATGATGTTTCATTTTTATGCATTTCCACATTCTAAGCCTTTTATTAATGCTTAATAACATGATTATGATTCTATTCCTATATTATGATGATAATGATAATGATAAACCCTTTTTATATTGTTTCATTTCTTATATATCCTCTTACTAGGATTTTATCTCACCCCTTTTTGATGTATATCTTTCGGTGATTACTTTTACTAAAGAGAATGAGATGACCTCTAATAAGATGATAAAAAAGAATTAAATAAATTTTTATGTTTAATTTTGAAAAAGTCGTGTATGGTCTATTTTCCCCCAGAAAAGAATCCTTTAGATCTTTGTTGTGTAACTCTTTATGATGTTCAAATTTAAAATGTTGTAATAATATTGTAAGAAAAGCATGGTCATTATACATACCAACCAAAACATATATTAGATTGATGTGGAGTTTATTCATACATGTCATAAATGAATTATGGACCATCTTTGTAAAATTTTAAGATAATTGGATGAACTTTAATTTATTTTGATTATCTGATGCTCATTTTAAATGAAAATAAAATATTTATATTTAAAACACATGCTTTGATTCATACCGACAAAAACATGTTTTGGGTTTACATGTGGTTGATTCCTATATATCAAGAATGAATTATGGATCATCATACTAATTATTGAAAAAATATGAGTTTGTTTGCTCAGTTTTGGACATGTGATCTATGTTTAATGCTAAAATTGCATTATTATATTGGAAACAAACACATTTAGTACTACCGACCACATTGTGTGTCAGATTAACATGTGATCGTTTACTACAATATCAAATGAATTATGGATCATTTTACAAGTGTTAAATAAATAAGTGGGGTTTTCTCACGATTTTGGCTATGTGAGGATCATTTTAAACTAAAATGACACTTTTATTTTAAAAAAACTAAATTAGAGTAATGATGAATAGATTGTATGTCAGATTGACATATGGTTGATTCCAACATGTCATGTTTGTAATAAGTATTGTTTTCATAATGTTTAAAAATAATCACATATTATATTCTGAATTTTATCAATGTGGTGATTGTTAGAAAATAAAATGAAACTTTTATATTGAAAACATGCATGTTGATTACTAAATACCATATCAAAATTCTGATTTACATGCATTTAATTACTAAAATTCATAAATGTATTAAGGTTTTCTCACTAATGTTTTTAAAAATCTGAACTTTTTTCTTTGTTTTCACTATGTTAGACATGTTTTAAACTAAAATGATAATTTTATGTTGAAAACAAAAAATTTGAATCATATCGAGAACATTATGTTATGGAATGACGTGTGGTCAATTATAACTCATCAAAAATGAATTATAGATTATTTTATAAATTTTTGAAAATAATCCCATCTCATATTCTTTGTATTGACAATGTGACACATGTTTTAAGCTAAAATGACTCTCTTATATTGAATACATTACCTTGGATTCATACAATCCGAATTCTGATTTGGAATAATGTGTAGTCAATTTCAACACAACAAAAATGAATTATGAATCATTATACTAATGTTTTAAGAAAATCAGTGCTCATTTGTCTATTTTTTCTAATTGACATGTGTTTTAAAGTAAAATGAAAAATTTATATTGAAAAAATGAAATTTTAGTCATATCAGCCACATAATTAATTGGATGTACTTGTTATTGATTCATAAATGTCACAAAGAAAATATTTATTTTTTTACTAATTTTTGAAAACAACTCGAGTTCATTTTTTCATATTTGGCTATGTGACGTGAGTTTTAAACTAAAATTAAACATTAATATTAAAAACACATACTACGAGTCATACCAACCACATAATGTGTCATGTTGACATGAAGTCAATTTCTATATTTCTTAGATAAACTATGGTCAATTTCTCTAATGTTATAAAACAAACATATATTTTTTCCCAATATTGGATACGTGACACATGTTTTAAACTAAAATAACAATTTTATATTGAAAACATGCACTTTGAGTCATATCAACTACCACATGTCATTGATTTATGTGTGGTCAATTACTACACTAAAAATGAATTATTTAACAATTTATTAATGTTTGAATATAATTTGAGCTTGTTTTCTCAATTTTCATTGTGTGATGAGCGTTTTAGAAAAAAATGAAACATTTCTATTGAAAACACACACAAGGTTTAATACTAGAAACATTATGTATTATAATAATATACAATACACTATTACATGAAAAAAATAAATCATGGATCATTTTTCTAATGTTTCAAAAAAATATGATCTTGTTTATAATGTTTTGTCTATGTGATGTGTGTGTCACACAAAAATTACACATAAAAAAATGAAATTTTTATAATACCAAACACATCATGTGTCAAATTTATGTGAAGGAAATTATTACATGTCCAAATGAATTATGGATCATTTTTATAAGGTTTAAAAATAATAAAATACTTCTTTCATAGTTTTGTATGCGACCTTTAATCTAAACTAAAAAGAATATTTTATATTGAAAACACATAATTTCAGTCATACCTTCCAAATCATTTGTTCGATTGACATGTAATCAATTTGTATATATCGCACTTGAAATATGTATTGTAATCATAAGTTTTGAAAAAAAATTCATGATTTTTCCCATGCTTTGGATAAGTGATGCACGTTTTAAAGTAAAATAAAACTTTTATTTTGAAAAATCACACATTAATTCATACTGGACACAACATGTATTGAATTGAAATTCATTCAATTCATAAACACCAAAAATGAATTATAGATCATTTTCAAGAATTATCATGAAAATATAAGATCATATTATAATTATTATATATCCTATTTGTTTTTAATATAAATCAACACATTTAATGAAAAAAATATTCCATTTTAGTCATACCCTTCACATCATGTGTCAGATTGATGTGAGGTAAATTGATATATGTCAAAATTAAATTATGGATCATTTTTCAAAAGTTTGAAAAAAATATGAAATATTTTAATCTTTTTTATAATATGATGTGTTTTTAAACTAAAATTACACTTTTATATTTATACACAAACATGGAGTCATTCGGTTCCCATTGTGTGTCACATAGACCTTCAGTCAATTCCTATACCTTAAAAATTAATTATTGATTATTTTTATAATTTTTTTTGGAAATTTTCATCTCATTTAATTGGTTTTTTATCTGATGTTTTTAGACTAAATTGATACTTTTAATGTGAAAATTATAACTTTTATTCAGAATGGCCTCATCGTCTGTTAGGTTGATTTGAAGTTGATTCCTACACATCCCAAATGAATTATCAGTCATTTTCTTAATGTTTGAAAACATCATAAGGTTTTTTTCTTGGCATTGATAATATAATTTAAATTTTGAACTAAAATGAAATTTTTTTATTGAAAACACACACTTTGATTCATACAAACCAAATCATGTTTCTTATTTTTTTCATTAAATCCCAACATTAAAAAAATGAATTATGGATTTTTTTCTAAAATTTCGAAAACAATTTGATATCACATAATAAAATTTGAAAATGATAATATAATTTTAAACTAAAATAACACTTTTATATTGAAAACATGGTATTTGAATCATTTTGGCCAAATAATATATAATATTGATATGTGATAAATTTCTACACATCAAAAATAAATTAGGCACCATTTCCCTAAATTTTTAGAACAATAATAGTTTTTTTATATGTTTGGAAATAATAAATTTTGTAAACTAAATTACCTTGTAGATGTCAATATTCTTCACAAATGTTTCAAATTACATCCCTAAATCAACTACCTTCACATATATTTCCATGATTCTACATTTATCATTGGATCAAAATGTAATAGGGTAATCACTATTGGTATTTATTGTATCTTTCATTGACATATATTTGGGTGAATAAAATGTGAATGTGAAGAAATTCATATTTCATTTCCATCATGGATGTAGAGGTGATTATAACAAAGCCAAGAACATTTTTATAAAATCATAAAGATGTATTAAGACACAAAATGAAAATGATAATCCTAGGATAACAGATGTACCTTCCCAAAAAATTTGTAATATGACTTCATACTTGTGTGTAAAAGGATCATTTACCAATTTCCCTCCCACCATTATCATTAATAAATCTTCATTGTACAATCAATCATGAGAAAAAATAGCTTCATACTTGTCACTAACTCAACCATTATTTATATAGTGTAACCCTCCATGATACGTCTCCTTGAGAAGTCACTCAAATAAATTATTCTTTATATATCCATACCTAAATCATTTTTCAATTTAAACCAACTCAAATTAAAACCTACAAGAAGGAAATTAGTGAAGAGATAAAAATAAATTCATGTCCAATTGGGGAATTATAATATACCCTTTAGAATAATTAAATAATTATACTAATAATGATAATATTGAATATATAACATGAGATTCAAGTTTATTAGATATATCATACATGTTTAATTTATGTTGAAATGCATCTATAGATGAAGTTGGTTTGAATTTATCTGAAATTATTTCCCAACAAGTTAGGTCCAGTTATAAAGTTGAATTTTCAATTTCTCGTAGATGAAAAACATCAATCAAAAAATTCAAGCTATTTTTATCGGGTGGATGAACCATATGTGGGGGATGATCACCAACTCTATAGACTCACTCAAGACTAGAAAATATCAATTGTGGGGTTTAAATTTATTTTCAATGATGGGAGGGTCAATCATAAAAAATGTTTGTATGGTAATTGAAAATGTATATTTAGAATAAATATATAACTAAACATATTCAAATAGTATATTAAATTTATTTTAGGGAAATAAATTTCTATGTATTATGATTCTAATCCCTCAAATCCCAAATATATCTCAAATTTCATAGCATATTGAAGATCACATACATAATCGGTAATCATCTCAACATTATGTCAAAAATCATTCTGACACCATTTACTATACCCACTCACCTTTATAAAAAATTTTCATATTTTCATTATGTATAAATTTAGGTAATCATAGTAGTATATAGAAAATAAAGACAAAAAACTTATTAAAAAATATTTTAATTTAAATTTAAATTACCTTGGAAAATTACATGTTTTGGGATTCTAGTTTTTTGATAGTATATAAACCATCAAATTATTAACCTTCACAAATTCCAATTTAATATATTTAACTATAGATCCATTTTAAAACAATTTTAAATTAAAAAAATTCACTTGAAATATCAAATTATCTAAATGATATATTTTTTCAATTATATAAAAGTAGGAAAAATTCTCATAAATTATATTTCTATCCTTGGAATTGAATTCGTGCATAACTTCCTCCATAATATTAACTGCAGTATTTCATATCATATTATGTTCATAATGTTCCATTGTGTAGTATGTATAACCATTAATTAAAAAACCAGTAAGAGATAACATATACATTTGGCCGCTGGATGGCCAATGAAGTTTTTCGACAATATAATTGGGATTTGCAGATAACTCTTTATAAATATGATCTTAGAACCATCTTATAAACTATTTATTATGGGTAATTGATATCCATAATTAATAACTTTATGGATTGATATTTAATTTAATTACTATATGGGATTCATCAAATGGACGAAACTAGAAACTAATATTAAATAGGCAATGGTCAGTCTACACATGCTTTGTAATGGTAATTCAAACAACACCACTTTAATCAATTTGTTATCTCGTAATGCTTCCAATATGATCAGATTTTGGGATACCAATGAGATCAACATATATGAGGTAATTGTTTTATAATTAAATATATTCATCAATTATAAATCACTCTTTAATACATCTTTCAAACCAAATTTAATTCATGATTTTCCCCTAAAAAATATTCACATATCATTCAGTGGGGTATATCCATAAACAATGTTCAGGGCCAGATAGTTCAATCTATCAAACCAAATGAACTATGAGATAGAAAATTATATCAATGAATTATTCTTGGAATAATAACTCTTCTTATCATAATATTTCACCAATTTCCTTATTAATGGTTTAAAAATTTGTAGGGTATTTTAAATTATTGGATATGGATTTGAAAAAAAAATAATTTTTTTGTTAATATATGTAGTAAATTTTTAAGAGGAATTCAACATAATGATATAAGAATAAATTCTTCATCAAAATTCTCTATCATGTTATTGTAGTCCCATTAACATTAAACTATTGCATTAAATTATATTCTTTATATTTTATGGACACCCCTCTGTATATCTTACACCATTAAGGATGTTTTATAATTGAAATTGTTATTATCAAGATAGCATGTAATATGGTGGATGAATAATAGTTTCCTTTAACACATCACTGGTGCCAACATATCCCTTATCCCAACATTAGTCCTATCCAACATTTCTTTAATTCCATATTTTATTATCTCTAGTACAATTTGTGATGTCACAATAACAATATCACTTATAATTTTTCAATTTTCATGAAATCATAAAAATATCTGAAATATAAATATCTCTAGTATGGTAATTCCAAGAAAATTCATCTATTTTTTCCAACCATAAATTATATGGGTTTTCAAAAATCGTTTTCTAAAATTAGTGTCATAATATTTTAATTTCTTTAGAAGTTGGTTACTCAATATTTGGAATAGTTTTGTACTATATTCTATATTTCCTTTGAATTATGCCATTAAAGATCGATATTTATGTCTTCCAGGTAAAAATTTATAGTTTCTTAAAAACACAATCTTTGAGGAATGTATCAACCTAACCGAGTGTGTACCATCTATAAAAATTATACACCCAAACATTCCATTAATTTTATAGCCTAAAAAGTTTGCATAAGAATGAAAGTAAATTATTAACCTAAAAAATATGGCTCTAAATATAAAATATTCAATTATATGAGCCTCATACATGGAAAAATTCTATCCCGTGTCAATTTCATATCTTCAGTTAGTGAATCCAAGTAGATATAAATATCATTACTAGGTTGTTTGTGTCTAGATACAAATAGAGAAAACATAACGTATTTATGCCTCATTTATGACCATGATGGAAAGATATAAATTACCAACATAACTATACATGTAATCTGATTACTACTTTGAACAAAAATATAACACATTACATATAAAGATAAATAATGTAAAAGGTTTCTTTTCTTGTTTCCAAATTCAGGATCCTCCTAATCTGTTTTCATCCACTAAGGAGAGTTTGGTGGTTGTCTTATTTTACCATATTCAATTGTTGTATCTGGATTCCCTGAAAATTTTCTTATCATTTAATAACACGAATAAATATTTATAAACAATGGAATAATATAAAATTACCAATCACTTTTTTATTTAATTGATCAAATTTTCTTGTATCTATTTGTGAAAAACACAAAGATGTTATGAGTGATTCATGATTCTTACAAAAAAAAACATACAATCATTTGGACATGGAATTATTTTTTGTGATCATACCCATTAAAAATATAATTTGTAAGGTGCCATATTTTTTACAAGTAATATAATTTTTTAACACATCAATCCATAGACCAAGTAAATTAGTAAAGCTGATGTCACTCCATCTGTTGCCAACTTTAAAATTATATAATATTAATATAGATGATAATGTTGTATATTTAGTACAAACGGTATTCAATGGTTTATTTTCATAGATATTTACCTTCTAAAACCACACTGTAAAATCATGAAGGTCATATTGAATTGACATGTTCATTTATTCTATTTGATCACTATCATAATTTACACTATCATTCAAATCAACTAATCCTTAAATCACAACATCATACCAGTAAATATGTAAATTCTTTATTCCTGAGGCTTAGTAAGAAATTTATACATCTAGTCTATTTTGTGAAAAATAAAATTTTCTTGGAACTCTTATGAGTGAGGTCATATTGAATAAAAACAATGTAAACATGGATAAACAATTATTGAATTGTCTTATTCATGCACTATTTCAATCTAGATGAACATTTTGACATAATCCCCATAAATGTTTTTCATGTGATTAGTATCAATATGGTTTTGATTCATATCCATAATATTATGTTCAATAATATTCATTTTTTACCAAAATAAATAAACACATATAAGGTATTAATAATAAAATGATAAAGTTATAGATACATTAAAAAAATATGATAATTTTCCTAAGAAATAAATTTACACCGTCTTTGGACACTCAATGAATAAATAAAAAAATTATAATTATAAGATGATATAATTCATTTAAATTTAAATATTAGACTCCATAGGATAATTATTCAAATTCATAACCTTCAATTTCAATATGAATTTTAATTTTTTGAAACAATGTAAGTTGGTGTGTGTACTATTAAACCTAGAATTTTATAGTGTATGAAAGTTTTGATGCAAAGAGGTGAATGATGAAGCTAAATTACAATAAGGGGAGCTCACATGGGATGATTTCAACCATGATGTTGTTTCCCCCTTTGGTATATTGTAATCATTAGTGTATAATAATTATCATACCAGAATAGTAATGTTGAATGAATGTAAACATGCCAATGTTATTGTTGATAATTCGTAAAATGAAATATTTTTACAAAATGGTAACATTAAAATAAACAATCTATGAGGGTTTAAGGGGTATACATTCCATAGATGATAGAATAATTGTTAGAAGTCTCTTAAATATTCATGTAATCTACATGAAGTTTTTGATCTATGATAATAAGAGTTGAATTATGTGTATTGATAATGTTTTTTAGTGGTGGAAACCATTTATGGAAGGGGATACATTATATATATGAATTTACCAAGAGTATAATTAAATGGTAATAAATAAAAAAAGATTAAAAATTTCACTCACCAAATTTTTAATGATTATTAGTTAGTGTAAAATTATGAGGGACAATTATATTTTTCATGAGAAAACATAAAACATTATATGTGATAAAATATAATTTTATTTTTATATAATCGATTGAAGGTGACTTTAAAAAAATCCTTTGGAAATTTTAAAAACAACAAAAGAAGATGAAAAAATGTTGAAATGATGAATGATCTTGATTGGAATATCACAAGTAAATAACTATGTGTTTTTAAAGTGTTGATTTGTCCAATGAGTTTTAGGGAGAGATGTAACATAGTTTCAGTTCCATGAGAGTTTGGATGAAATGACGGATGTGGTCCTATGATGGGGTTTTATTTATGATATCATAAAGGTTTTATCATTTCTTTTTAAAAAACATTGATAAAGATTCATATTTATTGTCACTAAAATACAAATTGATATTAAAACAACTCTATATGAAATATAAATCTTATAACTGATAATGATTTAATGTTATAACCACTTTTTAGAAAAAGTTCATTAATATTGCTTTTATAAGTACATTATATTTTAGCACTAAAACACCATTATTTATAAGAAATATTGAGAAAGTTCTGATAACATTTTATATTTTGTTGACCTAGGAAGTGATGGATAGTAAGCCTAACCCTCACCACATGGATTGGGATGGACAACTATAATCCATAGAGGGAAATCAACCTCTCTCCTTCTCTACCTTTCCTATAATTGTTTTTTTTCATATTTTCATCAGATATTTATGATCACTAATGTACCCTATTTGTTTGATGGATTCCCAAAACATTTTCTCTCATACTCGGAGTTAACTGATGCCTCATTGCTTTTGAACCTGATGTTTATAATATTTTTCAAACAACTTCATCCCTCAGTGGATTCAGTTGATATGTTTTTTATGATATTGGGGAATATAGGAAAGATTAACTATGGGTATTCTCAAATACAAGAACATCATGATTTAGTTATATTTAGAGAACGAATTCTTCCAACCCAGGTCTAGTGCCCCTACATTAGCAACATACATTGTCTCTCCTTATTTTGGTGGACATTTGATTTACACATGAAATGAGATACACCAATTATAATGATTTAGGTTATTATTCCTTATCACCCTCTTCCTTTTAATAATCCTTCCATTATTGTATTGATATGTAATTTGGTTGGTAGATATTTATGATATAATATTATAACTAGAATTATTTTCTATCATATTTATGTACAAATTTATGTTGCAGTGGTTGTTTTAAGAACACTTATAGAGAGTGTTTGGATTATAGTTGGGGGAGAGTTATAAAATATGAATCCTATTTATTTTGAGTTTTGGATAAATTTTTCCTTTCCAATAAAGAAAATATGTCACATGATGATAGTTTGTTGGAATGGGTGATGAAATAACTTCTAGGAGATGAATGAAATATTGGGAAGTAGTTCCATGGGTATGGTGTCCATTTCTCGTGTAGGTCTAAATTAATTGGTTCAAATTAGTGTTTTTATTGATTGAAGAAGTAATTTAATGGTAGTGATCTTTGGATAACTTAAGGGAGTGGAGTTTAATGGGACAAGACAAATTACTATCCTAACACCAAAAAAATAGACTTCGACTGGAATAGAAAATGTTGTCACCATCCTGAAGGAGGCATGACTGTTAATCTATGATTCGAGAGTAGTAGTCATATTTGGAAAATTAAGATTTTATTTTGATTCGGTGTGTGAAATAGGGCCTATTAGAATTAAAATAAATATATCCAAGGAGTTATCAAATTAGTAAGAAGTGATAATTAGTGGTAATGCTAAACACAAGGAGGTTTTATAGGCGGAAGGTGAGGAAAATGCAACGGTCTATATAACCATTTGTGGTAGTTGGGGATGGATGAATTCTACAAGAAAGGTGAGTCCAAGAGAGACTTGATTGAATATTTATTCTAGTAATCTCTTTGAAGATCTGGCGATTGAATATTTGGTTCAAGGACAAGGTGATGAAATACCCGAAGGAATGGGAATCCAAACCCCATTACAAGTAATGATCTTCTATGGTGGCCAATTTTTTTTTGAAATGATTAGAAGGATGATATATCTAGCGACGTTTTGGTGGATAGTATCGATAGAGTACATGTAAAAAGAATGTAAAGCCCAAGGTGGAGGAAGGGGTGGTATGGAAAAGGTAATTAAGGGAGAAAAATTTTGTTAAATGGAAAGACGACTAAATACAATATAGACTAATATTAGTTACCTAATCTGATGGAAACAAGTTTAGAAAAAAGAATAAGGAGGTGGATAGTGAACCCATTTCTCATGGATATGATGGAAAGGAGAGTCCGAATATTCTTAGTGAAAATCAGATAGTGGCATGTTGTGAGGCTTATGAAATAGAATAGGATGATGATATAATTAAAGATCAATTTTAGTTATAGAAGGTATCTGACATTAAGACCATGGATCTAGATAAAGAGGATGGGGAGGAAATGGGATTCATGGGATCTTATTAGTCATTTCAGTGAAGAAACATTAGAGGAGGCATCTGAGATCAATACTACATGAGAGAAGGTCTACAAGAAGAATTATATGATGATTCAAGTGGAAACTAATAAGGAAAAATGTGTATGGATCAATAATAATGATAATAGTTTGATAGGCCGCTTCAACAAAATGAAGATTAGTGTGGAAGAGTATGTCCAAACATTGGAAAAGATTTCCTATAGTAATAGAGGCCTCATCGAGGATGAACCGGACATGAAGGCCATTACTCTTAAATAGAGGTTATATAGAGATATGGTTTCTAAAAGACTTACGATGTCTTTTTATTGCATGTTCTAAACATGAACTGTTTCCCACATTTTCCATAAAAGTTATTTTTATAATAAAAAGTCAATTTTGAATCACATGTTAAAGACTATATAAAATAATTTATACAATATTAACCAAATACATATTAAAAATGAATAAATAATATAAATGATAAAAATTAATCAACATTATTAGTGAACATATAATCATAAATACATGACTGTAATAAATGAGTAAAATTTAAAGAAAACAAAATTCCAAACTATTCAAAAAATGCATGAGTTTTATTCATTATATAAATTATTAAAAAATTAAAATAAATATATATTAAAATGAAATAAATTTATATTAAATATGTACATTAAAACCATTTTAGAATAATTAAATTCTAAAGAATAAATATGTATAAATATATATTAAAAATAAAAAAATTACAATAATATTGAAATAAATAAATTATAATCAAAAGTTAAAAATAAGTAACATTAGTATTGAAAAAATAATACTAAATAATATGAATTGAAAGAATGTTAAACAATACTGAAATTCAATAATTAAAAATATATAGATTTTAAAAATATTAAAAAATGACAAGTATTATTAATTATTTAAATTAGTATAAAAAGTAAAAATGAATATATGATAAAATTAAGACGAATTAATATTAATTATATAAATTAGAAAAATATTTAAATAATTCAATATTAATGAATAGAAATATATAAATAAACATTAAAAATTGATAAAATAAGAAAAAAATTTAACAACAAAACTTGTAAAATGAATAAATTTTATAAAAATAATTAAAAAAAGATTATTGTTGATTAGATAATATATAAAATAAATAAAATCAAAAAAATTTATATATCAAATTCATAAAAAGTGTATTTTTAATAATAATATAAAGAATAAATAATTTTTATTGATTAAAAACACTATATATATAATATATCATGTTAATAAATATAATTCTAATATAACTATTAAAAATTGAATATATTAAATAAATATCATGTGTGTGTATGTTATATATAAAAATTGATGAATTATATATATGTATGTGTCAAATTAAAGTTACACACATTTGAATTATGTGATATTAAAAATAATCACATTTAAATAAATTTCAACTACATGAAAAAATTAATTTAAAATTTTAGTTAACATTAATTATTAATTATAAATCAATTTTCACTAAGTATATGGCTTACGTAATCTAAATGTACATACTTTGTAATATATAAGTCATATATAAGGAAGGATTATATTTATTGATATATATATGAAAACATATCAATATTAAAAAAAATTAAATATACTAATGAAAAATTATGTGTAAAAAAATTAAATATTTATAAATTACAAAAATATTAAATAAAAAATATTTAAAATAAACAAATAAAAAAATAAAAAAAAATTATTTATAAAAAAGCACTCAAACTTTATTTATGAACACTAATATTGAAGGCACATTCAATAGGGATAAAACGGGATTCCAATTTCTTTAAGATCATTCATCCTCTATGATCACTCGTAAAGGACCCCATTATCAGCAATGATAAAGGACCTCTTTATTGGTACTTTTGCAAGTTCTAGTAAATGCCATGATAGATGGTGAAAAATATGCAGTCTTGCACCATCCCTATAACATAACCAGATTGGAAACAGAATATCTAATAAGAATATAAATATTACATAAAACTAGAATGAAATATAAATATTACATTGCACTATCATTTCAATTCCAAAAAAATATAAATGATATTTTAATTAATGTTATTTTTAAAATTAATTAAGTACAATTACTATCCAATATAAAAAATAAAAAATTTCATATCATTCTCATTTCAACAACCATAACCAATAAAATCTTTGTTCCTACAATAAAACCAATGTTTTTTAGTAAACGTACATAAAAAAATTATGATTTTAATATAATATATATATGATAAATTTTATTTTTAATTACTATGCATGAAAATGATATTAACAGTTTTAATATTTTTTTTATTATTAGTACTTTTATTGTTAATTTAGTTTATATTTATTCAATATACCATTAATTCATAATTATCTTATGAATTATTAATTAATTTTTTAATTAATAATATAAATAAATTATACTATTAATTACATAATATATAATTAATATTAGCTATTATTAAATATTTTATTAACCTAATTTTTTTTTAAAAATTATATCATTAACCAAAATTAACATTTTTAAATTGAAAACATGAACTTTGATAAAACTAGGAATATTTTTTGACAGATTGACTCACATTTAATTCCTATAGGTCATTAATTTTTTATGGATCATTTTCCTAATGTTTCAAAAAAAAGAGCTCATTTACTCTATTTAGACAATGCGACACAGGTTTTAAACTAAAAGAAATCATTTTTGTTAAAAGAAGTCACTTGGATTCATACTAGCCACATCATATATCAGATTGATGTGCAGTTGAATCCTACATATCATATATCAATTATGTACTGTCTCGCTAAATTTTTAAAATAATTAGAGCTCAATTACTTGATTTTGATAATATGATTATAACTGAAAACTAAAATAAAACATATATATTTAGAAAACATACTTTGAGTCATAGGGACCACAACTTCTATCAAATTGACGCGAGGTTGATTCATATACATTAAAAATGAATTATGGATCATCATCCTAATGTTTGAAAACAATCTGATTTTTTTATTCTTTCTAGATATGTGATTTATGTTTTAAACTAAAACTACACTTTTATACTAAAATCAAACATGTTGTGTCATACATAACACATTGTGGGTCAACATAATGTGAAATCATTTATTATAATCACAAATTAATTATGTTTCATTTCACCAATGTTAAAAAATATTCAAAAATTATTTTGAATATTTTGAATATGTGATGCACATTTTAAACTAAAAATACACTTTTATATTGGAAGCACTAAATTAGAGTCATGCTGGACACAACATGTGTCAGATTGTCATGTGGTTGATTCCAACATGTCACATATAAATTGTAGACCATTTTACTATTTTTTAAAAATATTCAAAGGTCTTTTTCTAAATTTTTGATTATGTGACGTGTGTTTTAAACAAAAATGACACATTAATATTGAAAGAATGAATATTGAGTCATAAAGACCATATCAAGAGTCTGATTGAAATGAAATCCATTACTATACATCTTAAAGGTATTATGGTTTGTTTTACTAAGGTTTGAAAAACATTCAAACATTTTTATTGATTTTGGCTCTGTGACATGGGTTTAAACTAATATAAAACATCTATATTAGAAGAACAAAATTGGAATTAAATCTGGAACATTAAGTTTTGGATTGACATGTGGTCGATTCCAACTCATAAAAAATGAATTATGTCATATTT
Organism: Viscum album; assembly: GCA_963277665.1. Lineage (NCBI taxonomy): Eukaryota > Viridiplantae > Streptophyta > Magnoliopsida > Santalales > Viscaceae > Viscum > Viscum album. Next base: position 374,491,804 of record OY728158.1, on the reverse strand, counting down.
TATGTAATTTTGAAAACAATATAATCTAATTTTCTAGGTTTTGACAATAAGACACATATTTTAATCTAAAATGACTCTTTTATTTTGAATACACGCCCCTGGAGTCATACTATCCAAATAAAGTGTTGGAGTGATGTGTAGTCAATTTTTAAAAAATAAAAATAATTTATAGACCATTTTAGTAATGTTTTAAGATAATATTTTATCATTTTTCAATTTATGATATGTTATATGTGTTTTAAACCAAAACAAATCATTTATATTAAAAAAATACACTTTGAGTAATATCATCCACATCATGTGTTAGATTAACATGTGATTGACTGATAAATTTTGAAAATGATATATGAATTTTTTCCAAATGTTAGAAAATAATTAGAGATCATTTTATCATTTTGGCTATGTGACATGCATTTTAAACTAAAATTAGACTTTTATATTGAAAATAAAAACTTTGAGTCCTACCAATAACATTTTGTGTCAAGATGACATGATGAAAATTTATATATTTATTAGAGTAATTATGGATAATCTTCTTAATGTTATTAAAATATCATATCTTATTTTATCTATTTTGGATATGTGATGAATGTTTTGAACTAAAATAAGAATTTTATATTGAAAACAAACACTTTGAATTATACTAACTACATCATTGGTTGGATATATGTGAGGTCAATTCCTACAAAACAAAAAATAATTATATTTAATTTTTCTAAATATTGAAAACAATTTGAGATTGTGTTCTCTATTTTCATAGTGTCATGTTCATTTTAAACCAAAAAGAAACATTTTTATTGAAAACACACAGTTGGATTCATACCGAACCAATAATGTATTATACTTATATGTGATATATTCTTACATGATGAGACTTAATCATGTATCATTTTCCTAATTTTTCAAGACAATATGATCTTGTTTATATAGTTTTGTCTATGTGATGAATGTGTTACACTTAAAATGACACTTAAAAAAGAACTTTGTTTAATACTAGACACATCACGAGTTATAGTAATATGAATTCAATTATTACATGTCACAAATAAATTATGTATCATTTTCATTGGGATTGAAAATAATAAGAGACTATTCTCATAGTTTTTTATATGTGATGGGTGATCTAACTATAATGAAAATTTAATATTGAAAACACTTACTTTTAGTCATACTGACCACATCATGTTTTAGCATGAAATGTATTAAATTATTATATGTAACACATGAAATATATATTGCGATAACAATGCTTGAAAAGAATTCAATATTTTTCAATGGTTTTGGTTTAGTAACACATGTTTTAAACAAAAAAAAATTAGAATAAAAACTCGCATATTAAGTCATACTGAACACATCATGTGTTGGATTGAAATTAAGATGATTCATACAAACAAAAAATGAATTATAGGGTGTTCTCTTCAATTATCAATGAAATCTATGATAAAATTCAAATTTTTGGCTCTGATATATGTTTTTAAACTAAATTGACACTTTTAAATAGGAAAAAGCAACTTTGAGTCATACTATCAACATATTGTGTCAGATTGATGGGAAATAAATTCCTATATGTCAAAAATAAATTATGGATCATTTTCCTAATTTTTAAGAACAATATAGAAAAATTTAATCTCTTTTTACAATATGATGCATGCTTTAATCTAAAATGACACTTATATATTGAAAATACACATATGGATTCAATCTGGTCACATCATGTTTCATAATTACGTTCAGTTAATTCCTATGCATCCAAAATTAATTATGGATTATTTTCCAAATGATTTGGATAGTTTGAAATCATTTACATATTTTGGATGCGTGACATTTTTTTGAATAAAATGGTATGTTTAATGTGAAAATATGAACTTTGATTCATAATGGACACATCATGCGTCAGGTTGATTTGTAGCTAATTCTTACACATTCCACATGAATTATCCATAATTTTATTAATATTTAAATTAATAGAATATTGTTTTCTTATTATTGATAATGTGATTTTAATTTTAAATTCTAATGACAATGTTATATTTAAAACACACACATTTTTTCATACCAACCATATTTTGTGTCATATTGATGTGAATTAAATTCCTACTTGTCAAAAATAAATTATTGTATATTTTGCATAATTTTGAAAACAATATGAACTCATTTGATCAGTTTTGAAAATGTGAAAATCATTTTAAACTAAAATTACACTTTTATATTAAAAAAAGATATTTGAATCATTATAGCTACATTGTATATAATATTGATATGTTATCGATTCCAACACATCATAAATAAATTTTGGATTATTTCCATAAATATTATAAAATCTAGTTTGTTTTATATGTTTTGACAATGTGTCATGTGTTTTAAACTAAATTAACCTGTATATATCAACCATCCACACCAAATTTTCACTTCTAACCCCCATTAAAATTACTTCACATATAATTCCATGATTTTAATTTGTGCATTGGATTAGAATATCAAAGTGGAATAACTTATAGTATTTATAGAAAATTTATTTGTCATGTCTTTGGTTGAATGAAATATGAATGTGAAAGAATTCATCTTTAATTTTCATCATGGTTGTGTAAGTTATTATAATATATGTGAGACCTTTTTAAATACTCATAAAAAGGAAAAAATACACACAATGAAAATGGTAATTCATGGAGCATGAAAGTACCTTCCCTAGAATTTTCTTATATTACATCATATTTGTGCATAAAAGTATCCTTCACCCATTTTCCTCTCACCATTATCTTTTCTATAGCCCCAATTTATAATATCTCATGATAAAATATAGCTCTATACATGTTACTAGCTCAACAATAATTTTTATAAAGTAACCCTCCATGATACATATCCTTAAGAAATCACTCAAATCATTCTTTCTTTATAGCTTCATCAATAAATCATTTTATAGTGTCCACCAAATCAAACTAACACATAATGGAATAAAATTAGTGAAATAGTGAAAAAATGAATGGTTAATTGGATAATGACAACATACCTTTGAGAATCAATGAATAATTACATTAACAAAGGTAGGATTGAATTTATCAAATGTGATGAAGATTTATTAAATATATCATACATGATGAATTAATGTTGGAATCCATAAATATATTCTAGTTGAGTTAGATTTATATGAAATTATTTACCATCTAGTTGTAGCCTATTATAAATATATTTTTTTCTATTTCTCCCATATGCAACACCCTCAATCAAAATATTTGTACTATTTCTATTAGGTAGAGGAACTATATGTGAGAGAGGATCATCAACTCTATAGCCTAACTCAAGAGTGGAATAATATCTATAGTGGGGATAAAATTTATTTGGAATTATGGAAGGGTAAAATCATAATATAAATGTATGTATGTTAATTAAATATTTATGTTTAAATTAAATATATAACTATAATATTTGCAATATTATATGAAATTTATTGTAGGGAAATTAACTTATATGTATTACAATGATGATACTAAAATCCCAAATCTATCTCCACAAATATTACATGCACATGATCACAAACATAATCAAATATCACCTCAACATGATGTGAAAAATCATTCTAACACCCTGTACTATACCCATTCACCTCTAAAAAAATATTTATTCTTTTCAGTATCTATATGTTAGGTTATAATGGTAGTACTGAGAATATATAGAAAAAAATAATAAAAATATATTTTAATTATCCTGGAAAAATAATGTTTGGGGACTCTTGTTTGTTGATGGTATATAATATCCTTTATAAATTTTAAAAAATAATATCAAAAACATTTTTTTGTTTTGGACTCTATACAAACATTGATTAAAATAAGTAAATTGTTTTCAAGTATTTTTTGATAGAAAATTATTTCTATATAAAACACAATTTATTTACACTTGAAGAAATCCTCAGGCTTCTTATGATTCGTTCATGATCTCATACCCTAATTTAGATGATATTTATAGATCATCCTATCATAAAAAAATATCTTTAAAACAAAAATTAAAATGAATAATTTTAGTTTTATCTATAAAATATTGATTGTAGTTCATTAAAAATTCATAATTGACATCATGTGTGGTTATTTTGATGAAAAAACATGCTTTATATTTATAAAATAGACATTAGGTGTATCAAATTTTATTTAGATAATCATCCGTTGATTCTTAAAAAATAAAATAATTAATTAAATATGTGTATAAATATATTTTTTAATATGATTATGTTGTAGAGTTTTACCCCTAGATTTTAGCCATCAAGTGATGTTCACCATCTGTTATTTTTTTTTCAAACACCGCAATTTTTTCTTCATTTTTCTTGTTACTTTCTTCTTATAATGAAACACATTTTTCTTCAGAAATGATTGAGGTATAAAGGATTTGAAATCTTACATCTCATAGTTTTCACTTTATATAATAGTCATATATACATGATTTGAAAATATAAATAGTTATTAACTATAATGAACACAATTTATCATATTTAGAAAAAATATAATATGAAAACATACCTCATTTATGTTTGAGTTGGTGTCCTAGGACCAACTCAAAGTACTTTTATTACATGTATATTCAAATTTTTTAAAACTAATTAGACATCTTATTACATATTGTTCAATATTCTAAATATATTTAATGTAATAATGTCAAATAGTATTATCCTCATTGATATGGTCATAGCAGTTCCCAAATATGATGAGAACCATAAAGTGATATGACAATATTAAAAATATAGTTCTTCGGTTGGAAAACATACTATGATGAGACACAAAATATTTAGACCATCAAGTGTGACTCCTTGTAATAAGATGTGGATTATTCTTATAATGCTCACACATGGAAATCTATATGTTGGAAGATTAAGAAAAAACCCCAATTGGAATTATCTGTGTATTTTTGTCCTCAAATATTCTTATTTTTGTGTGTGTGTAATGGACCTTAGGCATCGACATTATCATTAATTCATGTGTATACTAGCACAAAAATATTTTTTTGATGAAAACTGTGACATGATATGTTCACAATGAGGTAAGGTATGTCGATTGCATCACGATTGACATGTCATTAATGGATATTTTAAGGATATAATTTTACCTTTTAGAATTATGGAAGTTGTAACGTCATAGTTCCTGATTCTGCCCAGAGGCTCCCTATACCTGGTTGGTCACATGGACTCAAGCGCATTTCCCATAATGCCCGAGGCTACCGACTTGCAGCGAGGGCCTTGGGTGTGATAGTAGTAAAACTATGACCTCATTGGCAGAGTAAAACAGCAGAAGAGAAACAGTTATAGAATAGCAGAAAAAGTAACAATGGAATACAACAGTAAACAATGGAAGACTGAAAGTAATATGAAGCTGGAGCCCATATATAATTATGCATGATACATATTTTTAGGAAATCATCCAAACAAGTCACAATGATGAAATACAGAACTAGACCAAAGTACAAGAAAACAAGTAAAACTCCCCACAGCATCACAATCCTCAGCTTGGTCACATTCTCTCCCTCTCCAAAGTAGTCAAGTATCTAAAGTAGAAGGGTGCTTTCCCTTATCTATACTTGCAACAATATAATATATTTGGGGCCGAAAAGCATGACCCAAATAAGGTGTGAGACTAAATATCAGTAGACAACCACCAAGTGATCTATGCCTAATAGTTAGTGAATATATATGGCGGGTAGTAAGCAAAAAAAAAAAGAATAAACAAGGAAGTACTCAATAGAAAACATTCCTATAGTTTCAAAGCATTCAAATAAAACATATCAAGTAAGTAGACAATCACAATCAAGTGACCCTCTGGGATGTTCTCACAGCCTATCCCATCTGGTCCTACCTAGAAAATACAAGAAACCCTTTGGGAAGCACACACAGTCTAACCCTCTTGTTCAGATTTTGTAAAGTCTCTATGAGGAAGCACTCAACGTCAATTCCCATTATAACCATTTATAATCAAAGACTCTCTGAGGAAGTACTCATTGTCAATTCCCCATATAGTCTTTAATAGAAATTACAGGCACTCTGAGGAAGCACTCAACGTCAATTCCCCCTGTGGCCTCGTAAGGTAATTATAGACCCTCTGAGGGAGAACTCAACATCAATCCCCCTATGGCCTCACAACGTGATAAGTAAACAAACACTCTGGAGAAGATCTTACATACATTATCCCTATGGTCTACTACACCAGGTTCTCACGGCCCTGTATAAGTAAAAAAATCACAGTAAAGCATATCGGCCAAAATAAACCTCAAGAACTACTTGGATAATAGTCTACAACATAATAGCATGGTAGATAATCAAAATCACTCCATCCTATAATACTATGCATGGAAAGCCAACAAAAGTAAAACAGGAAAACTATACCAAAAAGTCATAAACAAAATATGCATGGGAAAACACTTCCAAAGAATAACAATTAACCCTATTCAGATTTAATTAACCTCTATTCCGGCATACAATCATAGAAGGTAATTAACAGGGCTAAAACAGTAAACATGCAATACCTCGTTCAAGGGTATTGGGAATATTTTCACATATAACACAAAGCTTTCAATAGAAAGGCACAAACCACCTACCTTGGTATTGCTGGATCATTATACATGAACTTCAAGCTTTGAATCACCCCAAAACACTATAGATCTACAAAATGAAAAAAACACTCGACTGAAGATAAATCTTGAAAGAGGAGGAATCTGGAAATGAAGCTCTGGAAGAAGTAATAGATAATCGAGGCGACCCCAATGCAATCGATGATGATCGATTTAGAGAACATATGATCGATCGGGAGCTTGGAGAAGGATCACGGCTATACCCTCTCTCTTGGATGAACCAGACCTAGATGGAGGGCTATCTTCCAATTAGATAAAAAAAATGGTGCTTTTAATGAAAAAAATTAAAGTACACGGTGTGTGCTTGCCTTCACTGGCCCCTGCATTAGATGATCTCCAAGTCACCACACACGTCCATGTTCATGTCCGCTACATGGCCAGCACCCAACTACCCACGGTAACCGAATACACGGCGTGTACTCATAAAGTACATGGTGTGTACTTAAGAAATTTCTAGAAACTCCTCTTTTCCTCAAAACACCAGAAAAATGAAAACATACTTGAAAAGAAGATCTGGGTTCTTACAAACTTCCCCCATTAAATAAATTCATCCCTGAATTTCTCTAGCAAGGCGGCGTAGAAGGAGAATCCTCAAACAACTCCGGCCACTATGATCTTACATTAGAATCCCTCTCCCAGGTATCATCATGTACTCACCCGTGATTCCATAACACTCATACCATAGGGATAGAACGACCATGAAGAACCTTCATAATGTAGTCAACAATCCTAATAGGATTCTCCTCGAATGAGGCGTCCACCTCTAACTCAACCTCATAAGGTTGAAAAAAATGATATGGGTATGAGAAGTAATGTCAGAGTTTATAAATGGGAAAGACATCATGCATATCCTAGTAACTCTGAGGTAACTACAATTGATAGGAAACTGACTCAAATCTCTCCAACACCTCAAATGGCCTGACAAACATTAGCGAATTCTTACTAGGTATCCTAATCCTCTTGTGTCCCAACCTCAGTGTGACATGCAAGAAAACTTGACCCCCCACCTCGAACTCTAGAGGTCGTCTCCTCTGATCAGTATAATATATTTTTTGAGACTTTGTAGTAGCCATCCTCTTCTGAATCAACTTTATTCTATCTATGGTCTTTTAGACAAGATGAGGTCCCAACATAGTTGCCTCTCCTACCTCCATCCAACATAAGGGTGATCCACATGGCCTACCATTCAAAGCTACATAAGGTTCCATCTGAATAGTTTCTTGAAAACTATTTTTGTAGGAAAACTCCACAAGAGGTATGTGCTTCTCCCAAGACCCTCCAAATTCTCAGATGCATGCACTAAGAATGTCCTCAAGAACCTGAATAATATGCTCAGACTGGTCATCTGCCTGAGGGTGGTAATATGTACTCAGAAGCACCTATGTACCCAAGGCTTTATTCAATCCCTACTAGACTTGAGAAGTAAAATGGGAATCCCTATATGAAACAATGGAGTATGGAACTCTATGTAGATGTACAATCTCAAGGATGTACAATCATCCCAGCTCAACAAAAATGAAATTCTCCTTGATTAGAAAGAAGTAAGAAACCTTCATTAGTCTATCAATGACAACCCAAACAACATCATTCCCTCAAAGAAACCTTGGAAAACCTATCACAAAGTCCATCACGACATCATTCCATTTCCACTAAAAAATGGGTAAATGCTGCAAAAGAACTGCTAGTCACTGATGCTCCACCTTTACCTGATGACAGGTGGAACACCTCATCACAAAACCAACAACATCTCTTTTCATACCTGTCCACCAATAATGACAGTGTAGATCACAATACATCTTAGTGACGCCAGGTGGAACTGCCCAAATTGAGGAGTGCAAGTCCTACATCAACTCCTCGCATATGTTTGCTGACACCCATATGTGCCCATGGAAACACAAGATCTCATCCTCGCCTATGGTCCATCCAGAAATAGGGTCCTCTCATGATGCACATTCCCATATGACAAGGCCTTTAGAATATGATAGATTCCTCATTTTCACTCGATCAAGAATAGTAGAGGTAACAGCTACAAAACAAAGAAACGTCTTCCCCTACCTATTGTGCACCTCTAAATGAATCTCAGAGAATAGATCCATAAGATTTCACTCACTGATGGCCACCCGAATATCCTGTATCTGAGTTCTCTTTCTCAACACATCAGTTACTAAATTGCCTTTTCTAGGTGTATAGGCAAGATCAAAGTTAAGATACTGAAGTTACTCAACCCACCTTCACTATCTTAAATTCTGGTCACGCTAAGTGATGATATACTTAAGACTTTTTTGGTCTATGAAAACCACAGAATTATCTCCCAATAGATAATGTCTCAAAAAACGTATGGCATAAAAAACTACAGCCAACTGAAGATCGTGCATCGGGTAATTTCTCTCATGTGGCCTCAACTACCGAGACTCATATGCAATGAATTTTTATTCCTGTATAAGCACAACTCCTAGACCGATACCTAAATCATCACAATACACAGTATAGAACTTGCTCGGCTCTGTAAAATATAGTATCAGTGCGGAATTCAATCTCCCTTTGTGCTTCTAAAAGGCTAACTCACAAGAATCTGACCACAAGAACTTTTCACCCTTCTTAGTCAGGCCCGTCAGTGGCACTTCTAAGCATAAAAAGTCATGTATGAAACATATGTAGTATCTATACAACCCTATAAAACTCCGTACCTAGAAAATATTCTTTGGATGCTCCCAAAAAACTACTACTCTCGCTTTCTTTGGGTCCACTGATACTCTTATCTCTCAGATTCATCCAAAAGTGACATTTTGAGAGCTTAGCATATAACTAATGCTCTCTCAGTGTACTCAAAATGATCTCCACATGGGCAGCATGGTCATGTTGAGTGTGAGAGTACACAATGATATCATTGACAAAAACCACCACAAAAGAATCCATGTATGGATGGAACACTCAGATCATCAGTTCCATGAAAACTTTAGTCACGTTCGTGAGACCGAAAGGTATAAACACATATTTGTATAGACCATACCTACTCTGGAAAGCTGTAAGAGGTATATAAGAAGGACTAAAGCGAAACTGATGGTAACTAGATCTCAAGTCAATATTCGAGAACTCCTGGGATTTTCGAAGCTAATCAAATAGATCGTCAATCCTAGGAAAGGGATATCAGTTCTTGACCATCAACAAATTTAGCTTATGATAATTCACATAAATTTTGAGGATACCGTTCGCCTTCTTTGCAAACATGATAGAGGAACCCCAAGGAGAATTACTGGGTCAGATGAAACCCTTAGTCTGCAACTCCTCCAACTGCTTCTTCAACTCCTGTAACTCTGGTGTAGCCATCCTGTATGGTGGAATGGACACTAGTTCCACTCCTTGCATGAGCTCAATAGAAAAGTCTACCTCTCACTCTGGAGGAAAACCTGAAAATTCCTCTGGAAATACATCCTTGAAATGATCTACCACTGCTAGAAAGTCCATCTGTGTAGTCCCCTAGTTATCCAGATACAGACTAGAAATCTAGGCTGCAACTCCTCTCAACCCATGATTCTTGGGTCATGCTCTGCTCATCTGGACATCCCATTCGCCCTTATGATGAAACAATCCACGCTCTGGGGATGGGAAACTCACCCTAAATCAATAGAAATCGACAACATCCTGGAAGGGAGCTAACCAATCCATTCTAAGAATGACATCATAGCCTGTCATCTCTAGGACATAAAGGAACCATAAGAAGTGACACCCAACAACCTCAAGAGGGAACTCCTTGCATTGATGTACACTAGTCGTTCTTATCCCCAACGGTGTGTCCAACATCAAGACATCAGTAGAAGAAAAGATATAGAGCCCAAGGATATCAACAATAGAAACATATATAAAGATATGAGAATCCCCTGTATCAAAAAGAGCAGAAGCTAAAAATGAAGCAACTAAGATCGTACCTCGAACTATAGAGTGTCCGGGATCCTACTCCTGCTGGGTCTGCTCCACTGCAAAAGTATGACATGCACCAAAGCCCTATGACCCTGCCTGACCACTCTAAGCTGATCCACCCTATTGTCGCTGAATGCCTGGTGACTGGATACCACAACCACAACCTCCTCCTTGGCCTGAACGGTCAGAAGAACTCTAGTTCCTAGATTGGTGAGAAACTGGTGGTGCTGCTCCTGAACACGGAGTCAGAGAAGAACCCTTATCACCAGCTGCTGGTGAGAAGATCCGACAAAAGCGCTGAATATGACCCTTCTTGCCACAAGATTGGCACTCCACTGGGTCTCTCGAGAAATGTGACCTCGTATAACCGACCTTCCCACACTAGTAACATACCACCTGGCTACCTAAAGGTGCATACCACCCACTTGGATCTCCCTGAGTATTCTCCCTACGATGCTTCCTACTATCAATTGGAGAAGCACTAACTTTGGATGTTGAACCGCACTGGATCATATCTCTAGAATCCCTTAGGTTACTCTATTTGATCAGTTCATGGTTGACTATAAGAGATATTGAAGTCAACTTGAAAATGTTCACCGAAGCCCGAATGTCCTATCTGAGACCATCCTCAATATTCCTTTCTAGGAATAACCCATATCCCCCTGGAAAGGGTGTAAAGCACTGTAGCTCGATGAAATGAGAAGAGTACTCCATGACTGAGAGAGTACCCAACTCCATATTTAAGAAATCTCAGGCTCGATTGGCCCTCAAAGTCTCCAGATTGAAGTTATCGTAGAAGGTACAATGGAAGTCATCCCAATCTATACCCTGCTGGCGTCCCGCCTATGAGATCACATCCCACCATCTCTTGGTTGAATCCGGAAGCATATATGTAGGGAGATTGACCCTCCTCTCTAGAGGTGTCTCAAGATTCTCAAAGATGTTAATCATGGATTAGAACCATGACTCTGTAGCCTGGGGTCCTCCTTCACATATGAAAGTGGGAGGATGCTGCTGCTGGAAAACCCATGTTAATTCTTCCATCGACGGGGCATAAGGAGGTACTCCTTGGAAGGTCTACATAAATGTCTTAAAGCCTGCTAAGAATTGTGCGTCAGCACCTATGTCCGGAATTACGGTCGGTGCCAAGACTGAAAAAACAATAGGATCTACTGGTAGTCCTTGATCAGACATGTCCGGTGTCTGATTGTTGCCCTATAACTAGAGTTCAACCGGAGGATGTATTGGTGTCATGACACTTTAAGGTCAATCACACACGTTAGATCAAGATTATCAAGGAATGAAAAATAGAAGAGTAAGGATTGAACATGAGAAAGAAAGTATTCATGTTTTTCAAAACATGGATACATGACATGTATAATGACTACACAACGTGTTACCTTAAGCCTTTCACAAGGGCATGTACCTCTGCTAAAACTGGTCATGTAACAACCCCATACACAGTGTGTTGTCCTTACACATGGTGTGTACTTGAATCCTCTTCCCCTGCTCGAGTTCTCTAACATGGCTAGGCTACATGGTTCTCTTAGAATGAGACTACACAACATGTTAGTGCTAGACACAACGTGTAATAGAAGAGCTTCACTGACCCGTGTTGTTAGTGACACGACCAGATACACGAATCAAACTACATTGCGTGTTAGAGATGGACACGACATGTACTAGTAAGATTTTTCCGACTTGTGTTGTTCGTTACATAGACGGGTACTCAGGTTACACTTCACAGTGTGTTCCAGACGGACACATCATGTATTAAAAAAGACTCAACCTACCTGTGCTGTTAGTGACACGACCAGATTCTAGGGATTACACTACATGGCATGTTCCAGACAGACATGAAGTGTATTTTAAAAGACTCAACCAACCCATGTTGTTAGTGATATGGCCGGTTACATGATTCTACAACATGACGGGTATATCCAGTACACGACGTGTCCTACCAAGGATTCCAAACCCCATGTCCCCGCCCACAGATTCTGGAACACGGTTAGCGACTACACAGCGTGTACATACAGTACACGACATGTACTTAAGAAAAACATTTTCATCCCAAATAGAAGAACCCATGGTGTGCATTCCTCATTAAACAGCATGTATTCTGTGTTTCTCTGGACAGTAAGCCTCATAAACTACTCCAGAGACCATAAAAACATTGAAATGAACATTAAAGTTCCAAATTCTGATCTATGTGGGCCCATACTCCCTGTGAATCAATGTTAGGAAACTTATACATGTCATAAACAGTCATAATAGATCTATGATCCACCAAATTATGATCCATGAGGGCCCATAACACCCCAAGAACCAATGTTTGGCATTCATCCAAACAAAACCTTACACAACCAATAACCTATCAAACAACAAGTATTTTTATTAAGGCATCTATCACAATAGCATACACATATAGCACAACACCTATCACAATAACATGTAATCGCTAATGCAACCTAAATGGCATGAAAAGAATGCATAACATGTGATTCCTAGAAAGTTCCTATATGATGCATGAGATGTAATACCCTCATCTCATTAGGTTTAAATAGAAAAAGAACCTCAATAACATCAACAATAACAACACAAAACATGCGAATCACTAAAGGTGAAATCAAATCAACTGTAATAATTTCAAAACCATAAAATTGCAATAAACTAGGTAGATTGGATTTTCCCAATACATGGATTAGCTACTCCCAGAAAAAATGTATTACCAAGTACCAATACTTTCTTATCCCGATATATAGGCTCCAAATAGTATGCAAAGAGGAAAGAATTACTCTGATACAACTTTGTAACGTCCCAGTTCTGAATGCCACCCAGAGGCGCCCTATACCCTGTTGGTCACATGGCCTCAAGCACAGTTCCCCTAATGCCAGAGGCTACAGACTAGTAGTGAGGGCCTTGGGTGTCATAGAGGGGAAACAATGCCCTTATTAGAAGAGTAACACAACAGAAGAGAAACATATATACAATAAAGGAAATAGTAACAATGGAATACAATAGTAAACAGTGGAAGAAGGAAAGTAATAAGTAGTTAGAACACATATATAATGATTCATGATACATATTTCTAAGAAAGTATCCAAACAATTTACAATGATGAAATATAGAACTAGACCAAAGTACAAGAAAACAAGTAAATAACTCCTCTGCATCGCAAGCCTCATCTTAGTCCCACGCTCTCCATCTCCAAAGAAGTCAAGTACCTAAAGTAGAAGGGCACATCACTTATCTATACCTACAATAATATAATCTATTTGGGCCCCAAAAGCATGAACAAAACAGGGTGTGAGACTAAATCCTAGTAGGAATCCACCAAGAGATCTATGCCTAACAGTTAGTGAATATATATGGCGGGTAGTAAGCAAATGAAGCAGTAAAAAAGGAAGCACTCAACAGTAAACATTCCTACAGTTTCAATCCATTGGAACATCTCATTTTTTATGTAAGCAGATAATTACAAATAGGCAACCCAATAGGATATACTCACAACCTATTCCATATGGTCCTACCTAGAAAACACAATCAACCCTCTAGGAAGCACACACAGTCTAACCTCGCTGGTTCAACTTTTGTAAAGGCTATCTGAGGAAGCACCCAACGTCAATTCCCCTTTTATCCGAGTATAGTCAAAGACTCTCTAAGGAATCACTAACCATAAATTCCACCTATAGTCTTTTAACAGAAACTACAGGCACTCTTAGGTCGCACTCAACATCAATTCCCCATGTGGTCTCATAACGTAATTATAGACCCTTTGAGGGAGCACTCAACGTCAATCCCCCTATGGGCTCGTAGTGTTATAAATAAACAGACACACTGAAGAAGACATTATGTCCATTATCCCTATGGTCTAATACACCAGGTTCTCACGGCCTTGTGTAAGCCAAACAAGCATGGAAAATCATATCGGCCAAAGTAAACCTCAAGAACTACAATTCTAACAGTCTACAGTATAACAGCATGGCAGATAAACAAAATCACTCCATCTGACAATACTAGGCATGGAATGCAAACAACAACCTAACAAGAAAACTATACCAAATAGTCCTAAACAAAATATGCTTGTGAAAACACTTCCAAATCGTAGCAATAAACCCTATTCAAATTCAATTAACCTCTATTCTAGCATACAAGCATAGTAGGCAATTAATAGGGCTAAAACAGCAAACACGCAATACCCCATTCAGGGGTATATGGAAAATTTGCACATATAACTCAAAAAAATTCAACAGAAAGGCACAAACCACCTACCTCTGTGTTACAAGATCGTTATATTTGAACCTCAAGCCTTGAATTGACCAATAACACCATAGATCTATAAAAATGATAAAAGCTATCAACTGAAGATAAATATTGAAAGAAGAAGAATTAGGAAATGAATCTTTAGAATATGGAAGTGCTTACTGAGGCGATCCCAATGCAATAGATGACGGTTGATTCAAAGAATAGATGCTCGATTGGGAGCTCAGAGAAAGATAGCGGTTGTACCCTTTCTCTCGGACGAACCAGACCTAAAAGGAAGGATTTCTACCAATTAGACGCGACCTCAATTCATTTAATAAAAAAAAAAGAAATTACACGGCGTGTACATGCCTTCACCAGCCCCCGAATTAGGTATTCTCCATATCACCACACATGGTCGTGTGCATGGACGCTACATGACCAGCACCCGACTACCCGCGGTAACCAAGTACACGACATGTACTCATAAAGTACACAGCGTGTAGTTAAGAAATTTCCAAAAACTCCTCTTTTCCTCCAAAACACCAGAAAAAGGAAAAGATACCTTAAAATAAGATACATGTTCTTATAGAAGTTGATATAATTCCCTTTTGAATAGAATATAACCATTGTATTAAATTCCATGGAAATGGCGTAATGATGTGTTTACTCCAAATAGACAAAGAAATAAATATCAAGCATATTGTTTCATGACATGGATGTACAACCTTCATGATGATATATTGTGACAAAACTATTATATTACATAATTAGAATTCCCAATTGGTTTTTATCGCTGTGAAATTAATATATTTCTTTTGGGTTCCTTAAACTATTTCTAGACAATAATTGCTGACTTTTTGCAAGACCATGTAATGAAAATGATAAAGAATCCTACAGGGTTACAAACTTTGTGTTTTCATTGTTATCGATTAATGTATATTTGATTTTAATTAATGCAATAAATATTATTCTCAATGCCATTGAATAATTTTTTTAACATTTTATTGATCACATATATTTAAATAATATTTATTCTAGGATAGTGAAAAATATAACTTAATTTATTTTAGATAATATTTAAAAATTAGTTATTTACTAGTGTGTGAATAAAATATTTATCTAAGAGAATAAAGAAATTTATATGGTTCTTTAGTAAATTCTATAGGATATTAAACCAGACGATACTACATTCAGTAAGAAAAATCAATCTTCAAACTGGTTAAATAATACGTGTTATTTCTCAAGTTGATGTGCGCTAAAAAATAATAATAATATTAGTTTATTATGTTCCATAATTTTTATTAAATGGTTTTATATAGTTTAATGTCTAAAAATCATTAAATAGTTATTTTAACCTAAACCCTTTCACTATAAATATAATATTACGCATATTGTGTATAGTATCGATTAGGGTAATTGAAATAGATAATTTTTTCATAAAACTAAATATCTCTCCACACCTCCATATATATCCCTCTCAAGAATGAGAAATTAGGGAGATATTTTATTTAATACTAAAGAATGATTGGTCATGAACTAAAACCATAAGATATTTTATTTTTCATAATATCACCGCAAGATCGAGTGGCATTACTTAGATATCATAAGAGAACATGAGGATCACCATTAAAGTATCCATAGATCCACATAGTGCAATAGAGGAAATATTAAAGGATATTTTTATATGGTCAACATTAATCAACCAAGAACGAAACTAAACTTAGGCATTAATTTTGTGAGATTTTAAATAAATAAATTTTAAATTTGATGTGATAGATACTCTCTCATGGTTTTGGGAAATGATAATTAAAATAAATTTTAATTTCTCTCCCACTACAGCACACTTATGTTGTATCTACTCCCAACAAGTTGTATCGGATTTCCACATTTAAATATATTAGTATTTATTTTATTATTGATCTATGAAAAATATTTGTTAGATTTTCATTTAATATTATTAATTATTTAGTTTGATATAAATAACCACTCATCAACATATTTATAATGATTAATTTAGTGTTTTGTATTCATAGAGGTTTTATAATAAATGACAAATGAAAAAAATATTCCATTGGGAAAATGATAATATTTTTGTAACATAGGGTTACAAGGTGTGTACTCCGAATTACACACTGTGTACCCTAGAGAGAGGTATCTGGATGCACTGAAGAATTCATAACATGCCATGTAGTAATTACATGTGGTGAATTATTTATGTTTATTGGCCAACCTGAGACACGGTTGTCAGATTACATGGTGTGTATCAATGTACACACTAGGAAGCATACATGGGTTAGTATTATAAATCATGATATCTGTGTGGTCATTATACACTATCAAAACCAAGTGATACTGACAACCGAGAGCATGTATAATATGCATGGGATGTCTGCGGTGTACACAGTGTGTATTTCATTAATTTCCACTTCTAAAACACATGAAAAATACCCATGCCTACATCCCAAACACATGGAATATGAAAAAAACAATGTGTGGATGGTCTATACTCACTATATTGTTCAATTTAGGTACACACTGTAGTCCAAGGCATATACCCTGGATAAACACCAACCTAGATACATGTCGTCTGGATGGTCTTCACATTCCATGTAGTCAGAAATTAAAGGGAAAAAATTAAATATTACATTAAATTGTTAATTACATCATTAAAACATTATTTTATTTATTAGCACAATGTTGTGTGTTTGAAAATTTAATAATGGTTTAAAAAAATATTAAATGATCAGTTTGTTTATTGTATGTAATATGTCATTATTAGTTCTTTGATTTATCTTCCTTGGGATCCATATATTATGGGTATCTATAATTATTTCCATATGATCATTAAGATGATAAGGGACTTATTAATTTATTAATTATTTAATTCAAGTGCGTTTTTCATTAATAATAAAGAGAGAATAATAAAATGAATGCAGAATAGTTTCTTTTTTGTATTCATTGCATGTATAAACATTTATTATCTTGACCAAGACATTTGTATGTGTTGGACATATTAATTTAATTAATTTCATGTGTTTGAAATTATTTAATATTAAATTAAATATGATAGACTATGATTCATCCCTCCTTACATTATTATGTAGGACCTATGTGTCCAAAGATATTTATGTAAACCCATTTTAACTTATACTTTGTTTCCCCTCACCTACATGTGAGTCATAAATACATGTAATTGATGGAGTATCTAAAAGAGAGTGAAGGTTGTTCAAGACCAAACCATTATGTTACTAATTGTGGAAATACAAAGGTGGATTGGTGGAATGAAATAACTCATGCCATGATTAGAAATCAGAGTTATTTCCCCTATACCAATGGTTAATTTAATCTCTTCCCAATAAATCAACCATTGGATAAAAATCATGAACGTTTCAGTTAATTATTTTTTATTTATTTCTATATAATAATTTATTTTTTGGATTCAAGGTCATGATCACATAAATAAATAAATTAATTTTCCATGAATGAAATTAAATAAATGAATTATGTGTAAACATTTTATCCAAAATTTTTAATTAAATAAGTAACACCGACATAATATTAAAAATACATTTAATAGATAAAACAAGTTAAAAATTTATTCATAATTAATTAAAATCAATCAATCATTTATTATTTTAGAATGTTCCTTTCATTACATGATTAGGAATGAAAATTTTTAAACTAAGTGTTTTAAAAACCCTCATTAAGACACTTAATTATAGTTACTAGTTCTTATAAAGGTTTTGGATTGATGTAACCATATTACATCACGATAAGTATCCCTCACAAGACATGATTTAACATGTAGGAAAGTGTTGAGGAAATCCAAGTCAATTTTTCATGATAGGGGAGTCCACTGAAGGGATCACGGTGTTGGAATCCCATAGTTGGAAAATACTTAGCTACCTAAAAAACTTCAAGTAACTTGACCAACCCATGTTGGGGTTATGTGAAGGGGAATATAGATCATTTCCACTATAATTTAATATAAACTAGACATTCCATGTTCAATGGTGATGGATATTGTGACTTAATAAAATAGTTTTCGATTTG
This sequence comes from Viscum album, assembly GCA_963277665.1. Lineage (NCBI taxonomy): Eukaryota > Viridiplantae > Streptophyta > Magnoliopsida > Santalales > Viscaceae > Viscum > Viscum album. Next base: position 374,472,985 of record OY728158.1, on the reverse strand, counting down.
ATAAAAATCAGTGAAATCGAATTATTTTATTTTTTCTCACATAATTTGTTATCAAGAAAATCACTAAAAATCTACTCTTTTAGTTGTAGAATAAAATTTTAAGATAATCATACACATTATACATACAATCAATATTTTATAAATCTAACCACCTCACTCTCAGTATCATCCATGTGTGTTTTAGACACCTTCATTAATGCTACACCATGAACATAAATCATATGTTCTAGAATCTTCAATGTATGATCTACCTGCTAAAAAGGTAAGTGATGAAGAGTTATTGGTCACTAAAGATCATTTGAGATACATGGATGATGTTATATTTTTTACTATTTTGTATATGTATAGAGAACTCATGATGTATCATGAAAACATGTATGCATATAAAATTCTTGAGAACCTCTATTGTATTTCCCATGAGAGAGAAAAAAAGGAATGATATGAGATATCCAAGGAACTTATTCCTATAAATATTTAAGTGGGTTCCCAATATAGGCCTCACATAGTTAATATCATTTGATTCAATGAGTGACTAGAGGTTATAGGGTTTAGACCCTATAATAAATGAGGCACTAATATCATTTGAGCATCACTCCCTTAGAGATTCAATATCTTTTTTGTAAATTTTAATAATAAAAACATTAAGAAGTCTCTTCCAGATTAACTAAATGTTCATCACCATGTCGATAGGGATATGAATCATGAAAATCCTTCCATCCTTACTGTGAAAAAACTAAATGAGAAATGGGATATAATTAAACCCAACAATTCTTTGTACAATGTCATGGAGAATAATATCAAGGGTAACGAAAGGAAACATGATGGTGCTAATTTCGCAAGTGGCAAAGAAGTCCACTTGAAGAAAAACAAAACCCAATGAATGAATTAATGGGAAGATTCATACATGTTTTTTATAGACATAAATATTTATACTTATATAAATTTTGTATTAGATACATCTTGTTGTGCCCAAAAATGTATTTAAAAATGGGAACTATGTATAATGAGGAAGATTTATTAAGGGGATGTTGATCTATGGGCTGCTAATAAATCTAAACATGATGTTGTAGCTATCGGTGACTACCACCTCACATTTTCAAATGGATTGATCTTAGTATTAATTAATTTTTATTATGTGTCATCTGTTAGTAGAAAATTTTTATTAGTATATTGACTAGACGTAATTAGTTTTATTTTGATATTAGGAAATAATTGTTTATTTTTTATAAAAATAAAAAAATTTATGGTAAGGAACAATTAAATAAAAGTTTATATATTTTGGAATCTATTGACCAATTAATTTCAATATATAAAAAAACTAACTCACATGACACATACCACACCCAACATTGTCATCATTGACTAGGTCATGTAAACGAAAAGTGCATGAGTAAACTACATCAAGATTGATATTTATATTCTTTTAAAATAAAACCACCTTTTGTATATCACCCATGTTTATTAAATAAAATAACAAAATCCCCATTTACAATGAAATGTGGAAGGGAAAAATAGATTCATTAATTAGTTAATACTGATGTGTGTGGACCTTTTCCTTTTGAAGCAAGTGGTGACTCCTCATACATCCTAAATTTTACTAATGGTTTTAGTAGATATGAGTATGTCTAAATAATGAGTTATAAGTCCCATTATATGAATAAATTGAAGAAATACATAAATTATGTTGAGAAACATATTGGTAAGAAAATTAATAAACTCCACTCAGACCATGGTGGAGAATATCTTAATCAAGACTTCATTGATTATTTATGAGAGTTCAAGATACTATATAAACTCATTCCTCCTTATATGACTCATTGGAATGCTGTAAGATAATTTATGAGGATCACCTTTTTGTAAATGGTGAGATCAAGGAAGATTTGTGAGAGTCTTATATTATCCTTTTTGGGATACACATTTTGAACAACAGTAAAAATATTAAATCTAAGTTCCAACTAAAGCGAAATACGGTATACTATACCAATTATTGAATGGAAAGAATCTTATGTTTACATACTTGAATGTGTGGGGTTGTGAAGAATTATTTATGGCCTCTTTAGGTAATAAAAATGGACCATATGGAATAAGGTATAACTTTATAGGATATCCTAAAGACATAAGGGGATATTACCTAGATGACCCCTAAGAAAAATAGGTTTTAGTGACAAGATAGACACTATTACTGGATAGGGAGCACATATCTAGAAGATATAGTAGGAGTGAGATAGACTTCGGTGAAGTTGATGCTCATGGTATACAATAGTTGGTACAATAATTAATTACAGAAATCATAGTTGAAGAAAAAACTATTTTAGATACACAAGTACTATAGATAAGTACAATATAGTTTATATAACTATAACATCATGTATTTCAATCTGCTAATGATGGTGACCCATTATTATTTAATAATAATGTTCCTCTAACCTACAATAAAGAAATATGTGGAATAGATGATTCCTACTTGAAAGAATCCACAAATTCAAAAATAGGTTCATGTACCAAAACTAAATATGGGTTTTGGTATATCCTCTGGTTGATGTAAGGATCAATGGATGAAAATGGGTATTCAAATAGAAACAGGACATAGAGGGACATTATAGAACCTATAAGTCATGACATGTTACAAAAGGGTTAAAATATAATCAAATCAAAGGCTGCGATGTATAATTTTCACTAGTTTCAATAAAAAATACATCAGAATTTTACTTGACATTAAGAATTACCATGACTACGATATTTAGAAAATAGATATTAAAAACCATTCATTAAAGGGATCCTTTAGGATTATCTCTGTATGAAAAAACCAAAGGGTTTGTGACTCCAAATTATGAATGTAAGATATGAAAATTAAGGGGAAAAAAATACAATATATAGACTAATGAAAACATCTCAGTCAGGGAATATTAATTTTGATGAATATATAATAGAATTTGGTTTTATAATTAATGGGTGCGAGTATTGTATCTATAAATAATTCTATTTGATTACAATCATTTTCATAATAGTATATGTTGATAACATATTACTAATTTGAGTTGTAATACCAGTTATATAGTCTGTTAAAAATTGGTTAAATAAATTCATCTCTATGATGGTATTTGGATAGGTAGCATATATACATGGGATCATGATCCATCATGATAGATCCAATAGGTTTCATGACCTAATTAAAAGTATACAAATTTACAAGATACTGAAGATATATAGTATAGAATAATACAAGAGGGGAATATTTCTTGCATCAAATGGAATTCATCTTTATAGGAAATGTGACATTAGTCAAATGTGAAAATTAATAGAATGAAAATTATTCCAAATGAATCTATGATTTTTTCATTCATGTATGCTATGTTATGTCTTCTTCTAGATATTACCTACACATTAGGTGTGGTAGGAAGACATCAAGTTATTCTAGGTTACCTATTTTGGATGGTAGTCAAGAATATCATTTAGTGTCTCAAACATATTAAGGATATTTTTCTTGTTTATAGATGAGATGAGGAACTTCTCATTATGGGATATAAATATTATAGTTTCTAATCTGATCAAGATATCATGATTTCACAAACAAGATAACTACAAATCCATTTTTTTCAATTTTTTTCATAAACCAAATTAAGGATGAGTGAGATCCTTACAATAGAATATATAAAACACCAAATTTTGAACACAAAAAAGATAAATTGAATACATGATTCTACATACACTTCAAATCATTAAAATTTAACTTTATATTTCAAATTCAAACACACATTCCAAAAAATGCACTTATTAACACCTCAGGCTACATCTGCCTTGAGACACACTCCCTGAATGATCACCTAGATTGAAAATAAAACCATAATTAACTTCAAAATCATGGTAAATCAGAATATATTATATTAGATCAACATTTCAATAAGAAACAAAAAAGGCCATTGAGATATGTAGGAGGAAATCTCTCTGAACTAGGAAACAAAACATCTGATAAACAGTGACAAAAAAAATCCAAATCACATGGTATTGATACCTCAAAAAACATCATCCACATTTGAAATAACTTCCCAAAAAAATTTAAATCCACCATGCAAATATGATTGGGTGGATAGTGGAGGAATCCTGAAGCATAAATAGAGTAGGAACAAACGTCATCAAGTAGAAACACCGACACCAACAACGTATGTAGTCACCAAGGATGAAAGCCCCAGAAAAATCTAGAAAATCACATGTCCAAAAATAAATCATGAAAAAAAAATCCACCCAAATTAATATACCTGAAAATAATAGAAAAAGACCAAAATAAAACCAATGAAGGGAACTAAAACCCTATAGTGGGAGAGAACCAACATGAATCGTGGATATGGGAAAATCAATGTACCTCAAATAAAACATTAAAAAACCCCTAAAAGAGAAACTAAATCAGACCAAAATGGAGTCTATTGAAATAGATATGAGAGTAAGAGAGGATATTGATATGAATAGGGCCTTTATAGTGATACACGACTGTGGAGAGTTACACACCCAAATGATATAGATGGAAAGAGAGAAGAAGTGAGTAGTGAAGGAAAGCTGATGAGAGAAACCCTAGGAAAAAACCACATCCCTAAAAAAGAGAAACCCATATGAGAAATTTAGTCAAGAAATAAAGGATAATACTAAAAAGAAAAAAAGCAGTAGGGAACCCGATGGAGGAAAAAATAGTATCTGATGCCAGAAAAGGATGGACCATCACTAGGGGAAGAAACGATATATAAAGTAGAGTTTTGGAACACTCCTAAGAGATCCAAGAAGGATGTTGTAAAAGATTCTATAGTAGAGTCCAAGTATATTGTAGATTATTTTTTTTCTAAAGAAGCAATGTTAATGTAAAACATTATCAAAATGCATGATGTGGTATATAGAAGTAAAGATCCTATCCCACTATACTAATATAATAATATAGTGGTGTCTTTAGAAAAAGATCCAATGTATCATCATTTGACGAATCACATACTTTTGAATTATCATCTCATTGTGGATTTTTCTAAGAGAGGTCATTTTTCATTGAGATGTATTACCATGGAATACATCCTGACAGACCCCATGAATAAATTATTGACTCATCCAAATATTGATTATCAATTGAGGTCTAGAAAATTTAAATTTATAAGTAGTTGGTTCTAGTCCATTTTGGGGTTTTTTGGAGTCGATGTCCTAGGAACAACTATTTATACATTGATTACATGTATATTTGATATATATAATATTAATTAATCATATTATTACTTATGGTTCCATTTTCAGCATTTATTTAATGTAATAATATCCATGCGTATTTTTCACATTGATTCAGTCATAAAAGTTACCCACTATGATGGTAGACATGGAGTGTTATGATAATATTATTAATATAGTTCTATGTTTGGATAATGTACTATGATGAGAAATATAGTATCTATACTATCAGGTATGGGTACTCAAAAGTGGATGTAGATTCCCCTCATGAAATTATCACATGGTAATCCCTAATAAGGGAGATTATGAGAACATAAATATCAGCTAAAATTCTACATTGTTTAGTTTCATCAGTTATTCCTATTAGAGAGCATGTGTAATGGTACATAAACGTTAATATAATCATTAATTCATGCCATTACTCATGTACTTATATTTTCTGACAAAAACATGATGACAAATGTTCATGGCGAGGTAGGTTTCTTTGGGTGAATCATGATTGACATCTCATTAATGGATATGTAGAGGAAGGATTTTTCACTTCCATATTTATGGAATCTAATATCTCAAACCTTTTATTTGAATATTAATATCACCCTAAATTCCATAGACATTGTGTAACAATATTTTTATTCTTGACAGTCAAAGAAAATAAAAAAATATTGGTTGCTGACATATATGTGAAACTTTCATGGTGAGATATTGTGAAAATATGATTTTTTTAGACAATGAGAAATTTTATGTGGTTTTCATCCCTGTGAAATTACATTCTTTATCTAGGGTTCTTTAATCCATTATTAGGAAATAATCTTGTAATTTAAGCAAGCCCACCTGTTTCCAATGTGAATCAATTATAGAGGGTCACACAAAATGTGGTATCATTGATATCTATTATATTCTATTATAGTTTTTGTAATGGAAAAAATATTACTCTCAAGTCTAAGTAATAATATTTACTCAAGTTTTATTAATGAAATAAATTAAATAAATATTTATTCCCCAGATTGTGAAAAAATATATTCATATATTTTAATGAATATTTAATAATTTGTTATTTACAAGTTTATTAATAAAATATTTACCTAATTGAATAAAATATTTTATTTGGGTATTCAATAAATTCTAGAGGAGTTTGAATGGATCAAGACCGAATCTAGGGAATAATATAAATTAACAAGTCGATTAAATAATACGTTTTATTTCCTATGTTTTTGTGCACCAATAATTAATATTAATATTATTTTATTAAGTGGAATGAGGTTTATTAATGATTAGTATATAGTTTAATGGATGGAATGAATTAAATAATTGTTTTATCCTAAACTGTAGATCTATAAATAGACAGTTATGTCTATTATGTAGACTATCAAATAATGCAATCTAAATCGTGAATTTTTGTGGACAATGAATTATATCTCTAATCTTTGTTCTCACTCCCTCTCAATAATACATAATTAAAATGATAACTATTCAAGGAAAAATAATGAGGGATGATGAGAAAAAAGTTCAACAAATTAGATTCAATATACTAGGACTAGGATATCAAGTGGCATTGTCCAAAGATCACATGGGCACGTGTGGATCACCAGAAGAAGTATTTGATCCTTGGATACTAATATTGTAATGAAGGTTATCAATAAATGTCTTTTTAGACAATCTACATTCAATAATGAATAAATATCATAATTCTAGGTATTCATTTTTAAGATATTACTTTAATAAAATATAAATTTGAGGTAAAAGATCCTCTCACATGGTTTTGGGGAACAATAATTAAAACAAATCTTAATTTATATCCCACCACTACATGCATCCACTACACTTGAAACCAAAAAATTATGTATCCATAACTGAGACTCAAATCCATTAAAATATCACAATTTCATTTATAATCTTCATTCAAACATCATTTTTAATGTACTCTCCAAATATTGATTCTTCATATTAAATGTTAGACAAAGTTTTACAATTATAATTTGTATTTTATAAAAAATTTAATGTTAATATACGATGAAGTGGAACTAGTTGGGTGAATATACTCTTATAATTTCTTTAGATTTTATGGTTGATTTATATGATTTTATTTATATGAACATTTATTTCACCTTTATTTTTCCTATCTATAATACCATAACTATTTTCATACTTTTTCATCAATTTTATAATGTTTATCATTTTAAAAAATACTTTACATACATTTATCATGTATCATTATAAGATTACATGACCATTCTATCGAATTCCCAACAATATTATCAACCATTGTAACATATAGAACATAAAGAGGATCAAGAAACACAATTCTCAGCTCATGTGATACTTAAATCCACACTCTCATGTGATACATTGTGATTTTTTATTATATTTCATATCGTCTAGGATACCTTACACTATAAACCATGAAACAATGAGATTTGCGGGTGTTGATAGATATAAATCTCGAAAAATTCACCCTATATAATTTTAGTAATATAAACTTACAACATGTTATTTGAATCACATTTAAAAGAAATTGGTACCCTAAAATTAATTATCTTAGTTAGGCAATATAGTTGATGGGAATGGCTCAATTTAAAGATAGCGGGTTCTTGTGGGTCATCTTGAACTGGTCATAGTTCTACTTTTAGTTCGATTTGATCCTTTAAAATATACTAATATAAAAGACCAAATTGAAGTATAATATCTTTTTATGTGTCTATCTATGACTATATTCATTTCCTCATATCATACATATTTCTATCTAGATTTAAATTATTAAAATATATAAGAGGTGGTACTCCAAAACCCAAACCATTAATGCAACCATATTTTTCTAACTAATTCGAAGCTATTGAAATTAGTGTTTCATTTTGTAAAATCAATTTTGACTCTTGTATAATAACATTATAAAAACCATATGAACATAAATGTATATTTTTTTGTAGTACTATTATAAAACACACAAATTACTATTATGTCATACATACACATGATTCCCATACTTCTTTTGTGTTTTAAACTACTAGTTTTCAATCTATTTATAAGAGCCTCCTTCCATTATACACTGTGTGGGATGAAAGTGTATTCAAAGTCAAATTCATCAACATTAATGTAAACAAAGAAGCCTATGTTGTTTTATATCACATAAATATTTTTTTGATGATTTAAAATACATACCATTTTCTTTTTTGAGTAATGTGTACCCATTATTTATTTTATGGTAGTGGTACATTGGTTTCAATGGATAGTAATTATTTTCAAAACACCTTTTTTGTTACATACATTATGAATTTTGATTCAAAATATATAAAATAAATAATTTGAAATAAAACATTCTTGATTAAAATAAAAAAAAAGATTCCCCATAATGGGGACTACTAAATGATTTCAATGATTCATGGTTTATAAATAATCTATACATAATTAGTGGGTGGAGTTCACTTTCCCCTCAACATCCTCATGATTATGTTTTGTTACATGTTTTAGGAAGGCTCTATAATCTTTTTTAGTGACCATTATGATTAATCTTCTATGAAAATATTCTAAAATAAATGAAATCTAAAAGGTATAATGAAAATTAATTTAATGTTTCAATATATATATTTTGTTAAAATAGATAAAGTATATCATAATATTTCCCTAACATCTTCCCTCATAGTTATCTTCAATGAAATCGTGACATTATTCCACACATCTGTGACAATTAGAATATACATTCTTGTTGTAACCCCAACCTAACTAATAAACATTGACTCTTTTGGGTGAAATGGTTATCCATGTTTATTAAATACAAAATAAAATTTTAAACCTTTTATAATTAGCTGGATAAATATTGTTGACACACTTATTCTATGTTGGAAATATTTTTAATCCACATGATGTTGATCCCCAAATAATTCCACATTTTCGTCATCGACCGTGTGTTCTTCCAAAGGATTGATAGCATATTCATGTGGATAATTCATTATCTGTATGGGTAGTATAATATTTAATTTAGAATGTATAAATTTATTAGACCAAATATTATATTATAAAGAAAATAAGAGAATATTAAAATGAAAATTAACCTATTCATTGAATTCTTCTTTTTTCCTTTAGAGACTGATGGTATTTGGCTCATATATTGAGTATACCATTCTAACCTTTGGTTCCCCTTTAACTTAAAATTCACTATAAACATTTTCACCTTCTTAAATATATTATTATCTCTCAATAAATGGGTAATCTTTAGTTAATTTTTAATCAAAACCCACATTTATTTTCGTTTCCAAAAATGGCCAATTCCCATTTACTATATCTTGGGAATATAATACATGAAATGATTGTGATATATTTATGAAATGTTCATTAATATACCATTACACTATAAAATTCACCTTCATGAAGATAAATCTATTCACTTTATAAGCAGCACTAATGTTAACCCATTTTCAATTAAACATATTCTATCGAAATGTCATATTATATAACACATATATTTGTTCACTTACTCTGAAATATGACATATTCACATAAATTGGATTTCTATACGTAGAATGGAATACATGAATGAATTCAACCATAATACATACTCAACTATTTTAAATCATATTGTGTTCATTACTTTCCTTCATATATAATGTATAACCATTAATTACAAATCTAGTGTAAGTTATATCATTTACATTTGGTCCCCTGGATAGCCAATGAAGTTGTTCGGTATTAGATTTGTGATTTATAAATTGCTATATATAATAGTGATATTAGAACCATAATATAAAAAATAGATAATGTGTAACTTATATCCATTTATCTTCCCGTGATATATTCAAAGGTCTAATAATTCCTCTACGGGATTTATCATATGGAGGAAACTCTAAAATATTAATTAAAATATAATGATGAGTCTGTTCATTCTAGGTAATGGTAAATGTAAAAAAAACCTCTTCCAGAAATTTATTGGTTTCCACTATGATGAGATTTAGGGAGACCAATGCTATAAACATCTAGGAGGTAATCGTTATATAATTCAACAGGTTGATCAACAATAAATCAATCTTCCATACAACCTTGTTACTAACTTCAATTCATTATGCACTCAATCAAAATATTCCTATATCATTCAGTGGGGTGGATACATCAACCATGTTCATGACCACATAGTTGAATCTATCTATCCTAGTGAACCATTAATTGGACAATTACATCAATGAATTATTGTTTGAAGAATTACTCCACTTATCATAATATAATAGAAATTTACAGCTTCAAGACTGAAAACTTCATAGGGTCAATTAATTTACAACAGAATTATTTGAAAAGGATGAAAAGATTGGTTAATATATGTTTTAAATTTTTAGTAAGAATGAAATATAATTCTATACGAATTAAATCTTCATCAAAACATGACCATCCTCTTACTGTAGTCCCCATAACATCAAATTATTCATTTAAATGATATTCTTGATATTTGATGGATAACATTCTATAAATGTTTCACCATTAAGAAAATTTAATAATTGAAATTTATCTTGTAATGATATATTTTAAGATAGTGGAGGAATAATAGTTTTCATTTCAACCTTCACTTGTGCCAACACACCCCTTATCCTTAAGTTATTAATGTCCAACATTTATTTAATTCCCTATTTTATTATATCTAGAACATTTTTTCATGTGAAAATAATGATATCTCTTATATATTTTTACATGAAAATGAAATCAAAAAAATATATGATCTATAAACAGTTTTAGTATGGTAATTCAAAGAAAATTAACCCATTTTTTCCAACCATATATTTTTTGGTTTTTCAAAAAAAATTTGAAAATTATTTTCATTATCATTTAAATTCATTATAATTTGATCACTCGTTAATAGGGATAGTGTTGTACATTTTTCTTAGTTTCTATTTATTGGTGTCATCCAAGATCGGTATTTATGTCTTCAGGGTTAGAATTTACAATGTCCAAAAAATTGACTTAGAGTAATGATTCAACCTAACAGAGTGTGTACCATCCACACAAATGAGACACCCAAACATTCCATTAAGGTTATAGCCTAAAAATTTCCATAAAAAGGAATGAAAATTATCAACTTGTAAACTAGGATCTCAATTTGAAATCTTCAATTATATGAGCCTCATAAAATTTAACACTTGTATCCCATTTTAATTTCAGATCATCAATCAATGAACCCAAATATATATCAATATCATTACCTAGTTTTTTTACAGATTTAAATAGATTCAATATAATGTTTTTGTGCTTCCTGTATGACCACGATGGAAAGATATAAATTACAAAAAATAAATATCCATGTAATGTGAATACTACTTTACACACCAATATTACTTATTTCATTTGTAGATTACACATGTCAATGGTTTCGAGGATTTTTTACTAATTTAGGATATTCATAACCAATTTTCATTCACTAAGGGGAGTTTGTTGTGTGTCATATTTTACAATCTTTAATTAATGTATCATCAGGTCCTAAAATTTTATAACGGTTTCTTGACATCAATAGAGACATCTAGAAATTTTTATGATCAGAAATTTTCATACACATTTAGTACTTAAATTATTTTTCTTGTATCGATCTATGCAAAACCCAGAAAATGTTATGAGTGATTCATTGTCCTTATAAAAAATGAAATCAATTGGCCATGAATGTATTTTTTTTGAGATCATACCCATTTAACATATGAATTCTCTTAGTTCCACATATTATAGAAGTAATTTAATTTTCTTCAGGTAACATATCAATTAGGAGATCAAGTAAATTAGTAATGCTAGTTTCATTCCTTTTTCTACCAACTTTCATATTATAAAATGTTAATATAGCTGACAATGTTGTATATTTATCATAATGGTATAAAATGGTGTCTTTTTAAATATATTTAACATTTGAAACAATATTTTTAAATCAAGAATCCCATCTTGAATTTTAATTTTTACTTCTTCCATATGATATTCGTTATCATTTACACCAGCATTGATATCATCTTATACATAAATTACAATATCATAGCATTCAGTATATACATTATTTCATTCCCAATGTTTAGTGATACATTTATATATTCGATATATTTCATGAAAAATAAAATATTACTAAAAATCATATGTGTGACTTCATCTTGAATATCAACAATGTAAACATGCATAACTTATTTGTGAAGTGTCAAATGCAGGCTCTATTATAGTCTTGATGGTATTTTTGACATCATGTTTACACTTCTTTTTCATCGAATTAGCATCCATACAGTTTTTGATTCATATACATCATTGTATGTTAAATAATATTCATTTTTAAAAAAATAAATAAATACATATAAGGTATTAATAATCAGAGGATATATTTATTGATGCTTTAAGAAATAAATTGATTTTCCTTAGAAAACATTTATACACACCTTGGACACCCAATAAAGAAATGAAAAATTATGTAACGATAAAATGACAGAATTCATTGAAATCATAATATTAGAATTTTTATGATAATGTTTTATGTTGATAATCTCTAATTAAAACAATAATTTGAATTGTGTGAAACAATGTTGAATGGTGTGTGTATCATAATGTAGTAAATTGATAGTGGATGAAATCTTTAATGAAAAGTGTTTATGGTTGAAGGTAAATTAAATTAGGGGAATCGACATGGGATGATATACACCATGATTTGGTTTCACACTTTGATATATTTTAATATTGATTGTACAAAAATTATTATACTGTAATACTAAATTTGAATGAGTCATAACATGCCAATTTTATTGGTGATGATTCCAAACAAGTTATGTTTTTACACATTGGTTACATGAAAAAAACAAACTACGATGGTTGAAGGGTTATGTGTTCCCCAATAGAGGGAATTATTATTAGAACAATCTTAAAGAACCATTTAAGATTTATGAATGACTTTTTCTAAAGATAATAAGAGTCTAATTATGTGTTCTCATATTGATTCATAGTGGAAGAAATCATTTATGGATGGGAATGTGTTATATCAATAAAATTATGAATAGTACAATAAAGTAACCATATGTTGAAAAATATTTAGATAACAATTTTCACTCTTAAAATTTTTAATTCTTATTTTCTAGTGTGATTTTTTAAGTATAATGATGTTTTTAGTTTGCAACCTTAAAACATTATATGTGCTAAAATTTAATTTTATTTCTAAATAATATATTTTAGGTTACTAAAACCATCAAAATAAATTTTTTAGGATTATAATGAATTAAAATTTCCACTAGAAACTACATGATGTCATATTAGTAAAGTATGAAACACATATTTGATCTAAGAAACAATCATTTAGTTTATTTAAAATTTATGATGTATGGACAATTTAAAAATATTGGTTAAAATATTGGTGGAGTACATCATCATTATTATTAGGATAATTTAATTATATGTAATGTATGGATGTGACAATTATTTGGAGATATAATAACTCCACAAGTTATTCATGGTTTGTTTTAATTATAGGAATACTATAGGAAATTATGAGCATTCATTGATGTTTTTTAGAAAAAAACAATGTACATGGATTTAGAGATGGAAATGGAAATAAATTCATCCAACAAGAAAATATATTTGGGTAGTAGACATCCATATGTGATGGTCACGTTATTCAAATAAAATTATTCCTGTTATAAAATTTCAATTAGAAAATAACATGATCAAACAATAATTATTAGGATATTGTTTTTCATAACTAATGCACAAATTTGAAAAATATATAGATAGTGAAAAACGTTATTAGGAATTTATTTTATTGTAAATTGAGAGACTAAATTCATTTACATGTCACAATGTGATTATGTTAGTAGTGTATCAAAGTGTTTTTTGTTTGAATATCTCAAAAATTTAAGAAATAAATTATATGCCCACTTTGATCTATCGTTTACCCTATTCGCTAACTATTAAGGTGTTGTAGCCTTTATGAATAAGATTCCTTAAGCCAACAAATAACATAAGAGGTGGTGTTATTATGGATGGTGTAGGTCCAAATTGAGATATAGAATGTTAATTAGATTGGTCCCATACTTTAGTATTCTAGAGCTTGTGAATAATTATATTCCTATAGGCTTTTAAATGTGTTTTAGTAATAAAATTTGATTTATCATTAAAAATTGTAATTATTTTTATATGTAGGAAATTCTATTTTTTTACTCCCTAGCATAATAATTCTTGTTTTTATATAAGTTTTCATTCTTAATATTTTTATTTCATGTTTTATTATTATTTCGGTATATATATATGTAAATAACATAATTTATATTATATATTATATATTATTAGTAATGACTCAAATTTACTTATTAATCATAATAAATAAATAAATAATGAAATAAATAGTTTTTAAAATTAAAATAAATTTATTAATAACAAATTTAAATAATGAATAATAATATATTTTATAATATAATTAATTTGAAAACAATTTATTCGAGTCGGGGACCCTTTATATGGGTCCCCATTGTTAGTGTTATGTTTCATTGATGAAGATATCGTTAGTTGATATATGTTTTTTTTGTTTATTTTAAATATTAAAAAACCTCACGTTATTTATTGAAAATAAATTTCAATAAGAGATATTTGGAATTTAACAATGCTTTATTTATGAACACTATAACAGAAAGAACCATTATTAGGGAAACAATGGGCATTTTCAACACTAAAAAACATATAGGCTTTACCCATAGAAAAACACACCTATTATGTAAGTGATGTTAAAGTTTAATGTAGGTGTTTAGAGTCTATACATAGGTGAGTAGTTCTCTTAGGGTTTCATGGGTTTGGTCACTACTTGGTTTCCAAGGCTATGTGTTTTTAGCAGTGTTGTACCATTTCATCTTCCCTATCCTTCCTCCCCCATAAGACTGTTTAGTATCCATTTATACCAATGTTTTGATAGAAAAATCACCCATTAATACCAACATAGACGATGAACCCTTATTGATTCTTAGGATATATATTTTAATGGTGGGTAAACTCATTGAAAAATGACAATTTTTCAAGAATTTTCTTAAAAACATGTTTCCATCTGTTTGGAGCATGGAATAAGGCATGCAAAAATGAGAAGTAGAATCGGGTGACTAGATATTTGAATTCATCAATGAAAAAGATAAGATAAAGGTTATACTCAGAAGACCCTAGTCATTCTACAATCACCTAATCATTATAGAGTACCAACAAAATTAAGTCGATTTTAGAGTATCACCTTCACAAAATTAGTCTTATGGTTCCTCCTTAAAAACATCCCCTTCAGTGGAATATCAAAACAAACTTTTAAAAATATAGGTAGCCGCATTAAATATTTTATTAATTGGGATCATTAAAATCCAATCCTTTATGGGACATATGTTCATGTCAATGTACTCATAGATGTGACACAACCTATTATGATGTGATAATTTCTTTCCATGAATGATAATCTGATATGGATCTCATTGGAATTGTAAGGACATTATATCTTATGTTTTTTCTGTGGATAGATCAAACATGCAAAAAAAGAGTATATCCTATGGGAAGTAGATGTTGAAGGTTACAATACACTCCAATACAACCTAATGATTCAGGATAATAAATAAAGTATACCCTTAATTCTAGAATAATAGAGGCAATTAGATAGGTAAAATATTTCCACGGACTTTGGGTTTCAATCTTCCCCTTGTCTAGGGAATAATAAGATAAATGTAAAATCATCCTTCAGTATGGAATGTGTTTCCTTGCAAATAAATAAATTATCACCTT
This sequence comes from Viscum album, assembly GCA_963277665.1. NCBI lineage: Eukaryota > Viridiplantae > Streptophyta > Magnoliopsida > Santalales > Viscaceae > Viscum > Viscum album. The sequence continues at coordinate 374,457,067 of OY728158.1, read as the reverse complement.
AATTCTAGAAGAATAAAGAAAATTTTATAGAGAAAACATTTCTAAGGCCATTAGATTGCAATAATCCCTGAATCACTCATAATATTTCAATCTAGATACTGTACATGCTATCACAGATCAAAGCTACCTTGGTCACCCAAAAATTCCTATATAAAAACAACAAAAAACATCACTGAAATCTTATATATACCTCATAATCTAATAGGTAAAACTTCATCAAGGACTACCAATCCACTTACCCACTCCCCCTAACTAAAAAATGTCACCCCATTCCGATGCCTATCCCAAAATCTATTCTTCATGAACCATCAAACCCCAGTTGAGACATCCCCACTAATACATCCACCTTCTCCACCCATTATTCGTAACAAAATCCCATTAAAACTTACTATAATTATCCCTTAAAAATTACTGACCATGGAATAAAAACTTTAAATGTGATCATGAAATCAATCTCCCTACGCCAGAGTATAGTGAATCCAAAATAACCACTAAGAATTCACTTCCATGGAAGTGACTACCAATGAGATGGAAGATTGGGAATTATGGCTATTTTATCTAATATAAATTAGTGGATATTTTATCGATCTATCCCCACCTATCTTAATTAAAATATTATGATGAAACATCCCTGGGATTTTCAACCTACAAATAGCTCAAATTCTTCAGTACTGGAGTGGTAAAAGTGGTCCTAACATGGGTTTTCTATCAAATATAAGCGAATAAATAAGGACATAAGTGGAATCAAATCCAAGTTGGGTTTTTATGGGTATTTAAAAATCAGTCACCAAGTCCACACTAACATCATAATTCTTTTATAGAAGGAGGAGGATATTAATACTACAATCTTCACTCTAGAACAATATTGCTTCATCTTTCCACTGGCCTGACACACCCACCTCAGTTTTTGTGGGATTCCATTAGTGGCCCTAAAATGACAATTCAGTGACCTAGTATATCCAATATTTGATTAGTAGTGTTATTTTGGGGCCTCTTCTCGCATGTGTGGACTTCAATGAAATTATACTTCATTGAGAAATGAGTGGGGGTTCCAGTAGATCCTCTGTTCATATGAGTGAATTATTCTAGGTGATTCAAGTCAAATGTGTAGAGACCCGAAGCCTAACGTACATAGAAATTACATTACATTTGCATAATACTTAATACATAACAAAAACAGACACACAAGGATCATAATAGTTTAGTGTCTTTGGAAACTCGGAATATTATCTTCTAATCGCGGTGAAAGATCTTCAACATCTCCATTAATGATCTTCCCCTTTGTTTTCTTACCTAAAACCTTTCTTTAAATCATAGGGAAGAGAAAACATATAAAGGGTGATCTCAAATACTCAGTAAGGGTAACCATAGATAAAATAAAACAAATCATATACATTTGAACTTAAAAACATGAACATAATGTTTAAACATAAAAAGATTGAGCAATGAAATAAAACATGTAAGTATGTAAGGCATATATCATAAAGAAATATTATGCATGATAAAATAGAATGGGAGTAAAACATGTAATTGTGGAAACCATTCAGCACAAGTCATGATTTCCATAGTAGCTAAGGCATTGATGCTAGGACCATCTTAGTAGACAAAGTCCCTTTTTGAATTGAGTTCACTCCTCATTTCAGTACTATAACACTGAACTAGAATTAACTTACCATTACAGCCATGTCTATCTCATGAGATATAAATCTTTACCCAATGCATTGGAGGGATATATAGGTCCCACCCATCTCATAATGAAATCATTCTTACTTGTGCCACAAAATAAGCTTAAAACATTCACCATAACCCAAAGAATAAAATGGGCGTCATAAACATCATCCCATCATCACATAATCCATATAAAACGAATGGATATTTCATCATAAGAAAAGTGAAACCATGTAAATCATAGAGACATTATACATGAAACATACACATATGAAGTAATGTCATCTTAGATGGAAAATGGTTTTGATAAAACACTTGAAATCAATTCTTGAGAAAAATATCATTTATTCTTCAAACTCATTTTCATTTCACAAAATTCCATGCAATTTTAAATGAAAAGTATTTTGTTGAAAATAGTCATGAAATCTTTTGGATTAAGCTTCATGAAAATAAGGCTTTATAAAACCGTAAAAATCCGTTCATGCTGTATAAGTTAAAAATAACATTCTTCTCGTACTTTTGTCAGAAAAGTCAAAAAGTACCTCGTAAAAGAATGATTCCATACATACCATGTAGTAAAAGTCAAAAATGGGTAAAAAGGACATTAGAAATACATGAAACCATTTTTAGGAAACATGTACATGGATGAGAACAATAACCCCAGTAAATACTTATGAATAAACAATCTTGGATAAGAATGTGATTGGAAAAGTTATCCCTTACCTTAGGTCCGATATGCATCGTACTTATCCGAAACTACTGTATAATTATTTAAATAATGTCATTGACTTATTACTGAATCATATTCATTGTTATGATATCATATATGGTTCACTTATGACTTTATATTACCCATTCTTTTGTAAATTCCATGTTAAAGAGCATTTTGGGTAAAATCGTTTCATTTGTCGTCCGTGTTTTGACTTGTAATTATTCATATGATTACTTAGATCATGATTACTTAATTCCAGAATATAAAACATGATTTATATATAATATATATTCATAATATACATATATATAATAGATATATAATTTGAAAGAAATACACCGTTCATGGAGACGGTAGGCCGTATGTATGCATGAACGTTGTTTTCGTTTCCTCATTGAATTGAATGGAATTAATTGGATGAAATACACATATATATGTATATAAATACAGTATCATTATTATGTCATATATTTCATCATTACTTATTATATATACTTTATAATCATTCATTAATGGTTAATCATTGAGAATGAATCTAATCGCGTCGTGGAGACGGTAGTCCGTACGTACGCACGTGCGATGATATCCTTCCCATAATTATTGAATTGAATTGGAGTGGATGATAAAATATATCAGAATAAGTATGATGGTAAAATAACTATGTATAGTTATTATTTACACCATTATACCCATCCAAGTAAGGTGGTGTTGGAAAAACAGATTACATGACGGTGTGGAGACGATATTCCGTACGTACGCACGCACTGTGATTTCGTTTTCCGTAGGATGGATAAAAGGAGAAATGGGGTTGTTTTATATTTATAATAATATATCAATATATTAGTGATACTGATGTTATTAATTTATAATGAAACAACTAAAGAAGAATAAGTTGAAGAAGAAATAAACTTGAAATAATCGGTTGAAGAGATTACCTCTTCTTTAACGCACCTCCTTTAAACTTCTTCTTAGGGAACTAGGGTTGGTATTTTGAGAAGACCAGTACCTCTATAAGGTTTACAGGGAAGTGGGGAAGTGAAATGGGCAGAGGATGGCCGAGCTTCAAGGCTCAAAATGGTGTTAGGAAGAGAGGGATGAGGTGCCCTTTTATAAGGGAGGAAAGGGGCACCTTTGGAATCCTAAAAAATATTAGTTTAATATAAATTCAAACAACACATAAAAACCTCAAAAAATGACTCAATTCGAATATTAGATGATATAGGGTTGTAATAACATCAACCAATCAAAGTTAGACATGTTTTTTTTCTTATTTTAAACCTTATCATTTTGATTTATCCTTATTTAATCTATTTAAGTTTATTTGGGATAATAAAATTCTAAACTTTAAATGGTTATAAATAATCACATATGTGTTGTTAATTTTCCATAATTGGATACTTTATGAAATTTTAGACTATATACATTTCAATTTATAATTTTTAATTTTTTTTGTGATTTTTAAACAATTTAATAATATGTTATTTTTATAAAAAACAATAGTGTCAATTTTGACACTATTCATTTATTTGAATTTAAATAAAATCTACACAAAGGATATATTATAACCAAATTATTAAATAGATATCTAAAATGTCAAAAATGACTATAAAATTCGTGGAGAACATTAAATAGTTCATATAATATTTATTTTCATATTTTTAAAACCATTTATTTGGTATATCTCTTAATAAAATAATTATTACAAAATTTTTGTATAATTATTTAATATACTTATTTTTTGCATAAAAATTAAAAATAAAATCATTTGATGAATATAAATATCAAAGATTTTATAATAATAATTTTACTCGAATTTATCATCTTAAAATAACATCATGTAAATTGCTATCTTTATTAAATTATGAAGGTGACAACTTTGGAAGCATTTAGAATAAAATATTATAAGTGTCATAATCGCCTCAATAAGGATCCAAATGGTCAAAAATGATGTAAGTGGATGATTAGGGTTTATATATACACTAATAATATGTTTTGTGCATATTTGTGGGCCTTTTGATATGTATTACTATTTCAATAAAACTATATTTTTTATTTTTTACAAAATAAATAATTTCTGCATCATTAATGTATAGAATAAAAAGGTAATTAAATAACTCTTAAAAATTACAAATAAATTACCATGATAAAGAAAAACATTTTATCTTACAAATGATTATTTATAACCGAATTTATATTCTGTATAAATTTATATTAAAAATACTTTAATTATTAAAGTTGAGTGAAAAATATTTTACTTTCCTTTAAATAAAATAAACTAAAGGTCTTAATCACCTACAAGTGGGTTATAATGGATTACTTTTCCACCCAAATATGCCTTAGGACAAAATATAAGCATCCAATTATATTAAGACAAGTGTTAGGTTAATTTTATAATATTATATTTACCCTTAATTACCTGATTTACCTTTTACTATGGTAAATAAAATATACCGTAGTTACTATTCATAATGCCCAAAAATAAAAAGTAGCTTATTAACACAATTTGGACCCACTGATTCCAAATATGGAATCCATTTTTATAAATTCAATACAAAAAAGTTGCAGAAATTAATTTAAAATTAATCCCGTTGTTAAGAAAACATGTTTTAAAAGTTATAACATTGCAAAAGATTGAAATGTTTTTACCTATGAATTCAATGTAGAATTAATGTTAATGACATACATTATATTAAATGGTAAAAATATATTCTACTTATACTTTAAAACCATTCAATATTATAATTTAACAATATAAATTATTGCGATTAAAAAAGTTGTGTTTAATTAAAATATAGCGTGTTTTTACTATTCATCAAAATATGAAAGTTACCAGAATAATATGAAAAATTTATCCAAAGTAAATTTTTATTTCTTGATTACAAAGAAGAATTTTCTTTTGTCAAATTGAACTTATAAACATGTGAAAAACTAGATTTAATGTGGGTGCGCCACCAAAAGGCGGCAAAACTGCATTTTTTGAAAAATACCTATTTTACCCAAAAAATTTATTTTGTTCACATAGAATGTTTTAGAAAATTTATAAGATATATAATAATGTTATAAAATTAAAAATGTAGTTAATACAATTTATAACAGCTAGTCCATAATAATATTATAACAATATATTGTCGTTTAGTGAAACCTTGTATTGCGTATAACACACGCTATCGAGGAAAGTCGCGATTGCGTGTAATGAAAGCCAAGTTAGGGTTGCATGTTGTGAAAGACTCCTTTGTTGTTTCGTTATAACAGAATCCAACCATTTTTCATTTATACATTGAATACATATATATATATACACACTCAATGTTGCATAGAATGACTATTATCAAACGAACTTGAAATTGTGTGTAACACAATCTAACAATAGTGTTGCGTATACTGCAAGATAATATAGTGTTGCATATAGAAAAATATAATCTTGTTGTAGAATAAAACAAATGACATGAAATAAATCAAAAATAATACTTATCATAAAATATCGGGTTGTTACATTCTACCCCCCTTAAAATGAATTTCGCCCTCGAAATTCGTCGGGGTTATACATGGTTTTCTACATGAAAGTTTCTTTAATTGCAACACACATCGTAAAATGAAATACAAAAACTTAGCTTTAAAAACTAAAGAAAGAAATGTAACGGTTAACCAAATTAACTAATCACTGGGTTTCCACATAGGAGAACATAAGTGAAAATATGGATATGGAAGAAAAATCTAAACATCAAGTTCTGATGGAGAGTGGTAGAGAACATGGCTATGAAAAAGTCAACAATCATAAAGCCTAGATTTGTGATGATATAAGGTATCATCTCATTCATTGGATATAAGGGCACTATGACAACATTTTTGGTTTTCAAGATCATTTCCCTAAAGTTGATGAATTAAACGAAGTACTTACATGATTTTGGTACAATCTAACTGTTGTTCGTGAATTGAACAATTTCCACTTCATCCCTTAAAGAAATTAAGTTGAATTTGTTATTTGTGTAGCGTTAGTAGATCATGTGATAAAATTATGGGTCATTCCATATGTTTCCAACAAAAGGTTAGAAAAAGTTATAAGTCCATCTTATGGTGAGATTAATCTTATATGGTTCCAAAAATGGACTTATAATTCATTTATCATACCGGATAATAAAATAAAAATACTTTCCACTAACCAGGGACTTCTTGTAGGCCAGTGGTAGGCAATAAAGGCCTATCACACTTCGGTTGTGGGTTCGATTTCCACAGCCTTGTCCGACGCAATGGGTTGTCGCTCGTCTTGCAGGTTGTCCTTTTTCTAAAACTACACTATTATAACATTCTAGAAATAATATAGAAAAATGTTCTAGCCTTAAACAATACTAACTTATGTCCAACATAATTCATTCCAATCTTTAGGCTTATCTAAATTACTTTTGTCCAAGCTCATAGTATAAAGAAAACAATTACTAGAAATGTCATCTGCCGAGCATGAGAATACCATCATTTATCCCCCATATATCATACGATATATCTTGTTGGTAAAATTACAAACATGTGAATAACTTAATCATTTATTCTCTTGAAAAATGAATACCCATTGAACCTTAGTGAAAACATGAGTGCTGTCAAAAGATAACTCTTTCCACATACCAAAACCCGAAAATTCTATATACTCAAACCATGATATAACTATTTCCTTATATCAGTCATGATCTCATGAATACTACCAAACATATTATTTTCTCCGTATCCATTCATCATGCGCATATCTTCTTCTTTACAAAAACATCTGAATAACCTTTCATGGTTATAAATACCATTAAACATATACTATAAAATACATTAGGAAAAACAATAGTGTATCAATCCTTAGATGATTCTTTATTCCATAGCACTATACATTATTCTTGATAAACATACAATCATTCCACTAACTTCTTAAAACACTGACTGAGATTCATCATTTCATTTATCTCATATTTTATTTTTAGTCTCTTCATCATCATCCACATAAATACTACCCATATGACCATGCTGATTCTCTTCATGAGATTTTTCCTTAGGGCATTGGTTTGCATAATGCCCATACATTCCACATTTAAAACATATAATCATTGTTGATGTCATAGAAATACCATTATCCTTGTCCATGGTGTTAACTGAACCTTTTCTTTTTCCCTTACTGGCTTTGTGTCCTTCTTTTCCACACCAAAATCATCTTCCAGTTCCTTTGAAACATTCTCCTTGATGCCTCTTTCCAAATGAATTACATGAGGGAAATTAAACCTTCTTTCCTCTATGATTATCATGAAACTCCATCTTCCTCTTATTATCTGAGTCGGGAAACTTACCAAAGTTGAGATTATTGATCATATTTTGAGATTTCTGATTAGGCATAATAACGATATGTGGACTTCCAGATCCAATTTCATTTGGTTGCTCATGAAGAATATCATTCCATTGTCCATCATATCCTCCATTATCGCGAATCTTCTTGTTTCCAGCCATTTTCTAAAACCCAAAAAGAATAGTGTGAGTGGGAAAAAGTCATACTATGAATACAACATAATAAAGGGGGAGTACCTTCAATATCTAACATCTGAGGTTAAATTCTAATATCGTTACCATAGTTCTAGGAGTATAACCTATACTTATACTTAACCTTAGGGACATCCCTAGACATACCTTAGAAATATCTATAGGGATCTCACTAAAGTTATCACATCCTAGTTTCCAAAGGTTGAATAACCCTCCTTCTGATACCAACTGTAGATACCCGAAGCCTGACGTACATTGACATTACATTACATTTGCGAAATACTTAATACATAACAAAAACAGACACACAAGGATCGTAATAGTTTAGTGTCTTTTGAAACTTGGAATATTATCTTCTAATTGTGGTGAATGATCTTCAACATCTCCATTAATGATCTTCCCCTTTGTTTTATTACCTAAAACCTTTCTTTAAATCTTGGGGAAGAGAAAACATATAAAGGGTGAGCTCAAATGCTCAGTAAGGGTAAGCATGGATAATATAAAACAAATCATATACATTTGAACTTAAAAACATGAACATAATGGTTAAACATCAAAATATTGAGCAATGACATAAAACATGGAAGTACTTAAGGCATAGATCATAAAGAAACATTAAGCATGATAAAATAGCATGGGAGTAAAACATGTAATTGTGGAAACCATTCAGCACATGTCATGATTTCCATAGTAGCCAAGGTATTGCTACCAAGACCATCTTAGTGGACAAAGTCCCTTTCTGAATCGAGTTCACTCCTCATTTCAGTCTTGCAACACTGGACCATAATTAACTTACCGTTCCAGCCATATCTATCCCATGAGATATAAATCTTTACCCAATGCATTGTAGGGAGATATAGGTCCCACCCATCTCATAATGAAATCATTCTTACTTGTGCCACAAAATAAACTTAAAACATTCACCATAACCCAAAGAATAAAATGTGTTTCATAAACATCATCCCATCATCACATAATCCCTATAAAACAAATGGATATTTCATCATAAGAAAAGTGAAATCATGTAAATCGTAGAGAAATTATACATGAAACATACACATATGAAGTAATTTCATCTTAGATGGAAAATGGTTTTGATAAAATACTTGAAATGAATTCTTGAGAAAAATATCCTTTATTCTTAAAAATCATTTTCATTTAAAAAAATTCCATGAAATTTTAAATGAAAAGTATTTTTTTGAAAATAGTCATGAAATATTTTGGAGGAAGCTTCATGAAATAAGGCTTTATAAAACCGTAAAAATCCGTTAACACCGTATAAGTTAAAAATAACATTTTTCTCATACTATTGTCAGAAAAGTCAAAAAGTGCCTCGTAAAAGAAAGATTCCATACAAACCATGTAGTAAAATTCAAAAATGGGTAAAAAGGACATTAAAAATACACGAAACCATTTTTAGGAAACATGGACATGGATGAGGACAATAACCCCAGTAAATAGTTTCGAATAAACAATCTCGGATAAGAACGAGATTGGAAAAGTTATCCCTTACCTTAGGTCTGATATGCTTTGTACGTATCCGAAACTCCTGTATAATTATTTAAATAATTTCATTGACTTATTACAAAATCATATTAATTGTTATGATATCATAAATGGTTCACTTATGATTTTATATTACCTGTTCTTCTGTAAATTCCATGTTAAATAGAGTTTTGGGTAAAATAGTTTCATTTGTCGTCCGTGTTTTGACTTGTAATTATTCATATGATTACTTAGATCATGATTACTTAATTCCAGAACATAAAACATGATTTATATATAATATATATTCAGAATATACATATATATAATATATTGTTGGGCAAAAATCTCTCAAGGAATCATTGAAGTATTTTTTAGGTGATTGTGTTTGTTGACGAAGTGAACATCTGTGCTGTGATTGTTGATAATGAAAACCATGACATACAAATTTGTTGAAAAAGAGGATTTAATGGTGGAATGTCGAGTTCAAGAGCTGTGGTCAAAGATCCATGTTTGATTCAAGAATTCTGATAAAGGAATGAATGATCTGGAGGTGGCATAAAAAGAACAGATACAAGGTGGCACTGTTTTCCAGTGTTTGCCAAATTTTTGGGCCTGAAAATCGACAAATAATGAAAAGTGGTTTTTAGAAAATGGACTTGCTCACCGTGTACATTAAGGCTTGGAAAATTGCACGCCATATATTTTCAAGATCATATCATCAAAATATGGCAAAGGAATAAGGTTCGCATAAGTTTTGGTGAGGTCGCGCAGGTGACTTGCTCACCGAGAAAGATACTTGCGCACCGATGCCTTGGAAGTTTGAGAACTTGCCCGCCTATGGTTTTCCAAGATCTAAAGATCAAAATATGGAAAAGGAAGAAGGTTTGAGCAAGTTTGGAAGTGGGTCATGCAAGTGACTTGCAGGGGAAGAGACCTGTGCGCCGGGACTTGTGCGCCGAAGGGAGAGTTGCGCGCCGTCGCGCAGAGGTGGCCAAATGCCTATAAATACTGGACCACCCCTCCTCATTTCTCACTGGAGTTCAACACTTTGAGAAATCAGAGCTCCCTTCGTGTAGGTGTGGTGGACGCTCAGGTGGTGTGTGGTCACGCATGTGGAGTTGCGCGCCAGTGTGAGAAGTTGCGCGCCGGTTGGTAGTTGCGCGCCAATGTTGGTTTGGGCGTAAAAGGAAGTGTGTCACGCAAGTTTGGAGTTGAGGAAGATTGTGTCACGCAAGTGTCTGAGGTGGACTTGCGCACTCGTTGTTACTTTCACGCCGATACTTGCGCGCCGGGTTTGACTTGCGCGCCAAGTAAGGTTGAGTTCCCGGCAGTATTTTTGGGCTTCGTGGAAGCTGGAAGTTTTCCCGATACCTTCGGTGCAAAAAGATATTCATCTATGGGTGAAAAGTGTACTTCAACAGAGCATCTACATATAGAGGAAGATGCATTCTTTCATGAAAATGAAGAGACCTACAGGTCTATAAACTTTGAGTGGATTCCTTCCAGGAGCAGTGAGCAAAGGAAGAGAAAGAAGGTGATCCTCTTCACTGGCAGTGAGCCAGAGAGGGAGAAATAGGGAGTGACCCATGGGAAAGCAGTGAGCTGACCCTAAACTTGTAAAGGTAGTGAGCCTGGGCTTAGAAGTGATCTAGCCCGAACCTTGTATTCCATAGCTAGTGAAGTGTAGTGTAATTGGTACGATAGATAACCTATCGGTGTATGCTCCTTGGACGTAGCCCTTAGCGGTGAACCAAGTAAAATTGTTGTGTCCTGTGCTTTCTTTACTTTCTATTTATATTGTGCAACATGAAAGAGAGAGAAGAGTGTTTTTCTTAACAGTGAAACAATATCAGAATGGGAGTTAAGTTTAAATTAGTCATACACCGATTCACCCCCCCTCTCAGGGTATTCAACCTTATGGACCTAACATAGATCGATAAATGGAAAGAAATACACTGTTCATAGAGACGGTAGGCCGTACGTACGCATGAACATTGTTTTCGTTTCCTCATTGAATTGAAAGGAATTAATTGGATGACATACACATATATATATACACATAAATCCAGTATCATTATTATTTCATATATTTCATGATTACTTATTATATATACTTTTTAATCATTCATGAATGGTTAATCATTGAGAATGAATCTCATCACGTCGTGGAGACGGTAGTCCGTACGTACACACGAGCGATGATATCCTTCCCATAATTATTTAATTGAATTGAAGTGGATGACACAATATATCAGAATCATTATAATGTTATAATAACTATGTATAGTTATTCTTTACACCATTATACCCATCCAAGTAAGGTGGTGTTGGAAAAACAGATTACACCACGGCGTGGAGACGGTATTCCGTACGTACGCACACGCGGTGATTTTGTTTTCTGTAGGATGGATAGAAGGTGAAATGGGTTTGTTTCATATTTATAAAAACATATTATTATATTATTGATACTGATGTTGTTAATTTATAATGAAACAACTAAAGAAGAAGAAGTTGAAGAAGAAATAAGCTTGAAATAATCGGTAGAAGAGATTACCTCTTCTTCGACGCACCTCCATTAAACTTCTTCTTAGGGAACTAGGGTTGGTCTTTTGATAAGACCAGTTCCTCTATAAGGTTTATAGGGAAGTGGGGAAGTTAAATGGGCAGAGGTTGGCCGAGCTTCAAGGCTCAAAATGGAGTGAGGAAGAGAGGGAGGAGGTGCCCTTTTATAAGGGAGGAGAGGGTCATCTTTGGAATCCTAAAAAATATTAGTTTAATATAAATTCAAACCCCACATAAAAACCTCCAAAAATGACTCAATTCGAATATTATATGAGATAGGTTTGTAATCACATCAACCAATAAAATTTATACATGTTTGGATCTTATTTTAAACCTTATAATTTTGATTTATCCTTATTTAATCTATTTAAGTTTATTTGGGGTAATAAAATTCTAAATTTTAAATGGTTATAAATAATCACTTATGTGTTGTTAATTTTCCATAATTGGATACTTTGTGACATTTTAGACTATATAAATTTCAATTTATAATTTTTAAATATTTTTGTGATTTTTAAACAATTTATTAATATGTTATTTTTATAAAATAACAATAGTGTCAATTTTGACACTATTCATTTATTTGAATTTAAATAAAATCTACACAGAGGATATATTCGAACTAAAATATTTAATAGATTCCTAAAATGTCAAATTTTTCTAGAAAATTAGTGGATCACATTAAATAGTTCATATAATATTTATTCTAATATTTTTAAAACCATTTATTTGGTATATCTCTTAATAAAATAATTAGTACAACATTTTTGGATAATTATTTAATATACATATGTGTTTCATAAAAATTAAAAATAAAATCATTTGATGAGGATAAATATTAAATATTATATAATAATAATTTTACTCTAATTTATCATCTGTAAATAACATCATGTAAATTTATATCTTTATTAAATTATGAAGGTGACAACTTTGGAAGCATTTAAAATAAAATATTATATGTGTCACAATTGCCTTAATAAGGATCAAAATGGTCAACCATTAGGCCAATGGATGATTAGGGTTTATATATACACTAATAATAAGTTTTGTTCAGATTTTTGGGCCTTTTGATATGTATTACTATTTTAATAAAAAACTATATTTTTGATTTTTTACTAAATAAATAATTTCTGCATCATTAATGTATAGAATAAAAAGGTAAATAATAATTCATAAAAATTAAAAATAAATTACCATGATAAAGGAAAACATTTTATATTTCAAATGAATATTTATAACTGAATTTATATTGTTTATAAATTTATATTAAAAATACTTTAATTATTAAAGTTGAGTGAGACATATTTCACTTTCTTTTAAATAACATAAACTAAAGGTATTAATCACCTCCAAGTGGATTCCAATGGATTCCATTTAGACCCAAATATGCCTTAGGACTAAATATAAGCATCCAATTATATTAATACAAGTGTTAGGGTAATTTTATAATATTATATTTACCCTTAATTACCCGATTTACCTTTTACTATGGTAAATAAAATTTACCGTAGTTACTGTTAATAATGCCCAAAAATAAAAAGTAGATTATTAACACAATTTGGACCCACTGATTCCAAATATGGAATCCATTTTTAGAAATTCAATACACAAAAGTTGCAGAAATTAATTTAAAATTAATCCTGTTGTTAAGAAAATGTGTTTTAAAAGCTATAACATTGCAAAAGATTGAAAAGTTTTTACCTATGAATTCAATGTAAAATTAATGTTAATGACATACATTATATTAAATGGTAAAAATATATTCTATTTATACTTTAAAACCTTTAAATATTATAATTTAACCATATAAATTATTGTGATAAAAAAGTTGTTTTTAATTAAAATATAGCGTGTTTTTACTATTCATCAAAGTATGAAAGTTACCAGAATAATATAAAACATTTATCAAAAGTAAATTTTTATTTCTTTATTCCAAATAAGAGTTTAATTTCGTCTAATTGAACTTATAATCATGTCCAAAACTAGATTTAATGTGGGTGCACCATCAAAAGGTGGCAAAACTACATTTTTTGAAAAATACTTATTTTACCTGAAAATTTTATTTTGTTCACATAAAATGTTTTAGAAAATTTATAAGATGAATAATAATGTTATAAAATTAAAAATGTAGTAAATAGTATTCATAACGGCTAGTCTATAATAATATTATAATAATATATCGTTGTTTAGTGAAACCCGGTGTTGCGTATAACACACGCTATCGAGAAAGGTCGTGATTACGTGTAATGAAAGCCAAGTCAGAGTTGCGCGTTGTGCAAGACTCCTTTGTTGTTTCATTATAACAGAATCCAACCATTTTTCATTTATACATTTAATATATATATATATATATACACTCAATGTTGCGTAGAATGACTATTATCAAACGAACTTGAAATTATGTGTAACACAATCTAAGAATAGTGTTGCGTATACTGCAAGCTAATACGATGTTGTGTATAACACAAGATAATCTTGTTGTAGCATAAAACACATGAAATCAAATAAATCAAAAAGAATACTTATCATAAAATATCGGGTTGTTACAACGTGTCTCTATTACATGGTACATGAAGGCGTCCCTTCTACATGATTCCATGGGTGCTCAGAGAACACCATGATTATAGATATTTTATATATATTTTGTTGGCTTCTTAGAATTATCTCCCCATATTCAACCTCTTTCTTGTTTCTCATCTTACCCTAGCGATGTTGAAAACTGACTTATTCTCAACAACCATAATACTAACCATAGTAATATGTGACAAGAGGGACCATTTATATTTGAAAGCTATAGGATTTTGGAAGGAGACTATTATAATTTTTTTTAAATTAGGATGAAATATAGATGTCCTTTGTGTTCACAATAAAATAATGTAGGTATCATTTAACCTTAAGTAGTGGAGTATTAGACGGTTTCACCAACTATATCATCCATTAATTTCTATTAATTAAAGGCTCTATAATTGTCACATAATTTCTCCCGCATAAGAAACACTCTCTAGAATACCCTCCCTCGAAAACGGTCATAATAATGCTCTCAAAACGAAAGATACCTATTGGCTAATGCGTGCGTGAAATATCCACATTAAAGAGGGTGACATAAATACACATAATTTCCATAAATATCATATGGGATTCAATGTAAGAACATCATTTATTGTCTTACCTATCCATAGGGGAATACTATCATGATGAAGGATGATATCCATGGCCTTATATTGTGCCTTTTCCACAATTTATACTATAATGACATGAAATTTTATAAATAAAATTCCCCATTTTTTAATAAAATTTCTTATTATATATTATGAATATAGAAAATACATGCACTTATTTGGTTTTATTTTACTCTATCAGATTTATATGACCATTAAGAATCTTTACTATTGATAATATTGTTGTTTAATAGTGATCATATTATTAGTATATATATATGGTTTTGATAAATACCATTTGACACAAACAAAGGATGTGATGGCCTCCACCAGTAGGACCATTCAATATAGAAGTTTCCCTTAACCACGCCCAAGATGATATCTAACAAACTAATCATGATCAAAACAGTTTACGGGAGAAGTTCATTCTCATTGAGATCACAACTCGATTCATATAGGCCGAACCACACTATAAAAGTATCATCATCATGAAACTTACCATTAGGGAAGTTTATAGTATATTAATGGGATATGTATCAAGACCATAATAATATGAATATGTATATTGTATTTTTAATATAATAATGTTCATATTTTTTTCTTACTATTACTTCATAAATGATTAATACTTTTATTCCACAAAACACAAATTATATTATTAATTATTATTCAATTTCAAATAAGATTATTATTTTGATTAATTAGTTGATTTTTTGAGATAAATAAAAAAATTTTATTTTCAAATAATTTTTTTAAATCTAAATGATCATATAATTTTTATTAAGTCAAAATATAATTTTTATATGGGTTGGAAAATTGTTAATGTCAAAAAACCCATCATTTGATAATAAATTTCAATGATATGATTAAAATTAAAAATGAAATATTTATAAAATAATTTTATAAAAATAATCATCATTTTTCATAATCATAACATTGAAATTATGCAACAGTTAACTTTTCATAATTTTCTGAGACATTTGAATTTTTGGGTGAAAATTAAATACTATATAAATATATGGTATGTATTATAAGATCATAATGAAACAAAAGGTATGTAATAAATAATATTAATGGTATTTAAGACCAAATATATTTTTTACCATTATTATAACTTTATTTTATTTTTATTTGATTAATTTTATAAATCCATTGTGAATCCTTCATTATAATTAATATATTTTAAGGTTTGAAAATCATTTCATTACGTGTATGAACAACTTCCACATACGAAAGCGTATTATTTTACTACGTTGGGAACATGGAATTATATTATAATTAAAGACACGATTATTTTTTAAAAACCATGGTCCAAATCCATGATAAGTTTTTTGGTTTTGGTTATTTATTACATAGAGTCCAAAACCCATGTTTAAGAAATAAGAAAGAATTCCCCACTCATGTACTATATGAACACACGCAATCCCCCTCTAATCAAAACTAAAATATCATGTATCTTTTCCTTAATCTTCCCTCCCCAATATAAGGTCCTCCCAAGGATCTCTAATCTCTGAAGAATCCCCTCCCATGAATTTGGAGTCCCACTATCAAGGTAAGGATTCTTTTACTCTTCTTTATTTAGGTTTCTTCATTATCTTGTGCCTATTATCTCCATTTTATAACATTGGGATATCTTCTTACATATCCCCCTTACATCCCTTATGATTTATAAATAATGAAAGACCCATTTCTCACTCATTATTCCCTCCCATGAACATTTATATACCCCTGTTATGCTGCTGAAATTTCAACATGATTTTCCAAGAAAACAATTGTGTTGTGAATAACCATACCCATTTCCTTTCAATTGTGTTCACCATTATGAACTTGTACATCTTTATTGAGGAAATACATGTATTTATTATACACTCTTTGACAATATAATACATTATTATGATGAATGAATCCATGTATTATGTTCTATGTGGAAACATAATTATGATAATGATATGATAGTGACTGGTGCACCCAGAATTATATAGCTCTACAATGTAATGAGTAATGTTTACACTCATGATATGTCATGTTAGGATAGATATTAAACCTTATTCCTTTGTTGTACTTTTTACATCATTATTTTATGGAAGTTATCCTTGACCTATTTTTAAGATGTAGTCTCTTATGTTGCTTCCACATTTCCCATGCAGCCTTTATGATTATCATGCTATATCATGTCTCATTGTTCAAAATTATGATTCCTACTCATTTTATGACCCATTGATATTATTTTTGTCTAACATGTATTATTATATTCATTTTATGAAATTTAATTACCTTTATGAGATTTATTGCTCAACTATTTCTTATGTATATCTCTAGTACATCCGATGCAGTTTTAAGTATGATCATGTTAAAGAAGTTTTCAATAAGGATGATGTATTCCTTGTTTTAAGTTGTTTTATAATATACCTAATTACCAAAGACACTAAAAATCTCAATATTATGGGTTTTAATTTGTTTAATGTAATGCAATAAATCCTATATCAACGTGAAATAAGGATCAGGGTTGTCATAGTTGGCATAAAAGGAAAAAGTTTAGTTATTTATGGGATTTGGTTTACAATACCCAATCCAAAACCATGGGTATAAGAATAAGTATGAGAAAAGATCCTAAAATGTTGATAATAATATGGTAAGTGTGTTATCAATAAAATACATCCATGGTTGGATAATATAAGTGGATGTGGATCTTGCACAGATGCACATAGGGGTAGAACCAAAAAACACTGCGTTGAGATAGTCTCAACTAAGAATTGGTGCACAAAAACAGACCTTAATGCACAAATAAATTGAAATAAGTGGTGGGATATGATTTTATTAGTTTATAAGTTCATTATAATCCATTATTAATGGAAAAAGTTACATTAGAATATATGGTAGGAAATAGATCATAGATAATATAGATTGCAGCCTAGAAATTAATAGGTTTAGAAAATTCATATAATTTATAAGTTATCTATTTAATTTCATTGGATTCCAATTTATATGCTTACTATTTTATAAAAACCCATCCATAATTTTTCCAATATTCTATCCAATGGCCTAAAATATGAGGAATTAGGTAAACTATCACTGTGACATGCTATGTGATGACATCCACAGTGAGATTCCCAACTCGATAGGAGCTAGAATTGTGAACTTTGTGATGATAATAACATAGTTGAATTAGGATCTAAATATAAACCTGAACCAGGAGGAGCTCCCAGAAAATCTAGAGAATGAAAAATAAAAAATTGGGATATTTATGCAAAAAATTCCCCTAACTTTAAATGAATTTTCTGATCCATTTCTCATGGAACAATGGATCAACTCTATTGAGATGATCTTATCCATGATTCAATGTTCTTAATAAGAGACGATTTTACTGTATATTTATCGTATGGAGGGTGATGTTGATAAATAGTGGACATTGATCAAGAATACAAATGTTGAAGAATATATTGAAGTGGTGAGGTGGGAATAATTCAAAAATATTTTTTTGGACAAATATATTCCTCACACATAATGACATAAAATGGAAAGGGATTTCTATTCCATCAAGAAAAAAATATAACAAATCTATTAGTGTATATGCAGAAAATATAAAAATACGTGAAAAATACACTTATTACTTTTTTGTTTCCCAAAATGAAAGGTCGAACACTTATTTTGTGGGATGAAACCTAGTCTATGAAAATCCCTAGAAATATGAGACATTTATTTCTATAATGAAATTGTAAGATGTTCACTCAAAGTCGAAATAACGATCAGCGAATCTCAAGGGTATCACGATGATAAGAAGTGAGAAGTGGAGTTTAATTCTTATGGTCTGATAGATAAATATAATAATTCCATTATATTTCAACATCCCACCTTCCAAATGTATAGAAAGAAGCACCCTAGAAATTTCTTATGGGGGACGGGGAAATGATTTAGGTGCATGAAGGAAGGGAACCTAGCTAGTGATTTTATATAGTAGAAATCCACAAATGTGATGGTTTCAAAATTTCTTCTTGTTAAAACTTAGTCCATTTTTCATTAATTAAACTACAAGAAACCATGGAACTTTGACAACCAGTGCTCTAAGCCAAGGGTACTAGGAGACATCAATAAGCCTCCAAGGCATAAAGGTAAATATTATTCCATAAGAACCACTAAGGTGGATCCCAGTAATGAATTTGGGATAGGAAAACTTGTTATTAATTCAATTATAGGGAATTTACTTTTGATTATGGTTCTAATAATTCCTTTATATCATGAAATTTTAGTAGAACTATTAAAAAACCACCAAATAATATGGAATTGAAGCATCATAGAAAATAGAAAATGGGAAAATTATTACATCCTAATTATATAACTCCTCCCTTGTAAAAATTATTAGGATGAACTTTAGAGAGAACTGTTTAACAATCCCTTTAGTGTAATTTGATTCAATTATTGGTATGTATTGTCTTTCCCTATATAGATAAAAAATAAATTACCTAAAGAAGGAAATCACTCTCTGTATCATGAATCATCCTAGGATTTTATATAACTGAAAGAGAGATAATGAATCTTCTTTAGCACCCACATCTCAAGAAGGTATATTATTTCACTATGGAAAAGCATATCTAGCTTAAATGGTTGAGTCTATGGAAAGAATTATCCTTCAATACATGCCCACTATTATGGAATATGTTGATGTATTCCCCTAAGAATTTACTGTTCTTCCTCATAGATGATAGGCTTAATTTTAAATCAAGATTATACCTTGGGAGTTTCCATTATCGAAGAATTTGTATATAATTTATATTTTGAAGCATTAAGAGATGAATAAAAAACTACAAAAGAACTTGGATAAAGGGTCATAGACCAAGGTGCTTCAACATGGGGTTCATCAATCCTCTTTATCAAGAAGAAATACTGGTCAATGTTTCATTTCAATGATTATCTTGATCTCAACAAAATCATAATTAAAAGAGAGGATATCCTCAAGATTAGTTTTCACACAAGGTACTAGAACTATAAGTTCATAGTAATTCCATTCAGACTCACTAATTCTCCAAAAATCTTCATAGACATAATTAATAGAATATTTTGGGATTAAATAAATAAATTTATATTAGTCTTTATATATGGTATTCTAATATACTCTAAAATCAAGGTGTAAAATGATGAGTATCGGAGCACTCGGTTAAAGGCCATGAGATTATTCATGAAATGTAAAGAAAATGTGATTTCTTGTTGAAGGAAGTTTCATTCCTATTGAATATCATCACAATAAATGAGACATCTATGGACCCTTCCAAGATATAATCCATTAAAGGATTGATGAGGAAAATATATGTGTTAAATATACCTAGTTTTCTTGGATTAGATGGGTACTATCTTCAATTTTTGAGAAATTTCTCATGATCATAATCACACCTATGTTTTTGGTTTCACCTTTTGTTCAGTTTCAGGTTTGGTTCCCTATTATTTTCTCTATAATTGGGTGTGACAAGTTTGAATTTTGGGGTATCTTATCTTTGGTTATTCTTGGTATAGTGATTTTCCTTGGGGTTCCCATTTAATATTTTCAAGAAAAATTTATGAAATGCGTAGATATTGTATGGTGCACTACTGGTGCATGTTTAGTAGTAACTGTGTTTTTTGACCTATAAAACGTGTGGTGGATGTTTGGGTGAGAGAGAAGCAACTTCATGGCCGATGCTAGGCTATGCCCCTCATCCCATGAACCACATGGTAGGTCTGGGTCTTGTCCAAAAGTTACCTCATAACTTCAACACTGTAAGTCATACAATTTAGATTAACTGGGTGGTAGGTTCTCCTCCTTAGAAGAAACAGGCGTGCATTCACAACAAAATATGATAAAATACATGGACTAACTATACTTCTTATCTAGGTCGTTAAAAGATTTTCCCCCTTTTTATCTATCCTTGATTGTAACCCCTATTCACCTCTTGATCGACCCATATGGGTTCCCTAGACCTTGGTGCTCCTCCCTCCTTCTCCTCCTCTCACTGGGATTCATTTTTTTTGTTTCTTTGGCTCTTATGTTTTATGGAATCTCCATGTAAGTTTCTCCTTCATTTATTTCTTCCCTTATTCTTGGGTTTCTCTACTTCCTCTTTGGGATTTAATTTTTCCATTATATAGGGTGGTCGATTTAGGGTTTTTTCTTGTTTAATAGGGTCCAATTGTGATTTTCATGATCATATATTTCCTTTATATGGTATGATTGTAGTATGGATGGATATTTCCACAATTTTTCATAGGTTTTTTGGATCAAGGAATGTAGTTATAGGATCTAGAATTTTTACATGATATGATTTTCTTGATTGGTTATTTTTTTCAAGTTGAATGATTTATTTGTGTGGTTTGAAATGTGTTTTAGAAGAGGTTGACATTCCTAGGTGATGGTAATGAATTTTTTAAATGAAAATTGCTATGTCATTGTTTTTACTTTATTATAGTGTTTTAGTGAGGTGTTTTACGGTTTGTTGGAAGGGTGTGAAACATGTTTTCAAAGGAACATAATGTGCGAATGAGTTTAAAAGTAGGTTTTTTTTAAAATGTAATAATTTATAATATTGGTTTTTATTGTGTACCCTTCAAAATTTATTTTTAATTATCTAAATGATGAAAATAATGTTTTAAAAACAATATTGGTTAATTATTGGATTAGAAAAGGTGTTTGGGCCATGGAATTAGATGATCAATGATTGAATTTTCTTGTTCTATTTCAAATGTGTATTTATAAATTATGTAAGTAATGGTAAATGTATTTGAATGATGTTTTTGGTGTGCGTAAAATGGAGAGTGGACTAGTGTATGGAAAATTGTGAATTCCTAAAATGTTATTATTGTTTGGTATGTGTATCTAAAAAAGGGTGTTTAGTGTATCATGTGAAATGTGACTGAGAATAATGAAATCTAATGTATCTAGGTGGTAATCCTAGAAGTAGTGTACTAGTTATATGATATCCTTATTGATCATTAAAACACTATCTAACCAATTATGATGATTGATCTCCACTATAAATTTTGATGTTTTTCTTATCTAGTGGCTCGTGTATAAGGATGCTGACGGGTGTGGAAATTATACCCTATTTTATTAAGGTATGAGGTTCTAGTGACTCAGTTGAGATAAATTACCCTTATGGATTTACCCATGGTTCTCTCTAGTGAAATGAAATTTATGTGATGTGGTTCCATCCATCGATATACAGTGGACCTTTATTTTTTTTTAATTTTAAAGAAAATTTATTTTAGTAAAAGTTTAATTTTGTAATGATACCCTTAAAAGTGTTATTTTAAAAATATTTCCTTAATGAGATGACTTCTTTCAAAAGTGTTTCCCCTAATCATGGTTACTATCATAAATGTTTTCTTTAAAAATGTTTTAAATTATTTTACATTAATGAGAATGTTAATTTATCTTTTAATATTATATAATTGAACCCTTATTTTTGGGTTGAATCCTACTGGGATTTGGCTGACACACTATATACACCTTTGGTTGCATGCAGAATTTTTTTGTATGACCCATGTTGAGGAAATATGAATCCTGGTGGCTTTAGTTTCTAGAGTTCCATCTCAATCACATGTTGGTTGTGGTGGCATGAGGGTGATTCCCATCTTGTTGCATGGAGATATTGAGTTAGATTTGAGTTCCCTTTCTAGTTGTCATATTTTTTTGTTATAATTTCTAAACCTCAACTCTGAAAACATATATAACTTAGTTTTATTTGGTTATTTATGGTTTTCCAATTTATTTTTGTTAGTATTTTATGATTGTTTAAATGGGTGAAATTATTTCCAATGCATAATATTGATACCCAACTACTGGTTACCATCCTATGGGGTTTGGGAATGCCCCTTGGGCCATGATATTTTCTAGGTCTAGTGTTGGGTCAGATGGAACTCTAACTTTCTATTGGGAAAAAATCCCTCAAGTCACCATTGAAGCATTTTTGAGGTGATTGTGTTTGTTGACAAAACATTCCTCCTTGTTGTGTTTTTTGACAATGCAGACCAAGATATATGTTTGTGTCCACAAAGAGGGTTTACATGGTGATTTTTTGGGTTCAAGAGATGATTTCAACATTCCATGATTGATTGAAGAACCTTGACAAAGGAATGGATGATCTGGAGGCGAAAAAAAGAGAAGGTACAAGGTGGCGCCGTTTTCCAGTGTTTGCCAAATTTTTGCACCTGAAAATTAGAAAATAGAGAGATTTATTTTTGGCAAAGGGGGGTGCGCGCAAAATTGGAGTGGTGCGAGAAGAAGTATGCGTGGTGCGAAAAATCAGCGGGATGCGCGAAATAATTGCGCGGTGCACAAAATATGTGCGGGTTACGTGAAATAGAGGGATGAAGTTTTTCGCAAAAGAGGTGTTTCGAGGTCCGAAGCTCGAAAAATGGAAAATGCATAAGGTATGTGAAATATTGGAGTAGTGTGGGAAAAATGGTGTAACGTGGAAGCTTTGTTTTTCGCACTCAAAGAGAATTACGCGATCAAGGGGGTTTTTTCGCGCGGGGTCAATTTTGCCTATAAATATGCAGTGACCCCCCTCCATTCAATAGAGTTAAAGTCATAGAAAATATCCGAGCTCTGGTGGTAGAAATTGAAGTTCGCAAGGGAGTTGCGTGTAAAATTTAAGTTCGGCCGTAAAGTCTGGTGCTGCGCGAAAAGCTAAGGCTGCGGGCATAATAAGTCAGTTGCGCGTAAAAGGGGTGTTGCGTGAAAAGAGGATTTTGCGCAATTCAGGAAAATTACGTACAAGGAATTTTTGAGGCTGCACGTAAAATTTTGAGGTTTCTCATAAAATGGGTGTTGTGTGAAAATTCAATTTCTCGCAAGGCAAAGGAATTACGCGCAAGGCCCAGTAAAGGTTGCGCGTAAAATTTGAGGTTGCTCGGTACACCCGGTGCAAAGTGATATTCATCTGCGGGTGAAAGTTGGACTTCAATAGGGCATCTACATACAGAGGAAGATGCATTACTTCATGGAAATGAAGAGACCTACAGGTCTATAAACTGTGAGTGGATTCCCTCCAGAGAAGTGAGAAAAGGAAGAGGAAGAAGGTGATCCTCTCAACCGGCAGTGATCCAGAGAGAGAGAAATAGGGAGTGACCCTTGGGAAAGCAGTGAGATGACCCTAAAACTTGTAAAGGTAGTGAGCCTGGGAAAGGGTGACTGTGCCCAAACCTTGTTATCCATATCTAGTGAAGAATTGTGGAATTTGGTACGACCGGAAACCTGTCGGCGTATGCTCCTTGGATGTAGCCCTTAGTGGTGAACCAAGTAAAATTATTGTGTCCTGTTGTTGACTTACTTTCTGTTTATATTGTGCAACAGGAAAGAGAGAGAAGGGTGTTTTTCATAACAAAAAAACAAGATTAGAATGATCTTTAATGTCAAATTATTCATACCCTGATTCACCCCCCCCTCTCAGGGTATTCATCCTTGTGGACCTAACACTTTATTTGGTACAATTATCAAACCCTCTACCCAAGATAACTCGGAAGGGAGTTAATTTTTTTGGAATGATTAATGTTAAGAGATATTTAAGTTATTGAACATGAGGCTTATTTTGGAAGCTATACTCACACTACCACCAAGTGGAGAAATATTTGAGGTATGAATTATTGAATTGAATATAGGATTGGGATGCGTGTTAATGAAAAATGAGAAATTGACAGCCTATGCTTCATGGAAGTTGAAATTTTAGGAACAAAACTTCCAAACGCATGATCTTGAGTTGTATATAGTGATATTCACTTAAAAAATATGGTATAATTAGACCTTTGGAGAGAAGTGTGAAATATATATCAATCTAAAAATCTTTAATAATTTATTCACATAAAAAGAGATGAATATAATACAATGAAGATGGTTATAGATGCTCATAGAATAAGACTACTCAATTCCCTACCATACTAGGAATGTGAATAATGTGGAAGTTGTTCTATGTTGAATGAACCTATAAATTATATCATTAATGAATATTGTAATGGTTATGATCTTATTATATTAGAAAAATATTGGAATTTCAATCATAAATTAAGGAACGTTATCAATCTTTTCACAAATTATTTCTCAACCGCCCATTATGGAGAAGAAAAAGGTTGATCAAAGGGATGATGTGTGAATTCAGAGGAAGTGGAAGATTTGAGAAAGGGAAATTATTAGACATTAATATTAATAAACAAGGAGTTATAATATTTTATTCATGATATATGTATCATCAAATCCTTTTATAAAGAATGAGATATTGGATAATGCATGTAGTTTAAATTTCACCATCCATCTAGGAATTACATTGATGTATCAATAACTCTGAGAGCTCTATTGGTTGGACAACATAAAGAAGGATATTGTTGAATATACATCAAGAAGTCTTGTATGTCATAAAGTGAAGTTTGCAAAAGAGAAAATACAAGGGGATGATAGAACCATTATGAAAACATACACTGAAATAAAAAAACATCACCATAAACATTGTCACTTGTATTGTGAGGCATAAAGAGGAAATAATGCAATCTGGGTTGTGGTGGATCATCCTATAAATATTTCAAACATCATTACAATTCAAGTTGACTTCTCACTCAATCAAAATGAAGGGAAATTAATTCTATAAATAGCGAGGTTTTATGGAACACTAATATCAATTATATCTAATTGAGACCCAAGATTTAACTCTATATTATAAAAGAATATCCAACATGATCAAAATATAGAGTTGAACATTAGTATGTAATATCACCCACAAATAGATTGCCATTATGAGTAGACTATTAAGTAACTTATGGATTTGTTGAGAGGATACTCAATTGACTTTAAAGGATGATGGGACCAACATATTCTTCCTGTTGAGTTTTCATAAAATAATATTTTCCACTGAAGCATCCAAATGGAATCTTATAGAGTCCATTAAGGGAATAGGTGCATAAGACTTATATTTTAATATGAATATGGGGAACGGAAACTACTAGGTTATGAAATAGACAAGGAAATAGTGGAAATGGTTTTTATCATTCAACAACACATCAAGGATTCTCAGTGTCAACAAAAGAGATACGCTAAAAAACATTTATGAGACCTAGAGTTTGATGTGAGAAACATTTTATTCCTCTAAATATCTCCATGGAATAAATTCTTAATATTTTAAAAGAAGGTAAAGATTAGTTCAAGACACAACACCCCTTTTAGATTTCTGATCACATTAGAGTAGTGGTTTATTAACTAGAACTTCGGCCTAACCTATCTTATGCACATGATGTAATATTGTTATACCTATTAAAGTAGTATATACTAGACCCATCACATGTACTCAATCCAGAGGTAGTACTATTAGAAAATGATCTCTCATATGAGGAACATCGAGTGAAGATTCTATATTTTAGAGGCAATTTTTTATGAAATAATGTAATGGAATTTTTAAAAGAGTTGTGAATGGAACACAATCTTGAAGAAGTGATGTGGGAACTGAAGTAATGGATGAAAAAATATTAGCCTAAAATGTTTTAGTTTGTGGAAAAGAAAATTTCTAGTAGAAAATTTCTAAAGAGTGGAATATTATAATGACCCAATATTTTATAAATGAAATTACCCTTTAATTTTAATTTAATTTATTATAATTAAATATGAAAATAGAAGATACATTAACTTATATAGTTTTATTATATCCTATAATATTTAAAATAATGTTATGAATATTTACCATTGATAATATATTTGTGGAATAGTGATCAGATGTTTTGTATAAATATAGGGCTTTGAAAAATCCAATTTTCACAAAAAAATGATGTAATGGAATCAACCAGTAAGATTGTAAACTATGAAGGCCATTTATTAGATATTTATATGGAGATATCATCTTGGGGATTTTATATTGACCATGACCATGTTGATATCCAATAACTTAAGAATGAGATAAACTCTTTATGGCTGAAGCTCAATATCATTATGATCACGACCTGAACCATATATGTCGAACCACCCCATGAAACTATCACTGTCATTCACCATACCATTAGGGTATTTTCTAGTTTATTAAATTTATATGTATCAATAACATAATAATATTAATATTCATATTGTATTTTCGATAGAATAATCTTTATTTTTTCAACTGTTCATTACTTTATATATGGTTTTCATTCAAAAAAATGAAATAGAAAATGTATTATTAATTTGTATTAAATTTCAAATTATATTATTATTTTTATTAATTAATTTATTTTTTTAAATAAATAATAAAATATTATTATTAAGAAAAGTTTATTAAAATAAATGATCATATAATTTTTATCAAGTCAATGTAAATTTTATTTGAGTTCAAAAACTACTGTTGTCAAACAAAAACCTATCATTTCTTAATAAATTTATTTTTTCTTTTAGATGTGAAAATTGTTATATTTACTAAATTATTGTGTTAAAATAAAAAAAATTGGATCCAATCCTCAAAATTACCCAATGGTGAATTTTTCATAATTTTCTTAGGTAGTCCAATTTTTGAGTAAAAAATCAATACCATATAAATATACGATGTTTATTATGACATCATACTGACCCAAAAGTGTTGTAATAAATATAATAAAGGGTATAATTACCAAATATATTTTTTCATATTTAAAATAATCTTATTTTATATTTATTTTAATAATTCTAGTTTTTTTATGAATCCTCTAAAACCATTAATATATTTTATGGTTTTAAAATCGTATTCATAAGACTATGACTCACTTTCACATCAGCAATAGAATTATTTTAATATTTTCCTCCATTGGACATATAAATTAATTTAAACCAATCCCTATTCAAATAAACAATGTTTAAAACTGATGGTATTTTTCTTGTTTTTGTTTACATTAATATATAGAGTCCAAAACCTATATTAGATAAATAATAAATAATTCCTCACCCATTTTCTATAAATACCCTCTCATACTCACATTTATCTTCACTAAAAATCTTTGGATCATTTACTTATCCTTTTTCTATCATCTTTATATTCCTATGAATTTTCCTTAAGCTCTCTAAAATTCCCTCCAAATCATTTGGATTCAAACTCTCATTGTAAGGGTTTTTCCTTCTCATCTATATTGAAGTATTTTTATTATCTTATTCCTCTAGTCTCCATTTTATAGAATTTGTATATGTTATTATATAACCCCCTTACTACCCCAATTATTTATAAATAATGATAGACCCATTTCACTTTCATTAATCCCTCCTATGAACGTTTATAGACCCCCATTATGCTATTGAAATCTCACCATGATTTTTCATGCCAAAATATTCTGTAGTGAATACCCATACTTATTTCCCATCAATGATGTTCACCATTATGCACTTATAATTATTTAATGGGGACATAAATGTATGTATTACACAATCCTTTGTCATGGAATAAAATATTATGATTAATTAATCCATGTACTATGATTTATGTGTCACAAAAAGAATGAGAAGGAAATGAAAGTGATGGGTGTGCCAAAAATTACGTAGAACTCTAAAGGATTGGGTAATGTTTAGTCTCATGATACATCATTTTGGGATATGGATTAAACATGATTCATTTACTAGATATTTTTCATCATTATGTCTCTCTAGTTATCCATGCACTATGTTGATGATGTAGTGTTTTAAGTTGTTTTAACATTTTCAATGTTTCCTCTATGGTTACCATCTTATATCATGTCTCATTGTTCATGATTATGGTTACTCCTCCTTTTATGCCCCATTTTTATTCATTTTTGCTAAAATTCAATATCCTTTTTTACATTATTTTTATTCATTTACTGGGTTTAGAGATGGCCCCTTTATTATGTATGTTCCTTGGTTATCTGATGTTGTTTTATGTACGAGCATGTTAAGGATGTTTTCAATAAATATGATGTATTATTTAATTTAATTTGTTATGTAATGTAACCAATTATAAATAACAACATAATTATATATAATATAGGTTTAATTAAGTGTAATATTATGTTATATATTATTTATTAATGTGAGAGAAGGGTTTTCATATCTACCCGTCTGGTGAATCTTGCATCCCCAGTAAGATTGCTCATGTATCAAGCCACTAGTGAGTAAATATATGAACTGCATGATCACCATTAGAATCATAGATTTATTAATCCCTATAACAATCAAAAAAATACATTACACCAAATCCTCAGCCCCAGATGGCTTTGAGACCCTCTAATTTACTAAAATTCTACCATATCATAAGACCCGATATTTCGAACCTAATAGGAGAATCATGGAATAGAAAATATAACCCATCATCCTTCAATAAAACAGTCATTTATATCATTCCCAATGTCCATAATCCCTCTCTAGTATATTTTTTTATAATAATTCTTTTCAATGTGACCTAAAAAATCTTCTCAATTATTGTAGTAAACCTCTTATTCTTGTAACTCCCTTCCATTATCTCAGAAAATCAAATCATATTTTCTCCCTATAATATTATTTCCTGAATTAAAATTATATCCAATAAAAAAATTCATTCCATGAAATACTACACTACTACTAAAATTGTAATCATGTTATAAAAACTATAAAAAGAATAAAGTCCACTAATAAAGTGGAATGGACCTTCCTCAGGTTTGTGAAGATCCCGATTGGCATCATCTCTAGATGGGTTGATTTGTGTTGGTCAGAGTGGATACTCAAGAGGGGGGGGGGGTGAATTGAGTACCAATTAAAAATTTCTATTTAAAATATTTTTTTTAAAATCCCCCAATTTATATAACAAGTTAAACTGTAATGAATTTATAAAGATTGTAAATGTTCACTCAGTTTCTCATTGATTGATTACTTATTAGTTAACTTAATCTGAAGAGTAAGTTATATTTTTAAACTAACTTACTAGTTCACAATAATTACAAACACTTTCTAGTTTAACTATCACAGTTACAGTAAAACATATTTATATTTAAAGTACTTAGTAGTGGAATGTTCAAAATAGTTTTAACAAAGGAAAAAATGACAGCAGTTTTAAAACAAGAGGTTCAGTCTCAAGATGAGACTTATACATCTTAAACAGTTTATATAAACTATGATCCGCACCCTGGATCGAGGTTTTACAATAGTACTCAGACTGTTCAGGTCCTCAGACCTCTACCACAGTTCTACATGGGAAAATTAAACATCAGCACACAGGCTGTCTAGGTCACACTTGAACTCTTCCACAATTCACAGTGGGATACAATAAGGTGTAAAAAGTTTGGTATGAGGATTTAGTATCCTCCAGTTCATCCCATAAGTTATTTTGTGTCTAAATAGACATTTTCACACACAATTCTCAAAAATGTTAATCAAAGGTTCACTATAGAGGAAATAAAAGGTATAATGAATTTAGAATGCTCTGAGTGATTGCAGATGAGATCTGGACTCGTTTGGATGTTGCAGATGTTATTCGAGTCCCTTTTGGTGATGATGGCACAAAATAGAGTGTCGTTGTTCTTATCAGCTACAGTTATTCATCCTTGTGCATATGATGTTTAGTAAGGCACAACAACTCGACTTCCGTGTTTGTTCTAGGTGAATGATCTTCTTGAAGCTCTCTGGTTTTCACAGGCGTTCTTCAAGTGCTTCTTTTGTTTCATGAGCCTTCACACACATGTACACTCTTCTTCTTATTGTGTGTCTCTGTCTGTTTATTTTTCATGTCCTCTTTTCTTCACTGCAGATAGATATTCCTTTTTATTCATTGAGATCTTTTAAAAATAATGATTACTTTTTTACAGGTACTAGGTATGGTTCCCTGACATCCAAAAACCAATATTAATTAATAGTAGGTGCATAAAATAAAGAAAATATGACTGTTGTAATTAAATAATAGTTAATAAAAATTCAAACAGTTTTCATGACTATTGGTGAGTCATGAGATTGGTAGGTCATTTGATTTTGCATCAGTATCAGTAGGTCATGTGATCAGCGTTGACTTCGGTAGGTCATGTGATTAGCATTGGCTTAATCAGGTCATTTGATCATCATCAGCTTTGGTAGGTCATGTGATCAACATCGATTTCGTTAGGCCATTTGATCAACATCAAATTCATTAGGTCATGTGATCAACATCGACTTCTGTAGGTCATTTGATCAGCATCAGCTTCGATAGGTCATGTGATCAACATCAGTTTCGGTTGGTCATTTTATCAGCATCAGTTTCAGTAGGTCATTTGATCATCATTGGTTTCAGTAGGTCATTTGATCAGCATCGGTTTCATTAGGTCATTTGATTAGCATCGGTTTCGGTAGGTCATTTGATCGGCATCGGTTTCGGTAGGTCATTTGATTAGCATCGGTGAGACAATTGTATCGTTGGTGTGATTATTGTCATCGGTGCGACTATTGTCATCAGTAAGACCATTGTCATCGATGCAACCATTGTTATTGGTACGACCATTATCATCGATGCGACCGTTGTTATTGGTGCGACCGTTGTCATCGGTGTGACCATTTCTTCTATCAGTGACTCATCCATCAGTTCGTCACATCGGTGTCTCATTCCTTTAACTATCGGTGACTGAAGAATATAACTAACAGTGAGTCAAAAACATGAAATTCTCACAAAGTGTCTGTTTAATCCAGAACACTTCTAGGTTAGTAGTAAACCATAAATAATCATAGATAAACATATGTATACATGATTAAACATATATAAACACATTTATAACAGGTTGAATAATTGACTAAATTGACATATATAAACACAATGATTTGTGATTGTTAAAATAACTATCTCACAGAGGGTTCAACAACATCCCCCTTTTTGATAATCAAAAATCTATGGGATAAAAGAGAGGGAAGATGAGATAACAGTCGGTATGCTCCCCCTATGTAAAATAATATATGTCTAAAGGTAAATATGTCATCAGAACATGGCATTAGATCAAAGTTAGAGTATATCAACATAGCATTAGAGGTAGGAAACATGGCATCAGAGCTATATGCCTATTGGAGATTATATATTGTTCTCCCCTTGATTATACTTATATATAGGCTATTATCCCCCTTAGATATAAATTTATATATACTTTTCTTCCACATAGATATACTGTTCTCCCCCTTTATATATATTGTTATCCATTTCTTTTATATACTGTTCTCCATCTTTATATATACTATTCTCCATATTTATATATATACTGTTCTTCCCCTTTGGGATTATCAAAAAGAAAATGAAAAAGCAGAGAGATAAGAAAAAAAGAAAAAAGAATAAGGTTTCATTGAAATACCATCTGAAAAGATTAAAAAAAATTCACCCTATCAAAAAGGACAGACACAGCTATTTCTGGGGGTGCAGAAGAGATTTCCCTTTAGTAGAGGGAGGAATGGATGGGCCAGAAGGTGCTTTGGTGGAGGCTTGATCTGGCCAGATAGAGAAAGTAGGTAAGAAAACTCTGGCTGGAAGAATAGTGGGTTATAAGGTTTCTTGCTGCTGAATAGAAGATCCTCTTGAAGGTGGCTGCTGAATGACTGGCTGAATATTGGATAGAGCTTAAGAAAATAACATCTGACTAGGAGCAACCCTGGATGGACTGAGAGGATCAAAAAAAAAAATAACAATTTCTTTTGATTGCACATGAAGATATGGTTTGAGCATATTGATAAAATCCTGAATTACTTCAGCACAATATTTCATGGACTTCTAAAAATCGTCCATTTCTGTATGAAACTCTCTAGAGTGGGAGTAAAATCCTTCAACTTTTGGACCTAATCCTTAAAGGATTTATTAACTGAATGTAGCCTCGAATTCTCAGCTAGGACATTAAACTAATGGTTCAACTCATGCTTGGTATAAATTTTTGAAAAATAATGATCCACTTTTTCTTTGATTTATTTATGAGCTTTAGTAGCATCAGCCGAATACAGCTTCACCATCTTGTGAATATGATCACTATTTTGTTTCATCTTTTTCAAAGAGTCCAAGTCCAGAATCTGTCCAAAGGCTTCTAACTCTTCATTTATAACATCTTTTAAGGAATTAATCTCATGTCTAGTGATCTTGGTCACTTTGGAGGAGCTAGCCTGAGCAACAATCTGAGTTATCTAAACTTTTAATTTTCTTAAATCAGATTTCGTCAGGTGTTCTATCAAGTTTCTCAAAACATCCATCATTCCAGTGATGGTTGATCTAAATTCACCTGATAGAGATACTAAGTCACTGCTCAAATATTTGAGCGCCTAATTTAGAGATGAAATGTTCCTTCCAATCATCTCACTAGTATTGCACATGTCTGGCTTAATAATATTTACTACTCTTTGAGTTATAGAATCCATAGCACCCTCAGATAGATTCACAGGAGCAGGAGCAGGAGCATTAGATAATTCATGTTTCTTTTTTTCTATGACTTCCTAGAGAAATTCATCTTGAAACTTGTCAAAATCAGATCGAGAAATAGAAGAACCAGGTCATTCTACAGTCACTTTCACTTCCTCAGCAACTGTTCTAGCCTCAACTGGATGGCTTACTCTTGTGATATTTATTTATTCTTCCTCTTCCTCTGAATAATACAAACCTAGAACCAAAAAACCTAGATGGTCTTCCAATTCATATTTACAAGAGGTATACTTAGGCTTTACAAAATCAACTTTACCAGAATTTTCAAGAGAGTCTTCCCCATATACATCAATCATAGTCTGCACTATCCTTTCATCCTCAGGAACATTTTCTTACTCACCTGATTGTGGTTGTGGATCATCTTGAAAAATATCATGACCATCCACTGGTTGAGTACTTGCATCATCATCATCATCATCACCATTACCTTTTCCATTATTGTTTACCGAAGTCTCATTGGTACTTTTTCTGTTACTAGATTCATACTGGTCAGAATTGGAAAATTCAGTGTCAACTTCTTCTTCATCACCTAGAAGGGGTTCTGACTCAGGTAACTTAAGAGGTGGACTTTTTGGTCCAAATTCCATTATTCTTTTATTAGGACTTACTATATCAGGGTCACTTCTTTCATCAGGAGGTGAATTATGTTCCTTTTCACTATCGACATCATAATCATCTTCAACTTCCCCTGTTTCCTTCTTAATAGTCTCTCCAGTGTCCTTAGGAACTTCTGTCTCTTCTTCCCCATCAGAATAAACAACTTCCTCATTAGGTTTTAAACTGGGATATCTCATCCCCTTTGGTCTCTTAGAGTGGTCAGTAGTATTAAAGGAATCATACAACCTATCTTCATTAGCAACCCATGTCTTCTTCCATGGATTTTAGTTAATTTTCACTCTTTTGAAGATATCCTTTCTAATAAAAAAACTACTACTAGATGAGATACACTCATCTCCATCTTCAACACAGCCCAAAAACTTTAGCATGGAAGAGATTTTCTTAGAATAGAACATGGTTGTAGCCTTATTGGATGGATTTACCATATCATCAATATGAAAAGTAATGTATCTACATAAGTTGATATTCTCATCATTGAGTAATAAAAACAACAAGAAAACTTCTTGATACTTCACAGAAGAAAAATCACCCTTCCTGGGATAGATTTGGTGTTGAATAAACTTAAAAAAGATTCTAATTTCTCCATCTAACTCAGTAGATGTTATTCTTCTGGATTCATATTTTCCAATCTACATCTCTAGATCACACTCATACAAAAAATATTTAGTGGTAGGAGGAATATTACCAGTGTAATCTTCATATCTACCTCTATGTGGTACCCCAAATCACTCATCCCATTGTTTTGATGAAAAATTTATCTTTTCCCCTTTGATCATAGAAGATAATCTTGCAGCTTCTGCTCCATCCAATACCATACTTAAGTTCATATAAAACTCTTACACTTGATTTGGGTAGTAGACTCAATTATTATCACAGAACCAGTCTTTTCATCCTTGCATCTCCAACACTTTTAAAAGCGCAGACTTACTGGATAACACCCATTCAGAACTTACTTCCTTTTCTACGATGACCACCTGAGTCTCTAATTTCAGGTCCACAGACTTTTGAGTTGTATTGCTCGATTCTCATCGAGCATATTTCACAGGTAAGGAGATTTCATATTCCTTGTCTTGTCGCTTTTGTTTTGACATTCAGAGGATTGAGAGGTTTAAGAGGTTTGATAGGTTTGATAGTTTTGAGAGGTTTGAAAGGTTCGAAAGTTCAGGATTCAGAAAAAGTGTAGTTCGATAGGAGATGGAAGGTCAACAGATCTTAGGAATTGAAATAGCAACGGGTCATTAATTTTATCATATAGGGTTACAATATTAAATATAATATCGATTAAGTAAAACAATGTTGTTTTGATAAACACTAATAGTTTCATATACTGTATAACTCAATTAGTAGCATAGATCGGTCTCACTGATCGGTTTCACTGATCAGTCTCACTAATCGGCTTCACTGATCAGTTTCACTGATTGGTTTCACTGATCGGTTTCACTGATCGGTTTCACTGATCGGTTTCACTGATCGGTTTCACTGATCGATCGTACCCAACTCTTGTTTAATAAAATATAACCTTTCAGAGCATAAGTTCTTGGTGAAAACATCATCCAATTGATGTTCAGAGTCAATAAATTCTAGAGAAATATCACCCTTTTGATAATGATCTCTCAAAAAGTGATGTCTAACATCAATGTTCTTTGTCCTTGAGTGAGACACAGGTTTCCTAGAGATTTTAATTGCACTAGTGTTATCACAATTTATAGACACATGTTTAAATTGATTTCCATAGTCCAATAAAGTGTGTTTCATCCATAAAATCTTTTCACAACAACTACCAGCAGCAATATATTCTGCTTCAGCAGTAGACAATGCAACAGAGTTCTATTTCTTACTACACCAAGATACCAGGGACTTTCCCAATAGATGACATGTTCCAGATGTGCTCTTCCTATCTAATTGAAACTAGCAAAGTAAACATCTGAATAACTAATTTAGTCAAAATATTTTCCTTTTGGATAAAACAATCCTAAATTGGTAGTATGTTTAAGATATTTGAAAATCCTTTTAACAACAATAAAATGAGATTCTTTAGGATTAGCTTGAAATATTGCATGCATGCATACACTAAACATGATATCTGGTTGACTAGCAGTAAGTTAAAGTAGTCTTCCAATCATACCTCTATAATTTTTTTGATCAACTAGTTTCCTAGTTTCATCATCATCCAACTTACAGGTGGTACTCATAGGTGTATCACTTCCCTTATTACTATCCAATCCAAAACATTTTAAAATATTATTTGTATATTTACTTTGATTTAAAATAATACCATATTTATTTTTGAAATTTTGAAATCCAAGAAAATACTTGAGTTCTCCCATTAAACTCATTCCAAATTCATGTTACATAATCATTGAAAAATCAGTACATAAAGAATTTTTAGAAGATCCAAAGATAATATCAACATCATAGATTTGTACAATCAAAATATATTTATAAATTCTTTTAATAAAAAGAGTGTGATATGAAATTCCTTTAGTAAAACCTTTATAAATAAGAAAATTTGTAATTCTATCATATCAAGCTCTTGGATCCTTTTTTAAACCATATAAAGCTTTAGAAAATTTAAAAACATGACTTTGAAAATGAGGGTTTGAAAATCTAGGTGGTTGTTCAACAAAAACATCTTCAATTATAAAACCATTTAGAAATCTACTTTTGACATCCATTTGATATAACTTGAAATTCAGATGAGATGCATGAGAAAGTAAGATTATAATGGATTCTAACCTAGCTACAGGTGAAAATGTTTCATCATAATCTATTCCTTCTTCTTGATTGTAACCTTGTGCAACTAATCTATCTTTGTTTGTAATGATGTTTCCAGATTCATCAATTTTATTCCCAAAAACCCATTTAGTACCTATGGTCAAGGTGTCCTTAGGTCTATCTACTAATTCCCAGAATTTGTTTCTTTCAAATTGATTTAAATCTTCTTGCATAGCCATGACCCAAAATGCATCATTGATTGCATCATTGATATTTTTAGGTTCTAGCTGTGAAAGGAAGGCTTGATGTTCAACCAGATTTCTTAGAGAAGCTCATGTTTGTGTTCCTCTATCCAGGTTACCTACAACTACATATAAAGGATGGTTATTTAGAATCCTAGTTGATCTAGTAAGGGTAAGACTAGAAATTTCAGGTTCTTCTCTAGGTTCAGGTTCAACAGAAGCAGGTTTTTGTGTATTTCCATAGATGGTTTTCCTTACAACAGTTCCTCTATGTTTATCATTAAGATTTAAAATAAACAAGTCTTCTTTAATATTTTCAACAACAGGTTTAGATTCATGTAGACTAGTTTTATCAAATTTGATGTGAACAGATTCTTCCACACATTTGGTTCTTTTATTAAAAACTCTATAGGCTTTGCTAGTAATTGAATATCCTAAAAAGATTCCTTCACCACTCTTGGATGCAAACTTTCCTAGATTATCTTTAGTGTTAAGAAAATAGACTTTGCAACCAAAATATTTGATGTAACTAAGTTTAGGTTTCCTATTATTCCAAAGATCATAAGGGGTTTTCTTAAGAACAGGTCTAACCAAAACTCTATTTAAAATATAACAGGCTTTATTGACATCTTCGGCCCAAAAATAAACAGGTACATCATATTCATTTAGCATTGTTCTTGTAATTTCCTGAAGGGTTATATTTCTTCTTTCTACTACACCATTCTTTTGAGGTTTCATAGGGGCAAACAAGTTGTGATTATAGACATTATGTGAGCAGTAAGATTCAAACTCATGATTTTCAAACTCATGACAATGATCACTTCTCAAGGTTTTAATCTTAACTCCACTAAGGTTTTCTACATACTTGGAGTATTTAATAATGTAAGAACAAACTTCCCTTTTGTGAGCTAAAATGTTTACCCAAGTATATCTAGAAATGTCATCTACTAGAATATAAACATAGTGCTTCCCATTTAGACTAGAAACTCTAGAAGGTCCAAACAAGTCCATGTGAACCAACTCGAGAGCTTGAGAAGTTGAAACTTATTTCCTTGATCTAAAAGAAACATTATGTTGCTTTCCCTTTTGATTGGGATTACAAACTTTATGAGTTGGGAATTCAAGTTTAGGTAGGTCTCTAACTAAGTTATTCCTAGTCAGTTTTCTAAGTTAATATATATTGCAGTGTCTTAATATTCTGTGCCAAAGCCAAGATTCCCTATAAAAGGCATTTAAATAGGTAATATTTTTTTTAGCTAAAGAATTCAAATCTACAACATATACATTTTCATTTCTTAAGGCAGAAAATACTAAAACATTTTTAGAATTAAAAACATTACAAGAATAATTTTCAAATTTTTCATTAAAACCATCATCACATAACTGAGAAATACTTAACAATTTATATTTTAATCCATCTACAAATAAAACTTTAGAAATTAAAATTGAATCAGTGTTACCAATTTGACCTAGGTCGATGATTTTCCCTTTAGAGTTATCACCAAAGGTGACATATCCTCCATCAACCTTGATTATGACTTTGAAGTATGAAAATACTCCTATCATGTGTCTTGAACATCCACTGTCCAAATACCATGTCTTTTTATAGGAACTTTTCAAGCAAGTTTCATAGAAAACAATTTTAGATAGAAAATGATTTTGGTACCCAGATTTTATTGGGTCTAGACAGGTTAGAAAAAAACTTTTGGTACCTATATTTGCCTAATGGGTCTCATATACATAACAGAATCAAGATGTTTTGATAGATAAACGTTGTTTGATCTATAAATATGTGAATAACTAGTTGAGGCAGAGGAATTTTCAGAACTAGGATCAGCAACATACTGTCCAGATTTTGGAATAAATTTATTTTTTGTAATCTGTCTTTGTCCAGGCTGATAACCTAAACCAGTAGTATAATTTGGTGACACTTGTTTTCCAAGAATTTGTGTAAGTGTGTGCTTTCCATTAGTATGTTTTTCCAATTCTTTCCTGAGTTTCTTATTAGAAAATTTCAATTCAGTATTCTCTTTGATTAGTTGAGCATTCTTTTCCTTTTCTGCTTCTAGTGCAGATTTGACAGTTCTAGTTAATGCATACTGCTTCTTTAAGTCTTTATACTTATCTTTCAAATCATTGAAGGTATCCTCTAGCATATTAAATTATTCAAATAAATCTTCACTAGACATGTTTTCAGAATCAGAATTATGTCCATAATAATAAGAGTTTAAAGCAGGAGTATCTAATGTTACCTCAGATGTGTTTTTCATGAAACACATATTAGATTTTTGAGATTTTTCATCCTGAGTAGAATCAAAATCACTTAAACTGTCTTTTGAAGCACTCCAGGTTGCTTTCATATCTTTTTTGTATTTTTTGTCCATATAGTCATATTTCTTCTTGAACTTTAATTTAGGACAATCATATTTCACATGTGCTTTCCTCTTGCATTCATAGCAGACTATGTCTACACCCTTATCAGTCCTTTTACAATATTTCTTCCAATTTCCTTTGTTGTCATACTTTCCCTTATAGTTTGATTATCTGAAAAAACTATTCTTCCTATAAAATTTCTTAAATCGTCTGGCAATTTGGGCCATCTCAGTATCACTGTCTGATGCACTTTCTTCACAGCTTGAGCTATCATTTTCACTTTGAATTTTTTCTTTATCCTTAATTTTGGAAGTAGAAGTCTTTAAAGCTACAGACTTATTCCTTGGTTTATAATATTATTCCTTATTTACTTTCAGTTCTTCCTCATACATCATTAACTTACCAATGAGTTCCTTGAAAGACAAAGCACCAATGTCACAATATTCTCTAATTAAAAATAATGTGCCTCTTTATCTTTCTGGAAAGCATCTAAGTATTCTCATAATCTGCTCCATAGCTGGAACAACCTTTCCAAGTGAGCTCATTGTATTTAAAATTTATTTGAAATTGAGATACATATCAGAAAGTGGTTCATTAGGCTTCATTTTAAAATTATCATACTTAATAGTGTAGGTATTCAATCTCATTTCCTTAACATTAGTTGTTCCTTCATGGGAAATATCTAAAGTATCCTATATTTTATAATCAGTCTTACATGAAGATATTCTATTAAATTTTTAATCTCCTAAACCACAATACAGGGCATTCATTGCTTTACAATTATTATTGTAAGAAGATTTAATAGGTTCATCCCAAGTAGTTCTAACAGTTTTTGGAATCTTATACCGAGTCTCTATGGCAGTCCAAATGTCAAATCCCATACTTTCTAAATGAATTTTCATTTTTATTTTCCATTGGGCATAATTAACACCATTAAAGATAGGTGGCCTGTTGGTAGCTACACTTTCTAATCTGTTATACATAATTATATTTTAACTAATGTATTTAAAGAGAAAAATTTTTATAAATAACAGAATTTTTGAGATCTTTAAGATACAAATAAAATCACAGTTGAAAACAATTCACAAGCAGTGTTTTGAAAAATTTTATTCCCTTTGATTCTAAATGTTGGTCGGAGTGGATACTCCAGAGGGGGGGGGGGGGGGTGAATTGAGTACCAATTAAAAATTTCTATTTAAAATATTTGTATTAAAATCTCCCAAATTATAAAACAAGTTAAACTGTATTGAATTTATAAGGATTTTAAATGTTCGACCAGATTCTAAAAAATTGATTACATGTCAGTTAACTTAATCTAAATATTAAGTTAGCTCTTGAAAAAAACTTACTAGTTCACAATAATTATAAACACTTGGTAGTTCAACTATCAAAGTTACTCTAAAATAAATTTATATTTAAAGTACTTAGTAACAAAATGTTCAAAATAGTTTTAACAAAGGAAAAAAGCATAGAAGTTCTAAAACAAGAGGTTCAGTCTCAAGATGATACTTAGTCCTCCTAAACATTTTATATAAACTATGATCCATACCCTGGATCAAGGTTTTAGAATAGTACTCATACTGTTCAGGTCCTCAGACCTCTACCATAGTTCTACGTGGGAAAATTAAACTCCAGCACACAGGCATTCCAGTTCACACTTGACCTCTTCCACAATTCACAGTGGGATACAATACAGTGTAAAAAAGTTTGGTATGAGGATTTAGTATCCTCCAGTTCAGCCTAGAAGTCAGTGTGTGTTTAAATAGACAGATGCACACACACTGCTCAAAATGTTAATCAAAGGTTCACTAAAGTGGAAATAAAAGGGATAATGAGTTTAGAATGCTCTGAGTGTTTGCAGATGATCTCTGGACTCGTTTGGTTGTTTCAGATGTTATTCGTGTCCTTTTTGGTGAGGATGACAAAAAATAGAGTTTCGTTGTTCTTCTCAGATATAGTTATTCAGACTTGTGCATATGATGTTCTGTAAGTCACAACAACTCAGCTTCCTTGTTTGTTCCAGGTGAATGATCTTCTTGAACCTCTCTTGCTTTCACAGGTATTCTTCAAGTGCTTCTTTTGTTTTGTGGGATTTCACACACATGTATGCTCTTCATCGTCTTGTGTGTCTCTGTCTATGTATTTTTCGTGTCCCTTTTTCTTCACTATAGATATATATTCCTTTTTATTCCTTGAGATTCAGTAAAAAGAATGATTGCTATTTGATAGGTATGAGGTATGGTTCCCTGACATCCAACAACTAATATTAATTAATAGAAAGTGAATAGAATAAAGCAAACATGACCATTGGAATTAAATAAGAGTTA
The DNA here is from genome assembly GCA_963277665.1 of Viscum album. NCBI lineage: Eukaryota > Viridiplantae > Streptophyta > Magnoliopsida > Santalales > Viscaceae > Viscum > Viscum album. The sequence goes on along the minus strand of OY728158.1, from coordinate 374,415,370 downwards.
ATAAAAATCAAACAGTTTTCATGAATATCGGTGAGTCATGATATCTGTAGGTCATTTTATTTTTCATCAGTATTGGTAGGTCATGTGATCAGCATCCGCTTCGGTAGGTCATGTGATCAACATCAGGTTCGGTAGGTCATTTGATCAGCATCATCTTCGGTAGGTCATGTGATCAGCATCAGTTTCGGTAGGTCATGTGATCAGCATCAGCTTCGGTAGGTCATGTGATCAGCATTGGCTTTTGTAGGTCATTTGATCAGCATCAGCTTTGATAGGTCATGTGATCATCATCAGTTTCAGTGGGTCATTTTGATCAGCATCGGTTTCGGTAGGTCTTTTGATGAGCATAATTTTTGTTAGGTCATTTGATTAACATCGGTTTCGGTAGGTCATTTGATCAGCATCAGTGAGACAGTTGTATCATCGGTGTGACCGTTGTCATCGGTGCGACCGTTGTCATCGATACGACCATTGTCATCGATGCGACCATTGTTATTGGTGCGACCGTTGTCATCAATTCGACCATTGTTATTGGTGCGACCATTGTCATCGATGTTATAGTTTCTTCAATCGGTGACTCGTCCATCAGTTTTTCACATCGATGTCTCATTCCTTTAACTATCGATGACTTAAGAATATAACTAATGGTGATTCAAAAACATGAAATTCTCACAAAGTGTATGTTTAATTCAGAATGCTTCCAGGTTGGTAGTAAACCATAAATAATCATCGATAAACATATGTATACATGATTAAACATATATAAACACATTTAGAACATATTGAATAATTGACTAAATTACATATATAAACATAATGATTTGTTATTATTAAAATAACTATCTCATAGAGGGTTTAACAATGTGGTTATTCAATGTGTCTCTATTTTCAACTTCAAAATCCACATCAATGGTAGAATAATGTGGAGCTTCTCTTCCAGTATGGGTCTTCCCCCAAGGAGTCCCCCTTTCCACTTCCCCCCTTCATTTTAATAGATGGTGTGTTTTTATTATAATTTCAACATATGTAAAGGATAATATCATTCATGGGGAGAAGGCCTATCTTTGGGGGCCTCCCATCTCTCACCTCTTCTTATTCGATGATTATATATACTTATCTAGATCCCTTATAGAAGAATAAAAGGATATATTTCTTATAATTCTCCATTATGAAAATGTGTTAGGGTAAAAAGTTAATATCATTATAGAAATAACCTTCAACACTGGAATTACCTCTTATAAGAAGAGATCCTTCAACATGTGTTCAGTATTCAGATGGTCAAAAAACACCAAAAATATATCAGACATCCAATGATCTTTATATGATCAAAAAAACATTTCCTCTAAAACCAATGAAGTATTAAAAAAAATACATGGATGGAATTTCAAAAGGGTTTCCAAAGTTGGAAAACAAGTTCTAATTAAGGCAGTCACAAAGTCTATCACCTCATATTTTATGACCGTTTTATTATTCCCTAAAATAAACATTGAAAAAATCCATGTACCTGTCACCAAAATCTATGGGTGGGGGATCAATAATAGGAAAAATAATATTCACTGGATAGCGGGAGACAATATATGGAAACCCCAACATTATGGTGGAATGTGATTCAGTTATCTCCATCTCTTCATTGATGCAACCTGTTGGGTTCCTGTAGACCCTTCCCAAGATTCTTCAAACACATCCTATAGAGTTTTCACAACTCCTCCTAAGGGGGATTTACTATATAGTAGGTGATGGATCATTTGTTATGTTTTGGAAAGACCTGTGACTAGTCTCTATCCTTGGAAATAAGGAAACATACCCTACCCTTGAAATCCAATAAGATGTAATTATACTCTATTTAATCAATGTGGCCTAGAACAGTTGGTTCACTGAGAAAATACTCTCCAAGTTTAAGGATATAGAGTGTAATGTCATATTGGGATTCTCCAATGTTAGAGATATGGGTCTAGATTACCTCTTCTAGATCAGGGAAAGAACATGCACCTATATTGTAAAATCTAGTTGTTCTTTAAAAATTAGTGCATCGTTTTCAAAGGCCAATGTTCATTGGAAAACCACATGGAACCTAAATATCCCTCCCAAATCATGATATTTCAGGTGGAAGGTGTATTTGGAGTTCTATCCATTATATAGAGTTCCTTTTATTTCACCATGTAAAGGAGAACCCAATGTGTTCAATATGCAAGAGCATAGTTGAACCCTACATGAATTTCACCTTTCACTATCCTAGAACTAGGGACATATGGCGCAAATTAAATTAAAACATTGTTCACCTCCTCGAAATGGCATCCATATTCACTTCTCTACATATGAAATGGTCATAAATTCTACCCATTGAGGACCTGACTTCCATTTTCAATGTGGAATGTATTATTTTTTATAAGAGGAATTACATTATCTTTAGCCATGATTGAAAACCATGAACCTATTGTACCAATAATTATACCCACTGGTTATTTGTGTGGATCCACAATGATCATCATCTTGATAAACTTATGGTCATGCATGATCCATGCACCTAAAACCCTACCACAATAGGCACCCTAGAAATTAATGTTCACACATAACCCCTAGAACAAGGGATTCAACAGTTTCAGTTTTGTTTTCCAAGACTCTTCTGGAATGATATCTTCTACAATCCATCATTTTTTAGGTCGTACATCTCCCCAGTGGTGACAGAAGCATAATCCATAATAATTGGCAAGTAATTTTATATTTTGTGTGGGTGTGATTATATCACCCTTGAGTCATAGTACCTCACAATTATTAAGGTTATTTCTTCTTTAGAGGTTGGGCTCTAGACATTTGGTATGTTAGTCTTGATGGTCCCTTCCTTGCATCATTGCTTCTCATCTAACAACATATTTTTACCAAAACATAGTGTAATAAAGAGGCTCATAATTTGGATAGTATGAGACTTGCAGATAATCCTCATGTATCGTTTTATTTTTCCCCAATTGGTTGACATACCAGGGTTTAAATGAACTATGTTCCTCTAATATATGATTAATTCTTTCTCTTTTTAAAAAATAAAGGTTATGGTAGCTATTGAAAAATTTGAAATCTGGCATTAGCCCTAGAATAGAACAACATTAAAAAAAAATTTGAATACAAATATTATAGAAAAGAAGAATGAAATTATAACATTATATTGCAATATCATTTCAATTAAAAATTTCCATACAAAATATTTTCATTGAAGTGATATTTATACTTAATTTAAAAAATTACAATCTAATATATACACCACTTAAATTTTTTTTTTCAACAATTAACTATATTAAAAATATTGTGCCTATAATAAAATAAATTAATTTTTAATGAAAATAATCATAAAATAAACAAATTATGTTTTTAATATATTTTACTTATGATAAATTATATTATTAATTACCAAAAATAGTAATGATTCCACCCAAATAGTGGTTGGTTGTAAGGGTTGGGGGCGGAAGGGTGGGTCTCAGGGTGAAGTCCCCGGGCTTGCGTGTTTATAGTGATTTTCATTCTTACTTTGTGTTCCACAGTGGGGAATATAATTGACCAATTACTAAATATATTAATGATATGACCAATTATTATATTAATCAAATTATTATTGACTATATTGTTAAATTATATTAATTATTAATTATTTATCATTTTATGTATTATTATATATATTGTTTGTTAATAATATATATTGTATATAGTTTATTAATTATTATATTAATGATATTATCAATTATTAATTATTTAGAGTACTTAAATAGTTTTTAATAATTATATAATTGAACTAAAATGACATTTTGATATTGAGAACCAACATTATAAGTCATACTAATAACAGAGTGTATTAGATTTTTGTGTGGTACATTCCTACCCATCAAAAATGAATTGTGGATCATTAACCTAAATTTTAAATACAATTTGAGCTCATTTACATTGTTTTGAAAATGTGAAATTCTTTTTAAACAAAAATGACAATATAATATTGAAAACACGTATTTAGAGTTATACCTTCCACATCATTTATCGGGTTCATGTGAGGTCGATTCCTATACTTCACAAATGAATTATGGACAGTAGTCCTAAATTTTGTAAAAATCGACACTATGTTACTATATTCTGACAATGTGATGATAATTTGAGACTAAAACGATACTTTTATATTTAAAACACACACTTTGAGTCCCAACAACCACATCATGTGTCAGATTTGTAGGTCGTTGATTCTTATACATCAAAAATGAATTATGGATCACTGTACTTATGTTTGAAAAATTAAAAATGGTTTTCTTGTTTTTGTCTATGGGATTCACATTTCAGACAAAAATTTCACTTTTGTATTGAAAGAACACTATTTTTTCAAAATGAATACATCATCTGTTAAATTTTTGCAATGTTGATTCCTATACATCACAAAAAAATAATGGTTCATTTTCCAAAAGTTTAAAAATATATTGAGATCATTCTATCACTTTGACTATATGACACACATTTTAATCAAAAATGATACATTCAAATTGAAAGCACACACTTAGAGTCATAATGACCACTTTGTGTACAATATTGAAAACACACACTTTGAGTCATATTGACCACATCATGCATTATATTATAGTGTGGAATATTTTTATACATCCAATATTAATTATGGATCATCGTTTTAATTTTTTCAAACAATTAGTGTTTTTTGTAGATTCTGGATATATAAACCATGTTTTAAAATAAAATGACACTTTTTGTATTGAAAATACATAATTTCAATCATAATGACCACATCATGTTTTAGATTGATGTGTGTTAGATTCCTATACATATCAAATTAAACATGGATAATTTTATTAAAGTTCATTTTTAATTGGAGATAACTTTATTTGTTTTGACTATGTGACGTATGTTTTAAAACTAAATGAAACGTTTAAATTGAAACCATACATTGGGAGTCATGTTGAAAACATAATGTGTCAAATTAACATGTGGCCAATTGTTAGATGTCAAAAATAAGATATGAAATGTTTATATGAATTTTAAATACAATTCCTTTTAATTTTAAATGTTTTGTCTCTCTAACATAAATTTTAATCTAAATTGACATTTTTATATTGAATACACACACTTCAATTCATAAATGCCACATCATGTGTCAGATTGATGTGTGGTAAATTATTATACAACAGAAATTAATTATGGACTGTCTTTCTAATGTTTTTAAAATAATAAGAATATTTTTCTTGAATTTTCATATAACACAAGTGCTTTAAAAAAATGACACTTTGATTTTGTAAAAAATACACCTTCAGTCATAACAATCACATCATGAGTTGGATTATCACACATTTTATTTCTAAAAAACGTATATTATATTTGAATCCCTTTTATAATGTCTGAAAACATTAATATATTATATTCAAGGTTTTTTATATGTGTAACATGTATTAATGACAAATTACACTTTTTATATTGAAAACATGCACTTTCATTCATATTGACCACAACATTTGTTTGATAAATGTGAGATTCATTCCAACACTATAGACATAAAGTATGGATCATTTTACTAACATTTGAAAATAACTCATAATTTTTTATTGGTTTGGAAGATGTTACACATGTTTTAAACTAAAAATAAAACATTATATTGAAAAAAAACTCTTGGTCTTACTGACCACATCATGTTTTAGATTGTCTGTGGTCTATACATACATGTCAAAAATTAAAATTTGACCATTTTTATAAAATTTGAGAAAAATATGATCTCATTTTTTATTGTTTTTGTAGTGTGATGTGGGATTTAAACTAAAATGAAACTATTATATTGAAACACACACTTTTATTCTTTCCAACCACATCATTTTTTAGATTGAAATGAAGTAGATTATTATATATATAAAATGAATTAGAAATATATTCCTAGTTTTTGAAGAAAATAAGATCTTTTTTTCTATGTTTTCTATTTTTGAAATGAATTTTAAATAAAATTGACACCTACTTGTTAAAAACATTTAGTTTGAGTCATACTGATCACAACGGGTGTTAGATTGATTTGTTGTCAATATCTAAAAAAAATTAGAATTACCAATCATTTTATTAATTCTTGAAAACAATCTAAGCTTTTGTTCCTAATTTTTGTAGTGTGACACATGTTTTGAATAAAATGCGCCTTTTATATTAAAAAACACATATATAATCATCTTGGAAACATCATGTGTTAGATTGATGTGTGATCATTTATTATATTTTAAAAATTAATTATGGATCAATTTCCTAAAAATTAAAAAGAATTTGACCTCATTTACTTAGTTTTGTCCTTATGGCATGCATTTTACACAAATATGACAACTGGAAACATGCACTTTGAGTCATACAAGCCACATAATTTTTTCAGATTTACATGAATTCTCCTATATCTCAAAAATGTTTCTAGATCATTTTCATGAGGATTTAAAACAATCAATGTTTTTTATTGAAATTTTTATCTATGACACACATTTTAAACTTAAATGACACTATTATAATTAAAAAATGAACATTAATTCAAACTATCCATATCGGGTGTATGAAGGACCTTTTGTTGATTCCTAAAGGTTACAAAAGAATTATGTATCATTTTACCATGTGTTGAAAATAATTCAAGTTTATTCCTTGGTTATGGGTATGTGATGAATGTTTTAAATTAAAATGACACTTTTATATAGAACCCAAGAATATTGAGTAACACCAACAACAACTTGTGTTATATTGATGAGCTGTCAATTCTAACATGACACAAAAGAAATTTGTATATTTATTGTAAAGTTTGAGAACATTATGATCTATCATTCTTGGTTTTGGCTATGTGAAGTGTTCTTTAAATGAAAACGGAACTTACATATTGAAAAAAAAACCTTGATAAATATAGAACACATTATTTTTTAGATTGAAATAAGTTGATTAATATATGCCTCAAATTAATTAGGACTCATTTTCCAATTTTTTAAAACAATCTTAATTTTTCCTAGTTTTCGCTATATAGTATGCATTTGAAACTAAAATGAATCATTTATATTAAAAACATGTACTATGAGTCATATTGTTCATATCATGTGGTAGATTAATGTGATGTTAATTTCTATACATAAAAAATAAATTATGCATCATTTTCCTATTGTTTGAAAAAATGATAAGATCGTTTTTCTTGTTTCTATATTGTGACACAAGTTTTAATGTAAAATGAAACTTTTATAATAAAACACACACATGTAGTTATAATATCTAGATCATGTGATGTATTTCTATGAAGTCAGTTTATAAATTATTAAATTTAATTATGGATTATTTTTGTAAATATTAATGATATATGGTATCTTGTACTTAAATTTGGCTATTTTACACATGTCTTAAACTAATTTTACACTTGAAAATAATAACTTTGAGTAACGTCGGACACATCGTACGTTAAATTAACATTCATTCAATTCCTATACATAGAAAATTATTTTTGGATTATTTTACGAATGATTGAAAATAATCATAGGCCATTTGCATGGTTTTGTCTATGTGATGCTAGTTTTAAACAAAAATGAAAATTTTATATTGACAATTATGCACTTCCAAAAATATTTTCAAATTAATGTATTAGATTGATGTGTGGTCGATTCCAAAAAGTCACATACTATTCATAGATCATTTTATGATTTGAATGCAATTTGACATTATTTTATTTGTTTTTGATATGTGACACATGTTGTAAAATAAAATGACAATTTTATATTGAAAACACACACATTGTGTCATATCAGCCACATCACGTGTTTTATTACCATGTGCTCAATTTCTACACTCCAATAGTTAATTATAGATCATTTTTAAAAAGTATGAAGACTCCCTGATGCTATTTTCTTTCATTAAGATATTGATGCATTTTTAAACAAGAATGAATGATTTACTATAAAAAACAAACATTATGTCATATGATCAATGTCATGTGTAATATTGATCCAAGATCAATTCATATATATCTAAAATAAATTATAGATAATTTTGGTAATTTTTGAAAACATTATGACCTTTTTTACAATGTTTTTGACTCGTGACATGTGTTTTATACTAAAATTAATCATTAATATTAAAAAAATGAACTTGGAGTCATTCTAGTCAAATTGTGAGTCATATTTACAAAAAGTTGATTCCTATAAATAAAAAACGAATTATCATATATTTTATAAATTTTTTAGTAAAATACATGATGGTTTAAAAATTTATGGATTTGTGATGTTTGTTTTAGAGTGAAGTGATACTTTACATTTGAATACATGAATTTTTAGTCATACTAACCACATCCTGTGTTAGATTTATGTGTAATCAATTCCAATACATCGCAATAGAATTATGGATCATTATATTAATGATTAAAAATAATATTATTTTATTTTCTTGATATTCATAATGTGTTGTAAATTTTAAACTAAAATATTTGATTTATATTGAAAATTGGCACATTGAGTCATAATGACAATATCGTGTGCTAGATTGACATGCAGTCATTTTTTACAAATCCAAAATGAATTAAAGACCATTTTATTGATTTTTAGTCTAAATAAACTCATTTTCTCAGTTTTGAAAATTTATATAGGGTTTTAAATTAAAATGATTTTTTTTGTTAATTACATTCACTTTGAGTCATACTAGAAACATTATATAAATAATTGGAGTCTGTATGACTCTTACATGTCACAAATTAATTATGGATCATTGTTGTAAATTTTTAGAACAATATGATCTCATTTGTTCGGTTTTGAAAATATGATATGTTTTAGCTAATTTTCCTTGTACGAATCAATTGAACTATATATTTTTTGAACTTGTATATCATGTACAAATTCCTTCATAAATAATTTATCACTTATAATATTATCATTGAATTGGGTTATAAGTTCAAAATCTTTATTAGTATTCATAGTATTAATTAGTTCATGTATTTTATAAAATCAAACCTAAATGGAATGGAAATCAACTTTCTTCTTCATCATGGGGGTGAAAGTGATTATAAAAAGACCCAAACCATTTTTATAAAATATTAAAAAGATAAAAAGATGCAAAATGAAAATGAAAAGGATTTGTGCATCAAATTACCTTCCTCAATAGTTGGAAATATGTTTTCATATTTTTGGGTAGAAGGATCTTAAACCTATTTCCCTCTCACCATTATCTGATTTGTCGCCTAAAAGTCAAATATCTTGTGAGCTCTAGTAGCTTTAGAAAAGTTACATGATCTAACAAAATCTATTGATCATACCCCTCCATGATACTTATCATTGATAAACTGCTCAAATATTTATTTGTTTAAATATCATAACCAATGAATTTTTTAGTTTCTACCAACGCATCTAAACCACTATAGGAAGAAAATTAGTGAAAGTTGGAAAATAATTGCATGGTCAATTATGGAATGATAATATACTCTTTTAAATAATGTTGATATTATATAAACAATATTAAAATTAATTTCATCACAAAAGATATAGTTTTAGTAAATGTATCAACCCTTTTGAATTAAACATGGACTACAATAATATATATGGTTGTATTAGAATGTAACTAATATAATTTCCCATCAATTTTGGGCATGTTATTGCCATTATTTTGTTGTTTATCCTATATAAAATACCCTCAATAAAATCATTCATAATGTTGTCATTTCATAGGGGAACCATGGGTTGGGAGGATTACAAAATCTATATCATTACTTGAGAGGGAAAAAATAGATGATGGGATTAAAGTTTCATTGGATTGATTAGTGGATCAAATCTCAAAAAATGTTTTGATTGAAAGTAAAAATTTATGATTATATTACAAATGTAATAAAAATATATTCAATAGTACATGAATTTTATTATATGAAAAATGATATCTATTCACTTCAATTATAATTCATAACATCCCAAATGTATCACTATGGACATAGAATCTACAAGATCACAATCATAATAAATAATCACTTTAACTTGATCTCATCAATCATTTTGATATTGTATACTCTCCTCGTTCATCTTTAAAAAATATTACCTCTTATTTTGAGTGCGTAGGAAATTGGACATCCTTGTAGTACCTAGAAGATATTGAGAAAGAATATTTTAAAAATATTATATTGGAAAATTTAATTACTTTAAGAATTACTTGATTGGAGACTCTAAATTTTTTATGGTATATAATATCCTTCATAAATTTGGAAATGTAATACCCACATTTATTATAATTATTAAATTTGAAATATTTAATAAACACTGATTAAATAAGTAAATATTTTTGAAATATGTTCTGATAGTTAAATCTTAATATATATATATAACATAATCTATTTCCTTTTTATTAAATACACATTCTTATTTTGTTTAGTCATCAACCCCAAACTATTATTTAGCTAAAATTTATATATCACCATATCGTAACAAAATTATTTAAAAAAAACTAAATTGAATAATATGAATTTTATCAGAAAAATATTTATTATAGTGAATTAAAACTTCACAATGGAAATCATGTTTGATCAATTTTATTGAAATACATTCTTTGGTTCAAAAAAATAAAAATTTTGTGTATCCAAATTGATTTTAATTAACATCTAGTGTTTTTTTTAAAAACAAATAAGCAACGGAAAAACAAAATTTTATATATTTTTATGATTATATTATAGATATTTACACTTGTATTATATCTACCAAGATCATTTTTAAATATTTTATTTTCTTTTTAAATTCCATTCATAGTTTATATTTTATTTTTTTATGGTTCTGAAATCCCAAACAAAATTTTACTATAGAAATGATATAGGTATTATTGAGTAAAAATATTTCTTCACAGGGTTTTCCATTTATATATTATTAATATATAAATTTAAAAAAATATGTATATTTTTTAATTATAATGAACATACTACATAATTGTTTTTGACAAACATATTTTTAAAATGAAACTCATGTATGTATTAAAAAATAAGACGACTAGACATTAAAACATGATATTTTTATTTATATTATTGAACCAACCATGTCTTCAAAGGCCTATCCAAATATTTCATCTTCATATTCGATGAATGAAATAATTTCATGTTTAAATTTTTTATTTTTATGACATTTTATTGTTAATACAAGATATTGGGGATCCAATTGGTTGAATGTTCTCTCCAAAGTTGCTTTTGATTTCATGGTAGATTCAGTACATTTTCTTGATATTAAGATCCATTTATCTTTTATTTTTCCTATCTATAGTAACATATTTCATTTGATAATTTTTTATATCAATTAATAACGGGTTCTTATTTTATATTTTTGAAGGAAATACATCATGGGTAATTATAATTTTGAATGAACATTCAATGAGTGTTACTGTAGCATTATTCGGCTTGATAATATAAAATACATAAAGAGGAATAAAACCTGGTAATGTACTCATGTGCTACATCAATCCACAATATCATGTGTTCTTTTGTTTTTTAATCTTGTAACATGCCTCTTAAGATATTATGCACTATACACCCCACTACAAGGCGACGTGTGTGTACAATATTAATATATGTATTTTATGTAATATAAATCTATTATAAGCTATTTGATTCACATTTAAAAGAAATAGTGAAAATAAAATTGCTTACCTTAGGTAGGGAAGGTAGTTGTGGGGACTAGCATTCCTCAATGTTTCTAGTGTTATGTGGATTTCCTGCACTGATCTTTGTTCTGCTATTGGTTCATTTTTATCCTTTCATGTATATTTTTTTGTGAAACTAGACTATATAATAATATATTTTGAAGCTTCCATATTTTTATACATTCCTTCTATCATATCATATGTTATCTCTTAGAGGAATTATATTCCTAAAACATGTTTGAGGTGAAACTACAAAGCTTCCACCTCTAATATAGCCATATTGTTCTATCTGATTCAAATATTTTGAATGTAGTTTTTATTTAGGTAATATCAACGCTGATCATTTATCTAAATAAAAAAGCATATGAAAATTAATATTTATTATTATGTAATACAAATATTAATAATAAAAAACATTATTATTCCATACATATATATGATTCCTATACTACTTGTTTGTTTTTAATTACTGATTTTTTTCTAATTTATAAGATCCTCCTTCAATAATATATGATATGGGATGGTAGTTAATTATAAGTATGATTCATCGATATGTATATAAATAAAATAACCTATGTTTTTTCATATCGCGAAAAAAGCTTCTATATATAAAAATACATACTATTTTTCCCGTTAATAATACCCCATCCTATATTTATGGCAAGGGTATGTTGGTTTGGATGCATGCTGATTGTTTTCAAAACTCAATTTTTGTTTCATAAATTGAAAAATTTAAATAAAGTAGATAAAATAAATATTTTCAAATAAATATCATCAAAAAAATAACTTGAAATTATTCCTCAACATGAAGAGTAATTAATGATTTTTATGTGTCATAGTTTATAATGTGTGGAAACATTACTGGGGAGTAGAGTTTTACATTCCCTCCAACATATCTATTATGATGATTTGTTATAAGTGTTAAAATATATATATGTTCTTTTCCAACAAAAATTAAAGATTTTTTTTATTTAAATAATAAAAAAAACTAAAAGGGAAAATTAAAAAATAATTGTTTCATTAAATAATATTTTGGTAAAATATGGAATGTATATCGTAACGTTACAATAATATCTTCCCACATGGTTGTATTCAATATAGGCATCACATTTTTTTTATGTATCAATATCAATTTGGACAATCACTCTCATTGTGAAACTATTGTAACTAAAGTTTATTAACATTATGGGGAAAACAAGTTAGCGTCATTAATTCCATCCAACCTCAAAAATTATAAATTTCATTGTTTCCTTTATAACATTAGTTAACATAGTGATGATACATTAATCATTTTTATTCTTCCTCATTTTGACGATCCCCTAATAATTTCATATTTTTATCATTGATCATGTGTTATTCCCCGTTATTTGTTACATCAGCATGTGGATAAAGCTTTATTGGAATGAGTAGTTAAAAAGTTAATTTAGATTATGTAACAACAGTAGATAACACATAATATTATAGATAAAACAAAGAATATTAAAAACACAATAACCAAATATTTGAAAAGTCTTTATTTAATTTATAGTTTGTACATATTTAAAACCTCTATTATATATAAAAATACCCTCCAAATGTTCCACTCCAATATAAATGTCACTATCTACATTAACCCCACTTCCAAATGATTATGATATCCCAATGAAAAGGGTCATACTAAATTGAAATTTATTATAAACCGATTGTTTTTTTCTCCAATAGAACAATTTACCAATTCATGTTTGTGGGATATGGGACATAATATACTTTCATTACTTGAAATTCCATTATGAATGGTTTTTCCTTATAACCTTCCACTCATAAATTCACCTTCATGGATATCAATTCATCAAATTTCACAACACTTATGTTATCAAAACATATAAAATTGAAAATCAAAACATTAAATGTATTATAATATAACCCGTATTGTAACACCCCGAGATTTTATGAAAAATATTCTTTTTAATTTCATTAATGTCTTGTGTTGTATGCTACACCAAAAGGAGCTTGCTCAACATGCATCCTTGACTTGCCTTGTATTACATGCAATCGTGACCTTCCTCGATAGCGTGTGTAGTACGCAATACCGAGTTTCACTAAACAACGATATGCTATTAAAATATTATTAAAACTAGCCGTTATGAATAGTAATAACCACCTTTTAAAATTTTAGAAATTTTAGCTCTCAAAATGGACTTCATTTTTGGATTCAGAATATCTAACTTAGCCTAAGGTGAAATTTTGGTAATTTTTGGATAACTTTCATATTCTGATGAATAGTGAAAATTACTAAATTATAATTAAAAACAAATTTTTTAATCGAAATAATTAATAGTGATAAATTATTAATTTGAGTGGTTTTAAAGTATATTTAGAATATATTTTTACAATTTAATACAATATTGGTCATTGGATGTAATTTCACTTTTAAACCAGTTATAAACAAGTGTCAATCTTTTTATAGTTATTATCTTTTAAAAATACGCTATTTGTTTTGGCGATATGAATTAATTTTTAAATTAATTAATGCAACTGATATGTTTTGAATTTGGTAAAATAGACATTATTTTTTAGTTCATAATATCAAATATAGCTTAGGCCTAATTTTTGGTATTTTTCTGGAAACTTTCATTTTTTGATGAATAGTGAAACCACTAAGTGGTAGTTAAAAAACTGAATTTTTCATAAAACTTAATTTTACCGCTTCTGTGAGTGGAATTTCGAAAATCCGAGAGACACGGTTGATGTCAGTAAGTAAAATGTGGTTCAATGAGATGAAAATAATTTTTTGGTGAATAGTAACTTTTTACTTTTTTTACCACGGTTAAAAGTAAATTGGGTAATTAAGGGTAAAAATGATATTATTATTAACTTAACACATGTACTAATTCTATTGGACAAGTGTAATTCGACCAAAAACAACTTTAGGAATAAAATATGACCATTTAGGCCCACTTGGATTAGATTAGGACATTTATTATTAATTTATTTAAAGAAGGGTTAAAATAGTTAAAATCAAAGTTTAATAAGTAAATCATTTTTAATATGGGGTTATACATAAGATAAATTCGACTATAAATATTCATTAGAAATATAAGAAGATATCCTACATAATGGTATTTTATTTGTAATTTTTAGACATTAAATAATTTAATTTATTTATGACACAACGATGATGTAGTAATTATCTTATTAATGAAATATTGACATAATTGATGTTATAAATACCCAAATAAATATAATTTGAGAATTTTTATGAATTTAACTAATTTTATAGGTTAATATTACATGTTAGTTAGTTTAAATTAACTTTTTTCGAACTAATAATCCTGTTATGATTTTCACAAAAATCAATTACTAAATAGTGTCAAAATTAACATAAAATAGTTTTTAAAACAAATATTATATTATTAATTGTTATTTTATTCCTAAAAATCTAAGGATCAGCCAAATGACTTAGATAAGGTTATATATATTAATAATAAACAACTTGGGGTTAGTTTGTCTTGATATAGTAAGTTTATTAAACTTATAGTATAAGAACACAAGAAGACACAGTAAAAGTAAAATTATTTAACTTAATGTTAAATCTACATGATAAGGTTAAAATAGGAACCTAACCTTGTCTAAATTATATTTGATGAGAGGATTTCGACCCATCCCCACCTTATCCTCGAAATAAATCAATTTGGAGCTATTTAAAACCAAACTTGACTTTATAATAAAATAATATTTTTAGTTATTCCAAAGGTGCCCCTCTCCTCCCTTATAAAAGGGTACCTCCTCCCTCTCTTCCTCAAACAACTTTGAGCCATCCATCTCGGCCAAACCCTGCAAAATTATCTTATCCACTTCCCTATAAACATCCTAGAGGTTCTGGTATTCTTCAAAGACCCATTTTAGTGCCCTAAAAGGAGGTCTCAAAGAAGCACTTCAAAGAAGAGGTAATGTCCGTTACCGATTCTTTCATCTTTATTTCTTCTTCCACTTCTTCTTCTTAGGTTGTTTCATTATGAAGTAATAACATCAGTGTCACTAATATACTGATATGTTATTATATGTATGAAACAACCCTATTTCACCATCTATCCATCCTACGGAAAAAGAAATCACCGTGCGTGCGTACGTACAGAATACCATCTCCACGCCGTGGTGTAATCTATTTTCCACCACCACCTTACATGGATGGGTATAATGGTGTAAAGAATAACTATACATAGTTATTAGAAAATCATGTCGATTATGATATACTGTATCATCCACTCCAATTCAATTCAATTATTATGGAAACGATATCATCGCTCGTGCGTACGTACGGACTACCGTCTCCACGACGCGATGAGATTCATTCTCCATGTTAACCATTTAAGAATGATTATAAAGTATATATAAAAAATAATAATGAAATATATGACATTATAAATCTACTGGATTTATGTATATATTTATGTCATCTACTTAATTCCATTCAACTCAATAAGTAAATGAAAACAGCATTCATGCGTACGTATGGCCTACCGTCTCCATGAACGGTGCATTTCTTTCCATTTATCGATCCATTATATATATGTATATTCTGTATATATATTATATATAAATCATGTTTTATTTTATGGAATTAATTAATCATGATCTAAGTAATCATATGAATAATTACAAGTTAAAACACAAACGACAAATGAGACGATTTTACCCAAAACGCTACTTTAACATGAATTTACAAAAGAACGGGTAATATAAAGTCATAAGTGAACCATATATGATATAATAAAAATGAATATGATTCTGTAATAAGTCAATGACATTATTTAAATCATTATACAGGAGTTTCAGACACTTACGAAGCAAATCAGACCTAAGGTAAGGGAAATATCACAATCTCATTCTTATCCGAGATTGCTTATACTTTGGTATTTACTGGGGTGTATTTTATCATCCACATCCATGTTCCCTCAATTTGTAATATTATTTCCATACACCTACAATTGTTTAAAACCTATTTTACCCTTCGGTGAGTTTTTAGTAAAAGATATGAAAGGAATCTTTTGTCGTTTTTCGTACGAGGTACTTTTTGACTTTTCTGACAAAAGTATGAGAAGAATGTTTTTTTAACTTATACGGCATGAATGTATTTTGAAAACATTATTTCCAAGAAGCTTCCTTTACAAGTTTTCAAGTTTATTTTTAATCAACTTCTTTTAGATTAGAAATTGTATGACATGTTAAGAAAGGAAAATGTTTTTGAATTTGAAAGGATATTTTCCTCAAGAATGGAGTTCAAGTGTTTTATCAAAATTATTTTCCATCTAAGATAATATAGGGTTATGTTTATATCCCTATTATTACATTTATTTGATTATGTTGTGATGGAATTATTTTTATGAATTTCTTCATCTTATATGAATTGTTTGATGATGTCACGATGTTTAAGATTCCCATTTTTATTACATGGGTTATGAAATGATGTATGATTTATGATTTTGTGGCACACATAAGAATGGTATCATTATGAGATGAGTGGGACCTATATCTCCCTCCAATTCATTGGGTAATGATTTTATATCTCATGAGATAGACATGGCTGGAACGGTAGGTTATACCGGTTCAGTGAAACAGGACTGAAATGAGGGTGACTCGGTTCAGAAACGGACTTTGTCCACTAAGATAGTCATGGCAATGAGTCTTGACTAACAAGAAATGATTCTCTATGATTATGTGTGTATGCTACAAAGTTTCATGTTTTATGTTATCATTATTGGGATTTCATTTCACTACTATGATTTATCCCATGTTATGAAATTATGCTCTCTTTTGTAGGTTAAGATTTCCAAAATGTTATGTTTTTATGAATATGATGTGATTGATATTTATTTTGTTTACCCTTACTGAGAATTTGAGATCACCCTTTTATGTTTTCTTTTCCACAGGATATAAAGAAAGGTTTTAGGTAAAAAAAGGGAAGATCTTTATGGGAGATGTTAAAGATGTTTCACCACGATTAGAAGATTATATTCTGAGTTTCCAAAGACACTAAACTATTACGATCCTTGTGTGTGTGTTTGTTATGTACTAAGTATTCTGCAAAAGTAATGTAATGTCCATGTACGTTAGGCTTCAGGTCTCTACACATATATTTGTTAAATGACGCTTAAGTTTTATATAATTGGATAAATTGGATTTATATCCACGGAAGCAGATACAAGAATTGCTTCCTTTATAATCCTAACTCCAATATTTTCATCATAAAATTTTTACTATGTTCCTTCTAATTAAATTTATCAAAATTAATTAAAATACTATTGTAAGAGATAATTTTATATTTTGTCCCCTATATAGAAATCAAAGTCATTTGGTAATTGAAATAAAATTTGAAAATAACTCCACACAAATATAATCTCAGGACCATGTTTTAAACCAATGATTATGGAATTTGGTATCCATCATTCATCCATTGAAGGACTCAAATGTATATGTATTACATTATGGGATTAAATGTATAGAGAAAACATAATACTATTACAAAAAATGTAAAGTTGATCTGGATCCTGCTCAGTAATGGTAATTGTAAAAGCATCTCTTCTAGAAATCCCTTTTCTTATTTGTATTCTACTATAATTATATTTTTTGGATTACAAATTATATAATCATATAATATTCAATTAATATATAATTAAATATCTTATTCAATAATATATCTCTCTAAAAACCACTTCTGGATGAATTTGATTCAAGAAGTAACCTTTCAAAATATTCTTATATCGCTCATTGTGGAACATATATATTTATTGGACATGACCCCATAGTTGAATATCTATATCAGATTGATCCTTTTGGTAGAATATTTTATAAAATAATTATGGTTGAAAGAATATATATAATTTACATAATGTAACTAAAATTTCATCATTCATGATTGAAAACTTTGTGTGGACTATAATAGTATTGCATACGACATTGATAATGAGACAATATATGGTTAATACATGTCATGCATTTTTAGGAAGAGTGAAACATAATTTTTAAATAATTAAGGTCTACCACAATACATGAAAATCATGTTATTTTAGACCATATATCTTCAAATTAGTCATTGATATGTTATTATTGATATTTAATGAATACCCCTCCATATTTTTTACAACATTAAGAAAGCTATATAATGGAAATTTTTCTTATCTTGATAGAATACAAGTGACTCGAAGAAGATAAGTTCGTCTATTTCCTTTCACCAGGGCCAACTCTGCCTCTATATGCATTTCATCATGTAAAAAGTTTTCTTAATTTCATATTTTTTAATCTCTGGTAAATTTTTTTACGTGTTAATAAAACTATAACATATATTATATCTATGTGCACGACATAATGGAAACACCTGATGTACATAAAAATATAATATTGTAATTCAAATAAAATTATCCCTTTTTCATCCAAATATCATAATGTTTTTAGAATTTCTATTCCAGAATCAGTTTTAATATCTTTTAATTTCTTGAATAGTTGATCAACTGTTAACTGAGATAAGATTTTACAATGTTCTATATTGCCATCGAATAATGCCATCCATGGTATATATTTATTTCTTAAAATTAATAATTTTAGATGAACAAAAAACAATGTATTTACCAAATTTTTGAACCTAAATGTGTGTGTACAATCATCACAAATGGGACATCCCAGCATCCCATTAATGTTATTTCTTAAAAATTTTCAAGAGGGAGGAAAATAATTTATCATCCTACAAAACATGGATATCAATGTAAACTCATCAATTCTATGAGCCGCATAAAATTTAATAATTATAACCCACATCAATTTCATATCATAAATGAATGGGTCAAAATATAAATCAATGTCGTTATTAGGTTGTTTTGTTTTAGATATAAGTAATGAAAACATAATGTATTTTCACTTCATGTAAAACCATGATGAAATGTTATAAATTAACATATAAAATGATCATGTTCTGTGTATACTAATATTTACACCAAAAGGATTTATTACATCTATTTAAAACACAAGAGGAAGGTTTTTATTATTTTTCTAAAATCAGGATGTCCAAAATAAATTTCTTCCACTATGAAGAGTCTATTGGTTGATGTAGTTTCATATATTTAATTAATATATCTAAATTCTATGAATGTTTTTGAATTTTTTCCTAAACTATATATAGTTATCTATATATTTTAATTAATGGAATTTATTATACACATATTAATGAAATTGATTCATCTATCTTGTATTGATCTATTATAAACATAGGGAATTTTGTGATTGATTCAAATCATGGGAAAGAAAATCATATTATCATCCATGTAAGTATGTGAATCATATTGTTTCCCATAATTTAGCCCAATATTTTCCGATTTTATCTATTCTATAAAAAATTAATATTTTTCATACAAATATTGAGTATGAATTCAACTTCAATAACAAAAATTCGGATAGAGAAAGTGGATTTGATAAAGACATATGTATGCTCTATTTAAAATGTGATAAACACATTAACTCTATCCTAACACTCTAATTTCCTACAATTAACATCCATCCATTTCCAAGTTACATCCTTCCTATTAGGTTTTATAATTTTCATTTATAAAATAAATTTATTAATATCACATAATTATTAATTATTAATATATAAACTTATAGATACTTTGAATAAACTTGATTATTTTCCAAATAAAAAGGGAATACCCACTTTGGACACTCAAAGAAGAAATAAAAAACGTTTGTAATAAAAAAGGATAGAAGTTAATGAAACTGAAATATTAAACTCTTTATCAGAAGGTTTCACATGGATTTACTCCTATTATAACTGAATTTTTCATGTATAAAATAATATAGGATGGTTTTTGGTATCACTAAAGCAGGAATTTGATTATTGATAAAAGAAGTAAATTTGAGGGATCAAGATTGAGGCTAAATTCATATATGTGATAACATAATATATTATCCACCTCAACCCATTGGGGTTTAGAAGAACACTCACACACTCTATAGTTGTTCTAATCCATGATTAATTCCATGATGTATACTCGTAGAGTTTCCATGGCCATGCAACTCATGATGGCCCTACTCGCCACAACCACTATCCTAACCACTATTGTTCAAGCATCTAATAATACTATTGTACTTGATGATACCCTATTAGCTATGGAACCACACAATTAGGGGTGAAACAACTAGAGATGATGTGAAATTAATATTTTCCCACCCCTACCCCAGTACCCTGACCTTGAACTTCTAATAGATTGTTAGTTTACTAGGAATCTCCTAGCTAATAAGTGGAATTTATAAGTCCCTTGTTGGTTGTTCTATGATTTCCATGTATTAAATCTTTTGTTTCTTTATTGTTTTAATATCTCATATCTATGTTTTATCCCCTACCCAAAAATGAATTCTTAAATGTGGAATGATTTATATCTAGTTGTTTTCATTATTTTTAAAATATTCTTATTTATTTAACTACAACTATAGATAAAGTAATTTTTAGTACTAGAATTTTTTTTTTCAATGAAAAAAGTATTGAAAATATATTTGATGATAAATTCATGAATCCTTTTTAGAATTATGAATATAATTGTTACTGATGTACTTTATATGAAAAAATTAATGTGAGAATAAAGGCCCCCATTATTAAAACTAAAGTAAAAAAATTTGTAAAGGGAACCATTATCAATATTTTATTTTTGTGATCATATTGGAGACATTTATGAGTGATTTATTTTCAAATTGCTAAAGGGTTCCTCCTTCATTGCTTTTCTATCACTGATAAAGGTGACCATTATCAGAACTTTTTATAGCACTGATAAAGATCATGTAACATCAGACAATATGAAATTTCCTTTCATTGGACTTATAATAGAAAATCAAATAAAAACTAGATAGATAGAAGTAAAAATATATTAAAAATATCATTTAAATAAAAATATTACATTTCAATTTTATTTAAATTCAAAATTTTCATACACAATGTTTATATTTATTTGTTCTATACAATTAATCAAAAACATTACAACCACCAAAAAATAGTAACTCTTATAGAAGGATTCCCTCAAAGATACAACTCTATAAAGAAGCTTTCCACTTCATTAAAACCAATGTATATTTTAGTAATAGTAAAAAAAAAATAAAAAAAAAATACTTTTGTGGGATTATAATCTACATCAGAGAAATTATAAATTTAATATATATATATATATATATATATATATATATTTGCAACATTATCATTTAATCATGCCTTAGATAGATGTGTTGTAAATTCCTACACATCACAAATGAATTATGGATCATTTTACTAATGCCTAAAAAAATATGAGCTTATTTTGTTACATTTGGCTATGTGATACTTATTTTAAACTAAACATAAACTTTTATATTTTATACATGCACTTTGATTCATACAAATCACCTAATGTGGTGGATTGAAA
Organism: Viscum album; assembly: GCA_963277665.1. Taxonomy (NCBI): domain Eukaryota; kingdom Viridiplantae; phylum Streptophyta; class Magnoliopsida; order Santalales; family Viscaceae; genus Viscum; species Viscum album. Next base: position 374,393,345 of record OY728158.1, on the reverse strand, counting down.
AGTGGTCAATTCCTAAAAATCACAAATGAATTATTGATCATACTCTTAATGTTTGAAAAAAAATTAATTTGTTTTCTATGTTATAACTTTGTGACACGCATTATAATATAAAATGATATTTCTATTTAAAACATACACTTCGAGTCATTCCAACCATATAACATGTTGTATTTATGTGAGGCCGATTCCTAAATTTCAAAAATTAATTATGGATAATTGTATTAATGTTTGAACAAAATATGAGATTGTTTTCTCATTTTCGGTCCCATGATGTTCATTTTAAACTAAAAAATACTTTTATATTGAAAACAAGTACCTAGAGTCATGTTGACCACATAATGTATCAGGTTGGTAAGATCTCAATTTATATACATCAAAAAATAATAATAGATCATTTTCATAATGTTTGAAACCATTATATGTTAATTTTATTAGTTTTCAATTTTTGATGCATGTTTTAAATACACACACTTCATGTGATAACAACAACATCATGTATCATATTGATGTGCAATCCATTTATACACATCAAAAAATAAATTATGGATGGGTTTCCTAAATTTTGAATTTAATATGAGCTCATATTCTTAGTTTTGGAGTTATGATGATCATTTTATTCTAAAATGGCACTTTTATATTAAAAACTGACACTTTGAGTCATACCAACCACATCATGTGTTTTATTTATGTGTGGATTATTCTTACATGTCATAATTAAATTATAGCTCATTTAACTAATGTTATTATATAATCTAAGATCATTTTCAGGGTTTTTATATGTGATGTGCATATTATACAATATTGTCTCTTTTATAGTGAAAACATGTACTTCGATTCATACTCCCATGATCATATTCCATAATGACATGAAGATAATTAAAATATGTCAAAAATGAATTATCAATAACTTTAATAATGTTTGATAACAATTTAGGATCTTTTTCTTGGGTTTTCCTATGTGATGATTGTTTTAAACTGAAATGGAACATCAATATTGAAAACATTCCCTTCATGTAATACCTTTAATATCATCTTTTATATTGAAATATGGTCAGTTCATACATGTTAGAAATAAAATATGGATCATTTTTCTAATGTCTGAAAATAGTATTAATTTATTTTAATTATTTTGGCTATGTGAAATATTTTAAACTAAAATGAAAATTTTATGTTGAAAAAATGTAATTATAGTCATACAGAGAAAATAATGTGTCAATTTGATGTGCATATTATTACTATATATCACAAATTAAATATGGATCATTGTCATAATGTTTGAAAATAATCTAAGATAGTTTTGTCAGTTTTGGATTTCTGACGTGCAGTTAAAACTAGAAATGTACTTCCATATTGAAAATGGAAACTTCATGTCATACTAGTCACATCATTTTTTGGATTATTGGGAGATCAATTATTATATGTCACAAATGACTTTTAGATAGTTTCATTAAAGTATCAAAATAATATTAATGTTTCTTCTTGTATATGAATATGTCTTGTTTTTTTCAATAAAATGTTAATTTTAAATTAAAACCCCACATTTAAAGTCATATTTTTCACACCAAATATTAAATTGATTTGAAATCAACTCATATACATCAAAAATAAAATATGTGTTATTTTCCTAATGTTTTAAAACAAAAATAGATCATTTTCATGGTTTGGATGATGTGAAATGTGTTTTAAACTTAAATGGAACCTCTATATTGAAAACAAGAACTTCAATTAATAGCATCCAAATATTGTTCCAAATTGACAAGTGACCAATTCATACACATAAAAAATGAATTCTAGATCATTTTTAAAATTTTTGAAATTAATTTGAGATTTTACAAGATTTGTTTTCAAGGATTATATTTTTAATATAAAATGACACTTATATATTGAAAACATGAACCTAGTTTCTGACCAACAACATATTATAATGGATCAACATGTGGTCAATTCATATACATTATACATAAATTATGAAACATTTCCCTAAATACTGAAAATAATTTATGATTGTTTGTTCATCTTTTTCTAGTGACATGTGTTGTAAAAAATGAAACTTTTATACTTGGAACACACACATAGAGTAGTACTGGCCACATCATCTGTTGGATTAATGTGAGGTCAAATATTACATGTCCAAAATGAATAACGGGCTGTTTTCTTAATTTTTCAGAAATATATAATATTTTTACTCAAATTTGAATATATTATGCATCTGTTACATGAAAATTTCACTTTAAAAATTCACTTTAAGTAATATCAGCAACATCATATGTCATATTTATGTGTGGTCATTTCCTAAACAAAAAATAAATGAATTATTAATCATTTTTCTAAGGGTTGAATGAAATCATATATTTTTTTATCAGTTCTTCTTTTGTGACGTGTGTTTTAATCTACGATGATAATTTTATGTTGAAAAGAATAAATTTCTACAATATTAGCCACATCTTGTGGTAGTGTGACATGCAGTATATTCATACATGTCACACATGTAATATGAATCAATATCGTATGTTTTGAAAACAATGGGAGAATTTTTCTTAGTCTTGGCTATATGGTGGGTGATTTAAACTAAAATGAATCTTTTTTATTGAAAGCATACAATTTATGTAATTTTGGCTACATCACGTGATAGATTATTGTTAGGACAATTCATACACACCAAAAATAATTTAAATTTCATTTTCGGGAGTTTTCAAGACAATGTGACATTGTTTTCTTAGTTTTATCTTTAGAATATATTTTTAAACCAAAAATGAATCTTTTAATGTGATGAACATGAACTTTGGCTAATACTTTCCAAATTGTGTTATCGATTGATACATGGTTTATTCATAGATGTCAAAAATTAATTATGGATCATTTTACCATGTTTTAAAAACAATATATTCTTGTTTACTCAACTTTTACAATGTGTTGTGAATTTCAATCTAAAATAACACTTTTATATTGAAAAAAACACTTGGAGTCATTATAGTGACATTGTGTGACAGATTTATGTCTAGTCAATTCCAATACATAAAAAATGAATTATTGATTATTTTTCAATGTTTTTAGGATATTTGGATCTCATAGACTCTATTTTGTCTTTGTGTTTGTTTTATTATAAAATGATACTTTTAATCTGATGACATGAATGTTGAGTCATAATCTCCAGATTGTATATTGTCTTGATGTGTAGTTTATTTCAACCTATCACACATGAATTTGGATCATTTTCCTAAATTTGGAAAAAAATATGATCCTATTTTCTTGGTATTTATAATTTCATTCATGTTTTATACTAAATTAAAACATTTCTATTGAAAACCTGCACTTTAAGTCACAATGAAAACATCATGTTTCATATTTTCTTTCCTCCAATTATTATACATAAAAAATGAATTATGTAGAAAAGATCATAATTTTTAAAACTATCTGAACATATTCGATTAGTTTTGAAAATGTTACACTTTTTTTAAACAAAAATGAAAATTTTATATTGATAAAATGAATTTTGAGTCATACCAGCAAAAAAATATGTTAGATTTATATCTTTTTGAATCATACACATTTAAAATAAGATCACTTTTACTATTAAAATCCATTGGGAAAACTAAAAACACCTAAATAAGTTCTAAATTTTTTGAAATATTGAAATAGATTTAATGTATGATCCAATCTAAAAAACCATTGGTTTCTAAAGTGTTGATTTGTCCATGGAGTTTAAGTAAAAGTGAAGAAAAAGTTTAAATTATATGATATAATTAACAACACAAGGGATGTGGTCCTTAGTTGAGGTTTATTAAAATATTGTAATGGTTTTATTAGTTCTTTTTAAAAACAATAATAAAGTCCAATATTAATCATCACTAAAAAATTGAGGGTAATACCACCCTTTATGAGTTTAAAGTCTTATAACTAATAATGATTGTATATTTTTAGTACATTGTAGAATTTTTTTGACAAATATTGGTTTTTAAGAAATTTCTATTTTAGTGTCAAAAAACCTATATTTAACAGAAATATTTGGAAAGAGATGATAATGTTCTAGATTTTATGACCAAGGTGTTGATGACCACTGAGCCCATCCACCATATAGAGTTGGATAGACCTATATCATCCTTCAATGGAACTTAGCCTTTATCCATCTCTCCCATTTCTATACCTTATTTTCATTATTCTTTCCCTCTGATCTCACTTATCCCTAAAGATCTATATTTTATTGATGGATTCCCAAAATATTTTTTCTCATCCTCAAATTTCAATGATTCCTTATTACTTCTGAATTTATGTTTGATAGATTGTTTCAAAAAGAATTATCTATTGGTGGATTCAATTTACCAATTTGATTTCAGATATTTGGGACTATGGGAACAATTAATAATGTTTCTTCTCAATAAATTGAAAATCATTAATTGGTTATATTCAGAGAAAAAATTTACCAGCCCTAGTCCAGTTCCCCCCTGCATGTGAAACCACTCTTTTTTATCTTTAGTTAGGGTTACATATGATTTGAACCTGAAATGAGATACCTTTACTATATTTATCTAGGATAGTTTTCTAGACCACCCTCTTCCTTTTCAGAATCCATCCATTATTCAAAAATATTTGGTAATTTGGTTAGTTGATATTTATGTTCTTATAGTAGAACTAGAACTATTTTATATCCTATTTCTCATCAAATTTTCAATTAAGATGATGTTTTATGAACGCCATTAGAGAATTATTGGATTGTAGTTGGAGAAGAGTTTCGCTACAAGAAACCAATTTCTTTTGAGTTATAGATTTATTTTTTATCTTTATTTAAGAAAACATTCCACATGATGACATTGTTTAGGGATGGGTGCAAGAATAATTTCATAAATAAGGATGCATTATTTTGGTGTAGTGGAGTGGTTATAGTGTCGATTTATGGTGAAGGTCTAATGGAACATGTTAAAATTGGTTCTCTATCGATCGAAACAGTAAGAAATATGTTTTTTATTTAGGATCACTTGAGGGTGGGGAGTTTTTTTGGGGCTTAACTGCTTGCTGGCCCCATATCCAAATAGTAGACTATGAACGAAATAAAAAAGGTTGCCAAAATCTAAAAATAGATAAAAAATTTAATCTCTAATTCAAGATTAGTAGAGAAACCTGGTATATTTAGATGTGATTTTGAGGGGGTGTGTGCAACAGGGCCCAAGAAAACAAAATACAGCTAAGGAGGCATCTAATTTGGAGGTGGTGAGAATTGGTGATGAAGCCAAACCCATGTAGGAATTATAGGTGGTATGTGAGGAAGATTCTATGGTATGTAAACCCAGTGGAGACAACTGTGGATGGGTGAATTAAATAAGAAGGGTGAGGCTGAGAGGGACTATCTACACTATTAATATTTGTAATCTCTTTAAATATCTGGAGATAAAATTTCTTGTTTAGGGACATGGGGATGAAATAAAACAAAAATGGTCATCAAAACCCAAATAATAGTAGGGAACATCTCTCATGGTCAAATGCATTATGGGATAGATTAGGAGGTGGAGATATCTATACATGTTTCTAGGGATAATGTTAATGGAGTGCATATACAACGCAAGGCTGGGGACATGGAGGAAAGGAAAAAAGGAATTTGTGAGGATGCAATGTGTTAAGGGGAAATAGGTATAATTGATTTATGAGATACCTAGAGTTACCTATGATAATGGAAATAAGGTCATCCAGAAGGAATAAGTTGATAGATAGTGAACCCATGTCTCATGGCTAGGAAGGAAAGAAGAGGTTGAATCTTCATAGTGAAAATTAGACAATAGAGTGTAGTGAGGTTAGTGATAAAGAATAGGGTGGTGGTATAATGGAAGATATTATTTAGGAACCAAAGGTATCAAATAGTATGGTACGATTACCAGATAATGATGATGTGGAAAAGGGGGTGGCATGGGTTCTTATTATTCATTTTAATGAATAAATGTTAGAAGAGGCATTTTAGATCAATGATACACTAGAGGAGGTCCATATAATGAATGAGATAATGATTTAAGTAGACAATAACAAGGAAAAATGTGTATAGATTAATAATAAATATTTTATTTTGAAACATGGATTCAATAAATGGAATATTAGTGTTAAAGATTTTAAATAAAAATCGGACAAGATGACCTACAGTTTTGAATACCCCATTGAGGATGACTCGAGCATAAATGATACTTCTCTTCAATGTAGGTTATATAGAGGTAAGGTTTCCAATAAAATAAAAAATTATTTCTTTGATTTGGTGAATTTTTATGGTATCTATTGATTGTATCTTCAGAACAAGAAAGCTTCCCAAATTTTTCCATTAAAGTGATTTTCATAATAAAATATTAATTTTTAGTCATATGATAAAGAATATAATATTAATTATAAAATATTAAATGAATATATATTTAAAATAAATAAATAAATAAGTTAAAAATTATTTAACAATGTTGGTTAGAGTAGATTACTCTATGGGGGGGGGGGGGGGGGTGAATTGAGTATCTATAAAAATTTCTATTGAAAAGTTTTCTTAAAAAATGTTCCCCAATAAAAATAAGTACAACCAAGTCAATCAATGTAATATGGTTATAAAATTTTGACTATTAAAATAACCTTTTAGAAGAATGATTAATATATAGTAATACCAAAATATGAGATAGAGATACTACTTTTGAAGCTATCCTAACAAGGAAAGACAATTATAAATTTTGTCAAAGATTAAATATAAAAGTAAAATCCAGTGATTTCTAAAATATACAGTAAAACAGAGAAAAACTAAATTAAACAACACGGGAGATAAAAAAAGTGGTTTGGTCTCAAGTGAATACCTAATCATCTCCACTTGGTGATCACCGACCACCAAGCTGTTTATTTTAATAAACCTGATCCACACCCTGGATCAAGGTAAAAAATAGTGCACAGAACTATCTAGGTCACATGACTTATTCCACTGTTCTTCATGGGTATAATATACCAGGACACACAAGGACCTCTTAAAATATTATCTGTGGGAGTAAACCAATGTAAAAAGGTGTGAGAGGAAGGATATCTTATATCCTTCTATTTACTATTGGAGACAATGTGTATATTAACACAAACACACAATCCTTGAAAGAAAAAACAATACACAACATAGAAATGATGATGAGAAAAGGTTAGAAGGGATCTGATTTTTATTTGATTCAGCTCTAGACTTGTAGGATGAAGAAAATGGAAGTATCAAGTCCTATTTTGGAAAACAATGTATTGTAAGTCTAGTACTCTGGATTCTAGTTAGATACTAGCTCATGTTATTTATGGATTTGGTATTGAAAAGATGTTTTTGGATCTGATCTATGGTAGTCTAGCCTTTTTATTTGAGAATGCTTCATGTGTTCTTCATATATTTTGTTTTTTCATTTATGTTCACTTTTTCAAAATGCTTGTGCTTCTACTTGTCTCTTCGTTCTAGTGCCACATTTTATTTTTTATTTTGGAGTGGACTTGTTGGAACTGACAAGATGCATGTCTTATGCACCTCATACCTTGTACTGTTAGGTGACATGTCTACAATGAAATATTAATTATTCCAATGCATTTAAATGACTCAAATTTTACCAATAAAAATTAAATTTAAAACAAAATAATAGATTAAAGAATGGTGTCAAAGTTTGTATAGAAATAGTATAATTTTGAAATAGTGTCACCATGAAATGTTGTCTTCTTCATTGCCATTAATCAATGATATAGTGATGATGTAATAGTTATAATGAGATCAGGAAATGGTAGCACAGATGCAGTGTTATGATCACATTTTCTGGGCCTTTTACAAACTTCGAATGGTGTCATATTGATGGTATCAAGGAACTAGTGTCACATGTTTCATGAGATCTGAAATAGGTTATGGTGTCTGGGTCATGGTGTTTGAGTCACAGTGTCTGGGTCACAGTGTCTAGGTCACAGTGTCTGGGATCATTTCCAAAAAACTTGAACCAGTGGGAGACTCATGGTTTCTCAAACATAGCCAAATATTTGTATATAGAATTAAGCAATAATATTCAGATAATGAATTAGACATGAACATTCATAAAAGAGATTAATTATTGGGAAAATACAATATAATTTACAATAATAAAAACATTATACATATAGGAATTATGATCATGTGTTTGTTTATTTAAAGCATAAAGAAACAAAACCTCTCTACACATGATTTGAGATATATTAAACATGAGTAACATGATTTGTGATAATTAAACATGATTAACACACGAAGAGTATAACAATTTCCCCACTTAGATGATCACAAATAATGGGAATATGATATATGTTCTTAGTTTGTTATCTCTCCCTTTGGGTACTTTTCTATCCCTTTCGGGATTAGAAAAAAGAGTACAAGAAAAAAATGAATGAAAGTAATGAAAAAAATAGACATAAATATGCCAAATTTCATTAGATGAAAAAATATGCTTCATTACAAATAGTGGGAAAAATTACAAAAAATCCCTATAAAGATATATTTTTCACTTTTCTTCAGCACTAGCTATCTTCTCTTTCCCTTGGAAGTAGATTCCGAAGGAGCCATAGGAGAAGAATAAAAATTTGAATAAGGGAGTGAGCCAACTATCATAGAATGAATATGGAAACCTTCAAAAACAAAAGATTCCAAAGTAGGTTTGGTGGAAGACCGAGACAAGTTTTGGTCAAGGATAATAGGTCTGATCTAGCTCAGAGCTTGTGATACAGACAATGATGTAGATGCAAAAATAGTTGATGAGGAAGAAGGTAAACCAGGCTGCAAGGGTGTAGCAGTAGGAGGAACAATAGATGTTTTCTCCACATGAAGATAAGGCTTCAAGAGCTGAATGAAGTTAGTAATAATCGCACCACCGTACTGCATTGTTTTCTCAAAATCATATATTTTATCCATGAACTTGTCCAATAAAGTAGTTAAATCTTCTAAATTTTGAACTTGAGTCAGGAAGGTTTGAGTGACAAGTTTCATTTTCAGATTCTATACAAGATACATGAAATTAATGGTCATATCATGCCTAGAGAAAATACTATTAAAGTAGAAATACACTTTCTTAGTAATTTCTTCCTATGCATTATTTGCAATCTTTGAGTGAATACTTACCCAATCATGTACCCAATCACTCATATTGACAACCATAGATAGTGTATCTTTTTGAAATCCACTTAACATTGATTGAAGTTCCTCTTAAACAATAGTTCTGAGTAGATCACTGTCAATGGTTTGAGGAAAATTTTCAGAGGTACTGGAGACTATAACATTTGAAGTGAGGGACTTGAGATGATTCAGAAATTTCTGTAGACATCCCTTATACTCATCAGTCACTTTTTTTGTGACCAATAACAATCTCACACATATCTTGTAATATATACATGTTTCTCTTAGCTATATTTTCATCTAATGAAGTCATGTTTGTTCGAATCAGAGAGGAAACGGTCTATAGAATATGTCCCCTGACATCCTCCATAGGATAAGCAACATGAATTTTTCTTAATTGCATGACTTTTTTCAAATCTTCAACAATAGCTCTGAGAGACTTCACATCATCACTCAAATGTTTTTTTTCTAAATTATGACCTCTTGAATTTCATGAATCATTTTTGAATGAATCATCTATACGATATTATCTAACAGAAAGAAAACATATCTTTCACTTAGGTTTTTTATAGGAGTAGATTTTGTGTTCATGAGCATTTCAACTCCGGCCAATAAAGTAGATCCAAAGTCTTTCAAATAACTCTGACTCACGAATGTAGGAGGTTCATGTAAAGGTTCAGAAATAGGAACTAAGACAGGATCAGGTTCCTTGGTAGATATTACGTCAAGAGAAATGATTGGTTTCAATTAAAACATAGTAGACAGGTCTATACCTTTAACCGAGACTTCCTGGGCATCATCCACATCAAAGTATCTAGGGAACTTTTAACATGTATATATGGTGCTTTGATCAACAGTATTAGGAAATTAAAAATTTTATAGACTAGGGTTATGCTCCCCTTCAACAAGTACATATCTCGTAGCACTAGGAGATTCAGTTCCTTGATCAGATTCTAAAAGATCATCTTCAATAATCTCTCCATTTTTTTTCTATCCAGCTAGAAGGCTTGTTCCATTATTTCCTCTGCAGATAAGATAACATCAAAATTATATTGTTCTTCCAAAAGTTCTTCAACCAAAACATCTTTCTCCAGAGAAAATTATTATTCTAAAGGCTTCTTAGGAACTACCACTTCTCTTATATTAACAACATATTATTTTCAAGAAGAAGTTTCTTCTTCCGAAATAATACTTCTTTGAAGAACATGTGCTTCCTTCCCAACTTTATCTTGTGGAACAGGCCCACTGTCTTCCTTATCCAAGAAAATTTCTTCTATAGGTGCAATGACTACCTCTTCATCATCTTCAATGATATATTCCATATTTTAATATGGTTCCAAACCAGGATCTGATATGTTCTTAGGTCTTGAAAGATGCTCAACCAGATTTAACTTTTCATAGATCCTTTTATTATCATCCACCCAAGAATTTTCCATGGATTCCAACTAATTTTCATCCTTTTAACTATAATGATTGAGATACAGAATACATATTCCTTGATTCCTTCTTTATTTGGTCCAACCAACCATTTGGAATAAAACATAGCAGAGATTAATCTTGAGTAGAACAATGAGGTAGACTTTGAGGTTGTCTTTATCAACTCACACATATAAAGTATAACATACATTCATAGGTTAATCTTGGTTCAATTATTCATAATATGTATCAAAAATACATCTTGATACTTGAGGGTATAAAAATATCCTTTCCTCAGACAAATCATATTTTGAATAAAATTAAATAGTAATCTTGATTCCCCTTCTAACTCAGCAGCAATAGCTATTCTCTTCTTTTTATTTCCAGTCAGGTTCCGCATGGCCACATCTAAAACAAAAACTGTAGGTTCCAGGAACAATAGAAGTTCATTGGTGTATTTTCCCAACTTTAATTTTAATGTTAAACAAAGTTCAATCCGAGATCCTTCATGATATAAAATGCCAAATCTTCGGAATAGAACGATGAACGAAAAGAAAAGAAGAGTCCCAGAAACCTTTAGGAGGATCCTCATAGGTTGATTAAAATTAATTTAATTAATGCATAAGAATTACCTCGTTGGAATTCTTTCTTCGTTGATGTTTCCGGTCACGATTTGGTGATCCGTCATTGCGTCGTACAATTCAGGTGTAGGATTCCTCTAGCGGTGATCCACACGCGTGTTACGTATCTCCAGATGTCTCCGAAGGGATCTCCAGGTGCTAGCGCAGAAGAACCTTTGCTTGCGATGTCCGCCTTTGACCTCCTTGATCCGGTGGAGGATCTTGCTCTCGTAACTTGAGGGTGTTCTTGGTGGAAAGGGAATTTTCTCTTCGATTGAGAGTATTTCCAAATCCGTTGTTCACAACAATGGCTCTACAAAATGTTGGGGTTGTGAGGATATTTATAATCGGGTTTTAGGTTAATAGATTTATGACAATAAATAAACGCATTACACGTTTTATTTATTTCATTAACTCTTATTGAAAACCCCCATGTCAAATTATTAATTCCTTGACATGCACCCACACCGATTATAATAAATATCATTTAATAAAACAATATTAAATCATCAAAATCCCAACTGGAAAAACTAAATGGCGTGTAATAATTAATACACGGCGTGTACTTGTTTTCCATAAAGCTACACGACGTGTATATTTAATATACACGATGTGTACTTTTATTTTCCATTTTTCTCCACCCCATTTATTAGACCTTGAGTAATGAATATTTATTTCTTAAATAAATGTGACTGCATTAATCGCTAATAAATATATTATTTCATCCACAATATATTCTCTCGAATAACTAGTGTCAAAATAAATGCGATCAGACATCCTTAAATAATTATTAAACCACAGTCGGGAATAATATTTATTTAACTTGTTAAATTAATATTTAACTGAGATACATGGACACACTTAGTGTGTGACCCTCTAGGCCTCTTTCTCAGTGGCATTAGGCTGAGCCTGCCTAAAGTTCAAGGTTAGATTCTAGCAACACGCCAAGGAAACCATAGAGAAAGAAGTTAACACCGCAATGATGTGTCACCTCCTACTAATGTTTACCGTGTAATATAATCACTTTGTCTCGATATATCCAATCAAGCGGGTTGCATGGTAGTGCCTTCAACCCATGTGCTTGATTATTATTTCTTTGAATTCCCGGAATTGAAGTTTCCCATACCTTACCATTGTCATGGATTTATTTAGGCTATATCAACTCCATCAAAGGGCCTGAGATATCTACTTCCATTATGAAATGGAAGGGACAAATCCTTTCTCGCATTATCTATTAATGTGGTATTACTCGTGACGCACCCAACATATACTATCTCACTGCGAACAGTGTGTTGTCACAGTTTTCGTCAATACATCTAAGTGTGCGAGTTGTAATACCCATTAATAATAATCTTAAAGTCTAAGGACCAATACACACGTCTGCAGATAGGAACATCCAATGACACTATGAAATGTGGATTTCCTACTGGCGGGTCTCGTTCTCATAATATCCTCCTCGATATTACCAAGGGTGCACACCATGAGAAGGTGCCTCAAAGTTTTATGAGTCCTCATCCCTAATAACCTGTATTATTTGTGTCCCTCAAATAATATCATCCATCCATAGAAAATACATTCAAGAACAGTGTTATGGCACTTCCAGGTTCTCATCATAGCAGGGATCCGCTACGACCCCTTAATGAAACAGCTGTCCTTAGGACATTATCACTTGACATGTCACGCAGAAGAATAATCAAGATGTGATAAGGATTTTATTTAATGAATAAAGTACAATGTAGTTGGTTCTAGACCATCAACTCCAACAGACTCATACTTGGACTAGAGCCAACTGCTAACAACCTTTAACCCGCTAGCTCTCACGTGATATTCATACTTCTGCTAAGATAGGCCTTTAGTCATGGGGTCTACCACGTTCTCTTCCGTGGACACTCTGCTCACTGCAACATCTCCCCTTTGATAGAAATACCTCAAGAGGTGATACTTACGGAGTATGTGCTTTCTCCGTTGATGTGACCTTGGTTCATTTGCAAGAGCCACCGCTGTAGTATTATCACAATACAATGTAATGGGATCTTTACTGCTAGGCCCCACATCAAGATCTTGGACAAAGTTCCGAATCTAGACGGCTTCCTTGGCTGCATCAGAAGCCGCTATATACTCGGACTCTGCTGTAGAATCAGCAACAACTGGCTGCTTTGAACTCTTCCATCTCACAGCTCCTCCATTGAATCAAAAAACATATCCAGATTGCGACTTTAGATCATTATGATCTGTTTGAAAACCAGCATCAGCATACCCTCTGATGACAAGCTCTTCATCTCCTACATACACCAAGAACATATCCTTAGTTCTTCTCAGATACTTAAGGATAGTCTTAACAGCAGTCCAATGCTGTTCTCCTGGATCTTCTTGATATCTGTCTACCATTCTCAGTGCATAGGCAACATCAAGCCTGGTACATAACATGGCATACATGATGGATCCTATAGTCGAAGCGTATGGGATCTTGATCATCCTATCTTTCTCCTATTATGTTTGGGGACACATTTTCTTAGAATGATGTAATCCATGTGACACTGGAACCAATCCCCTCTTGTATTTTTCCATACTAAATCTCTTTAGTATCTGGTCAATGTATGTACCCTGACTTAGTCCAAAAATCATATTGGATCTGTCACGAATGATCTTGATCCCTAGAATGTAGGATGCTTCTCCTAAGTCCTTCATGGAGAAACACTTGTTCAACCAGTCCTTAACTGACTGTAAGGATGGTACGTCGTTTCCAATAAGCAATATGTCATCAACATATACCACTAGGATGACGACCACATTCCCATTAAACCGCTTATAAACACATGGATCACATTCATTCTTAATGAAACCAAATTCATTTATGGATTCATCAAATCGAATGTTCCATGACCTGGATTATTGCTTCAATCCATAAATGGATTTTTGAAACTTGAAAACCATTTTGGCTTCACCTGGTGTCACAAACCCTTCTGGTTGTGTCATATAGACATCTTCCTGAAGGTTCTCATTAAATAATGCCGTTTTGACATCCATCTGCCAAATCTCATAGTCATCGTAAGATGCTATGGAAAGTATGATTCTTATGTATTTAAACATGGAAACTGGCGAGAAGGTTTCATCATAGTCAATTCCTTGACACTGTCTGAATCCTTTAGCCACTAGCCTTGCTTTATAGGTGCTAACTTGACCTTCCATGTCCAGCTTTCTTTTGAATACCCATTTTCATCCAACAGGCTTTACATCAACTAGCTCATTGACCATAACCCAAACTTGGTTCTGATACATGGAATCCATCTCAGAATTCATAGCTTCTAGCCATCTTGCAGCTTCTGAGCTTTATACTGCTTCCTTGTAGGAGAGAGGTTCATCATTGTCCAACAATAATGATTCACCATACTCGGTGACTAGGAAACCAAATCCTTCTGGTTCCCTTACCTCTCTTGAGCTCCTATGTAGTACTTGTGTTTCTGAAACCTCTTCCACAAGGACATGTGGAACTTGTTCCTGTACCAACTCCTTTGTATCTTGAGCATCAACTTCGTCGAAGTCAATCTTGATCCCACTATCCTTCTTGAGGATGTGTTCCCTCTCAAGGAAGACGGCTTGTATGGCGACATTCACTTTCTTTTCTTGAGGGTTATATAGGTAACATCCTTTCGTTTCCTTGGGATATCCTATAAAGATACACTTCGTGACCCGGGGTGCTAGTTTGTTGCCTGATAAGGACTTAATAAATGCCTCGCATCCCCATACACATGTGTGCGAAAAAGTAGGTTTCCTTCCATTCCATAACTCGGATGGAATTCTATTTGCCGCCTTAGCTGGTACTCGGTTTAATGTGTATGATGCTGTTTGTAATGCATATCCCCAAAAGATAATGGAAGATCCGCATGACTCATCATCGACCTCACCATGTCCAACATGGTGCGGCTCCTCCTTTCACTAACACCATTCCACTGTGGTGTATAAGGAGGAGTGAGCTGAGATAGAATCCCAGACTCCCGTAGAAGATCGATGAACTCTTGGTTCAGATATTCTCCACCTCGATCCGATTGAAGCTTCTTTATCTTCTTACCAAGATGATTCTCTACTTCATTCTTGAATTCCTTAAATTTCTAGAAGGACTCTGACTTATACCTCATTAAGTAGACATATTCATAACTACTCAAATCATCAATAAAAGTAATGAAGTAAGAATATCCACCTCTAGATTTTACTGGAAATGGTCCACACATATCCATGTGTACCAATCCTAGAGGCTCTGTGGCCCTTTCACCTTGTCCACCAAAAGGCGGCTTGGTCATTTTTCCTTGTAAAAAAGGGTGACATCTATCAAGTGGTTTTAGCTCAGTAGAGTCTAAATGGCCATATTGGCAGAGCTCTGTCAAACGCTTCTCGTTCACATGACCAAGGCGATGATGCCATAACTGGGTGATTTATGAGTCATGTGAGTTTGTTTCATTATCAATTGCCAACACTTGGTTTTCGTAATTCAATACATACAAACCATTATTTAAATGTTCCATACCATAATATACGTTGTTATTATAAAAGAGACAACCCTTATTTCCAAATTTGAAAAAAAATCCATCCATATCCAAACAAGATACAAAAATTATGTTCTTGGTAACACTTGGCACATAATAACAGTTATGTAAAACCAAAATCATCACAGTCAGAAATGAGAGGTGTTAGTCGCCAATAGCCAATGCAGCCAGCCTTGCACCATTGGCAGCACAATGATCCACCTCTCCTCTGGAGATCTTTCAAAATCTACTTGGTTCTTGAATTTGAATACATATGTGAGCCCCACAAGCTGTATCTAATACCAAATGTGTAGAAATAGAAATATTTCACTCGATAACAAATGAACATTTAGCATCCCCATGCTTCTGGGTGCATTTCCTCTTCCAGTGGCCCTACTTGCCATATGAAATACACACTTCCTCCCGTTCATTTCCCTGCATCTGGATCTTCCCCTTCTTAGAGGGACGATGCTCGGGGGCTTCAGACCGTTTATCAGTCTTTGGCCCCTTTGCCTTGTCCTTCCTTTTCTTGTTCACCATAAGGACTGTGGGTTTTTGACGCCCCATGTCCTTATCTACCTGGCGAATCAAGGTCAGAAGCTCTGATAGACTCTTCTCATTGCCGCTCAGGTTATAGTTGACAATGAAGCTAGAGAAGGTCTTGGGCAGTGATGATAGGATGAGATCTGTACCCAAATCATCCGGGAATTTAATTGTAATGGCCCGGACCTCCCTGGTCCATTAATTTGTGAAAATGTGGTGTTGGAGGTGTTCCGGGAGGTCAAGGTGACTTATCCACTAGCTGCTCCCTACCGGTAGCTCGGTCTACCAGTAGCTACTGCCTACTGGTAGCTGCCGCTTACCAGTAGACCGAGCTACCGGTAGCTGCTGTCTACCGGTAGCTCGGTCTACCGGTAGCTGCTGCTTATCGGTGGCTTGGTCTACCGGTAGCTGCTGTCTACCGGTAGCTGCTGCCTACTGGTAGCTCGGTCTACCGGTAGCTGCTGCCTACCGGTAGCCGCCGCTTACCCGTAGCTCGGTCTACCGGTAGCTGCTATCTACCGGTAGCAGCTGCCTACCGGTGGCTCGGTCTACCGGTAGCTGCTGTCTACTGGTAGCTGCTGCCTACCAGAAGTCGGTCTATCGATAACTGCTACCTACCGGTAGCTGCTGCCTACCGGTAGCCACCGCTTACCAGTAGCTGGGTTTACCGGTAGCCGCGGCGTACTGATAGCTCGGTATACTAGTAGCCGCAGTCTAGCAGTTGCTCGGAAAACACTTTGCCAAATTTTCTAGTTCAGTGAACAGTGTTTCTATCGGTGAGGTTCAGTGAACAGTGTTTCTATCGGTGAGGTTCTATCGGGGAGGTTCAGTGAACAGTGTTTCTATCGGTGAGGTTCAGTGAACAATGTTTCTATCGGTGAGGTTCTATCGGTGGACTTCTATCGGTGAGGTTCAGTGAATAGTGCTTTTATCGGTGAGGTTTAGTGAACAGTGTTTCTATCGGTGGACTTCTATCGGTTAGGTTCAGTGAACAATGTTTCTATCGGTGAGGTTCTATCAGTGGACTTCTATCGGTGAGGTTCATTGAACAGTGTTCCTATCGGTGAGGTTCAGTGAACAGTGTTTCTATCGGTGAGGTTCTATCAGTGGAATTGTATCGGTGAGGTTCAATGAACAGTGTTTCTATCGGTGAGTTTCTATCGGTGGACTTCTATCGGTGAGGTTCAGTGAACAGTGTTTCTATCGGTGAGGTTCAATCGGTGGACTTCTATCAGTGAGGTTCAGTGAACAGTGTTTCTATCGCTGAGGTTCTATCAATGGACTTCTATCAGTGAGGTTCAGTGAACAATGTTTCTATCGGTGAGGTTTAGTGAACAGTGTTTCTATCGGTGAGGTTCTATCGGTTGACTTCTATCGGTGAGGTTCAGTGAACAGTGTTTCCAGAGTTCATAAGAGCTACCGATTCCATACTTTGCCAAATTTCACGAATGAACAGTGTTTCCAGACTTCATGAGAGCTACCGATTCCATACTTTGCCAAATTTCACGAATGAACAGTGTTTTCAGACTTCATGAGAGCTACCGATTCCATACTTTTCCAAATTTCACGAATGAACAGTGTTTCCAGACTTCATGAGATCTACCGATTCCATACTTTGCCAAATTTCGAGTATGTGAACAGTGTTTCCAGCTATGTAAATTTGACGTTTTCTTTGATGTAAAATATTTTTAAAACCTCATTTAAGGACTTTAAGGCCGATTCAAAGGCCATAAATTCTATATTAATTATTCCTAAGGCCGGAATTTTTTTACTTGGTCAAACCGCGTGGGTTAATGCGATCCATTTTTAATGGAGAATAAATCGGATCTTAAACCGTCGCCTCTCTAATTTTTTTTAAAAGGAATGAGATGTCATTCTTCGTTGTTCTTCCTCCTGGTTCTCATATGCAAGACGCTATAACCTTTCAATCCTTCCCGTAGGAGTTTCACAATCAAATGTTACTCGGATCAGTTCCTCTCTGTTTGATGCTACCAAGCTGTGTCCATCATTCTTCCATATAAGGTATGTTGTATCATCATTCTTTTGGGGTTTATCTTCTCCTATCCTCCATTCCATAATTATACCATGTAATTTCCAAGATTCTAATGGGTTTTCTTGGGGTTGGTTTGTACTGTCATACCGCAGCATCCTCCGGTGGATGCAGTTGTCGCGAGGGGAGGATCGTGACCTGTTGTGTGGATAAAGAACGTGAGGAACTATTTGAGGTAGGGGATTCATGGCTTCTCTAATTGTGTATGTGAAATTGTAGAATTAGTATGATTTAGTCCTTTGGATCACAATGAAATTGACCTAATTAAATACTTGAACTGGATTAAAAGAATTGGTTGATCGCATGTTGTTGCTTTGTACCGTGATAAAGGTTTGCCTCATGTTTTCCTAGATAGAGTGATATCTATGATTTTCTTTAATTAGTTGCTCGTTCATGATGGAAATTTATAAAGAACGTAAAGCCGGAATTATTTGTTAAATAATTGGTTAAAGATAAAGAGGCATGTTAATGAATCTGTTAATTCGAGATGGATTAAAGAACTATTAGTTCGATAAATCCAAAAGGGTTCTGAGTTACCCACTTGCTTGTAAGGGTGAATGCCTTGTGGTTTGGAGCTCTGAGTGCTCATTTTGTATGAAGGCTGAATGCCTTGTTAAAGGGCCGAGAGCCCATTTTGTGATCTTTGATTACCTACTGCTTGCAATTTGATGTGAGCCTGGATGGCTGTTGTGATATGTGGAAGTATGGGGACTTGTGGTTATGGCAGCGGATGACGCCTAGTGTGGCAAGATGCATCGGTTTATGCATGTGGGTGTCGGGGAGGACACCAAGGATGATGGTATGAGATGAATGTGATGGTTTGATGTTGGTGGTTTGGTTTGGTTGTTTATCTGCTTTAATTTTCCCCACTACTCAAGGCAGCTGGTCTTGCTTACCCTCTTTCCGAAGGAGGTGAAGACACGCAGGGTATGCCACGTGCTTTCCATGTTTAGCCTCTCGATGGAGGATGGGTCTATGCTCTTGCTATAGGTGGAAAAAACTCGACGGGTAGTATATCTACTCGCCGTGTTGAGCCCCTTTGTATTTAGTAGCATATGATGTTTTTCTAGAATGCCTGGGATTATGGAAAAGTAATTCTGAAATGAAAGTTTGTTTAAATGGTGATAATCCACGGGGATGGAGAAACTGGAATTTAATAGTGATGTGAATCCTAAAAAAGAGCAGTTTTGAATGTGATGCCAATTTAGTTTAATGTGGTAAATTTCTCATGGTTAATTAATGTTTAAAGAATTAATTAACTTACAGTGGAACTGATAAAATGAGAATGGAGTAATCTAATAAAGCTCTTCAAATGGTTGTGTGCTTATAGGATGACTAGTCTTAGAAGTAGCAGCCTAGAGTCTGAGAGACGTTAGATGCAGTTGTGCCTATGACTAGGTAATGCCCATTGGGTGGTTGTGAGTCATATATATTCTGTACTTTTTCTGTTTCTATACGCTACTCCACCCTGTCGGTAAGGGCAACTGACACCCCGGGGATTCTGAGCCCTGGGGGGGTGTTTTCCCCAACATTCTGATGGGAAGTTGAATGGCTAACTACCCCCTTTGGCCCCGCTCTCTTCTTTTGTTAAATCATTGTGCTGGTAGGCACAATGGTTAGTATTACCCATATATGTGTGTAGAGGGCTGTAATGGCTTGTGGTTATTTCACACACATATATTCTGGATATAGTATCCTATGGACTACTATAGGTGTAACATGTATAGGCTGTGATGGCTTGAGGATCCTTACTCGGCGCATGGGCTGTGGTGGCTTGAGGTATAATACTCGACGTATGATACACGTTATACGAGCTTTGGTGGCTCCCGGAAACTACCTGGTTACTTTTCTTGTGAGGATGGTGTGGTGCTTAGCCCAGGTGTCTGCGGGCAAGACCTTGTGGTGCACGAGGTGCAGATTGTGGAGCTTAGCCCAGGTGTCTGCGGGCAAACCTTGGAGAGAGATGCACATGACGTATGTCATTGGGGCAAAGCGGAAAACCAGTGGGGAAGTATTAGCGGGGTACCCTTGATATTCTTTACTATATGCTATATTCTTGTATGCGTTACTTGGTGAGAGTAGCCATGGTGAGGTTGGGAACTTAGTATACCTGTTTAGGTAACGAGTTAGTTTCACTTGTTGTTCACTGGGATTTAGCATGCTTTCTTTACTTTTGCACGAGAGGCTTGGGGAGGATCCTACTGAGTATAATGTTATACTCACCCAATGTATATATAAACAGTTTTCAGGTCACTTGGAGCAGGTTGGAGATCAAGCTGGTTACTACTAGCTTGTGGTTGGAGGAGGAGCTGTTCGGGATTGTGGTCGCTGCCGTTTTACTTTCTTTTGGGTACCTTTAGTTTTCCCTTTCAATTGTAGTACCTTTGCATGACATTTCATATATGTACTTGGGTTTCTTTTATATTTCAGTTATGAGTTGGATTTGGTTGGAGTCTATTCTATCTCTCTCTTCTGCATGTGTTCTCTTAGAGGGTAATGCCTCCCATTTGTGTGTGTATTATACCCTCGGTGCTAGTCGCCAACCCGGGACCTACTGGAGGCGGGACTCGGGGGTCATTATCTCCCTTCTCGCATTGCCGGCCCAGGAGGGGTACACTTTGTGGGGAGGGGGTCGTGACAGAGTGGTATCAGAGGTCTGGTTGAGGGATAGGATGGAGTTTGGAGTTAGACACAGGTGAGGATGCATGTGATGGTAGGGAAATGGTGTCATTCATGTTTAGAAAGTGGGGTAAACAATGGATACCGGCAGAGACATAGGTTTTTAGGGCCCCCTATGATCTGTTGCATGGACCTTTAAGCTTACGATGGCTACAAAACAAAGTGATACCGGTTGCAGGGTAGAGACCTAGGAAAGGATCATGCATCATTATTCTTTGCACTTGTGTTTGAATTGGTAGACCTTGGGATAGGTAACCTAAAATAAACAAAACAAAACAATCAATTAATCAATGTTTAGTCTTCCATATTCCAGGCTTAGGAGCTCTAACAGTTGTTATTTTGCAGGTATGGATCCAGGTCGACGTCCTCGTCAGGTTTGCGTAGAAGATGCCCATCAGGCTGTTCCAGCAGATCTCCGCCGAGTAGAGGTTGACGACGATGAAACTTGGAGGAAGACACTTCGAGAGTTTCATAGCCAGAGTCTACAGAAGTATGAGGGATCCGTTTCAGATGCAGTCACAGAAGACTGGTTGGAGGAGATTGAGATAGGCTTTAGTTCGATTCGTGCTCGGAAGGAACACTGGGTGTCCTTGGTTGTGATGATGCTGTGTGGAGCAACGAGGCAGTGGTGGTTCTTTTTCCCCGGTGATCGTGAGGAGTCAGCAATCTCATGGGAGGAGTTTCGAGACATGTTTAGAGTTGAGTTTCTTTCGTCTACTGCGAAGGTGTCCAGTCGCCAGGAGCTTCTCACCCTTCGACAGGGGAGCGCCAGTGTTCGAGAGTGTGGAATCCATTTCAGGAACCTTCTACGATATGCTTCAGACCTGTTACCAGATGATGAGGCCAGGGCGAGGCATTTCGAGGAGGCTTTGCATCCAGAGATCAAGCGCCAGGTCACCCCATTTATGCTGAAAACATATCTTGAGGTGCTGGCGAGGGAAGAGGTTGTTGAGAGGACTTTTTACAGGACTGGATCATCACGAGAGGGGAATCATCACGATTCCTCACGAAGCAGAGCTGTGGTCCGGGGTTCCCGGTTTTCAGGATAGAAGAGTTTCCATTCACCTGGGGGTAGGTCCCAGCCCTTCCCATCTCATTTCCCCGGAGGCAGAAACTCTCAGACCTATCCCAAGGGATCAGGCGCATGTTTTTCTTGTGGTGGTCGTGGTCATCAGCAGAGGGAGTGCCCGACTTTTCAGAGCAGTCATCGTGCACCGGGTGCTCCACTCCAGGTTCCTCCATTGAGGCAGTTCCAGCCGAGGCAGCAGCAGCAGGTTGCACCAATTTTAGATCACCAAAGGGTAGATGGAGCAGGCAGAGGACATCCCCATGACGCTCCCCGTCCTCGGAGTGCAGAGCGCGGCCATGGTGGTGGTCGTCATCAGGGTAAGAGAGGCCATGGAGGAGGTCTTGGTCAGCTCCATGCTCTAGTGTTGCCATCCCCAGGCGAACCAGATGTCGTTCGAGGTACCCTTTGCTTGTTTTCTACCTTGGTGTATGCCTTGTTTGATTCAGGAGAAACACACTCCTTCATATCACCTACCCTTGTCCATGCTTTGGGACTTGAGGTAGAGAGGCTTCCAGTGCCCTTGGTGTTGACTACACCAGTTGGAGGTCGAGCTGACTTGTTTGAAGTTTGTAGAGACTGTGATCTAGTGTTGGGGCAACACCGCTCTTGTGGAGATTTCCTATGTTTGCGAATACAACCATATGATGTCATACTTGGCATGGATTGGTTGTATTCGGTGCAGGCTATTGTGGATTGCTACAGGAAGAAGGTCGGTTTCTTTGATGAAGATGGAGAGAAAGTGGTGTTTGTTGGTGAGAGAGATCCTCGGATGAGTCATAGATGAGTTCCATCCTTATCATCCATGATGGCTGGGATGACGCTGAGTTCTTCAGAGGTTCAACAGTTGGCGTTTCCTAGGGTCGTAGAGGAGTACCCTGACGTCTTTTCAGAAGAGGTTGTATCCTTACCCCCTCGATGAGAGATCGAGTTTGGGATCGAGCTACAGCCAGGGGCGTCTCCTATCTCTATGTCTCCGTATAGAATGGCCCCTTTTGAGTTACGAGAGCTACGTATTCAGCTCGACGGTCTGTTGCAATGTGGTTTTGTTCGGCCAAGTGTGTCACCGTGGGGTGCACCAGTTTTGTTTGTGAAAAAGGCTGATGGCAGTTTGCGGTTGTGCGTCGATTATCGTCGGTTAAACAAAGTTACAATAAAGAACCTCTATCCTCTCCCGCGGATTGATGACCTATTCGATCAACTGAAGGGTGCAAGTTGTTTCTCAAAGATAGAATTGCGGTCAGGATATCATCAAATGCGTGTAAAGGATGAGGATATTACGAAGACTGCTTTCCGCTATCGTCATGGGCATTATTAGTTTGTTGTAATGCCATTCGGCATGACGAATGCTCCAGCTATTTTCATGGGGTTGATGAATGCTGTGTTCCATGAATTCTTGGACAAGTTTTTTGTGGTTTTCATCGACGACATCCTTGTGTACTCTACATCTGAAGAGGAGCATGCAGAGCATCTACGAGCCATTTTGGGAGTTCTTCGCCAACATCAGTTGTTTGGGAAGTTGTCCAAGTGTGAGTTCTGGGCTCGAGATGTTCGTTTCTTGGGACATGTTGTGTCCCAACAGGGAGTAGCTGTGGATCCTTCGAAGATAGAAGCAGTGGTGTCTTGGCAAGCCCCCAAGACCGTGTCAGAGGTGCGAAGTTTCCTTGGTATCACAGGCTATTATAGGAGGTTTGTAGCTAATTTCTCCCGAGTTGCGACTCCTCTGACAGCTTTGACCTGGAAGGATCAAACGTTCATATGGACTGATCAGTGTCAGATAGCTTTCGAGTATCTAAAGGAGAAGTTGGTAAGTGCTTCAGTCTTTTGTCTTCCAGCGGAGGGAGTCCAGTTTGATGTTTTTTGTGATGCTTCACATCAGGGGCTAGGCTGTGTTCTCATGCAGCAGAGGTCAGTTGTTTCTTATGGGTCTCGGCAGTTGCGTCCCCATGAATTCAAATATGCCACCCATGATCTTGAGTTGGCAGCCGTGGTGTTTTCTCTAAAGTTGTGGAGACATTACCTCATTGGTGAGCACTTTGTGGTTTTCACCGATCATAAGAGTTTGAGGTATGTTTTCTCCCAACGTGACTTGAACTTGAGGCAGTGTCAGTGGATGGAGTTCTTGCAGGAATACAACTTTGAAATATCGTATACACCTGGAAAAGGGAATGTTGTAGCTGACGCACAAAGCTTAAAGTTACGTAATGATGTTGTGCATGAATCTGGTGATTCTTGGAGAGTGATGGAAGAGCTATCAGCTTTGCATCTTGATATGGGAGAAGTTGGGGGTAGAGGTTGTCTTTTCCAGATGACGGTGCAGTCATCCCTGATGCAGAAGGTGGAAGAGTCTCAGTTGGGTGACCTAGAGGTGGAATTTTGGAGACACAGAGTTGTATGTGGTGAGGCCCCTGATGGTTGGTCAGAGGATGAACAACACCGAGTGTTGTATCATGGCAGGCTTTTTGTTCCCTTGGCGATGCGCGAGACGGTTCTCCGAGAGTTCCATAGTTCACCCATGGCGGTACATCCTGGTGTGATGAAGATGTACCGATCCTTGAGGAGTCGGTTTTGGTGTCCTGGGCTGAAGCGTACAGTTGCAGAATGTGTGTCTTGATGTTTAGTCTGCAAGAAGGTGAAGGCCGAACACCGTGTTCCTGGTGGTCTTCTCCAGCACTTAGAGATTCCTCAGTGGAAGTGGGAGGACATCTCAATGGACTTTGTTACAGGTTTACCTCGATCTCTGGGAGGACATGATGCTATATGGGTGGTAGTGGATCGTTTAACAAAATCATCCCACTTCATAGCGATCAAGGAGTTGAGCTCAGTGGAAGTTTTGTCGAGGAAGTATCTAGAGGAGGTGGTGAGACTCCATGGAGTACCTAGGACGATCATTTCTGATCGAGATCCTCGTTTTACCTCCAGGGTGTGGAGAGGTCTCCAGCATGCCTTTGGATCTCAACTGTGCCTTATCACTGCTTTTCATCCTCAAACGGATGGTCAGACAGAGCGAACCATCCAAACTCTTGAAGACATGTTGCGCTCTTGTGTTCTTGATTTTGGAGGTTCATGGACGAAGCACTTACCCTTGGTAGAGTTCTCTTACAATAATAGTTTCCACTCTACCATAGGTATGGCGCCGTTTGAAGCCTGTATGGCCGGGCATGCCGTTATCCGTTGTGCTGGACTGGGGTCGGAGAGTCAGCAATTCTCGGACCAGAACTAGTGCAGAATACAACAGAGATGGTTCAGGTGATTCGTGAGAGGATGAAGATAGCACAGGATCATCAGAAATCATATGCTGATCAAAGAAGGAGACCCTTAGAGTTTAATATTGGGGATCATGTGTTTCTGAAGGTGACTCCCCACCGTGGGCAGCGGAGGGTTGGTCGTGGAAGTAAGCTTTCTCCCCGGTTTGTTGGGACTTTCGAGGTGTTGGCTCATGTTGGAGCTGTGGCATATCGAGTAGCACTTCCCCCTCAGATGATTCGGAATCATGATGTTTTCCATGTATCACAGCTCCGTCGTTATCTTCATGATGAATCTCATATTATCGATTGGGGAGAGATCGATATTGACAATGATGCCACTTTCGAGGAGCGACCTGTGGAGATCCAAGACCGCAAGGAGAAGGTGTTGTGTGGGCGTTCTATTCCTTCAGTTCGTGTCTTGTGGTGACATGGTGGAATGGAGGAGAGTACCTGGGAGCGTGAGTCACAGATACGTGCTCAGTAATCAGAGTTGTTTAATGTTTAACTCTTTTCATGTAATGACGTTTCCTTTATGGTTAGACCTTTCATGTTTTATTTATGTACCTTTTTTTGTGTGATGTTATGATTGAATTGTTTGGATATGGATTGTTTGTTTCCATATTCTTGGATATCGTATCTCTGTTCCAGCTTTCGAACAACTCATGGTGGTTTTCCCCTGAGAGGTATCTTATGGGGTGGTTGTTCGGACCCCTCTGTTCCTCTGATTTGGTTTTTAATTCTCAAGGACGAGAATGTTTTGAGAGGTATCTAATGTAATGTCTCGGACCTCCCTGGTCCATTACTTTGTGAAAATGTGGTGTTGGAGGTGTTCCGAGAGGTCAAGGTGACTTATCCCCTAGCTTCTGCCTACCGGTAGCTCGGTCTACCAGTAGCTACTGCCTACCGGTAGCCGCCGCTTACCAGTAGCTCGGTCTATGGGTAGCTGCTATCTACCGGTAGCTCGGTCTACCAGTAGTTGCTGCCTACCGGTGGCTCGGTCTACCGGTAGCTGCTATCTACCGGTAGCTGCTGCCTACCGGTAGCTGCTGCCTACCGGGAGCTGCCGCTTATTAGTAGCTCGGTCTACTGGTAGCTGCTGCCTACCGGTGGCTCGGTCTACCGGTAGCTGTTGTCTACCGGTAGCTGCTCCCTACCGGTAGTCAGTCTATAGGTAGCTGCTGCCTACCGGTAGCTCGGTATACCGGTAGCTGCTGCCTACCGGTAGCCACCGCTTACCAGTAGCTGGGTTTACCGGTAGCCGCGGCGTACTGATAGCTCGGTATACTGGTATCCGCAGTCTAGCAGTATCTTAGCTAACACATTGCCAAATTTTCCAGTTCAGTGAACCGTGTTTCTATCGGTGAGTTTTAGTGAATAGTGTTTCTATCGGTGAGGTTCTATCGGTGGACTTCTATCGGGGAGGTTCAGTGAACAGTGTTTCTATAGGCGAGGTTCAATGAACAGTGTTTCTATCGGTGAGGTTCAATCGGTGGACTTCTATCAGTGAGGTTCAGTGAACAGTGCTTCTATCGGTGAGGTTCAGTGAACAGTGTTTCTATCTGTGAGGTTCTATCGGTGGACTTCTATCGGTGTGGTTCAGTGAACAGTGTTTCTATCAGTGAGGTTCTATCGGTGGACTTCTATCAGTGAGGTTCAGTGAACAGTGTTTCTATCGGTGAGGTTCAGTGAACAGTGTTTCTATCGGTGAGGTTCTATCGGTGGACTTCTATCGGTGAGGTTCAGTGAATAGTGTTTCTATCGGTGAGGTTCAGTGAACAATGTTTCTATCGATGAGGTTCTATCGGTGGACTTCTATCGGTGAGGTTCAGTAAACAGTGTTTCTATCGGTGAGGTTCTATCGGTGGACTTCTATCGGTGAGGTTCAGTGAACAGTGTTTCTATCGGTGAGGTTTAGTGAACAGTGTTTCTATCGGTGAGGTTATATCGGTGGACTTCTATCGGTGAGGTTCAGTGAACAGTGTTTCCAGAGTTCATAAGAGCTACCGATTCCATACTTTGCCAAATTTCACGAATGAACAGTGTTTCCAGACTTCATGAGAGCTATCGATTCCATACTTTGCCAAATTTCACGAATGAACAGCGTTTCCAGACATCATGAGAGCTACCGATTCCATACTTTGCCAAATTTCATGAATGAACAGTGTTTCCAGACTTCATGAGAGCTACCGATTCCATACTTTGCCAAATTTTGAGTATGTGAACAGTGTTTCCAGCTTCGTAAATTTGACGTTTTCTTTGACGTAAAATATTTTTAAAACCTTATTTTAAGGACTTTAAGGCCGATTCAAAGGCCATAAATTCTATATTAATTATTCCTAAGGCCGGAATGTTTTTACTTGGTCAAACCGCGTGGGTTAATGCGATCCGTTTTTAATGGAGAATAAATCGGATCTTTAACCGTCGCCTCTCTAATTTTTTTAAAGGAAAAAGATATCATTCTTCGTTGTTCTTCATCCAGGTTCTCATATTCAAGATGCTAGAACCTTTCAATCCTTCCCATAGGAGTTTCACAATCAAACGTTACTCAGATCAGTTCCGCTCTGTTTGATGATACCAAGCTGTGTCCATCATTCTTCCATACAAGGTATGTTGTATCATCATTCTTTTGGGGTTTATCTTCTCCTATCCTCCTTTACATAATTATATCATGTAATTTCCAAGATTCTAATGGGTTTTCTTGGGGTTGGTTGTTACTGTCGTACCGCAACATCCTCCGGTGGATGTAGTTGTCGCGAGGGGAGTATCGTGACCTGTTGTGTGGATAAAGAACGTGAGGAACTGTTTGAGGTAGGGGATTCAGGGCTTCTCTAATTGTGTATGTGTAATAGTAGAATTATAATGATTTATTCCTTTGGATCACAATGAAATTGACCTAATTAAATACTTGAACTGGATTAAAATAATTGGTTGATCACATGTTGTTTCTTTGTATCGTGATAACAGTTTGCCTCATGTTTTCCTAGATAGAGTGATATCTATGATTTTCTTTAATTAGTTTCACATTCATGATGGAAATTGATAAAGAACGTAAAGCCGAAATTATTTGTTAAATAATTGGCTAAAGATACAGAGGCATGTTAATGAATCAATTAATTCAAGATGGATTAAAGAACTATTAGTTCGATAAATTCAAAAGGGTTCTGAGTTACCCTGTTGCTTGTAAGGTTGAATTACTTGTGGTTTGGAGCTCTGAGTGCTCATTTTGTATGAAGGCTGAATGCCTTGTTAAAGGTCCGAGAGCCCATTTTGTGATCTTTGATTTCCTACTGCTTGTGATTTGATGTGAGCCTGGATGGCTGTTGTGATATGTGGAGGTATGGGGACTTGTGGTTGTGGTAGCGGATGACGCCTAGTGTAGCAAGATGCATCGGTTTGTGCATGTGGGTGTCGGGGAGGACACCAAGGATGATGGTATGAGATGAATGTGATGGTTTGATGTTGGTGGTTTGGTTTGGTTGTTTATCTGCTTTACTTTTCCCCACTGCTCAAGGTAGCTGGTCTTGCTTACCCTCTTTCCGAAGGAGGCGAATACACACGGGGTATGCCACATGCTTTCTGTGTTTAGCCTCTTGATGGAGGATGGGTCTATGCTCTTTCTATAGGTGGTAAAAACTCGACGGGTAGTATATCTACTCGCCGTGTTAAGCCCCTTTGTGCTTAGTAGCATAGGATGTTTTTCTAGAATGCCTGGGATTATGGAAAAGTAATTCTGAAATGAAAGTTTGTTTAAATGGTGATAATCCACAGGGATGGAGAAATTGGAATTTAATAGTGATGTGAATCCTAAAAAGGAGCAGTTTTGAATGTGATGCCAATTTAGTTTAAGGTGGTAAATTGTTCATGGTTAATTAATGTTTAAAGAATTAATTAACTTATAGTGGAACTGATAAAATGATAATGGAGTAATCTAATAAAGCTATTCAAATGGTTGTGTGCTTATAGGATGCCTAGTCTTAGAAGTAGCAGCCTGGAGTCTGAGAGACGTTAGCTGCAGTTGTGCCTATGACTAGGTAATACCCATAGTGTGGTTGTGAGTCATATATATTCTGTACTTTTTGTGTTTCTATACACTACTCCACCCTGTTGGTAAGGGCAAATAACACCCCGGGGATTCTGAGCCCTGGGGGGGGGGGGGGGTGTTTTCCCCAACATTCTGATGGGAGGTTGAATGGCTGACTACCCCCTTTGGCCCTGCTCTCTTCTCTTGGTAGATCTTTGTGCTGGTAGGCACAGTGGTTAGTTTTACCCATATATGTGTGTAGAGGGTTGTAATGGCTTGTGGTTATTTTACACACATATATTCTGGATATAGTATCCTATGGACTACTATAGGTGTAACGTGTACAGGCTGTGATGGCTTGAGGATCCTTACTTGGCGTATGGGCTGTGATGGCTTGAGGTATAATACTCGACGTATGATACACGTTATACGAGCTTTGGTGGCTCCCGGAAACTACCTGGTTACTTTGGTTGTGAGGATGGTGTGGTGCTTAGCCCAGGTGTCTGCGGGCAAGCCCTTGTGGTGCACGAGGTGAAGATTGTGGAGCTTAGCCCAGGTGTCTGTGGGCAAGCCTTGGAGAGAGATGCACAGGACGTATGTCGTTGGGGAAAAGCAGAAAACCAGTGGG
Organism: Viscum album; assembly: GCA_963277665.1. Taxonomy (NCBI): domain Eukaryota; kingdom Viridiplantae; phylum Streptophyta; class Magnoliopsida; order Santalales; family Viscaceae; genus Viscum; species Viscum album. Next base: position 374,363,469 of record OY728158.1, on the reverse strand, counting down.
GAAGTAGTAGCGGGGTACCCTTGATATTCTTTAATATATGCTATATTCTTGTATGCGTTACTTGGTGAGAGTAGCCATGGTGAGGTTGGGAACTTAGTATACCTGTTTATGTAACGAGTTAGTTTCACTTGTTGTTCACTGGGATTTAGCATGCTTTCTTTACTTTTGCACGAGAGGCTTGGGGAGGATCCTACTGAGTATACTGTTATACTCACCCTATGTATATATAAACTGTTTTTCAGGTCACTTGGAGCAGGTTGGAGATCAAGCTGGTTACTACTAGCTTGCTGTTGGAGGAGGAGCTGTTCGGGCTTGTGGTCGCTGCCATTTTACTTTCTTTTGGGTACCTTTAGTTTTCCCTTTCAGTTGTAGTACCTTTCCATGACATTTCATATATGTATTGGGGTTTCTTTTATATTTCAGTTATGAGTTGGAGTTGGTTGGAGTCTATTCTATCTCTCTCTTCTGCATGTGTTCTCTTAGAGGGTAATGCCTCCCATTTGTGTGTGTATTATACCCTCGGTGCTAGTCGCCAACCCGGGGCCTACTGGAGGCGGGACTCGGGGGTCATTATCTCCCTTCTCACATTGCCGGCCCAGGAGGGGTACACTTTGTGGGGAGGGGGTCGTGACAGAGTGGTATCAGAGGTCTGGTTGAGGGATAGGATGGAGTTTGGAGTTAGGCACAGGTGAGGATGCATGGGATGGTAGGGCAATGGTGTCATTCATGTTTAGAAAGTGGGGTAAACACTGGAGACCGGCAGAGACATAGGCGTTTAGGGACCCCTATGATCTGTTGCACGGACCTTTAAGCTTATGATGGCTACTAAACAAAGTGATACCGGTTGCAGGGTAGAGACCTAGGAAAGGATCATGCATCATTATTCTTTGCACTTGTGTTTGAATGGGTAGACCTTGGGATAGGTAACCTAAAATAAATAAAACAAAACAATTAATTAATTAATTTTGAGTCTTCCATATTCCAGGCTTAGGAGCTCTAATAGTTGTTATTTTGCAGGTATGGCTCCAGGTCGACGTCCTCGTCAGGTTTGTGCAGAAGATGCCCATCAGGCTGTTCCAGCAGATCGTCGCCGAGTAGAGGTTGACGACGATGACACTTGGAGGAAGACACTTCGAGAGATTCAGCGCCAGAGTCTACAGAAGTATGAGGGATCCGTTTCAGATGCAGTCACAGAATACTGGTTGGAGGAGATCGAGATAGGCTTCAGTTCGATTCGTGCTCGGAAGGAACACTGAGTGTTCTTGGTTTTGATGATGCTGCATGGAGCAGCGAGGCAGTGGTGGTTCTTGTTCATCGGTGATCATGAGGAGTCATCAATCTCATGGGAGGAGTTTCGAGACAGGTTTAGAGTCGAGTTTCTTTCATCGACTGCGAAGGTGTCCAGTCTCCAGGAGCTTCTCACCCTTTGACAGGGGAGTGCCAGTGTTCGAGAGTTTGGAATCCGTTTCATGAACCTTCTACGATATGCTTCAGACCTGTTACCAGATGATGAGGCCAGGGCGAGGCATTTCGAGGAGGCTCTGTGTCCAGAGATCCAGCGCCAGGTCACCCCATTTATGCTGAAAACATATCTTGAGGTGCTGGAGAGGGAAGAGGTTGTTGAGAGGACATTGGCCAGGACTGGATCGTCACGAGAGGGGAATCTTCATGATTCCTCATGAAGCAGAGCTGTGGTCATGGGTTCCCGGTTTTCAAGACAGAAGAGTTTCCGTTCACCTGGGGGTAGGTCCCAGCCCTTCCCATCTCATTTTTCTGGAGGCAGAAACTCTCAGACCTATGCCAAGGGATCAGGCACTTGTTTTTCTTGTGGTGGTCGTGGTCATCAGTAGCGGGAGTGCCCGACTTTTCAGAGCAGTCATCGTGCACCAGGAGCTCCACTCCAGGTTCCTCCGTTGAGGCAGTTCCAGCCGAGGCAGTAGTAGCAGGTTGCACCAGTTTTAGATCACCAAAGGGTAGATGGAGTAGGCAGAGGACAGCCCCATGATGCTCCCCGTCCTCAGAGAGCAGAGCACGGCCGTGGTGGTGGTCGTCATCAGGGTCAGAGAGGCCGTGGAGGAGGTCGTGGTCAGCTCCATGCTCTAGCGTTGCCAGCCCCAGGCGAACCAGATGTCGTTCGAGGTACCCTTTGCTTGTTTTCTACCTTGGTGTATGCCTTGATTGATTCAGGAGCAACACACTCCTTCATATCACCTACCCTTGTCCATGCTTTGGGACTTGAGGTAGAGAGGCTTCCAGTGCCCTTGGCGTTGACTATGCCAGTTGGAGGTCGAGCTGACTTGTTTGAAGTTTGTAGAGACTGTGAGCTAGTGTTGGGGCAACACCGCTCTTGGGGAGATTTCCTATGTTTGCGAATACAACCATATGATGTCATACTTGGCATGTATTGGTTGTATTCGGTGCAAGCTGTTGTGGATTTCTACAGGAAGAAGGTCGTTTTCTTTGATGAAGATGGAGAGAAAGTGGTGTTTTTTGGTGAGAGAGATCCTCGTATGAGTCATAGACGAGTTCCATCCTTATCATCCATGATGGATGGGATGATGCTGAGTTCTTCAGAGGTTAAACAGTTGGCGTTTCCTAGGGTCATAGAGGAGTACCCTGACGTCTTTCCAGAAGAGGTTGTATCCTTACCCCCTCGACGAGAGATCGAGTTTGGGATCGAGCTACAGCCAGTGGCGTCTCCTATCTCAATGTATCCGTATAGGATGACCCCTTCCGAGTTACAAGAGCTACGTATTCAGCTCGACGGTCTGTTGCAGTGTGGTTTTTTTTGGCCAAGTGTGTCACCGTGGGGTGCACCAGTTTTGTTTGTGAAAAAGGCTGATGGCAGTTTGCGGTTGTGCGTCGATTATCATCGGTTAAACAATGTGACAATAAAGAACCGCTATCCTCTCCCGCGGATTGATGACCTATTCGATCAACTGAAGGGTGCAAGTTGTATCTCAAAGATAGACTTGCGGTCAGGATATCATCAAATGCATGTAAAGGATGAGGATATTCCAAAGACTGCTTTCCGCTATCGTCATGGGAATTATGAGTTTGTTGTAATGCCATTCGGCGTGACGAATGCTCCAGCTGTTTTCATGGGGTTGATGAATGATGTGTTCCGTGAATTCTTGGACAAGTTTTTTGTGGTTTTCATCGACGACATCCTTGTGTACTCTACATCTGAAGAGGAGCATGCAGAGCATCTACGAGCCGTTTTGGGAGTTCTTTGCCAACATCAGTTGTTTCAGAAGTTGTCCAAGTGTGAGTTCTGGGCTCGAGAAGTTCATTTCTTGGAACATGTTGTGTCCCAATAGGGAGTAGCTGTGGATCCTTCGAAGATAGAAGCAGTGGTGTCTTGGCCAGCCCCCAAGACCGTGTCAGAGGTGCGAAGTTTCCTTGGTCTCGCAAGCTATTATAGGAGGATTGTAGCTAATTTCTCCGGAGTTGCGACTCCTCTGACAGCTTTGACCAGGAAGGATCAAGCGTTCATATGGACTGATCAGTGTCAGACAGCTTTCGAGTATCTAAGGAGAAGTTGGTAAGTGCTCCAGTCCTTTGTCTTCCAGTAGAGGGAGTCCAGTTTGATGTTTTCTATGATGCTTCACATCTGGGGCTAGGCTATGTTCTCATGCAGTAGAGGTCAGTTGTTTCTTATGGGTCTCAGCAGTTGCGTCCCCATGAATGCAACTATGCCACCCATGATCTTGAGTTGGCAGCCGTGGTGTTTTCTCTAAAGTTGTGGAGACATTACCTCATTGGTGAGAACTTTGTGGTTTTCACCGATCATAAGAGTTTGAGGAATGTTTTCTCCCAACGTTACTTGATCTTGAGGCAGCGTCGGTGGATGGAGTTCTTGTAGGAATACGACTTTTAAATATCGTATACACCTGGAAAAGGGAATGTTGTAGCTGACGCACTAAGCTGAAAGATACGTAATGATGTTGTGCATGAATCTGGTGATTCTTGGAGAGTGATGGAAGAGCTATCAGCTTTGCATCTTGATATGGGAGAAGTTGGGGGTAGAGGTTGTCTTTTCCTGATGACGGTGCAGTCATCCCTAATGCAGAAGGTGGAAGAGTCTCAGTTGGGTGACCTAGAGGTGGAAGTTTGGAGAGACAGAGTTGTATGTGGTGAGGCCCCTGATGGTTGGTCAGAGGATGAACAACACCGAGTGTTGTATCATGGAAGGCTTTTTGTTCCCTTGGCGATGCACGAGACGGTTCTCCGAGAGTTCCATAGTTCACCCTTGGCGGTACATCCTGGTGTGACAAAGATGTACCGATCCTTGAGGAGTCAGTTTTGGTGGCCTGGGCTGAAGCGTACAGTTGCAGAATGTGTGTCTCGATGTTTAGTCTGCCAGAAGGTGAAGGCCGAACACCGTGTTCCTTGTGGTCTTCTCCAGCACTTAGAGATTCCTCAGTGGAAGTGGGAGGAAATCTCAATGGACTTTTTTACAGGTTTACCTCGAGCTCTGGGAGGACATGATGCTATATGGGTGGTAGTGGATCGTTTAACAAAATCATCCCACTTCATAGCGATCAAGGAGTCGAGCTCAGTGGAAGTTTTGTCGAGGCAGTATCTAGAGGAGGTGGTGAGACTCCATGGAGTACCTAGGATAATCATTTCTGATCGAGATCCTCATTTTACCTCCAGGGTGTGGAGAGGTCTCCAGCATGCCTTTGGCTCTCAATTGTGCCTTAGCACTGCTTTTCATCCTCAAACGGATGGTCAGACAGAGCGAACCATCCAGACTCTTGAAGACATGTTGCGCTATTGTGTTCTTGATTTTGGAGGTTCATGGATGAAGCACTTACCCTTGGTAGAGTTCGCTTACAATAATAGTTTCCACTCTACCATCGGTATGGCGCCGTTTGAAGCCTGTATGGCCGGCCATTCCATTCTCCGTTGTGCTGGACTGGGGTTGGAGAGTCAGCAATTATCTGACCATAACTAGTGTAGAATACAACAGAGATGGTTCAGGTGATTCGTGAGAGGATGAAGACAGCACATGATTGTCAGAAATCATATGCTGATCAAAGAAGGAGACCCTTAGAGTTTAATATTAGGGATCATGTGTTTCTGAAGGTGACTCCCCGTCGTGGGCAGCGAAGGTTTGGTCGTGGAAGTAAGCTTTCTCCCCGGTTTGTTGGACCTTTCGAGGTGTTGGCTTGTGTTGGAGATGTGGAATATCGAGTAGCACATCTCCCTCAGATGAGTCAGATACATGATGTTTTCCATGTATCACAGCTCCGTCATTATCTTCATGATGAATCTCATATTATCGATTGGGGAGAGATCGATATTGACGATGATTCAACCTTCGAGGAGCGACCTATGGAGATCCAAGACCGCAAGGAGAAGGTTTTGCGTGGGTGTTCTATTCCTTTAGTTCGTGTCTTGTGGCGACATGGTGGAATGGAGGATAGTACCTGGGAGCGTGATTCACAGATACGTGCTCAGTACCCAGAGTTGTTTAATGTTTAACTCTTTTCATGTAATGACGTTTCCTTTATGGTTAGACCTTTCATGTTTTATTTATGTACCTTTTTTTTGTGTGATGTTATGAATGAATTGTTTGGATATGGATTTTTTGTTTCCATATTCTCGGATATCATATCTTTGTTCCAGCTTTCGAACAACTCATGGTGGTTTTCCCCTGAGAGGTATCTTATGGGGTGGTTGTTCGGACCCCTCTGTTCCTCTGAGTTGGTTTTTAATTTTCGAGGACGAGAATGTTTTGAGAGGTATCTAATGTAATGGCCCGGACCTCCCTCGTCCATTACTTTGTGAAAATGTGGTGTTGGTGGTGTTCCGGGAGGTCAAGGTGACTTATCCCCTAGCTGCTACCTACCGGTAGCTCGGTCTACCGGTAGCTACTGCCTACCGGTAGCCGCCACTTACCAGTAGCTCGGTCTACCAGTAGCTGTTGTCTACCGGTAGCTCGGTCTACCGGTAGCTGCTGTCTACCGGTAGCTGTTGCCTACCGGTAGCTCGGTCTACCGGTATCTGCTGCCTACCAGTAGCCACCGCTTACCAGTAGCTGGGTTTACCGGTAGCCGCGGCGTACTGATAGCTCGGTATACTGGTAGCCGCAGTCTAGCAGTAGCTCGGCTAACACTTTGCCAAATTTTCCAGTTCAGTGAACAATGAATCTATCGGTGAGGATCAGTGAACCGTGTTTCTAACGGTGAGGATCTATCTGTGGACTTCTATCAATGAGGTTCAGTGAACAGTGCTTCTATCAGTGAGGTTCAGTGAACAGTGTTTCTATCGGTGAGGTTCTATCGGTGGACTTCTATCGGTGAGGTTCAGTGAACAGTGTTTCTATCGGTGAGGTTCTATCGGTGGACTTCTATCGGTGAGGTTCAGTGAACAACGTTTCTATCGGTGAGGTTCAGTGAACAGTGTTTCTATCGGCGAGGTTCTATCGGTGGACTTCTATCGGTGAGGTTCAGTGAACAGTGTTTCTATCGGTGAGATTTAGTGAACAGTGTTTCTATCGGTGAGGTTCTATCGGTGGACTTCTATCGGTGAGGTTCAGTGAACAGTGTTTCCAGAGTTCATAAGAGCTACCGATTCTATACTTTGCCAAATTTCACGAATGAACAGTGTTTCCAGACTTCATGAGAGCTACCAATTCCATACTTTTCCAAATTTCACGAATGAACAGTGTTTCCAGACATCATGAGAGCCACTGATTCCATACTTTTCCAAATTTCACGAATAAACAGTGTTTCCAGACTTCATGAGAGCTACCAATTCCATACTTTGCCAAATTTTGAGTATGTGAACAGTGTTTCCAGCTTCGTAAATTTGACGTTTTCTTTGACGTAAAATATTTTTAAAACCTTATTTTAAGGACTTTAAGGCCGATTCAAAGGCCATAAATTCTATATTAATTATTCCTAAGGCCGGAATGTTTTTACTTGGTCAAACCGCGTGGGTTAATGCGATCCGTTTTTAATGGAGAATAAATCAGATCTTAAACCGTCGCCTCTCTAATTTTTTTTAAAAGGAACGAGATATCATTCTTCATTGTTCTTCCTCTTGGTTCTCATATGCAAGACGCTAGAACCTTTCAATCCTTCCCTTAGGAGTTTCACAATCAAACGTTACTCGGATCAGTTCCTCTCTGTTTGATGCTACCAAGCTGTGTCCATCATTCTTCCATATAAGGTATGTTGTATCATCATTCTTTTGGGGTTTATCTTCTCCTATCCTCCTTTACATAATTATACCATGTAATTTCCAAGATTCTAATGGATTTTCTTGGTGTTGGTTGGTACTGTCGTACCGCAGCATCCTCCGGTGGATGCAGTTGTCCCGAGGGGAGGATCGTGACCTGTTGTGTGGATAAAGAATGTGAGGAACTGTTTGAGGTAGGGGATTCATGGCTTCTCTAATTGTGTATGTGAAATCGTAGAATTAGCATGATTTAGTCCTTTGGATCACAATGAAATTGACCTAATTAAATACTTGAACCGGATTAAAAGAATTGGTTGATCGCATGTTGTTGCTTTGTACCGTGATAACAGTTTGCCTCATGTTTTCCTAGATAGAGTTATATCTATGATTTTCTTTAATTAGTTACTCGTTCATGATGGAAATTGATAAATAATGTAAAGACGGAATTATTTGTTAAATAATTGGCTAAAGATAAAGAGGCATGTTAATGAATCTGTTAATTCAAGATGGATTAAAGAACTATTAGTTCGATAAATTCAAAAGGGTTCTGAGTTACCCGCTTGCTTGTAAGGCTGAATGCCTTGTGGTTTGGAGCTCTGAGTGCTCATTTTGTATGAAGGCTGAATGCCTTGTTAAAGGGCTGAGAGCCCATTTTGTGATCTTTGATTTCCTGCTGCTTGTGATTTTATGTGAGCCTGGATGGCTGTTGTGATATGTGGAGGTATGGGGACTTGTGGTTGTGGCAGCGGATGGCGCCTAGTGTGGAAAGATTCCTCGGTTTATGCATGTGGGTGTCGGGGAGGACACCAAGGATGATGGTATGAGATGAATGTGATGGTTTGATGTTGGTGGTTTGGTTTGGTTGTTTATCATCTTTACTTTTCTCCACTGCTCAAGGCAGCTGGTCTTGCTTACCCTCTTTCGGAAGGAGGCGAAGACACGCGGGGTATGCCACGTGCTTTCCGTGTTTAGCCTCTCGATGGAGGATGGGTCTATGCTCTTGCTATAGGTGGAAAAAACTCGATGGGTAGTATATCTACTCGCCGTGTTGAGCCCCTTTGTGTTTAGTAGCATAGGATGTTTTTCTAGAATGTCTGGGATTATGGAAAAGTAATTCTGAAATGAAAGTTTTGTTTAAATGGTGATAATCCATGGGGATGGAGAAACTGGAATTTAATAGTGATGTGAATCCTAAAAAGGAGCAGTTTTGAATGTGATGCCAATTTAGTTTAATGTGTTAAATTGTTCATGGTTAATTAATGTTTAAAGAATTAATTAACTTACGGTGGAACTGATAAAATGGGAATGGAGTAATCTAATAAAGCTCTTCAAATGGTTGTGTTCTTATAGGATGCCTAGTCTTAGAAGTAGTAGCCTGGAGTCTGAGAGACGTTAGCTGCAGTTGTGACTATGACTAGGTAATGCCCATAGTGTGGTTGTGAGTCATATATATTCTGTACTTTTTGTGTTTCTATACGCTACTCCACCCTGTCGGTAAGGGCAACTGACACCCCGGGGATTCTGAGCCCTGGGGGGGTGTTTTCCCCAATATTCTGATGGGAGGTTGAATGGCTGACTACCCCCTTTGGCCCCACTCTCTTCTATTGGTAGATCATTGTGCTAGTAGGCACAGTGGTTAGTTTTACCCATATATGTGTGTAGAGGGATGTAATGGCTTGTGGTTATTTCACACACATATATTCTGGATATAGTATCCTATGGACTACTATAGGTGTAACGTGTATAGGCTGTGATGGCTTGAGGATCCTTACTCGGCATATGGGCTGTGATGGCTTGAGGTATAATACTCGACGTATGATACACGTTATACGAGCCTTGGTGGCTCCCGGAAACTACCTGGTTACTTTGGTTGTGAGGATGGTGTGGTGCTTAGCCCAGGTGTCTGCGGGCAAGCCCTTGTGGTGCACGAGGTGCAGATTGTGGAGCTTAGCCCAGGTGTCTGCGGGCAAGGCTTGGAGAGAGATGCATAGGACGTATGTCGTTGGGGTAAAGCGGAAAACCAGTGGGAAAGTAGTAGCGGGGTACCCTTGATATTCTTTACTATATGCTATATTCTTGTATGCGTTACTTGGTGAGAGTAGCCATGGTGAGGTTGGGAACTTAGTATACCTGTTTAGGTAATGAGTTAGTTTCACTTGTTGTTCACTGGGCTTTAGCATGCTTTCTTTACTTTTGCACGAGAGGTTTGGGGAGGATCCTACTGAGCATACTGTTATACTCACCCTATGTATATATAAACTATTTTTCAGGTCACTTGAAGTAGGTTGGAGATCAAGCTGGTTACTACTAGCTTGCGGTTGGAGGAGGAGCTGTTCGGGTTTGTGGTCGCTGCCAGTTTACTTTCTTTTGGGTACCTTTAGTTTTCCCTTTTAGTTGTAGTACCTTTGCATGAATTTTAATATATTTACTTGGGTTTCTTTTATATTTCAGTTATGAGTTGGAGTTGTTTGAAGTCTATTCTATCTCTCTCTTCTGCATGTGTTCTCTTAGAGGGTAATGCCTCCCATTTGTGTGTGTATTATACCCTTGGTGCTAGTCGCCAACCTGGGGCCTACTGGAGGCGGGACTCGGGGGTCATTATCTCCCTTCTCACATTGCCGGCCCAGGAGGGGTACACTTTGTGGGGAGGGGGTCGTGACATTAATCCCTAAGATGTCCTGGCGTTAAATGTAGCCAATAAGCTTGACTACATGAGGCCCAGCTAGCATAGACTCTCCAAGATTCATGGTAAACAAAGCATTGGATATCTCACACCTCTCCTGTCTCGCCTTCTCTTGGTAGAGATCTTTAAGGTGATACATCATGCTATACACGTCCATGTTTTCATGTTTCTTCAAGAACTCATTAGACATGGCCGATAGCATGAAACACTGGACATCTGTGGCATCATCCATGTGTTTCATGTAGAGAGATAATTACTCATCACTAGCCTCTTTCCCAGGCGCAACTGGAATAGGCTCTTCCAGCACATATAATTTCCTTTCATGGCGAAGGACGACGCGTAAACGCCTATGCCACTCTTGGAAATTAGAGTCGGTGAGAAGGTTTTCTTGTTTGAGTATGGTGCGCAATGATATGTTTGAAGTTATTTTCTTTCCGTTTCTACAAATTTGGATGAACAAAGTTTTAGTACTTTATTACAAAAATTGAGACAAATAAATAAATTAATACTTATTAGTCTCCCACTATTTTATCGAAATCCAATAGCCCCCACCACTAACTTTGGAATATTCTATTGCGTGAATATTCTAGTGGTGAAGATCCATATTGCCCTTCGCATTACCCCAACTAGGGTTAGTTAAGAAACTTGAAGGGTTTTAGGTAGGCATTCCAAATGCCAACTGCATTAAGTCGTAGCTCCTTGATCCGCTGAGTGGACTCCCCAATCCTAAAATCCTTTTTGGATTTCCTCAAGCATTGCCTCATGGTCACACCAAGTCTTGTTGTGGTAGTCAACCCTTGATGTGAACCAAGTCAATTCAACCCAAAACCTTGAATTAGAATTCCCCGATAATTGAAAGCACCCCAACTAGGGTTGATCAAGCACTTTGAACTATGGTTCGATTCTAACCAATATTATAGAAGGCTATACCGACTTAATATTTATTTTGAGGGATTTTATCTTTATATGTAAATTTCCATTTTATTATCTTTGATTACATTCTTTTTAATATTAAGTGGTATATACTTAAGTGATTAACCTTGTATAAGATAATATTTACGTATAAGCCGGTTTTATTTTAGTTTTATCTTGCATGATCGTTTAATTCATTAATTGTGGGATCATGACAACACACCCACAATAAATAAACCATGCAACTAACAGAAATAAAATAAATGGTATGATCATGAGCTTTTATATTGGTTAGTTTATCTAGTATTTGATAAACTAACCCAAGACCTAGGGGAGAGACACCTTGAACCTTTCGGGTTCGTGTTTACAGCTTTCCACCTGTCCACTGTTGTATCTCCTTGGATTTTTTTCACCTTGGATCCTGACTTGAGCCACCTCCACTAGCTTGGGAGCTCCATCCATTACATATGCATTTATCTCACACGCAGGTGATGGGTAAAAGGGGTTTTTACATAAAAGAATCCTTGGGCGTGCAAGCCCTATATATTAATGAGGAGATGGCTCGCAGGCCAACAAATTTAATTTAAATAAATAAATTAAAAGAAACCATTCACATACAAAGGTCTCGGTCTATATCATGATCATCCATACACACAACGATATTTACGCATAAATAAAACTAGCATTCAATTCATTAATCATTCTTGTTTAAGATAAATCACGCTCGAATCAATTAATTATCTTTAATTAATCAATCCTTTTATCTTAAATACCTTTTCTGAATTTACTTGAGATTATTATCCATCATAATTTTACACAAATAAATTCATTTAAAATTATCCTTCTACGTAACTTGTACCTTGGATCCAACCCTGTGAATTCTCATTTATTACGCAGATGTTAAAATAAACACATATATATAAAACACCTATCACGTGTTGTGCCTCATCTTTACGCCTACACCATGGTACACGTCTCAAGGATTTGTATAATATAATAATAAATTTTTATAAATCTTCATAATTTGGGTGAGTACACGACGTGTAGTTCCAACTACATGGTGCGTACTTTTGTTCACCGTCCATCCAAAGTACACGGCCGGGGACAAGGCATCTTAATGTATTTGGGAAATTTTCGGAGTACACGACATGTACAGTGGGACACACGCCGTGTAGTTTTTGTGTTCCACGGTTTCTAGCCAGGCAGGCTGTGTACGGAGTACACAACCCAACCCTAACCCAAAGGGACTACACGCCGTGTTCACTGGACCACACGACGTGTATTCTGAAAACCGTGTGCCACCTATTTCTGGTCAACACACGGTGTCTTAAATTCTTATAAATAATCCAATACACGGCTTGATTTGGAGTATTAGTCAATGCATTGAACCTAGACTACATGACATGTACTTCCGAATACACACCGTGTATTTTGGTGTTATACGGCCAGAAAAGTTTGGCTCCTCCGGACGAGTTCCTCTATTTTATGATAATCAAAATTTAAAAAAAATCGTTTCTGTGAGGAGAACAAGAAATGAGGGAGGAGGAATAGATCTCTATATTCAGATTTCCAGAATGATTAAACTTGAATTGAAATAACTAAATTATTAAATGCGTAAATTAATAACAAAAAATAAATAATTATAATCAACGATATGACCTCGCTCTGATACCACTTGTAGGTTCCGGTCACAGCGGAAGCACATTGGTGGGTTTTCCCAACATTAATTTTAACATTAAAAAACGTTCAATCCGAGATCTGTCACGATGTAAAACGGAGAATCTTCAGAATAGAACAAATAACGAAAAGAAAATAAGAGTCACTGAACCCTTAAGGAGGATCATCATATGTTGATTATAATTAATTTAATTAATGAATAAGAATTACCTCGTTGGAATTCTTTCTTTGTTGATGTGTCCGGCCACGATTCGGTGATCCATCGTTGCGTCGTAGAATAAAAGTGTAGGATTACTCTAGCGGTGATCCAAACATGTTTCACGTATCTCCGGACATCACCGAAGGAATCTCTAGGTGCTAGCGCGGAAGAACCTTCGCTTGCGATGTCCGCCTACGGCCGCCTTGATCTGGTGGAGGATCTTTCTCTCGTAACTTGAGGGAGTTCCTGGTGGAAAGGGAATTCTCTCTTGGCTTGAGAGTATTTCCAAATCCATTGTGCACAACAATGGCTCTACAAAATGTTGGGGTTGTGTGGATATTTATAATCAGGTTTGAGGTTAATAGAGTTATGACAATAAATAAATGCATTACGCGTTTTATTTATTTCATTAACTCTTATTGAAAACCCCCATGTCAAATTACTAATTCTTTGACATGCACCCACGCTGATTATGATAAATATAATTTAATAAAACAATATTAAATCCTCAAAATCCCAACTGGAAAAACTACACGGCATGTAATAATTAATACACGATGTGTACTTGTTTTCCATAAAAGTACACGACGTGTATATTTAATATACACGTCATGTACTTTTATTTTCCATTTTTCTCCACCACATTTATTAGACCTTGAGTAATTACTATTTATTTCATAAATAAATGTAACTGCATTACTCGCTAATAAATATATTATTTCGTCAACAATATATTCTCTTGAATAACTACTGTCAAAATAAATGCAATCAGACATCCTTAAATAATTATTAAACCAAATTCGGGAATAATATTTATTTAACTTGTTAAATGAATATTTAACTGAGATACATGGACACACTTAGTGTGTGACCCTCTAGGCCTCTTTCTTAGTGGAATTAGGCTGAGCCTGCCTAAAGTCCAAGGTTAGCGTCTAGCAACATGCCAAGGCACCCATAGAGAAAGAAGTTAACGCCGCAATGATGTGTCACCTCCTACGAATGCTTACCATGTAATATAATCCCTTTGTCTCGATATCTCCAATCAAGCGGGTTGCATGCTAGTGCCATCAACCCATGTGCTTGATTATTCTTTCTTTGACTTCCTGGAATTGAATTTTCCCATACCTTACCATGTCCATGGATTTATTTAGGCTATATCAATTCCATCAAAGGACCTAAGATATCTACTTCCATTATGGAATGGAAGGGACAAATCCTTTCTCGCATTAGCTATTAATGCAGTATTACTCGTGACGCACCCAACGTATCCTACCTCGCTGTGAATAGTGTGTCATCACAGTTTTCATGAATTCATCTAAGTGCACGATTTGTAATACCCATTAATAATAATCTTAAAGTCTAAGGACCAATACACACGTCCGCAGATAGGAACACCCAATGACACTATGAAATGTGGATTTCTGACTGGAGGGTCTCGTTCTCATAATATCCTCCTAGATATTACTAAGGGCACACACCATGAGAAGTTGACTCAATGTTTTATGAGTCCTCATCCCTAATGACCTATATTATTTGTGTCCCTCAAATAATATCATCCGGCCATATAACATACATTCAAGAACAGTGGTATGGCACTTACGGGTTCTCATCATAGCAAAGATCCGCTACGACCCATTAATGCAACAACTATCCTTAGGAAATTATCACATGAAATGTCACATAGAAGAATAATCAAGATGTGATAAGGCTTTTATTTAATGAATAATGTACAATGTAGTTGGTTCTAGACCACCAACTCCAACAAAAACATCACTATAAGGAGGAGGACCTCTATAGTAGTCTGCAAATATTCCATCATGAGGTATTTCTAGGAAGGCATCCCATAACATATAGGACAATGTGTATCTTTTCCCATTAATCTAGCTCCTTATAACTAAACCATCATTAGTATTGAAAGAAAACTGAACAAACTGATAAAACTGCGCAACATGTTTTGGATAAATCGGACTTGTATTTTTTGTGAACCAGTTCATCCATCCCTATTCTTTCAGTACTATCAAAAATAAAGACTTAAATTAAAAAAACCACTTAGGGAAGATTTAATTTCATGGTACCACTATTCAATTAAAATGGTTTGGGTTCAAAGGTCCTTCAGGAACTACCTTCAGTGCTCTTTTCATTTTCTTCTATGATCTTTTCTTCTTAGGAGTTTATTAATATGGATGCTTCATCCAAGCCATTCAACATGATGGTATAGGGAGGGAGATGAAGGATTTAAAGAAGTATTATGGTTTGAGAGAGAAAGGTTTCTAGTTTGAGAGAAGAAACCTTGAGTAATGAAAACAGTGAATGAAATTTGGATTTTATCATTTAGGGATTTCGAGCATCATGAATTCAAATGCATGTGATGAATATAATAAAATATTTAACATAGTGATATGGTTAATAAAATATAAATTAATAGAAAAGTGTTATTACGAGGACATCGGAATAGAACTTCACGGTGAGACCAGAATAGGTTGTCACGGTGAGACCAGATCAAGTTTTCACGATGTTATATTTGCGGTGTGACTACAAAAAGTGAAACCGTATCATTTAAAATAGTAAGTGAAAATATTGATCGAGAGATTGTAACTATGAGACTGTAAACATGAAACAACAACTTCAATACAATGACTTATAAAATCCAAAAACTGTGAAACTGTACGTTTTCAAACATTATACTTTCTACTTGTGATTTATCATTACCAATTCATGTGTGATGTAATCTATCCTTTCCAAATTTAATGGGTTGGTGAATATATCAGTAATCATATATTCTGTTCCAATGAATTCCAGCATGATACATCCTGTTTGAGAATGTACTTTCAAAAAATAATTCCTTACATCAATATTTTTTGTCCTAAAGTGTGAAACATGACTTTTTTGAGATGTTAATAGCACTTGTATTGTCATAATTTATAGGTACATGCCTGAATTTATATCCATAATCTAGTAATGTGTGTTTCATATGAAACATTTTTTCACAAAAACTACCAATATCTATGTATTCTTCTTCAGTAGTAGACAATGAAAACAAGTTTTGTTTCTGACTACACCATGATACTAGATACTTTCTTAAACAATGACATGTTCCAGATATTCTTTTTTCTAACCTGAACCACCAAAACTAGTGTCAGAATAACTAAATAACTTGAATGATTTTCCTTTGGGATAGAACAATCCTAGATTAGGTGTATGTTTGAGGTTTTTGAAAATCTTTTTAATAGTATTTAAATGATATTCTTTAGGGATTTCTTAAAAATGAGAACACATACATACACTCAATATAATGTCAGGTTGTCTAGTAGTTAATTAGAGTAGGCTTTCAATAATGCCTCTATAATTGGATTGAGAAATAGATTTTCCATCTTCATCAAAATCCAACTTACACGTCATACTCATTGGAGTATCACTACCTTTAGTTCTATCCAACCCAAAATGTTTTAGAAGATATATCAAATATTGTTCATAATTAAAATAATACCTTCCTTATTTATAATGATTTGAAATCCAAGAAATAATTTTAGTTCACCCATTAAACTCATTTCAAATTCATTATTCATCATTTTAGAATATTCAATACACAAGGAATTTTTTGAAGATCCAAAAATAATATCATCTACATAAATTTTAACTACAAAAACATCATTTGAAATTCATTTTATAAAAAATAGTACGATCAACTATACCTTTTGTAAAACCATTGGAAATAAGAAAGGTACTAAGTCTATCACATTGAGCTTTTGGAGCTTGTTTTAAACCATAAAAAGATTTAGATAATTTAAAAACATGATTTTGCAATTCAGGGTTTGTGAAACCATGGGTTATTAAAAAAACACATCCTCAACTATGTACCCATTTAACAATGTAATCTTGAAATCCATTTTATATAGTTTTAAACTCAGATGTGTAGCAATATCAAGTATAATTATGATGGCTTCAATTATAGATACTGGTGAAAAGGTCTCTTCATAGTCAATTCCTTTTTTATGACTATAGACTTATGAAACCAATCTAGACTTGTTTCTAACTATATCACTAGCTTAATCTACCCTATTTATTAACATGCACTTAGTTCCTATGGTAAATTTGTCTTTAGTTCTGTCAAAAAGTTTTCAAAATTTCTTCTACTCAAACTGGTTATGTTATCCTTGCATAACCATCACCCAAAACTCATCATTGATAGCATTTTTAATGTTTTTAGGTTCTTGTTGTGACAAGAAAACATGATGTTCAACCTATTTTCTAATAGAATCTCTAGTTAGAGTTCCATTATCTAAATATCCTACAATATCATTTAACAGATGTTTCTTAAGAGTTATAAAAACTTTAAAAAAGCAGGGGATAGTGATTTCAAGTTCTTCAATAGGTTTGGGTTCATTATGAATTGAATCTAGAGAATTTAAAAAACTATAATTTTTCATAGATTCTTTTACTGGATGGTTAGATGATTTAGCATTGATTTCTAGATTTGACATATCATCCTCTGGGTTCTCTAGAGAGGTCTTAGGGTCTTGCGGTGCTGTCTCATCAAACAAGACATGGATAGATTTCTCCACACATTTAGTTCGTTTGTTAAAAACTCTAAAGGCTTAAATATAGATTGAATATCCTAGAAAAATTACTCTATTACTCTTGGATGAAAACCTGTCAATATTTTACTTAGTATTAAGGATATAAACTTTGCAACAAAAAATATCGAAGTATCTTACTTTTTATTTTCTATTTTTCCCAAAATCATATGGAGCGATTTTAAGAATGTGTCTAGTCAACACTCTATTGTTGATATAACATGATGTATTTACAGCTTCAATACAAAAATAAAAAGGTGAGTCATATTCACTAAGCATGGTTCTAGAAATCTTTTTCAAGGTCCTATTTCTTCTTTCTATAACTCCATTTTTTGAGGTTTTCTAGGGGAAGAGAAATTATGAATATAGCCATCTTGTGAGAAAAAGGATTCAAAATCACGATTTTAAAACTCATGGTCATGATCAATTCTTAAATATTTAATTCAGATTCCCCTATGATTTTCTACACTTTTAGAATATGTGGTGAAATGAGAGTAGGATTCACTTTTGT
Organism: Viscum album; assembly: GCA_963277665.1. Lineage (NCBI taxonomy): Eukaryota > Viridiplantae > Streptophyta > Magnoliopsida > Santalales > Viscaceae > Viscum > Viscum album. Next base: position 374,345,722 of record OY728158.1, on the reverse strand, counting down.
GAGTCAAAAATAAAGTCCAATTATATCTAGAAAAGTCATCTAAAAGAACATAAACATAGTAATTATTTAAACTATTAACTTTATATGGGCCAAAGAAATCCATGTGAACTAATTCAAGTGGTTGAAAAGTCATAACTTATTTCTTTGGTTTGAAGGAAAATTTGTGCTGTTATCTTTTTTGACAAAGATTACACACATTAACATTTGGAAACTCAGGTTTGGGTAGGTCTTTGACTAAACTTTTTCTAGTTAGCTTTCTAAGGGAGTGAATATTTTAGTGTCCTAGTATTCTATGACAAAGCCAAGAGACTTTGTGAAATACACTTAAACAGGAAGCATTTTTATAAACTAAAGAATCTATGTTTACGAAGTATACATTTTAATTTCTCAATGAAGAAAATACAAATTCTTTTTTAGAATTAAAAAAAATTGAAAGAATCATTTTCAAATTTAACCTGAAATCCTTCATCACATAGTCGAGAATTAATAACTGGATTATATATCAGTCTATCAAAAAAACATACATTGGAAATTAAGACTGAGTTAGAGTTTCCGATTTGTCATAGGCCAATGATTTTTCATTTGGAATTGTCACCAAATGTAACATGTCCACAATGAATTTTTATTAAGTTTTTGAAACATGAATAGTCCCTTGTCACGTGTCATAAACACCCAATGTCCATGTACCATAATCTTTTACAGGGGATCTTTAAATAAATTTTCTAAAAAATAGTCAAATAAAAATTGAAATTGGTACCCATATATGTTTGGATCCATTAATATTAGTAACTAGGACTTTAGGAACCCACATATACTTTATAGGTTTCATATAATCATTATGTAATGTATTTGAAAAATAAACTCTATTTGGTGTTGAAAATATTGAAATAGTTGAGAGTATATCATAATTTGAAGTTGCATATTGTTTTTATAAACTAAGAGTAAAACTGAATGTTATAGGTTTAGAAACAAAATTGTTTTTTCCAAAAGTTATTTGACAAGGTTGATAGTCATAACCAACTGTAAATTTATGGGAAATCTATTTACCTAGAATTTGTACCAATGTATCTTTACCATTAGTAAACCTTTCAAGGTCCTTTTTAAATTTCTCATTAGATAGTTTTTTTTCATTATTTTCTTTGAGTAATTGAAAATTTTTCTCTCTTTCTTCAAAAAGTATAGATTTAATAGTTGAGGTAAGAGCATGATGTTTCTTTAAAGATTTTTATTTACCTTTTAGTACATTACATGTCTCTTCAAGAATATTTCAGTACTGAAACATTTATTCTTTAGACATATTTCCAGAATCACTTTCATCTACCAAATAATAGGAATTTTGTATAAGATATTCCAGTGTTACCATAGATGTGTTTGTCATAAAAAAAATGTTGGATTTGTTAGCCTTTTCACCATGTGAATATTCTGAGTCACTTGAACTATCCTCAGAATCACCCCACGTTGTTTTGATTTCCTTTTTATACTTTATATCCTTGTCCTCATATCTCTTTTTATACTTGAGATTTGGCCAGTCAAGCTTTACAGATCCCTTTCACATATGATCATAACATACTATCTCACCAATATTTTTATTTCTTTTCCAATATTACTTCCAACTTCCCTTTTGATCATATCTTCCTTTGAAGTTAGTATTTCTGAAAAATTTATTTATTTTTTAAAATTTCTTAATTCTTTGGGATAATCGAGCCATCTCTTCATCATTATCAAGTGATGATTTTTCATTGCTGTAACTTTCTATAAAGACTTGTAGTTTCCCTTTTTCTTTGTGTTTAGTGGTGGTATTCTTGAATGCAACAACTTTTCTTTTGGGTTCATCCTTCTCTTCCTTGTTGACTTTTAGTTCCTCTTAATACATCATTAGTTTTCCAATGATATCTTTGACAAGAAAATTTCTTGATGTCACAAGACTCTCTAATAGAGACATAGGATCATCTCCATCTATCAGGTAGGCATATGAGAATCCTCATAATTTGTTCTTTCACATCAACTTCTCTTCCAAGAGAAATCATTGTGTTGACATTTTTACTGAACCTGAGATAAATGTCAAAAATAGGCTCATCATGATTCGTTTTGAAGTTATCATATTTAATAGAATAAGTATTGAGTCTCAATTATTTAACACTAGAAGTTCCTTCATGGGAAATAGACAATGTATCCCAAATTTCATGGCCAGTTTTACAAGCAGATATTCTGTTAAAATTCTTATCTCCTAATGAGAAATATAAAGCATTCATAGCTTTGAAATTGTTATTTTAAGCATTATTGGTTGGGTCATCCCAACTAATTATATCAGTAGATGGAATCTTATATTCATCTATAATTTAAGACCAAATTTCAAAGCCCGTAATTTCTAAATTCATCTTCATTTTAATTTTACATTGGGCATAATTAGTTCCATTATGGAATGATTTTCTGTTTGTTTCAACGCCTTGAAGTCTATTATATATAATAAAGAAATACATTTAATGAGTTAGAAATTTACAATTAATAGAAATTTTTAGATATTTAAAGTACAACTAAAATCATAGTTTAATAGTTTTAAAAGCTGAGTCTTGAATGGAATAAAAACTCCTCTGATACCAAATTTTGGTTAGAGTAGAGTTCTCAAGAGGGGGTGGGTAGAGTATATATAATATTTTTGTTGAAATTATTCTTAAAAGGGTTATCCAATAACAATAAATACAACCCACTAAATTGAGGTAATACAGTTATAAAAGTTTTATTGTTCAAATAACCTCTTAGAAGATTGATTAATTCTTATTAATATCAATATGAGTTAGAGATACTAATTTTGAAGTTATCTGAACAAGGAAATACAATTATAATTTTTTTCCAAGATTATCTATCAAAGTAAAATGTAGTTATTTCTGAAATATACAGTAAAAAATGAAAACTAAATTAAACAACACTAGTGATAAAATAAGTGGTTGAGTATTAAGCTGAGACCTAATCCAATCCACTTGGTGATCACCTACCAATAAGAAGTTTATATTAATTAACATGATCCACACCCTAGATTGGGGTAAACAATAGTGCACATAACTATCTAGGTCACATGACCTCTTACATTGTTCTTCGTGGGAATAAACTACCAAGTCACACATGGAACTCTTTCAAACTTATCTTCTTGAGTAAATAAATGTAAAATGGTATGAGAGGAAGGATATATTGTATCCTTCCGTTTAGTGAAAGAGACAATGTGTGTTTTAATATAGACACACACACACTACTCAAAATATAAAACAATACACAATAGAAAAAATATAAAGAGAAAAGGATATAAGTTCTCTGAGTTTTATTCTATGATGCTCTAGACTTGTAGGATGATGGAGAGGCAAGTATCGAGTTCTCTTGTAAAAAATAGAGTTCCGAAAGTTTGGAGCTCTGGATTCTAGTTATATACTAGCTCATGTTCTTCGTGGAGTTGGTAATGCAAAGATGTTTTTGGATCTGATCTATGGTAGTCTCCCCTTTGGATTTGAGAATGATTCATGTGTTCTGTATATGTTTCCTGTTGCATGAATGTTCACTTTTTGAAAATGCTTGCACTTCTACTCGTCTCTTTATTCTAGAGCCAAGTTTTTATTTTTATTTTTGAGTGCATGTGTTGGAGACGACATGATGCATGTATTCTGCACCTCATACATCATACTGTTATGTGACATGTTTACAATGAAATATTTATTATGTTAGTGCATTTATAAGACTCAAGCATGACCATTATAAATTAAATTAAAAATGAAAAAATAGATTTAATAACGGTGTCCCAGTCTATCTAGAAACAATATCACTTAGAAATGGTGTCACCATGAAAGAGTGTCTTCTTATTTTCCTTTTAGCGGTGAGATATTCCTGATGGCATAGTTGTATTGATATCTAGAAATGGTTGCACATATGCGGTGTTAGGATCATGGTGTCTGATCCTTTTCCAAAATTTGAACGGTGTCATAGTGATGGTAGCAAGGAACTAGTGTCACATACTTCATGATATCTGAAACTAGTTACAGTTTCTAGGTCACAATGTATGGGTCATGATGTTAGGTTCATGGTGTCTAGGTCACGGTGTCTGGGTTACGGTGTCTTGATCACGGTGTCTGGGTCACAGTGTTTGGGTCCTTTACAGAAAACAAGAACCAGTGGCAGACTCACAGTTTCTCAAACATTGCCAAATATCTATATACAAACATAAGCAGTAATATTCACATAATGAATTATACTTGACCATTCATAAAATATATTCATTATAGAAAAAATAAAATATAATTTATAATAATCAAAACATGATATATAGGAATTAAGATCTTGGGTATGTGTATTTAAAGCATAAAGAATCCAATCATTTCTACACATGATTTAAGATAGATTAATCAAGAGTAACAAGATTTCTAATCAGTAAGACATGAATAAAACATGAGGAGTCCAAGAAACATTATTCATGAATAGTTAATATTTAATGAATGAGGGTAATAAATAAGAGAAATTTAATGAATAAAAAATAATAGGCATCAAAAAAATTAAAAAATGAAAGTGAATATTTATTAAAATGAAATGAACATGTATTAAAAAGGTAATTGACAACCATATTAGAAGCCTTAAATGATAAAGAATAAATATTTATAAAAATATATTAAAAATTATGAAATTACAATAATATGAATAGAATAAATACTAAAACACAATAAATTATAAGAATAGTTAAAAACTAGTAACATTAGTAGTGAATAAAAAATAAAAAATAATATTAATTGAATAAATGTTAAAAAAGAGTTCAATTCAATTATTGAAAATATTTATATTTAAAATATGTTAGAAAATGAACAAGTATTATTAATTATTTAAAATTTTAAAAAATGTGAAAATGAATATATGATAAAATTAAAATGAATAAATATTATTTATATAAATTACAATTGTATTATATTAATTTAATATTAATGAATAATAATATATAAATAAATATTAAAAATGGATAATATGACAAACAAATTAACAATGATTTTTTGAAAATGATTAAATTAAAAAAATAATAATAAAAATTTGGGATTATTTTTTATTTGATAATATTTCAAATGAATAAATTTGAAAAAATATTTAAAGTAATAAAAAGTATATTTTAAAGATAACATTAAAAATGACTAATATTTACTAATTAAAAACAATATATATAATATAACATGTTAATAAATATAAATTTAAAATAAAAATTTAAAAATGAATAAATTAAAGAAATATTATGTGTGTGTAAGTTATATAAATAATGAATTAATTAAATATATATATGTTTCAAATTAATATAACACCGTTGGATATATGTTAAATTGAAAAATTTCACATTTAATTAAATTTCCATCATATAAAGAATTTAGTTTATATTATTAATTAATAATAATTGCTCATTATTAACCATTTTCACTATATATATGGCTTACATCATGTAAATATACATATTTTGTATTATATAAATGATATATAAGGAAATATTATATATATTGATATATATATATATATGAATATATTTAAATATTAGAAAATTAAATATATTAACTAACAATTATTTATAAATAAAGAAAATAATACTATATTATAAAAATTTTAAATAAAAAATATTTAAAATAAATAAATTATAAAAAAAGTAAGAAAAACAAAATTGCTAAAAAACCACAGAACATTTATTTATGAATACTAATATAGAAATCATATTCATTAAGGCTAAAATTTTCCTTTTCGTTATAAAAAACAATGAAACCTTTATCATCACAGGCAAAGTACCCTAGTATGAGAGATGATAAAGGTCACTTTATTGGCATTTTTGTTAGAATTGGTAAAGGCCATGGTAGCTGGTGAAAAATATACAATCATTCACCATCCATATAACATAACTAGATTAGAAAAATAAAATAAAATTGGAATATAAATATTACAGAAAACTAGAATGAAATATAAATATTACATTACACTGTAATTTTAGATAGAAGTTTACATGCACGATATTTTCATTTATGTGATATTTATGATTAAATACATTAACATTACAATCCAATACACATAATCAAAACTTTTATAATTTTTTTTCAGCAATAAACCTCCACAAAATATTTGGCCTTATAATAAAACTAATGTTTTTTGTTAATGATACATAAAAAAATTAACAAATTTTGATTTTAATATAATCCATATATGATAAATTATATTGTCAATTACTATGTATTTTAATGATGTTATCATTTATCCTTTTAATTTTATTATCAATTCTTGAATTGTTGATTTTATATTAGCTAACATTTATTAAACATGCTATTTATTAATTATTATATTATAAATTATTGATTAAATTATTATTTAATAATCTAAATAAATTATACTGTTAATTACGAAATATGTTAATGATATTATCAATTAGTAATACTTTAATTATCTAAATTGTTGGTAAAATTTATATCATTAAACTAAATTAACATTTTAAATTTGAAAACATGCACTTTAAAAATATCAGGCAAATTGTGTTTTGGATTGTTTCATGGTAAATTCTTATACATCATTAATTATTTTATGGATCATTTTTCAAACATTTGTAAATAATATGATTTCATTTACTCTATTTTTATAGTGTGACAAATGTTTTAAACTTACATGAAACTTTTATGCTGAAAAGATTCAGTTGGAGTCCTACCAGCTATATAATATGTTAGATTGACGTGCAGTTGACTCTTACATATCATAAATGAATTATGGACTATCTTGCTTATTTGTTAAAATAATTAGAGCTCATTTACATTCTTGTGATAATATGATGCTCATTCTAAACTAAAGTAAAATATTTATATTAAAACCCCACACTTTGAGTCATACCAACAACAACATGTTTTGCTTTGACATGAGGTTGATTCCTATACATCATGATTGAATTATGGATCATCATCCTAATGTTTGAAAACAATATGAGTTTTTTTCTCAATTTTGGCTATGTGATATATGTTTTAAACTAAAATTACACTTTTATATTGAAAAGAATCACATTTAACTATACAGAGTACATTGAATGTAATATTAAGGTGCGATCATTTATTGTAATTACAAATTAATTTTGGATAATTTTTCTAATATTATAAAGGATTTTTTGGGTTTTTCCTGATTTTTCCTATGTGAAGCTCTTTATAAACTAAAATTACACTTTTATATTGAAATCACTAAATTAGAGTCATAATGGACACATCATGTGTCAGATTGACATGCGCTTGATTCCAACATGTCATTTCTTAATTATGGATTGTTTTACTAATGTTAAAAAAAGGTCATTTGATCAATTTTGAAAATGTGATGGGTGTTTTACACTAGAATGAAACTTTTGTATTGAAAAAATTAATGTTGGGTCATAAATAATATAAGGACCAGGCCTTAAACATTACATAATATTGAATTAAATGAATAATTCACAATGAAGATATTTTCAGGTTTAGAGTTTTATAGAATTAGGACATAAATATTACATCTCAAAAGATTACAAGGTAGACATATCTACATAGTTTCCATTTTTTTCATAAAATAAAAACTTTAAAAAAAGAGTCATTTCTAGTTCTATGTTTTAGACAACATGACTTTTCCTTGATCCCATCCTTGACCTTATTCATCTTGAAGTCCTGTGAAAACATTTCAAAACATGGGATGAGCATAAAAAGCTTAGTAAGGGTTATAAAACAAAGAATGAAAACATTTTCTCATAAATACATACAAAACATGAAATCATTTACTTACCACATGAAATCATAATATTTATTAAAGACACATAGAAATCATAAATCATAAAGTTAACTTTTGGCATCCATATCATACTTACATTGTAGCTATCACATCTACATAGGGAGTTACTTTGGAATACCCATCACATTATATTCCTTAAATCTATTAGTAGAAACATTCATGTTTACCTCCGTCATGTTACCCAATGCATTGGAGAGCTATCTCGGGCTCACCTGCCCTAGGTTTATCATGGAACCACCCTCATATATAAATAATTCCCAAGAACCATAACATGATCATAACACATAACATAAGAATAAAAGAAAGATAACATTTCCACATAAAATATCATTTCAAGAAATTGAAATAATAAATCCATTCTCAAAATCATTTTCAATACGAAAATACATAAAAAGAGTATATGGGATTTATTTTTTCCTTTTAAAAACATTCCGGCTTGTTAAGAAAGCCAAAGGTCAAATAATACTCATGGTGGCGGAAAGGTCGTTGTCACCACTTATGTAAAAAACATTCCTTTTTGTCGTTTAGTAAAAAACTTCGTATAAAAAGATCCCCTTTTAATAAAATTAAAATTCAAAGGGGGTGTATACATCGTATAAATAAAGTCATGTATAAAACTAAAAATGCCTCAATGAAAGAAGATTGAGACGAAGTCCCTTACCTCGCATCCGACTTGACTCGATCGTTATTTAATCTCTTGAATAGAAAACTAAAGTTAATTTATACATGATTGAGAACCTTTTTCAAGTTTATTATTCCTTTAAAATCACTTATTACCATTTTATAAACATTATGAAATCATCTAAGTTAATAACGTTCATTTTATCGAAATTTGGTACTTGAGTAAAAAAGAACACCTTATATTTACAAGTTGTCCATGTGGTCATAGGTTCATTATATACAGAATGATATTCATGATTTGGATATCATATATATCATATATATCCAGTATATAAAAGTTTTTATAATAGTACATAACATTTAGAGGTAAGAAATGAAATGCACCGTTCATGGAGACCGTAAGCCGTACGTATGCATGAACGCTACGTTCATCTCTATTTATTCTTTTAATGGAAATAAAACATAATGATACATAATTATATTATAATTATAGTATAATATAATATATAATAATGTTAACTCCATCCTTTATACATCCCACATAAGGCATTAACGAATCAAATCACTATGAGGGGGCGGTAGTCCGCACTTCCTCAAATGAGAATATCGTATTTATCCACTATGGAAACCATAAAGGCGTGCTATAAATGGGAAGTAAAGAAGCATAAAGAAATCATAAAAATAATATATATCATATATAAATACATTTCCATCATAATGGACACCATGATAGGTGGTATGATGTAATTGAACAATCATCTTTTTGTGAGGCCTTAGTTTTCCATCCACAGAAACATTATGTTCTTCACCCATTAGATGGAGGTGTGTGTATGTGTAGTTCGAATTATTTTCATAAAAACATCATAGTATATTTAGGATACTGGTGTTTTTACAAAATAAAGGAATAAAAAGAGTTTAGGTGTTGGAGAAGTAAAATAAAAGAAAACAGTTTAAGAGAAACGGTTACCTTTAATTTGGGTAACTCTATTTAGTTTGAACCAAAGGACTACTTGAAGTTCCTTTTGCATAAGGTAAGGCTTCTGAGAGGAGTATAGGGATTTAGGGAGCTTAATTGAGCAGAGTTTGGATGAGACAAATGTCTTGAGAGGTGTGAGGAATTGGTTAGAAGTGGTCTCCTTTTATATGGGAGAGGAGGGGCTCTTTAGGAAAGTGTGAAAACATTATTTTATTATATAATGATATTTGGTTTCTAAAGGTCCAAAAATCATTATAGTTGAAGATAATATGACTGATGGTCTAAAGAAAATCATCCAATCATAATTGGACATGTTTTGGATAATATTTTAATCATTATAATCTTATTTATTTTAATCATTTATTAATGAGGTAAATAGTGCATCAATATTGTGTCATAAATAATTTAATTTATTCGATGTCTAAAAATTATAAAAAAAACTACTATCATATATTAAATATATTTATAATTCAAATGAATATTTATAGTCGAAAATATGACTTATATAACACCATATAAAAATTAATTTACTAAAAGATTTTTGTTATTGTAAATTTTGTCTTTACATTAAATTAATTAATCTAAAGTGTCATTATCTTTCATAAGTGGCTCCATGGGGTCCCAAAATCGACCCAAGGATGACCATGGTCGGTCACTACTCAAATAATAAGTTAGGACAAGTGTTATGGTAATTTTTTAATTATTATAATACTCTTTTAACCTTGAATTACCCTATTTTCCTTTAACCGCGGTAAATAAAAGTCAAAAGTTACTATTCATCAAAAATTGTTTTCATCTTAATTAACAACATTTTACTTATTTATAACAACCATGTATATCAGATTTTTGAAATTCAATTCACATAAGTGTTAAAATTTCATTTAAATGAAAAAGTCTGTTTTTTAACTACAACTAAGTGGTGTCACTATTCATCAAAAAATAAAGTTTTTCAGAAAAATACCAAAAATTCATCCTAATCTATATTTCATATTATGAATTAAAAAATGATGTCTATTTTTCAAAATTCAAAGCATATAAGTGGAATTAATTAATTTAAAAATTAATTCCTGTTATCAAAAAAATAGCATGTTTTTAAGAAACAATAAGTATCAAATGATTGATACTTGTTTATGTCCAATTTCAAAGTGAAATTAATTCAAATGACCAAAATTGGATTAAATGGTGAAAATATATTTCAATTTCACTTTTAAACAAACTAAGAAGATAATATAACCATATAAATAAATTATATTAAAAGGCACTTTTGAATTAAAATAATGTATTTTTCACTATTCATTAAAAATGAACTTTTTCAGAAAAATACCAAAAAATTACCCAAAGTAAAATTTGATGTCCCCATTCTAAAGAAGGATTATATTTGGTCAATTAGAATGTATTAAAGTGACCAACACTATATTTAAAGAGGTTTCTCTATTAAAAGGCGGTAAATCGGCATTTTAATGTAAATTATGCTTAAAATTAGATTCATTCATATTTTAAGCCTCTAACTTTTTATTGGCTAAATGTAAATACATTTAACAATAATGTATAATCATATTGTAGTTAGTTTCATTCATTCCCACTAATACAACTGCTAGGAGTTAACTACAATTTAGAATAATAATATTATATTATTTTCGTGCAACGTAAGACTCAAAGAAACATGCTGTTGCATATCGGGTATGCTATCAAACATAGAAACCCATTTAAAGTAAAATTAATATTTAATTAAAAAATATTAATAAATATGAAATATGTCTTATTCTTAATTTACCTGGGAGGTTACATGCTTCCCCCCTTTTGGGAATTGCGTCCTCACAATTTTTATTCACTTATCAAAATAAGTGGGGGTATTTTTCTCTCATAGCATTTTTAGATTCCCACGTTGCCTCTTCAACCATATGGTTTTTCCACAAAACCTTTACCTGGTGAATTACCTTATTCCACAACACCTTCTCTCTACGGTCAAGAATCTGGACTGGTTGTTCTTCATAAGAGATATTTTCATCCAAATGAACTACATTTGGGCTCAAAACATGAGATGGATCTGGCATATACTTTCTAAACATTGAAACATGAAAACATTGTGTACGTGGGATAAACTTGGAGGTAAATCCATTCTTTATGCAACTGATCCAACTTTCTCCAAAATTTCTTAAGGTCCAATTAACCTCAGACTCAACATTCCCTTCTTACCCAAATGCATCACATTTTTCCATGGAGAAACTTTGTGAAAGACATGATCACCTACCTCAAAGGAAAGATCCTTTCTTTGGTTATCTGTATAACTTTTCTGTTTGCTCTGAGATGTTCTCATGTGCTTTTAAATCAACTGAACATTCTCTGCCATATCTTCTACCAATTTTGGTCCCATCAGCTTCCGTTCACCTACTTCATCCCAGAATGTTGGAGTTCAACGATTCCTTCCATATAATGCCTCAAATGGAGCCATATTTATACTGGAATGAAAGTTTTTATTATAACAAAATTCAACCAAAGATAGATTTTGGTCCCAACTTCCCTGGTAATCCATCGAGCAAGCACGTTACATATCCTGCAAAGTATGAATTGTTCGTTCTGACTGCCCATGTGATTGAGGATGAAAAGATGTACTAAAATTTAATTCAGTACCCAATAAATTCTGAAGGCCTTTCCAAAAGTTATAAGTGAACCTGAGATCACGATCAGATACAATGGAGAGGGGAACTCCATGCAACCTTACTATCTATTTAACATATAACCGAGAAAGTTGATCTAGAGACAAAGTATCACTAAAAAGAAGGAAATGAGCAGATTTAGTCAATCAGTCAACTATAACCCAGATTCAATTATTACCTCGAGTTGTCTTTGATAATACCACAACAAAGTCCATGGATATATTTTCCCACTTCCACTCTGGCACCGGTAAAGGATGAAGCATTCCTTTTGGTAACTATCACTCTACTTTAACCTACTGACAAGTCAAACAATTCACAGTAAAATTAGCAATATCTATTTTCATTACATCCCACCAGTAATACTCCCGAAGATCTTTTTACATCTTAGTATTGCCATGATGAACTGAAAACAGAGAACTATAAGCTTCACATAACAACTCATTCTTCAACTGTGAATCACAAGGCACACATAATATCTTTCTAATTATCAAAACACAATCATTATCAACATTAAAATCAAGAAACTTACCCTTTGGAACCAACAAAACCTTTTTCTGTAACTCACTGTCTTCCTTTTATGATTACTTAATTCTGTCTGATAGAGATGATTTCACTGACACCTAAAACAAAACCGAATAATTTCCTGCAACAACAACTTCTATTCCAAGGTTCATCAAATCAAAAACCAAAGGATCTCGTTCCAAACGTAACATGGTTAATGAAGTATTACTTTTTCGACTCAAAGCATCAGCCACTTTATTTGCTTTCCCTGGATGATAAAGGATCTTGTAATCATAATACTTGATTAATTCCAACTATCTCCTCTGTCTCATGTTCAATTATTTCTGAGTGAATATATACTTCAAACTTTTGTGATCAATATATATTTCACACTTCACTCCATAAAAATGATGCCTCCAATTTTATAAAGAAAAAACAACAACAGCTAATTCCAAATCTTGTGTAGGGTAATTTAACTCATGTGGTTTCAATTGGCATGAAGCATAAGTAATTACCTGATTATTTTGAATTAGGACACAACCCATTCCTTTCAATGAGGCCTCACTGTAGATAAAAAAACTCACCATTTCTGGAAGGAAGTCCCAAAACTGGAGCATTTACCAATCTTATTTTCAATTTCTGAAAACAATCATCACATTCATTTTTCCAGATGAATTTGACACCTTTTTGAGTTAACCTAGTCATTGGACTAGATAACTGTGCAAAATTTTCAACAAACCTCTAGTAATAACCATCCAAACCAAGAAAACTACAAATATTGGTTTTATTGTGGGTCTTGTCCATTCTTCAACAACTTTCATTTTAGAAGGATCAACAGTTATGCCATTTTTTGAAATAATGTAACCAGGGAAAGAAATTTTTTGTAACCAAAACTCACACATGCGGAATTTCCCAAAGAGTTTATTTTCTTTTATGGTTTTCAAGAAAACCCTTAAATGAATTTCATGTTCCTATTTAATTTTGGAATAAACAAAAATATAATCAATGAAAACAACCACCAACTTATCCAAGAACTCACGGAAAATTCTATTCATAAGATCCATGAATAAAGTAGGTGCATTGGTTAACCCAAAAGGCATAACTAAAAATTCATAATGGACATATCTAGTACGAAATGTGGTCTTTGGAACATCTTCTTCCTTTACATTCAACTGATGGTACCCCAACCTCAAGTCAATATTTGAAAAATACAAAGCTCCCTAGAGATGATCAAACAAATCATTGATATGATTAAAATGATACTTATTATTAACAGTGACGTTATTCAATTCTCTATAATCATTTCAAAGTCTCATTGAACCATCTTTATTTGTAATAAATAGGACAGGAGCACCCCATGGTAACGTGCTAGGTCGAATGAAAACATTATCTAATAACTCCTACAATTGCTTCTTTAACTCTAAAAGTTAAATTTGAGCCATTCGATAAGGGGGTTTTGAAATTGGATTAACATCAGGAACTAAGTCAATAGTAAATTCAAAATCCCGATCAGGTATAATACTAGGAAAATAATCAGGAAAAACTTCAAGGTACTCGTTTAACACTGTCACATCATTAATCAGAACAGTTTCTTGGTTTTAAACAATATGTGGAAGGTAACATTAATTTCCATCTTTTACTAGTTTCTCAGCTTCCTGATATGTTATCAACAACAGGGGTTCATTTTTGTATACAAACTGAAAATCATTCTGAAAAGAAACCTCTTTATTTATGCAATCAATCTTATAATGATAAATAGAAAGCCAATCTATGCCCAAAATAAAATCAAACTCTACTAGAGACAAAATAATAAGGTTTGCGAGTATATTCTTTCCTCACACAAGAACAGGAATGTTCTTACGTTTTCTTTTTGTCTCAATATTGACTCCAGGTGTTTTACCGTAAGTTATGTATTTATATCTTGAGTTGGAATTCCCTATTTACTAGAAAACTTCACAGAAATGAAATAGTGTGTAGACCCCGAATCAAACAACACATTGGCATAATCTGAAAAAACAAACAGTATACCTGATACAACTTCATTTGATGGCCCAACATCTGCTGAAGTAGTTGCAAAGGATTTCACCACCCCTTTCTGCTTGTAGTCTGGCTGCTTTCCTTCGGTTGAGTTTTTTGTTGGACACTCATTTGCTTAATGACCCATTTCATTCACTTAAAACATTTTACGGACTGTAAATCATATTTTGTCTTACCATTACCCTGATCTTTTTCAGTGTAACTAGGAGCCTTATGTCCCATTTTACCACATCGACAGCACTTACCAGAATTCAAGAGACATTCCCCATCATGCTTTTGACCAAAATTTTCACAAACTGTAAACATAAGTTTCTTACCATCAAACTTTCTTGAAGAGTTATTCCCTTTTGCCTGCCACCTCATCCTTTTATTCTGTTATTTGTCAAAGAATACCTGATCATCGGCAAACTACATTTCTACCTTTTCTGCATAACGAACAAGTTTTTCATAACTTCGGAACTCATGAGAAGCTAAGTCCCTTCGATACTTTTTCTTTAGTCTTGATTAAAAATGGTTGATTTTACTATCAAGATATCATATGAAATTTGGAGAATGCCTTTCTAGTTGAGTGATTGTTTCTTCATTAGCATCCACTGATTCATCCTCCTGCCTCTATTCCAGGAATTGTTTTTCCATCCTAAGACGAACCACCTTAGGAAAATATTTCTCAAGAAACATACCTTTGAATTCATCCCAATCGAGAGCATCAATCTCATCACTATCCCGGATATTTTTCACCATCGACCACCACTAATCTGCTTCAACTTCAAATCGGTAAACAACAAGACTAACCTTTTGATGTTCTGAACAACCCATGACATCAAAAATCATTTCCAATGCATTAATCCACCCTTTAGATAGCACAAGGTCAGATGATCCTCTGAATGATGGTGTATGTTGCCTCATGAAATGCTCCACTGCTGACATGTTCCTCTGTGGTTGATCTGGCTGATCTCATACGTGGATACCACCACCATTTATAGCCTGATTCAACTGTTCCATCGCTACAAAAAACAGTTCAGTTCTGATTCCGACTGTCCTAGGTTGCTGATTTGGAAGGTTGTCTATCTCCTGATGTCGTCCCAATATAGCTGTCCTGTTTCCTCTGTGGAAAACCATTCTGAATATAGAAATATCTTAGGTAAAGCAACATGGTAATATATAAATGATATATGATTTCAATATTAACATAAATTACTTTATGGATATTAATTTTACAATACCCTAACTCCTAAAGTTATCTAAACTGACCTTTGATACCAACTATAAGGACCCGGCCTTAAACATTACATAATATTGAATTAAATGAGTAATTCACATTGAGTATCTTTTTAGGTTTAGAGTTTTAGAGAATTAGGACATAACTATTACATCTCAAAATATTACAAGGTAGACATATCTACATAGTTTCCATTTTTCATAAAATAAAAACTATTGAAAAAAAGTCATGTCTAGTTCCATGTTTTAGACAACATGACTTTTCCTTGATCCCATACTTGACCATATTCATCTTTAAGTCCTGTGAAAACATTTAAAAACTTTGGATGAGCATAAAAATATCAGTAAGGGTTATAAAAAAAAGAATGAAAACATTTGTTCATAAAAACATAAAAAACATGAAATCATTTACTTACCTCATGAAATCATAAGATTTATGAAAGACACATGGAAATCATAAATCATAATGTTAACTTGTGGCATCCATATCATACTTACATTGTAGCTATCACAGCTACATAGGGAGTTAATTTGGAATACACATCATAGTATATTCCCTAAGTCTCTTAGGAGAATCATTCACGTTTACCTCCATCACATTACCCAATGAATTAGAGATTTATCTCTGGATCACCTACCCTAGGTTTATCACAGAACCACCCGCATACATAAACAATTCCCAAGAACCATAACATGATCATATCACATAATATAAGAATAAAGGAAAGATAAAAACTTCAAAATAAAATATCATATCAAGACATTGAAATAATAAATCCATTCTCAAAATTATTTTCAGTACCAAAATATGTAAAAAGAATATATGGTATTTATTTTTTTCCTTTTAAAAACATTCAGGCTTGTTAAGAAAGCCAAAGGCCAAATAATACTCATGGTGGCAGAAAGGTCGTTGTCACCACTTACGTAAAAAACATTCCTTTTTGTTGTTTAGTAAAATGATTCGTATAAAAAGATTCCCTTTGAATAAAATGAAAAGTCAAAGGGGTGTATACACCGTATAAAATAAATTCATCTATAAAACTAAAAATGCCTCAATGAAAAGAGATTGAGACGAAGTCCCTTACCTTGCGTCTGACATGACTCGATCATTATTTAATCTCCTGAATAATAAACTAAAGATAATTTATACTTTCTTAAGAACCTTTTTCAAGTTTATTATTCCTTTTATATCACTTATTACCATGTTATAAACATTATGCCATCATATAAGTTAATAACATTCATTTTGTTGATATTTGATACTTGAGTAAAAATGAACAACTTATATTTACAAGTTGTCCATGTGGTAAAAGGTTCATTATATACAGAATGATATTCATGATTTTTATATCATATATATCATATATATCCAGTATATACATGTTTTTATAATAGTACATAACATTTAGTGCTACGAAATGAAATGCACCGTTCATGGAGACAGTAAGCCGTACGTACGCATGAACACTACTTTCATTTCTATTTCTTATTTTAATGGAAATAATAAATAATGATACATAGGTATATTATAATTCCAGTATAATATCATATATAATATCGTTATCTCCATCCTCTATACATCCCACATAAGGCTTTAACGAATCAAATCACTTTGAGGGGGCGGTAGTCCGCACTTCCTCAAATGAGATTATCATATTTACCCACTATGGAAACCATAATGGCGTGATATAAATGGGAATTATAGAATCATAATAATATCATAAACATAATATATATCATATAAAAATACAGTTCCATCATAATGACCACCATGAGATGTGGTAAGATGTAATTGAACAGTCATCGTTTCGTGAGGCCTTAGTTTGTCATCCACAGAAACATTATGTTCTTCACCCATTAGATGGATGTGTGTGTAAGTGTAGTTATAATTATTCTCATAAAAAAATCATTATATATTTAGGATACTTGTGTTGTTACAAAATAAAGGAATAAAAATAGTATAGGGGTTGGAGAAGTAAAATAAAAGAAAACAATTTAAGAGAAACTGTTACCTTTAATTTGGGTAACTCCATTTGGTTTGAACCAAAGGACTTCTTGAAGTGCCTTTTGCATAAGTTAATTCTTCTAAGAGGAGGATAGGTATGTAGGGAGATTAATTGGGTAGAGTTTGGATAATCCAAATGTCTTGATATGTGTGAGAAATTTGTTAGAAGTGGTCTTCTTTTATAAGGGAGAGGAGTGGCTCTTTAGGAAAGTGTGAAGACATTATTTTATTATATAATGATATTCGATTTCTAAAAGTCCAAAAATCATTATATTATAAGATAAGATGACTCATGGTCGAAATAAAATCATCCAATCAGAATTGGACATGTTTTGAATAATATTTTAATCATTATAATCTTATTTATTTAAATCATTTATTAATGAGGTAAATACTTCATCATTATTGTGTCACAAATAATTTAATTTATTCGATGTATAAAAATTATAAAAAAAATACTATCATGTAGGAAATATTTTTAGATTTCCAATGAATATTTATAGTAGAAAATATGACTTATATAACACCATATAAAAATTAATTTACTAAAATATTTTTGTTATTGTCAATTTTTTCTTTACATTAAATTAATTAATCTAAAGTGTCATTATCTTTCATAAGTGTATCTATGGGGTCCCAAAATAGACCCAAAGATGAACATGGTTGGAAAATACTCAACCAATAAGGTTAGGAAAAGTGTTAAGATAATTTTGAAATATTATAATATTCTTTTAACCGAGAATTATCCTATTTACCTTTAACCGCGGTAAATAAAAGTCAAAAGTCACTATTCACCACAAATTATTTTTCATCATAATGAACCAAATTTTACTTCTTGATAACAACCATGTATGTCAGATTTTTGAAATTCAATTCACAGAAGTGGTAAAATTTAATTTAAATTAAAACGTCCGTTTTTTAACTACCACTATGTGGTGTCACTATTCATCAAAAATTGAATTTTTTCAGAAAAATACCAAAAATTCAGACTAAGCTATATTTGATATTCTGAATTAAGAAATGAGGTCTATTTTTACAAATTCAAAACATAGAAGTGGAATTATTTAATTTTAAAATTAATTCATGTTATCAAAACAAATAGCATGTTTTTAAGAAATAATAACTATCAAAAGATTGATACTTGTTTATGTCCAATTTCAAAGTGAAATTAATTCCAATGACCAACATTGGATTAAATGGTAAAAATATATTTCAATTTCACATTAAAACCAACTAAAAAGATAATCTAACCATATAAATAAATTAGATTAAAAATCACTTTTGAATTAACATAATGTATTTTTCACTATTCATTAAAAATGAACTTTATCAGAAAAATACCAAAAATTACCCAAAGTAAAATTTGATGTCCCAATTATAAAGAAGGATTATATATGGTCAATTATAATGTATTTAAGTGACCAAATCTATATTTAAAGAGGGTTCTCCATTAAAAGGTGGTAAATCGACCTTTTAATGCAGATTATGTTTAAAATTAGATTCATTCATATTTTAAGCCTATAACTTTTTATTGGAAAAATGTAAATACATTTAACAATAATTTATAATAATATTGTAGTTAGTTCCATTCATTACCACCAATACAACAACTAGGAGTTAAGTACAATTTAAAATAATAATATTATATTATTAGTGTGCAACGTAAGATTCAAAGAAACCCACTGTTGCGTATCAGGTACGCTATTGAACATAGCAACCCCTTTAAAGTAAAATTAATATTTAATTCACAAATATTAATAAATATGAAATATGACTTATTATTCATTTACCTGAGATGTTACAAAAACCATATCACAAGTCTCATTAACATGTAGTCCATTTATATAAATCTTATAGATATTATGGTTTTTTAAATAATATTTTTAAAAAATACGATATTTTTTAATGGTTTTGGTTATGTGACTAAGGTTTTAATATAAATGAAACTTTTATATTTAAAATATAATCTTTGACTCATATCAAGACCATCATGTTTCAGATTGATTGGTGGTCAATTCTAATAAATCAAAAAATGAATTATGGATCATTTTCTAAAATTGTAACAACATCCCAATCTCATTTTCTTGGTTTTCAAAATGTGATACATATTTTAAGCTAAAATAACACTTTTATATTGAATATGTGTCCATAGAGCCATACTGGATAAATAGTGTGTTAGAATGATGTGTTATTTTCTTCCCCACATC
Source organism: Viscum album (assembly GCA_963277665.1). NCBI lineage: Eukaryota > Viridiplantae > Streptophyta > Magnoliopsida > Santalales > Viscaceae > Viscum > Viscum album. The sequence continues at coordinate 374,325,724 of OY728158.1, read as the reverse complement.
AGAAATGAATTATAGATCACTGTAATATTTTTCTTATGAAAATCAGATCTCAATTTTTCCCTATGTGACATGTGTTTTAAACAAAAATATAACTTTAATATTGAAATAATAAAAAATGAGTCATATTGAACACATCATGGGTTTAATTAACATGATATAGTTTCATGAATGTCACAACTAAAATATGGATCTTTTTTTAATGTTTGAAAAATATTTGAGATCATTTTTTTTATTTTTGGCTATGTGAAGTGAGTTTTAAACAAAAATTACACTTTTATAGTGAAAACACTCACTCTGAGTCATACCAACCACATCAAGTGTCAAATTGACATGATGTCAGTTGATATATTTCTAAAATTAATTATGTATCATTTTAAAAATGTTATCAATAAAACTTATCTTTTTTTCTATATTATAGATATGGGGGTCATGTTTTTATCTAAAAAAATTATTTTATATTAAATGAACACACATTGAGTCATACAAAGTAAATAATGTCTTTGATGGATGTGTGATCAATTCCTAGATAGTAATAATGATTTATATATAATTTTCATAAATATTTAAATTAAATTAGGATCGTTTTCATAGTTTTCAGAGTGTCATGCATGTTTTAAACAAAAATGACATATTTACATTTTAAAAACACACTTAGAGTCATAACAGAAAAATCATGTTTTATATTAATATGTGATCCATTATTATAGGAATGAAATGAATCAATGATAATTTTCCAAAATTTTCAAGATACTATGAGTTTTTTATACAACATTTCATATGTAATTCAAGTGTTACAATAAAATGAAACTTAAAAACATGAACATTGTGTAATACCAAACACATTGTGTGTCATATTTATATACAGTCAGTTATTACATGTCACAAATGAATTATGTATCATTTAAACAATGTTTAAAAATAATCATAGACTATTTCCATGTTTTTTCTATGTGAAATGCTATCTAAACTAAACTAACACTTTTATATTGAAAACACATACTTTCAGTCACACTGACCACATCGTGTGTTAGCAAGACATATAGTCAATTCATATATATAACTCATGAAATATGTATTGTAATCATATGGTTTGAAAATAATTTTAGATATTTTCCATGGTTTTGTATAAGTGATGTACATTTTAAACTAAAATGAAACATTTACATAGAAAACCCACATATTATGTAATATTTGACACATCATCTGTTGGATTGAACTTTAGTCAATTCATACACACCAAAAATAATTTTTATATCATTTTATTGAATTATCAAGATGATATAAGATAATATTATCATTTTTGTCTATTATATGTGTTTTTTAAGATAAAATGAAAATTTTAATGGGAAAAAGATGCACTTTTAGCCATACCATCCACATCATGTGTCAGATTGATGTGTAGTCGATTCCTATATGTCAAAAATAAATTATGGATCATTTTAATAAAGTATGCAAACAATATGATATCTTTCACAATATTTTTACAATATTATGTGTGTTTTAATCTAAAGTGGCAGTTTTATATTGAAAACACACACATGGGATTATTCAATTCACATCGTGTGTCAGATGGACCTTCAACCAATTCCAATACGTCAAAAATTAATAATGGATTATTTTCATTATTTTTTTGGTTAGTTTTATATCATTTACTTGATTATGGATTTGTGAAATTTTTTAGAGTAAAATGATACCTTTAATATGAATATGTGCTTACTGATTCATAATGGCCACATCATGTGTCATGTTGATTGGAAGTTGATTCCTAAAAATCCCACCAAAATAATCAAATGTTTTCATAATGTTTTAAATTAATATAATATTGTTTTCATAGTATTTATATTTTGATTTTCATTTTAAACTAAAATGACATCGAAATTTTGAAAACATGCACTTTGAGTCATTACAACTTCACCGTGTGTCAAATTGACGTTCATTAATTTACTACTTTTCATAAATTAATTATATATTATTTTATTGAGTTTTTGAAATAATATGAACTTATTTGATCATATTTTACAATGTGACAAGTGTTTGAACTAAACTAACACTTTTATATAGAAAACATGATATTTGAATCATTCTTCCCATATCATATATAATATTGATATGTGAGATATTCCTATAAATCATAAATAAATTATTAAATCTTTTCCCTAAATTTTAAAAACAATCCATGTTTGTTTTATATATTTTGTTAATGTGAAATTTGTTTTAAACTGAATTAACTTGTAGATATCAATCATTCAAAAAAAATTCAACATCCAAACTTTGTTTAGGTTCCATAAAATATAATTCCATGATTATACAGTAAGCATTTGACCTAAATATTATAGATGAATAACTATTAGTGCTTATTTTATCTTCAATTGGATTTTATTTTGTGGAAGAAAATTTGAAATTGAAAAAATGGATCATGCCATTTCATCATGGATGTGAATGTGATTATAATAGTGATGAGACCCTCTTCAAATACTCATAAAAAGACTGTAAGACACAAAATGAAGACGATAAGTCTAAGAGAATGAAAGTATGTTTCCCAACATATAGTAATATGACTTCAATGTTTTGGGTAAAATGGTCTTTTATGCATTTCCATCTCACAATTATCTATACCACAATCTCATTATAAAATATCTTATGACAAAACACAGTTTCATGCATGTTACTTGCTCAAACAGAATTAGTAAAGTATAACCACCTATGATACATATCCTTGATAAATCAATCAAATCGTTCTTTATTTTCAGCTTAATCCCTAAAGAATTTTCCAGTTTCAAGCAACTCAAACTAAAACTCAATTGAAGGAAATTAGGGAAAAGTTAAAAATAAATTCATGGCCAATTGGGTAATGGTAATATACCCTTAATAATCATTTATTAATTATATTAACAATGTTATGATTTAATTTATCAAATGAGATGCAGGTTTAGTAAATATATCACACCTATTGAATTTAAGTTAGACTGAATCTATATATTCAAGTGGATTTTAATGTATCTGATATTATTTACCATCATGATGGGGACTATTATAAAGATTCATTTTCTATTTCTCCCAGATACAACACCCACAATCAAAACACTCATACTATTTTCATTGGGAATAAGAACCATATGTGGGGGAGTATCCTCATCTATATACTCTCACTCTGTAATAAAAAAATATATGGTGGGGTTCAATTTCCTTTTAGAATGATGGGATGGAAAAATAAAAAAAATAGTTTTTATGGTAATTAAAAATGTATATTTAGAATAAATATATAACTAAATAAAATTAAATAGTATATGAAAATTATGTTAGGTAAAGTAATTTTTATGTATTATAATCATGATGTTTCAAATCCCAAATGTATTTCATAGGTCATATCATGTATAAGATTACACACATAATCAGTAATCACCTCAACTTGATGTCAAAAATCATTCGGACACCATGTACTCCACCCACTCATCTCTAAAAAAAATATTTATTTGTTCATCATGTAGAATTTAATATTATTCAAGATATAATGATAAAATATGGACAAAAAACCAGTTAAAAAATATTTAATTATAATTGTAATTACCTTGGAAAATTATATGTTTGGAGTTTCATGTTTGTTGATGGTATATAAACAATAAAAATATTCAACTTCACACATATTAATTTTATGACATTAAGTATAGATTTATTGTCAACCCATTTTTAAATAATAATATTCACTTGAAATTTCATATTATCTAACATGAATATTTGTTAAACTATGATAAAGTATGACATATTCAAATAAAATTGTATTTCTATGACTAGAACTAAATACATGCATCACTTATTCCATAATCCTAACTTAAATATTTCACATTATACTCTGTTCAACATGTTCCATGATATAGAATGTAAACCCATTAATAAAAAAATTAGTGTAAGAGATAACATTTACATTTGGTCCCATAGATAATAAATGATGTTGTTCAGAAATGGAATTGGGATTTACAGATAACTACATATAAATATGAGCTTAGAACCATCTTATCAACTATTTATTATGGGTAATTGATAACCATATTTCCTCCCTTGATGGATTCAAATGTCTATGAGTTACTCTATGGGATTCCTCATATGGAGGAAACTATAAACTAATATTTAAAATGTAAATGTGAGTCTAGTCATGCTATGTAATTGTAATTATTACATCACCTCTTACAAAAATTTATTATCCCATAAGGCTGCCACTATGATGAGATTTTGAGAGACCAATTCTATCCACATATATGAGATAATCGATATAAGATTCATCATATTTATAAACACTAAATCACTCTTTAATAAAACATTAAAAAAACATCAATTCATGATATAACCCTTCAAAATATGCATTTATCATTTAGTGGCATACATTTTTCAACTATTTTCACGGACACATAGAAGAATCTATCTTACTTAGTGAACTGTCATGTGGGTAATTATATCAATGAATTATGGTTGGAAGAATAAATGCAATTTTCATAATATGACATAAGTTTCTTTATTCATGATTGGAAATATCATAGAGTCTATTATATTACTTCATATGGAATTGAAAGGGATGAAAATTTTGTTTAATATATGTTGTACGTATTTAGGAATAATTTAATGTAATTCTATAAGAAATAAATTTTCATCTAAGACTAACTGTCATATTATTATTGTCACAATATCATCAAATTATTCATTTAAATTACATTATTGATATTTAATGGATACCCATCTATAAAATTTACACCATTAAGTATGTTTCAAAATTTAAATTGTTTTTATCCTGATTTTATGTAACATGGCGGAGGAATATTAGTTTTCCCTTCATCCTTCACTGGTGCCGACATATCCCATACCCCCTTCTAAGTCATGTCCAACATGTCCTTAATTCCATATTTTTTTCTCTGTCATATTTTTTAATGTGACAATAAAAATATAACTTATATATTTTTCTATGTTCAAGAAATCAAAAAAAATTCTATCATATAAAAAATTCCAGTATGGAAATTCAAAGAAAATTCCACTATTTTTCCTAATCGTATTTTGTAAGGCTTCTCAAAATGTTTTTCAAAAATTAGTTTCATTATTGTTTACATCAATGATAAGTTGATCACTCATTAATTAGTATGGTGTTGTACATTGTCTTGTATTTTTATTGAACTATTTCATCCAATATCATTATTTATGTCTTCAAGGTAAAAAAATTACAATTTCCTAAAAAACATTCTTCATGCAATGTTTCAACTTAACTGAGTTTTCACCATCCACAATAATGGGACAACCAAGAATACCATTAAATTTTTAGCCAAATTTTTTTATAATAAGTAAATTCAATTATAAAACTATAAAACATGGTTCTCAATTTGTAATATTAAATTATATGAATCTCATACAATGTATCACATGTATCCCACATCAATTTCATATAATAAATCAATTAATCCAAATAGATATCAATATCAATACCAAGCTATTTGTGTCTAGATATAGACAAAGAAAACACACTATATTTGTGCTTCATGTATGAGCACAGTATAAGACTATAAATTTACATTATAATTGGCCATGTACTTTGAGTAATACTTTGCACACAAATATTACTTATTCCATCTATAAATAATTTTATACAATAATTTCTTGGCTTGTTTCCAAATTTCAGATACTCATAATCAATTTTCATTTACTGAAGAAAGTTTTTTAGGCATTGTATTTTACCATATTGAATTATTGTATATACATGCCATCACAATTTTTCAATGGTTTCTTAACATCCATATAGATGTGTAAAAATTGGAATTAATGGAATGTACCATACAAATTGGTATGTATTGATTTATTTTTCTCGTATTGATATGTGAAAAACAATGAATATGTTATAAATGATTCATGGCCCTTGAAAAAAAATATACAATCATTTGAACATGATTGTATGTTCTCATAGATCATACCCATTGAACATAGAAGTCAGTTAGTGAATTATGTTTTACAAGAAAGGTCATTTTCTTCTTGAAACAAATCTATCAGGATACCATGTAAATAAGTAAAGATGGTGTCACTCCTTCTACTACCTCAAATAGACTGAGGGCCTTCATTTTTTTTATTTATTTTGATAATCCACCTTTCAAGGGGTGATGTGGAACCCTTACAAGGCCTGTAGGCGTAAGTATTACTTGTCCCGTAGGACTTAGAGGAATTAATTTCCCATATGCTTCAAAAATTACATACAACCCATACTAACTACTTGGAACTACTCTTCCCCAACATATTCATTGTGAAATCGGCTCTCCACCTTCGCATGGCTGTTTAGCTAGGCTTTCCAATGTATGCACAGGCTTGTCCCGATGGTAGGTTCCATACCCTCTCATTGTTGCATTCCGTTTAGATTATGCTATATTCTAATAAGGGGAACCAATATGGGATGACATCACCAAGATGTTGTTTCCCATTTACTATATTGTAATATTTATTTTAAATAATAATCATATTAGAATACTAAATATGAATAAATATCGAGATGCCAATGTTATTTTTTGTGATTCCTAAAAAATTATATTTTTATAAAATGGAAACATTCAAGGAAAAAGCCTATGGTGGATGAAGGGTTATACATTCCCCAATAAAGGGAATAAGTTTTAGAAAACTCTTAAATAATAATTTAAGATACATGAAGTTATTTATCCATGATAATATGATTCTAATTATGTGTACTGGGATTGTTTTGTAGCGGTGGAAATCATTTCTGGATGGGAATTCATTCTATCTATAAAGTTATGAAGTGTATAATTCAATTTTTATCTATTATAAAAGAAACATATCCTGATCATCCATACACAAAATAATCAATGGTAATTAGTTATTGTAAAAATTTTATGAATAATGATTTATTTTGTGATCAACCTTACATGTGAAAAAAAGTAATTTTTTTCCAATATAATCGATTTAATGTGAATATAACCAAATCCATTGGGAAAATTAAAAATATCAAAATAAGAACTAAAAATGTTTAAATAATGATTTACCTTTAATGTATGGTCACAAGTAAAGAAACAATGGGGTTTTAAAGTGTTGATTTTTCCAAGGAGTTCAATGGAAAGCCATAAACAAAGATTCAGTTCCATGAGAGCTTGAATGAGACAAGGGATATAATCCTCTTATAGGGTTGTATTTAAATTATTCTAATGGTTTCATTTGTTATTTTCAAAAAACATTGATAAATACTAAGAGTTATCATTAATAAAATATAAATTTATGATTAATCCACTCTTTTTGAGTTCTAACTCTCAGTGCTAATAAATATGGGATTTTATCAACATTGTCCAGAAAAAGTTAATAAATATTGGGTTTTTAAGTACTTTCTATTTTAGTACTGAAGAAACCAATATTTATCACCAATATTTGGAAGCTCATAATGATATAGATATCTTGAACTTGGAGGTGATGGCCAATGATCCCTTCTCTCCTCCTATAGAGTGGGAAGGACCTCTATCATTTTTTCAGGGAACTCAGCCTTTCTTTTTCTCTCCCTTTATATCCCCGATTTTATTCCTTATTTCCCATAGATATTTCTTATTCATAAGGTTCCATATTTTTTTATATATTTTTGAAACATTATCTCTAATACTCATAGTTCACTAATTCCATGTTTATTCTAATCATAATCTTGATATCTTGTTTCAAACAACATCTTCCCTCGGTGGATTCATTTGAGTGGTTTGTCTTTAGATATTTGAGGCAACAAGAATGATTAACTATGGGCCTTGTAAACTACATGCACATAAAAATTTAGTTCTATTTGGAGAATTACTTAGTCCTTCCCTAGTCCAGTGCCTCCCTCATCTGTAGTGCATATTGTTTCTCCTTATTCAAGTGGACTTATGATTGACACATGAAGCGAGATACCATAACTATAGAGATTTTGGTTAGTTTTCCAGATAACCCTATTATTTTTTAGAATACTTCAATTATTCAAATTTTGGGTAATTTTTTTGGTAGATATTTTAGTTCTGATATTAGAACTAGATATATTTTAAATATTATTTCTCCACAAATTTTCATTGATGTTGTGGTTTTATAAATGGTACCAGAGAGTGTTTGGGTAGATTTGGGGAAGAGTTCTACTACATGATTGTTATTTTATTTTGGGTCGTGGATTTATTTTTCCTCATCCTTCAATAAAATGTTTCACTTGGTTGTAGTGCATTGAAATGGGTGCATGAATCACCACCAGAAGATGAATGCAATATTTGGATGTAGTAGTAAGGGTATGGTTTCCATTTTTGGTGTAGGATTGAAGGAACATGTTCGAATTGGTGTTTCTATTGACTAAAGAATTAATTACGTGGTAGTGTACAATATAAAAAATGAGGGAGGGGATTAAAATGAGATAGAACATCTTGCTAGACTGACAACACAACAGTTGAATCTGAATGAAACAGAAAAGATTCCACCATTCAGAATATGGCATAACTATTAATCCTAGATTCGAGTGTAGTAGACATATATAGTAGATTTGGATGTGATATTGAGTGGTTGTGTGGAACAGGTCCCATGGAAATTAAAATAAATGCTGGTAAGGGGGAATCCAATGGGGTGGCGGTGAGAATTGGTTATGAAGCTAAACACAAAGAGGTTTTATAGGCGGTAGGTTAGGAAGATGAAATAATCAATATAACCAATGGAGGTATCTTGGGCTAGGTGAATTCAGTAGGCATGGTGAGGCCAAGAGGGACTACTACAACTATTAATATTAGTAATTTCCTTAAAGATATGGAGTTTGAATTTATGGTTATGGAACAAGGGGGTGAAATACAAGCTAGAATGGGCATCCAAACCCCAATACCAGTACAAGAATTCTTTGATAACTAATGCATTTATGGGATAGATTAGGAGGATGAGATATCTTAACATGTTTTTGGTGGACAATGTCAATGGAGCGAATGTAAAAAACCTGATACATCCCAAGGAAGAGGAAGGGGTGGAAAGGAAAAGGGGATTTGTGAGATGTATTGTGTAAATTGGAAATATGTATAAAGGACAGAAGGACTACTGTCAGTTACCTAAGCCAATGGGAATAAGGCCATCCAAAAAGAATACAGTGATGGAAAGTGAACCAATGTCTCATAGCCAAGAAGGTTAGAAGATATTTAATCTTTATAGTGAAAATCAGATAATGGAGTGTGGTGAGACCAATGAACAAGAATAGGTTGGTGATATAACAGAAGATCTGATTTAGGAATAAAAGGCATCTAAAAGTAAGTTCGGGTCAGTAGATAAGAAGGTTGGGTGAAAGGGGTAGGAATGGGAGCTGATTATTCATTTCAATGAAGAAATGAGAGATGAGGTATTTTATATCAATGCTATATAAGAAAATTTCTATAATATGAATGAGGGGCTGATGCATGTGGTATCTAATAAGGAATAGTGTGTATGGATCAATAATAATGATCTTATTTTGATACGTGGCTTCAGCAAAAAGAAGATTAGTATGGAAGAGTATATCCAAACTTTTGACAGGATAACCTAAAATTTTGAACACCTCATCGAGGATGACCTAGTCCTGAAGGCTACTACTCTTCAATAGAGGCTATATAGAGGTATGGTTTCTAATAAAAAAAATCCAGGTTTCAATGATTCGGTGATTACTTATGGTGTCTATTGATTGCATGTTCATAACTTGAAAGGTTGACCACTTTTTTTTTTAAAAAAAATGTTGTTTGTACAATATAAAGATAATTTCTAGTTAGCTGATAAAGTATATATAAAATAAATTATAAAATATTAAACAAACATATATTAAAATTGAATAAATGGTAAAAGAGGTAAAAATTAATTAACACTATTACTAAACAGATAATCATAAATGTATGAATGTAATTAAGGAGTGAAATTTAATAAATAAAAATGAATCAAAATAAAAATTATTTAAAAAAATGAATGATTTTTATTAATTATATAAATTATTATAAACTGAAAATAAATACAATTTAAAATAAAATGAATAAATATTAAATATTTATATGAATACATTATTAGAAACCATAAATACAAATGAATAAATATGTAAAAATAAAGATTAAAAATATATAAATTACAATAACATTAAAAGAATAAATATTAAAATTGAATAAAATATAAATTTTTTTTATAAATAAGTTACATTTATAGTGAATAAATAATATTAAATAATATTAATTAAATTTATTTAAAAAAATAGGTGAAATTCAATTATTTAAAAACTTGTAGATTAAATCAATATTAAAAATAAAAAAGTATTATTAAATTATTACATTATTAAAAAAAGTAAAAGTAAATATATGATAAATTGAAAATGTATAAATACTAATTATATATAACAAGAACCATATTTAAATCATTAAATATTAAGGAACAAATATATATAAATAAATAAAAAAATGGATAAAATAAAATAATTACAAAGAATATTTGAAAAAAAATTAAAAAATGTACAAAATTAAGATTATTATTGATTAGTAAACAAATAAAATGATTAAATTAGAAAAAAAAATATAAAAGTAATTAATAATATATTTTTAGTTGTAATATTAATAATAAATAATATTTAATATTTTAATATATATATATATATATATATAATAGTATGTTAGTAAATATAATCCTAAAATAAATATTTATAATTGAACAAATTAAAGAAATATTATTTGTGTATACGTTCTAAATAAAAAATCAATTTATTATATATATATATGTGTCAAATTAATGTAACACACGTTTGACATTTGTTAAATTGAATGAATAACTTTTAATTAAATGTACACTACTTGATACAATTAATTTATAGTTTTAATTAATATTAATTATTGATTTTAAACACTTTTTCACTGAGTATGTGACTTATTTAATGTAGGTATACATATTTTTATTATATGAATCATATATAAGGAAATATTTTATATATTTACACACACACACACACACACATATATATATATATATTAAAAATATTAAATTTATTAATGAACAACTAGGTATAAAGAAAGTCATTATTAATAAATTGAAAAAATATTAAATTAAAATTATTTAACATCAATAAATTATGAATAAGTAAACATAATGAATAATATTTATAAATAATCACAAAACCATTATTTATGAACACTATTATATAATTCACATTCATTTGGGATAAAATGGGATTTCTCATTTCTAAAAAAAGATTGCGACCTTAATCATCACTTATAAATGATCCCTTTATAAGCACTGATAAAGGACCCCTTTAATAGTGGTTTATGGGCATCGGTAAAGGCCATGACTACTGGTAAAAAATATGAAGTCATGTACCATCCATTTAACATAACCAGATTAGAAAAAAAAATCATAATGGAATATAAATATAATAGAAAACTAGAATGAAATATAAACATTACATTGAATATAATTTCAATTCCTAATTTACATAAAAAAATATTTTCATTAATGTGATATTAACCATTAATTAGATAAAATTAGAATCCAATATAAAAAATAAAAAACATATATCACATACTTTTTTCAATAATGATCCTATATAAAAACCTTATTCTTTCAATAAAACCACTTTTTTTAGTAACCCTACAAAAAAACGAATTATTTTTGTAATATAATCTATATATGATAAATTATATTGTTAATTAATATGTATTTCAATGATATTATTAGCTATACAATTAATTTTAATACTATTTCTTGTATTATTAACTTTATATTACTTAATATTTATTATATATAATATTAAATAAAAATTAATTATTAATTATTTATTAAATTATTAATTTATAATATGAATAAATTATATTGTCAATTACATAATTTTTTAATTATATTATCAGTTATTAAATATTTTAATTACATAAATTGTTGTTAAATATTTTATCATTAAGCAAAATTAACATTTTTAAATTAAAAACGTGCACATTGATAAGAAAGGGCACACTGTGTGTCAGATTAATGCATGGTCAATTCATATAGGTCATATAGTTATTTACAAATTATTTTCTTAATGTTGAAAATAAAATTAATTCATTTAATCTATTTTTGAAAATGTGACAAATGTTTTAAAATTAAATTAACTTTTATATTGAAAACACTCAGTTGGAGTCATATTTGCCACATCCTATGTAAGATAGACGTACAGTTGATTATAACATGCCATAAATGAATTATGGACAATATTGCTATTTTTTAAAAAAAATGGACCTCATTTACTCGATTGTAATAATATGATGGTCATTTTAAACTAAAATAAAACATTAATATTGAAAACACACACTTCATTTCATACCGACAAAAACATGTGTAATATTGACATGATGATGATTCATTTACATCTTGAATGAGTTATAGATCATCATCCTAATGTTAAAAAACAATTTGAGTTTGTTTTCTCGATTTGGGCTATGTGATGTATGTTTTAAACTTAAATTACATTTTTATATTAAAAAAACACATTTATTCACACATACTACATTGTGTTTCAGATTACTGTTTGATTTTTTACTATAATCAAAAATGAATTATGGATCATTTTACTTATATTAATTAATATTCAGTGATTGTTTTCGTGATTTTGTTTTTGTGATGAATATTTTAATCTAAGATGCAACTTTTATATTGAAATCAAAAAATAAGAGTCATGTTAAACACATCATCTATAAAATTGACACGTGGTTGATTCCAACATGTCATATATGAATTATGGATCATTTTCATAATGTTTAAAAATAATCTGATGGAATTTTCTATATTTTGGCTATTTGACACGTGTTTTGAACTGAAATGACACATTTATGTTGAAAACATGAATGTTGAGTCATAAACACCATATCATGAGTTTAATTTCCATGAAGCCCATTACTATACAGCTTTAATGTATTCTGGTTCGTTTAACTAATGATTGAAAACAATATGATATTTTTCCCTGGTTTTGGCTCTGTGATTTGTGTTGTAAAATAAAATGAAACTTTTATATTAAAAACAGACAATTTTATTCATATTGAGCACATCATGTTTCAGATTGATGTTTGGTTGATTCCAACCCTTCATAAATGAATTATTTATTTTTCAATAATTTTGAAAACAATCCAATCTCAATTTTTTGGTTTTGATAATGTGGCATAAGTTTTAATCTAAATTGACTCATTTATATTGAATACATTCCCTTGGAGTAATAATGTCCAAATCATGTGACAAAATGATATATATTTAATTTATAACCATAAAATTTATTATGGATCATTGTACTAATGTTTATTTGAAAATCATAACTCATATGACTATTTTTTTCTATGTGCTATGTGTTTTAAACTTTAATGAACCATTTATATTGAATTTTTTTTAGTAATATCAGCCACACTATGTGTAAGATTTAAATTTAATTGATCATTAAATGTCTCAAATGAAATATGTTTCTTTCCTTTAATGTTTGAGAACAATCTATGATCTTTTTTTTCATTTTTAGCTTTGTCTTGAGTGTTTCGAACTAACATTACACATTTATATTAAAATATCATATTATGAATTATTCCTACCACATAATGTGTAACATCCCAAGTAAGTAATGAATAATAGATATTTTTATCTATGCCTATTAATGAATTATATAGTCTTTTAGAGGGTTAAAAATTAAAATAAATCCAATCTTAAGCATGAAATACACTAATATTTTTAAAAGATTGTTTTACTACCTTTTTATGGAAAACCATTTTTAAATCTATCTTTTGACAATTTTATAAGCTATGTTTTTTAAAATAAACTTATTCTTTATGATTGGGACATCAAAATTTACTTTGTGTGAATTTTTGGTGTTTTTCCGATAAAGGTCATTTTTAATGAATAGTGAAAAAATGTTGTATTTTAATTCAAAACCTATTTTTAATCTAATTTATTTATATGATTAGATTATCTTTTGAATTGGTTTAAAAGTTAAATTATAATATATTTTTACCATTTAATCCAATGGTGGTCATTGGAATCAATTTAACTTTGAAATTGGACTTAAACTACTGTCAATATTTTGATACTTATTGTTTCATAAAAACACGCTATTTGTCATGACAACGGGAATTAATAATTAAATTAATTAATGTGACTTATATGATTTGAATTTTGTAAAATATAAATCATTTTTGAATTCAGAATATCAAATATAGCTTTGGGAGAAGTTTTGGTATTTTTCTGAAAAACTTCAAATTTTGATGAATAGTGAAACCACAAAGTGGTAGTTAAGGAAACTGATTTTTCGTTAAAATGAAACTTTGTCACTTCTGTGATTTGATTTTCAAAAATCCCACATATATGGTTGTCATTAAGAAGTAAAATGTGGTTCAATGAGATAAAAATAATTTTTTGGTGAATAGTAACTTTTAAGTTCTTAATTGCGATTAGAGGTAATTAGTGTAGTTTAAGATAAAAATAATGTTTTAATAAAATGAGATGAGCTTGACATATGTCCTACCCTCATTGGATGTGTCATGGCCGACCAAGACAATCCATGGGTCAACTTGGGGACCCCATGGAGCCACTTTTGTTGGGAAATGACATAAATAACTCTTTATTAAATGTTAAAGTAAAAATGACACAAACATGAGATGTTTTACTAAAAAAAATTTTACATGGGGTTATACAAGTCAGATTTTTGACTATAAATATTCATTATAAATCTAAAAATATTTCCTACATCATGATATTTTATAGACATTAAATATATTAAATTAGTCATGACATCACGATGATGCACCAATTACCTCCTTAATAAAGGATTTAAATAAAATGAAAAGATAATGTAAAATCTATGACCTACACATGTCCAAAACCTATTGGATGGGTGGAATTAGAACCCGTATCACCTTAACCTCGAATTATATCAATGTGGGACCATTAAAATTTGAAACTCATTCTAAAATAAAGTAACATTTCCTTACTTTCCAAGAGTGCCCCTCCTCTCCTCTTATAAAAGGCCCCCACCTCTACCACCTTACCCACACTTAAAAAGCCTTTGGCTCAGACAAACCCTGCCCATTTTGTCTCTAAACTTCCCTATATTACACCTTGAAGCCTCAATTTGGGAAGAAGTCTTCCCAAGGAAGCCTTTGATCTCAAACCAAAGGGAGTTACCCGATTTTAAGGTAATGTCTTCACTTGAGTCCTTTTGTTTTATTTTGCTTCTCCAACCCCCTAAACTCTTTTATTCATTTATTTTGTAACAAATCCAGTATCATCAATATAATAGGATGTTGTTATATGAAGGATTCAAGCTACACTTACACACACCTGCATCTAATGGTTAAAGAACATACTTTTTCCGTGGATGGCGAATTTCGGCCTCCCGAAACGATGATTGTTCAACATTCTTTTAACACATTCAAAGGTGGCCATTAAGATGAAAATATATTTATATATGATATATAATATGTTTATGTTTTCCTTAAGCCTCTTTATTTTTCATTTTGGGCATACCTTTATGGTTTCCATTATGGGTAAACGCGATATCTACATTTAAGGAAGTGCGGACTACCGCCCCATCAAAGTGATTTGATTCGTTAATGCCATATGTGGGACGTATAAAGGATGGAGTTATGATATTATATATGATAATAAACTGGAATTATAATATACCTTTATATTATTATTATTCCATTATATAAAAATACGAAATAGAAATGAAAGTAGCGTTCATGCATATGTATGGCTTACCGTCTCCATGAACGGTGCATTTCATTTCTTATCCCCAAATGTACTGTACTATTATATGTACATGTATATAATGGATATATATGATGAATGATACATATAAATGATGAATATAATTCTGGAATTAAAATATACCACTACTGGAAAACTAACATATACCAACGGTTTGGAACTGTTGGTATATGCCTCCAAACCGTTGGTATATCCTATACCAACGGTTTGGAGAACCGTGGCCAAGTAAGCCGTTGGGATAGGTCTATACCAACGGTTTTCCCCAAACCGTTGGTATAGACCTATCCCAACGGTTTTGGAAACCGTTGGTATAATTAATATGAAAATCTTTACCAACGGTTGTGGAACCGTTGGTATATGTATTTCAAAAAAAAAACATTCGCTGGGATTTGATCCCAGCACCCCTAGTTTATTATTGAACGACTTAACCACTAACCTAACATGACTTTTATGTATATAATTACATAAATATATATATGTATTCTCATAATTATATTAAATTTTGATTTATATAATGTTCTGGGTAAGAAGAAATGATAAAAAATCAAAGGATCTATACCAACGGTTGTCAAAACCGTTGGTATAGGTCTAAACCAACGGTTTTGACAACCGTTGGAATAGATTTTGAGCCTGGATTTGATTTTGAGTGAAGGTTGATTCATGGGTGACCTTTCCCAATGGTTTTGGCAAACCGTTGGGAAAGGTATACCCTTTCCCAACGGTTTTGGCCAAACCGTTGGGAAAGATGTCCACAAATTGGACCTTTCCCAACGGTTTGGACAAAACCGTTGGGAAAGGGTATACCTTTCCCAACGGTTTGCCAAAACCGTTGGGAAAGGTCCCCACAATGTGGGTTTTCCCAACGGTTTGGCCAAAACCGTTGGGAAAGGTCCCAAAAAATGTGGGCTTTCCCAACGGTTTGCCCAAACCGTTGGGAAAGGTGGCATCAAAGTGGGATTTCCCAACGGTTTGGCCAAACCGTTGGGAAAGGGAACCTATACCAACGGTTTTTATGAACCGTTGGTATAGAAGCGTTGGGAAAGGTCAGATTTCCAGTAGTGTACATACCTATCATTTAGTTTTAATTCCATTAATATGACATAGAAATGAAAGTAGCGTTCATGCATACGTACGGCTTACTGTCTCCATGAACGGTGCATTTCATTTCTTACCTCTAAATGATTATGTGATATTATAAATACATGTATATGCTAGATATATATGATATATATGATATTCAAATCAGGAATTTCATTCTGGATATAAAGAACTTTTTACCACACGAACAACATGTAATTGTAAGAAGTCCACTTTCGACTTAAGAACCAAATACCGACAAAACAAACATTATTAACTTAATGATTACATAATGTTTATAACATGAAAATAAGTGATATAAAAGGAATAATAAACTTTAAAAAGGTTCTTAAGCAATTATAAATTAACTCAAGTTTATTATTTAGGATGTTAAAGAATGATCGAGTCAAGTCGGACCCGAGGTAAGGGACTTCGTCTCAATCTACTTTCATTGAGGAATATTTTGTTTTATACACAACTATATTTTATACGGTGTATAAACCCCTTTGAATTTTAATTTTATAAAAAAGGAATCTTTTTCTATGAATCTTTTTACTAAACTACAAAAAGGAATGTTTTTTTAACGTACGCGGTGACAACGACCTTTTCCGCCGCCGCAAGTATTATTTGGTCTTTAGCTTCCTCAACAAGCCGTAATGTTTTTAAAATAAAATAAATGCCATATACTTTTATGTATTTTGGTATTGAAAATGGTTTTGATTAAGGATTTTATTATGTCAATATATTTAAATGATATATTGTGATTGAAATGTGGAAATGTTATCATTCATTTATATTGGTTTAATGTTTGATGATTTTATATTGGTACTTGGACATTTGATGGGTGGTTACGTGATAAACCATATGACGGGTGGTGCCGTGAATACCAGGAAGGGTGGTTACGTTATACCCTCCAATGCATTGGGTATGGAAGTCGACCGTATGGCTATTCCATTAAGTATGTATGGAAGTTGGCCGTATGGCTATTCCATTAAGTGATATGTGTGGAAGTCGACCGTATGGTTATTCCACTTAAGTATGTTTATGTCCCAAGTTACCTTTATATGTTATGTGATCTTTATATGGGCTTTGTGGTAATCTTTTGGTCACAACAGGGTAAGTAATGATCTTTTATTCAGTGAAGAGTTTATACTACTTCATAAAGGTAAAAATTATTACTTTGATAAAGTATACATGATTTACTTGTTGTTTTGATAATCTAACAGTTTTCATTCATTCTGCATCCCTTACCGAGCTCTTTATGCTCACCCCATGTTTTTTTGAAATGTTTTTCACCGGACCTAATGTGGAATATGGTCAAGGATGAGATCAAGGGAAAGTCATGCTATATAAAACTTGGAACTAGACATGTTTATTTTTAAGAGTTTTTTTTATTCTATGGAAACTTAGTAGAAGTGTCTACTTTGTAATCTTTTGAGATGTAGTAGTTATGTTCTAATTCTCTAAAACTCTAAACCTGAAAAGATCCTCAATGTGAATTATTCATTTAATTCAATATTAAGAGATGTTTAAGGCCCAAGCCTTATAGTTGGTATCAAAATTCTATTTAGACAACTTTAGGAGTTAGAAAATTGTAAAATTACATGTTAATTTATGGTATGACTGAAATGATATAGCATTTAAATATTACCATTTTGCTTCTCCTAAGATATTTCTGTGTTAAGAATGGTTCTTCATAGAAGAAATAGAACAGATTTTTTAGGAAGGCATAGAGAGGGAAATGACGTTTCAAATCAGTATCCCAAGATGGTTAGAATCAGAAGTAAACAGTTTGTTGCAGTGATGGATCAATTGAATCATGTAAAAAATGTTGGTTGTTTTTATTGATGATATTTTAGTGTTTTCTAAAAGTAAATAGGAGCATGAAAGTCATTTAAGGGTTATCTTGCAAACCTTAAAATAAAAGAAACTATATGGAAAATTCAGAAAGTGTGAGTTTTGGTTACAACAAATTTCTTTCCTGGGTCACATTGTTTCAAAATATGGAATAACTGTTGATCCGGAAAAAACAAAAGTTGTTGAAGAATGGCCAAGACCCAAAAATGTAACTGAGATCCATAGTTTTCTTGGTTTGGTACGTTACTACCGAAGGTTTGTTGAAAATTTTTCACGGTTATCTAGTCCAATGTCTAAGCTAACTCGTAAGGGTGTTAAGTTCATCTGGACAAAATAATGTGATGATTGTTTTCAGGAGTTGAAAAGAAGATTGGTGAATGCTCCAGTTTTGTAACTTCCTTCCAGGAATGGTGAGTTTGTAATATACAGTGATGCTTCATTGAAGGGACTTGGATGTGTCCTTATGCAGAATGATCAGGTAATTGCTTATGCTTCATGTCAGTTGAAAACACATGAGGTAAATTACCCTACACATGATTTGGAATTAGGTGCTGTTGTTTTTGCTTTAAAAATTTGGAGGCATCATTTGTATGGAGTAAAGTGTGAAATATATACCGATCACAAACATTTAAAGTATATATTCACTCAGCAAGAATTGAACATGAGACAAAGGAGATGTCTAGAATTAATCAAGGATTATGATTGTACAATTCATTACCATCCAGGGAAAGAAAATAAAGTGGCTGATGCTTTGAGTCGAAAAAGTAATGCTTTATTAACCATGCTACATTTGGAACGAGATCCTTTGGTTTTTGATTTGATGAACACTGACATAGAAATTGTTGGTGCATGAAGTTCTTCTGTTTTATTTCATGTATCAGTGAGATCATCCCTATCAGACAGAATTAAGCAAGCACAGAGGGAAGACAGTGAGTCGTAGAAAAAGGTAGAGATGGTTCAGAAGGGTAAGTTGCCTGAATTCAACATTGATAATGATTGTGTTTTGAGGTTTGGGAAGAGTTTATGTGTGCCTTGTGATTCACAGTTGAAGAATGAGTTGTTATGTGAGGCTCATAGTTCCCCGTTTTTAGTTCATCTTGGCAGTACTAAGATGTACAGAGATCTGCGGGAGTATTACTGGTGGGATGGAATGAAAAGAGATATTGCTGATTTTACTATGAAGTGTTTGACTTGTCAGCAGGTTACAATAGAGCCGTAGTTACTGAAAGGGATGCTTTAGAATTTACCAGTGACAGAGTGGAAATGGGAAAACATATCCATGGAATTTGTTGTGGGATTACCGAGGACATCTCGAGGTAATAATGAAATCTGGGTTATTGTTGATCGCTTGACTAAAGATGCTCATTTACTTGCTATACGAGATACTTTTTCACTAGATAAAACATTCCCGTTTGTATCTTAAAGAGATAGTCAGGTTACATGGAGTTCCTCTCTCCATTGTGTCTGATCGTGATCCCAGGTTTACTTATAACTTTTGGAAAGGCCTTCAGATGTCGTTGGGTACTGAATTAAATTTTAGTACAGCTTTTCATCCTCAATCAGTTGGGCAGTCAGAACGAACAATTCAGACCTTGGAGGATATGCTATAAGCTTGTTCGATGGATTATCAGGGAAGTTGGGATCAACACCTTTATTTGGTTGAGTTTTCTTATAATAATAGTTTTCATTCCAGTACACAGATGACACCATTTTAGGCATTATATGGGAAGCGGTGTCGAACTCCAGCATTTTGGGATGAAGTGGGTGAAAGGAAGCTGATGGGACCAGAATTGGTAAGAGAGATGGCAGAAAAAGTTCAGTTGATTTAGAAACACATGAGAATATCTTAGAGTAGGCAGAAGAGTTATGCGGATAACCGGAGGAAGGATCTATCTTTCGAGGTAGGTGATCATGTTTTTCTAAAGGTTTCTCCATGGAAAAGTGTGATGAGATTTGGTAAGAAAGGAAAGTTGAGTCCAAGGTTCATTGGACCATATGAAATTCTGGAGAGAGTTGGATCAATTGCATACAGAGTGGCTTTACCTCCGAGTTTATCTCAGGTACACAATGCTTTTCATGTTTCGATGCTGAGAAAGTACATGCCATATCCATCTCATGTTTTGAGTCCAGAGGTAGTTCAGCTGGAAGAGAACCTATCTTATGAGGAACAACAGGTTCAGATTCTTGACCATAGGGAGCAGGTGTTACAGAATAAGGTGATTCATCAGGTAAAGGTTTTGTGGAAAACCCATATGATTAAAGAGGCAACATGGGAATCTGAAAATGCAATGAAAGATAAATACCCCCATTTATTCGATAAGTAAATAAATTGCGAGGACGCAATTTTCTAAAGGGGGAAGGATGTAACATCCCAAGTAAGTAATTAATAATAGATATATTTATCTATGCCTATTAATGAATTATATAGTGTTTTAGAGGCTTAAAATTTAAAATAAATCCAATCTTAAGCATGAAATACACTAATTTTTTTAAAAGATTGTTTTACTACCTTTTTATGGAAAACCATTTTTAAATCTATCTTTTGACAATTTTATAAGCTATGTTTGTCAAAATAAACTTATTCTTTATGATTGGGACATCAAAATTTACTTTGTGTGAATTTTTGGTTTTTTTCCGATAAAGTTCATTTTTTAATGAATAGTGAAAAAATGTTGTATTTTAATTCAAAACCTCTTTTTAATCTAATTTATTTATATGATTAGATTATCTTTTGAATTGTTTTAAAAGCTAAATTATAATATATTTTTACCATTTAATCCAATGGTGGTCATTGGAATCAATTTCACTTTGAAATTGGACTTAAACTAGTGTCAATCTTTTGATACATATTGTTTCATAAAAACACGCTATTTGTCATGACAGCGGGAATTAATTATTAAATTAATTAATGTGACTTATATGATTTGAATTTTGTAAAATAGACATCATTTTTGAATTCAGAATATCAAATATAGCTTTGGGAGAAGTTTTGGTATTTTTCTGAAAAACATCAATTTTTATGAATAGTGAAACCACTAAGTGGTAGTTAAAGAAACTGATTTTTCGTTTAAATAAAACTTTGTCACTTCTGTGATTTGATTTTCAAAAATCCGACATACATGGTTGTCATTAAGAAGTAAAATTTGGTTCAATGAGATAAAAATAATTTTTTTGGTGAATAGTAAGTTTTAAGTTATTAATCGCGATTAGAGGTAATTAGTGTTGTTTAAAGTAAAAATAATGTTTTAATAAAATGAGATGAGCTTGACATATGTCCTACCCTCATTTGTTGTGTCATTTCTGACCACGACAATCCATGGGTCAACTTGGGGACCCCATGGAGCCACTTTGGTTGGGAAAATGACATAAATAACTTTTTATTAAATGTTAAAGTAAAAATTACACAAACATGAGATGTTTTACTAAAACAATTTTTACATGGGGTTATGCAAGTCATATTTTTGACTATAAATATTCATTATAAAGCTAAAAATATTTCCTACATCATGATATTTTTTTTAGACATTAAATATATTAAATTAGTTATGACATCATGATGATGCAGCGATTACCTCATTAATAAAGGATTTAACTAAAATGAAAAGATAATGTAAAATCTTTGACCTACACATGTCCAAAACCTATTGTATGGGTGGAATTAGAACCCTTATCACCTTACCCTCTAATTATATCAATGTGGGACCATTAAAATCTGAAACTCATTCTAAAATAAAGTAACATTTCCTTACTTTCCAAGAGTTCCCCTCCTCTTCTCTTATAAAAGGCCCCAACCTCTACCACCTTACCCACACTTCAAAATCCTTTGGCTCGGCCAACCCCTACCCATTTTGCCTCTCCACATCCCTATATTACTCCTTGAAGCCTCACTTTGGGCAGAAGTCCTCCCAAGGAAGCCTTTGAGCTCAAACCAAAGGGAGTTACCCGATTTTAAGGTAATGTCTTCATTTGAGTCCTTTTGTTTTATTTTGCTTCTCCAACCCCCTAAAATCTTTTTATTCATTTCTTTTGTAACAAATCCAGTATCATCAATATACTAGGATTTTGTTATACGAAGGATTAGATCTACACTTACACACACCTGCATCTAATGGTTAAAGAACATACTGTTTCCGTGGATGGCGAATTTCGGCCTCCCGAAATGATGATTGTCCAACATTATTTTAACACCTTAAAAGGTGGCTATTAAGATGAAAATATATTTATATATGATATATAATATGTTTATTTTTTCCTTAATCTTCTGTATTTTTCATTTTGGGCATACCTTTATGGTTTCCATTATGGGTAAACGCGATATCTTCATTTAAGGAAGTGCGGACTACCGCCCCCTCAAAGTGATTTGATTCGTTAATACCATATGTGGGACATATAAAGGATGGAGTTATGATATTATATATGATATTACACTGGAATTATAATATACCTTTATATCATTATTATTCTATTCTATAAAAATACGAAATAGAAATGAAAGTAGCGTTCATGCATACGTACGGCTTACCGTCTCCATGAACGGTGCATTTCATTTCTTATCCCCAAATGTACAGTACTATTATAAGTACATGTATATAATGGATATATATGATGAATGACACATCTAAATGATGAATATAATTCTGGAATTAAAATATACATACCTCTCATTTAGTTTTAATTCCATTAATATGACATAGAAATGAAAGTAGCGTTCATGCGTACGTACGACTTACCGTCTCCATAAACGGTGCATTTCATTTCTTACTTCTAAATGATTATGTGATATTATAAATACATGAATATTCTAGATATATATGATATATATGATATCCAAATCAGGAATTTCATTCTGGATATAAAGAACATTTGACCACACGAACAACATGGAATTGTAAGAAGTCCACTTTCGACTTAAGAACCAAATACCGACAAAACAAAAATTATTAACTTAATGATTAAATAATGTTTATAACATGGAAATAAGTGATATAAAAAGGTTTAAAAAGGATCTTAAGAAATTAGAAATTAACTCAAGTTTATTATTTAGGACGTTAAAGAACGATCGAGTCAAGTCGGACCCGAGGTAGGGGACTTCGTCTCAATCTCCTTTCAGTGAGGCATATTTCGTTTTATACACAACTATCATTTATACGGTGTATACACCCCTCTGACTTTTAATTTTTTACAAAATTAATCTTTTTCTACAAAGCGTTTTACTAAACAACAAAAAGGAATGTTTCTTTTAACGTACGCGGTGACAACGACCTTTTCTGCCGTCGCAAGTATTATTTGGTCTTTGGCTTCCTCAGCAAGCCATAATGTTTTTAAAATAAAATAAATACCATATACTCTTTATTTATTTTGGTATTGAAAATTGTTTTGATAATGGATTCTATTATGTCAATATATTTAAATGATATATTGTGATTGAAATGTGGAAATGTTATCATTCCTTTATATTGGTTTTATGTTTTATGATTTTATATTGGTACTTGGAAATTTTAAGGGTGGTTACGTGATAAACCATATGACGGGTGGTGCCGTGAATACCAGGACAGGTGGTTACGTTATAACCTCCAATGCATTGGGTATGGAAGTCGGCAGTATGGATATTCTATTAAGTATGTATGGAAGTTGGCCATATGGCTATTCCATTAAGTGATATGTGTGGAAGTCGACCGTATGGTTATTCCACTTAAGTATGTTTATGTCCCAAGTTAACTTTATATGTTATGTGATCTTTATATGGGTTTTATTGTAATATTTTGGTTACAAAAGGGTAGGTAATGATCTTTTATTCAGTGAAGTGTTTATACTACTTCATAAAGGTTAAATGTATTACTTTGATAAAGTATACATGGCTTACTTGTTGTTTTGATAAACTAACAGTTTTCATTCATTGTGTATCCCTTATAGATCTCTTTATGCTCACCCCAAGTTTTTTTGAAATGTTTTTCACAGGAACTAATGTGGAATATGGTCAAGGATGGGATCAAGGGAAAGTCATGCTATATAAAACTTGGAACTAGACATGTTTCTTTTTATGAGTTTTTTCTATTCTATGGAAACTTAGTAGAAGTGTCTACTTTGTAATCTTTTGAGATGTAGTAGTTATGTTCTAATTCTCTAAAACTCTAAACCTGAAAAGATACTCAATGTGAATTATTCATTTAATTCAATATTAAGAGACATTTAAGGTCGGGGCCTTATAGTTGGTATCAAAGGTCGATTTAGACAACTTTAGGAGTTAGAAAATTGTTAAATTATAAGTTAATTTATGGTATGACTGAATTGATATAGCATTTAAAGATTACCATGTTGCTTCTCCTAAGATATTTCTGTGTTAAGAATGGTATTTCATAGAGGAAACAGAACAGATTTTCTAGGAAGGCATACAGAGGGAAATGTCGTTTCAAGTCAGTATCCTGAGATGGTCATAATTAGAACTAAACAGTTTGTTGCAGTGATGGCTCAATTGACTTAGGTGAAAAATGTTAGTTGTTTTTATTGATGATATTTTGGTGTTTTCTAAAAGTAAAGAGGAGCATGAAAGTCATTTAAGGGTTATCTTAAAAACCTTAAAATAAAAGAAACTATATGGAAAATTCAGCAAATGTGAGTTTTGGTTACAACACATTTCTTTCCTAGGTCACATTGTTTCAAAAGATGGAATAACTGTTGATCCGGAAAAAACAAAAGTTATTGAAGAATGGCCAAGACCCACAAATGTAACCGAGATCTGTAGTTTTCTTGGTTTGGCAGGTTACTACCGAAGGTTTGTTGAAAATTTTTCACGGTTATCTAGTCCAATGACTAAGCTAACTCGTAAGGGTGTTAAGTTCATCTGGACAAAAGAATGTGATGATTGTTTTCAGGAGTTGAAAAGAATATGGGTGAATGCTCCAGTTTTGGAACTTCCTTCAAGGAATGGTGAGTTTGTTATATACAGTGATGCTTCGTTGAAGGGACTTGGATGTGTCCTTATGCAGAATGATCAGGTAATTGCTTATGCTTCACGTCAGTTGAAAACTCATGAGGTAAATTACCCTACACATGATTTGGAATTAGCTGATGTTGTTTTTGTTTTAAAAATTTAGAGGCATTATTTGTATGGAGTAAAGTGTGAAATATATACCGATCACAGAAGTTTAAAGTATATATTCGCTTAGAAATAGTTGAACATGAGATAGAGGAGATGGATAGAATTAATCAAGGATTATGATTGTACAATTCATTACCATCCAGGGAAATAAAATAAAGTGGCTGATGCTTTGAGTCGAAAAAGTAATGCTTCATTAACCATGCTACGTTTGGAACGAGGTCCTTTGGTTTTTGATTTGATGAACTTTGACATAGAAGTTGTTGGTGCATGATGTTATTCTGTTTTGTTTCAGGTATCAGTGAGATCATCCCTATCAGACAGAATTAAGTAAGCACAGAGGGAAGACAGTGAGTCGTAGAAAAAGGTAGAGCTGGTTCAGAAGGGTAAGTTGCCTGAATTCAACAATGATAATGATTGTGTTTTGAGGTTTGGGAAGAGATTATGTGTGCCTTGTGATTCACTATTGAATAATGAGTTGTTATGTGAGGCTCATAGTTCCCCATTTCAGTTCATCCTGACAGTACTAAGATGTATAGAGATCTGCGGGAGTATTACTGGTGGGGTGGAATGAAAAGGGATATTGCTGATTTTACTGTGAAGTGTTTGAATTATCAGCAGGTTATAGCAGAGCAGCAGTTACTGAAAGGGATGATTCAGCCTTTAACAGTGCCAAAGTGGAAATGGGAAAACATATCCATGGACTTTGTTTTGGTATTACCGAGGACATCTCGAGGTAATAATGCAATCTGGGTTATTGTTGATCGCTTGACTAAATCTGCTCATTTCCTTGCTATACGAGATACTTTTTCAGTAGATCAACTTTCCCATTTGTATCTTAAAGAGATAGTCAGGTTACATGGAGTTCCTCTCTCCATTGTGTCCGATCGTGATCCCAGGTTTACTTATAACTTTTGGAAAGGCCTTCAGAAGTCGTTGGGTAATGAATTAAATTTTTGTAAAGCTTTTCATCCTCAATCAGATGGGCAGTTAGAACGAACAATTTAGACCTTGGAGGATATGCTATGAGCTTGTTCGATGGATTATCAGTGAAGTTGGGATCAACATCTTTCTTTGGTTGAGTTTTCTTATAATAACAGTTTTCATTCTAGTATACAGATGGCACCATTTGAGGCATTATATGGTAAGCGATGTCGAACTCCAGCATTTTGGGATGAAGTGGGTGAAAGGAAGATGATGGGACCAGAATTGGTAGAAGTGATGGCAGAAAAAG
The DNA here is from genome assembly GCA_963277665.1 of Viscum album. NCBI lineage: Eukaryota > Viridiplantae > Streptophyta > Magnoliopsida > Santalales > Viscaceae > Viscum > Viscum album. The sequence goes on along the minus strand of OY728158.1, from coordinate 374,298,746 downwards.
TTTAGTTGATTCAGAAACACATGAGAACAGCTCAGAGCAGGCAGAAGAGTTATGCAGATAACCGGAGGAAGGATCTATCTTTCAAGGTAGGTGATCATGTTTTTCTCAAAGTTTCTCCATGGAAAAGTGTGATGAGATTTGGTAAGAAAGGAAAGTTGAGTCCAAGGTTCATCAGACCATATGAAATTCTGGAGAGAGTTGGATCAGTTGCATACAGAGTGGCTTTACCTCCGACTTTATCTCAGGTACACAATGTTTTTCATGTTTCGATGCTGAGAAAGTACATGCCAGATCCATCTCATGTTTTGAGTCCAGAGGTAGTTCAGCTGGAAGAAAACCAATCTTATGAGGAATAACCAGTTCAGATTCTTGACCACAGGGAGAAGGTGTTACGGAATAAGGTGATTAATCAGGTAAAGGTTTTGTGGAAAAACCATATGATTGAAGAGGCAACATGGGAATCAGAAAATGCAATGAGGGATAAATACCCCCACTTATTCAATAAGTAAATATATTGCGAGGATGTAATTTTCTAAAGGGGGGAAGGATGTAACATCCCAATTAAGTAATGAATAGTAGATATTTTTATCTATGCCTATTAATTAATTATATAGTGTTTTAGAGGATTAAAAATTAAAATAAATCCAATCTTAAGCATGAAATAAACTAATATTTTTAAAAGATTGTTTTACTACCTTTTTATGGAAAACCATTTTTAAATCTATATTTTGAAAATTTTATAAGCTATGTTTTTCAAAATATACTTATTCTTTATGATTGGGACATCAAAATTTACTTTGTGTGAATTTTTGGTATTCTTCCGATAAAGTTCATTTTTAATGAATAGTGAAAAAATGTTGTATTTTAATTCAAAACCTCTTTTTAATCTAATTTATTTATATGATTATATTATCTTATGAATTGGTTTAAAAGTTAAATTAGATTATATTTTTACCATTTAATCCAATGGTGGTCATTGGAATCAATTTCACTTTGAAATTGGACTTAAACTAGTGTCAATCTTTTGATACTTATTGTTTCATAAAAACATGCTATTTGTCATGACAGCGGGAATTAATTATTAAGTTAATTAATGTGACTTATATGATTTGAATTTTGTAAAATAGACATCATTTTTGAATTCATAATATAAAATATATCTTAGGGAGAAGTTTTGGTATTTATCTGAAAATCTTCAATTTTTGATAAATAGTGAAACCACTAAATGGTAGTTAAAGAAACTGATTTTTTGTTTAATTGAAACTTTGTCAATTTTGTGATTTTATTTTCAAAAATCCGACATACATGGTTGTCATTAAGAAGTAAAATGTGGTTCAATGAGATTATAATAATTTTTTGGTGAATAGTAACTTTTAAGTTCTTAATCGCGATTAGAGGTAATTAGTGTAGTTTAAGGTAAAAATAATGTTTTAATAAAATGAGATGAGCTTGAAACATGTCCTACCCTAATTGGATGTGTCATGGACGACCAAGACAATCCATGGGTCAACTTGGGGACCCCATGGATCCACTTTGGTTGGGAAATGACATAAATAACTTTTTATTAAACATTAAAATAAAAACGACACAAACATGAGATGTTTTACTAAACAAATTTTTACATGGGGTTATACAAGTCAGATTTTTGACTATAAATATTCATTATAAATCTAAAAAGATTTCCTACATCAAGATATTTTTTAGACATTAAATATATTAAATTAGTTATGACATCATGATGATGCAACAATTACCTCATTAATAAAGGATTTAAATAAAATGAAAAGATAATGTAAAATCTATGACCTACACATGTACAAAACCTATTGGATGGGTGGAATTAGAACCCTTATCACCTTACCCTCTAATTATATCAATGTGGGAACATTAAAATTTGAAACTCATTCTAAAATAAAGTAACATTTCCTTACTTTCCAAGAGTGCCCCTCCTCTCCTCTTATAAAAGGCCCCCACCTCTACCACCCTACCCACACTTCAAAAGCCTTTGGCTCGGAAAAACCCTTCCCATTTTGTCTCTCCACTTCCCTATATAACTCTTTGAAGCCTCAATTTGGGAAGAAGTCTTCCCAAGGAATCCTTTGAGCTAAAACCAAAGGGAGTTACCCGATTTTAAGGTAATGTCTTCACTTGAGTCCTTTTGTTTTATTTTGCTTCTCCAACCCCCTAAACTCTTTTTATTCATTTATTTTGTAACAACTACAGTATCATCAATATAATAGGATGTTCTTATAAGAAGGATTAGAGCTACACTTACACACACCTGCATCTAATGGTTAAAGAACATTCTGTTTCCGTGGATGGCGAATTTCGGCCTCCCGGAACGATGATTGTTCAACATTATTTTAACACCTTAAAAGGTGGACATTAAGATGAAACTATATTTATATATGATATATAATATGTTTATTTTTTCCTTAATCATCTTTATTTTTCATTTTTGGCATACCTTTATGGTTTCCATTATGAGTAAATGTGATATCTTCATTTAAGGAAGTGCGGACTACCGCCCCCTCAAAGTGATTTGATTTGTTAATACCATATGGGGGATGTATAAAGGATGGAGTTATGATATTATATATGATATTACACTGGAATTATAATATAACTTTATATAATTATGATTCTATTCTATAAAAATACGAAATAGAAATGAAAGTAGCGTTAATGCATACATACGGCTTACCGTCTCCATGAACGGTGCATTTCATTTCTTATCCCCAAATGTAATGTACTATTATAAGTACATGTATATAATGGATATATATGATGAATGATACATCTAAATGATGAATATAATTCTGGAATTAAAATATACACACCTCTCATTTAGTTTTAATTCAATTAATATGATATAGAAATGAAAGTAGCGTTCATGCGTATGTACGGCTTACCGTCTCCATGAACGGTGCATTTCATTTCTTACCTCTAAATGATTATGTGATATTATAAATACATGTATATGCTAGATATATATGATATATATGATATCCAAATCAGGAATGTCATTCTGGATATAAAGAACCTTTGACCACACGAACAACATGTAATTGTAAGAAGTCCACTTTCGACTTAAGAACCAAATACCGACAAAACAAACATTATTAACTTAATGATTACACAATGTTTATAACATTGAAATAAGTGATATAAAAGGAATAATAATCTTGAAAAAGGTTCTTAATCAATTAGAAATTAACTCAAGTTTATTATTTAGGACGTTAAAGAACGATCGACTCAAGTTGGACCCGAGGTAATGGAATTTGTCTCAATCTCCTTTCCTTGAGGCATATTTCGTTTTATACACAACTATCTTTTATATGGTGTATAAAACCTTTTTATTTTTAATTTTATACAAAAGGAATCTTTTTATACGAAGAGTTTTACTAAACGACAAAAAGGAATGTTTCTTTTAACGTACGCAGTGACAACAACCTTTTCCGCCGCCGCGAGTATTATTTGGTCTTTGGCTTCCTCAACAAGCTGTAATGTTTTTAAAATAAAATAAATACCATATAATCATTATGTATTTTGGTATTGAAAATGGTTTTGATAAGGGATTCTATTATGTCAATATATTTAAATGATATATTGTGAGTGAAATGTGGAAATTTTATCATTCCTTTATATTGGTTTTATGTTTTATGATTTTATATTGGTACTTGGACATTTGAAGGGTGGTTACATGATAAACCATATGACAGGTGGTGCCGTGAATACCAGGATAGGTGGTTACGTTATAACATCCAATTCATTGGGTATGGAAGTCGGCCGTATGGATATTCCATTAAGTATGTATGGAAGTTGGCCGTATGGCTATTCCATGAAGTGATATGTGTGGAAGTCGACCGTATGGTTATTCCACTTAAGTATGTTTATGTCCAAAGTTACCTTTATATGTTATGTGATCTTTTTATGGGTTTTATGGTAATATTTTGGTTACAAAAGTTTAATTAATGATCTTTTATTTAGTGAAGAGTTTATACTACTTCATAAAGGTGAAAAGTATTACTTTGATAAAGTATACATGGTTTACTTGTTGTTTTGATAAACTAACAGTTTTCATTGTTTGTGTATCCCTTACTGAGATCTTTATGCTCACCCAAAGTTTTTTTGAAATGTTTTTCACAGGAACTAATGTGGAATATGGTCAAGGATGGGATCAAGGGAAAGTCATGCTATATAAAACTTGGAACTGGACATGTTTCTTTTTAAGAGTTTTTTTATTCTATGGAAACTTAGTAGAAGTGTCTACTTTGTAATCTTTTGATATTTAGTAGTTATGTTATAATTCTATAAAACTCTAAACTTGAAAATATCATCAATGTGAGATATTTATTTATTTCAATATTAAGAGATGTTTAAGGCCGGGGCCTTATATCATGTGTCTGGTTGACCTGAAGTCAATTTCTATATTCCTTATATGAATATGGATCATTTACAAAATTTTATAAAAAATCATAGCTTTTTCTCATTATAATTGATATGTGATGCTTGTTTTTAATGAAAATAACAATTTTATATTGAAAATGCACATTATGAGTCATATCAAATACATCATGTTTTGGATTGATGTTTGGTCAATTACTATAAAACAAGAATAATTTTTTTATCATTTTCCAAATGATTGAAATCATTTTGACCTTGTTTTATCATTTTTTTGTAGTTTGGTGCATGTTTTAAACAAAAATGATATATTTTTATTAAAAACACACAATTTGAGTAATACTGGACACATAATTTATTATACTAACATGTGATCTATTATTACATGACACAATTGTATCATGGATCATTTTCATAATGTTTCAAGACAATATGATCTTGTATATATATTTTTTTCTATGTGATGTGTGTCTTACACTAAAATGACACAAAAAACCCACACTTTGTGTAATACCATACACATCATGTGTCAGATTTATGTGCATTCAATTATTACATTTCACAAATTTTTTTGGATTATCTCCATATTGTTTGAAAATAATTAGATAAAATTTTCTTAATTTTTTCCTTGTGATGTTTGGTATAATATAAAATGGCACTTCATATTGAAAACACAGACTCACAGTTATACCATGCACATCCTAGGTTAGCATAACATGTAGTCAATTATTATATGTCACACATGAAATATGAATTTTAATCATAAGGTTTTAAATCAATTAAATATTGTTTCCATGGTGTTGGATAAGTGACATATATTTTAAATAAAATTGAATCGTTTATAATGAAAACTCTATCATTATGTCATACTAGAAAATTCATGTCAAATATTTAAATTCATTTGATTCATAAATGAAAAAAATGAACTATAGATTGTATTCTTGAATTATCAGGAAAATCTAAGACCAAATTCCCATTTTTCTCTATGATATGTTTTTTTAAAATGATAATGACACTTTTAATGAGAAAAATATGCACTTTGAGTCATACTATCCACATCATGTGTAAGATAGATGTGCGATTAATTATTATACATCAAAAACAAACCATGTATGATTTTATAAAATTTTGGAAACAATATGAGATTGTTTATTCAATTTTTTCAATATGATGTGTGTTATAATATAAAATTAAACTTTTATATTAAAAACACTCACACAGATTCATTCAGGTCACATCATGTGTCATATTGACCTTCAAAAATTATAATACATCAAATAGAAATTAATGATTATTTTTCTAATGTTTATGGATATTTTGAATTCATTTACATTTTGTTGGATATGTGAAATTTCTTATAATAAAATGATACTTTTAATGTAAAGACATGAAAATTGATTCATAATGGCCACATCGTGTGTCAGGTTTGGTTTTAGTTGAAAACTACATATCCCACATGAATTATCGATCATTTTCATAAAGTTTAAAAACAATATATTCTCATATTTTTTGTATTGATAATTTTATTTTCATTTTAAACTAAAATGACACACACATTTTTTTTCACACCAAAAACATTGTGCATAATATTGATTTGAAATAAGTTTATCCACGACAAAAATTAATTACTGATTGTTTTCTAGAATTTATAAAATAATGTAAAACAATTTTATTATATTTGACTATTTGAAAAGTTATTAAAATTAAATGACACTTTTATACTGAAAAAATATCATTGATCATTCTATACACATAGTATCTAATATTGATATGTGATAGATTACAACACATAATAAATAAATTATTGACAATTTTTATAAATTTTTAGAACAATACATGTTTGTTTTATATGTTTTGACAATGTGACATGTGTTTTAATCTATATTAAATTGGAGTGATCAATTTTCCATACAAAAATTTCAACTTCCAACCCTCAATAAACTTCATTCACATATAATTTCCTGATTATATATAAAGAATTGAATTAGAATATCATATAGGAATCAATCTTAGTATTTTCAATAACTTTCATTGGCATGTCATTGGATTGAATAAATTGTGAATGTGATGGAATTCATCTTGTATTTTTATCAAGGTTGTGGAAGTGATTATAATAGCGCCAGGACACTTTTTATATAATCATAAATAGATATAATGACTCAAAATAAAAATGATAAGTCATGGAGAATGTAAGTAACTTTCCCATAATATGGAAATATAAATTCATATTTATGGGTAAAAGGATCCTTTAATCATTTCCCTCCCTTAATTATCTTTACTACAGCCTCAATGTACAACCTCTCATCATAAACTGCGTATGAATTCATGTTACTATCTTTACCAGAATTTATATAGTGTAACCATCCATGATACCCATGTTGGATAAATCACCCAAATAATTCATTCTTTGTATCATCATCACCAAAGATTTTTTCAGTTTTAACCAATTCAACCTAACATCCAAAGGAAGGAAATTAGTGAAAAGATGAAAATAAATGCATTTCCAATAGTATATGAAATTTATTTTAGGGAAAGTAATTTATTTTCATTATGATGATGATTCTTCAAATCCCAAATGTATCTGAAAGTTCATAACGCGTACAAGATCACATACATTATCGGAAATCACCTCAACTTGATGTTGAAAATCATTCTGAAACCATGTACTCTACCCAATCACCTCAAATAAATCTTCTTTTTAGTATATAGTTATTAGATTATCCCAGCAGTACTGAGAAAATAAAGATAAAAAATATATTAAAAATACTTTAGTTGAAATTGAAATTACCTTATAAATTACATGTTTGGGGATGCAAGTTTATTAATGGTATATACTATCCTTTATAAATTTTCCAAAATAATATTAATAAAAATTGTGGTTATTTTGTTTTAGGAACTATACAAACATTGAAAAAATAAGAAAATTGTTTTTAAATATGTTTTGACAGATAAATATTATTATATGAAACACAATATATTTCTATTTGAAGAAATGAATAGGCTTTTTATGTTTACTTCATAGAATAATACCATTACATATCTGATATTTATAGATCACTTATCATAAAAAAATCTTTTCTAATCAAAAACGAAAATTAATAATTTGAATTTTATCTATAATATATTGATTTTAGTGCCTTAAAATTAACATTTGACATCATATGTGATTATTTTGATAGAAATCTATAATTTCGATATGAAAATATAAGTATTTAGTGTATCAAATTTGATTTATATTATCATAAAGTTCTCCCTAAAAAACATATAATTAATAGAATATATGTATATATATTTAATATGATTAGATTTTAGAGTTTCACTATTTTATTTTTTCCATCAATAGAAGTTTTTCATCTATTATTTTTCTCAATCATCATTCTTAGTTTACCATTTTCTTATTAGTTTCTTTTTAAGACAAAAAAAAATTTCTATATAAATGATAGAGTGATTAATGATTTAAACTCTTACTACGTATATTTTTTCCTTAATAAAATAGTAATATATACACCAGTTGAAAAAATTGATAGATATTAACAATAAAAAACATAGTATATTATTTTTTGGAATAAAATAATATGAAAATTTACCACATATATTATGGAGTTAGTGTCCTAGGACCATATTTTTTTACATTGATTATATTTATATTAAATTTATTGAATACTAGTTAAATATATAATTATACATTGTTAAATATTCTATATGGGATTAATGTAATAATTTCCAAGAGTAATTTTTGTATTGATAAAGTTCTCACATGGTAATCTATAAGATGGGAGATTATGAAAAAAGAACCACCAATTCAAATTTTTCATATTTTGGTGTCATCGAATATTCAAATTTTTGAGCATTTTTAATGGTCATTTCTCATTAATATTACCATTAATTCATTTCAAAATAATCACACTTATATTTTTTGGTAAAAACCATGAAAACATCTATTCTTATGGAGGCAAGATACGTTAGGTGTGCCATACTTGACATTTCATTAATGTATAAGTCTAGGAAGTATTTTTACTTTCCATATTTATGAATGTTGATATATGATACCTTTGATTACAGTATAACTATTGTTTTAAATTCAATGTCATTGGCGTAACAACGTGTTTATTCTAAATAGAAAAATAAATGTATATTAGGCATGTAGGTTGGTTGCATGGATATACAACCTTCATGATGAGATATTTTGACGAGGTGATTATATTACACAGTGATAATTCATATGTTGTTTTCATCATTGGGAAATTAATATATTTTTATTGGGTTCCATGACCCATTTAAAGACAACAATTTTTTAAATTAGGCAATCCCACCTAATGATAATGAGAATCATTACTATAGGGTCACACACCATGTTTATCACTTTACATTTATTAAATTATATTTGAATTTATTAATTAGAATAAATATAATTATAAAAGAGGAGGATTAATTTTTATTCACATTTTATTGATCATATAAATTTTATAAAAAATTTGTTCACCAGATTTTGAAAAAAATAGATTTTTGTTTTCAGTAATATTTAATAAATATATATTTACCAGTTTGTGAATAAAATATTTATCTAAGAGATTAAATGATTTGATTTTGGTATTCAAAAAATGAGAGAGGGGTTCAAACCAACTATGTTTTCATTAAGTGGAAACTATTAATAAACAAGCTGATTAAATAATACTTGTTTTTGTGAAAGTTTGAATATGCCACAAAAAATGGTTTTATTATTTTATTATGTTCCATGGTGTTCATTTAAGGCTATTATATAATATAATGTATAAAAATCATTAAATTTTTTAAACCTAAACCCTTTCACTATAGTTTTTTTTATAGTGTAGTTTAACTATTAGTGTAATCGAAATACATAATTTTTGCACACAACTGATTGTCTCTAAACTACCCTACTATATTTTTATCAATAATGAGAAATTCAAGAGATATTTTATTCAACACTAAATAATGAGTGGGTATGATTGAACAAAACAAGACATTTGAATTACAGTACTGGCACCCAAAGATCGAGTGGTATTTCACAGATATCATAAGAGAATGTGCGGTTCACTATTAGAGTATCCTTATATCCTTAGAGCACTATAATGGAAATATAGAGGGGTACTTTCAGATGGTAAAAGTTATTCAATTAAAAAATAACCTAAACCTATGTATTCATTACAACAAATATTAAATAAATTAGTTATAATTTTAATTTGAATGATCCTTGATCAAGGTTTTACGAAATTATAATTAAAATAAATTTTAATATATCACCCACCACTACATTCTTCTTCTGCTTCCAGAACCAAAAAGTTGTATTAGTGTGGTCACATTTAAATTTCAAATTATTTATTTGATTATTGATCTACATAAAATCATGGTCAGATTTTAATTTCATATTACTAATTCATTTATCTTATTAAAATTAACACTCTTCAAAATATTTATCATGATTCATTCAATGATTCATTTTCATAAAGGTTTGAGAATAGATGTTGAAGGAAAAAATTTTCAACTAGTACACTGCAACGTTTTTTTTGATCATATAGTGATATATAGAATGTACTCCAAATTAGAAGTTGTGTACCCTAAGGAGACACACCTAGATGCACTGAGGTATTCATAGTGTGCTACACCGAAATTAAATGTGGTGTATGCTGAATATTGAATGGAAAACCAGGGACATGGTGATCAGATTGCATGTTGTGTATCAGTGTACACACTGTCCAATATAAATGGGTTATCATTGTAAATTCTACAATCTATGTGGTCATTATACATGGTAAAAACCACATGAGGCTGACAAATGAGAGAATTTATGATATACATGGCATGTATATTATGTATATAGTGTTTTGTTTATAAATTCCCACATATGAAACACACACACAAGACCCAGATATCCATCCCAATCATATGGAAGGGAGAACACACAATGTGTAATAGGTTTATACTCGACATGTTGTTCAGTAGAGGTGTACATTACAGACCAGTTCATGTACCCTAGATACACAACAAGCATGATACACGTCTTGTGGATGGTTTGTACATTACATATAGTCTAACATTAAGGGAAAAAATTAAATATTACATTAAATTGATAATTATAGAATTAAAACCTCACTTTATTTATTGGAATGCCAATGTGTTCTTGAACAATTAAAAATGGTTTTATAAAATATTAAGTGGTCATTTAATTTATTGTAACTAGTATGTCATTATTAGTTTTGTCATTTATTTTCCATGAGTTCTGTAAACTATGGGTATCTCTCATAATGTTCGGATGATCATTGAGATAAAAGGGGACTTACTAATTATTTCATTAATAAATTAATGAAAGTGTATCACCCTTAAGAATAAATAATGAATAATAAAATTAATTCTATCTAGTTACTTTTGCGTATTCATTGCACGTGTGAACATTCATGACCATGATGAAGACTTGGTTATGTGTTGGATGTTTTAACTTAAATTATTTCATGGGTTTTCAATTATTTATTATTAAATTAAATATGATGGACTTTGAGTCAATTATTCCTCCATTATTATGTAGGAATATCATGTCCTAGGTTATTTATGTAATCCACTTTGAACATATACCTTGGTTCACCTCACATATATGTGATTCATAAATACATGTAATTTATGGAGTAGGTGTGTATATTATGTTCAAGACTGGACCATTAGGTTATTATCTCTTGTGATATATAGGGGGATAGGTGGAATGTAATAAATCATTTTATAACTAGTAATTTAAGTTATTTACCCTAGATCAAAGTTTAATTTAATTTCTTCTCATTAAATCAACCGCTGAATGAAGTTCATGGATATATATTTTAGTTATTGTATTCTTTATTTCTATATCATTATGTATATTATTCATGAAAGGTTATTATCTCCTAAATAATTGAATTAATGTGAAAAGAATGAAATTAAATAAATGATTTATGCATAAATTGTTTATACGTCATGGTTTATTAATTTACTATCCAATAATTAATATCAACAAGACATGTAAAGGATAAAACAAGATAAAATTTTATTCATAATTTATTAAAATATATCAATTAAATATTTTTTTAGACTTGGAATTCCATTAGTTTATTAGTAATTAAATTGTTGAAACTATGTGTCTTAAAAACCCTCATTGGGAAAAATACTTTTAATATGAAGTTTTTATGATGTCTATGTGTTGACTTAACAATATTAAATCAAGAAAGGATTCCCTTTATATACTTGATATAACATGTATGAATGGTTTGAGGAAATACAAGCCAAGATTTCATGATAAGGGAGTCCATTCAATGAATCGGGGACCTACAAGCTCGTAGTTGGAAAAGACTCGGCTAACTAAAAACCATAAAGTAGCTTGGCCAACCAACGTTGGGGTTATTAAAAGGTTTATATGGATACTTTCCAATAGAATTTCATTGAATCTAGATATTCCATATTCAATAGTCATTTCTATTGGGACTTGATAAAATAATTATATATTTTATAAAAATTAATAAAATAAAATTAATTTATTTTTTCACTCGGAATTTGTAATAATGAAAGGTAATAATAATATACTATTTTATTTGTAGAATAAAATTGTAAGCTCATCATCCAAATTATTCAATAATAAATATTTGAAAAATATAACCACCTCACATGGATTAATGTCTAGTAGTGGATTAGAATCCTTCGTTTTCTGATACACCATGAAAAAAAATCATACATTCGAGAATCCTCATTTCCTAATCCACATTCTAAAGGGGCGAATGATTTAGAGATCTGGGTATGCAAAAAATATTTGAGAGACATGGTATGTGTTCTCTGTTTGATGATTTCGAAAATGTCTAGTGTACTCATCGTGTCTCATGAAAACCTATATGCGTATAATATTCATGAGAACCTCTATAGTATTTTACATGAGAGAGATATAAAAGAATATTTTGAGTTATCCAAGGCACTATTTTGAAGAAATATTAGATAGGGTTCTTCATCTAGGCCTCGTGTAGTCAATATCATTGGATACATTGAATGCCTAGATGTTTTAGGGTTTAAACAATCTAAATAATTGGGAACTGATATCGTTATAGAATCAATACCTCATAGATTCTATATCTTTTTGGTAAATTTTAATATGAACAAGATTGAAAAAAACTGCGAGATCTATTGACTTTCCTTCACCATGTCGATATGGATAAAAATCATGAAAATTATTTCTCCATTATGTTGAAAAAATGAATGGGAAAGGGTGATATTTAAACCAAACTGTTTTCATAACCATACAGTAACAATATTATCAAGATCATAGAAAGGGAATAGGATATTGTTTATTTCACATCTGAAAACAAGTTCCACTGGAATAAAATCATAACCCAACCAAATAAGCAAGGGGAATCTTCATCTGTGTTTATTATTGAGTGCATTATTTATGTATGTAAAAATTAGGAGTTAGATACATCTTTTGGTGCTCACACACACACACACACATATATATATATATATATTTAAATATAGTAACTAAGTAGATTAATGATGATTGATTGAGGAGTGGCTGATCTATGAGCATCCAACCTTTCTGAACATGATGTTTATCTATTTGTGACTCCCACCTCATGTTTCCAAATGGGATGATCTTGGTATTAATGATTTATTATTATATGACTACAGTTACCAAAAAAATTATGTCACTATCCAAACTAGATGAATATGGTTTTATTTTCAAACTATCAAATACACTATGATAAATTTTTACAAAAAAATTTTTATAGTAAGAACAATTAAATAAAATATTTATGTGTTGGACTGCAAAAAAAGTAATTTCAATAGATAAAGAAACTAACTAACATGAATCAGACCAAAACTAACAGTGGAATTACCGGCTAGGTCTTGTAAATGAAAATCTCTTGAATAAACTACATCAAGAAATATATTAATATTATTTTTAACCAAGACAACTTGTTGTTTAACAATCATGTTTATAAGGTAAAATTACTAAATCCCCATTTAGTGGGAAAGGTGAAAGGGATAAATAGATTCCTAAATTTGATCATAATGATGTGTGTAGACCATTTATTGTTAATGAATTGGGTGATTACGCATACTTTATAAATTTTATTGGCGATTTTAGTAGATGTCTATATGTCTACATAATGAGTTACAAGTCACATTATATTGATAAATTGAAAGAATACAAGAACAAAGTTGAGAACTGTATTGGTAATAAGATTAAAAAATCCACTCAAAACCATAGTGGAGAATATCTTAATCAAGAATTAATTGATTATTTATGGGAGATAAAGATAGTATCTCAAATCAGTCATCCTTATATGCCTCATTGTAATTGTGTAATTGAAAGGCGTAACTGCACCTTATTGGAAATGGTGACATCAAGGAACATACATGAAATCCTTCCATTATCCTTTTGTACATACACATTACAAACAATAGTAAAAATATTAAAACCATGATCCAATTAAATCGGATGATGTTATACTATACAAATTATGGAATTGAATGAATTCTGTGTTTTCATACATGCATGTGTGGTGTTGTTAAGAAAATTTTAAAGCGTATTTAGGTAAAAAAACATGTACTATATAGCACAAATTATACCTTTATAGGATATCCTAAATATTTAAAGGGATATTACCTTTATGACCCATCATAAAAAAGGTTATAGTGACAATACATGCCTTATTACTTGAGAGGGATCACATCTTTAGAAGATATAGTAGGAGTGAGATAAACATTCTTGATGTTGAGGGTCAAGGTACATATGAGTTTTTACAAGAATAGATTCCACAAAGCCAAGTGGAAGAAGGAACTATTCCAGATACCCATGCAATGTTTAGGAGTACAATAACGGTTAGATAAATAGAACAATATGAATTTATACTGACTAATCATGGTGACTCATTATTAGTTGATAATAATGACCCTCTAACTGATAATGAAGCTTTATGTGGAATATATTTTTTAAAGTTGAAAAAACACATGAATTATAAAATGTCTTCCATGTACCAAAACCAAATATGTATTTTTTTAGATCCTATAGTGCCTGAAAGGAACATTGTATGGAAATGGGTATTTAAGAAGAAACTTGACATGGAAGTACAAGTTCAACCTATAGGTCATGAATTTTTTAAAATGGGGTTAAATAGTTTTATTTCATTTAATACAATGAAATATTTTCACCAAGTTTAATGAATAAGTCTTTTATAATTCTTCTTGACATTGTGTCTTACCATTACTATGAGATTTGGAAAATATATTTCAAAATATTATTCCTTAAGGGGATCCTTCATAAAGATGTCTATATGAAAAAACTTGTATGGTTTCTGACTCCAAAGTATGGGTGTAGGATATAGAAATTAGTGAAAATACATTTACTTATTAAAGGAAGCATATTAATAATGAAACTCTCATTTTTATGAATCCATAAAAGTATAATAATGAATGAGTGTGAGTTTGGTATCTTCAAATGGTTTAGTTATAGTGAAACCATTTTCTAAATAGTATAGATTCATTACATTTTACTAATTGGAATTGAAATTACATATGGAATAATAAATGACTCCCTATGATTGAATTGGGGGAGGATGCATATATACCTTGGTTTAGGATCCATCATGATATAACCAAGAGTTTTCTCATATTTTTTCAATGTATACATATTGAAAAGATACTGAAGAGATTTAGTATGAAACAATCCAAGAGGTGGTTGTTTCCGTTATCAAATGGATTTCATTTTTCTTAGAAAATATTTCCTTAGACACATGGGGAAATAAATATAGTGGAAATAATTTCATATGAATCAGTGGTTGGGTTATTCATGTATTCGATTTTATGTACTATGCTAGATGTTTTCTATGAATTGAGTGTGGTATGATGATATCAAGTTAATCAAGGTGAAATCCATTGGATTAAAGTCAATAGTTTCCTTAAATATCTCATGAATGTTAAAGATATGTTCCTAGTTTATAGATGAGATGAGGAACAAGTCATTATAAGATATGAAGATTCTAGTTTCCAAATAGATCAAGGTGACATGATATCACAAATGGGATAACTCCAAATACATTTTTTTTCATTTTATACATCAACCACTTTAAGGATGAGTGGGAAACTCACAATTAATGTTAAAAAATACCAAATTATAAACAAAAAAATAAATGACATAAACTATTCAAAATCAACCAAAAAACATAAAAACATAACTTCAAATTTCAAATTCAAACACACATTAAAAAACACACATGTCCATACCTCAGGTTGTCTACACCTCAATCCATGCTCCCTGAATAATTACCAAAATTATAAATCAGAGCACGATTTGAATAAAAATCACTAGAAATCTAAATCCATCATATAAAATGACCATCCCCATAAGAAAAAAATAGAATACCTTTGTGATATGTTGTGGAGATATCTCTTGGCCTATAAAAAACATATAATAACAAACAAAAAACAAAATCACCATCACCTAGCACTAAAACCTCCATGAAGGATTTCAACCACTCGAATTCACCTCCCATGAAACCTTTAAAACCACCAAAAAATTATGATTGGGAGGGTAGTAGAGAAATTCTAGAGAAAGTGCAGAGTAGGAACATACACCATCGAAGAGAAACCCCAATAATAAAAAATTCTATTGTCATCGATGATGAATCCCATGAACAATCCAAAACATCATCAGTCCAAAAATAAATCATGACTGAAAATAGCTCCCTTATTGGAATAATTCCAAATAATATAAAGACCCAAGATGAATACAATCAATGGTATTGAAAACCTAAGGCGAGAGAGAACCAACATGAATCTTGGATTTGAGAAAAATGATTTATCTCAACCAACGCATCACAAACTCTTCATAAGATACAATAAATGAAAAAAATGAAGTTTAGTGAAATAGATCATAGAGTAGAAGAAGATATATAGATTAACAAGGCCTCAGTGGTGTGCCACAATCCTGGAGAGACTAAAACACCCGAATAAGATGGACAAAAAGACAGTTGATGATAGCAATAAAAGAAATACTAAGAGAGAAACTCTTGAAAAAAACAAGGTTAATGAAGGAGAGAAAATCATCTATGAAATTGAATCAATAAATAATGTTTAATCATATAAATGAAAAATAGAGGTAGGGAAATAGATTGAGGAAAAAGAAGTGTATGATTCTAGAAGAGGATGAACCATCACGAGGGGAAGAAACCCTTAGTGAATGAGAGGTGTAGTGTGCTCAGAAGAGCTCAAAAAAATATGTAGTTATAGATTCTATAGATGATTCCCAATATAATGTGTCTTCTAATTTCTCTAAATAAGAAGTATTGATGTGTAAGTTCATCCAAGAGTGTGAAGTGTTACCTAGATGGAAGGATACTATCACAATATATTATGATAATAATATTGTGGTAGACCTTGAAAAAAACCACTGTCATGTCACTGAATAAAGAAAACACATTGGAAGTATCATATCTTGATTGATTTTCTAAGAGATGTCATGTTTTTTTGAGAATTATTTTAATGGAAAATAATGTGGCAGACTCCTTGAATAATTCCTTGACTAATCAGAAATATTATTATCATGTGAGTTCTATCAGACTGGACATTATAGGTAGTTAGACCTAGTTAATGTGGGGTTTTTTTAGAGTTTGTGTCTTAGGAACAACTATTTTAACAATTATTACATGTATATTTTATGTATTTTTCAGTAATTTAACATATTATTACCTATTGTTCTATATTCAATATATATTTAATGTAATAATGTACCATATTATTTTTCACATTGAAATGGTCATAAAGGTTCCCCACTATGATGAGAAATATAATGTTTTATGACACTATTATTAATATATTTTTATGGCTGAATAACATTCTATTATGATAAATATAGTATTTAGACCAGTAGTTGCGGGTACTCAATGGAAAATGAGGATTATTCTCAGGAAGTTATCACTTGGTAATCTCTATGAAGTAAGATTATGAGGATATAACTGCCATAAAAAATTCACCATGTTTTGGTGTCATCGGGTACTTCTATTAGTGATCATTTGTAATGGTAAATATGATTAAATATTATCATTAATTCCCATTATCAATCACACGGTTATATATTTGGATGCAATATTTGATGACATGTGTTCTTGGGGCGGTAGAGTAAGTTGTGTGAATCTAGATTAACTGGTCATTAATGAATATGTTGGGGAAAGATTTTTCACTTCCTTATTTATGGAAAATGATATCTCGACCATTTTATTTTATTAGAACTATCTCCCTAAATTCTATGTCCATGATATAATGACGTGATTATTTTAGATATTCAATAAATTTGTTATCAATAATATAGGTTGGCTGTATGGATGTGCAACCTGCACGATGAGATAATGCAAAAAAGTGAATGTATTACACAATGATAATTTTCATGTGGTTTTCATAGTTGCAAAATTATGTTCTTTCTCTGGGGTTCCTCGACCAATTTCTCGACCGAAATCTTGTAATTTAATCAAGCCTTACTAATTAAAAGTGGTAAATAATATTATATAGTCACACACTATATTTTTTCATTAATCTCAATTATATTCAATTAGAATTTAATTAATGGTATAAATATTATTCTCATGAACAAGGAAAATTTTTTCTCAATTTTTATTGATTGAATAAATTAAATAAATAGTTATTCATTTGATTTTTAATAATATCTATTCATTTATTCTATTGAATATTTAATAAAGAATTATTTACTAGTTTAGGAATAAAATATTTATTTAATTGAATAAAATATATTATTTGGGTATCTGATAAATTATAGGGTTGTTTGAATGGACTAATACCACTCCCATTGACAAATATTATTTACCAAGTCAATTAAATAATACATTTTTATTACTAAGTCTATATAAACTTTAAATTAATATTTTTACTACTTCATTCTGTGGAATGGGGTATATTAAAGGACATTTTATTATTTAATGGATGTAATGCAATAAATAGATATTTTATCCCAAACCCTAGATCTCTAAATAGATGGTTCTGTCTATAGTGTAGAGTATCGACCAATGCAATCTAAATAAATAATTTTTGTGCAAAATGGATTCTATCCCAACTCTTTCTCTCTCCATATCAAGAATGATAAATGTAAGATAGATGTATCCAAGAAAAAATAACAAGTGATCAAGATAAAACAATGCAGCACATTCGACTCACCATGCTAGCAACAAATGTTCCAGTGGCATTGCTTGGAGATCATAGGATCACATGTAGATCACCACTAAAAGGATTTTATATATGAATCCTCACAATGTAACAAAGGAAATCTAGAATGATCTTTTTGGAAGATCATCATTCATAAATAAAGAAAAATCATAACTCTAGGTATTCATTTGTTAAGATATTAAATTAATAAAATATAAGTTTGACATAAAAAATCATTCATCATGGTTTTAGGAGACAATAAATAAATAAAATTTTAATTTACCTCCATCCACCACATGCTTCCACTACACCTTGAACCAGTACAGTATATATCCATAACTAAGACACATAGCCATTGAAAAAAATCATAATTTCATATATAATCTTGAGACCAAACAGATTTATTATGGCCTACCAAAATATTTCTATTTAATATTAAATGTAGTAAATAATTTTACCATTGAATTTTGTATCTTTATGGCCTTTTAATGTTAATATATATTGAAGTGTAACTTGTGTGGTGAATGTACTCTCAGAAGTTTATTTTTATTTCTTTCTTGATTTACATGATTTCATTCACATAAAATAATGTTTCCCCTTCATTTTGTATGTTTGCAATAACATAACCCATTTCAAACCTCCTTCATAAATTTTAAAATGTTTTTCATTTGATGAAATTTTTTAAGTAAAATAATCATGTATTATTATAAGATTACATGACCATGCTATAGAAGTCCCAAACATATTATCAACTACTATAACATCTAGATCTTTAAGGGGAATATGAAACTCAATGATTGGATCATGGGATACTTAAATCCACAATCTCAACTGATATTTTAAGAGTTTTTATTATATTTCATGTCACCTGAGATACATTACACCATACACCATGCAACAAGTTGATGTGTTCCTGTTGATATATATAAATTTTATAAAATTTCCCCCTAAATAATTTTGGTAATATAAAATTATCTCATGTTGTTTGATTCACATTTAGGAGAAAGAGTTATGATAAGAATTATCATCTTTGTTAGGGAATGTAGTATATTGGAATAGCTAGTCTTAAAGCTATATGATCATGTGGATCTTTAGGATCAGATCATTGTTCTACTATTATTTCACATTGATCCTTTTTCATATACTAGTATGGAAAAAAAAATTAACTATAGTTTATTATAATGTATCTATATGTTCCTACATTCCATTCATCATCTCATACATATCTAATTGTTTCTTGATATTCTATAAATATATAATAGGCGAGACTCCAAAACCCAAACCATTAATGCGACCATATTGTTGTAACTTATTCAATGATATTTAATGTAGTATTTCTTTAGGTAAAATCTATTTATAATATTGTGTGTAAATATTATAAAAACCATATGAAAATAAATGTATATTTTTCTATAGGAGTATTATAAATCAAAAAAATATTATTATTATGTTATACTTACACATGATTATCATACTTCTTGTGTGTTTTCATCCGCTAGTTTTACCTCTATTTATACGAGCCTCTTTTAATTATTAAAATTGTGAGATACAAGTGTCTTAAAATATATATACACCAAGCATCATATAAAAAACCATCCTATGTTGTTTTGTATCACATATATCTTTTTTGTAAAGATTTTAAATGCATTCCATTTTTTTGGAGTAAAGTTTAACCCTTAATTTTTTTAAGATATGGGTACATTAGTTTCTATGCACACTAGGTATTTTATAAAATCTATTTTAATTTCATAAATTATTCATTTTATTTAAAATATATAATATAAATATTTTCAAATAAAATATTCTCAATTAAAATACATAAAAAATGATTTATCTTCACTGTGACTAATGAATTATTTCAACATTTCATGATTTATAATGCTTTTATACATATCTAGTGGTTGGGGGTTAAAATTCCCTACAACATCCATATGATTATTATTTATTAAATTTTTCAGGAAGTCTCTTTAATATTTTCTTGTGACCATTATGAAAAATCTCTAATAAAAATCAATTAAAATAAATAAACTATACAAGGGACAATGAAAATTATTTAAATGTTTTATTATAATGTTTTTTTGGGAAAATAAAAAAAATTTATCATAAAAATTCCTTAATATATTCCCACATGTTTATATTTAATGAAGGAATGATATTATTCTACATAACTATGACAATTAGAACCTACATTCTTGCTGTAACCCCAAATTAAATAATAAACATTGAATAGTTGGTTCAAGAGTTTTTCCATGTTGATTATATCAATCCTAAAACTTTTAAAAAATTATTATTACCCTGATGACTTTAGTTAACATAGTTATTCCATGCTACTCTTGTTTCTTTTCATCCACATGTTATTGATCCGCTAATTATTCCATCGTTTCATCATTAATGGTGTGTTCTTCTTAAGGATTTGTAACATCCACATGTAATGAATTAATTATCTACATGGGTAGTTCATAATTTAAATTATGTTATATAAATGTATTATATACCACAAAATTTTATTAGTAAAATAATAGTATATTAAAAATAACATTAACTGATTCATTGAACTCTCTTTATTTTCATTAAATATTGATTGGATTTTTATCATTTATTGAGTATAAAAATACCATTTTAGTGGTCCCGTTTAATGTACAATACACTCTCTACATTGGGACCTTCATGAAATGATTATGATTTCCCAATAAATGGGTCATCTTAAATTAAATTTTAATCTTAACATGTAGTTGTTTTAGTGGAAAAAACCCAAATCCCTTTTACTAGATCTGGGAAAATGATTATTGAATTGATTGTGATGTCATTATGAATTTTTCATCCTTATAGCCTTACCCACTAAAATTTTCCATCATAATGCTCAATTTTTTGAATTTAACTATATATTTGTTCTCAATCCATTTGTAATTAAAAATAGTCACTTGAAATGTTATATTATCTAACTTGTATATTTGTTCAATTATGCTAAAGTAAGACATATTCATATAAATTGGATTTCAATCCTTAGATTAGAATTTTTGCATCACATCCACTATAATCCCAACTAAACTATTTTATATCATTATATATTCATTGTATTTTTTTATATATAATATATAACCATTAATTAAAAAACTAGTGTCATATATAACATTTACATCTAGTACCATGGATTGCCAATGACATTTTTATATAATAGAATTTGAATTTTCAGATAAATACATATAAATATGACCACAAATCCATCATATAAAAAATAAATTATGGTTAATTGATATCCATATTTCATCCAATGATGGATTAAAATGTATAAGAATTACTCTATGGGATACATCATATGGAAGAAAATTTTAAATATTATTTAAATTGTAAAGTTGAGTCTTATGATGCTCTATAATAGTAATTGTAACAACAACTCTTCTAGAAATTTATTCTCCCATAAGTCATAAACATTACTATGATTTTTGGTTACCAATGTTATCAACATCTAGGAGGTAATAAGTATAGAATTCAATAGCTTCATCAATAATAAACCAGTCTTGAAAAGAACCTTTTAACAAACTTCATTTCCCAATGTTCCCCTTACAAATATATATTTTGAATTTAGTTGGGGTACATCTATGAACAATGTTCATGAACACATAGTTGAATCTATCCAACTTGATGAACCATCTGGTGAAAAATTATATCAATGAATTATGGTTGAAATAATTACTCCACTTATTAGAATATGATATAAATCTCATTATTCATAATTGGAAACATTGTATGGTCTATTACTATACTATAAATATATTTGAAAGGGAAGGAATTTTTTGTTAAGGTATGTTTTACATTTTTAGGTAGAACTAAACATAATGCTATAAGAATTAAATCTTCATCAACACCTGACTATCTTGTTATTTTACTCCTAATAACAGAAAATTAGTCATCTAAACGATATTATTGATATTTGATGGATAGCCCTCTATAATTTTAACACCATTAAGGATGCTTCATAATTGATATTGTTTTTTCATGGTATAGTATATTTTGGTTGATAAAAAATAGTTCTCATTTCTCCCTTCACTAGTTCCAAAACATCCCTTATCCCCATATTATTAATTTCCAACATTTCTTTAATTCCATATTTTATTATCTCTAGTAAATTTTGTAATGTGAAAATAAGAATATCACGTATATATTTTTCTACATTCAGGACATTAGAAAAATATTTGACGTATAAATAATTCCAATATGAAAATTAAATGAAAAATCATTGTGTTTTTTATACAAAAGTTTTCAAAGTTTATCCAAAATGCTTTTCCTAAATTAGTGTCATTTCCTTTTAAGTTATTAAAAAGTTTATGACTCATTAATTATGATGGTGTTATACATTTTTATGTATTTACATTTAATTATGTTGTCAAATATTGGAATCTATGTCTTCAGGGTAAAAATTTACAATGTTCTAAAAACATAGTATTCGAGGAATGTTTCAACCAAACTAAGTGTGTACCATTTACAGAAATGGGACAAACAAACATACCAATATTGTTATAGCCTAAAAAATTTCCATAACAAGGAATGTAAGTTATGAACGTATAAAACATGGCTCTCAATCTGAAATCATTAAATCTATAAGCCTCATAGAATGTAACACTGGAATCCCTTGTCGATTTAAGAGAATAAGTCAATGAAGCCAAATATATATCAATATAATTACACATCTTGTGGTCTAGATATAAACATACACAACATAATTTATTTTTGTTTCATGCATGACCATGGTGGAAAGCTACAAATTACCAACATAAGAATGCATGAAATGTGAGTACTATTTTTCACACTATTATGACTTATTACATCCATCAATAAAAAAATTCAAATGTTTCTCAACTTGTTTCTAAATTTAGGATACTCATAATCAATTTTCATACACTAAGTAGAGTATGTTGGGTTTTTTATTTTAACATATTTAATTCCATTATACACATGTAATAAAAATTTTCCAATGGTTTCCTCACATCCATAGAGAGGTCTAATCATTGGGATGACATGAAAGTACCACACAAATTTTGATATACTAGATGTTTTTTCATATATTGAACTGTATAAAATAAAATGGATGTAATGAGTGAATCATGGTACTTGTAATAAAATATATAATCATTTAGACATGCATGTATTTTTTTTCAAATATAATACCCATTGAATATAGAATTATTTTAGCACCGTCTATTCTTTACGGATGATCATTTTCTTCTAGAAACATATAAACCAGGAGACATAATAAATTAGAAATCTAGTGTCACTCCTTTTTCTACCAACATTCAAATTATATAACATTAATACAACTAAAAATGTTCTATTTTTAGTTCCACCATTATACAATGGTCTCTTTTCAAAAAACATTATATTCCCAAGCAAAATTTTACAATCATGAAGTTCATCATGAATATTCATTTTAATTTCATCCATACAATATCTGTAATAATTTACACTAGATTTCATATAAAGTTACCTTTAAATCACAAAATCATACCAGTCAATATGCATAATATTTATTTCATGACCCTTTTTCCAAAATTTATAGATTTGATCTATTTCAGGAAAAGTAAAATCTTATTTCAATTGATCTAAGATAATTCATCATGAATAATCATAACCTAAACATGGATAAATGATTTGAGAAGGGTCATATGTGTGCTCTACTATAACATTGTTGAACATTTTGACGCTATCATCATAATCCTTTTTTATTCGATTAGCATCCATCTAGTTTTGATTCATATCTATCCTATTATGTTCAATAAAATTCATTTTGTACAAAAATAAATAAATACGGATAAAGTATTGTTAATCAAAAGAAACATTTATAGATTCATTGATGAAATTAGATAATTTTCATATGAAAAATTAATACTAATGTTGGAAACTCATTGAATAAATAAAAAAATATTATAATGATAAAATAATATAATTCATTGATATTTGAATATTAGACTCCTTATTAGAATATTTTGCACTGATAACCTCCAATTTAAAAAATAATTATGTTTGAATGAAAAATCGTACGATGATGTGTGTAGTATTAATATAGGAAATTGATGATGGATGGAACATTTGAACCAGATAGGTTATCGGTTGGAGCGATATTCTAATAAGGGAAACTCACATGGGATTATATCCACAATGATGTTGTTTACCATTTGGCGGATTGAAATATTGATTTCATAATAATGATCATATTGTACACATAGATTTTATGAATATCAACATGCCAATGTTATTGGTTATTATTCAAAATTAGTTATATTTTTTCAAAATGGTAACATGAAAAGAAACAACTTGTGGTTTTTGAAGGGTTACAGGTTCCCTAATAGTAGGAATAAGTATTAGAACACTATTAAATAATCAGTTAAGCTAAATGAAGTTATTGTTTAATGATAATAAGAGGCTAATTTTTTTTATTGATATTGGTTTGTAGTTTTGGAAATAATTTATGTAATGTAATTTGTTATATATATAAAGTTACAAAGAGTATAATTTAGTTTTAATATTTTGAAAAATAAAGACATATACAATTTTCACTCACCAAATTATTAATGGTTATTATTTATTATAATATTGTGAAGGATAATGATTTTTCTGGTGAGAAAACTTAAAACCTTTTATGTTCTAAAAAGAAATTTTATTCATGTGTTTGTTATTCAGTGTTTTCTCTATATTACTAATTTTGGTTTTCCTATTTTATTACCTCATCTTTGTGTTATCTCACATATACCACAATGAAATAAGATTAATAATTGCAGGATTTTTCTCAAGATAAATTCATTTATTTATATTTTAAAATTTGGTTCTTGCTCTATTTCCTTTTCATTAACATCATTTTTTAACAAAATCAAAATTGAATTTTACTGATCACTGTGCTTTCTCACCCTCACACAAGACAATTTTTTATATATTATTTATTTATTGTTTTTCTTTGTTTTTTATGTGTATATATAAGTTAATAACATAATTAATATTATATATTACTTATTATGTATTTAATATAATTAGTGATAATTCATATTTACTCTTTAATGATAATTAAATAATAAAAAATGAAATTAATAGTACTTCAAAATAAAAATTAATTTATTAATAATAAATGTATTTATAGAAAAAAAATATTTAATAGTATCATTAATATGAATATGATTTATTTGAGTTGGGTACCCTTTGAATAGGTACCAATTATTAGTGTTATGTTTGATTGATGAAGACATCATTAAGTAATAGATGTTTTCTTTATTTGTTTGGAATATTAAATAACCTAACATAACATATTGAATTTAAATTTTAATAGGGGATATTTTCAATTTTTCAACACTATATATACAAACACTACTATAGAAATAACCTTTATTAGGAAATCATGGGCTTTGTCAACACTAAAAAACATAAATCCTTTATCTAGAGAAAAAATCCTTGTTATATTAGCAGAAATACTGGTTATGGTAGGTCCTCAAAGGATCTCCACCGGTGAGAGGGTTATTAAAGGGTTTGTTAGGTTTGGGAACACCTAGGGTTTCCTAGGATGGTAATTGTTTTAGCAGTGTTGTAGTGTTTTATATACTTTTTCTATCCTCTCCCATCTATTTGTTCAGTCCTCACTTTCACATATGTTTTTATGAAAGAATTATCCATTAACACCCACATATATGATGACCCCTTATTGGTTAATAGGACATTTATTTTTATGGTGGGTAAACCCATTGACACATGACCATTCGACCTGAATGCACTAGAATACATGTTTCCATCTATTTGGTGTTGGGAAGAAGTCCTAGAAATAAGAGAAGTTGGATTAGGACACATGATCATAGAATTCATCTAGAAAAAATACGAGCAAAAGTTTCTACTCAAAAGTCCTGGGTCTTTTGAAAATCTCCAAATAATAATGGGGGACCTAAAAATGATGTGGTTTTCCAGAATATCACCATTACAAAATTAGTCTTATGAGTCCTTAATAGAGTTATTTCTTATGTTTTTAATAGATTTTTTTGGAAAAATGTCCCGGTACAAAATATTTTAAAAAATATGTATGAAATACGGTATGGGTTCGACCTACTTTCAGATAAGTTGAAAGGTCAGAGGCCCCCATTTGCCTTTCTATAAAATAAATTACTTAATTTAAATATACTTTTTTATATTTAGATTTTTTATTTTTTTTGATTATATATATAACATAATCTTCCAGCATAATATTTATACTATTTTATATCTAGCATTACTTCCATTGCAACAACCTACAATTCTGTTAGAAAGCCTCCATCAGGGATTCCCTTTATAATAAGGCTTGCCCTGGAAATCATTCTACATTTCCAATGTAGGATCTAGGTTCTCCTTTTTCTACGCCGAATTAGTAATATATTATTACTAATTATTTTTAATCAATTAATTAATACTATTAATTTCTTTTTAATAATATTATTAAACAAATATTGAATTTCTGATTAGTTAATAATATATAATATGTTTTAATTAATTATAAATTAAATAATATATACTTACTAAAAAATAATCTTAATACTGAATAAATAATAAATAATAAATATATAGGATATAAATAGTAAAAAAAATAAAATAATTATTAATTATTAATGATTTTTTAATTTAGTATTATTTATTCACTTAATAAATTAATTTGATAATAATTAATTATTTAATTAGTAATTTATTTATTAATTGTAGTAAACATCACTCTGATCAGTGGAGAAAGAAACGGTCTGGTGATGATCTTAATGGAAGTAAGCAAGTATTTTGGAGGAAGGACCCACTTACTGTTGGTAATTCCTCCTTTGACGAGGTTGTCACAAAAGGTCAATCAAAAGTTCCTACTAGATTGCAAGAAGTTCTTTTTCAAGATTCCACTCAGCACCCAATAAATCTTGGTACTCTTATCATTATCGATCGATCTTTAAAGTAGGCTGATACTGAATATTTTGGTGGTTTTGAAGGTTTTAAGAAACCATGGGCTGATGTGGGTGATGAGGTTAAAGATAATCAATCTGAATATGAGGATATTATCTAGGATGAAGTCATCCCTGAGTTGGATCATGCTGCACTGGATTTGTATTGAATGTAGAGTAAAATGATGGTTTTTGATAGTGATGGATTTCAGTTGATGATTACTATGACACTAAGGGACATTCCAAATATGCCTTCTACTCGTCATGATGAGGAACATGTGTCCAAGGTGAATGTTTGGATGGAAATAGAGGCTCTAATGGTGGGAAGTATCACTATTGTAGATACTAAAAATGCACAATTTAATGCCAGGAATGTGGTTTAGGAATGTTTTCCAATGGTTGGATCTGCTACATGTGAGCACGTTGGTGATCATTAGGGGGTCAAGGGAGCATTTTTATTACCAGATCTTCTTCAACTAATCCGCAGGGTGATGCAAATATATTTCATTTTACAACATGAACATATAAGTTGAAAGAATCTGGTACATTTTAGGATTTTTCGTTCAATCCTTGGTTTGTTCATAACATCACATAGTCTTCTCCAATGGTTATAAATAATGGTAAAATTACTGGTAAAAAGGATTCCTATAAAAATATTGTATTATTGGGAAATGATAAGAAAACTGTTAATTTCTTCTCCATGTTAGAGTCTATTTACACACATGAGTTTTATTTTCTTATTCTTAATGGTCTTGAAAATTAAAGATGTACTAACCAGAATAATTCTCCTTTAACACCTTATTATACTAATAGATTGGATTTATCAAAGGAGTTGGACCATCCTACCCAAGATGATATATCACTCCCTCATGAGGTTGTGTAGGTCTTAAAAGATGCACAAGAGGTATATCCACATGAAGAAGCTTCCGAGGGTGAAAAATCACCCTCTATGGAGGTTGTACATGACTCCAAAGATGCACATGAAGATGATATTCACGCGGGAAGCTACATAGGATGATATGTTACCCTATAATGAGGTTTTCCAAGACTCTAAAGAAGCACATGAAGAAACTCCCCATGATGAAGCTTCCATACACACTATGGAGGATCTAGTGACAGATGAGGAATCCAATTTGATGAAGATGATGCAATAGAGAAGAGGGTGTAATCCAACTAACCAGAGAGGATCTCAGAGTGGAGTCCAATACCTGGTTATCTGATGTGGTTGTTTCTTAATCATGTTATCCTGGTGTGGTGTGTCGCACATAAACATTTCCTCTGAACCCTTTTGTTTTTTTTAATATTTTCAATAAATTTTGGAGCCATGGTTTTGGGTTTCTAAACCCATGGCTTTTCTGTTCTTTTTAATTATATAGTAATTATTTAGTATTTTAATTATTAATTATATAATTGTCAATTATATAATAATTAAACAGTTAATTAGTAATATAAATATTAATTTTTTTATAATTAAGTAATTAACTAGTTGTATAAATACAACATAATTGTTGCACTAGTATTAGAGACAAGATCCTTCAAAATTAGAGGATTCTAATGACCCCAACTAAGACCATGAATTCTATACCATATCTGTGTAGTTATATGTTTTTATTCATGCTAATTGAAACTCAAATCTTAAAAATAAACATGTAGGATCCTTGGATTCATTACATAAAAATTAGAACCCCAAGCCTAATATCTATCATCCAAATTAGATAATTTTAAATGAAAATACCCTCTTCCAATAAGATCAATCCTCCATTGGGAAATGCCCCAAATCATAGAAAGACATGATTTATCCTCCTCAGCATTGAATAGTTTATCATCATTTCCAAGAATCAAGCGGAAAATAAGGGAACATTTACACGCCTTTATCATCTCTTTAAGAGCATGAAGATTTTCAATGACTCTGAATTTCCCATTTTCACATGTGGATGTATGTGCCACCATAGAAGCTTGAGCACATTCATCAAAATTCTTCTAGATATGGGATTCAAGAAAAGTAAAAACCTTGAACATGGGATTTGAAACATGATGCACAATATGTAGATAATGTCAGTATTATCTATTCATCACCATATAATATAGAGACAAATCAGTCCCTCCCTAACTCACCAGTAAATCTTTATCCACTCCATTCCTCATTGCACCATTAGATGGAGAAAAAATAGGCTTCCCTAATCTCTTCGGTAAACCCACAACCTTTCCATACCTCTCTACACTATTGGATGAATCATTCCCTCCCAAAATCACTAGTAAGAGATTCTCTATAGGAACTCTCTAAAAAACCCAATTTTCAGAGATGTTGGCATCCTACAATGCTAGTGAAGAATGCTTTAACAAAGAAACCCTAGAAACATCGTAATTTCTATGCACGCTACTACTCTCCACCCCATTCATCAGAATTTTTTAATTATATAATTGTTAATTAGAAATATAATTATTAATTATACAATTATTAATTATATAATCAGTAAATATATAATTATCCAATATTATTTCGTTATTACTAAGATTATTTTTTATGAATTATATATTATTTAATTTTGTATATATTAAAACCTGTTATATGTTATTAAAATTTCTGAATAAAATTATTTGTTTAATCATATTATTAAATATTAATGAATACTATTAATTAATTGATTAAAAATGATTAAGAATAATATATTAGGAGTTCTATATAGGAAAGGCATAACCTAAATCCTACAATGGAAAAGTAGAATGATTTCTAGGGCAAGGCCTCTTATAAAAGGAAGACCTGAGTGAGAGTTTATGTCAAAATTTCATACTTCTATAATGGAATAAATATTAGATATTAAATATCAGATCAATCCTGTTGATATTTTTTGATTTATTTATAGGTATATTTAAACAAAAAAAACAAAAAATTAAATATACAGGAAAGTATATTTAGACTATTTTTTGGGTGCTAAAAGGCATATAGAGCCTACTTTCGTTTGACATATATGAAATAAGAAAGTATCCCTACTACCTTTTATACACATTTTTGAAATAATTTTGGTCTTGGAAATTTTTAAATAAAATCTTAAAAAACATAAAAAAACATTTCCTTAAAAACATCCCATTCAGACAATGATAAAAAAATCATTTCAAAATATCAGTAGATGCTTTAAAATATTTTTTTAATTGGGATTTATCCAATCCAATCTTTTGGGTTCCATACATGTACATAAAATTAATAATCTACGCGACACTACCTATTATGGGGGGACTGTTTTATTCCATGGATTATCATTGGCTATAGATCCAATTCAAATAGAAAAAACATCATATATTCGGATTTTTTTTGTGAAAAAATTATACGTGTGAAAAACAAGTAGAACTTCAGGGAAGAAGATGATGAAGGTAACATCATCCTCCAGTATGTCCTATAGATTCTTTCGAATAAATCATTG
Organism: Viscum album; assembly: GCA_963277665.1. Classification (NCBI taxonomy): domain Eukaryota; kingdom Viridiplantae; phylum Streptophyta; class Magnoliopsida; order Santalales; family Viscaceae; genus Viscum; species Viscum album. The sequence goes on along the minus strand of OY728158.1, from coordinate 374,267,830 downwards.
ATCCCCTAAGTTCTATAATACAAAAGAAAACTTGATAGGGGAAATATTTCCAAGGCCTTTAGTGGTGAAAGTTGAAAAATAAATTCACCACCCACAGAATAGCTGATGCGGTGGTTGGATAAAAAAAGAAGGTTGTATAAGATTGATGATAGATGGTGATAACCTGTAGATGGTGGTTCTGACGAATAAGGATCAAATAATGAGTTGGTGACTTACTAAATAAATATTAAAGCATCCAATTAAAATTTATTCTCTACTATGGATATAAATATAGTGGTTTCATTGTGAGTTATATATGACAAATTTAAGGAATTTGTAATATGTGTATTCGGGTTCGAATAAGAGTATCTGATGCCTTCCCCATGGATGTAGGTCACCTGATTGAACCATATAAAAATTTATGTGCTCCAATTCATTCTATTTTTCATTCTTATTTTTTATGTAAATATTTAGAGGGAGAGTGTTGTTCACAACAAAGTGGTGTCAGATGGTATTCGATTACATGGTAAAGAACTACCTATGTCGCTCTGTATGTGAACATTATCCCACCGCGGTCCATGATTCCTAAAAGAATCTATTTTCCACAAATTTATAACCTGAAATTGGGATCTAACCTGGTTTACACATCTGAACCCACTTTAGTATGTACCTCTCTGACCGCTCACCTCGGTGCCTGCATCGATGTAGATTTTCTAGAACATTTTTCTGTAAGTTGGAGTTCCTTGGTTTGATCATTTTCCCTCTTCCTGCTTGATATGTTTGTTTTTCCTAATATTCAGTCATTCATAGAGTTGAAAAACTAGGTGGTTCTAGTATAAAGGGATAGTGAAGAGGATTTTTTTACTATGTGTGGAAGAAAAAAATAGAATTTTTCGTTTTTTTGTCCAAGCACATGTGATGGAAAAAGAAAGAAAATGTGTCATGGGAATATGGGCTATAGAAATAAGACAAGGTTGTGTGTTTTTTAAATTTTCTTAACTTTTTCTGGATTTATATATGTGAAAGTATAAAGGGGAAGGAGATTTGAGAAAAAAATTCATAAGGGTTGGCATGATAAAAAACAAGGGGATTTGTTTTGTTTAAAATTTTGATTTGTTATTTTGTTCATTTAAAAAAAATTCTAGAATGAAAATTCTTCATTCATTTAGAAAATGATTTGAGAAACTAAATATTAGACTTTATCATTTTAACTATTTATGATTCATCCATGTTGTATGTATTTAGAAATTATGATCTCTTTTTGTGATGGAGTGTTCCTAAGCTTATTGGTGTATGGTACCGCCTTTGGGGTCCGTTCCAGCTACATGTGCTGATACTGAAAGTACATAAAGACATATTAGAATGGGGTATAACACCAATTTTAAGGTGGAGAAATTTTATGGGACGAACATCATCATCATGTGGTAGTGTTATGTTTTTGGATATTCAAACTCAACATGAGGTAGATAGCACCTTGGAAAAAAATCCTTCCAACATATCTGATAGTGAATAAAGGAGACTCAACAGTCAAGCCTACAATACGATCCAAATTTTTTTGGATAATGAAAATAAATACGACGTGATTTGAGAAACTTTTATAAAAGTCTAGTGTAATATTTTGGAGAATATTTATATGTCCAAAATAATTGAAAATTGGTTGTACCTAAATAAGAAATTGGTCACCTTTCAGAAAAATCAAGGTATGTCTATGATTTATCACTTTAACTATTTTAATAAAATTTTGGTAGATTTGAAATGTTTGGAAGTAACAATTAGACATGAATATAAGGCTCTATTTCTAATAAACTCTATAATATTGATTTATAATCACATTACTTTAGTTTTTTTGTTTTGTAAGGATGAGGTAAAATTTGTTGATGTTTCAAATTCCGTAATTAACAATGAGTATAGGAAGAAGGACTAATATGACCATTGTGATTCCTCAAAAGTGGAATTGATTGAAACTAGATGAAGATAAAGTAGAAAGGAATAAGGAAGATTTAGAAGAGATGAATCACAATAAAAATCAAAAGGAGATTCCATTATTATATGTAAAATGAAATATGAGTGTCCATACCTTCATCAAAAAGGGATCTGGAAGAAAGAGTTTCCCATAATATGGAAATTGAAAGAAAATGTTGCATAGAGGACTAAGGATGATGAATATAGTATCATAATTTCCTCAACGATTAACCATTCAAATGGTTGGATTCTTGATTTAGGTTCTTCATTATTTATGTGATGGAATTGAGAATTATTTTTAAACCACAATGGGTCATATGAAGGTGTGGTTTTTAGGGGGAATAACCACCCATGACATACCAGAGGTATTGGAAAAATACAATTGAAGATATATGATGGTAAAACTCAATTCATTTCAAAAGAATGATCTATACTAGAATTGGATATGAACCTTATATCACTTTCAGTTTTGGATAAACATTGTTACAGGATAACCATTTGAAGATGGATTGTTGAAAGTTATCCACGGTGCACTCCCTGTGATGAAAGGTATTAGAAAATGTGATTTTTATTATTTGAATGTTGTGACTCTTACAGGTGGAGAAGTCATATCATATAAGAGTATCTCCACTGGTAGAACAAAAAGGATCATAGAGAGACCTTCCAGGTATTAAAAAATAGTTATTTATTCTCTTTATCTAGTTGATTATGGTGTTCTAGATATCTATCAATATATTTTTGATGGAAATGAAATGAAATAGTGTATGTATGTTATAGGAGAATAAATAAATTCACTTCATCAGAATACGACATGGGATATTGTTCCTACTCTGAAAAAGAATAATCATTATATAGGGAACATGTTCTATCTTTTCTTGTAGTTGATCAAAATGTCTAGCGCATGAGATGGCTATGGGAATTGGGAAGGCTACAACAGCCTGATAATACGTTTTAGAAGTAGAAGGTTTTTATTGAGCTTTAACACTGTGACATATTTTTTATGGTGGAGATTGTTAAAAGTTGACAAATAAATTCACCACCCACTGAATTGGAGATTTAGTAGTTTACTTAGAAAAGAAGGATACAAGGGTATGGTGTTTCCCAGTAATGAAATGTAGATGAGGGTGGTACTAAAGAATAATCATTGAAATAGTTGGTGACAGTCTGAAAATTTTTTGAAGAATCAATTTTTAATTTCTAATCCACCATGGTTATAAATATATTTGTTCCATTGTGTGTGTAATGGCCCGAACCTCTCCGGTCCATTACTTTGTGGAATTTTGGTGTTGGAGGTGTTCCGGGAGGCCAAGGGGACTTATCCCCAACACTTTGCCAATTTTCCAGTTCTGTGAACAGTGTTTTCAGTTTTATGAACAGTAACAGATCAGTTTCACAGATCGGTGTGACAGATCAATTTCACAGATCAGTTTCACAGATCGGTGTGACAGATCAGTGTCACGGATCAGTTTCACTGATCGGTGTGACAGATCAGTTTCATAGATCAGTTTCACAGATCGGTGTGACAGATCAGTTTCACAGATCAGTTTCACAGATCGGTGTGAGAGATCAGTTTCACAGATCAGTTTCACAGATCGGTGTGACAGATCAGTTTCACAGATCAGTTTCACAGATCGGTGTGACAGATCAGTTTCACAGATCAGTTTCACAGATCGGTGTGACAGATCAGTTTCACAGATCAGTTTCAGAGATCGGTGTGACAGATCAGTTTCACAGATCAGTTTCAAAGATCGGTGTGACAGATCAGTTTCACAGATCAGTTTCACAGATCGGTGTGACAGATCAGTTTCACAGATCAGTTTCACAGATCGGTGTGACAGATCAGTTTCACAGATCAGTTTCACAGATCGGTGTGACAGATCAGCTTCACAGATCAGTTTCACAGATCGGTGTGACAGATCAGTTTCACAGATCAGTTTCACAGATCAGTTTCACAGATCGGTGTGACAGATCAGTTTCACAGATCAGTTTCATGTACAGTAACGGTGGGTGAATAGTATTTCCAGACTCCTACAGTTTTGCCCCTTTTTACGTTTCCTTTGACGTAAAATACATTTAAAGCCTTATTTTTAAGGGCTCTTAAGGCCGATTCAAATGCCATAAATCCTTTATTAATTATTCCTAAGGCTTGGAATGTTTTACTTGGTCAAACCGCGTGGGTTAATGCGATCCATTTTTAATGGAGAATTAACCGGATCTTAAACCGTTGCCCCATTTAATCTTAAAAAGGGACGAGATATCATTATCCCTTGTTCTTTCTCTTTGTTCTCAGCTAAGAGACGCTAGAACCTTTCAATACTTTCCGTAGGAGTTTCTCAATCAATCTTTACTCCTAGGATTGGTTTTGCTCTGTTTTGGATACAACCGAGCCCTGTCGATCAATCTTCGATATAAGGTATATTGTATCGTCGTTCTTTGAGGTCCATATTCTCTTATCCTCCTTTCCATAATTATACCATGTAATTTCCAAGATTCTAATGGGTTTTCTTGGGGTTGGTTGGTAATGTCGTACCGTAGCGTCCTCCGGTGGATGTAGTTGTCGCGAGGGAAGGATCGTGACCTGTTGTGTGGATAAAGAACGTGAGGAACTGTTTGAGGTAGGGGATTCATGGCTTCTCTAATTGTGTATGTGCAATCATAGAATTAGCATGATTTATTCCTTTGGATAACAATGAAATTGACCTAATTAAATACTTGAACGGGATTAAAAGAATTGGTTGATCGCATGTTGTTGCTTTATACCGTGATAACGGTTTGCCTCATGTTTTCCTAGATATAGTGATATCTATGTTTCTTTGATTCGTTGTTCGTTCATGATAGAAATTGATAACGAACGTAAAGCCGGAATTAATTGTTAATTAATTGGATAAAGATAAAGAGGCATGTAAATTAATCTGTTTGTTGTCGTTGTTGTAGTTGTTCTAATTTGAGGATAATCAAATTAGGGAAGTAAGCATGGTTATTTAATTATGATAGCTTACTGATTAGGTATTCATGATTGGAACCTACGAATAACAAATCTGTTAATTCAATATGGATTAGAGAACATATTATGTGGGAATTTCTAAAAGGGTTCTAAGTTACCCTTTTGTTTGTTAAAGGGCCGAGAGCCCATTTTGTGATGTTTGTTTTCCTGCTGCTTGTGCTGTGATGTGAGCCTGGATGGCTGTTGTGATATGTGGAGGCATGGAGACTTGTGGTTGTGGCAGCGGATGACGCCTAGTGTGGTGAGATGCATCGGTTTATGCATATGGGTGTCGGGGAGGACACCAAGGGTGATGGTATGAGATGAATGTGATGGTTTGATGTTGGTGGTTTGGTTTGGTTGTTTATCTGCTTTACTTTTCCCCACTGCTCAAGGCAGCTGGTCTTGCTTACCCTCTTTCCGAAGGAGGCGAAGACACGCAGGGTATGCCACGTGCTTTCCGTGTTTAGCCTCTCGATGGAGGATGGGTCTATGCTCTTTCTATAGGCGGCAAAGACTCGACGGGTAGTATATCTACTCACCGTGTTGAGCCTCCTTTGTGTTTAGAAGCATAGGATGTTTTTCTAGAATGCCTGGGAATGTGGAAAAGTAATTCTCTAAGGAATGTTTGATTAAATGGTGAAAATCCATGGGGATGGAGATGCTGGAATTTAAAGGTGATGTGAATCTTAAAAAGGAGCAGTTGTTTTTGAAAGTGATGCCATTTCAGTTTAATGTGGAATTGTTCATTCTTAATTAATGTTTAAAGAATTAATTAATGTACAGTGGAACTGATAAATGAGAATGGAGTAATCTAATAAAGCTCTTCATTGTTTGTGTGCTTATAGGATACCTAGTCTTAGAAGTAGCAGCCTGGAGTCTGAGAGACGTTAGCTACAGTTGTATCTAAGACTAGGTAATGCCCATAGTGTGGATGTGAGTTACTTATATATTCTGTACTTTTTATGTTTCTATATGCTACTCCACCCTGTCGGTAAGGGCAACTGACACCCCGGGGATTCGGAGCCCTGGGGGGGGGGGGGGTGTTTTCCCCAACATTCTGATGGGAGGTTGAATGGATGACTACCCCCTTTGGCCCCGCTCTCTTCTCTTGGTAGATACTTGTGCCATGAGGCACAGTGGTTAGTTACCCATATATGTGTGTAGAGGGCTGTAATGGCTTGTGGTTATTCACACACATATATTCTGGATATAGTATCCTACAGACTACTATAGGTGTAACGTGTATAGGCTATGATGGCTTGAGGATCCTTACTTGGAGTATGGGCTGTAATGGCTTGAGGTATTATACCCGACGTATGATACACGTTATGCGAGCTGTGGTGGCTCCCGAGAATTACCTGGTTACTTTTGGTTGTGAGGACGGTGTGCTGCTTCGCCTAGGTGTCTGCGGGAAAGCCTTTGTGGTGCACGAGGTGCAGATTATGGAGCTTAGCCTAGGTGTCTACGGGCAAGCCTTTGGAGAGAGATGCACATGACGTATGTCGTTGGGGCAAAGCGGCAAACCAGTGGGGAAGTAGTAGCGGGGTACCCTTGATATTCTTTACTATATTCTATATTCTTGTATGCGTTACATGGTGAGAGTAGCCATGGTGAGGCTGGGAACATAGTATACCTGTTTAGGTGACGAGTTAGTTTCACTTGTTGTTCACTGGGCTTTATCATGCTTTCTTTACTTTTTCACGAGAGGCTTTGGGAGGATCCTACTGAGTATACTATTATACTCACCCTATGTACATATAAACTATTCTTCAGGTCACTTGGAGCAGGTTGGAGATCAAGCTGGTTACTACTAGCTTGCGGTTGGAGGAGGATCTGTTCGGGCTTGTGGTCGCTGTCGTTTTACTTTCTTTTGGGTACTTTTAGTTTTCCCTTTCAGTTGTAGTACTTTTGAATAACAATTCATATATGTACTTGGTTTCCTTTTATATTTCAGTTCTGAGTTGGAGTTGATTGGAGTCTATTCTATCTCTCTCTTCTGCATGTGTTCTCTTAGAGGGTAATGCCTCCCATTTGTATGTTATTATACCCTCGGTGCTAGTCGCCAACCCGGGGCCTACTGGAGGCGGGACTCGGGGGTCATTATCTCCCTTTTCACATTGTCGGCCCAGGAGGGGTACACTTTGTGGGGAGGGGGTCGTGACAGAGTGGTATCAGAGGGAGGTTGAGGGATAGGATGGAGTTTGGAGTTAGGCACAGGTGAGGATGCATGGGATGGTAGGGCAACAGTGTCATTCATGTTTAGAAAGTGGGGTAAACACTGGATACCGGCAGAGACATAGGCGTTCAGGGCCCCCTATGATCTATTGCATTGAACTTTAAGTTTATGATGGCTACTAAACAAAGTGATACTGGTTGCAGGGTAGAGACCTAGGAAAGGATCATGCATCATTATTCTTTGCGCCTGTGTTTGAATGGGTAGACCTTGGGATAGGTAACCTAAAATTAATAAAACAAAACAATTAATTAATTGACGTTGAGTCTTACATATTCCAGTCTTAGGAGCTCTAACAGTTGTTATTTTACAGGTATGGCTCTAGGTCGACGTCCTCGTCAGGTTTGCGCAGAAGGTGCCCAGCAGGATGTTCCAGCAGATCGCCGCCGGGTAGAGGTTGACGACGATGACACTTGGAGGAAGACACTCCGAGATTTTTAGCGCCAGAGTCTACAGAAATACGAGGGCTCCGTTTTAGATGCAGTCACAGAAGACTGGTTGGAGGAGGTCGAGATAGGCTTTAGTTCAATTCATGCTCGGAAGGAACACTGGGTGTCCTTGGTTGTGACGATGTTGCGTGGAGCAGCGAGACAGTGGTGGTTCTTGTTTCTCGGGGATCGTGAGGAGTCAGCGATCTCATGGGAGGAGTTTCGAGAAAGGTTTAGAGTTGAGTTTCTTTCTTCGACTGTGAAGTCATCCAATCGCCAGGAAATTCTTACCCTTCGACAGGGGAGCTCCAGTGCTCGAGAGTTTGGAATCCGTTTCAGGAACCTTTTACGATATTCTTCAGACCTGTTACTAGATGATGAGGCCAGGGCGAGGCATTTCGAGGAGGCTTTGCGTCCAGAGATCCAGCGCCAGGTCACCCCATTTATGTTGAAGACATATCTAGAGGTGTTGGCAAGAGCAGAGGTTGTTGAGAGGACTTTGGCTAGGACCGGATCATCATGAGAGGGGAATCGTCATGATTCCTCACGAAGTAGAGCTGTGGTCCGGGGTTCCCGGTTTTCAGGGCAGAAGAGTTTCCGTTCACCTGGGGGTAGGTCCCAGCCCTTCCCATCTCGTTTCTCTAGAGGAAGAAACTCTCAGGCCTATGCCAAGGGATGAGGTGCTTGTTTTTCTAGTGGTGGTCGTGGTCATAAGCAGCGAGAGTTCCCGACTTTTCAGAGCAGTCATCGTGCACCAGACGCTCCACTCCAGGTTCCTCCGTTGAGGCAGTTCCAGCCGAGGCAGCAGCAGCAGGTTGCACCCGCTTTAGATCACCAGAGGGTAGATGGAGCAGGCAGAGGACAGCCCCATGACGCTCCCCGTCCTCAGAGAGCAGAGCACGTCCGTGATGGTGGTCGTCATCAGGGTCAGAGAGGCCGTGGAGGTGGTCGTGGTCAGCTTCATGCTCTAGCGTTGCCATCCCCAGGCGATCCAGACGTCGTCTGAGGTACCCTTTTCTTGTTTTCTACCTTGGTGTATACCTTGTTTGATTCAGGAGAGACACACTCCTTTATATCCCCTACCCTTTTCCACGCTTTGGGACTTGAGGTAGAGAGGCTTCTAGTGCCCTTGGCGTTGACTACGCCAGTTGGAGGTCGAGCTAGCTTGTTTGAAGTATGTAGAGACTGTGAGATAGTGTTGGGGCAACACCGCTCTTGGGGAGATTTCCTATGTTTGCGAATACAACCATATGATGTCATTCTAGGCATTGATTGGTTGTATTCGGTGCAGGCTGTTGTGGATTGCTACAGGAAGAAGGTCGTTTTCTTTGATGAAGATGGAGAGGAAGTAGTGTTTGTTGGTGAGAGAGATCCTCGGATGAGTCATAGACACGTTTCATCCTTATCATTCATGATGGCTGGGATGATGCTGAGTTCTTCAGAGGTTCAACAGTTGGTGTTTCCTAGGGTCGTAGAAGAGTACCCTGATGTCTTTCCAGAAGAGGTTGTATCCTTACCCACTCGACGAGAGATCGAGTTTGGGATCGAGCTACAGCCGGGAGCGTCTCCTATCTCTATGTCTCCGTATAGGATGGACCCTTCTGAGTTACAAGAGCTACATATTCAGCTCGATGGTCTGTTGCAGTGTGGTTTTGTTCAGCCAAGTGTGTCACCTTGGGGTGCACTAGTTTTGTTTGTGAAAAAGGCTGATGGCAGTTTGCGGTTGTGCGTCGATTTTCGTCGGTTAAACAAAGTGACAATAAAGAACCGCTATCATCTCCCGCGGATTGATGACCTATTCGATAAACTGAATGGTGAAAGTTGGTTTTCAAAGATCGACTTGCGGTCAAGATATCATCAGATTCGTGTAAAGGATGAGGATATCCCGAAGACTGCTTTCCGCTGTCGTCATGGGCATTATGAGTTTGTTGTAGTTCCATTCGGCGTGACAAATGCTCTAGCTATTTTCATGGGGTTGATGAATGCTGTGTTTCGTGAATTCCTGGACATGTTTGTTGTGGTTTTCATCGACAACATCCTTGTATACTCCACATCTGAAGAGGAGCATGCAGAGCATCTACGAGCCATTTTGGGAGTTCTTCGCCAACATCGGTTGTTTGGGAAGTTGTCCAAGTGTGAGTTCTGGGCTCCAGAAATTCGTTTCTTGGGACATGTTGTGTCCCAACAGGGAGTAGATGTGGATCCTTCGAAGATAGAAGCAGTGGTGTCTTGGCCAGCCCCCAAGACCGTGTCAGAGGTGCGAAGTTTCCTTGGTCTCACAGGCTATTACAAGAGGTTTATGGCTAATTTCTCCCGAGTTGCGACTCCTCTGACAGCTTTGACCAGGAAGGATCAAGCGTTCATATGGACTGATCAGTGTCAGACAGCTTTCGAGTATCTAAAGGAGATGTTGGTAAGTGCTCCAGTCCTTTGTCTTCCAGCAGAGGGAGTCCAGTTTGATGTTTTCTGTGAAGCTTCACATCTGGGGCTAGGCTGTGTTCTCATGTAGCAGAGGTCAGTTGTTTCTTATGGGTCCCGACAATTGCGTCCCCATGAACTCAACTATGCCACCAATGATCTTGAGTTGGTAGCCGTGGTGTTTGCTCTGAAGTTGTGGAGACATTACCTCATTGGTGATCACTTTGTGGTTTTCACCGATCATAAGAGTTTTAGGTATGTTTTCTCCCAACGTGACTTGAACTTGAGGCAGCGTCGGTGGATGGAGTTCTTGCAGGAATACGACTTTGAAATATCGTATACACCTGGAAAAGGGAACGTTGTAGCTGATGCACTAAGTCGAAAGTCACGTAATGATGTTGTGCGTGAATCTGGAGATTCTTGGAGAGTGATGGAAGAGCTATCATCTTTGCATCTTGATATAGGAGAAGTTGGGGGAAGAGGTTGTCTTTTCCAGATGACGGTGCAGTCATCCCTGATGCAGAAGGTGGAAGAGTCTCAGTTGGGTGATTTAGAGGTGGAAGTTTGGAGAGACAGAGTTGTTTGTGGGGAGGCCCCTGATGGTTGGTCGGAGGATGAACAACACCGAGTGTTGTATCATGGCAGGCTTTTTGTTCCCTTGGCAATGCGCGAGACGGTTCTCCGAGAGTTCCATAGTTCACCCTTGGTAGTACATCCTGGTGTGACGAAGATGTACCGATCCTTAAGGAGTCAGTTCTGGTGGCCTGGGCTGAAACGTATGGTTGCAGAGTGCGTGTCTCGATGTTTAGTCTGCCAGAAGGTGAAGGCCGAACACCGTGTTCCTGGTGGTCTTCTCCAACATATAGATATTCCTCAGTGGAAGTGGGAGGACATCTCAATGGACTTTGTTACAGGTTTACCTCGAGCTCCGGGAGGACATGATGCTATATGGGTGGTAGTGGATCGTTTAACTAAATCGGCCCACTTCATAGAAATCAAGGAGTCGAGCTCAGTGGAGGTTTTGTCGAGGCAGTATCTGGAGGAGGTGGTGAGGCTTCACAGAGTTCTTAAGACGATCATTTCTGATCGAGATCCTCGTTTTACCTCTAGGGTGTGGAGAGGTCTCCAGCATGCTTTTGGCTCTCAACTGTGCCTTAGCACTGCTTTTCATCCTCAAACGGATGGTCAGACAGAGCGAACCATCCAGACTCTTGAAGACATGTTGCGCTCTTGTGTTCTTGATTTTGGAGGTTCATGGGTGAAGCACTTACCCTTGGTAGAGTTCGCTTACAATAATAGTTTTCACTCTACCATCGGTATGGCGCCGTTTGAAGCCTTGTATGGACAGCCATGTCGTTATCCGTTGTGCTGGACTGGGGTCAGAGAGTCAGCAATTCTCGGACCAGAACTAGTGCAGAATACAACAGAGATGGTTCAAGTGATTCGTGAGAGGATGAAGAAAGCACAAGATCGTCAGAAATCTTATGCTGATCAAAGAAGGAGACCGTTAGAGTTTAATGTTGGGGATCATGTGTTTCTGAAGGTGACTCCCCGTCGTGGGCAGCGAAGGTTTGGTCGCGGAAGTAAGCTTTCTCCCCGTTTTGTTGGGCCTTTCGAGGTGTTAGCTCTTGTTGGAGCTGTGGCGTATCGAGTAGCACTTCCCCCTCAGATGAGTCGGATACATGATGTTTTCCATGTACCACAGATCCGTCGTTATCTTCATCATGAATCTCATGTTATCGATTGGGGAGAGATCAATATTGATGATGATTCAACCTTCGAGGAGCGACCTGTGGAGATCCAAGACCACAAGGAGAAGGTGTTGCGTGGGCGTTCTATCCCCTTAGTTCGTGTCTTGTGGAAACACGGTGGCATGGAGGAGAGTACTTGGGAGCGTGAGTCACAGATATATGCTCAGTACCCAGAGTTGTTCAATGTTTAACTCCTTTAATGTAATGATGTTTTCTCTCTGGTTAGATATTTCATGTTTTTTATGTACCTTTGATGTGATGTTATGTTTGAATTGTTTGGGTATGGATTGTTTGTTCCCATACTCCCGGATGTCGTAGTTTTGTTCCAGATTTCGAACAACTCATGGTGGTTTTCCCTTGAGAGGTATCTTATGGGGTGGTTGTTGGGACCCCTCTTTTCTTCTGGGTTGGTTTTTAATTCTCGAGGACGAGAATGTTTTGAGAGGTATCTAATGTAATGGCCCGGACCTCTCTGGTCCATTACTTTGTGGAATTTTGGTGTTGGAGGTGTTCCGGGAGGCCAAGGGGACTTATCCCCAACACTTTGCCAATTTTCCAGTTCTGTGAACAGTGTTTCCAGTTTTATGAACAGTAACAGATCAGTTTCACAAATCGGTGTAACAGATCAGTTTCACAGATCAGTTTCATAGATCGGTGTGACAGATCAGTGTCACCTATCAGTTTCACAGATCGGTGTGACAGATCAGTTTCACAGATCAGTTTCACAGATCGGTGTGACAGATCAGTTTCACAGATCAGTTTCACAGATCGGTGTGACAGATCAGTTTCACAGATCAGTTTCACAGATCGGTGTGACAGATCAGTTTCACAGATCAGTTTCACAGATCGGTGTGACAGATCAGTTTCACAGATCAGTTTCACAGATCGGTGTGACAGATCAGTTTCACAGATCGGTGTGACAGATCAGTTTCACAGATCAGTTTCAGAGATCGGTGTGACAGATCAGTTTCACAGATCAGTTTCACAGATCGGTGTGACAGATCAGCTTCACAGATCAGTGTGATAGATCAGTTTCACAGATCAGTTTCACAGATCGGTGTGACAAATCAGTTTCACAGATCGGTGTGACAGATCAGTTTCACAGATCAGTTTCATGTACAGTAACGATGGGTGAACAGTATTTCCAGACTCCTACAGTTTTGCCCCTTTTTACGTTTCCGTTGATGTAAAATACATTTAAAGCCTTATTTTTAAGGGCTCTTAAGGCCGATTAAAATGCCATAAATCCTTTATTAATTATTCCTAAGGCTTGGAATGTTTTTCTTGGTCAAACCGCGTGGGTTAATGCGACCCGTTTTTAATGGAGAATTAACCGGATCTTAAACCGTTGCCCCATTTAATCTTAAAAAGGGACGAGATATCATTCTCCCTTGTTCTTTCTCTTTTTTCTCGGCTAAGAGACGCTATAACCTTTCAATCCTTTCCGTAGGAGTTTCTCAATAAATCTTTACTCCTAGGATTGGTTTTGCTCTGTTTTGGATACAACTAAGCCCTGTCGATCAATCTTCGATATAAGGTATGTTGTATCGTCGTTCTTTGAGGTCCATCTTCTCCTATCCTCCTTTCCATAATTATACCATGTAATTTCAAAGATTCTAATGGGTTTTCTTGGGGTTGGTTGGTACTGTCGTACCGCAGCGTCCTCCGGTGGATGCAGTTGTCACGAGGGAAGGATCGTGACCTGTTGTGTGGATAAAGAACGTGAGGAACTGTTTGAGGTAGGGGATTCATGGCTTCTCTAATTGTGTATGTTCAATAGTAGAATTAGCATGATTTATTCCTTTGGATCACAATGAAATTGACCTAATTAAATACTTGAACCGGATTAAAAGAATTGGTTGATCGCATGTTGTTGCTTTATACCGTGATAACGGTTTGCCTCATGTTTTCCTAGATATAGTGATATCTATGTTTCATTGATTCGTTGTTCGTTCATGATAGAAATTGATAACCAACGTAAAGCCGGAAGTAATTGTTAATTAATTAGATAAAGATAAAGAAGCATGTAAATTAATCTGGTTGTTGTCGTTGTTGTAGTTGTTCTAATTTGAGGATAATAAAATTAGGGAAGTAAGCATGGTTATTTAATTGTGATAGCTTACGGATTAGGTATCCATGATTGGAACCTACAAATAACAAATCTGTTAATTAAATATGGATTAGATAACAGATTATGTGGGAATTTCTAAAAGGGTTCTGAGTCACCCTCTTGTTTGTTAAAGGGCCGAGAGCCCATTTTGTGATGTTTGTTTTCCTGATTCTTGTGTTGTGATGTGAGCCTGGATGGCTGTTGTGATATGTGGAGGCATGGAGACTTGTGGTTGTGGCAGCGGATGACGCCTAGTGTGGCGAGATGCATCGATTTATGCATATGGGTGTCGGGGAGGACACCAAGGGTGATGGTATGAGATGAATGTGATGGTTTGATGTTGGTGGTTTGGTTTGGTTGTTTATCTGCTTTACTTTTCCCCACTGCTCAAGGCAGCTGGTCTTGCTTACCCTCTTTCCGAAGGAGGCAAAGACACGCGGGGTATGCCACGTGCTTTCCGTGTTTAGCCTCTCGATAGAGGATGGGTCTATGCTCTTTCTATAGGCGGCAAAGACTCGACGGGTAGTATATCTACTCACCGTGTTGAGCCTCCTTTGTGTTTAGAAGCATAGGATATTTTTATAGAATGCCTGGGAATGTGGAAAAGTAATTCTGTAAGGAATTTTTGATTAAATGGTGAAAATCCATGGGGATGGAGATGCTAGAATTTAAAGGTGATGTGAATCTTAAAAAGGAGCAGTTGTTTTTGAAAGTGATGCCATTTCAGTTTAATGTGGAATTGTTCATTCTTAATTAATGTTTAAAGAATTAATTAATGTACAGTGGAACTGATAAATGAGAATGGAGTAATCTAATAAAGCTCTTCATGGTTTGTGTGCTTATAGGATACCTAGTCTTAGAAGTAGCAGCCTGGAGTCTGAGAGTCGTTAGCTGCAGTTGTATCTAAGACTAGGTAATGCCCATAGTGTGGATGTGAGTTACTTATATATTCTATACTTTTTGTGTTTCTATACGCTACTCCACCCTGTCGGTAAGGGCAACTGACACCCCGGGGATTCTGAGCCCTGAGGGGTGTTTTCCCCAACATTCTGATGGGAGGTTGAATGGCTGACTACCCCCTTTGGCCCCGCTCTCTTTTCTTGGTAGATACTTGTGCCATGAGACACAGTGGTTAGTTACCCATATATGTGTGTAGAGGGCTGTAATGGCTTTTGGTTATTCACACACATATATTCTGGATATAGTATCCTACAGACTACTATAGGTGTAACGTGTATAGGCTATGATGGCTTGAGGATCCTTACTCGGAGTATGGGCTGTAATGGCTTGAGGTATTATACCCGACGTATGATACACGTTATGCGAGCTGTGGTGGCTCCTGGAAATTACCTGGTTACTTTTGGTTGTGAGGACGGTGTGGTGCTTTGCCCAGGTGTCTGCGTGCAAGCCTTTGTGGTGAACGATGTGCAGATTATGGAGCTTAGCCCAGGTGTCTACGGGCAAGCCTTTGGAGAGAGATGCATAGGACGTATGTCGTTGGGGAAAAGCGGCAAACCAGTGGGGAAATAGTAGCGGGGTACCCTTGATATTCTTTACTATATGCTATATTATTTTATGTGTTACTTGGTGAGAGTAGCCATGGTGAGGTTGGGAACATAGTATACCTATTTAGGTGACAAGTTAGTTTCACTTGTTGTTCACTGGGCTTTAGCATGCTTTCTTAACTTTTGCACGAGAGGCTTAGGGAGGATCCTACTGAGTATACTGTTATACTCATCCTATGTACATATAACCTATTTTTCAGGTCACTTGGAGCAGGTTGGAGATCAAGCTGGTTACTACTAGCTTGCGGTTGGAGGAGGAGCAGTTCGGGCTTGTGGTCGCTGTTGTTTTACTTTCTTTTGGGTACTTTTAGTTTCCCCTTTCAGTTGTAGTACTTTTGCATGACATTTCATATATGTACTTGGTTTCCTTTTATATTTCAGTTCTGAGTTGGAGTTGATTGAAGTCTATTCTATCTCTCTCTTCTGCATGTGTTCTCTTAGAGGGTAATGCCTCCTATTTGTATGTTATTATACCCTCGGTGCTAGTCGCCAACCCGGGGCCTACTGGAGGCGGGACTCGGGGGTCATTATCTCCCTTTTCACATTGTCGGTCCATGAGGGGTACACTTTGTGGGGAGGGGGTTGCGACAATGTGGTATATATGAGAAAAATGGAGAATTTAAAATATGTGAATTACCAGTTGAATAATAGTATTTTCTATTTTCCCGTGGAAAGGGGTTACCCTACCGAACAATTTTAACATTTGTGTGTTCATGTTCTTTCAATTTTGTTTCCCTATTTTTATGTGTGGTTCCTGAGAGGGTGAGAATTTACACAGAACATTTAGTTTTCAATAATCCCCATATCAAGGGAAGAATATGTTGAAGGTATCATTATACTCCATTATGAACCATGGATCCATGTGAATAAATCAAGGATACCCTTCATTTCTAGAGAAAAAAGACAATTGGATAGAGAATCTATTTCCATGGTCTTTAGTTTTCTATAAGCCTCAAATCTATCAAAATATTTCATTCTAGGCACTCTCACTACTATCACATATCAAATATACCTTGATCAACCAAAAATCCCTATATCCAAATAGCCATCCATGTTCCCAAAATCCCATAGATACCTCATAATCGCATTGATATAAATTCATCAATTACTACCACCCCTCTTACCTGCTCCCACTAACTAACCATTATAACCCAATTCCCCCGCTTAGGCCAAAATCCAGTCATCATGATCCATCAGAACACCCCTCAAGACATCTCCAATAATACTTCTACCTATTCCACCCAATTTTCTTAACAAAATTCTATTCAAACAGCTTCAAATTTCCCTAAAAATCACGGACCATGTAAGAGGAAATTTAATCGTGAATATGAAATAGACATCCCTATGCTGGAACTAGTGAATCCAAATGAACCCCTGAGACATCACTTGCATGGAAATGACTACCAAAGGAATGAAAGACAATAAAGGATGATTATTTTAACTAACACATACACGTGAATATTGTCTCGATCCATCCCCATCTACTTCAATGAACATATTGTGAGGGAAATACCATGGGATTTTCAACCTATTTGTAGTTCGAATTCCTTAACACCAGAGTGGTAAAAGTATCCCTATCATTCCTTTTGTCTCTAAATCCAAGATAAAAAATAAGGTCATGTATGGAATCTCTTCCATGGAAGGTGTTCAAGGATATTTCCAACTCGTTCTCCATGGAATCTCTAATAGCATTTCCCCTTATGGAAGGATAATGATATTTTGATAGCAAGCTTCAATTAAAACAATATTTCTACCTCTATCCACTGGCCTGGCGTTCCCACCTATGATCTTGTGGGTTTACATTGGTGTCCCTCAAAAAAGAAATTTTAATGTTCTAGTATATTCAATGGTCAACTAGAATTGTTCTTTTGGAGAATCTTCTCCCATCTGGGGACTTAAAAGAAATTATTCATTATAGAGAAATGAGAGGGGGTTCCTTCAGAACCTATTCTCATATGAGTGAATTATCGTACATGGTTCAAGTCATGGGTCTCTCTAAAATGGAATATG
Organism: Viscum album; assembly: GCA_963277665.1. NCBI lineage: Eukaryota > Viridiplantae > Streptophyta > Magnoliopsida > Santalales > Viscaceae > Viscum > Viscum album. The sequence goes on along the minus strand of OY728158.1, from coordinate 374,250,388 downwards.
ATGGTGTCATATTCACATGGTTCCATGGGTTCTTAGAGAACACCTGTATTGTAGATTATTTGGATATATTCTTGGCTTCTTACAACTGGCTCACCCTATTCATCCTCTTCCATGATTATCATCTTACCCCAAAATTATGGACCACCAACCTATTCTTATCAACCATAATATTTACCACAAAAATATGATACAAGAGAGGCATTTTAGAAATTAAATCTATAGGATGATTGTAATAGATAGTGATGATGTGATTAAATCAGGATAAAATATGAAAGGCCCTATTGTTCATTATAAAATCAACCACGTCTCCTCTATCCTTATGTAGTGGAGTTGTAGTCAGTTTCACCTACTAAATAATCAATGTACTTTCATCGATAAAGGGTTCCAGAATCTGTTCTCCCTTCCTCCCTCATGTGAAACCCTCTCTAGAATACCTGAACTAGAAAATGATCTTTATAATGCTCCCAAAATGAACAAAATATACTGCATAATGTGTGTGTGTGACATCCACCTTCTTCAGGGTAACACAAATACCCATTATTTCCATAGAAAAGAATTAGGGGGGGGGGTGAGATGTAAGAACTTCATTTCTTGTCTGAAATCTCTATAAGAGAATGTCATCTCGAAGGAGAAGGATATTTATGGCCTTATCTTTCACTTTTTATAGGATCTCTAATGTAATGACCTCAACACTTATAAATACAATTCTCATTGAATTTCAATTAAATGTATTATTATAATTATGTATATAGAAGACACATGTACTTATTTAGTTTTATTTTATACTATTTTATTCAAATGATTATTAAGAATATTTAGTGTCGATAATATATTCATTGAACATTGATCATATGATTAGTATAAATTTATTGTTTTGATAAATACAAGTAACATAGAAAGAGGATGTGAGGTACATAACCAGTAGGATTGTACCATATGAATCCCAAATATCAATTATTTTTATATATATATCATTTTTGGGAATTTTCATGGACCACACCCAATAAAATATCAAAAAACATAAGAAAGAACAAAACTCTTTATAGGAGAAGCTTATGCTCATCGAGATCAAGACACAACCCATGTACGTCGAACCACCCCATGAAAGTCTCATCACCGTGACCCTGATCTTTATGGAAGTTTCTAGTTTATTAAATGGTTATGTATCCCGACCATAACAATATGAATATTTTTATTGTTTTTTTAATAAAATAATGTAAATAATTTCTTATAATCATTTCTCTATAAATGATTTTGATTGTTATACAATAAATCCTGAATTGTATTGTTAATTAGTGTTCAATTTCAAATAAAATTTTTATTATTGATGAATTAATGACTTTTTTGAAATAAATAATAAAATATTATTTTAAAATAATTTTTATTAAATACAATTGAATATATAATTTGTATGAAGATGAATGTAATTTTTTAAGGGTTCAAAAACTGTTATTGTGAAGAAGAAATCCTCAACATCTCTCAATAAAAACAAATTATATTTTAAAAGTGAAATTCACATATTTATAAAATTATTTGGTTAAAATACATATTATTCATGGAATAATATCTTTTAAATTATTCAATGGTGATTTTTTCAAAATTTTCTAAGACATTCAAATTTTCAGGTAAAAATTAAATACCGTAAAAATATATGATGTGTATTATAACATCATAATGACCCAAAAGTGATGTAATAAATCCTATTAATTGTATACATGACCAAATATATTTTTTTAATTTTATATAATTGGATTTTATTTTATTTTTGAATAATTTTATAAATCTTTCATGTATGCTCCAAAGACGTTGTCATATTTTATGGTTTTAAAATCATTTCTTTAAGATTATGACTCACTTACACATAAGAATAGTTATTATTTTATTATGATTAAACCTCAAAATTATAAGATAATGAAAAAAATTACTATTTTTTAGAAATCATGGGAAGAAACCATTATATGTTTTGTGGTTTTGGTTATTTTGTTACATAGAATACAAAACCAAAGTTTGAGAAATAATAAACAATTCCCCATTCACGTCTTACATAATCCAAACCAATATCCCATATATCTTCACTCAATGTCTATGTATCATGTCCTTATTATTCCATCCCCTCTCTAGAGTCCCCATAAGGATTCCCAATATTTTAAGATGCCCCTCCCAAACATATGAGGTCACACACTTAAGGTAATTATTCTTTAACTTATCTTATTTATTCGACTATATTCATTTGATAATCCCTCTTATCTCCCTTTTATAACATTTATATTTTTTCTTTCATATCCCATTTACATTGTTTTTTATTTATAAATAAAGATAGTCCCCTTATATCTCATTAAATATTCCCATAAACATTTATGCACCCCCGTTATGCGGGTGAAATTTCATCGTGATTTTCATTCCAAACAATTGTGTCATTAATAACCATACCCATTTCATAAAATGGGATTTTACTTTTATTAAGTTATACTTCTTGACTGGGGTATTAGATATATTTACATACAGTCCTTGATCATGGAATAAAATAAGAGTATTAATATATCCATTTTTGTTTGATCTATGTGGCACACTAAAGTATGAGAATGAAATTAATGCAACGGGTGCGACCGAAATTATATTTCTCTCCAAAGAATTTGGTAATGTTTAGTATCATGAGACATCATGTTAAGACATGGATTAAACCTAGTTCCATTAACGTACTTTTTACTTGATTATGTCATGGTAGTTATCCATGAACTATGTTTATGATGTAGTGCATTAAGTTACATACACATTTCCCATGTCTCTTTTATGATTATCAAGTTATATGTTGTCTCATTGTTCATGTTTATGATTATTACTCATGTTATTCCCCATTTACATGTGTATGGTCTATCATGTATTATTATATTCCTATTTCTCTATGTTAATTCCCATACTGGGCATTATATCTCACCCCTTTTTTATGTATTTTCCTAGCTTATCTCATGTAGTTTTATGTACGAACATGTTAAGGGTTTTTTCAATAAATATGGTGTATTAATTGTTTTAAGTTTTTATATAATGTACCTAATTCATAAAGACACTAGTTTTACCAATCCTACTGGTTGAAATAAGTTTAATTTTATGTAAGAAATTTTGTATCAATGTGAAATAAATACCATTATTTTTATAGTTGGAATCAAAGGAAAAGATTATTTATTTTTGGGACTTGGATTATAAAACTCTAGCGAAAGCCTGAGGGGTAATAATTAGTATGAGAAAACAACCATAATTTTTTCTGAATATAGAGATTATTTTGACAATAAAATACATCATTTTTTGGATAAAACAAGGGGATGTCACTCTAGCACATATGTACATAGGGGTAAAACCCCAAAACACTAGCTTGAGCTCAAATCAATCATGAAATGGTGCTCGAATATGGGATTTTCATCACACCTGGGTTAACACTATCGGTGGATATGCTATTAATATTTATTAAGTTCAATATAATCCATTATTATGGGATAAAATACCCATAATAATATATTTTAAGAATTATTTCATGGATAATATTGATTTATGCCTAGAAAATTGTAAGTAAAGTAAATAAATGTAATTTATAAGTTATCTCATTAATATTAATGGATTTTTATTTATATGGATATTAGTTTTAAAAATCATCCCTAATTTTTCCTTTATTCTATCCAATGGGAAGAAATAGGAGGAAGTGGGTGAAAAATAAATGTGACGGGTAGTGTTATATCTACCCCAATGTGATTCCCAACTCAATAGGAGCAGGAATCACAAACATTATGATGATACTGTCTCAGATGACTCATGTTATGAATAGTATAATGGATCAAAAGGAGAACCCAAATACTCTTAAGAATTAAAAAGATTCAATTATGCTATTTATACCAAAATATCCCTCAAATTTCAATAGATCCTCTATTACTTTATTCATGAAACAAAGGATCAACTCCACTGGGAAGATCTTTCCCATATATCAATGATCGAAGCATGAGAAGTTTTTATTGATATTTATCATATGGAGGGAGAATCTGGCCAGTGGTGTACATTGATCAAGAATAGATATTATAAGGAAGAGATCAAAGAGTAGGGGTGTAAGGAATTATCAAAGGTGTTTGTTGATAATATTTTCCTTACACTCTGTGACTTCTAATTGAAATTATTTTTCTTTCCCTCAAGAAAAATGAAGAAAAATCTATCTGTGCTTATGCGGAAAAAAGACATGCATGATATGCCTCTAGAATTATTGTTTCCACTGAATTAATGGTTTACCACTTCTTTGGTGGGTTAAAACATAGTCTATTAAAATAACTAGTGATACGAGAATATGATTGCTATGAAGAAATTGTATGATGTTCCCAAAAAGATGAAATAGAGATATGTGAGTCTCAAGAGTATCATAGGGACAATAAGTAAAAAGTGGAGTATAATTTTTATTGTCTGAATGAGAAATATAATAGTTCAAATAATTTTTTAACATTCCACATTCCAAATGTGTAGAAAAAGCTTCCCAGAAATAGCCTAAGTGGGATACAAAAATGATTTAGGTGTGGGAATGAAGGGAACCTAACTAGATATTTCCAAAAATAGAAACCCACTAATGATATAGTGGAAATAAATCCTCTAGTCCACCATCTATGCAATTTTAATTATATAAATTTCAATGATCCATCGATCATTAAAAACCTGTGCACTAAGATATGGGTATTCAGAGACAACCAAAAACATCCAAGGAAGAAAGGGAGGGTTTTTTTTCATCACAACCATTGAGGTGGTTCTCGGTAATGAAGTGGCGATATGTACAGTAGTTATTCATTAAATAATAGTGAAAATAATTTTTTCAAGTTCTATGAACTAATTCATATCATGAAATTTTAGTAGAACTATACAAACACCACTAAAATGCATCTATGTAGAGCTGTCGTTGAAAATAAAAAAATGGGTAAATTATTGCATCTTTGGTATATAAATTCTCTCCAACAAAAATTTGTGTCTTAAACATGACAATGAACATTGTAATTCTCCATTTTATGGAAATTGATGAATTTATGTATATGGTTTGGCTTTCCTTGTATAGAGCCTATATAAATTTACACAGTAAGGAAATATCACTCGATGTCATGAATTGTCCCCCAATTTTGTGCAAGTTAAAGGATGAGGATGAATCTTATATTTCACCCAAATATCAAGAATGGATATTATTGACCTATGATAAAGAATATATATCTCAAATGATTATGTATAAAGAAATAATCATCCTTGAATACATTCCCATTGTGAGGGAATACACTGATCTATTTCTTAATGAATTTCATTATCTTCCTTCTAGTCGAGAGGTTGAATTTCTAGTTAGGATTTTACCTGGGGCATAACAATTATTCAAAACACAATATATAATTATGTTTGTGGATCTTGAAGATATGAAGAAACCATTAAAAATGAAAATACATATAGGGTTCATATGCCCATGTTCTTCACCACGGGGTGCATCGGTCCTCTTAATCAAGAAGAAGGATGGGTGAACGTGACAATGAATTCATTATCATGATCTCAAAAAGATCACAATAAAGAACAAGTATACCCTTACATGGATTTATAACATGTTCTATAAGATATATGGAGGAAAATAATTCACTAAGATGGATCTATGGTTGGGGTATTTCCATGTTCAGGTGAAGAAAGATGATATCCCAATGATTTCTTTTTCACACATGGTACTTGTACTATGAGTTCATCGTAATTACATTCGATCTCACTATTGGTCCATAAATATTTATGGACTTTATTATATAGTATTTATAAATTAACTCAAAAAATGTATGGTAGTATTTATAGATGATATTCTAATATACTCTAAAAGAAAGGAGCATGATCAGAATCTGAGCACTATGCTGAAGACCTTGAGAAGCGTTATGCAATGTAAAGAAACTGTTATATCATATGGAATGAAGTCTCATTATTGGTGCATATCATCACAAAAAATGTGATATACATGAACCCTTAAAAGAAAAATGAAATTAATGGATGGATAAGGACACCATTGGTGTCTTATATACATAGTTTCCTTGGATTAGATGGGTACTATCACTGATTTGTGAGAAATTCCCCATGATTATCAAATAATTTTAACCAACTCGGATTGGAATAAGATTTTCTTGGAAATGTCATTGTGAAGAGAGCATCAAGGAGTTAAAAAAGTTCTTTATAATTTTAGTTTTACTCACACTACCCAAAATTGGAGAAATGTTCATGGTATTCAGTGATGATTTGAAGAATTTATTGGGTAGTGTGTTAAGGGAAAATGAAAAAGTTAGAGCCTATGATTCAAAAAATTTGAAATTTCACAAAAAAAATTACCTAAATCATGATCTTGAGTTTCCTATAGTGATCATAAAATTGAAAATATGATTTCATTATCCCTTTCTAAAAAAAGTGTTAAATATATACCAAAATAAAATCCTCAAGTATATATTCCCATAGAAAGAGATAAATATGCTCCAAAGAAGATGGTTTGATCTGATCAAGGACTATGTCTACTCAATTCACTACCATTATGGGAATGATACTAAATTGGATGATGTTCTACATAGAAAAAATCTATCAATTATATAATTGATTAAAATTGAGAAGGATTTGATCTTATTAGAATTGAAAAGGATGGATATGGGAATCTTAAATAAAGTAAAATCATCAAATCTTTCATATATTTTCACTCAACCAGATCTTTTAGATAAGAAAAATGATTCCCAATGAGATGATGCGGGAATTCAATATAATTTGGAAGTTATAAGAAAAAGAAATTTTTCATTATTAAACATTAATAAAGGAGTTGCAAGATTTGGGTCATGGCTATGTGTACCATCCAATACTGAGTTTAATGTGGATATTTTAGATGATGTACATAGATAAACTTTCTCTATCAATATAGAGACCACCAAGATGTATTGAGATCTCTAAGATCACTATTTTTGGGAAAACATGAAGAATTTGATCATGTAATATACATCAATATGTCTTGTATTGTTAAAAGTGAATGATGAAGGATGAAAATAAATGAGAATGATGAAACCATTACATATAACTAGATCGAAATGGGGAAATTACTATAGACATTGTCACCAATATCATAAAGATATAAAAAAAGAAATAATTCTATCAGGGTTAGGGTGGAACCTCTTACAAATACTAAAATTTTCATTACAATTAAATTAAACTATTCACTTGATCAACATGAAAAACTAAACATTATAAAAGTTGTGATGATGAATGAAACCCCAATATTGATTTTATTTAATCAAGAACCAATATTTACCTCTATGTTCTAAAAGAGTCCCCAACATGCTCTAAATAATTATTTGAACATCTACATGGATTACCACCCTCAAACTAATGGCCAATCTGAAAAAACTATTAATACAATTATGGGTATGTTGAGAGGATTCTCAATTGACATCAAAGTAGGTTAGTACCAAAATATTTCTATTGTCAATTTATCATACAATAATAGTTTCCTCTCAAGAATAAAAATGGATCCCTTTAAATTCATTTATATGAAGATGTGTAGAAAACCTAGATGTTGGAATGAAGTTGGGGATCAAAAACTGCAAGGTCCTGAAATGGACAGGGAAATGGTGGAAAGGGATATGACAATTCAACAACACATCAAGTCTACTTAGAGTCAACAAAAGAGATATAATGAGAATCATTAACAATACCTAGTGTTTGATGTTAGAAACATTGTATTACTCTGTATGTCTACATGGAATAATTACACGATATTATGGAAGAAGGGACAACTTAGTTCAAGATACATATTCCCATTTGAGATCCTTAATGGAATTAGATCGATGGATTATCGACCATCCCTCCCACAAAACCTATCTCAAGTACATGATATATTCTATATATTCCTCTTGAATAAGTACATATGAGACCCATCACATGTAATCAATCCAGAGGTGTTGTTGTTGTAGAATTATCACTTATATGAGGAGAATTTGGTGACGATCACAGATTTTAGAGACAATGTTCAATGAAATTAGGCAATGCAATTTTTCAATCTGTTTTGGAGATACCACAAGTTTGAAGAAGAGATGTGTGAACTGAATGAAGTGATGAATCAAAATGACCCTAATATGTTTTAGTGTGGGTAAAAGAATAATTCTAGAGGAAAATTGTTTAAGGGGGGGATATTGTAATGAAGTGAACTTTTGTAAATAAAATATGCCTAAAATTTTAATAAAACGTCTTATTATATATTATAGATATTTGAAACGCATGCACGTATTTAGTTTTATTATATACAACAATATTTTAAATAAATTTAACCATTTCTCCGAGGATAATATATCTGTTTAATAGTGATCATATGATTAGTATAAATACAGTGTTTTGATAAATCCAATTTTCATAGTCAAAGGATATGATGGCCTCGACAAGTTGGATATTTCCCTACAAGGATCTTTTATTAGAGATTCTGAGGGAGATAGAATCTTTAATAATTCTCATTGACCAATCATATTCTAAGATCTAACTACATAAGAATATAAGAAATTGTTTACAAGAGAAGTTCAATATCATCGAGGTAATGACCCAAACCATGTATGTTGAACCACCCCAAGAAAGAATCTCCATTATGCACCATACCGTTAGGGAATTTATGGTGTATTAATTGCATATGAATCAATACCATAATAATATGAATGTATATATTTTTTATTTTAAATAGAATAATGTTCAATTTTTCTTCTTTTCATTACATTATAAATGATTTTTATATTTATATGTCATAACACAAATTGAATTGTTAATTATAATTCAATTTTAAATAAGATTTTTATTTTGATAAATTTATGGATTTTTTAAATAAATAATAAAATATTATTTTTAAATAATTTTTATTAAATATAAGTGGACATATAATTTTTATGAAGTCAAATGTATATATTATAGGGGTTTGAAAACTATTATTGTCATAAAAACCCATCATTTATTAATAAATGTTTATTTTATTTTAAATGATAATTATAAAATATATACAAAATTATTTGGTTACAATAAATATTATTCTTTGAATACAAAACTCAAAATTATCAAATGAAAAATTATTCATAATTTTCAGAGACAGTCAAATGCTTGGGTAAAGATTAAATACTGTATAAATATATTATGTGTCTTATAAAATCAAAATGACCCAAAAGTGTTGTAATAATACAATAAACAGTATCCAATAACAAATGTTTGGTTTTAAATTAAAATAATGTGATTTTATGTTTATTTTATTAATTTCATAAATCTTTTATGAATCCTCTAAAACCAGTAACATATTTTGGGGTTTTCATATCATTTCTTTAAGAGTATGACTCTATTACATATCATAAAGGTTACTATTTTATTTTGTTTTTACCTCTATCTTATGAAATAATGAAATCCACTTCCCTTTGGTAGAAACCATGGGCCCAAACCATGGAGTGGTAATCGGTTTTTGTAACTTTAATATATAGAGTCCAAAACCTATGTTGGAAAAATAATAAATAATTCATCACTTATTCCGTATATATAACCACAAATTTTTCCTATTATCTAACTAAAAATATATTTAGAATATAATTACTCTTTTATCACCTATCTAGAGTCATCCCAACATTACCCAAAATCTCAAGAATCACCTCCCAATAATTTTGAATAAAACTCGCAAGGTAAGGGGTTTTCCATTATCCTATTTTTTCGAGTACCTTCATTATCTTATACCTCTTATCTTAATTTTATAGCATTGGGATACTTTATTACATCACTCCCATGAACATTTATACTCCTCGGTTACGCTACCGAAATTACACTGTGATTTTTTATGCCAAACAATTGTGAAGTGAATAACCATACCCATTTTCAATCAAGGGTGTTCATATTTATGAAATTATACATATTGAATGGGGAATTGCATTGATTTATTCCACACTCCCTGATCATGGAATAATATACGATGATGAATGAATCCATGTTGTCAGATCTTTGTGGCACACATAACAATGATAAGGAAATGAATGTGTTGGGTACACCCAGAATTATATAAAACACTAATGGATTGGGTAATGTTTAGTCTAATGATACATTATGTTGTGATAGAGAGTAAACCTGATTCTTTATGGGATATTTTCCATCATGATGTCTTGGAAGTTAGTCTTGTCCAATGTTTATGATGCAGTGTTTTATGTTGTTTCAACATATCCCATGTTTCCTTTTTTATTGTCATGTTGTATCATGTCTCATTTTTCATTTTTATAACTCCTACTAATTTTATGAACCATTGATATTCCTTTTTTTATAAAATATATTATTCTCAACTATTTAAACCATGTGTATTCCCTTTCTGGGTTTTATATCTAACCCCTTTTATATGTATGTACCTAGGTTTTCCGATGCAGTTTAAATTATGAAAACATTAAGAAATTATTTAATAAATATGATTTAATCATAATTTTGATTTGTTATGTAATGTAACTAATTCATAAAGAAATAGTACTTCTTGATCAATCAATTTATTTTAAGTGTAATTTTATGAAATAAATAATGTATTAATGTGAAAAGGGAAGGTTTGTCATATCTACTCAGTTGGCGAAACTTGAATCCCCACTAACATTTCGATATCAATCAGGATAATAGTGATGAACTCTATAGACCTAAAGATCACCCTCGACATCATCTATTAATAAATCCATCTTACATTCCTGAAAATCCCTTCCACAAAATCCAAAAACCATGATGGATTCAACAAACCCTTCTTAAAAAAAATTGATCAAATCATAGGACTATATATTACATGCTTGATAAGAGACTTGTAGCATAAAAAAGCTAACCACTCATCTATTAATGAAACAGTCATTACTATAATTACCAATGTCTAGAAACCCTCTCTAATATATGATTTTAGGAAAATAATAATTTTCAGTTTTACCTACAATATATTATCAAATACTTTGGTAAATCACATGTGCCTCTAGATCCATTCCATTATATCAAAAATACTAAAGTGATTTTATCCCCAACAAGATTATTTTAGGCATTAAAATTATTTCTAATAAAACCTTTCATTTGAAGAAAACATACAGTAAAAACAAAATGGGTATCATGATATATAAACTAGATAAGAAAATGCCTTAAATATATTGTAATGGACCATACCTGGGATTATTCTGATAAAGATGAGATTCATCTCTAGATTGGTTGATGTGGTTATTCAATTTTTCAATTATGTCTCCTTCAAAGTCCATATAAATAGTGGAATCCTGCAGAGATTCTCTACCATAAAGGGCCTTCCCCAGGGAGACCCCCCTTACCCTTCCCTCTTCATTTTAATGGATTATTTGTTTTATATTATAATTTCAATTGTATATAAGGATAATAACATTCATGGGGAGATGTCCAATATATGGGGGCTTCCCATATCCAATCTCTTATTCATCAATGAGTGTCTACTCTTCTCCATATCTATTTTTGATGAATTTAAGGATATCTCTATTATAATTTACCACCATGAGAAACCATTAGGTTAAGTGGTCAATCATTAAAAGGAAATAACATTTGGAACTAGAAACCCCTCTTATAGGAAGAGAACCTCTGAAATCCATTCAACATTCAGATGGTCAAAAAACATAAAAAATATCTCAAACTTCCTATGATATTCAGATGCTCCAAAAGGAGAAAATCTCTATAATCCTTGACATATTCAAATAAAATACTTGTATTTAATTTCAAATTTTTTTCCAATGATGGAAAAAAAATTATAATTAAGGTAGTCATATATATTATCCCATATTATTTTATGACCGTCTACATATTCCCAATAATAATCATCAAAGAAATCCATCCACCTCTCACCAGCTTTTGGGGGTGTTGGGCGATAAAAAATAGAAAACAATATTCCCTATATAGCTTTGGGAAATTTCTATAAACCCAAAAATTATAGTGGAATGGGGTTCTTTTATATATGTCTCTTCAATGACTCATCTTGTTGGGTACCTTAATCCCACAACCTAGATTCCTCTAGCATAGCCTGTGGGGTTCCAATGAGCTCGTTAGGAGAAGATTTTAATAGGGAATAGACATGATTTCATTTTTATTTTTTGGAAAGACCTGTGAATATTAGAATAAAATGGAAACAATGAAACTTATCATTCCAATAAAGTCCAAGAATATGCAATTGTGATCAATTTAATCAATTTTCCCTTTAATGGTTGGTGCACTGATATATTGTTTTCTTAGTTTAATCATAGAGAGAGGAATATTAACTGGAGATTTTGTATTGTGAGAGATAAGTGTATGTATCACCGCCAATGGAGTTTGGAAAGAAAATACACCTCTATTAAAAAATTTGGTTATTCTCTAGAATTTAATGAATCAGTTTTGGAGGCTAGTGTTCTTTGAAAAAACATCTAGAACCTTACAATACCATCCAAAGCATGGTATTTCTAGTGGAAGGCCTTATTTGGAAGACTCTAACTTTTATGGAGTTCCATTAATTTTACCATGAAATGTATAACCCAATGTGTTCAATATCATTATCTATAGTTGAATCCAACATAAATTTAAACTGTCTTTATCTTATAACATGGGACATCTGGTGTGCCTAAAATCTTATGATAATAACCTATTATAAATGGCCCCAATATTCACTTCTCTTCTCCCCAAAATGGTCATAACATATCCTAGTTGAGGACCTGCATTCCATTTACACATTGTCTTGGATTATTTGTGTCAGAATGAATGACAATATCTTTAACTAGGTTTTCATACCATGAACCACTTGGGATGATATTCCTACCCACTATTTATCTGTGTGGAGCCACACTGATAATCTTATTGAATTAAATGTGGTCATGATTGATCCATGCACATATAACCCTATCATAATAGGCATTCTGAATATCAATGTTGACATATAAACCTTTAAAAAAGGTGTTGTCAGTTTTGTTGCAGTTTTCCATAATTCATCTGGAATGATCACTGATGTAATCCAAAATTATTTTATTGAATAATTTTTAGTAATGGTAATGGAAGAACAAGAAATCATAATTGGAATGGAATTCTATATTTAGTGTGGGTAGGATTCTATAATCCTTGAGCCAGACTCCCTCACAATTATTAATGTCTTCTCTTCATTTGGGGGTTGGACTCCAGCTGTTTGGTCTGTTAGTGTTGATGATACTTTCCCTATAGCGTGTGTTCTCACTTTTATACATCTTTTTTTACTAAAATGTGTGGCAATATATATGCTCATGATTTAGCTACCATGATTCTTTTAGAAAATCCTCATGCCTAGTTGTATTTCTCCCTACATGGCTAACATACCATGGTTTACTTGAACTATGATCTCATAATATAGGAGTCCTATATTCTCCTCAATAAAATAACGGTTAAGGTAGATTTTGAATATTTTGAAATTGTACATGATCCATAGAACAGAACAAGATTATAAACGAAAAATCAAATTGGAACAAAAATATTTTTGAAAGGAAGAATCCAATAGTAATGTTATATTGCAATATCATAAAAATTCAATATTACCATAAAAAATATTTTCATAGAATGGATATTTACAATTAATTAAAAAAATTATTATCCAATATACAAAACACTTATAACATTCTTTTTTCGACATTCAACCAACATAAAAATTCTTGTCCCTATAACAAAACCAATGGGTTTTTAGTAAAAATACATAAACAATAATAAAATTATAATTTTTATAGAATTTAAATATGATAAATTATATTTTTAATTATCAAATATATCAATTATTTCCCAACATTATTGGTGGGTGGTAAGTGTTAGAGGGTGGCAGGGCTGGTTGTGGGATGAAGTCCCTGGGCCTGTCTGTTTATAATGATTTTCTTCCTTACTTTTTGTTTTGGAGTGGGGATTATAATCGACCAATTACTAAATATAAATATGATATTATCATTTATTATATTAATCGAATTATTACTGATCATACTTTTAATTTTATACTTATAATTAATTATTAATTATTAATTATTAATTAATAATTATTAATTATTAATTATTCTACTAATTATTAATTATATTATGAATTAGTAAATAAATTTTAATTTAGTAATCTATATAAATTATAATGTTTATAAATGAACATATTAATGATATTATCTGTTAATAAATATTTTAAGTACTTAATTATTTGTTAAAAATTATATCATTAAACTAAAATGACATTGTTATATTGAGAACATGCACTTTGAATCATACTGAGCACATCCCGTGTCAGATTGATATGTAGTATATTTTGACCAATCAAGAATGATTTGTGTATCATTAACCTAATGGTTACAAACTATATGAGCTATTTTACTTGGTTTTGAAAATGTGACATGCGTTTTAAACTAAAATGACACTATAATAATGAAAATATGCAGTTGGTGTCATAATAGCCACATCTTTTATCAGATTGATGTGTGGTCAATTCTTATAATTCAAAACCAATTATGGACAGTTGTCCTAAATTTCAAAAACAATCAGATATCATTTTTTATATTTTGATAATGTGATGATCATTTTAAAGTAAAATGGAAATTTTCTATTAAAAACACTTATTCTGATTCTTACTAACCAAATACTTTGTCAGATCGATGTGTGGTTGATTCCTATACATCATAAATGAATTATGGATCATTTTCCTAAAATTTTATAATTTTTTTTTCTCATTCCTGACTATGTAATGCACATTTTAAAATAAATTTACAATTTTATTTTGAAATTTAACTCTTTATGTAAAATTGAATACCCCATATGTCAAATTGGTTTGAAGACAATTAGTACACATTAAAATGAATAATTGCTCATTTTCCTAATGTTTTGAAATAGTCTGATCTCATTCTCTGACTTTTGTCAATGTGATACATGTTAAAATCTAAAATGAAACATTCAAATTTAAAACAATCACTTAGAGTCATAATAACCACATAATGTACTAGATTGAAATTTGGATGATTCTTATTTCTCACAAATTAATTACAGATCATTGTCTTGTATTTGGAAGGAAAACTGGTTCTCGGTTACTTGGTCCTAAAAATGTGATATCTATTTTAAACTAAAATGCCTTTTTTATATTGAAAACACACCCTTTGAGTCATATTGACCACATCATGAATCATATTATCATTTAGTAGATTATAATACATCCAAAATAAATTACATATTAATGACTTAATCTTTGAAAAACAATTAGTGTATTTTTGTTTATTTTATTGATGTGATCCTCATTTTAAACTAAAATTACAATTTTATATTAAAAATACACACTTTGAGTCATACTGACTACATCATGTTTTATATTGACAAGATGTAAATTAATATACATAAGAAAATCAATATAGATTATTTTCATAAAGTAAAATATTAATCAAATTCATCTTTTATGTGTTTTATTAATGTGATGAATGTTTTAAAACAAAATGAAACTTTAAAGTTTAAAACTAACACTCAGAGTAATAGTAACCACATTGTGTGTCAGATTTACATGTGGTTAATCCCTGGATGTCAAAAATATGTTATCAAATGTTTCTATGATGTGTAAAAATGATACAACTTCATTTTATATGTTTTGGATATATAATATATATTTTAAACTAAAATTAAAATTTTATATTGAAAACACACACTTTGAGTCATATAGGACACATCATGTGTCAGATTTATGTGTGGTCAATTCCTACACATCAAAAAACAATTATGGATTTTTTTACTTATGTTTTTAAATGAATACAAGTTTTTTTATAAAAAATTATTATGTTAAAATTGTTTTAACCTAAAATTAAAATTTTGATTTGTAATCATGCACATTAATTCATATCAACCACATCGTGAGTGGGATTTTCATGCAGTCAATTTATTTAAAACTCAAAAAAATTATGAATCGCTTTCATAATGTTTGAAAGAAATATGATCTTTTTTTTTCATCATCTTGGATATCTGACAAATGTTTTAAACAAAAATGACGATTTTTTATTGAGAACACATACTTTTATTCACACTTCCAACATCATATGTTTTATAAACATGTTGTTTATTCAATATTATCACAAATAAATAAAGGATAACTTTTCTAATTTTTTAATATAATTTTTATTATTATTTTGTGTTATGTGGCACATATTTTAAACTAAAATGAATCATTATATTGAAAACATGCACTTTGAGTACTACTAGACAAATCGTGTTTCAAATTTATCTATGGCCTATTCCTACATGTCACAAATAAAATTTGG
Organism: Viscum album; assembly: GCA_963277665.1. Classification (NCBI taxonomy): domain Eukaryota; kingdom Viridiplantae; phylum Streptophyta; class Magnoliopsida; order Santalales; family Viscaceae; genus Viscum; species Viscum album. The sequence goes on along the minus strand of OY728158.1, from coordinate 374,234,114 downwards.
ATCTTTTCTGAATATTTGAGAAAAATATTATATCATTTTATTTGTTTTGGCAGTGTGATATATTCTCTAAAAAAAAAAATTTATATTGAAAACACACATATTGGGTCCTACTAACCACATCATGTGTTAGATTTACATGAACTTGATTACAATATATCTCAAATGAATTAGAATCATTTTCCTAATTATTGAAGAAAATATGATCTTTTATCATTATTTTCTCTTTGTGATAAGAATTTTAAAACCAAATGACACATTCCTATTGAAAACATGTAGTTTGAGTTATACTAATCCTAATGTGTGTTATATTGATGTCAGGTGAATTCCTATACATAGAAAATTAATTGTGAACAAGTTTCATAATGTATTAAAATAATATGTTCTTTTTTACTTAATTTTGTTAGTGTGAGAAATGTTTTGAACTAAAATTTAACTTTTATTTTAAAAGCACACTCTTAGAGTCGTATCAACCACATCATGCGTTATGTTTATTTTCAGTCGATTATTATATTCCAAAAATGAATTATGGATCATTTTCATTAATATTCAAGAAAATATGAGCTCATTTACTTAGTTATGGCCATGTAAAAAAACATTATAAACTTATTTGACTATTAAAAAAACACTTTGAGTCATACCAACCACATCTTATGTCATATTTAAATTAATTCAGTTCATCTATTTCAAAAATTGGATTATTTTCATATGGATTGAAAACAATGCACACTCATTTTATTAGTTTTTTTCTATGGAACACACATTTTAAACTAAAATGACCCAATTAGATTTATAACATTAACTTTGATTCATACAGTTCACATCATGTGTATGAATGACTTACTATTTATTCATACATGTTTCATAAGAATTATGTACCATCTACCAATGTTTTGAAAATAAATCATGTTTTTTATGGATTTTGGATAAGTGATGTGAGTTTTAAACTAAAATAAAATTTTTATATTGAAAACAAGAACATTGCATATTATCGATAAAATCATGTGTCAAATATAAGTGCGTTCAATTACTTAATGTTACAAATGAAATTTGGATAATTTATTTCATGTTTGAGAACATTATGATCTCACATTCTTGATTTTTTCTATGTGAAGTTCACTTGAAAATGAAATGAATCATTCATATTGAAAAAGAAAAATTTGATTCATATAGAAAGCATTGTTTTTTAGATTTATATGATTTAATTTTTTATATTCCTCAAATTAATTATGAAACATTGTCCTAATATTTGAAAATTGTCTTATATATTTTTTACTTATATTGGCAATGTTACGTGAGTTTTAAACTAAAATTAAACGTTTATAATGAAAACATAAACATTGAGTGAAACTGATCACTTTGTATGGTATATGATGTGAGGAAATTCATATACATCACATGTGAATTATGGATCATTTTCCAAAATGGTTTAAAACAAGATAAGCACATTTTATCTGTTTTGGTTGTATGACACAAGTTTTGAACTAAAATGAATATTTTATAAGTAAATTCACAATTAGAGTCATATCATCCATATCATGTGTTGGATTGTTGTTAGTTAAATTCTTACATTAAAAAAAATGAATTGTGGATTGTTTTCCAAAATATTAATGATAACATGGGCTAATTTACTCTTTTTTTTGGAAATGTGACGTGTCTAAAACTAATTTGACTCATGAGAAATAACACTTTGAGTAATATAGAAAAAATTATGTGTAGAATTTACATGATTTCAATTCCTACACATGAATATGATTTTTGGACTATTTTAAAATTGATTGAAGGCAATTTGAGGTCATTTTCATGGTTTTATCGATGGGATGCATGTTTTAAACTAAAATGGAACTATAATATTGAAATCATGATATGTCAATCATATTTTTAAAATATTTTTCAGATTTATGTGTGTTATATTCCTACATGTCAAATATTAATTATAGATCATTTTTATGTTTTTAAAACACCTTATGCTCATTTTCTCAGTTTTGGATAAGTAAAAAGTTGTGTAAACTAAAATGACAATTTTATATTGAAAACATACACATTTGGTCACATTTGCTTCATTATCAATTGGATTTATGTGTGTTCAATTCCTACACACTAATAATAATTTACAGATTATTTTCTTAAATTATGAACCCAATCTGATCTTATTTTCATTGTATTGTATATGTGATGAATTTTTTAAACTAAAATGAAACATTTACTATAAAAAACATACACTTTTTGTCATACTATAAATATCATGGGTCATATTGAAGCATTATCAACTCCTATATATCCAAAATAAATTATGGATCATTTTTATAATGTTTGTGAAAAATTTAATTTTTTTTACAGAATTTTGAAAATATAACAAGTGTTTAAAACTAAAATTACACATTTATATGGAAAACAAGAACATAGAGTCATTCAATTCAAATTATGAGTTAGATTGTCTTGTGGTTGAATCCAACACATCAAAAATAAATATTTTATTATTTTCTAAAATTTGTAGGATAATAAATTATACTTTTATCGGTTATGGCTATGTAATCTTTGTTTTAGAGTAAAGTGATACTTTTAATGTGAAGACATGAACATTGAGTTGTAAAAACCACATCATGTGACAGATTGATTTGAAACTGATTCCAATTCATCACACAACAATTATGGATCATAGTATTAATTTTTGAAATTAATATGAGCTCGTATGATAGATATTGATAATGTAATGCACATTTTAAAATAAAATTACACATTTATATTAACAAAATGATCATTGATCCATAATCACAACATCTGTTCAAGATTTATGTGTAGAAATTTCATAATATCTACAATGAATTAAGGGAAATTCTCTTGATTTTTTGAAACAAACTAAACTTCTTTTCTCAATTATGACAATGTGAAGTGCATTTTAAACTAAAATAGATGTTTTATGGTAAAAACTTGAACATTGAGTCATACTAGACACATACTATATTATATTGATGTTGGGGAAATTCCTACATGTCACAAATGAATTATGGATAATTTTAATAAATTTTGAATACATGTTTACCACATTTTATCATTTTTGAAAATGTGATACATTTTTTAAATTAAAATTTCATTGAAATATCAGTTGAATACTCAATGTTTTGAACTTCCACCCCTTGTACAACTTCAATCACAACTAATTCCCCACTTAAAATTTGATCATTGTATTAGTATATATGTTGGTAAATATTATTTTTATTTATAGTATCAATAATTTCATGTATTTTGTTCAATAAAACTTTAATGTAAGGAAACTAAACATTCTTCTTCCATCATCTTGGTGGAAGTGGCTATAACAGTACCCAAACCGTTTTTAAAAACTCATCAAAAAATATAAATACATAATATTAAAGCGATGTGTCTTTTTCATGAAAGTACCTTCCCGAAAATTTGGTAATATGTATTCATATTAGTGGGTAGAAGGATATTTAAACCATTTCCCCCTCACCATAATCTATGTTGTAGGCTCAAATTCCAATATCTCATGAACTCGAGCAGCTTTAGACATATTAATAGTTCTACCAAAATTTGTAGAGCATAACCATCCATTATACTTATCCTTGATAAATTGATCAAATATTTCTTTATTTAAAATTAATCCCCAATAAATTTCATAGTTTCAACAAAATCATCATAACCCCTAATAGAATGAAATTAGTTAGAATTTTAAAAAAATTTCACGTTCAATTGGGGAATGTGAATTTTCACATAAAAGTATTTAAATATTATCATAACAATAGTAAAATTAATATCATCACACATGCTAGAGTTTAGTAAATGTATCAAGCGTGTTGAGTTGATCCTGGACTAAATACATATATGTAGGTGGATTGGAATGTATCTAAAATAATTTCCCATGAAGTTGGGGATTTTCATTCTTATGCTTTTTTGGTTTATCCCTGATACAACACCCTTAATCAAATATGTCATAATGTTGTCATCATATAGAGATACCATGGGCCAGGAGGATCACCAACTATATATCCTTGCTCAATAGGGGAAAATCTAGGGTGTAATTCAAATTTAATTGATTTTATGGGTGGATCAAATCTCAAAAAATGATTTGACTATAATTACAATTTGAATATTATATTAAAAATATAACTAAAATAATTTCAATTTTACATGAATTTTATTTTATGGAAAATAATATATATTCACTGAAATATTAATTCTTCACATCTAAAATGTATCTCGAAGGACACATCCACTACTATATCAGAAACATAATCTTTAATTTCTTCATCTTGATGATAGAAAACACTCTTGTACCGTGTAATCTACTCGTTCATCTCTAAAAATCACTACTTCTTCTTCTGAGTACATAAAAATTTTGATGTCTTGGTAGTACATAGAAAATATGGAGAAAAAAACTATTAACAAAAATATTATAATTGAAATTTTAATTTCCTTCATATTTACTTGTTTTTGGATGCCAATTTTTGGATGGTATATAATATCCTTTATAAATATGAAAATGTAATCTCCACAACCATTATAATAACTTTGTTTTAAACACCGAAGAATTTTTTTGTATATAAGTAATGTTTTTTAAATATGTTTTGATAGTTAAATCTTACTTTATATATCTTAATTTATTTCCATTTGAATAAATCCTTAGTCTTTTTATGTTTATTCATATAACCAAACTATAAATTAACTCATATTTATGGATCACCCTATCATAAAAATAATATTTTTAAAACATTAGCACAATCGAAAAATATAATTTTTATCAGAAAAATATTCATTATAGAGCATTAGAAATTCACAATGGAAATCTTGTGTGGTTAATTTAATTAAAATATTTTTTTTGATATGAAAGGAAATTATATCCAAATTGTTTGTGATTAGCATCAATTTCTTTCTTAAAAACATATAAGTAATGTATAAAAGAAAATATATATTTTTATAATTATATTGTATATATTTACACCTGTATTGTACCTACTAGGATAATACATCAATCTATTACTTTTTTGTTCAAATTCCACACTTATTTCATATTTTTCATTTTATGTTTTTCAAATTCCAAACAATATTTTACTATAGAAAATATAGAGGGATTAATGGGTCAATATTTTTCTTAGTGGGGTTTTCTATTTATATATTTTAAATATATACACCTATTTAAAATATGAATAATTTTTAATTATAATGAATGTTTTAGATCATTTTTTTTTGGAAAAATAGATTTTGAAAATGTACCTTATATATGTATTCACATCTAAGACTCCAAGCCCTTCAAACATGATAATTTCATTTAGTATCTTCAGACCATTGATTTCTAGAAAGGATTATCAAAATATTGCATTATAATATTCAATGTCAGACATAATTTTTTCTTTAAATGTTGTTTTTTACGATGTTTTAATTTTAATAAATTTTGTAGTGGAACTGGTGGGTTGAATATTCTCTCAGAAGTTACATTTGTTTTCTTGGCCAATTCACTAAATTTTCTTCATATAAACTGCGATTTCTCATTTATTTTTTTCATCTGTAATGCCAATGATAATTTTAGAATTTGTTATATCAATGTATAAATGTAATTTATTTGAAATTATTATACGGTCATGCATCACGTATCTTTATAATATTTAATGAACATTCATTGAAAGTTACAATATCATTATCAACCATGATAACATATAGGTCATCATGTAAAATTGGAAACTCAATGCTCATATCATTAGCTATATTAATCCACACAATCATGTGTTATTTTGTGTTTTTTATTTTTTAATATGTCTCTTATGATATTATACACTATAAAATGAAAAACAAGGTTACTTGTGTGTGTTGATAGATGTAAATCATAAAACCTTTCACCATATGGATTTTTAGTAATAAAAATATATTGGAAGTTGTATGATTTACATTTCTCAGAAAACGTTATGATAAAATTGGTTAACCAAGGCAGGTCAGGTAGTTGGGGGATTGGCAGGCCTCTAAGCTTGTGGGGTGATGTGTCTCTTCATGTATTGGTCATTATTATGGTATTCATTCTTAATGATCCTTTCATATATACTATTCTAAAAAACTAGACAGGATAAGAATACATTTTATTGAATATATCATTACCAACATGCCTATACTCATATAAAATGTATATCTCAGAGGCATTATATATTCAAAATATGTTTCAGGTGACAATATAAATCTTGTACCTCTAATGAAACTATATTTTCCTATCTAATACAAAGTTATTGAAAGTATTTTTTATTCAGGTAAAATTCATAATGATTATGTTTCTGAATCAAATAAAAAATATATGAAAATTAATATATATTTTTATTTAATACTATAATAAATAATTCAAAATTAGTATTATTCTATAATTACACAATATTTCTATACTATTTTTTTTGTTTTCATCTACTAGTTTCCTTCTTAATTTATATGATCCTCCTTTAATAATACATGATGTGTGATGAAAGTGGATTTGATATCTGATTCATAAATGTTTATATAAATAAATCATCCTATTTTGTTTCATATCACATAGAACATTTACTATATATTTAAAATACATGTTATTTATTTCAAGTGAAGAATACCTCATCTTTGCTTCATGGTAGGGGAACATTTTTTTTGATACAAGATAATTATTTTCAACAATCCTTTGTTGTTTCAAAAATTGACTATTTTAAATAAAAGTAGATAAAATAACTATTTCCAAAAAATTCATATTGATAAAATATAACTGGAAATGATTCCTCAACACGATGAGTAAGGAAATATTTACATGTGTCCTTGTTTATAATGTGTACAAAGATTCATTATGGGCGGAGGATTATATTCCCCACAACATATCTATTTTTATGATTTTTTATAAGTGATTTGATATATTTCTGATCTTTTCTGGTGATCCTAAATAAAAATTTATTAAAAAATTAATATAAAATAAGAAAAACATTCTATCGTAAATGATAATTAAATCAATGTTTCATTATATAAATTTTGTTTAAATAGGGAAAGTTTATTGAGAATTACGAGAATATCCCCCCATGGTTGAAATCAATATATAAATGAAATTGTGTCATGTATATCTATAAATTTAAAAAAAAAATATTCTCATTGTGATACTAATGAAACTGAAACTAGTAGAACTCAGGTGGTAATGAAAATGGTGACCGATAGTGAATTTTTCACCTCTATTGGTAAATCTCATCTGAATATTTTATATTCATAACTCAATAATAAGAATAAATAGTAACTATAATGAATGTTATATAGATGTTTATAAATGATGTAATATAATAATAAATAAATAAAATGGTTATTATAGATATTGTGTTCACATCAACAATTCAAATCAGATTGAATATTTGACTAAATTGAAGATGCATAAATTGATGAATTAATGTGAAAATGGATTTATATATAGTAAATGAAAATATATTTATGGTACTATATAAAATTTTTTCAAGGATGGAAAAATGCAAAATGTGCGTTGTGAAAATAGTGGATATATCGATCCCACTTATCTGGGAGTAAATCTGGGAATCCTTTAAAAAGATGAATAATATAGTAAAAAAGAAAAATATTTTTGGCATAATTTCTAATCAAAGTAGATGTAAAATTATTTTAAAAAGAATCTCTGTTTAATATCATTTCCAAATATTTGATTTGATTGTTCATGTATCTAAAATTAAATTACAAATTAAAAGTTATGGCCTTTGAATGTTTTGCTTCTTTATGAATTATATTGGAGAAGTTCATATTTCAACATCCATAATTTTTAATCATTACCGATATTTTATATCCAAGACTATTCAAATTGAATCTTAGGAAATGATATAAAACATGTATTTGTTTAAAACATAGTGGCATTAGTCTTTTTAATAACCATTGAAAACAATAGTTGTTTTATATTTTTTGCATCATTTTCATTAAAACATGATGCCAAAAATGATGTTAATGGGTATTTTTTGCATCCTTTTTTTTACAAAACCAATGCTAAAAACCAATTTTCATCAGTTTTAAACAAAATCAACACTAATAATTCAATGAAAATATATTTTTAATTGGTTTATAGGAAACATACATCATATTTTCAACATTAAAGACAATTCTTCGACTTGTCTAATGATCATTAACATAATGGGGTAAATAGATTGGCCTCATCGATTCTATCCATACTGAAACATTATACCTTTTATTCTTTCATTTATAACTTTATCTATCATAATGATACTACACTACTCTTTTTTTCATCCATATGTTATTAATCCTCTAATAATTCCATCATTTCAACATTTATCATGAGTTATTGCTTGATATTAGAAAAATAATCATGTAGAGAAGTCATTATATGCATTAGTTAAAAATTTATTTTAGATTATTTAATGGTAGTAGGGAACACATAATATTATGATTGAAAATGTATTATATTAAAAAAAATTTTAATATAATTATTGATCTTCCTATATTTTTATTGAAGGTTTAAGGGATTTAGATCTTCTATTGAGTATCCAAATACCCTCCTTATTTTCCACTTTAATGTACATGTTAATGTATATTTCAGAACAATTATAAAATTATTTTTATCATCTAATGAATGTTCCTCCCTTAATTGAATTTTATAATGAACCTATAGTTTTTTTAGTCTCCAAAATAATAATTAACTAATTCCTATTTTTGATGATGCATTATTTTAATATATTTGAATAAATTGGATTTCTATCCATGAAACCAAATGCATGCACCACATCCAACATAATCCCAACTCCATTGTTTTCATCATACAATGTTCATTATGTTATTTCTTATAGAATTTATTCATGTTAATTAACAAAATAGTGTAAGATATAAAATTTATATTTGGTCCCCTAGATAGCCATCACTGTTTTTTAGTAATTGGAAGCCAATTTTTAGAAAACTCTTTATAAATATGATCATAGAACCATCATATAAACTATTTATTATGGTATTTGGTATCAAAAAGGAATATATTGATGGATTAAAATGTATATAAATTAAATTGTGGACATAATATTATGGAGAAACATTTATACTATTATGTAAAATGTAAAGATGAATCAAATTGTACTCAGTAAATGTAATTGTAATATCTCTTCTAGAAATACCTTTTCCTATTTGGATTCCATTTTGATGAGATTTTGGGATACCAAATAAAACAAAATATAATAGGTAATTGGTATAGAATTTAATTTAATTTTCAATAATATATCTATATAAAATAACACCTTCGTGATGGATTAGATTCTAGATGTACCCCTTAAAATATTTATATAACATTTATTGGGGAACATCTATATTTAATGGACTAGACCACATAGTTGAATCTCTATAACCGAGTGAACATTTATATGGAATATTTTATAAAATAATTCTGGTGGGAATAATATATCTAATTAACATAATATAACTAATTGTTCTTTATTAATGATTGAAAACATTGTGTTTCCTAAAAAATTACTGTATACAACATTGAAAAAGCGTCAAGGTATGGTTAGTGTATGTCATGAATATTTAGGCAGTGTGCAACATGATTCAATAAGAATTATATATTACATTAATAAATGAATATTATGTTATTTTAGAACATTTATATTAAAATTCTACATTAACATGATAATATTTATATTTTAGGAATAACCTTATATATGTTTTTCACCATTAAGGAAGTTTTATAATTGGATTTTTTCTTTTCTATATAGAGTGTATTCTAAATGAAGAAGATATGTTTATCTTTCACTATTCACTAGGGACAACAATCCCCTTATCAACATTTCAATCATGTTCAACATTTCCTTAATTACATATTTTTTATATATCTTTTAAATTTATTAACCTATTAATAATATTATCACATATTTTTTCTATGTGCATGACATTGTGAAAACATATGTTCTACAAACAATTCTAATATGGTAAGTGAAATAAAAAATTCCCTTTTTCCAATCAAATTTCATATGGTGTTTTGATATATTTTTTCCAAAATCAGTATTAATATATTATAATTTCGTGAATAGTTGATAAACCATTAATTGAGATGGTATTTTACACTATTTTTTATTCCCAACAAATGATTCCATCAATGGTTGATATCTATTTATTTATAGTAAAACATTTTCATAACCTGATGTCAAAGACTTTAAAAAATATTTCAATATAAATGTGCGTGTCCCATCTTCACAAAAGGGACACCCCATCATTCCATTAAGGATATTTCTTAACAAATTTCTATATGTAGGAAATTTTTTTTTCGTCTTATAAAATATGTCTCTAAATGTGAATTTCTCACTTCTATGTGCCTCATAGAATGTAACAGTTGTAACCCACATCAATTTAATGTCTTAAATTAATGGTTCTAAATAAAAATTAATATCATTATCGGGTTGTTTTGGTTTTGATATAAGTATAGAAAACAAAATGTATATTTGAACATCATGTAATGCCACAATGGAAAGTTATAAATTTCACTTACAACTATCCATGCACTATGTGTACTAATTTTTAAACCAAAATGATTTATTCTATCTATTGATAATAAATGATTACCGCATCATGGATTGTTTTAAAATTTAGGATATTCGAAATAAATTACTTCTTTTGTAGAGAGTCTATTGGTTGATTTATTTTCCTAGGTTCTAATATTATATCTTCTTTCCATGAAATATTTTTAATACTTTCCTAAAATACATATAGTCATATATACATTTTAATGATAGGAGGGCACTATATAAATTTTAATGGATTTGATGCATCTTTCTTGTATCAATCTATTCTAAACATATAAAATTTTCTGAGTTATTAAAATCATGTGATTAATAAATCATAATATTATCTAATTCATTATGGAAATATTATTTTATTTTATCATTTAGTCCATGATTTATTAACTATATCAATTTTGTGAAATATAAAAATTTTATTACAACTATTTTGGATGAATTTAACTTGAGTAACAATAATTTATACAGAGAAAAAATATTTGATAAGGGTCATATGCATTTTCTAATGGAAACCCAATAAACTTATTAAATACATCATCATACTTCACTATCATATGATTAACATGCATCCATTTTTTACACATATCCATCCTATTAGGTTTAATAATTATAATTTTTAAAATAAATAAATAAATACCTATATGTTATTAATTATTAATGTAGAAACTTATAGATACTTTGAATAAATTTGATTATTTTCTGAATTAAAAAGTCATACCCACATTGTACACCCAATGAAGAAATAAAAACAAAATTTATAAAATAAAAAACAATTTATGTTAATGAAATTATAATACTATTCTCTTAATATGAATGTTTCACATTAATAGCCTCCACATAAAAATAGAATTTTGTGTGTTTAAGATAAAGAATGATAGTGTTTGGTAGAATTAAAGTAGGCAAGTGATTATGTATAAAATCATTAATTTTGAGAGATCATGATGGAGGATAAAATTATATAAGGAGAATGCATATGGGATGATATCCACCATGATTCTTTTCCCCCTTTTTTATATTGTAATGTTAATTGAATAACAATTATCATCTTGGAATACAATAGTTGAATGAATGTCATCATCGGAATGTTATTGGTGATGATTCAAAAAATGTTAACATTTAACACAAGAGTAACATGAAAATAAAAAATGTATAGTGGTTTAAGGGTTATATGCACTGCAAAAGAGTGAATATGTATTACTTTTTTTAAAGAATGATTTTAGCTACATAAATAAGTTTTTCTAAGATAATAATTTATTAGTGATGTGTATTGATATTTTATTGTAGTGGTGGGAATCATTGAAGGAAGTTAATGTGTGATATATATAATGTTATAAATATTCAAATTAAATTTCATATATTTCAATACATAGATAGAAAATATTTTCACACACCAAATTACTAATGGTAATCAATTAGGATGAAATTGTAAAGTATATTTATGTTATTGGTGAGAAAACATCAAACATTAAATTTATTAAAATGTAATATTATTTTTTATATAATTGATTGATGATGACTATAAAAATGAAAATCAATTTTTGTGGAGTATAGCGAATTAAAATTTCCAATAGACACTAAATGATGTCGTCATAGTCAATATTACAAAACCTATTAGATTTAAGAAACTTTTATGTACATCATTTAATATGAATTATAAATTGAAACTTTACACAAATTTTTAGGGAATATATAAATTTTTAGAATAATAATTCAATTATATGTAATATAAGGAACTAACAATTATTTAGAGATGTTGAAACTCAATAAGTTATAGATGGACATATATTTTTGTTGGATGACTTTGGTAAAAATTATGTAATCATTTATGTTTTGTTAGAATAAAAATAATGCACACCAATTAAAATATGGTGATGAAGTACATTCAATCAATAATAAAAATATTTGGGTCATGGAGGTACAAATTTCATGATCCTGATCTCAAAATAAAATAATTTTAAGATTCTTTTTGAAAACAACATGATATAAAAATAGTTTTTAGGAACTATTTCCTTTCAAATACTTTACTAATATCAATAACATCCAGATAGTCTAAACATGTTGTTAAGAATGGATTTTATTTGAAATAGGGATACCAAATGCATGTATCTATTAAAATTGTTTATGTTAATAATTTACTAACCTGGAAATTTTTAGGGAATCTTAAACTTTGACACATTTCATTAGGTAAAAAATTTAATATTTCCCTAACCCTGTTTGATAACTATTAAATCAAATTTATCCCTTATGAATATGATTTATTATCATAATATTGTAAAAACTCATATTTGTGTTCAAATTTTTCTATAAATGAGTGTTGGTATTGATAAAAGATACTATAAATGAGTATTTTTCTCATTTCATATATGTTTTATTTTAATTTCATGTATGATTTATCCTCTGTGGTAATTTTTTTGGTTTGTCTCATCAGACAGGGAGGTAAGTTTCATATTGTGGGTTTGATCATCATTACATAACTCAATGAAGATTGTTTCATCAGATAGGTTATGTGGCCTTTTAAATATTTTTAATTTCTTATATTATATTTATTTTCATTTATATAATAAATAATATAAGAAGGGGTGTTATTATAATTGTATTAGGTCAAAATTATACCAAATGAAAAAAATAAATTTGTTCCTTATATTATTTTTCTAAAGAGTTTGAAACGTGACATTCCTATCATCTTTTCATTATTTTTTTTATAATAAAATATGATTTTCTATAAAATTTATAATGGTTTTTATAAGTTGGTGGTTCTTTTTTGGAAACCCATTCATGGATATCCACAAAAATACAATGAAATCATTATTTATGTATCTATTTCCCAAATTTGTTTGGAATTTTTGATGACTAGAATATTTGAGAGAACGATCCCAAGAATCAATATTTTATTTAGTTTTTAAAAAAACTTACTAACCTCATGAATTTTGTAGTCTTGGTATATGGAATAAAAAAATACAAAATTTATGATTACCTATCTATAACCATTTAAAAAAAGGTGGAGCCACGCACCATACTAATATATGTTATAGATTCCTATACAAGACACTACACCCTACTAGGGGTTATTATCACACTCAACCACTCCCTAGGGGTAAAATTCCATAATTAATTACTTGATGTACACTATAAGAGTTTACATGGCCATACTACTCATGATGTCCCCCATCTAAACTGCTCTTCTTGATGCATCCACCATCGTCACTCTACATGATGCTCCACCATTATCTATGGACCATTATAACTCAGCAGCATGGGTTCCAAAACTGGATATGAGGTGAAATTACTATTTTCCCACCCACACCCCAATACCATTACCATGAAATTTTAGAGGATCCATAGATTCCCATGCATATCCTAGCTAATAACCCGAATTTGTAAGCCCTGTGTTGGTTATTCTATGTTTTCCTTATATTAATTCCTTTGGTTTTTCTTATTTTACTACCTCATTCTATGTTTTATCCCCTCCCTATAAATAAAGGATTAAATGTGGAATTATTTTTATCTAGTTTGTTTATTTTTCTTTGTTTTTAAAAATATTCTAATTTCTCTCATCACTACAAATGTTGATGACATTAATAGTATTAGAAAAAGTATTTTCAATGGAATAGTGTGATGAAAATCTACTCAAGGTTAAAATCATGGATCCTTTTTAGTGCTAAGAACATCAGTCATAAAGGCAGACTTTATAAGTGAAAAAATAATGTGATGATCAATGACACTTTTATCAGTACTAAACTAAAGTAATGATAAAGGGGAATTTTATCAATGTTATATTTTAGTTCTAATAAATGGGGTATTTATCAATGATTTAATTTATAATTGATAAAGGGTTGAATTTTTAGTGATTTTCTATAAATTATAAAAGTTAAATTTATCAGATCTTTTGGTAGAACAGATAAAGACAATGCAACTAGTATAAAATTCAATAGACATTCATCGGACTTATAGTAACAAACCAAATCCGAAACTAAATAGATAGAAGTATATATATATTGAAACTACGACTGAAATTAAAATATAACATTTATCTGTCATTTTAATTCTACATTTACATACACAATATTTATATTGGTGTGTTGCATACAATAAACATATAATATTTAAACCTACAAACAAAATAAAAACCCTTATAGAAGGATTTCATTGAAGATCAAACTCTACATAGAAGCATTCGCCTTTAGTAATATCATTGTTTATTTTATTAATAAAAAAATAATTTTAATGATTTATAATCCACATATGATAAATTATATTGTTAATTAATAAATAAATATATATATATATAGAAAATATTATTATTCAATCATGCATCAGGTTGATGTTTTGTAAATTCCAACACATCACAAATGAATTATAGATCATTTGGATAATGTTTTACAATAATACAAGCATGCGTTCTTATATTTGGCTATGTGAGAAATGTTTCAAACTAAAATAAAACTTTTATATTGAAAACATAAAATTTTGAGTCATACAAACCACATCCTATATTATATTGAAATTTGGTACATTGATACACATTATAAAGGAATTACTGATCATAGCCTTAATGTTTGACAACAATACGACCGCATTTTCTTTGTATTGAATATGTTACCCATGATTTAATATAAAATGGGTTTTCTATTGGAATAATAAACTTCGTTTCATACAAACCACATAATGTTTTTGATTTATGTGAGATTGATTCCTAAATTTAGAAATTGAATTATGGGTAATTGTATTAATGTTTGAAGAAAATGTGATCTTATTTTATTAATGGTGTTCCATGATGCACATTTTAAACTAAAATGATACTTTTGTATTAAAATCATCTACATCAAATCATGTCAGCCAAATAATTCCGACCATATCATGAATTAGATTGACATGAGACCAATATATATACATCACAAATTCATTATATATAGTTTTCATAATGTTTGAAAAAATTGATCTCATTTCCTTAATTTTGTCTTTGTGATTCATGTTTTAAAATAAACTGTAACTTATATATATAAACCATCCAAGTCATGTCATATAGAACAAATAGGGTTTTATTTTTTTATATCAATTATGACAAGTCACAAATTAATTATGGATCATTTTACTAATGTTTTAAAACAATATGATCTCATTTTCTAATTTTTGGCTAGTGAGGTGTGTTTTAAAATAAAATGAAACTTTTATATTAAATACACACACATCTTATTATATAAGTGAAATAATTCATCATATGGATGTAAATTCAGTTAATACACATAAAAAAGAAATAATGATGGTTTTATAATATTTTATAAATGTTCAGATCTCATCTTTTTGTTTTTGGAATTGTGTTGATAATTGTAATCTAAAATTTAACTTTTATTATGAAAACACACACTTTGAGTCATACCAACCACATCGTGTGTTGTATTGATGTGTGGTTTATTCTTAAATGTCATAATTAAATTATATATTATTTTCCTAATCTTTGAGAATAATCCAAGATCATTTTCATGGTTGTTTCTATGTGATGTCCATCTTAAACAATAATGTCCCTTTTATATTGAAAACAAGCACTTTGATTCAAACCAACTACATCATGTTCCATAATAACTTATGGTTAATTAAAATTTGTGAAAAATGAATTATCAGTCACATTCTTAATGTGTGAAAAAAATCAAGGATATTTTTCTTGGGGATTCTTATGTGATGATTATTTTAAACTACAATGAAACATCTCTATTGGAAAAAGGAACTTCACGTTGTACCTACCACATCATTTTTCATATTCCAATATGGTTAGTTCCTACATGTTAGAAATAAATTATGGATAATTTTACAAATTTTTGAAGCTAATATTATCTCATTTTACAATTTTAGTTATATGACACTTTTTAAAATAAAATTACTATTTTATATTGAAAACATGTACTTCAAGATATACAGACCACATCGTGTGTTTGTTTCCTGTGAGAATGATTCCTATATATCAAAAATGAAACATGGATTGTTGTCTTAATGTTTTAAAATAATCGATGTCATTTTTCTCAGTTTTGGCTATGTGAAATTCATTTTAAACTAAAATTGAACTTCTGTATTGAATATGAAAACTTCATGTTAGACCAGACACATAATTTTTTGGATTGATGGGAGGTTAATTCTTACATGCCACATATGAATTATAATTTTGTTAATAAATTATGAAAAAAATATGAATGTTTATTCTTGGATTTGAGTATGTCATGTGTGTTTTTCAATAAAATATCAATTTGTAATTGAATCCCCACATTTTAAGTCATATTGGTCATGAAATTCATCAAATTGATGTTTAATCAACTCCTACATGTAAAAATAAAATACGTATAATTTTTCTAATGTTTGAAACAAACATGATATCATTTTCATGGTTTTGGTGTTGTAACATGCATTTTAAAATTAAATCGAACTTATATATTAAAAATAAAAACTTTCATTTTATACTATCCATAAGATGTGCCAAATGGAAAAGATATCAATTAATAAACATAAAAATGAATTATGGCTCCTTTTAAAATTTTAAAAAATAAGTTGAGCTTTTATTCTCATTTATTCTCATTAAGATGGCTTTAAACTAAAATGTCACGTATAAATTGAAATCATGCATTCTTATTCCAACCGAAAAGATCATCTTATAGATTTACATGTGGTAAATCCCAATACAAAATAAATAAACTATGGATAATTTCCCTAAATATTGAAAATAATTTGAGTTCATTGGCTCAGTTATTTCTAGTGACAAGTGTTTTAAAATTAAGTGGATCATTTATATTAGAAACACACCCAAGGAGTAGTACCATCCACATCATGTTTTTGACTTATGTGAGGTCAATTATTAAATGAAAAAATGAATCATCAACCATTTTTCTATTGTTTGAGGACAATATGAGATTGTTTACACTATTTTGGATATATGTCACATATCCTATATTAAAATGACACATAAAACATGGACTTTGAGTCATATCAACCACATCATTATTCATAATTATTTGTGTTCATTCCATACACTTCAAAAAATGAATTATGGATCATTTTACTAATGGATGAATAAAATAAATTATTTCTTCTCTAATTGTACTATGTGATGAATTATTTACTATATTATTACAAATTTATATTGAAAATATGAAAATTTAGTTATACCAGCCACATCATGTGTCAGAGTAACATGTTTTGTATTTCTACATGTCAAAAATTTAATATGGATCATTATCATATGTTTTTAAAACAATGGTAGTTTTTCATACTTTTCGCTATCTGACATATGTTCTAAATTAAAATGATACTTTTATATTGAAAACAAGAACATTATGTCATTTTTTCCACATCATGTGCCTGATTATCATTCAATAGATTCATACACACCAAAAATGACTTCATGATCACTTTCTAGAATTTTCTACAAAATATGATATCTTTTTCACATGTGACATGTTTTTAAACTAAAATGACTCGTTTATTGAAAAATCATGAACTTTGAGTCCTGTTGGCCAAATAGTGGGTCTGATTGATACATGGATGATTCTTAGATGTCAAAAATGAATTATGTATAATTTTCATAAATTTGGAAAAGAATATGATCTATTTTACTTAGTTTTTGACAATGTTTTGTGCATTTGAATTTATAATAGAACTTTTATGTAGAAAAAAACACTTGGAGTCATTATGGTCATATCTTGTGTGAGATTTATGTTATGTCAAATAATACACATAAAATTTGAATTATGGATTATTTTCCATAATTTAAATGATAATATGATCTCATATACTCTATTTTGGCTATGTGATATTTGTTATAGAGTAAAATGATTTTTCTTTATTTGAAGACATTCACGCTGATTCATAATTTCCAGATCATGTGTCATATTGAGGTTTTATCATTTATTACTCATCACACATATATTGTGGATCAATGTCTAAATGTTTTTTTTAAAAAATATGAAATTTTTATCTTGGTATTAATAATTTGTTGATTGTTTGAAACTAAAATTTAACATTTATATAGAAAACAGATAAATTAATTCTTACAAAAAAATCATGTTTCATATTGATTTTTAGACAACTCCAAAATAGCAAAATAAATTATAGATAAAAGTCCAGAATTTTTAAAACAATATGAAATTATTTGATTAGTTTTGAAAATGTTAAACAATTTTTTAACTAAAATTTAATTTTTATACAGAAACCAGGAACTCTGAGTCATACCAACCACAATATATGTAAGATTTATATTTGTTTGAATCATACACCTGAGAAATAAGATCAGTCACACCATTAAAAACATTTGGAAAACAAAAAAACAAAATAAGAACTGAAAATGTTGAAATAATGAAACAGTATGAATGGAAGATCACAATTAAAAAGATTTCGGATTTTAATTTGTTGATATCTCCAAGGAGTTAAATAGATAGAAGCGTCGATGTTTCAGTTCCATGATATCTTGAATGACATGAGGGATGGGGTACTATACAAGGGTTCCATTTAAAAGATCATAATGGCTTTACCAGTGAATTTTAATAAACATTGATAATGACCCATATTTATCATCACTAAAATATAAGTTGATGATAAAACCAATCTTTATGAGTTCTAACTCACAACAATGATAAATATGGTATTTTATTAGTACTTTCCAAAAAAAGGTTGATAAAGATAGATTTGTAATTATGTTAAATTTTAGCACTTAAAAACCGTATATTTACAAGAATTATTTGGAATGAGATGATAATATTCCATATTTCTTGACTTAGGAGGTGATGGTCGCTGGGCCTATCCCTTCCCCTATAGAGTGGCAGGTACCTCTATCATCCTTCAATGTAACTCAACATCTATCCATATTTTCCTTTTCAATACACTTTTTTCTTCATACTTTCCCTCAAATGTAACCATTCCCTATAGTTTCATATTTTTTTGATGGATTCCAAAAAATATATCTCTTATTGGGAGAGTTCACTATAGCATTTTCCCCCTAAAACTAATGTTCGTATCATGTTTCACACAACATCGTCTATTAGTGGATTCATTAGTCTAGATTTTTAAATATCATATTGACTACTAGAATGACTAACTATGTGTCTACTAAAAAATAGGGTCATCATTATCTGGTTCTCATTGGAGAATGACTTGGTCCATACCTAGTCCATTTTCCCCCACATCTGCAACAAATAATTTTTATTTTTATTCTGATGGAATTATGATTTCTACATGAAATGTGATTCCCTAACTATGGAAATTTGGGTTTTTTTTCTACACCACCCTTCTCTTTTTTAGAATCCCTCCATTAATCAAATTATAGAAGATTAGGTTGGTATCTATTTATGTTTTGATAGTATGAATATATCTATTTTACATACTATTTCACCACAAATATTCTTTGAAGTCGATGTATTAACAATTATTGAAGAAGATATTTGTATTGTAGTTGGGGAATAATTCCACTACAAGAAACATGATTATATTGAGTCATGGATTGATATTTTCACATCATTAAAGAACATGTGACACTTTATAGAAGTGTGTTTTAAGGGTGAATGAGTCACTACTAGAAGAAATATGCAATATTATGATATAGTGGTTAGAGTATGGTGTCCATTTATGGTGCATATCTTAAATGACATATTAAAATTGAGGTTTCTATTCACCGAAGTATTAATTAAGAGGTAGTTAACATTAGATAACTTGATGGTGGGGAGTTGAATGGTACAAAACTGCCTCCTAGTCTCATAGACAAATATTTGACTTTGAACAGAACAAAAAATGTTGTCACCATCTAGAAGAAGGCATGGATCTTAATCCTTAATTCAAGAGTAGTAGACATGAATGGTAGTTTGAGATGTGATTTTGAGGGGGTTTCCGTAATAGGTCCTTGGGAAATTAAAACCAATGCAGCTAAAGAAGGAATACAAAAAGGAGGTAGTGAAAATTGGTGATGGTTCTAAACAAAAGGAGGTGTTATAGTCATTAGGTGAGGAGGATGCAGCGATCAGTATAACTAGTGGAGGCATCGTCGGCTATTTGAATGCAGCATTTAGGGAAAGTCTAGTAGTTAATAGCTCAACTATTAATATTAGTAAACAAGGTGGTGGTATAATAGAGGAGCTGATTTAGGAAAAGGATGTATCTAATAGTTAGGTCAGGTTATCAGATAAGGAGGATAAAGAAAAACATTAGGCATGTGAGATTATTATTAATTTCGATGAATAAATGTTAGAGGAGACTTCTGAGATAAATGATATACAGGAGGAGGTCTACAAGAAGAATGATAGGATGATTCAAGTGGAACCTAATAAGAAAATATATGTATAAACCAATAATCAAGAATTTATTTGGATATGACAAAAGGATGATTAGTGTAGAAGACTATATATAAAATTTGGAAAACAGGGCCTATATTTGGGAAGACCTCATCAGGGGTGACCTTGACATGAAGGCCACTACTCTTCAATGGAGGTTATACACATGTAAGTTTTCTAATATACCAAAACTAAATTTCAATGAAATACCGATTTCTTATAGTGACATTGATTGCATGTTAAGAACCTGAATAATTTTACACATATTCTATAAAAGTTCATTTTATAATAAAAAAATCATCTTCTATCATCTGAAAAAGGCCTTTTCAAAAATGTAAAATATTAAATGAATATATATTATTAATGAATTAATAATAAGAAGATAAAAATAAATTAACATTATTAAAAAATATATAATCTTAAAATCGTGAATATAATAAATGGGAAAATTTTAAGAAATAAAAATGAATAGATATCACAATTATTTAAAAAATTCAAGAGTTTTATTAATTATATAAATTATTAAAAAATAAAAATTAATATTTATTAAAATGAAATGAATACATATTTAATATGTATATTACAACAATAATATAAATTGTTAATGAAAAATAATAAATATGTGTAAATAAATATTTAAAAGAAATAAATTTCAATAATATTAAAAGAATAAATATTAAAACCAAATTAATTATAAATAAAAGTTAAAAATAAGTAACATTAGTAGTGGATAAATAATAATAAATAATATTAATTGAAAGAATGTTAAGAAAGAGTGGAATTAAGTAAATAAAAAAAATCTAGAGATTGAAAAAATATTAATAAAATGAACGAGTATTATTAATGATTTAAATCATTGAAAAAATTAAAAATGAATATATGATAAAATGATAATGAATAAATATTAATTATATAAATTAAAATAATATTAAAACCATTAAATATTAATGAATATACATATACAAATATATATTAAAATGGATAGAATTATAAAAAAACAACAAATCATAAAAAATGAGTAAACTAAAAAAAATTAAGAACAATTAAAATCATTTTAGATTAAATAATATTTAAAATGAATAAATTCACAAATTATATACAAAAGTAATAAATAGTATATTTTTAATAATTATATAAAAAATGAATAATATTTGGTGAATATATATATATATATAATATAGTATGTTAATAAAAATTATTCTAAAATAAATATTAAAAACCAAATAAATTAAATAAATATTATGTGTGTGTACATTCAATATAAAAATGAATTAATTACATATATGTATTCTTCAAATAAATGTAACACACGTTCGATATATGTTAAATTTAGAAAAATGAAATGGAATTAAATTTCCATTACATGATACATTTTGTTTATATTTTTAATTAATATTAATTGTTAATTATAAACCATATTCACTAAGTAAATGACTTATTTAATGTAAATATACATATTTTTTATTATATAAATATTTTATAAGAAAATATTATATATGTTTATATATATAAATATATGAATATATTTTAACATTAAAAATATAAAATTTATTAATGAAAATATATTTATAAATAATGTAAATAATAATAAATTTAAAAATAATAAATAAAAATATTTAAAGTCAGTGAATTATAAAAAATGTAAAAAATTCTAAAAAGAACGAAACCATTTTTATGAATATTAATATATAAATCACATTCATTACATCTAAAATAGAATTTTCATTTCAAAAAAAAAGCAACCATTATCAATGCTGATAGAGGACCCCCATTATTGGAGCTTTTGTTAGTACAGGTAAATTCCATGGTAGTTGGTAAAAAATGTATTTTTTTCACCATACCTATAACATAACCATATGAGACACATAAAATGAAATTAGAATATAAATATTCCTAAAAATATAATGAAATATCAATATTACATTGCATTATGAATTCAATTCAAATATATACAAGATATATTCACTAATGTGGAAATTTAAAATTAATTAAATAAAATTACAATTTAATATACAAAATAAAACAAAATTATATCATGATTTTCTCAAAAATAAATGTCCATAAATACAGTTTTTGTGAAATAAAACTATATAGAACCTAGCCTTTTACATATAATATTACATGATTTAAAAATAATTATATATCAAAGTACAAGCCAAGGATTATTATGTCTAGTGACTTATAAGACTGGTTACATAAAACATAAAATATGGGGATAAAATACACTTCTTTATTTAAACTCCATAATGAGCTCCTAACTTCCTTTGAGACCTTACATCTCAATAGGGGAGCATGAGGACCACATGAATAGGGGTATGATCTAAAATGCCTAGTAATGGAATGAGAATAAGAATAAATCTTAAGCACATGAGGTAGGAGGCATTACATAATGATATCAAAAGCAGGGAACATATAAAATCTTAATATATAAACATGGGATCATATAAACATAGAATCATATAAATGTGAAAGAATCATAAAACATTTCTTTAGTATGATTTTAGGTTAACCTCTAATCCTGTTTCCCAGAGTGGTACGAGTAAAGGCTAACCTCCAATCTTGTTTCCCATAATATCACAAGCCAAGGCTTACCACCAAGACCATTCCACATAGCATCTCATGAGACATAACCTAACCCAATGCATTGGAGCACTATCTGGGCGCACCCATATTACATTTCATGAATGAGTTTTCCACATAAGGAATCATACATAATCAATCTTACTTAAACATAAGGGTTTCCTATTGAATGAATTGGGTAGCAGAATCATGACATCAAGCATAACTAATGGGCGTATCGTGAAAGTGTCCATGAAAGAAAGAAATTAGAACATACATGGAAATTAGTAATGTAAAATATGTATATATTATAGTATTTGATGTCAAACAGAATTTACAATATATAAGAAATGTATTTGAGAAACATTAGTAGCAAAAAAAAATTGTGTGGTGTTATGGAAAATACTATAGAGCTTTCAAAATAAAAAACAAAACTATATATTATATAAAACCATAAGTGAACCAAGAATGTCTTCATAATAAAAATACTGATTTTATAAAGAAAATTGTTGATTAAAATAATGTTTATAGTTTACCTAAAATTGGGTAAGCATTCATGAAGTTCCCTTAAAAGTGGTTTGCATATCATAAAGTACCAGGGATGAAATAATTTAAAAGGATGTATATCCCCGAAAAAGAGTGACTAATGATTATTGGTAAAATAATTTTTACAACTACACCTAATTTAGATGATTCACATAAATATATAAGATATCTTAATTTTGATATAATGAATGATAAGGTAACCCAAAAGAATAAAGGGTGTTGGGGTGGAATTTGTCATGGAATATTGGTATGGTGTCTTGTATACATAAGATGGATTTATGAGAGAGAAATGGGGTTTATCATCACTTATGCATCATTATGGATATATGGTGAGGTGAAATGTCATACCCCATCATCAGGAATTACACATAAAATAGAATATCATTGAGGACATTTTTTGAATTTAATTTAAACCGAGAGGATCCCTTACCTAAAATCCAATGGTGATATTTGCTTTAACTTAATGACAAAAATAAATTAATTAGATTAATTAATTAATAATTAATAAACCTATTATATATTTAAAGGATTTATTATAACCTTTTTAATTTCATCCACGACCATTTTAATGGGTTATGTTGTTCAATATCATTCTTTTATACCATTTGATTTATTAGGTTTCAAGATTGGTTTAATTATATTTATGTTAGGATAAAAACATATAAAGAAAGTGGTTTTATAGAATTGAATTTGTGTACTATTAGTGAAAGTCTAGGATGTTTCATGGTTAGAAAAATCTATTTAGTTATTAGGTGTGAAGAAAAATTATTATATAAAACCTTAGTGATAACGGTTTTGGGTGATTAGTGGGTTATGATTACAATGAACATTTTTTTCTTTATAACATAATACCATTTTCACAAAAGGAATATAGAAACTTAACAAGTATATATAAAATATATAATTATAACATTCAACTATAACACAAATGGATTCATGACTATAATTGAAGAAGATAATAGATACTTATAAATCATTGTCATTAAACGTGATAAATCAACACACCTCAAACAGTGCTTTCATTTCATTCAAAAAAAGGCGGGGAAAGGAGAGAAGATAATGAATTATCCAATTATAATAATATAATCTCACTAAATGTGTGTTACGTTAGTTTTAATACCATTTGGGCGAAGGTAGGTGAGGAAAGAAACAAAAAAGAAAAAACATAAAAGAAATTAAATAATTGGAAAGAGAAATTTACCACTTGAGTCTACCTCCTTTGAGAACCTCTTAAGGGGAGAGGATTTGGTATTTCAAAGAGACTAGGGGAATTTGGATGCAGGGTAAGAGCTTGAGGAGATATTTGGGAAGAATATAGAAAAGTTACATTGCTTGAGAGGAGTGAAGGAAAGAGGGAGTGAGGGGGGGGGTTATAGTGGAGGAGATGAGGGTTTTCATTATTTTTTAATCATTAGTTTATTAATTTACTGCAAGTCCAAAAATAGTTATGATTCCATGAACAAAAATTTTAAATAGGTCATGGGTATTCTAACCAAGGGTGGTGACATCAACCATGGTTCTAGGAATAGTCTATTTAGCTTATAATGTATATATGTGGTAAATTACTGTATTTTACAATTCATCAAAAATTCATGTATTTCAAAAAAATCTAAAAAATTCACCACATTCATTTTTCAATGTGAAGAATTCAAAAATGAAGACCATTTTTCAAAAACAATTTTGTAAACATTATTATTTTAATATTTATTTAAAATCATAATTAAAAAAACAGTTTTAAAAAATTCAATTACTTATTCTAAAATATAGATACACGATGTATTCACTTGATTCTAATTTATAAACTATCATAGGTAAGGTTACTATTCCTTTGGGTATATCACTATTCATAAGGGTAACACTACTATTCATAAGGGTATGTTACTTTTCACCAGAAAATTATGTTAGCCATATTAGAATCCAAATAACTTACTGATCGTAACCGTGTATGTCAGATTTTCAAAAATCAAATCAGAGAAGTGAAAAACATATGTTTAAATGTCACATAGCACATATTAGTTCATTATTTTGTGATTTCATGTGAATGTATGGAATAATTATAAGAAAGAATTTACCATTGAAAACTTTGGGTCATTACATCCTTCCCCCCTTATGAAATTTCTCCCACAATATTTATTTTTACATTCTAATCCATAATATGTACGGGTACTTTTCCTTTGTTGCCTCCTCCAGTTCACATGTTACCTCTTCGTAAGTGTGGTTCCACCAAAGTACATTGACTAGGTGAGTAGTATTGTTATGTAGAACATTATCTCTATGATCCAAGATATTAACTGGCTGCTCCTCATAATAAATATCATCCTCAAAGTGTACCACCTATGAAGAGAGTACATGTGAAGGGTATGGTATGTACTTAGTTAAGAAGGTTACATGAAATAAACCATGTACATTTCCCATGGTAGGTGGAAGTGCTAGTCTATTGGCCATAAACCTTAAACGATCAATAATTTTTAATGGGCTGATGTACCTAGGATGTAACTTACCTTTCTTTCCAAACATCATGAAATTCTTCCACAGATATATGCATAGAATTACCATGTCTCCAACTTTGGATTCAAGGTCTCCTCGACAATTGTCTGGATAACCCTTTTGTCAATTTCGGGCTGCCTTGACATTCTTCTGAATGGTTTTCACCTTTCCACCATTTCATCGACCATTTCAGAAGCTATATGGTTATTCTCAACGACTTCATCCCAACACGCAAATGTTCTTCACATTTTCCCATAAAGGGATTCATTTGGTTCCATCTGGATACTGGAGTGAAAACTATTATTGTAGGAGAATTAAACCAGTTGAAGATGTTTTTCCCATCCTCTATTGAAGTCCATAGAACATTATCTCAAAATATCTTCCACTTTCTAAATAGTTTGCTCAGATTGGCCATCATTTGGAGGATGATTGGCCATTATGAAGTTTAGTTCTGTGCTTAAAGCACGTTGGAGACTTTTACAGAACCTTAAGGTGAATCTTGGATCACGATCAGATAAAATAGATAGTGGTACTCCATGTATACTTACCACTTCTTGGATATATATCCGTGCATGTTTATCCAATGAAATGTCTTCTTAAATCGTGATAAAGTGAGTTGTCTTTGTGAGATTCTCCACAATGACCCATATATAATTATTTCCACTAGATGTCATTAGAAGTCCAGTGAAAATGTCCGTGGTGAGGTTCTCCCACTTCCATGTTGGTATGGGTAGTGGTTGCATCATCCCCTTAGACTTTTTCCTCTCAGCCTTCACTTGCTGAAATACCGGGTACATTCATGTATATTCATCAATCTAACTTTTCATATTGTCCCACCAAAAGTTTTATTGGAGATCTCGATACATCTTTGTGCTCCCTAGCTGAATAGAGATGGTAGTACTATGTGTGTCATTCAAAATCTCCTTATTTATCTCTAGATTGGATGGTACACATAATCGTGACCCAAAATATTAGAACTCATTCTTCATTAATTTTGAAATAGGATGATTTTCCATTTCTGATAGCTTCCACCCTTTTCCGAATTTCCACATCTTTTGTTTAAGAATAATTAATTTTCTCCATGTGATATGGTTGATCAAATATTTGAGAAAGGTTTGATGATTTTCCTAACTTAATGATTCCCATGTCCATCATCAGTAAATCTATGAAGATCATACCCCAATAAATTATCATCATTGATAAAGATGCAAGATTATTTCTACTTAGAGAATCTACCACCTTGTTTTCCTTACTAGGTTGGTAGTGGATTAGTAATTCATAATCCATGATGCACTATATCCATATTCACTAGCACATATTAAGCTATTTTTGTGTGAATATATATTTTAGACTCTTGTGATCAGTATATATCACACACTTCACCCCATAGAGATAATACCGCCAGATTTTCAATGCAAAGATCACAACCGCCAACTGATGATCTATCATGGGATAGTTTTGCTCATGTATTCTAAGATTGATTGAGGCATATTCTATCACTTTATCATTTTTCATCTGCAAACATACTAAGCCATTCTATGAAGCATCACTAGACACCACAAATATTTCTTCACATGTTGGGAGTGTGTGTACTGGAACAGTGATAAAAATATTTTTCAACTCCTTAAAACGGTCTTCAAAGTCCTGAGTCCAGAAAAAAATTACACCCTTCCATGTCAACTTGGTCATTGGGTTGATAATCATGAAAATTTCTTCAAAAATATTTTATAATACCCAACTACACCCAAAAATCAGTGGATCTCCGTTACGGATGCTATCATGGGCCACTCTTCAATTGCCTTTGTCATGGAAGGGTCCACAAATATCATTGTGCAGGAGATAACATTATACAAGAATGATACATTCTCCACCAAGAAATCACATTTACTATACTTTGATTTCAACTTCTTCCTTCGCATATTGTTTAACACAATATTCAAATTCTCTACATGTTCTTACTTACTATTGAGGAACATCCGAATATCGTCCATAAATACAACCACAATTCTATCGGAGTAATCTCTAAAGACTCTATTCATTAAATCCATAAAAATTTCTCTAGAATTAGTGAGGTAAATGGGAAACTCAATGAACTCATATTTTTCATACCTCGTTCTAATGGTAGTTTTCGGAATATCTTCCTTCCTCACCTTTAGTTAGTGATATCCCGACTGATGGTCCACCTTATAGAAATAATGTGCCCCAAGAAGTTGATCGAAAAAGTTATCTATATGAGGAAGGGGACACTTGTTCTTTATTGTGATTTTATTATGCTCACGATAATCAATTCATAGGCACATTGATCCATGATTCTTCTTGATGAAAAGGACTAGAGCACCCCATTGTGAAGCACTACGGAGTATAAAACCCTTCTCCAGATTCTCTTCTAACTTCTTCTTCAAATCTTCCAACTCTAGCGTGGCCAATCTGTAAGTTGTATTTGATATAGAAGGATATCCAGGAATTTGTTCAATAGATAATTCAACCTCTCGGTCAGAAGGAAGATCGAGAAACTCTTCAAAGAATACCTCAGTGTAATCACTTATGATTGGCATGACTTCAAGCGTGATTCCCTCCGTTATCTAATCATTTGGGCTAGATATGCTTTTATCATAAGGTAGAAATATCCACACATGAGATGATGATTTAAAAGAAGATTCATCTTCATCCCTACACTTGTAATGAATTGGAGGATACATCGAGATGTAAAGAGTGATCTCCCTTTCTTGACAGTTGATGTTGGATTTGTATAAAGATAGACAATCCATTCCCACGATTGTATCAAACTCCACAATAGGATGTATAATGATATTTTCCGAGAGGATTATTCCACTAACGTTTACCAGGGAGTAGTTATAAACCATGGACACAATGATTTCCCAATTCTTTGTTCTCACAGATTACATCTCCTCCAAATTTTGAGGTGGTGTTTGAATAGTTATACTAAATTTGCAAGATATGAAAGAATGTGTATAACCAGAATCAAATAGTACGTTCTCTAATCATGAAAGAACAACTATCATAAATTTCACCACATCGTTTTCAATCTATATTTCAGCAGTAGTGATAGCATAAGTCCTTCCTTATTTACTTGGAGGTTGATGTCGATTTACTCTGACAACCCTTACTTTAGGGAAATTGTATACATAATGACCATGCTCTATGCAGTTGTAACATGACACCACTGGCTGTGCATTGATTTAAACCTTCCTTTCTTCTTCCACATTAGTGGGATTATTCATATCCCTTCAGAAATTTTTATCCAGATGACCAATCTTACCACATTTAAAGAAATTTTTGGTTCCCTTTAGGTAGTTAGCAATATTCTTCTTCCCACAAATTTTACAAAGTGAAAAGTCAGGTTCTTTCCATAATGGGATTTTTTTTGTTGAACCACCAATGCTGTAATCCATTTTATACTTATTTTCACTAG
This sequence comes from Viscum album, assembly GCA_963277665.1. Taxonomy (NCBI): domain Eukaryota; kingdom Viridiplantae; phylum Streptophyta; class Magnoliopsida; order Santalales; family Viscaceae; genus Viscum; species Viscum album. Next base: position 374,204,292 of record OY728158.1, on the reverse strand, counting down.
GTCCATGAGACCACTAAGAGTCTCAATTATCCATTTCAACCTCTAGGGAATAACGGAAAATCTCTTGATAACTATCAAAGTCTCGAATCACCAACGTTTTTTGTAAACTCAGCTTTAATTCTATAAAGAAGAACTCCTCAATGATATCAGTGTTCATTAAAAATCAAGAGGCATACCTTGGATGCCTCATAATGTTTGATTTATTCACCTTGATGGACTCATCTCCCTTCTTCTTGAGTCTGAGGAACTTTCTTTCCATCGTGAGATGGAGGGTTAGAGGAAAATATTTGGTCGAAAATATCCTCTTGAATTCCTCCAAATCCATGTAATCAATTTTCTTTTGAGACATAGTATTCATGAACGATATCCACCACTAATCATATTCCCCATCAAAATGATAGACCACCAGTAAATCTTTCTATTCTTCCGAGCACCGAAGAAAGTATAATATCTTTTCAACGGAGTTTATCAACTGTTCTGTGAGGAGTGGATCAGAAGATCCTCTAAACATGGAAGGCCTTTTCCAAATGTTGGATTATAAGGAAAATTTCTCTTTCCATAGAGGAGTAGGGTGTTCAACATGATTGAAGTTTTTATTCATAACTTGAGCCAGCTGAGAAAGTACTATCAAGATGTTTTTAGCACTTGTTCCTGCCATATCAGGCATATCATTATGAAAATATTTACATTTCCTATCACATTGGTTGTTGGAACATGTTGTTACATTTCCCTTCATTAACTAAAAAAAGAATATACAATTATTGGTCTTTAATACTTGGTTAATGAACAAAAAAAGTAATCTTTGGACATAAAAGGATAAACTTGTAGAGGAGAAGTATATCCTATCTTGTGATTCATTAAGTTTAAATTTAGTTTATCCTCAATCTATTTCGTAACTTATATTATTATGGGATTTTTATTCCATTAATAATGGTTTTTACTAAGTGTATAAATTTACCAAAGCATATCCTCTTGGTGTCTCAATACCAAGAGTACATCAAGGGCCATTTTCATGTATCAAGACACCTCAGGTCAAGACTGAAACTCATTATCAGAGTTTTCACTCCTAGGTACATCTGTTCTAAAGCCTCCTCTACATGTTTTTATCTAGACAAGGATGTATTATCTTGATAAAACACTCACTATATATTTACCAATATTTAGGGATGTTTTCTTATACTCCGTCTTATCTGTAATGTTCTCACTATGGTGCTCTATTCATAATCTCCAAAAATAACTAGACCATACTATGATACCCAATATAGAGACCCTAGCCTATTACATAAAAAATTGCATGATTTTAGAATAATTATACATCAGAGTACATGCCAAGGATCGTTATGTCTAGTTTCATGGAAGACTAGGTATATAAATCATAAAACATAGGGCTAAAAAACACATTTTTATTTAATATCCATAAAGAGCCCCTAACTTAATTTGAGCCATTACATCTACAAATGGTAACTTGTGGAACACATGAACATACGAATGAGTTGAAAATACTAGTAAGTGAATGAACATAAGAATAAATTTAAGAACATGATTTAGGAGGCATGTATTAATTATATCAAATGCATAGAACATATGAAATCATAACATATAAACATGGAATTATATAAATATATAATAATCATAAAACATATCATTTTTCTAAGTCAATGGTAATCGCCAATCCTATTTACCATAGTGTTATGGTTCAAGGATAATTGCTAATCTTGTTTCCCATAGTAGCACAAGCCAAAGAAAACCGCCATGACCGTTGCACATAGAATATCATAAGACTTAAATTTACCAAATTAATTAGAGAGCTATTGGGGCGCACCCATCATACATTTCATGAATATTTTTTCCACATATATAATCATACAAAATCAATCATACTTAAACATAAGGGTTATCAAAGGAATGAATTGGTTACCAAAATCTGGACATAAAGTATAGCTAATGGTTGTATCATGAAAGTGTTAATAAAAGAAAAGAATTAGAACATACATAGGTGTTAATAAGGTAAAATAGGCATATAATATATTATGTTATATCAAACAGATGTGAAAATATATAATGAATTTATTTGGAACACATTAGCATTACAACATTTTTATGAGGTTTAAAGGGTAATACTATTTATGTTTGGAAATAGAAAAGGGAAAAATATTTAATATAAATCTATAAGTGAACCAAGAAGGTTTTCATAATAACAATTCATATTTTATAAAGACAATTGTGTCTTAAAAAATAATATAGAGTGTATTTAAAATGGAGTAAGAATTCAGGAAGTTCTGTTAAAGTAGGTTTTCTTATCAGAAAGTACTAAAGAGGGAATCATTTAAAAGATTGTATATACCAAAAAGATATTTCTGAAAGGTTCATGATACATTAAAATTTTAAAACTAAAAATAATTTTTAGGATTCACATAAACAGATAAGATAAAATTATTTTGATATAATGAATGATAAGGAAACACGAAATAACAATGGAGGTTCAGGTAAAATTTATTAAGGATTATTGGAATATTGTCAGGTGTACCTAAGAGGGCATAATGAGGGAGAATATGAGTTTCTTATAACTTATAACTCATGAGGGATGTTTGTGGAGGTTCAAAATCATACCCCATAATTAGGGATTACACAAAAAATGGTATAACATAGATGAATTTTTTTGAATGAAAGTGAAATAGAGAGGATCTCTTACCTTAAATATGATGGTGATCTTTTCATTAACATAATTATGTGAATAAACAAATTCGGGTCATTAATTATTAATTAAAAAACCTCTTATATATGTAATGGTTTAATTATAACCTATTTGTGTTCATCCATTAACATTTTAATGGATTAAGTTGTTCAATTTCATTGTTCGGGACCATTTGTTTTCTTGTTTTTCAAGACCGGTTTACTTGTATTCATGTTCAGATAAACAGATACGATGAAAGTGGTTTTCCATAATTGAAGTAGTGTGTTATTTTTTATCATCTAGGAGATTACATGGTTATAAAAATTCATTCAGTTATTAAGAATGAGAATGAATTATTATATAAAACCATAGTGATTACCGTTTTGGTTAATCAGTGTGTTTTGAATACAATGAACATGTTTTTCTTTATAACATAATACCATTTGTACAAAAAGATTACATAGCCATAACTATGATATATTAAATATATAATAATCTTTTTATACTCTAACAACAATGTATTCATCACCATAATTAATGGTTAGAATAGAATCTTATAAACCTTTTTTCTTTAATGTGCTAAGTCAACACATCTCAAATGGTGTTTTCATTTCATTCAAATAAATGGTGGGGAATGGAGAGAAAATAGAGAATTATTAAATTATCACAATATAATCCTATTACATGTGTGTTACTTGAGTTATCATAACATTTGTGTCAAAGATGGTGAGTAAAGAAATAGGAAAAGAAAAAAAACATAGAAAAATGAAAGAATTGGAAAGAGGAATTTACCTCTTGAGTCTACCCCCTTTGAGAACCTCTTAAGGGTAGAGGATTCCGTATTTTGAAAAGTCTATTGGAATTTGGACATGGGGGAGGAGCTTGGGTAGAGATTTTGGAAGAATATTGGAAATTCACAAGGCCTGATAGGATTGAATAGAAAAAGGAGTGAGGGGGGTTTTATAGTCGAGGAGAGGGTAGTTTTTAATTTTTTAATCATTAGTTTATTATTTTACTTCAAGACTAGAAATTGTGATGATTTCATGACCAAAAAAGTAAATAGTTCATTTGAATTTGAACCAAGGGTTGCGACATTATCCATGATGCTAGGAATGAACTATTTAGCTTATAATGAATATATATAGTAAATTACAGTATTTTACTATTCATAAAAAGTTCATGTATTTTAGAAATATATTAACAATTCACCCTAACCATTTTTAAATTTGATGAATCAAAAAATGAAGTGAATTTCTCAAAAATAATTATATAAATATGATTAAATTAATATTTAATTCAAACCATAATTTATTATTAAAATACCCATTTTAAAACATTCATTTTATTATTCTACAATATATGTACACCATTCATTCACAAGAATAATATATATATATATATATAATATCATAGGTACGATTATTATTCATTAGTGAATATTTATATTTATACGGGTATAATTACTATTCATAATGGTATGTTACTATTTTCCATAAAATTATGTTGGTCATATTAGACTCAAATAACATACTGGTCGCAACCGAGTATGTCAGATTTTCAAAAATCAAATCACAGAAGTGAAAAAATTAGGTTGAAAGGCCACGTAGAACATATTAGTTCATTATGTTGTTATTTCATGTGATTATATGAAATAATTATAAGAATTAAAATTCCATTGAAGACTTTTGGTCATTAGAAAAATAAATGTTTATTTTGTAAAAGTATAAAAAAAATAAAAAAAATATGCTTTTAATAAAATCAATATACGATTAATAATATAATTAATTATTATGTTTTTAAATGATATCACTAGTTGTCTTACAAATTATATTATTAATTATTGTATTTTTTAATTTTATATTAGTTAATATTTATTAAATATACCATTAATTAATTATTAATTATGAATTATGAATTACATTGTTAATTAATAATATAAATTAATTATTTTTTAATTACAAAATATGTTACTGATATTATTAGTTACTAAATATTTTAATTTCCTAATTTTTTTATAAAAATACATCATTAAAAAAATTGTCATTCTTAAATTTAACAAATGCACTTTGATAATTCCGAGAATAATGTGTGTTAGATTGATGGGCAGTTATTTCTTTTATGTCATTATTTATTTACGGATCATTTTTCTAATTTTTTAAAATATTATGATCTCATTTACTCTATTTTGAAAATTTGACATATGTTTTATACATAAATGAATCTTTAATATTGAAAACACTCATTTGGAGTCATACAAGCCATATCATATGTCAGATTGATGTATAGTTTATTCTTACACATCACGAAAGAATTATGGACCATGTTGAAAATTGTTATAAACAATTAGATCTAATTTACTTGATTTTGATAATCTGATGCTCATTTTTAACTCGAATAAAAAATTTATATTTATGACAGTCGCTTTGAGTCATACCAATAAAAACATTTTTCTAATTGACATGTGTTTGATTCCCATACAACAAGAATGAATTATGGATCATCAACCTAATGTTTTAAAAAATTCAGAGTTTTTTTCTCAATATTGGATTTGTGATGTATTTTTTAAACAACCATTTCACTTTTATATTGAAAACAAACACATTGAGCATGACATACTAAATTTGGTGTCATATTAACATGTGGACCTTTACTACAATCACCAATTTATTATGGATCATTTTAATAATGTTAAAAAATAATCATGGATATTTTTCATGAATTTATCTATGTGATTAGAATTTTAATATAAAAAGAAACATTTATATTGAAGGCATTAAATTAGTTTCATGCTAGGTAAATCATGTGTCATATTGATATTCAGTTGATACCAACATGTTAAGTATGATTCAGGTATTTTTTTTCCCGATGTTTAAAAATAATCAAAGGTCATTCTCTCAATTTTGGATATGAGACGCGTGTTTTAAACTAAAATTACACTTTTATATTGAAAGCATGAAAATTGAGTCATAAAGACCATATCATGAGTCTGATTTACATGTACTCCATTACTATACATCTTAAATGTATTATGGTTTTTTACTAATTTCTTAGACCATCTATACTTTTTTCATTGTTTTGGCTATGTGAGACGTGTTTTAATCTAAAATAACACTTTTATTTTAAAAATACTCAATTGGAATCATATCGATAACATCATGTTTCAGATTGATTTTTATTAAATTCCAACTCATCAAAAATTATTTATGGAACATTATCTAAAATTTTGAAAACAATCCAATCTCATTTTCATGGTTTTGAAAATGTGGCACAAATTTTAAACTAAAATGGCTCTACTCTATTGAATTCATTCCCTTGGATTCATACTAGCCAAATTGTGTGTCAGAAAGATGTGACTCATTTTCTACACATCAAAAATAAATTATGGATCATTGCACTAACAGTTTAATAATATTAGAACTCGTTTTCCTATTTTTTATATGTGACATGTGTGTTAAACTAAAATATAACTTTTATATTAAAAATATAAACTTTGGGTCATATCGGCCACATTTTTCATTGGATTAACATGTGATTAATTAATAAATTTTACAAATGAAATATGGATCTTCTCTTAATATTTGAAAACAAGATGAGCCAATTTTCTCATTTTCGGATATGTGACATGAGTTTTAAACTAAAAATACACTTTTTTTATTAAAAACACACACTATTTTTCATACCAACCATATCTTGTATCAGGTTGACATGAAGTCAATTTATATAGTTCATTGATGAATTTGGGATCATTTTCAAAATTTAATAAAAAAACATAGCTTCTTTTGTCTATTTTGGATTTGTGATAATTGTTTTTAACTAAAATTACATATTTATAATAAAAATGTAGACATTGAGTCATACCAACAATATCATGTGTTTTATTGATGTGTCATAAATTCCAACAAAACAAAAATTAATTATTTACTATTTTACTTTTTTTTGAAAATAATTTGATATTGTTATCTATGTTTTCAGAATGTGATGGGAATTTTAAACCATTGTGGAACAATTCTATTGAATCCACCCACTTGGTGTCATATTAGACATATCGTCTAATATATTAATATGTGATCAATTATTACCTGAAAAAAATGAACCATGGATCAATTTCCTAAATTTTCAAGGCAATATGACCTTGTTAATATAGTTTGCCTATATGATGTATGTGATACAATAAAATTACACTTACAAAAACACACTGTGTGTAATAGTAGACACATAATGTGTTATATTTATGTGAAGTCCATTCTTATTGGCCACAAATTAATTATGGATCATTTCCATAAGGTTTGAAAATAATCATAGAATTCTTTCTTAGTTTTGTCTATGTGACTTGTGATCTAAACTAAAATGAATATTTTATATTAAAAACATGTACTTTCATTAATACCGGACACATTGTGTATTTCCATGTTATGTAGTTAATTCATAAATATCATGTATGAAATTTTTATTGTAATCATAAGGTTTGAAAAAAAATTATATTTTTTCTATGGTTTTGAATTAGTGACGCACATTTTAGACTAAAATGAAACTATTATATTTAAAAGTCATACATTAAGTCATACTGAACACAACATGAGTTGGATTAAAAAAATGTTGTTTTATATTCCCTATAATTGAATTATATATCATTTTATTGAATTATAAATAAAATATTTTCTCATTTTCTCATTTTTTTCTATGATATGTGTTTATTAAACTGAAATGAAGATTTTAGTGAGAAAATATAGACTTTCATTCATACCATCCACATCATGTGGAAAATTGATTTATGGTCAATTATTATATGTAAAAGATAATTATTAGATAAATTTAAAAAATATTGAAAAAATTATAAGATCTTTTACTCAATTTCTACAATATGATGCGTTTTTTAATCTAAATTGACACTTTTATATTGAAAACACACTCATGGAGTCATTCATGTCACATTCTGTGTCATATCGACCTACAGTCTATCCATATAAACCATAAATTAAATTTTTATTATTTACAAAATTTTTTTTTATAGTTTGATATAACTTACTAGTAATTGGTTATGTTGTATTTTTAAGGTTAAAATGATACTTTTAATGTGAATACATGCACTTTGATTTATAATGGACACATTATGTGTGAGGTTGATTGGTATTTGATTCCTACACATCCTACATTAATTATCGATCATTTTCCTAATGTTTGAAAACAATATAATATTTTGTTCTTGGTATTTATAAATTAATTTCCATTTTAAACTAAAATGAAATTTTTATATTTAAAACATAATCTTTGATTGAGAATAAGCACATCTTGTGTTAGATTGATGTGAATTAAATTTAAACTTTTAGTAAATTAATTATGAATTATTATGAATTTTTTTGAAAACAATATGATATCATTTATTTAGTTCTAAAAATGTAATAATAATTTTAACCTTAAATGAAACTTTTATATTGAAAAAATAATCTTTGAATCATTCAAGCCATATCATATGTAGGATGTGAAACATAATCAATTCCTATACATCATAAATAAATTATGGATCATTTCCCTAATTTTTTTAAATAATCCATGTTTGTTTTCTATGTTTTCATAGCATGAAATGTGTTTTAATCTAAATTAACTGATAGAGATTAATCGTCCACACAAAAGTTTCAACTTCCAACCCTCATTCAGCTCCCTTCAGATATAATTCCATGACTCTACTTTCAGCATTGGACCGGAATATCATAGAGGAATAACTATTAGTATTTTTAGTATCTTTCATGGGCATGTCTTTGGGAGCATAAAATGTGAATTTGAAGAAATTCATCATGAATTTTTATCATGGATATGAAAGTAAATATAACTGGGTTGATACCCTTTTTACATACCGAAAAAAAAGATATCAAAACAAAAAAATAAATTGATAATTTTAGGATCTTAGAAGTACCTTCCTTATAAAGTTTTACTATGACTTCATATTTATGGGTAAAATAATTCTTTACCGATTTCCCTCTCACAATTACCTTTAAAACTTCCCCATTGTACATTCTGTACATAGAAAACTAGATTCATATATGTTAGTAGCTCCACCTGAATTTTTTAGAGTGCAACCCTCCATGATACAACTCCATGATAAATCACTCAACAGATTTTTTATTTTAAACCTCATCACTGAATCATATTTCGCTTTTAACCAACTCAAACTAACACCAAAAAGAAGGAAATTAGTGAAAAAATTGAAATAAATGCATGTCCAATTGGGGAATGATGATATACCCTTTAGAATCATTTAAGAATTACAGTAAATATGGTATTATTGAATTATCAAATTATATATAGGATTAGTAAATATATCATAGATGCCGAATTGAATCTGGAATGCATCTATAGATGCAAGTGGTTTAAATGTATCTGAATTAATTTCCCATCATGTTGGTTACTATTATTAATATGTTTTTAATATTTATCCCAGATGAGACACCCTCAATCAAATAATTCAGATTATTTTAATCGGGCAGAGAAACCATATGTTGGGGAGGGTCAAAAACTCTATAGCCTCACTCAGGAGTGAAAAAATACTTATAGTGGGGTATAAATTTCCTTAAAATTATGTGAGGGTCAAATCAAAAATAAAATGTTTGTATTGTAAATAAAAATATATATTTAAAATAAAAATATAACTAATTAATTTCCAATAATATTAAAAATTGTTTTTAAGGAAATTAATTTCTATGTAATACGATGTTCATTCCTAAAATCCTAAATAAATCTCAAATTTCATAGAATGTACAAGATAACATACATAATTGGTAATCACCTTATCTAGATGTCAAAAATCATTCTGAAACCATGTAATTTACCTAATCACCTCTAAACAAATATTTCTTTCTTAGTATGTTTAATTTTATGTTATCTATTTAGTATAAATAAAATATAGACTAAAACTATTAAAAAATATTTTAATGTAAATTGTAACTACCTTTTAAAATTACATGTTTGGGGATGCTATTTTTTGATGGTATATAAACCATCAAGTTATTCACATTCACGAAGCTCATTTTGTTTACATTAACTATAGATCTATTTTCAACCCATTTAGAAGTAAAAATATATACTTGAATTGTCGAATTATCTAACTCATACATTTTTTCAAGTATGCTGGTGTATAACATATTAAAAAAAATGGATTTCTATCCTTGGAACTGAATTTCTGAATCACTACTAACATAAAGTTAACTAATTGATTTCGTGTAATAATATTCCCATTTTGTTCCTTCATACACAATGTATAACCATTAATTACAAAACTAGTTAAGGAGATAACATTTACTTTTGGTCCCCTAGATATCCAATGATGTTTTTGAGGAATAGAATTGTGATTCCTGGATAAATAATTTTAAAATGATCTTAAAACCAACTTATAAACTATTGATTATGGGTAATTGATATCCATATTTCATCCTTGAATGGACTCAAATGTATGAGAATTACTCTATTGGGTTCATAATATGCAGGGAACACTAAACTATTATTTAAAATGTAAATGTGGGTGTGCTCATGCTCATGATTTGTAATTGTAATTCAAACAAAACCACCTCAAAAAATTTCATATCACACAAGGCTTCCACTATTATGATATTTTGGGAGACCAATTATACCAATATTTGGGACATAATTGGTACATAAATAAACATCTTTATCAAAGATAAGTCACTCTTCAATAAAACCTTATAACTATGTTTCATTCATGATGGTCCCCTTCAAAATATGCATATATCATTAAGTGGGGTACATCCATAATCAATGTTCATGAACACATAGTTTATTCTATCTAACCTAGTGAAACATTAGGTGGAAAATTATATCAATGAATTTTTGTTGGAAGCATAACTCCACTTATCATAATATGACATAAATTTTGATATTCATTATTTGAAACATCATAGGGTCTATTATGTTACTAAAAATGGAATTAAAAAATTATGTAATGAATGGTTAATATATGTTGTATATATTTAGGTAGAACACAATGTAATTCTATAAGAATTATATCTTCACCAGAACAAGACTATCATGTTTTTGTATTCCCATTAACAAAAAATTATTCTTTTAAATGATATTTTTGATAGTTTATGGATACCCATATAGAAAATTTACACCATCAAGCATGTTTTACAATTGAAATTATTCTTGTCAAGATAGAGTGTATGCTGGTGGAGGAAAAATATATTTATATTTACCCTTCACTTGTGCCAACACAGCCCCTATCCACACATTAGTCATGTACAATATTTCATAAATTGCATATTTTATTACATATACTATTTTTTTAATGTGAAAAGAACAATATCACTTATATATTTTTCTATGTTCATGAAATTAAGAAAATATCTAACATATAAACAATTAATAGTATGATAATTCAAAAAAAAAAATTTAAACCATATTGTGTAAGGTTTTTAAAAAATGAATTTCCAAAATTAGTGTCATTATATTTTACCTTATTGGAAATTTTATCAATACTTAATTGGGATGATGTTGTACATTGGTTTGTATATCAATTGAATGATGTCATCCTGGATCGGTATTCATGTCATTATGGTAAAAATTTAAAATTTTCTATAATCATAGACTTCGAGGAATGTTTCAATCTAACAGTGTGTTTACAATTTACAAAAATGGAACACCCAAAAATTACATTAAATTTATAGCCTAAAACATTCCATAATAAGAAAAGTCAATTTTCAACTTTAAAAACATGGTTCTCAAGATTAAATATATAATTCTATAAGACTCATACAATATAACACTTGAATCTAAAATCAATTTCATATATTCAATCAATGAAACTAAATTGATAAGAATATTGTCACGACCTGTCCCCCAGGGCCCATGCCGCGACTACCCCAAGCCTGCCTTCCATAGGCCAGGGGCTGGAAACTAGCACCAGAATGTTGTATCCCTAAACGGAAAGGCATTAACATTAAACCTGAACAGACACAAAAATCCAAGAGTAAAATAAGAGGAAACCATGAAGTAAACTATTGTAGTAAAAAGTGTTTTGAAAGGAAAGGGGACAAAATACAAGCCCAACCAAAATGTACAGGTACAACTAAAAAGTGAAAAATAGCTCCTCGATCGTCAACCAAGGATCTTACTTGAAGGGTATGTACAACTCATGATCATTAGTCCTGTGTCACGCCATGTAAAATGGGCCACCATTGAGAACCAACTAGTCCTGGATCCCTTATCTGTGATCAACATTGTCCATCATCTACAAAAGACACCACAAGGTGCAGGCGAAGCCCGTGCAGGGGTGAGAATAAAAATACTCAGTGGGGACCCTGAGACCCCCAAAGGTCATCCAGAGTTCCACTAATGAAAAAAAACAAAGAAAGACATCAATCACAGAACATGAAGTAGTCATCAACTCTACTTAGGTATATGACCATCCATATACGTATGTTGATAATATGTACCCATCTCATACTTAAGGGAATAATATCACAATGGTAAAACCATTTAGGTAAAAGCACAAATGTAAATGTACAACACATGAAACACCCTGAATATATAACCATGAAGGTACAAGTACCACACATGTATCACCATGAAGATAACACCACGAAGGTAAAAGTACCACACACGTATCACCATGAAGGTAAAAGACTCAGGTCACACTAGGTATTAGTGATGTATAGAAGTACAAATGATTAGTCGCAAAGCTAGATCATCTTATTTTGTCAAGAGGCACTACTACTGAAAATACGGAGTCTGATCCTCGTAGGAACGATAGGTACTAACCCCCGTAATGATCCTCACAGGATCCAACCGGCCCAAAGTCGATAGGTACTAACCCCTGCAATGACCCACATAGGATCTAACCCACAGAAGATCGATATGCGCTAACGCACATAGTATCACTGAGTGCTGACCCATATAGGATCTGACCCACACAAGATCAGTATGCACTAAACCACACATGATACCTGAGCACTGACCCACACAGGATCTGACCCAGACATTATTGGTATGCACTGACCCACACAAGATTGCTGAGCGCTGACCCATACAAGATCTGACCCACACGTGATCGGTGCTTACCCAATCAAGATCGCTTGTTACTAGCCTCCGTATGATCTGTCTCCAACCTCCACCTCAATGCCAGCCACTCGATTTTGGATCATTAGCACTATTGGGTGAACCTATCCTCAAGCCATTAGTCATATTTAAACTGTCATGAAGAATAATGAATTAGTAACCTAATGATATATCATGTCATACGGGTTCCAACACAAAAGACGATGCGTCAACTCGATGTTCGTTCTATAAGTTATAGGCATTATAGTGCTGAGGGCCAGGTTGGATTCTGGTTCGATCCAACACATCCATACTCCATGTTTCTATAAAACTGAGTTAGAGAATAACAAAAGTTCCATATCAATATAAGGTCCCAGCTTCATAGATGGTTCGTCAAATGGATTCCTGGTTTCCATGTTATGATTCTTTTAGTAAAATTTGGCCTAGAAAGGTTCGGGCACGGTCTGACCCGATTGGACCGACCCGGCCCGCCCCAATTCAGGTCCACCCAACCCGAATCATGTCCAACCATGTGGGGCTAGGCCACGGTCCGGCTCTGCCTGTTGGGGAACCACGATCCAGCCTGGCCCGCCTGGGGATCGTGGCCTGTCGGGCCCGTGCAGCCTATTGGGCCCACGCACCCTGCTGGGCGCGGGCCACCTACTGGGCTCACATAGTTCGGCCCACGGAGGTGTGGCCCAGCCCGCGATGGGGAGTGTCCTGCTTGGCGTATGCGGCCCAACCCATGGTAGGGCGTTCCCCACTAGGCATGCTCAGCCTGGCCCACGGTGGGGTCTGACCTAGCCGGTGCCGTGGCAGGGGGTGCAGCCTTACCTCAGTTTTCATGAACTACCGATCATCTGTTAGTCTTGTGAAGTGACTGCACCTTGGGGTGGAACCTAACCTCTACAAGAACTACAATAAGGAGGGACCCTCCTCCACCACTGCAGTTTCCTACCATGACCATGTTCAGCGGAATGCGATAGCGTGCCACTCCTCATCCGTCCTCGTCCAGTCGGTGCTGGACGTCATTGTCCGCTGTGACATCGATGTGACCCCTTATCCAGTGATGTGTGATGGTGTACCGCCGCTTCCTTCGCAGCCATTTGTTTCTAGCCACCGCCGTCTCCCACCACAGATACAGCCGCGACCTTCTTCGTTAGTGGTACATGACTGTTTACGGCCATCTCCTCCACATCCATCCATTTCTGGTCGTCGTCATCACCTGACATTCTGAGTTTCGTCAAACCCAAAATAATATCTTGCTAAGAATTCACCAAAATCCCACAAAAGGTGGATGGTCTGGGCCTTTTTTGTTTGTCCCATTCCCTCCACTTTAGTTTCATAACATGAGTAGAGATAAAGGTTTCAACAATCATTTGAAAGTATAACAAAATATGTCCCTACATCAACCTAGAATATTTATTCCCAATACCGGAACAAGAAAACATCATTAGATAAACTAGTTAGTGACTTGATCTTCATTTTTCATTTAGAAGAGAAGAACATGGGAAACAATAAAAAAACAGATTTAAACCCCTACCTCATGTTCGTTAGATAGAATATATACTTTAGGAAGTGTTAGGGTTCGTTGTTCGGTGGCTATCGTCACCGCATGCTGGAACCAGCTTCGTCCTCCAAGGGATTGGTGTCACGAACCTTTATTAGAACTTCATCGCATGGTGAAGTTATTCCAATACCCCTCCCCAAGCTCTATATAAATAGTAGAGTGGGATGGTGAGTAACACTCATGGAATTAATGGGGGTTCATTTAATAGGAACCTTATTAATTTTCAATGATGTTGTTACAAAGGTTTTGTGGAGTCAAGCCATTAAATGGATTCAAATGTTGTTGGACCCGCCACAGCTACGTGTCCGTTGAAGGAAAAGAATAGAAAAAAATAAAATAACAAAGTTGTTTTATTATTCTTTTAAAAATTATACAATATAACTTTCTCTCCAGTCTTACTGTGGTCGAAGTGAAGCCCCCATTAAGTGAACCTCAGTATTGTGGATTCAATGGTGCCCTGAGGTTTTTAATCCAAGAACCAGTTCAAAAGATAAAAAATGCCACCTGTACATTTAATTAACATACAATAAAAAAGATTATAAATTCATTCCAGACACACTAGGACTCTGAATCATGTGCTCTCAATTATCGCAGACTCACAATAATTCCATATATATAAAAAAAATTACATTAAAAATATGGGTCGTTACATTCTCCCCAACTTAGGGATTTTCATCCTCAAAAGTCACAACATAGACTAAGAAAACAAATGGGTGCACTAAGCATGAATCTGAGCATCCCACTCCAATGTTCTCCCCTGAAAATTCCCATTCTTTCAGTGAATGAACACCATAGGAATCAATTGACCATGAAGGACCCTCTCATGTCGATCCTCAATATCCACTGATACCTCTGTAAACGTTGCCCCATCATCAAAGTCCAGCTCGCTGTGGTCGATGACATGAGATTATTCATGCACATATCTCCTTAACATGGATATGTGGATGACATCGTGCACCCTCTCCATCTGTGGTTGTAGTGCCAAGCGGTATACTACCTCACCAATCCTGCAAAGTATTAGAAAAGGTTCGATAATCTTTGGTGAGATTTTGTTTCCTTGACCAAATCTTCACAAACCTCATCGAGGTGAGACTCATAGGAATACATGGTCTACCTCATCGAACTTAAAAGTTCTTTGTATCCTATTAGCATAAGACTTATATCAACTCTGTGCAGTCTTCTCCGCTCCTAGATGATCCGAACCTTCTCAGTGGTAACCTATACCAACTCTAGACCCACAAGTGAAGACTCCCTTGGGTCTGTCCAGCACAGAGGTGATCTACAAGGTAGACCATAGAAGGCCTTGAATGATGACATACCGATTCTGTAGTGATAGTTTTTGTTTTATGTGAACTCCACCAAGGGAAAATGATCCTCCCAACGATGGCCAAAATCATGGATGCAAGCATGTAGCATGTCCTCCAGTGTCAGAATGGTCTGCTTTGTCTGACCATCCATCTGTGGATGAAAGGAGGGGATTAATCATAGTTGAGTCTCAAATTCCTCATGTAACCCCATCCACAACCGGGATGTAAAATGTGGGATGACATGGGGAGTTGTTCAACGATCACCCAAATGGATTCTTATCTCATGGATGTATGTGGAAGCCCTATCATAAAGTCCTTGGATATACCATCCCACATCCACTCTGGAACCTCTAGTGGCTGCACTAATCTTTCTGTAACCTGATGCCTAGATTTCACTTGCTCACATGTGTGGAATCATGAAACAAAATATTCCACTCCCTTATTAATCCTTGGACACTAGTGATGACGCTAGAAGTCCTGGTTCATCATCGCTACACCAGGGTGTACTGCCAGAGGGGATGTATGGAACTCCCTCAAAAACTCCTCCCATAGCACCACTGGTACCATGGTGAATCTTCAAAAGAAGATGAATTTCTCACCACCTTCATAAAATCCATAAGGTGCCTATCATGTGGATATCTAAGCACGTCATGGCTCAGAGTCAATGTTCCCAACCTATGCCTCCCACACTCGATGAAGAAGTGGGGGAGTGACAGTCATAGAATAGAGGTAATCTGCACCATCACTATCCACATAATGATATTTTCAATGTGGCTAGGTACTCTGACAGCTCACTTAGTAGTTGTAATCTAGAATTCCTACTAATTGTGACTTCCACTACGTTCCCCTTCCTAGGAGTGTAGACTGTATTTAAGTCATAGTCCTAGAGGAACTCCAACTAACACTGCTATCTCAGGTTCAGGTCCTTCTATGAGAAGTTATCCCTTAGAATCTTGTGATCATAGTAGGCTATAAATTGTTCACCCATCAAGTAATGTCACCACTTATTTAAGACGAAGACAACTACTACTAACTCCAGGTCATGGGTAGTGTAGTTCTTATCATGTTTTCTTAGCTTTTGGGAATAATACGTAATCACTGATTTCTCCTGCATTAGGACATATCCATGTCCGGCCCTTGTTGCATCGCAGTATACTACATACTCGATGACCTCTTCTAGTCACCTCAAGATGGGGGCACTCGTCAGTCTCTCCCTATGCCCTTGAAAACCTTGTTGGAATCTCTCCGTCCACATGAAGGGTTGTCCCTTCTTCGTCAACAATGACAAGGGTGTCGAAACTCTAGAAAATTCGGGTTTGAATCTCTGGTAGTACCCAACAAACCCTAGGAAACTCCGCACCTCGATCACACTCTTGAGTGGCTCCCATGCTAGAACAACCTCTCTCATTGCTGGATCTACTGCAACTCTAGCCTCCAAGATAATGTGTCCTAGAATGTGAACCACTCATATCCATAACTAGCACTTCGAGAGCTTAAAAAAATGTTGGTGCTCTCAGAGTGTATCCAGATCTATTTACAGATGATAGGCATGCTACTCCATCATCGCTGAGTACACCAAGATTTCGTTGATGAAGACCACCAAAAATCAATTGAGGTATGGCTATAAGATCATGTTCATGAGTTCGATGAACACTGAAAGGGTGTTGATCACACTAAAAGGTATAACCAAGAACTCATAGTGGCCATATCGATATCTAAAGGCTGTCTTCTACACATCCTCATCTCATACCCTGTGATTATGATTGCCTGATCTGAGGACTATCTTTGAAAACCATCGAGCTCCCTTCAACAGATAAAAGAGATCATCAATCATCAAGAGTGGATACATGTATTTTACGGTAACCTAGTTTAGGCACTGATAATAAAAAATGAGTCTTAAACTCCCATCTACATTCTTGGAGAAAACAATCAGGGCTTCCCAGGAAGAAACACTGGGCCTTATGGACCCCTTTCTCTGTGAGTCCTACAACTATACCCATAACTCACTTAGCTCCATGGGATCCATCCAATTTTATGGTGTATATATCGGTGTTGTCTCAGGGTATATGTCAATGTAAAAGTCTACCTCTCTGTGAAGGTAGTCCCAAAACAGCATTAGGAATGATCTCATCATACTGTTCCACCACTTCAAGATATCTTAGACTCTCAAAATAAATTATTTTGAGGGTAATCCTAGAAAACTAATGTGTTATCGGCTCCACTCTCCTCCGAGAAATTCTATCCTCTGCTGCAAAGGTCCCTTCTCACTGGTGAAGGAAAACCTAGTCCCATCCATGTATACACACTGCAATTTGTGCCTAATACTATAAATCTGATCATGGACTGCGGATTACGATTCCATACCCAAATTGATGTCATATGGACTTGAAACCACTACTAAAAGACTCCAGGCAAAGCACTTGCCTCCTATAGTTAGCTCACACTTCCAACACTAGTGTGCAATCCTTGAATCCCCTCTCGTAGGGGTCTTTATCCATAAGGATCGAGCCAATGGCTCCATCAAAATCTCCATGATTTGAACAAGGGCCATGCAAATAAACGAGTGACTAGAACCTATGACAATAAGTATTGTAGATAGGGTGGAAGAGACACATATCACACCTCTAATCATCTCCGGAGTTTCGTTTTCATAGGCCTTAGCTTCTTCGAGCTGAGATTGTCCCTGTCCTCAAGCTCCCTATGGTCGGGGTGAACCACCTAGAGGTGGTGGTGGGAGAAGAACGAATCACTGCCCACCGCATACTACATGGCCATCTCCTTTTCTACATCCTCTACTAAAAATACCTCCTTTCTTGAACCTATACATCTTCTTTAATGGTATCTTGACCGTCTTCTAATAATCTGTATGGCGGGTCGGGAAGTCGTGAGCCTGTGACCCTTCCTACTAGATGAATAGCACTGCATGATCCTCAATTGTCGTCCTCTATCTCGTGATCCCCTCACCACTGACCCTATATCCTGAGGTCGTCCACCAGAAGGTCTAGTCCACATGGGCCCCTACATCATCTATCTACTGCCTGTTGTGAATGACTCCGCTACCTGATGCCCAGTGGTGGCTTTCATTGTCAGTTCCTTCTCATCTATAAAGCTCTCCACTGAAAGACCTCGCTCTCGCACCCTAGCCTATGTCGGGATGCATAGTGAAATAATTGATGATCTGATCTCCCATCTTGGACCCTTATCAATGGTCTGGGCCCCAATGAAAGTGTCTCGTTACATGTCATTGGAGTAGTGGGAGGGATCATTGAACCTTGCAAAGTACTGGGACACAGTCATGATTCCCTACTGTAAGTGCAGCAGCTCTTGTATACACACTGAGCATAGAGTCTCTAGGATGAACTCTGCCATGAAATGGCCCTAGAAGTCTGTCCAAGTGAGGGTTTCCTCATCATGTAACCGGAGTGTCAGACTCCACCATCTCCCAGCTTCTCCCTGGAATTTACTAGGAGCTAGGATCACCATCATATCAACTAGTGTCTCAACTAAGAAAAAAAACTCTAGCCACAACCTCCATCCAGTCCTCAACCGCATGCGGCCCATCTTGCCTCAGAACCTTGAAGATCTTTTCCACTGAAACTCATGCAATACTCTTAGTTGGCATGCACCCTCTATTAGTGGGGAAGGTGGAATCTGTTGATCAATAGGTGGTGGTGCTATTGCTGCACCACCTGATAGTATAGTCACTATAAGAAGTCCATACACTGAAGCCTCATCTCTCGGTGGGCTGCCATCGTGTAATCTCTAGAGAATATTGGATTTCTATATACATAGAGGCATCCTGAGAGAAAAAAGGTGTTGCACAATCAATAATTAATAAATAGTGAGCTGACTCAAAGAAATCATAAGAAAATTTTTTCAAAATACATGCAATCAGTGTTTTTGTGCAGTAATCTGGAAATTGGAATTCAGGGTCCTCGAATGTGGATACATCCGCCGCCACACCAACATTGGATTTCTCAAACTGAAAAACACACTCATAATAGATAAAAAATTTTCCACATATATAAATTACATTCCTAGTTCTTCGGTAGAACTAACTCCTATGATACCACTTTGTCACGACCCGTCCCCCGGGGACCGTGCCGTGACTACCTGAAGCCCGCCTTCCATTGATCAGGGGCTAGCGACTAGAACCAGAAAGGTGTATCCACTAATGAGAAGGTATTTCCTTTAAAACACTACCAACAACCAAATTCAAGAGCACAACAAGAGAAAACCATGAAGTAAACTATTGTTGTAAAAAGTGTGCTAAAAGTAAAGGGGCTGAAATACATGCCCGACTGGAAAGTACAAATACAACTGAAAAGACAAAAATAGATCATGTATCGCCCACCAAGGATCCTACCTGAAGAGCCAGTACAACTCACAATTAGTATCCCTACATCATGCAACTTCAAATGGTCCACCTCTAAAACCTACCTGTCCTTGCTCCCTTAACCTTGATAAACACTATTCATCTTCTGCACAAGACAAAACAAGGTACAAGAAAAGCACATGTAGGGGTTAGTAAAACAATACTCAGTAGGGACCTTGAGACCCCTGAAGGTCTCTCAGACTTCCACAAAGAAAAAAACACAAAGAAATGCTTCAATCACAAAGTAGGAAGAATTCCTCAAATCTACTTAGGTGTATGCCCATACATATAAAAAAAGTTGTTAAGATATACTCATCTCATACATGAGGGAATAATATCACAAAGATAACACCACAAAGGTAACACCACAAAGGTAAAATTACCACATAGGTAACACCACAAAGATAACACCACAAAGGTACAAGTACCACACATGTATCACCATGAAGATATACAATGAAGGTAAATGTACCACACATATATGTCCATGTAGGTAAAAGACTTATCTCACACTAGGTATTAGTGAAGTTTATAAGTATAGATGACCAGTCGCGAAGCTCGATCATCTTATTATGTCAACAGGTACTACTATTGACCATACAGAGTTTGACCCTCATGGGATTTATAGGTAAAATCCCAAAAAATGATTCATTTAGGATATGACTTAACCGAAGTAGATAGTTACTAACCCCTGTAATGACCTACATAGGATCTGACTCACACAGGATCGGTATGTGCTAACCCACATATGATTACTGAGTGCTGACCCACACAGGATCTGACCTATATAGAAATGGTATGCACTGACCCACACATGATCACTGAGTGCTGACCCACACAGGATCAAACCCAGAGAGGATCTGTGCAGAGCCACACAGGGTCGCTCGGTACTAACAGCCGTATGATCGGTCTTTAACCTCCACCTCACTACCTGCCACTGGATTCCCGTTCATTAGCAAGTTGGAAGAACTTCTCCTCAAGCCATCAGTCATACCAAAACCACCACGAAACTCCACTAAAAAGTATCATGCTGATCCATCATTTCATAAGGGTTCAAACACAATAGACGGAGAATCAACTGGATTCCCAATCTGTAAATTATAGGCATTTTAGTGTTGAGGGAACGATTAGATTCGGGTTCGATCCAACCTACTCGTACTCTATGTTTCTCCAAAACTCATGTGGGGTATACCAAAAGGACTGTATCACTACAAGGGTCCTGGTGCCGTAGACAGTTTGTTAAACATACACTTGCTTTCCAAGTCAGGGTCATTTTTGTGAAACTGGCCTCGAAGGGTTCAGACCTAGACCCACCCAACCCGACCTGGTCCGACCCGGCTGGGAAGGGCCATGGTGGGCATGACCTATTTGATATAAATCAATGTAACATATGTTTTATATATTTTAAATTAAAAGAAATAAACATTTAACTAATTTTCCAATATGTGATAAATTTAATTTATATTTTTTAAAAACATTAATTATTAATTATAAACCATTTTCCACTATGTATAAGAATTATTTAATGAAAATATACATATTCTATATTATATAAATCATATATAAGAAAATATTATATATATTAATATATATATGAATATTTCCATTATAAAAAAAATTAATTATATAATTAAAAACTTATGTACAATGAAATTAAGGATTAATGAATTACAAAAATAGTAAATAAAAAATAATTAAAATAAATAAATTATAAAAAGTAAAAAAATAAAACATTATTTCTAAAAAATAACCCATCCATTATTTATGAACACTAATATAGAAAGCTCATTCGTTTGAGAAAAATGGTCTTTTCAATTCTAGAAAATCATGAAGCCTTTATCATCACTAACAAATGACCCCATTATCATTACCTATGGAGGACCCCTTTCTTGGCACTTTTCTTTACACTGGTAAAGGCCATTAAAATTTGTGAGAAATATATAGTCATGCACAATCCCTATAATATAACTAAATTAGAAACCTAAAATCAAATTTGAATATAAATATTACAAAAAACCAGAATGAAATAAAAACATTACATTGCACTATCATTCCAATTCAAAATATACATACATTAAATTTTCAATGATTTGATATTTATAATTTGTTAAATAAAATTACAATCCAATATAGAAAATCAAAAAATTTCTAGGATGGATTTATCAACAGTCATCCCCTAAGAAAACCATGTCCCTCTAATAAAAGCAATGTTTTTTAGTAACCATATATAAAAAATAAAAAAGTTATGATTTTAATATAATCCATATATGATAATTTATATTGTTAATTACTATGAATTACAATGATATTACCAATTAGACTATTAATTTAAATATAATTTCTTTTATTTTTATTTATATATTAGGAAATAATTATTAAATATAACATTAATTAACAATTATATTATTAATTATTAATTAAATGCTCAATTAATAATCCAAATAAATTATATTGTTAATTACATAATATTTTAATGATTTTATTATCAATTAAATATTTTAATTAGATAAATTTTTGTTAACAATTATATCATTAAACAAAATTACCAATTTTAAATTGAAATCATGCACTTTGACAAAACCAAAAACATTGTTTGTCATATTAACAGGTGGTCAATTATTACATGTCATCAATTATTTACAAATCAATTTCCAAAATTTTGATGATAATATGAGGTCATTTACTCTATTTTTCTATTGTGACACATGTTTTAAGCTTTAATGAATCTTTCATATTGAAAACAGTCAGTCTGTGTCATACCAGCCACATAATATGTCAGATAGAGGTTATGTTGATTCTTATATGTTATAAATGAATTATGGACTATCTTTCAACAATTTTAAAATATTTGGACATAATTTACTTGATTTTGATAATTTTTTCACCATTTTAAACTATAATAAAACATTTATATATAATACACGTACTTTGAGTAATAACTACAACAACATATGTCATGTTTTCATTAAGTTTATTCATATACATTTAAGAATGAATAATGAATTATCATCCATTATTTTGATGAAAATATGAGTTTATTTTCTTGGTTTTTGATTTGTGATGAATGTTTTAATCTAAAATTATATTCTTTTTATTAAAAACGAACACATTGAGTCACACAGACAAAATTGTGAGTCCTATTAACATGTTATCATTTAGTGTTATCACAAATGATTTATGGATCATTTTACTAATGTTTAGAAAATATTAAATGATTTATTTTCCCAATTTTGTCTATGTGATGTTCATTGTGAACTAATATTCAAATTTTATATTGAAATCACTAAATTAGAGTCATGATGGACATATCAGGTCTTAGATTGACAAGAGGTTGATTCTAACATGTCACATATTAATTATGGATCATTTTCACAATTTTTAACAATAATCAAGGGTCATTTGAACAATTTTGGGTAAGTGAGGTGTATTTTAAACTAAAACAACACTTTAATATTGAAAACATGCAGATTAATTCATACTGTTCACATGAAGTGTTGGATTTAAATTCGACCAATTTATACAGACCAAAAATAAATTATATATCATTTTCTTGAATTATCACGATAATCTATGATCATATTCTCATTTTTAGCTATGATATGTGTTTTTATACTAATGTGAAACTTTTAGTGAAAAAATGCACTTTTAGTCATACCATTTACAACATGTGTAAGATTGAGAATGGTCATTTGTTATATATCCAAAATAAATTTTGAATCATTTTCATAAATTTTAAAATCAGTATGAGATTTTTTACTAAATGTTTAAAATATGATGTATGTTTTAATTAAAATGATGCTTTTATATTGAAAACACATAGATAGATTCATTCTGGTCACATCGTGTTTTATATTGACCATCAACGAGTTCCTATAAATCCAAAATTAATTATGGATTATTTTCCTAATGTGTTTTCTTAGTTTGATCACATTTACATGTTTTTGGATATGAGATGTTTTTATAGTAAAATGATACTTTTAATGTGAATATGTGCACTTTTATTCATAATGGATACATCAGGTGTTAGGTTGATTTGCAACTTATTTCTACTCATACCACATTAATTATCAATAATTTTACTGATGCATAAAACCAATATAAGCTCATTTTCTATGTATTGATAATGTAAATTTCATTTTAACATAAAATTACAATGTTTTATAGAAAAAATGAAATTTGAGTCACACTAACCCTATTTTTTGTCAGACTGACGTGTAGTAAATTCTTAAATTTCAAAATTAATTATGGATTTCTTTGTAGAATTTTGAAAACAATATGAACTCATTTGTCCAGTTTTGATAATGTGAAAAACTTTTTAAATTAAAATGAATATTTAATATTCAGAACATGATATTTAAATAATCTTAAAAACATTGTATGTAAGATTGATATGTGATTTATCATGACACATCATAAACAATTATGGATTATTTCTTCAAATTTTGATTATAATCAAAGTTTGTTTTTTATGTTTTGACAATGTGACATGTGTTTTAATCTAAATTACCTTGTAGAGATCAATACTCGACACAAAAGTTCCACTTCCAACCTTTGTTCAACTCCATTCAAATATTATTCCATCATTCTACTTTGTGAATTGGACTACAATGTCATAGAGAAATCACTATTATTATTTATAGTAACATTCATTGCCATGTCTTTGGTTCAATAAAATGTTAATATTAAGGAATTCATTTTTTATTTTCTTCATGGTTGTGTAATTGATTAAAATAAAGTTTGGAACACTTCTAAAAACTCATGGAGAGATAAGAAGATATAAAATGAAAATAATAAGTCAAAGATCATGGAATTACCTTCCATATAATTTGGTAAATTTAAATCATGTTTGTGGGTAAAAGTATCCTTTACCCATTTCCCTATCACCATTTTCTTTACTATAGCCGCAATGTAAAATATCTTATGATAAAAAGTAGCTCCATTCATGTTACAAGATTAACCATAATGTTTATTTCATAACCCTCAATGATACAACTTCGACAAGAATCACTCAAATCTTTCAATTTTTTCATATTAATCACTAGTGAATTTTTGTATTTAAACTAATTAAATCTATAACCTAAATGGTAGAAATTACAAAATTTTTGAAATGAAATATTGGATGATTAGGGATTTATAATAAACCTTTTTGAATCATTGAATAATTATAGTATTAGTTTTATTGTTGAATTTATCACATGATATTTCAGTTTAGTGATTATATCACACATGATGAATTGATGCAGGACTACATTTGTTGATACAAGTGTATTTGAATGTATCTCGAATTTTTTCACACCATGTTGTGGCCTATTATAAAGATAAATTTTCTATTTCTCCAAGATGGAACACCCTTAATCAAAACAGTTATACAATTTTCATTGGGAAGTGGAACCATATGTGGGAAAGAATATCTACTCTATAGCCTTACTCAAGAGTGGAAAAATATCTATGGTGGGGTGAAAATTTATTTGGAATTATGGGAGAGTCAAATCATAAAAAATGTTGTAATGGTAATTAAAAATATATTCTTAGAATAAATATATAACTAAAATGTTTCAAATAGTATATGAAATTTATTTTAGGGAATGTAATTTATATGTATTATGAAGATGATGCTTCAAATC
Source organism: Viscum album (assembly GCA_963277665.1). Taxonomy (NCBI): domain Eukaryota; kingdom Viridiplantae; phylum Streptophyta; class Magnoliopsida; order Santalales; family Viscaceae; genus Viscum; species Viscum album. The sequence continues at coordinate 374,178,698 of OY728158.1, read as the reverse complement.
CCAAATGTACCTCTAAGGTCATAGCATGTACAGGATTAAACACATAATCATAAATCACATCAACTTTATCTCGAAATTCATTCTGAAAGCATGTACTCTTTTCACCCACCTCTAGAAAAATATTTCTTCTTTTCAGTATGTATAATTTAGTTTATCCTTGTAGTACTGATAAAATATAGATAAAAAATAGTAAATAATAATTTAATTGAAATTTTAATTACCTTGTAAAATTACATGTTTGGGGATGCTATTTTGTTGATGGTATATAATATCCTTTATAAATTTCCAAAACAAAATAAAAAAAGTTGTTATTTTTTTTGGGATACTATAGAATCATTAATCAAAATATGTAAATATTTTTCAAATATGTTTTCATAGATTATTATTACTACATAAACCATGATCTATTCCCATTTGAAAAAAATCCTTAGGCTTATTATGTTTACTTCATGAACTCGTACCCAAATTTAGATAATATTTATTGATCCCCATATCATAAAAAAACTTCTACTTAAAACCAAACATAAAATGAATAATTTTAATTTTATTTATAACATATTTATTTTTGTGAATTATATTTTCACAATTGACAACAAGTGTGGTTATTTTTATGGAGATCCAAACTCTGGAACAAAAAAAAACAAACTGTTTATTTATCCAATTTGATTTATATTACCATAAATGTAATCTTAAAAAACAAATAATTAATGAAAAATATGTATATTTATATTTTATATTATTATATTTTTGAGTTTTACCCCTAGATTTTAGCCATTAAGAAAATTTCATCTTCTACTATTTTACTTTTAAACAATGTGATTAGTTCTTCCTTTTTCCTGTTAGTCTCTTCTTATTACACACAAAATATTTCTACAGAAATCATAGTGGGATTAATTATTTCAACTCTTACATCACAAAGTTTTCCCTTTATATAATATGAATATATACACCAATTAAAAATATTAAATGTTTTTAACTATAACGGACATAATATATCAATTTTTTGTACTCATAGAATATAAAAATGTGCCTCATTTATATTAGGGTTGGTTTTCTAGAGAAAAATATTTGTACTTTTATTACATATATATTAATTGTATTTAATACTAATTAGACATATTATTACATTTTTTTCAATATTCTTAATGGCTTTAATTTAATAATGTCTATGATTATTTTTTTCGTTGATAATGTCCTAAAAATTCCCTTATATAATGAGAACCATGAAGTGATATGATAGTAATCTTGATATAGTTATATGATTGGATAAAAAAGTATTATGGGAGACATAGTATTAAAACCATGAATTTCGATTACTCATAAGAAAATGAGGATTCTCTATATAAAGTCCGCACATGGTAATCTCTAATATGAGAGATAATTAAAAAAGAACCACCAATTAGTATTCCACAAGTTTTTTGGTCATAGAATATTCTTTTTTTTGGAAAGTATAATGGTCCCTAGAAATTAATATTATCATTAATGAATGTCAGGACTAGCACACTTATATTTTCAAATGAAATCTATGATAAAAAATGTTTGCAGTGAGGTCGGGTATGTCGGGTGCATCATTATTAGCATCTAATTAATGGATTAGTAAAAAAATTAATTTTACCTTCCGTATTTCTAGAATTTGAAATATTTTACCATTTTTTAGAAAATAACGGTTGTCCTAAATTTCATGGTAATGGGGTAACAACGTGTTTATTCTAAATGGAAAAAGAAACACATATAATTTATATAATTTTGTGACATGAATGTGCAACCTTATTGATTAGATAAAATGATCAAAAGATTATATTATATAGTGATAATTCATATTTTGTTTTCATTATTTTGAAATTAAGATATTCTTATTGTGTTCCTTGACCCGTTGCTAACCACTAATTGTGGAATTTTTCTAAGACCCCCAAATTCCATTAATAAAGAATCATATAAGGTCACACACTATGTGTTTTCATATAAATTGATTAAATTATATTGTAATATAATTAATATAATAAATAATATTTTTAGGGGTGATGAATTATTTTTATTCACATTTTATTGATTGCATATATTAAATAAATATATATTCACCTAATAGAGAAAAAATATCATTATTTATTTCATATATTTTTAATAAATAATTATTTACTTGTTTGTGAATAAAATACTTATCTAATGTTTTTTTGTGTAATCAATAAATGAAATAGGGGATCAATCCAATCTAGACTATATTCAATGGAAAATATTAATTAACAAGATTGTAAAATAATACTTGTTGTTTCATAAGATGTTGTGCACCAAAAAATAATATTATTATTATTTTATTTTGTGGAATGGTTTTTATTAAAGGCTATTATATAAATTAATTTCTCAAAATCATTGAATAATTATTTTAACATAAATCCATGCACTATAAAAAGAATACTATTCCTATTGTGTATAGTATCGATTAGTATAATCAAAATAGATAATTTTTTCAAAAAACTAATTCTACCTCAAATCCTCTTACAATATCCCTTTCAGGAATAATAAATTCAAGATATATTAAATTAAATTCTAAATAATGAGTAGTCACGAATGAACAACAAAAGATACATAATTCTCTATAATAGAGAACAATAATTGAGTATCATTGTGCGAAGACCTTAAGAGCACATGTGGATCACTATTAGAGTATACTTAGATCCGCATAGTGCAACGAGGGGAATATATAAGTGTATTTTTACAAAGTCAACATTAATCAATGAAGGAAGTACCTTGACCTAGGTATAAATTTCATCAGATATTAAATAAATAAATTATAAATTTTAGGGGACATATTCGAGCTCATTTTGTAAATAAATTATAATTAAAATAAATTTTAATTAATCTCCCACTGCAACATGATTATTCTGCATATAGAGACAACAAGTGGTATCATAGTGGTCACATTTAAATTTATAATTATTTCATTGATTTTTTATCTATACAGAATTGTGATTAGATTTTAATTTCATATTATTGGTTTCTTTAATTTGGTTTAAATTAACACTCTTCAACATATTAATCATAAATAATTCAGTGTTTAATTTTCATAATTGTATTATAATAGATGAAAATTTATAAAATCTTCCATGCAAATTCTTTTTAGTAAGACAACATTACACGATGTGTACACTTAAATACACACTGTATACCCTAGGGATCTAAATTTAGTTATAATGAGGGATTCACAGTGTTCCATGCATTAATTTCATGTTATGTATTCTGCATGATGACTGGCCTACCTTGGACATGGTTGTTGGACTACATGACGTGATTAGTGTACATAGTGTATAGTATACACGGGTTAATGGTTTAAATCATGCAATCTCTGTGGTCATTATACACCATCAAAACCACATGAGACCAAAAATCGATAGAATTTATGATATATATGGCATGTATGTGTTGTACATAGGGTGTACTTCATCAATTCCAACAACTAAAACTCACACTTAAGTCCTAGGGGTGCATCCCGGAAAAATGGAAAGTGGGAAACACAATGTGTACCTGGTCTGTAGTCACCGTGTACTTCGGTCGAGGTACACACATTAGACCCAGATGTGTACCCTGAATACCCAGTAATCAAGATACATGTCATGGACTGTACATGCTAGGTACTTCACCATTAAATGAAAAAAATTAAATATTACATTAAATATACATCATTAAAAAATTGTTTTGTTGGTTAGCACACCAATACGAGTTTGGAAATTTAATAGTGGTTTTAAAAAATATTAAATGATCAGTTAATTTGTTTTTATTAACATTTCAGTATTAGTTCTTCCATTTATTATCCATGAGTACCATAAATTATGATTATATTTAATAATTTTTGGATGACCATTAATTTGAAAGGGATATTTTTAATTATTTCAATAATAAATTGATGAAAGTGAATTCACCTTAATAATAAAGAGTCACCAATAGAATAAATTATAGCTGGTTACTTTTTCATATTCATGGAATGTATAACCATTCATGAGCTTTACCACACCTGTTTATGTGTTGGATGTTTTATTTAATTTTTGTCAAGGGTTTGGAGTTATTTATTATTAAATTAAATATGATGTCCAATGATTCATCCTCCCTCCATTGTAATATAGGACATTCATGTCCAAGGATATTAATGTGATCCCCTTTTAAATTACCATTTGGTTCCCCTAACCTACATATGAGTCATAAATACATGTAATTGATGGTGTATCCAATGGGGTGTATAGGTGGTTCAAGACAGAACCATTATGTCAGTAAAGATACTGATACACATATGGAAAGGTAAAATGAAATAACTCATTCCATGAAATGAAATAGAAGTTTTTTCCCCAAGTTCAAATGTTGATATAATGTCTTATCAATAAACCAACTTCTATATAATTCTAATCATCAGGTCATTTAATTATTTATTTTTTCTTTCTAACTAACTATTTATTTTATCTGTACATGTTCCTGCTCACATTTACAAATTAATTAATGTTAAAATAAGGAAATGAACAAAATTAATCACGTGTAAAAATTTCATTTATCATAGTTAATTAATTATGTGAAATTCACTTAATATTAACAAGATGTGTAAAGGATAATACAAGATATTATTTTATTCATAATTAATTAAATTCCATCAATTAAATATTATATCCAACATGGCTTTATATTTCATGATTAAGAATGAAATAGTTGAAACTAAGTGTTTTAATAGTCCTTATTGGGACACTAACATTCAATGTGCAGTTATTATGAAGATTATCGGTAGACATATCAATAGAAGTAGCCTTTACTAGAGTTGATGTAACCTAGAGAAGAGTGTTGAGAAAATACAAGTCATGATTTCATGATAAGTGACTCCACTTAATGGATCTAGGAGTTAATATCCCACAGTTGGCAATACCCTAGCTACCTCAAATCTTCAAGTAGCTTAACTATCTCACATTGGGGTTACTTGAAGGTGTATATGTATCCATTCCACTAGAATGTTATAGAAAATAGACATTCCAAGTTTAATGGTTATGGATATTTGGACTTTATAATATAGTTGGAGATTAAATAATAATTAATATAATAAAATTACCATTTTATCACATAATATGTAATAAAAATGTACCATTAATATTCTCTTTTCATTATATAATAAAATTGCAAGATTAGCATCCCCATTATCCCTATAATTTTAATTTGATAAGTAAGACCACCCCACTAATAGTAACGTCCAAGAGTGATTTAGATGCCTTCAGTTAATGCTACACCATGAATCAAAATTATATTTCCTAGAATCCTTAGGGCCTGATCCACCTTCTAAAGAGGTTGGTGATGAAGAGTTCTTGGTCTATAAAAAACATTTGAGACATGTGGTCAATGTTCTATGTCATATGCTTTCATATATGTCTAGTGAACTCATAAAGTCACATTAAAACATTTATACATGTAAAATTCATGGTAACCTCTATAGTATGTCCCATGAGGGATATTTAAATGGATGGTTTAATATAAATAAGACACTATTTCATAGAAATCAGAGAGAGGGTATCCTAAATGTGCCTCACATAGTGAAAAATATTGAGAAATCTCTATCATTTCTACAAACTCTCTAAATAAATGTTCAATGATATCCTTATTACATCACTCCCTCAGAGATTTTATGTATTTTTTTTTTAAATTTTAATGTGAAAAATATTGATAAATCTCTACCATGCCTACAAACTCTCCTTTACTAATTTGATAAGGATATGAAGCACGAAAATCCTTTTATCCTTATAGTGAAAAAACTAAACGACAAATTTGATAGCATTAAACCCAACTCTTCTTCATACCCTTACAATAAGAATAATATCAGTGTGAAATAAAGGGAATATGATGTTTTATATTTTTGATGTGGAAAGAATACCCATTGGAAGAAAAATAGAACCCAAAAAATAAGAATGGGAAAACATCATGTTTGTTTATTATCGAGTGAAATTTTTATATTTCTACAAATTGGGTATTAAATATATCTTGTGGTTCTCACATATGTTTTCAAATATTTTCACTAAATATATTCATGAATATTTATTGAGGGAGGCTGATCTACGATCCTCCAATAGAGCTAAACATTATGTTGTATCTATTAGAGACCACCACCCACATTTCTAAATGGAATGATCATGGTATTAAGGATTTTTTATTATCTGACTTTAGTTTCCAAAAAATAACAGTATCCAGACTACATGAAGATGGTTTTATTTTCAAAATATTATATAATTGTTTCATATTTTATAAAAATAATATTATTTTAGGTAATGAATAATTAAATAATAGTCTTTATGTGTTGGACTACAAAAACCAAGTAATTTAATTAGATAAGGAAAATAACTCACATGACTCAGACAAAACCCAACATTGGATTAATTAGCTAGGTCTTTTAAATCAAAAGAACATGACAAAACAAAATCAATATGAAAATTTAGATTCTTTTGAACTAAAATCACTTGTTTTATAGCACTCATGTTTATAAGAAAAAATTACCAAATCCCCATTTAGTGGGAAATGTGAAACGGATACAGAGATTCCTGAATTTGTTTATACTAATCTGTGTGGACCATTTCCTGTTAAAGAAAGGGGTAATTTTTAATACATCATAAATATTACTAATGATTTAATAGATATGGGTATGTCGATATAATGAGTTATCAACCACAATATATTGATAAATTGACAAAATAAAAGAGTGAATTTGAGAACCATCATGGTAAAAAGATTAAAAGACTCCACTCACACCATAGTGGAGAATATATTAATTAAGTCTTAATTGATTATTTATGTGAGCTCGAGATAATATATCAACTAACTCTTCCTTATATAACTTAGTGGAAAGGTGTAAGATAATAGAGGAACCGTAATTTGTCAGAAATGGTGAGATCATGAAGATCCATGAGACTCTTTCATTATCCTTTTAGGGATACACATTACAAAAAGTAGTACAAATACTAAGACCAAGTTCCAATTAAATTGAATGATGGTATACTATTCCAATTATGGAATGAAATGAAACACATGTTGTCATACTTCAATGTGTGGCATTGTGAAGAAGTTAATATGGCATCTTTTGATTACAAACATGGACTGTATGACACAATGTATACCATTTTAGGACATATTAAAGACATAAGGGGATATTACTAATCTAACCACTCATATAAAATGGTTTCAGTGATAGGACATATATTATTACTTAAGAGTGAGTACATCTCTTGATGATATAGTAGGAGTGAGATATACTTCGATAAGTTGAGGATCTAGTTACATAAGAGTTTGTTTAAGAGTATATTACACAAAGGGAAGTGGAAGAAGAAATTATTATAGAAACACAAGTAGATTGTAGAAGTGTAATAGAGTATAGATAACTATAATGTTATGTATTTCTATTTATTGAGTATGGTGACTCAATATTAGTTCACAACCATGATCCTCTGACCTATAAAGAAGCGTTAAGTGGCATATATGTTTCTAGGTTCCAATAATCTATGAATTTTAAGAAGGATTACTTATACCAAAACCAAATATTGATTTTGGTTGATCCTTTGATGTATAAAAGAAATTATGTATGAAAATGGGAATTCGAAAGAAACTAGACATGGATGGATAAGTTAGTACCTATAAGGAATGAATTGTTTCAAAAGGGTATAAATAGTTTCAAATCATGAATATGATGAAACCATTTCACCTGTTTCAATAAAAAAATTACATCAGATTTCTATTTGACATTGTGGCTTTCCATGAATATGAGATTTTTAAAACAGATGTTAAAATTAACGGGCTTAAGGATATCCTTTAGTAACATATCTATATAAAAAAACTCAATGGGTTTTTGACTCTAATGTATTAATGTAAGATATGAAAATCCAATAAAAAAATACTTTATGGATTAAAGAAAGAATATAGGTCATGGAAGATTCATTTTTCTAAATCCATATGTGTATTTGGTTTTATTATGAATGAGTTTTTTTTCGTATCTAGAATTAATTTAGTTCGAGTACAATCATTTTCTTAATATTATATGCTGATAACATATTATGAGATGGAATTGAAATACAAGTCATATAGTCTATTTAAGCATGGATGAAGAAATTCCTCTCAAGGATAGAAATGGAATATGCAATGTATATACTTGAGCTCATGATCCATCAGGATAGATCCAAGAGGTTTATCAACATAATTCAGTGTATACACAGTGACAAGATATAGAAGAGATTTAGTATGGAACAATCCTTGAGTGGATTATTTCCATAATCCAATAGAATACATCTTTCTAGTAAATCTATCCTTATAAAAATAGGGAATGAAATAGGTAGTAAAGGGTTCTATATGAATCATTGATTGGGTCATTCATGTATTAAATGTTATGTACTATGCTAGATGTTTCCTACACATTATGTGTGATAGGAATATATCAATTTAATTCAGGTTACCTCCATTGGATGGAAATTAAGAATATATTTAATTTTCAAGGAAATATTAAGGATATATTCTTGAGTTATAAATGAGATGAGGAACTAGTCGTTAGAATATATTATGTTTCAAGTTTCCAAACTGATTAAGGTGTATTGATTTTATAAATGGGACAACCCTAGATCCCTTTTTTCATTTTCTGTATAAACCACTTTACGACTGAGTGGGAACCTTAAAACATAAGATTCTAAATTTCAAATTTTAATCACCACAATGATAAATGGAATATAAGATTCAAAATACACTACAAAACATCAAAATTCAAAATCAAAATTCAAATTCAAACACACATTAATAAAATACACATGTTAACACCTCAGGCCACATCTACGTTGAGACATGATCCCTGGACCATCACCGAAATTCATAATAAAACAATATTTGACATCAAAATCACTTGAATTTATAATACAACAGATAATATAAATATTGATGTAATAAAAAATTGAATACCTTTGAGATCTACAAGGGACATCTCCCCCAAACTAGAAAAGTAAACATTTGATAACCAGGAACAAACAAAATCAACATCACCCAAAACTGTGACCTAATATAACACAGTCAACCATTCAAACTCACCTCCCATGACAACATGAAAACCAACATGAAAATCCAATTAGTAATGGAATTTATAAATCATAGATCATATGTATAGTAAGAATAGACACTATTGAGTATAAATACCAAAACTGAAAACATCTGTTGTCGCCCAGGATGAAATCCATGAAAATAACTAGAATAACACGAGTCCAAATATAAATCTTGACCAAAAAACCCCAAACTAATATAAGTAACTCCAAATAAGATAATGGACCAAAATGAAACCATTAAATTGGACTAATACCCTATGGAGGGTGAGAACCAACGTGAATTACAACTACTGAAAACCGATGACTCTCAACCAACATATCCCCCCCCACGAGAGCCATTACATCAGAAAAACATAGAGTTTAGTTCAATAGATATTTGATTAAGAGAATATATAGAGATGAACAGAGCACCAAAAATGATCCAAGATCATGGAGAGATAGAAACACTCGAATGAGTCATATTGAAAATGAGTAAAAGAGAGTAGTGAAGAAAATTGGAAGGGTGGAACAGTAGAAAAAAACTAGGTCATCTAAGGAGATAAACCCATCCCATAAGGTGAATCAATAAATAAAGGATAAACCTGAAAAAATAGGAAGGGAACCAAATGGAGAAAAAAGAAGAATATGAAGCTGAAAGATGATATACCATCACCAAGGGAAGAAACCCTAGAATAAGGAGAGGCATGGAACACTCAGAACAGCTCAAAGTAATATGTAGTCATCATTTTTATAGCATATACCAAGTATATTTTTGATTAAATGTTTTCTAATGAATAAATATTTATGTAAAACTTCATATAAGATCATGATGTAGAACATAGAAGTAAAGATCCTATCACACTCTACTATGATAATAATGTACCAGTGGCTCGTGAAAAAGGGACTGGGTAACATCATCATAAGAATCACATTGATTTTAAGTATCATCTTTTAATGGATTTTTTTAATAGAGTTAAGGTTTCATTGAGATGTATGTAGAAGGAATACATCACTGAAGACCAATTGAATAAATCTTTAACTCCGCAGAAACTTTGTTATCATGTGAGGTCCTGGGGAACAAAATTTATCGGTAGTTGGCTCATGCATATGTGGTATTTTATTGGAGTTTGTGTCCTAGGACCAATTATTTGTACATTTATTACTTTTACATTTGATTTAATGAATATTAATTAAACATATTATTATTAATAGTTCTATGTTCGACATCTATTTAATATAATAATGTTCAAAATTATTTTTTATATTTATATGGCCATAGAAGTTCCCAACAATGACGAGAAACCTAGAGTGCTATGAAAATATTCTTAATATTGTCATATGATTGGATAACATACTATGATGAGAAATAAAGTATTTAGATTGTTATGTATGGGTACACATAATTGGATGAGTCTTCTTCTCATAAAGATATCACATGGTAATCTCTAAGTAGGGAGATTATTATAACATAACCACTAGTATGATTTCCACATGTTTTGGTGTCATCATGTATTCCTATTATCGAGAATGTTTAAAGTTAGTTTTACTTTAAGATTAACATTAATGCATGTAATGACTCATGTACTTATATTTTCTAATGAAAAACTTGATGACATATGTTTACAGTGAGGTAGGGTGAGTTGGATGAATCATGATTGACTAGTCATTTTTTGATATTTCAAGGAAGAATTTTTCACTTACATAATTATGAAAGTTGATATCTCGAACCATTTATTGGAAAAGAACTATCTCCCGAAATTTCATTGCTATAGTGTAATGACATGTTTCTTTAGATACTCAATGAAAGGGGTATCATGAATATAGGTTGTTGACATGGATGTGAAACCTTTTTGATGATATATTTTGAAAAAGTTACTATATTACATAGTGATAATATGTATGTGGTTTTCATCATTGAAAAATTATGTTCTTTCTCCAGGGTTCCTTGGACAATTGTTAGACCGTAATATTTGACATTAAGAAAGTCTTCCTAATGAAAATAAAAAATAATCCTAAAGGGTCACACACTATGTGTTTTCAATGATCTCTATTATATTCTATTGGAATTTAATTAATTGAATAAATATTATATTCAAGAATAAAGAATATTTTTTACTCAAGTTTTATTGATCAAATAAATTAAATAAATATTTATTAACTGGGTTGTGAATAAACAATATTCATTTATTTTAATGAATAATTAATAAATTTTTATTTACTAGTTTATAGATAAAATATTTATTGAATTGAATAATATATTTTATTTTCATATTTCATAAATTATAGAGTTGTTTTAATGGAGAAATACTTCATCTATTGACAAATATTAATTAACAAGTTGATAAAATAATACCTTTTCCCCAAGTTGGTGTGCACCAATAATTAATATTAATATTATATTATTATGTGGAATGGGGTTTATTAATGGTTAGTATATTATTTAATGATAGGAATGAATTCTATAGTTATTTTCCTATAAAACATTGATATATAAATAGAAATTTATGTCTATTGTGTATAGTATCAATTGGTGAAATCTAAAATTAGAATTTTTACAAACAGTGAATTCACTCTCAACCCCTTCTTCTCTATACCACTAAAGAATATGAAATTTATTAGATAATTCTACAGGTACAATTAATGAGATATTGAGATAAAAAAATAAAACATATTCAATTCACCATCCTATCACTAGGAGATTGAGTGGCATTGATCGGATATCATAGGAGTATATGTTGATCAACACTAAAAGTATTTGATACTTGGATCCTCACAGTGTAATGGAGAAAATCTTAAAGGGCCATTTCAGACGATAAATATTCATTAATGATGAAATATCATAACATTTGGTATTCATTTTTTTTAAATATTAAATAAATAAATTATAAGTTTGACATACCAGATCCTCGTTCATCGTTTCAGGAAAAAATAAATAATATAAATTTTAATTTATTTCCCACTGCCATATTCTGCAACTTTAATTAAAATCAATAAAGTATGTATCCATAACTAAGGATCCTAATGATTCAAACATCATAATTTCATTTATAATCTTCATAATGACCACATTGTTATTGGACTCTCTAAATATTCCTTCTTTATATTAAATTTAGGACATAATTTCACCATTTAATGTTGTATCATTACGAACTTGTAATGTTAATATTTTTTGAAGTGTAACTATTGCGTTGAATGTACTATCAGATGGTATTTTTGAATTCTTGGTTTATTTCCATGCTTTTTTTATCTAATATTTTGTTTCACCTTCGTTTTCTCTTCTAGTAATACCACATCTCTTTTCAAAACATTATCATCAATTTTAAAATTTTTTCATTAGAAACAAAAATTGTTAATGAAATTTATCATGTATCCATATAAGATAACATTTCCATGCTATAGATGTCACAATAATATTATTGACCATATTAACATATAGATCTTAAAGAGGAACATGAAACACAATTCTTGGCTCATTTGATAATTAAATCCTCACTCTCATTTGATAATTTGGAAGTTTTTATTATATTTCGTATCTCCATGGCTACATTACACCACATACAATGCAACAAGGTGATGTGTGGGTGTTGATATATATAAATCTCATAAAATATCTCCCTATGGTATTTTTGTAATAAAATTTTATTACATGTTATTTGATTCATATTTATTAGAAAAATCAATGATAACATTAATTATCTCAATTAGGGAATGTAGTTGATGGGAATGGACCACCTTAAAGCTAGTGGGGTCATGTAGCTGTTCATGAACTGATCACTGTTCTATTATTATTTCACTTCGATCCTTTTTTATATAATACTCTTCAAAACCAAACCAAACAATAATATCTTTTACTATATCTATATATACTTACATTCTATTCATTGTCTCATAGTAATATCTTTATTGATATATATTCATGAAATATTTAAGAGGTGAAACTCTAAAACCCAAACAATTAATGTGACCAAACTGTTCTAGCTGATTTGAAGATATTGAAATTATTTTTTCATTATGTATAATCAATATTGACTCTTTCTATAAATATTATATAAACTATATGATCATGAAGGTAAATGTTTTTATAGTACTACTATGAAAACAAAAAAAACTAATATTTTATCATACTTACAAATGATTTTCATACTTCATGTGTGTTTTCATCAACAAGATTTCCCTTTATTCATATGATCCTCCTTCCATTAATAAAAATGTGGGATGGAAGTGTCTTCAAATTCAGATTCATCAATAATCATATAAAAAGGAATCCTATGTTGTTCTATAGTAGATAAATCATTTTCTGATGATTTAAAATACATAGCATTTTCTTTTTTAGTAATGTGTATCCCTCTCTTATTTTATTGTAGTGGTACACTGGTTTCTATAAACAATAATTATTTTAATAACACCCTTGTTGTTTTATTAGTTATCATTTTTTATTTATAATAGATAAAATATATATTTTCCAATAAATAATTTGTTATTACTACATAGAAAAAATGATTCATCACCAGGATTACTAATGAATTATTTCAAAGTGTCATGTTATATAATGTTTCCAAACATATCTAGTTGGTGGGGTTAACTTTCCCCTCAACATCCATATGATTATGTTTTTTTATGTGTCAGGAAGGCTCTATAACATTCTATAGTGACCACTATGATAAATATAAACTGGAAATCATCAAAAATAAATAAAATATACAAGGAATAATGAAAATTAATCCAATAATTCAATATATCTAAATTTGTTAAAATATATGAAGTATATAGTAGCATTTACCTAATATATTCCCAGATGATTATCTTCAATGAAATCTTGACAATATTCCACATATATGTAAAATTTAGAAGATATATTCTTTTTGTAAACTCAAATTAACTAATTAACATTGATTGTTTTGGGTAAAATTAGTAGCGATGTTTATTCCATCAATTATGAAATTATAAAACATTGATTATTACATTGATCACTTTAGTAAACATGGTGATTCTATGATTCCCCTGTTTTTTTCTTCCATAAGTAGTAGATCCCCTAATAATTATATTGTTTAAGCATTGACAATGTGTTCTTACTAAGGATTGGTAAAATCAGTATGTGGAGAATTCCTTATCTATGTGGCCAGTTTAAAATTTAATTTATATATAGAAAACTTATCAGGTAAAACATAATATTATAAAAATCATAGTATATTAAAAAACACATTAACATATTCGTTGAATTATCCTTCTTTTATTTAAAGAACAATGGGATTTGCTTCATCTATTGATTATCCAAATCTCATCTTTGTGGTCCCATTTAATATATAATACACTCTCTTCATTGGGACCTTCATGAATTTATTATTATCTCCTAATAAATGGGATATCTTCATCTAAATTTTAATCATAGGCTAGAGTTATTTTAGTTGCAAAAAATTGACGAATTTACTTTTACTAGATATGGGACATATAATACATAAAATACTTGTGATATAATTATTAATGGTTCAACCTTGTTCCCTTTCACACTAAAATTCACCTTCATGAAGATATATTTGTTGAAATTAACTATAGGTCTATTTTCAACCCATTTGTAATTAAAAATATTCTCTTGAAATGTCGAATTATCTAACTCATATATAGGCTCAATTATGATGAAATATGACATATTAACATAAATTGGATTTCTATCCTAGGAATTGAATACACTAATCACTTAATTTATAAACCTAACTCAACTATTTCAAACTATTCGTTGTCCATCATGTTCTTTCATATAGAATTTACAACTATTAAATACAAATTTATTGTAAGAGATAACATTTAAAATTGTTCCCTTGGATAACCAACATAGTTTTTCAGTAATAGAATTGAGATTTACAGATAACTCATTATACAAAGTATATTATAACTATCATATAAAATATTGATTATGTGTAATTGATAACAAGATTTAAGCCCTTTATGGATTCAAATGTCAAAGAATTACACAATGGGATTCATCATAAGGAGGAAACTCTAAAGTATTATTTAAAATGAAATGGTGATCCTTCTAATTCTCATTAATTATAATTGTATCAACAACACTTCTATAAATTTCTTCTCTACTAAGGTTTCCACTATGATGAGATTTTAGGAGACTAATGATATAATCATCTGGTAGGTAATCAGTAAATAATTCTATAGATTCATCAACAATAAATCACTCTTCAATAAAACCTTTTAACTAAAATCAATTCATGATGAAACCCTTTAAAATATTCATATCTTATTCATTAGGGTACATCCATGAACAATTTTCGTGACCACATAGCTCAATCTATCTAACCTAGAGAACCATCCAGTGGAAAATTATATTAGTGAATTATGGTTGGAGGAATTACTCTACTTATCATAATATCACGCCAATTTTCTTCTTCACTTTTGGAGACTTTTTAGAGTCTATTACAACAATGCATTCGGATTTAGATAAGAACAAATGTTTGGTTAATATATGTTCTACATTTTTAGGCAGAATGAAACATAATGGTATAAGAATTAAATCCCCATATAAATTAGACTATTATGTTACTATATTCCATGTAACATCAAATTATTCATTTAAATGATATTTTTGATATTTTACAGATACCCCTCTATAAATTTTACACCATCAATGAAGTTTCATAACTGAATTTTTTCTTTTCAAGATATAGTGTATGTTGATGGAAGAATAATTGGTTTTATTTCACCCTTTACTGATTCCAACACATAACTTATCCTTATGTTTGTCATGTCCAACATTTCATTAATTCCATATTTTGTTATCTCTAGTATATTTTGTACCATGAAATTAATAGTATATCTTATATATTTTTCTACATTCATGACATCAAAAAAATATTTTACATATAAAAAATTTATGTATGGTTATTCAATGAAAAATAATCTATTTTTTCTAATAATATTTTGTATGGTTTTTGAAAAATTGTTTTCCAAAATAAGTGTCATTATCTTTTACATTCTTTATAATTTGATCACTCATTAATTGGGATGGTGTTGTACATTATTATGTATTTCCATTAGAATGATTTTATCTAAGACCTGTATTTATATCTTCAAGGTGAACATTTACGATGGAAAAAAATAGATTCATAGATGAAAATTTCAACCAAACTGACTATGTACCATCTACACAAATTTGAACACCAATCATTCAATTAATTTTATAGCCTAAAATGTTTTCCATAATAATGAATCTCAACTATCAACCTATAAAAAAGTTCTCTCATTTTTAAATATTCAATTCTATTAGCCTCATAAAATGTAAGAAATGAATACCATGTCAATTTTAGATCTTCAATCAAGGAAGAAAAATAGATATTTATATCATTACTTGTTTTTTATAGATTAAAAGGGAAAAAACCTAATGTATTTAAGCTTTATGCATGACCACAATTTCAAGATATAAATTACCAATAGAACTAGACATGTAATGTGAGTACTAATTTACCCACCAATATGACTTATTTCATTTGTATACAATACAAGTCAATGGGTTCTTAGCTTGTTTCCAATCATAAGATACATATAATAAACGTTCATTCACAGAGGAGATTTCATTGGGAATATTTTTTACAAACTTCAATTCATATATTTTCATTCCATGAAATATTTCAAATGGTTTTTAGACAATTATAGAAATTTCTAAACAATGGGATGATTGGAAAGTACCATACACATTTTCAAGTACATGATTTATTTTTATTTTATATATCTATGAAAAACTGAGTAGATGTTATGAGTGATCATGGACCATATAAAAAAATATACAATCAATTAGAAATTCATGAATTTATTCAGATATAATACCCATTGAACATATAATTCTCTTAGCACAATCTATTATACCTGGAAAATCATTTTTATTTGGTAGCATATAAATTAATAAAATGGTGTTACCCCTTATGCATCCAACATTAAAATTATTTAACATTAATATTGATGACAATGAATTATATTTTTTACCACATGTATACAATGGTTTCTTTTCCCATATATTTAAAATATCCAAAAAAATTGTAAAATCAGGAAGGATCTCATGAATTTTAATTTTTATTTCTTCCATACAACCTACATCATCATTTAATCTAGTATTCATATCAACTGATCAACAAATCACCATATCATACCAGAAAGTATGTACATTCTTTTTTCCTAGATGTTAGTCCAATATTTATTGATTCGATCTTTTTTATGGAAAATAAAATATTCTATAAACTCTTATAATTTAATTCATCTTGAATTGAGACAACGTTAACATGGATAACTGATTTGACCATGGTCAAATGAATGTTCTATTGTAATATTGAAGAACATCTTAACAACATCCTCATAATCCATTTTCATATGATTAGCTTCCATTCAGTTTTGATTCATAGACATCATATTATGTACAATAATATTAATTTTTTATAAAAATAAATAAAATTATGGTATTAGTAATCAACAGTGAATGTTGTTAATACATAGAAAATAATCCAAAATTTTCCTACAAATATTTTAAACTGAATGTGGAAACCCAATGAAGAAAAAAATGATAAAATGATAAAATTCATTTAAATTGGAATATTAAACTTTTTATGAGAATGTTTCACATTGATAAACTCTAATTGAAATAAGAATTTTGAGTGTCTGAATCAAAGTAGGATGGTGTGTGTAGAATTAATGAAGGAAATTGATGATGGGTGAATGATTTGATGTAAAGTGGTCTAGGTTGAAGTTAAACTCAAATTGGGGGAACCCGCATGGTATGATATCCACCATGATGTTATTTCCACCTTTGGTAGATTGTAATCATGATTTTATAAAAAAGAACATACTAGACCACTAAATTTTAATGAATCAAAACATGCTAATGTTATTCATATTAATTCCTAACAAGTTAAATTTTTTCAAAATAGTAACATGCAGAGAAACAACCTACGATGGTTGAAGGGTTATACATTCCCCAATAGTGGGAATTGGTATTAGAAAAATTATAAGGAATCATTTATGCATCATGAAGTTATTGTTATAAGATAATAATAGTCGAATTATATGTATTGATATTTTTTTTAGTTGTGGAAAATAATTTATTGAAGAGAATGTTTTATATCAATAAAATTAAAAAGTGTGTAATTAATTTTTCATCCATTAAAAAAGATAGAGATCAAAAAATTTCACTCATTATGTTATTAATGGTTATTTGTTATTATGAAATTGGGAAGGATAATTATGTCTGTTGTGAGAAACCCTAAAACATTATATTCTCTAGAAAATATTCTTGTTTTATATAATCAATTGAAGCTTAATGAAACCATAAAAATTAATTTTTGAGGAGTATAATGAATTACAACGGCCACAAGACACTACATGATGTCATTTTAGTATTGTATATAGAATCAATTGGCTCTAATTAACATTTATGTAATTCATTTAAGATGCATTATTCATAGAAAATTTACAAATATTGGTTACAAACTTCGGGAAGGACCTCACCATTTTTTGTAGTAATAGTACATTATAAGTAATGCAGGGAAGTGAAAATTGTCTGGATCTATAAAAAATCAATAAATTATTCATGGATTATTGTAATTATTAGAAGACTATAAGAAACAAGATTTATTCTTTGATGTTTTGTTAGACCAAAAACAATGTAAACTAATCTAAATATGGAATAAAAAAATCAGCCAGTAAAAAAAATATTTGGGTATTATACTTCAATATGTGATAGTCATGTTATTAAAAAAATCATTTTATAAAGAATTTTCAATTAGAAAGTAACATGATCATAAAATAGTTTTTAGGTTTTTCTGCCTACTACTATTGCACCAACAACAATAATATCTTGATAGTGAAAGAATGTTATTATAAATGGATATTATTTTACATGGAAAGACTAAAGTCATTTGTTTGTCACAATGATATTATGTGAATAATGTATTATTGTGATATTTGTTTTAACAGCTCAAAATGTTAAGCATTCTTGTATGTCACCACGATAATATACTAGTTATTCTATCCTATAACTGTTAATGTGTTGTAGCCTTTATGAATAAGATTCATTATTCCAAAAAAGAACATAGGAGGTGGCGTTCTTATGGATGGTGTAGGTCTAAATTCGGCTAAAGCACATTATATACTTGGTTTCCTTCCATTAGTTTACTAGTGACTATGAATGGTGATATTCCCTTAGAATTTTATTTTTATTTTTTTTAATAAAAAATGAATTATCATTACAAATAGTATCAATTGTTAAAAGTAGGTGTCTCTTTTTTTCACACCCATAAAATGATTTCAACATGCAATTCGGGGTTTTCTCACCCTAGCACAGTATTGTTTTTATAAATTTTTTTAATTCTTATTATTTTTCATTCTTATTTTGTTTGTTATGTCATTGTGTATATATAAATTAATAACATAATTAATATTATATATTATATAATATATATATATATAATTCATATTTACTTATTAATCATAATAAATAAATAAATAAATAAATAAAATAAATAGTAATTAAATATTAAATATAATTTATAATTAATATATTTAAATAAAAATAATAATATATTCAATAATATCATTAATATAAATCTGATTTTATTGAGTGGAGTACCAATTTAATAGGTATCAATTATTAGTGTCAATTTTGATTTATGAAGACATTGTTAGTTGATAGATGTTATGATTGTTTATTTTGAATATTACAATACCTCACATTATTGGTAGAATTTAAATTTCAATAAGTGATATTTGAAATTTCTCAATGATTTATCTATGAACACTACAATGGAATGAACCTTTTTAGGGAAAGAGTGGGCTTTGACAACACTAAAAAACGTATAACCTTTATTGAGAGGAAACCAACACTTTTATGTTTGAACAGATGACAGTTAAGGTGGGTGTTCATATTCAATCCACTAGTGAAAGGGTGATCCTTGGGATTCATATATTTGGGAACTCCTAGGTTTTCTCCAGTTGGGTTTTGTTTTAGCGGGGCTTTTGCATTCCATATTCTCTTTCCGTCCCCCCATCTATCTATTTAGTCCTTATTTCCCCTTATGTTTCAAAGGAAAAATCACCCATTAATGCCAACATAGATGATGAACCCTTATTGGTTAATTGTATATCTATTTTAATATTGGTTAGACTGTCACGACCCACGCTCGGGGTCCGTGCCGTGACTACCCCATGCCCGCCTTCCATAGGCCAGGGGCTGACGACTAGCACCAAGGTGTAAATCCCAGTAAAAAGGGAAGGCATTGCCTTTGAAAAGTAAACAAACACCACAGAGTAAGCAAGCGGAAAGTAAACACTCAACAAAAACAGAGTACTACTGAAGTGCGGAAAAGTAAATGGGCCAGTATACAAACCCAAACTGAAAGTAAAGTACAACTCGAAAGGGAAAACAGCAACTGAAAAGTAAAAGCCGCTACTCCGAGCTGTCCACTGGAAATCCCACCTGAAGGGTGGGTACCGATAGTTCCTCTGCTCCTCGGGTCCCGCCGTCCGCTCCGTGCTCGTCCCACCCAGTGGTCCACCTCCGGGTACCGTCCCGCTGTGCAAGCCTCAGCTAAGGTCAACGCTGTCCGTCGTCTGCAACCAACACAACGTAGTGCGGGAAAAGCCCGTGCAGGGGTGAGTATAAGCTACTCAGTAGGGACCCCGAGACCCCTGAAGGTCTCTCAAATCCACAAAGGATAAACCACGAAGAAAAGTACAATCACGAAGTAACAACCGACACTGCTTAGGTATATGCCCATACATATACCTAACTCATCAATTCAAATACGCTCCAACCTCTGAGCCCAAGTACAACCCAGTCCACGCAGGAAAGTATACGTATTCCACATAGGAAAGCAAAACATAATCCACACAGGATTGCACAACACAATCCACACAGGAAAGCAACAGGATTCAGCTCACACAGGTATACTTCTTCAAGGACGATAAAGATGATCATTGATCCATCTAAGTCGTCGGACCCACGATGGATCGATAGGTAACTAACCCCCGCAAAGACCCACACAGGATCGGGCCCACACAGGACCTGTAGGCGCTGGCTCACACAGAACCGCTGAGCGCAAGGACCCACACAGGATCGGGCCCACACAGGACCCGTAGCACTGATCCACGTAGGATCGCTGAGTGATGTAGTCGTCGTCGTCGAATCCACACAGGATCTCTGTACTGTCATCGTCGAATCCACATAGGATCTCTGTACTGTCGTCGTCGCAGTCACAGTAGCAGTCGTAGCAGTAGTAGCAGTCGCAGCAGTCGCAGCCAGCACTAGGGTTCCCGCACACAGCAAGCTCGTTCGGAGGGTCCGCTCCACGAGCCGAGAGGCTGATACATCAACTGTCACGAAGACCAGAGTTGATGTATCCAAAAGTTCCGTATCCTCAACAGGAACTCAACGCAACAGACGGCGCGTCGATCGGACGCCCGGTCTGAGTGTTATTGGCATTTTCGTCTCCGGGGCCCGGTTGGTTTTTAAGGCAAAACCAACCCGACCGTACTCCACCTGCGTCCAAATCTCGGGCGGAGTATGCCAAAAGATCTGTCTCACTAAGAGGAACACAACACGACTGACGGCGCGTCAATCGGACGTTCGTAGCTCAAGATATGAGCGTTTCCGCTCCGAAGGCCCGGTTGGCTTCGTGAACGAACCAACCCGGCCGAACTCAAAGTAATCCTAAACCTTGAGTGCGATATACCGAAACGGCCGTCTCGATCCAAGGATCGCGTTGCCGCTGACGGTTCGTCGATCGGAGGTCCGAGGCTCAAGTTATAGGCCAAAAACCAATTCTGGTTCGAAATGGGGGGGTCCGGGTCCGGGCCGACCCGGCCCGACCCCCCCCTGGGCGGCGCGGCACAAAGGGCCGACCCCCCCCTAAGCCCCGCGGTTTTGAGGGGCGGCGCGGCACAAAGGGCCACGCCCGTTTTTTTTAAGAAGCCCCCCACACGTGGGGGGCCTGCTGGTGCGGAACAGGGGGGCCGACTGCCCCCCTCCTTCAAAGAACCACCCCCCTCATAAAGAGGGGGGGTTTTATGAGGTGGCCGGGGAATTTAATTCCCCGGTTTTAATGGTATCCGGCCGGTCAGCTGGCCGGCCGGTTTTCTCTAACGGGACCGGAAATTCCGGTCCCCCCTTCGGCTTCCGACGCCGGCGGCCCGGCCGCCGGTCTTCTCTTCCGCCGCGGCCCGGAACCGGCCGCGGTCTCCTCGTCCCGCCGCGGCCCGGAACCGGCCGCGGTGTTCGTCGTCCGGCGCGGTGCGACGGCACCGCGCCCGTTCGCCGTGTCTTGATTCCTTTCAACGCGGCGTGACGGCGTCATATAAGATTAACGTACAATTATCCGCGTGGTGCGACGGCACCACGCCACCTTGCTTCTGCCCGCAGATAAACAACATGAACGATGGAGGGGGTTCGACCGTGTTCATGCGGTCTGGCCCCCCCTCACGCTAAATATAACACTACTTTAAATAATCAACATCCTCACGTTAGTCATACGAACCACGAGCAAGAAATGGAATAATTAAAGAATAAAACAACAACCCCTACCTCGGGTATAAGGTTCGAGGATTTGTCAACGTTCCGCGGAAGACGACATCGCGGAGGTCGGGCGTCGCGGAAGCCGTTCGTCAAATCTGATGATGAAGGGATGCGCTCGAAGAGACACGTCGTTGGCAAAACTTGTACGCCGACGAAGATTGTCCGAGGAAGAAGTGGCGTCCCCTTTCGTTGACACGGTAAACGAAGAAGAGCGGAGCGGCGTTCTTCGTCGGAAATTGAGCGTTCCTCGTCAAGTCTTGAGGAAAGTCAAATAATAAAGAAAACAACGAAATCAAGAACCTCTACCTCGATAGTCGCACGTTGACGTAGTCGTGGAATATCGGTGTCGATTCCTTTGACGTCGGAGGAAGAGTCGTTGTCGATGGCGTTCGTCGCGGAAAACCGTCGCAGAAGAGATGACGCGGAAGAAGTACGTCGCGTCGCGGATACGGCGTCGCGGATGGACCATGTTCTTCGGTGGAGAAGTTCTTCGTTGAAGAACGACGTTCTTCGCGTTCTTCGTTGAGTTTAAAGAATAAGAAGAAGAGCTCTCCACCTCTCAAGAAGACAAACAAACAACCCAAAATAAAATAAGCTACACCTTATTTTATTTTCACTTTGCCAACCTTTCAAAATTCAAAAGTTGAATTCAATACATTAATTAAATCTAGAGTTGACAAAATTAAGTGAAGAGATAGGTTGGCAAGAATTAAAGTAGGGGAGAGTTACATAATTAAGAGGGGGTTTAGAGGGGTTAGGGAATTTGAAAAGAAATAGGGGTTCGTGTGTGCCCCACCACACTTAATCCTCCTAAGGGAGGTTAAGTGGGTGTGGGTCCCACTTCCAACCTCCTTTGATAGGTTTTAAGAAGTTATAATAAAATTTGTTCTACACAAATTTTATTTAACTCAACTAAAAACCCCAAAATTAACTTTCAACCCGCAACAAACGCAACTCCCGAAAAGGCCTCTTTAAGCGAAAATCGGCGCTGCGAGTTCATCGGTGCCCTCGGATTTCAATTCCGAGCACCGGATCAAAAGTTAGGAATTCTCGCTCGTTCGTTCACTGAACGTACCCGAGCCAAACTTCGGAAATTAATTTCGGGCACTCAGGGCCTCGGAATCAGGTGCCGTCTGAAACCGCGCTCTTGTAAAATTCTAAAGAAAATTAAGAAAAAATTTCCCTTGAATTTTACGGGTCTTTAAATTGCTCCCACCTCAGGGCTTTACGTCCCCGTAAAGATACATCAAAACTAGGGAAACAAATGAGGGTACTGAGCACGCATCTGAGCCTCCCGCTCCCATGTGCTCTCCTGGAGATTCCCGTGCTGCCATCTGATGCGCACTAGAGGAATCGATCGCCCACGTAGGACCCACTCCTATCGATCCTCTATCTCCACCGGGACCTCCGTAAAAGTCGTCCCATCGTCAACGTCAAGCTCCCCATGGTCAATGATGTGCGTCGGGTCGTGCACGTATCTCCTCAGCTGGGATACGTGGAAGACGTCGTGCACCCGGTGCAACTGAGGTGGTAGAGCCCAGCGATAAGCCACCTCGCCAATCCTGCTGAGAATCTGGAAGGGTCCGATGAAGCGCGGAGATAACTTGCCGCCTCGGCCAAATCTCCGAATACCAAGTCGAGGTGAGACCCGCAAGAAGACGTGGTCGCCATCCTCGAACTCCAGTGGCCTCCGCCTCTTGTCAGCGTATGACTTCTGCCAGCTCTGAGCTATCCTCATCCGCTCCTGGATGACCTGGACCTTCTCTGTCGTGGCTTGGACCATCTCCGGTCCCACCAGTGCTGACTCCCCAGGGTCTGTCCAGCACAAAGGAGATCTACATGGTCGGCCGTACAACGCCTCGTACGGTGCCATCCCGATAGTGGAGTGGTAGCTGTTGTTGTATGCGAACTCCACCAAGGGTAGGTGGTCCTCCCAGCTACGACCAAAGTCGAGGACACATGCGCGGAGCATGTCCTCAAGAGTCTGAATGGTCCTCTCCGTCTGACCATCCGTCTGAGGGTGAAAAGCTGTGCTAAGGCGTAGCTGCGTACCGAACGCCTCCTGTAACCCCTTCCAAAGCCGGGAAGTAAAGCGGGCATCTCGATCGGATACGATAGATGATGGCACGCCGTGGAGCCGCACAATCTCTTGAACGTAGAGACGTCCCAAGCTCTCCACTGAGCCCTGCTCTCTGATGGGTAAGAAGTGTTCCGACTTGGTGAGTCGGTCAACAATCACCGAGATGGAGTCGTGACCTCTGGAAGTGCGTGGAAGTCCAGTCACAAAGTCCATAGATATGCCGTCCCACTTCCACTCCGGAACCTCCAAGGGCTGTACCAAGCCTGCTGGTACCTGATGCTCTGCCTTCACCTGCTGACAGGTGAGGCATCGAGAAACGAACTCTGCTACTGCCTTCTTCATGCCCGGCCACCAATGCTGTCGTCTGAGGTCCTGGTACATCTTCGCCACTCCAGGATGTACCGCCAAAGGAGAAGTGTGAAACTCTCTCAGTACTTCCTCTCGCAGAGCGACAGGTACCATGGTACGTCCTCTGAAAAGGATGTCGTGCTCTGCTCCAAGGGAGAAACCATCAGGTGCCTGTCCGGAGGATATCTGTGCACGCTGTGTCTCACAGTCAGCGTCCCCGCGCTGTGCCTCCCTGAATCGCTGAAGTAGTGGAGGAGTGACTGTGAGAGACTGAAGAAAGGCTGCTCCATCTCTATCCACGAAGGATATCTGCAAAGAGGCTAGCTGCTCCGTCGCCTCCTCAAGTAGCTGAATGCCCGTCCTCCTGCTGAGGGCATCGGCTACTACGTTCCCCTTCCCAGGAGTATAGACTATCTCAAAGTCATAGTCCTGGAGGAACTCGAGCCATCGTCGCTGTCTCAGGTTCAGGTCCTTCTGCGAGAAGATATACCTGAGACTTTGATGATCAGAAAAGACTGTAAAGCGCTCGCCCATCAGATAGTGTCGCCATGTCTTCAGAGCGAAGACCACTGCTGCTAACTCCAGGTCATGGGTAGCGTAGTTCTGCTCATGCGGCCTCAACTGACGTGATCCATAGGCGATCACGTCCCGCTCCTGCATCAGAACACATCCGAGTTCGGTCCCTGATGCATCGCAGTAGACTACGTACCCTACTCCCTCCTCAGGCAACCTCAAGATAGGTGCGCTAGTCAATCTCTGTCTCAGCTCCTGGAAGCTCTGCTGACATCTGTCTGTCCATACGAAGGGTTTCCCCTTCTTCGTCAAAGCTGTGAGTGATGCTGCAACTCTAGAGAAGTCTGGAACGAATCTCCGATAGTATCCAGCTAGTCCCAAGAAACTCCGAACCTCAGTCACGCTCCTGGGTGGCTCCCATGCTAACACAGCCTCAATCTTCGCGGGATCCACTGCAACTCCCGCCTCAGAGATAACGTGTCCCAAAAATTGGACCTCACGTATCCAGAACTGGCACTTCGAGAGCTTACCATAAAGCTGGTGCTCTCGGAGTGTGTCAAGGACAACTCGCAAGTGATAGGCGTGCTCCTCCTCTGTCGTAGAGTAAATCAGAATGTCATCGATGAAGACCACGACAAACCGATCGAGGTATGGCTGAAAGATCCTGTTCATGAGAGCCATGAACACTGCTGGAGCATTGGTTACACCGAAAGGCATAACCAAGAACTCATAGTGGCCATACCGACATCTGAAGGCCGTCTTCTGCACATCCTCGTCTCTGACTCTGAGCTGATGATAGCCTGACCTGAGGTCTATCTTCGAGAACCACCGTGCTCCCTTGATCTGATCAAAGAGGTCATCAATCCTCGGTAGCGGATACTTGTTCCTCACTGTCACCTGGTTCAGGCGACGATAGTCAACACAAAGTCGCAAGCTCCCGTCCGCCTTCTTGGCGAACAAAATCGGGGAAGCCCAGGGTGAAACACTGGGTCAGATGAATCCCTTGCCCTGCAAGTCCTCCAACTGTACCCGTAGCTCTCGAAGCTTGGTGGGGGCCATCCGATATGCTGGAGTGGATATCGGGGCTGTCCCGGGGTACAAGTCAATATAAAAGTCTACCTCTCTGCGAGGAGGTAGCCCTGGAACGTCGTCGGGAAAAACGTCCGCAAACTGATCCACCACTGCAGGAAAACCAGGACTCCGCACGTCAACTGCTCCAAGGATGAGGCTAGCCAACTGATGAGTGATGGGCTGTCCTCTCCTCCGCGGAAGTCCATCCTGTGCTGCTAAGGCTCCCTTCTCGCCGGTGAAGGTGAACCTGCTCCCGTCGGTGCGTACACAACGCACCTTGCGCCTAAAACAGTCAATCTGTGCATGGACCGTAGATAGCCAATCCATGCCCAAGATGACGTCGTAAGGCCTCGACGCTGCTACAAGAAGATCCCAGCCGAAGCTCTCGCCTCCTAGAGTGAGCTCACACTGCCGGAACCAGTGCGTAATCGTCGAGTCTGCTCCCGTAGGAGTCTCTAGCCGTAAGGATCGAGCCAACGGCTCTGTCGGAATCTCCGAGCTCCGAACAAGGGCAGCGGCTATGAAAGAATGACTCTCTCCTGTGTCTATAAGAACTGCATCAAGGGTGGAATAGACACAGATAGTACCTCGAATCATCTCGGGTGCGCCGTGGTCGTAGGCCTCTGCTGCCTGGAGCTGTGCCTGTCGCTGCCCGCCAGCTCCCTGTGGTCGGGGTTGACCTCCTGGTGGTGGTGGTGGCAGATCCTCAAAGCGTCTCCCACCACCGGCTGCTCGTCCAGCTCCTCTGCCTCGTCCGCCTCCTCCCTGCGGACCGCCACGGTCGACCCTCTTCCTTTGCCTCGGTGGTCCCTCAACCGTCTGCTGCTCCTCGGCACGGCGGGTCGGGCAGTCACGAGCCATGTGGCCCTGCCCGCCGCACGAGTAGCACTGTCTGCCTCTCGTAAGACTGGCTCCGCGCTGTGTGCCCCGCACTGCTGAGCCAGTGCCCTGAGATCGTTTGCCCGAAGGTCTGGTCGGTCTGGACCCCTGAGTCATCCGTCGACTGCCTGCTGCAGATGACTCTGCCACGTGCCGCCCTGCGGTGGGTCGCTGTGCTGGTGTAGACTCAGCAAGGAAGCTCTTGATCAGAAGGGCCCGCTCCAGTACTCCTGTCTAAGTCGGTATGCTGAGGGAGATCAGCGATGCCCTGATCTCGTGTCTCAAACCCTGCTCGAAGGTCCGGGCCCGGAAGAATGGGTCCCGTACCATGTCGGTCGAGTAGCGCGAGAGATCGGTAAATCTCGCCGAGTATTGAGCGACCGTCATGCTGCCCTGCCGCAGCTGTAGAAGTTCCTGGATACGTACCGCACGAAGGGTGGCTGGGACGAACTCTGAGCGGAAGAGGCTCTCAAAGTCCGTCCAAAGTAGGGATGCCTCATCGTGCACCTGGAGCATCAAGCTCCACCATCGTCCTGCTGCTGCATGTAGTAGGCTCGCAGCGAGGATCACCATGAGGTCTGCTGGTGTCCTCACTAGCCTAAACACTCGAACCACTGCCTCCAGCCAGTCCTCTGCTGCCTGGGGATCCGTCTCCCCGCGAAACCTGGGCGGTCGCTGGCGCTGAAACTCATGCAGTGCGCTGAGGCGACGTGCATCGTCAGCGGCTGCTGCTGGAAGCATCGGGGGCTCGGCGGGTAAAGCTACCACCGGTGCCACTACTGAAAAAGGGCCCTGCACCGAGGCCTCGTCGCTCGGTGGGCTGTCGTCTCGCTCGACTCTCGGAACCCTAGCTGGCTGCCGTCGTGGGGCCATCCTGAAAAGGAAACAGGTGCGCCACGGTCAGAACAGTATACATGGTGAGCTGATATAAGTAATCACAAAGAAAACTTTGAAACACACACGCAATCAATGTTTTCGTGCATTAAGTCGGAAATCAGAAGTCAGGGTCCTGGTGTACGGATACGTCGGCCGCCGCACCAACACTGGATACCCTGGACTGATAACCACACTCAATACGCTAAACATTATTGGTTCACATAGAAAAGATCAGAGTTCGCGGTAGAACCGAACTCCTCTGATACCAATTTGTCACGACCCGCCCTCGGGGTCCGTGCCGTGACTACCCCTTGCCCGCCTTCCATAGGCCAGGGGCTGGCGACTAGCACCAAGGCGTAAATCCCAGTAAAAAGGGAAGGCATTGCCTTTGAAAAGTAAACAAACACCACAGAGTAAGCAAGCGGAAAGTAAACACTAAACAAAAACAGAGTACTATTGAAGTGCGGAAAAGTAAATGGGCCAGTATACAAACCCAAACTGAAAGTAAAGTACAACTCGAAAGGGAAAAGAGCAACTGAAAAGTAAAAGCCGCTACTCCGAGCTGTCCACTGGAAATCCCACCTGAAGGGTGGGTACAGATAGTTCCTCTGCTCCTCGGGTCCCGCCGTCCGCTCCGTGCTCGTCCCACCCAGTGGTCCACCTCCGGGTACCGTCCCGCTGTGCAAGCCTCAGCTAAGGTCAACGCTGTCCGTCGTCTGCAACCAACACAACGTAGTGCGGGCAAAACCCGTGCAGGGGTGAGTATAAGCTACTCAGTAGGGACCCCGAGACCCCTGAAGGTCTCTCAAATCCATAAAGGATAAACCACGAAGAAAAGTACAATCACGAAGTAACAACCGACACTGCTTAGGTATATGCCCATACATATACCTAAGTCATCAATTCAAATACGCTCCAACCTCCGAGCCCAAGTACAACTCAGTCCACGCAGGAAAGTATACGTATTCCACATAGGAAAGCAAAACATAATCCACACAGGATTGCACAACACAATTCACATAGGAAAGCAACAGGATTCATCTCACACAGGTATACTTCTTCAAGGACGATAAAGATGATCACTGATCCATCTAAGTCGTCGGACCCATGAAGGATCGATAGGTAACTAACCCCCGCAAAGACCCACACAGGATCGGGCCCACACAGGACCTGTAGGCGCTGGCTCACACAGAACCGCTGAGCGCAAGGACCCACACAGGATCGGGCCCACACAGGACCTGTAGCACTGATCCACGTAGGATCGCTGAGTGCTGTAGTCGTCGTCGTCGAATCCACACAGGATCTCTGTACTGTCGTCGTCGAATCCACATAGGATCTCTGTACTGTCGTCGTCGCAGTCACAGTAGCAGTCGTAGCAGTAGTAGCAGTCGCAGCAGTCGCAGCCAGCACTAGGGTTCCCGCACACAGCAAGCTCGTTCGGAGGGTCCGCTCCACGAGCCGAGAGGCTGATACATCAACTGTCACGAAGACCAGAGTTGATGTATCCAAAAGTTCCGTATCGTCAACAGGAACTCAACGCAACAGACGGCGCGTCGATCGGACACCCGGTATGAGTGTTATTGGCATTTTCGTCTCCGGGGCCCGGTTGGTTTTTAAGGCAAAACCAACCCGACCGTACTCCACCTGTGTCCAAACCTCGGGCGGAGTATGCCAAAAGATCCGTCTCACTAAGAGGAACACAACGCGACTGACGGCGCATCAATCGGACGTTCGTAGCTCAAGATATGAGCGTTTCCGCTCCGAAGGCCCGGTTGGCTTCGTGAACGAACCAACCCGGCCGAACTCAAAGTAATCCGAAACCTTGAGTGCGATATACCGAAACGACCGTCTCGATCCAAGGATCGCGTTGCCGCTGACGGTTCGTCGATCGGAGGTCCGAGGCTCAAGTTATAGGCCAAAAACCAATTCTGGTTCGAAACGGGGGGGTCCGGGTCCGGGCCGACCCGGCCCGACCCCCCCTGGGCGGCGCGGTGGCCGGCGGCGGCGCGGCGGCGCGTTGGCGCGGGGTGCCGCAGCGGCTCGGGGTGCCGTGGCGGCTTGTCGCCGCGAGAAGGCTGTGCGCGGGGGCTAAGCCCCGCGGTTTTGAGGGGCGGCGCGGCACAAAGGGCCGCGCCCGTTTTTTTAAGAAGCCCCCCCCACGTGGGGGGCCTGATGGTGTGGAACAGGGGGGCCGGCTGCCCCCCTCCTTCAAAGAACCGCCCCCCTCATAAAGAGGGGGGTTTTTATGAGGTGGCCGGGGAATTTAATTCCCCGGTTTTAATGGTATCCGGCCGGTCAGCTGGCCGGCCGGTTTTCTCTAACGGGACCGGATATTCCGGTCCCCCCTTCGGCTTCCGACGCCGGTGGCCCGGCCGCCGGTCTTCTCTTCCACCGCGGCCCGGAACCGGCCGCAGTCTCCTCGTCCCGCCGCGGCCCGGAACCGGCCGTGGTGTTCGTCGTCCGGCGCGGTGCGACGGCACCGCGCCCCTTCGCCGTGTCTTGATTCCTTTCAACACGGCGTGACGGCGTCATATAAGATTAACGTACAATTATCCGCGTGGTGCGACGGCACCACGCCACCTTGCTTCCGCCCGCAGATAAACAACATGAACGATGGAGGGGGTTCGGCCGTGTTCATGCGGTCCGGCCCCCCCTCACGTTAAATATAACACTACTTTAAATAATCAACATCCTCACGTTAGTCATACGAACCACGAGCAAGAAATGGAATAATTAAAGAATAAAACAACAACCCCTACCTCGGGTATAAGGTTCGAGGATTTGTCAACGTTCCGCGGAAGACGACGTCGCGGATGTCGGGCGTCGCGGAAGCCGTTCGTCAAATCCGATGAAGAAGGGATGCGCTCGAAGAGACACGTCGTTGGCGAAACTTGTACGCCGACGAAGATTGTCCGAGGAAGAAGTGGCGTCCCCTTTCGTTGACACGGTAAACGAAGAAGAGCGGAGCGGCGTTCTTCGTCGGAAATTGAGCGTTCCTCGTCAAGTCTTGAGGAAAGTCAAATAATAAAGAAAACAACTAACTCAAGAACCTCTACCTCGATAGTCGCACGTTGACTTAGTCGTGGAATATCGGTGTCGATTCCTTTGACGTCGGAGGAAGAGTCGTTGTCGATGGCGTTCGTCGCGGAAAACCGTCGCGGAAGAGATGACGCGGAAGAAGTACGTCGCGTCGCGGATACGGCGTCGCGGATGGACCGTGTTCTTCGGTGGAGAAGTTCTTCGTTGAAGAACGACGTTCTTCGCGTTCTTCGTTGAGTTTGAAGAAGAAGAAGAAGAACTCTCCACCTTTCAAGAAGACAAACAAACAACCCAAAATAAAATAAGCTACACCTTATTTTATTTTCACTTTGCCAACCTTTCAAAAATCAAAAGTTGAATTCAATACATTAATTAAATCTAGAGTTGACAAAATTAAGTGAAGAGATAGGTTGGCAAGAATTAAAGTAGGGGAGAGTTACATAATTAAGAGGGGTTTTAGAGGGGTTAGGGAATTTGAAAAGAAATAGGGGTTCGTGTGGGCCCCACCACACTTAATCCTCCCAAGGGAGGTTAAGTGGGTGTGGGTCCCACTTCCAACCTCCTTTGATAGGTTTTAAGAAGTTATAATAAAATTTGTTCTACACAAATTTTATTTAACTCAACTAAAAACCCCAAAATTAACTTTCAACCCGCAACAAACGCAACTACTGAAAAGGTCTCTTTAAGCGAAAATCGGCGCTGCGAGTTCATCGGTGCCCTCAGATTTCAATTCCGAGCACCGGATCAAAAGTTAGGAATTTTCGCTCGTTCGTTCACTGAACGTACCCGAGCCAAACTTCGGAAATTAATTCCGGGCACTCCGGGCCTCGGAATCAGGTGCCGTCTGAAACCGCGCTCTTGTAAAATTCTAAAGAAAATTAAGAAAAAATTTCCCTTGAATTTTACGGGTCTTTACATAGACACACCAAAAACATAATCTTTGAACATAATGTGTTGAAAAACTTTTTTCCAAATATTTTTCCTCTAGATGATGTTGTGGACATAAGATAATTAAGATGTCGCCAATTGATCATTGAATTCATCTATGAAAAAGATAACTTAATGGTTCTACTCAAAAAACCCCGGTCATTCAAAAATAACCTAATCTAAATGGGGGAACTAAAAAATGAATTTGGTTTCTAGATTATCACATTCAAAAAAGTATTCTTAAGTGTCTTCTTTAAAAATATCCATTTCAGTGGAATATACAAATAAACATTTCAGATTATCAGTAACCGTATCACAAGTTTTATAAATAGGGATCACTCAGATCCAATCCTTTGGGGGCCATACATGAATATCAAAGTACTCATCAATGTGACACAACCTCTTATGAGGGGATCATTTCATTTCATGGAAAATATTTTTCTATGGACCCCATTCAAATATGAAAAAAAATTATATTTTGTTTTTTTAATGGATAAAACAAGAAAAAAAAGGTTCATCCTCAAGAAGAAGATTTTAAAGGTAACATCATCTTCTATATTGGAATGTGAATCCTTGGGAATAAAGAAATAATTATCTTTTATCGAGAAGTATAAAATTAATTGGATATAGATAATATTTATAGGAAATTTTCTATGAAACCTACCTCATATCTAGGGCAGAATATTCTAAAGGTAACATCATCCTACAGTATGGCTCGTGGATCCATGAGATTAAAAAATGGATTCCTTTTAATTCTAGAATAAAAAAAATGGATAGAAAATATATTTCTGGGTCCTTTATACTTCAATTATTCATGTATATCTCAAAAAAAATTGCTGCTCTCCAGGATATCAAATATCAAAGCTTCCTTGATCACAAATAAAATCCCATTATCCAAACAACCAACCCCATGGCTGAAATCTTAGATATAGCTCCCAATGAAATTAAAAAACCATCATCATGGACTACAAACCCTCTTACCTACTCTGAACAACTGAAATATGTCACCCCATGTTCCCATATAACTCAAAACCAATTCATCATGTACCATCATACCCCCTGTTAGAATGAAGTATGTTCATCATGGATATCATATGGAACAACGGGAATGGTATGTAGAGCAGTCTGTGGAACTGAAATATATTTTTAGTGACATTATGCAGATGATGGTGGGTGGTATGTAGAAATATGGAGGTTCACAGGATAGTTGCGGTTCATGGGACATGAGTGGTATGTGGTGGCATCTATACCAAATTAATGATTTGGTAAGTCTTTGATTAACATATTTTTCAGATCTATTTTTCCTATCTAATAAGTATTAATCGATTTCATTTAGGTGATGGATTGGAGATTAAATATTCATGAAGAAATATGATGAAGTCCAAAATGGTTCGTATAGGAGAAGATTTTACAATGAGAGAATGATACACGTAAGGAAAAAAGACTGGGAAAGAGAGTGTGGTTCACAAATGAAGCTCTCACAGTATGTGGTGGAGTAGGGTAGTATGCAGAGAAAGAAGTCTTGTACATAGACCATAGGAATTACAAAAAGTAGGGAAAGTTTGTGGATGGTGCTTTGGGAGGCAGTATACTAATTCAATACGCGTACGTAGTATATAGACATGGTATGTGGAGGCAGTTTGTAGAAGCAGAACATAGATATGGTTTATAGATAGTCAATCTTTGAACCATAACCAATACTCAGTAGGAAGATGAGGTAAAGTTGTATGTGGAACAATCATGGGAGCATATAATGTTACCAAATCAGTTTGGGAATGTATATTCATATCTCTAAAAATTGATATACATCTGTGGAAGAAAATGTGACTTCAAAATAACATCCATTTACAGTTTAGGATGCATGCTTTAATGCTGAAACATTGAAGTGACCTTCAAGTCAATAAACTGAGTAAAGATTGTTCCAATGTAGTGAGTAAAGGGAATTCAGTGGAGTTGATCTTAGGGGTACAGAGTAGTATCCATAAATCATTGTAAAGGAAGTGTTCCTAGCATTGAGTGACTATGTTAACCTCTTGTAATACACTACTTGTGTTGATTAGTGGTTTTTGGTACGAACAACACACTATAGGAAAATTCTCCTTGGACATAGACCATAGTGGTGAACTACGTAAAATTATAGTTCATTTTTTTTGAATTTAATTGTTTCTTTCATACAATTCCTCTTAAGACAGGTTCAATACGTTCCTACCAATGTGAGAACAATAACCATCTGTTTAGAAGAAAACGTTTACACCCTTATTAACCCCTCTAATCTTAGAATTTTTTTGTGTCCTTCTCCCCCATGACAATTCCCATTAATTCATACACCTTTTCCACACAATATTATTAATAAAATCACATTCAATCCTATTAAAAATTTCAATAAAATTACTAATCGTGGAGGAAGAAATTTGAAGGTGAATATGACATTGACCTTCCTTCACCAGAAACCATTGAATCGAAGATAACTCATGAGAATTCACTTTCATGGAAATGTCTACCAATGATATGGACAACAATGGATGATAGTTATTTTATCTAATACACATAGAGGGATATTTTTTCGATCCAACCTCTCTTATATTAATGAAAATATAATGATGAAATTTTCTTGGGTTTTTCAACCAATGGATACTTTGAATGCATCAGTTCCGAAGTGGTAAAAGTCCCCAATGCATGGTTTTCAATCAGAATACATGCTAACAATAATGAAAGCTGTTTAATCCCTTAAACTTAGGCTTTTAAAGGTTATTTTACTATCATTCTAGAAGTACATGATGACATAATCTACCTCATATGGTTGGAAGATGATATTAGGATTACAAAATTCACTCTCAAAAATGTTTATGCCTCTATCCAATGGCATGTCACTCCCACCTAGGATTTTTTTGGTTTCCATCAGTGGCCTTAAAAAGTCAATTTAATGTATTGGGATCCCTAATGGTTGATTAAGAGTGTTATTTTGGGTAATATTATCATGGGTGGGGACTTCAATGAATTGTTTCTTCTTAGATAAAAGAGAATTGGTTCTTACAGATCCTCTTCTTATATTTGGTAATTATGATAGGTATTTCATGTCATGGGTCTCTATGACATGGGTCATGATGGTATCCCTTTCACAAGTATCCATGGGTTCTCAAAGAACACTCATAGTTTAGATATTTTGGATATATTCTTAGATTCTTTAAATTAGATCCCCATCGTCATCCTCTTCCATATTTATCTTCTTACCCTATCCATGTGGACCACTGACCTATTCTCATCAATAATAATACTAACCAATGTAATATGAGACAAGAGAGACCTTTTAGATTTTAAAGCTGTAGGATTATGGAAAGAGACTATGATTATGTGATTAAATTAGTATGTAATATAGAAGGTCATGGGGTTCAAAATAAAATCCACCAGGTCTCCTCTAGCCTTAAGTGGTGGATTTGTAGTCTGTTTCACTAATGAGATCATAAATGTATTCCTATCAGTATATTGCTTGATAATATTCACTCAATTTATCCCTCATGATAAACACTCTATAGAATACGTTCCATGGAAAATGATCTTAATAATTTTCTCAAGAAGAAATAAATCTATTGGCTAATTTGTGCGTGCAATATCCATATTAAAGAGGGTGACACAAATACACATTATTTACATAAAAAATCATCTGGGAGGTGATTTAAGAACTTAATTTTTTGTATAAACTCTCTAGAATGGAATACAATCTCAAAGGGGGATGATATCCATGTTATTGTCATGCTATTATTCTATGATCTCTACTATAATGACATGAACATTTATAAATAAAATTCACAATGAATTTTAATCAAATATCTTATTATATATTATGGATATATAAAAAAATTCACTTATTTGGTTTTATTTTATACTATTATTTTTAAATGACCATTATGAATATTTTCCATTGATAATATAGTCATTTAACTATGATCATATGACCAGTATAATTATAGGATTTTGATAAATCCCAATTGACAAAAAAGAATGTTATGGCCTCACCCACCAAGATCTTTCCACATGAAGCCCAATTATTGGAATTTTGAGGGAGATATCATCTATGGAATTTTTCCTTAGCCACACTAAATATGATATCCAACAACATAAGTATATGGAAATCATTTACGGGAGATGTTTAGGCTCATCGAGATCACGGATCAAACCATGTATGTCGAACCACCCCATGAAAGTATCATCATCTCGCACCTTACCAGTAGAGGAATTTCTAGTATATTAAATGGATATATTTCAAGACCATAATAAAATGAATATGTATATTGTGTTTTTAATAGAATAATGTTCATATTTTATTCATTTCATTACATTATAGATGATTTTGATTTTTATATAGTAAAACAAAAATTCTATGATTAATTACTAATCCATTTAAAAGTAGGCATTTATTTTGATTTATTAATGGATTATTTAAATAAATAATAAAATATTATTGGTAAATAGTTTTTTTAAATTTCATTGTTCGTTCAATTTTTTATAAATCCAAAATATAATTTTTGAAACATTTCGAACAACGTTATTGTGAAAAAGCCCATAATTTCCCATTAAATGCAAATTTTATTTTCAAATAGAAATTTCACATATTTATAAAATCATTTGTTAAAAATAAATATTATTTATGGAATAAAAACATTGAAATTATACAATGGTAAATTTATCATGAATTTATGAGATAATAGAATTTTGAAGTAAAAAATAAAATATTGTATAAATATACGGTGTGTATTATAACATCATAATGAATGCCATATTATATAATAAATACTGTTAATGGAATCCATGAACAAAACTATGTTTTACCTTTTAAATAATTTTGTTTTTTTTTATTTTTTTACTTTTAAAAATCCATTATGAATCCTCTGAGACTATTAATATATTTTAATGTTTTAATATTGTTTCTTTAAGAGTAAGACCCACTTCCACATAATAAAGGGAATTGTTTTATTAATATAGGCCTTAGACATATAAGATAATGAAAATCACTCATATTTTGAAGAATCCATGGGAAAAAACAAGATATGGTTTGTGGTTTCGGTAATTTTACTTCATAGAGTCGAAAACCTATGTTTGAGAGATAATAAATAATTCCCCACTCGTTTCCTATATAAACCCACCAAATATTGTATTAATCATTACTAAAAATCCATGTAGAACGTCCCTATTCTTGTTTGGGCTCTATAGAGTCCTCCCATGGGGCCCCAATCACTCGAAAATCCCCTTCTATTCCACTGGAGTCACACTATAAATCTAAGTATTCATTTTATCCCCCTCTTTATTCAATTATCTTTATTATCTTATGCCTATTATATCCATTTTTTAACATTGGAATATACTCTTCGATATAACCCATACTTCCCTTATGATTTAAAAATAATGACATACCCATTTCTCTCTCATTAATCCCTCCCATTAACATTTATTATTCATAGTTATGCTTATGAAATTTCAACATGATTTTTCATTCAAAACAATTTTGTAGTGAAGAACCATACCCATTTCCTATCAAGGGTGTTTGCCTTTATGAACTTATAATTTTTTATTTGATACATAAATGTATTTATTTTACACTCAATTACTGTGGAATACAATATGATGATGAATGAATCCATGATGTATGATATATGTTGCACACATAAGTATGCGAATGAAATGAAAGTGTAGGGTGCGTCCAGAATTATATAGCTCTAAAAATGAAATGTGTAATGATTATTATCCAGAGATTTCATGTTGGGAAATGGAGTAAACCAAGTTCCTTTTTGGTAATTTTTTATAATTATGTCTTGGATGTTATCTTGGACCTATTTTTATGATGTATTGTTTTATGTTCTTTCCACATTTTCCATGTATCCATTCTGATTATCAAGTTATATCATGTTTCATCATTAATTTTTACGAATACTACTACTTTTATTCCCCATTGATATGCCTATGTTCTAACATATATTATTCTCTTCATGTTACGACATGTTTATTCCCTTTATGGTCTTTATAGATCACCCCTTTCTTCTGTAGGTCCCTTGCATATCCCAGGTAGTTTCAAGTGCGAACATGTTAAGGAAGATTTCAATAAGGATGATGTATTAGCTGTTTTATGTCATTATATAATGTACCTAATTCCCAATGACACTATATGTACCAATATAATGGTTTTTATTAAGTATAAATTTATGTAATAAATCATTTATCAATGTAAATTAATGATTAGTTTTCCATAGTTTTCATCAAAGGAAAAGTTTAGTTATTTTTTTAATTAAGACTTGAAAACTCTAGCCAAAACCTTGAGGATAAGACTAAGTATGAGAATACACCCCCTAAGTTTTGGTAAGAATAAATAAAGTGGTTTATAAATAAAATAAATCCATGTTTGGATTTCATAAGTGGATTTGGAACTGGTATAGATTCACATCAGGGTAAAACCCATAAGA
The DNA here is from genome assembly GCA_963277665.1 of Viscum album. Taxonomy (NCBI): domain Eukaryota; kingdom Viridiplantae; phylum Streptophyta; class Magnoliopsida; order Santalales; family Viscaceae; genus Viscum; species Viscum album. The sequence continues at coordinate 374,139,896 of OY728158.1, read as the reverse complement.
AAATCATTGAGCTAGCCTCGACAGAGAACTAATTCACGAAAACAAACCATTCTGCACACCTAGTTTGAAACTCTCTATGGGTATTCTTTCCCAAATTAATATGTTTATTACAAACAATTATTAAGGAAAAGTTACACATAATAATATTTTTTTTTAAATATACCATGGTTAACATGGATTTAATCCTAGAAATTCATATGTCAAGAAACATTATGTAATTTATAAGTTATTTATTTAATGTCATTGGATTCCGGTTTATATGATTATTAGTTTAAAAACAACAATCCAAAATTCTCCATTTATTCTGTATAATGGCCTAAAATAAGAGGAATTAGGTAAAAAATAAATGTGTATATCAATTTGATGATTTCCTCAACGAGATTCCCATCTTGGTGGGGACATGATTCATAATATTTATGAGGATACTGTCCCAACTGGCTCAGGTTCTGAATAGAAACCTATATCAGGATTAGAACACAAATACACCCATGAAATAATAATAATAAACTGAGTGATTTATGTTAAAAATTACTCTGACTTTCAAAGTATCATTCTATCCAACAATCAGAAAAAATGGATCAAGTCCATTAATATGATCATTTCCATCCTTCAATGATCTGAGAAAGTGATAGTTTTACTGGATATTTATCATATGGAGGGGGAAGATGATCAGTGGTTGAAACTAATCAGGAATATAGGTATTGATAAATTGACTGAAGTAGTGGGGTGGAAGTAACTCCATATGATGTTTTTTATAAATATTTTCCTCAAACTCTTTAACTTAAAATTGAAAGGTATTTCTATTCCCTTAAGAAAAGAATATGATGAATCTATTAGGTTTTAAGTGGAAAACATAAAAAGACTTTGATGATACACCTGTGAATTTTTTGTTTCCCCTAATTACAGGTTGACCACTTCTTTGGTGGGTTAAAACCTATTCTTTGAAAATCCATATTGATCTGAGACCTTGATAGCAAAGAGGAAATTGTAAGATGTACCCTCAAAATCGAAAGAGATATCTTCGAATCAAAAGGGTATTATGGTGATAAGAAGTGGAAGGTGGAGGTTAATTCTTGAAGTATAATGGATAAATTTAACATTTCAAAGATATTTAAATATCCCACATTCCAAATTTGTAGAAAGAAGTAACCCAAAATCGCATATGGGAGATGAGGAAAATATTTTGGTGTAGGAAAGACACATATCAAGTGATTATCGATTTGATAAACCCATCAATGTGATGGTGGAAAGACATAGTATGGTAAACCCTTAGAACATTTTTCATCACATCAACTTAAAATAACCATAGAACATTGCAAAATATTGTACTAATTCTAGGGTATTCAGAGACTAAAAAAACCTCCATGGTAGAAAGGGAGAGATTTTTCTGTCACAACCACTATGGCGTAACCCAATAATGAATTGGTGACTGGTATAATAGTTATTCATTAATGAATAGTGGACAGATATTTTGATTTTGGTTCTATGAATTCCTTCATATGAAAAAATTTTAGTAGAACAATTCAAACACTGCCATAAATTAGGGAAGTAGAGCTATCAGTGAAAAAAAATGGGGAAATTATTTCATCCTATGTCTATAACTCCTCCTATATCATTATTATGAAATTAACATCCGAACATACTTTTTCATAATCCCTGTGGTGGAATTTGATATAATTATGGGTATGGATTGTTTTTCCTTATATAAATCCAATATAAAATTCATCAAGAAGGAAATCACTCACCGTATCATGAATCGTCCTCCGATTCTATATGAGTGAAAGAAGTAGGATGAGTATTCTTTATCTACCACATCTAAATCATGCATATTATTTCTCTAAAATAAATAATAACTTACAAAAATGAGTGATTATATGGAAATAATCATCCTGGAATACATACCCATTGTGAGGGAATGCAATGATGTGTTCCCAATGTAATTTACTCTTCTTACTCATAATCGACAGGTTTAATTTTAAATCGAGATTATAAATTGGGTGTCACTATTACCAAAAAAGATATATTGAATGTATATTTTGGAATAGGAAGATATTATGAAACAACTACAAGAGAATATGGATAATGATTTCATACACTCTTGTGCTTCACCATGGGGTGAACAAGTCCTTTTCATCCAGAAGAAGGACGAGTCAATGTGTCTCTGCATTGATTATTGCGATATCAATTGTATCACAGTGAACAGAAAGTATTTTCTTCCATGGATTTATGACTAGTTATATCATATATGGGGAGCATAATACTTCACCAAGGTTTATCTACAGTCAGGGTATTACCAAATTTTGGTGAAGTGGGAGGATATCCTCAAGGCTGCTTTTTGCACAAGGTACTGGAACTATGAGTTCATTGTAATGTCGTTATGATTCTCTTATTCACTATTAATATTCATAGAAATGATTAATAGAGTATTTTGGTATTACCTAAACAAATTTATAGTAATCTTTATAGATTATTTTTCTATATACTTCAAAATAAAGGAGGATCAGGATGAGTGTCTGAGCACTATGCTAAGGACCTTGGGAAGCTTTATTAAATATAATTAAAATGTGATTTCATACTGACTAAATCTTCATTCATGGTGAATATCATTAAATTCTATGCGATATATATATAACCTTTAAAGTAAAGTTCAATTTAAGAATTGACGAGGCCAACATCTGTGTCAGATATATATAGTTTCTTTTTATTAGCTGGGTGTTATCATCAAATTGTGAAAAATTTCTCCGGATTATCAAACCCTAGATCCAATATTACTCGGAAGCGATTCATGTTTTCTTGGAATGGTTATTGTGAAAGTAGCTTCATGGAGTTGAAAAGGAGGCTTATTTCTACAACTATAATTACACTACCCATAAGTGGAGGACATTTTGTGGTATTCAGTGATTCTTTGAAGAAGGGATTGGGAAGTTTAATAATGAAAATGTGATAGTGTATTCTTCATAAAAGTTGAAATTTCATGAACTAAACTACCAAATTCATGATCTTGAGTAGGTTATAGTAATATTAACTTTTAAAATGTAGAAGCATTATCTCATTGGAGATAAGTGTGAAATATAAACAGATATTAGAAGCCTCAATTATATATTAACATATAAAGAGATAAATATGAACTAATGATGATTATTAGAGATGATCAAGGAACGTGACTACCCAATTCACAGACATCCTTCGAATGTGAATAATGTGGAAGATGTTTTTAAAAGAAAGGATCCCCCAATTCTATCATCGATACAAATTGAGAAGGATATGATCTATTAATATTTGAAAATAATGGACATGGGAATCATTAAGGAATAAACATCATCAATAAATTCAAAAATGATTACTCAAAACCACCTTCTATAGAAGATAAAGTAGGATTATATGGATGATGTGGGATTTCATAAAAAAAAAGCTACAAGAAAATGGGAATTCTCAGACTTCAATATTAATGAAGGAGTTGAAGTATTTGGGTCATGGAAATGTATACCATAAAATAATGAGTTAAAGAAGATCTATTAGATGATTCACATAGTTCTGCTTTCTCCATCCATCCAGGAAGCTCAAAAATGTTTAGAGATCTTCGAGAGCTCTATTTGTGGGACAACCTATTTAAGGAGATCACAGAAAATATTCAATATGTCTGGAATTCTAGAAGGTGATGTATGAAAGGAAAAAATACACGGGGATGAAGAAACCATTACCCTTACCTACAAAGAAATTGGAAAACACCACCATAGAAACATTAACCGGTCCTTTGAAAAAATAAAGAGGAAATAAAGCTATCTATGTTGTGGTGGATCATATTAAAAACATTCCACATGTCATTACAATATAGCCAGACTTCACAATTGATCAACATAGAAGAATGTGCATTAAAGAAGTGGTGAAGCTTCATTGAACACCAATATCAATTGTATCTAATATAGATTCCAAATAAACCAATATGTTCGAGAAGAGTATCTAATATGATCTAAATACATAGTTGAACTTCAACATGGATTATCACCCTCAAAATCATGGCCAATATGAGCTGAATATTCAGACACTTGTGGATATGTTGCGAGGATTCTCTTTTGACTTCAAAGGTGGATGAGAACAACATCATCCTAAGATTGAGTTCACATACAATAACAGTTTCCATAAAATCATCTTAATTTATGCCTATGAAGCTCTTTATGGGAAGATATGAAGAATACCTATATGTTGGGATGAGGATGTGGAATGAAAACTGCTAGTTTTTGAAATGGTTAAGGAAATAGTGTAAAAGGATTAGACCAATAAAAAACCTCAAGGATGATCAGTGTCAACAAATAGCTATGTTAAATAAAAATTAATGATACATAGAGTTTTATTTTAGAAACATGGTATTCTTATACATAACTCAATGGAAGAAATTCAAGAGATTTCGAAAAAATGGAACGAATAATTCAAGATACATAGGCCCCTTTAAGATTTCCGATCTTATTAGAGCAGAGGCCTATCTACTAGCACTCACACAAAACTGATCTGATGTACATGATGTATTCCATGTATCCTTCTTAAATAAGTATATACGAGACCCATCACATGTAATCAATCCATAGGTGGTATCGTTGGATAATGATCTCTCATATTTGGATAAGTCGATGTATATCATAGATTGTAGAGAGAAATTTCTATGAAATAATAAAAATCACTTTGTCAATATGTTTTTAAGAGACAAAATGTATGAATATGTGGTGTGGGAACTAGATGAAGTGATAAAAAAATTACCCTAATCTATTTTAGTGTGTGGAAAAAAAAATTTCTTATGGGAAATTTCTAAACAGGGAAACATTTTAATGACCACAACATTTATAAAAAATTTCCAAAACAATTTTATTCGAATGTATAATTAAAAATTACAGATATTGAATAAACATGAATTCTTAGATTTATATTATATCCTATCATTTTTAAAATACGTTTTAGACTCTTTACCATTGATAATATTGTCATTGAATAGTGATCTTAGGATTTAGGAATTTTCTAATGTATTAAATGGATTTAAATCAATACCAAAATAATATGAATATGGATTTCTTATTTTTATTAGAATGTTGTTCATATTTTCTTATTATCATTACATTATAAATGATTTTCATTTTTTTGTAGTTAAACACAAATTTTAATGATAATTACTATTTAATTACAAATAAGAAGTTTATTTTGATGAATTAATGTATTTCTGAAATAATTAATAAAATAGTATTTTTAATTATATTTTATCAAATATAAATGATAATTTTATTTTTATGAATTAAAATTTAATTTTTTTAAGGGTTAAAAACTCATAATGTTAAAAAATCATAGAATTTCACAATAAATGTCGATTTTACTTAAAAAAAATTAAATATTTTTAAAATTATTTTGTTGAAATACTTATTATTTTTGGGACCATAAAATCAAAATTATCCAATGCTGATATTTTTATAATATTCTGAGACATCCAAATTTTTGGGTAATAATAAAATACTGTATAAATATATGGTCTGTATTATAACATCGTAATGACACAAAAATGTTTTCATAAATAAAATAAAGGGAATAAAATACAAAATATATGTTTTTTACTTCAAAATAATGTTATTTTATGTTTATTTTCTAAATTTTATAAATCCTTTAGGAATTCTCTAAAACTAATAATATATTTTATGTTTTTAAAATCGTTTATTTAAGAGTATGACACACATACACAAAAGCAATAGAATTATTTTATTATGTTCATCCCTTTCAATTATAAAATAATTAAAATCGCTCCCCTCTAAAAGAAACCAACATTAAAAATCATGGTATGGTTTGTGGTTTTGGTTACATTTATATATTGAGTCCAAAACAAATGTTTGAGAAATAATAAAGTATTATCAACTCATTTCTCATATATACCCATCCATTTCCCATTTATCTTCACCAAAAAAGTTGTTCATGTCATTAATCTACTCTCCCAAGTCTAGAGTCACACCATGTTTCCTCTGGATCTCAAAAGATCTTGGCCATTCAAAAATCACCTAATCTGAATGGAGGAAAAAAATTAGTTCAATTTCTAGATTATCACCTTCACAAATTTAGTCATATGGGTCCTCCTTAAAAACATCCCATTCAGTGTAATATCCAAATAAACGTTTCATATTATCATACCCGCATCAAAAGTTTTATAAATTGGGATCACTCTCATCCAATCCTCTTGGGGCCATACGTGAAGATCAAAGTACTAATCAATGTGACACAACCTCTTATTAGGGGATCATTTCATTGCATGGGAAATCATCAGTTATGGATCAAATTTGAATAATAAAAACATCATATATTGTATTTTTTTATGGATCAAACATGAAAAAAGGGGTTGTCCTCAATGAAGAAGATTCTAAATGTAATATCGTACTCTTGAATGGAATGTGGATCCTTGGGAATAAAGAAAGAATTCAATTTATTCCAGAAGAAGGAAATTAATTGTATAGGGATAATATTTATAGGGTCTTTACTTTGAAATATACTTCATATTTGGGGCAGAAGATGATAAAGGTAACATTATCCTGCAGAATGGCCCATGGATCCCTAATATTAAAGAATGGATTCACTTAATTCTAGAAGCATAAAGAAAATTGGATAGTGAATATTTTTTAAGGCTTTTGGTTTTAAATTATCCATGAATCTCTCAAAAAAATTATGTACTCTACCTGATATCACATTTAATGCTACCTTGATCACCAATAAAACCCCTATATCGAAACAACCAAACATATGGATGAAATCTTCGATATACCTCACAATAGCATCGAAAAACATTAATCATGAACTATATCCCCTCTTAGCAACTCCCCCGAACTGAAATATGTCACCCCAGGTCCCCACATAGCTCAAAACCCATTCATCATGTACCATCATACCCCCTTGTTGGACTGAAGGATGTTCATCATGGACCATGTACAGAACAACGGGAATGGTATGCAGAGCGAATTGTGGAACCAAAATTTGTTCATAGTGAAGTTATGCGGATGATGGAGGGTGGTACGTAGAAATCTAGAGGATCACGGGATAGTTTTGGTTCACAGGACATGAGTGGTATGTGGTGAAGGTTATACCATATTAAAGATTTGGTAAATCTTGGATTATGATATTTTTCAGATCCATTTTTTTCTATACAAGTAGTAGTAATCCCATTCATAATGTTGATAGATTATACATAAAAAATTCCTGAAAAATTTTTATGAATTCTAAAATGATTCACATAGGATAATATGGTACATGGAGATAATGATTAGAGTAAGGAAATATTTCTATAAAAGATAGTGAGGTTCATGAAGGAAGATCTCACAATATGTGGTGGAGCTGGGTAGTATGGAGAGCAAGAAGGGTTGTACGTGGACCAGAGGTAGTACACAATACTCAGTTTGCAGAGGTTGTTCTTTAAAGGTAGTATACTAAGTAAGTTTGCGGATTTAGTACATGAATATGGTATGCTGAGGAATTTTGTGGAAGAGTAACACTGAGGCGGCTCACAGAGAATCGATTTGTGTACCATAACCAATACTCAGTAGGCGGATGAGGTAAGATGGAATGAAGAACACCCATGAGAGCATATAAAGTTACCAAATATGGTTGAGATGTATTTTTCATATCTGGGAAAATTGATATACATCTATGGAAGAAAATTGGACTTCAAAATATCATCTATTTACAGTTGAGGTTGCATGATTTAATGCTAAACTATTGAAGTGACCTTCAAGTTAATAAACTGAGTAAAGATTCTTCCAATGTAGTGATCAAGGGGGATTTAGTGGAAGTGATCTAAGGGATGATGTGTGTTATCCGTAAAACATTTTAAAGGTAGTGTTCCTAACATAGGGTGACTATGCTAACCTCTTGTAATCCACAACTTGTGAAGATTAGTGGTTTTTGGTACGAATGACGCATTATTGGCTTATTATCCTTAGACATAGACCTTAGTGGTGGTCTAAGTAAAATTATTCTTCTACTGCTTTTCATGTGATTGTTTTTCTGCTACACTTCCTCATTAGATAGGTGTACCAGGTTCCTAACAATTTGGGAACAAGAACCGCCAGTTTAAAAGAAACATTTTACACCCTGATTCACTCCTCACATCTCATCCTATTCGAGGGTCCTCCCCCCACCCTGAGAATTCCCCATTAAAACTTCCACCATTTCCAGACACTATTCTTAACAAAATACAATTAAAACCAATAAAAAATGTACTAAAATCACTGATCGTAGAGGAATAAATGTTAAGGTGAATATTACATTGACCTCCCAACACTAGAACCCATTGAATAAAAGGGAACCCCTAAGCCTTCACATTCATTGAAATGTCAACTAAATATATGGATGACAGTGGAGGATAGATATTTTATATAATACACATAGGTGAATATTTTCTCGATCTAACCTCTCTTATCTTAATGAAAATATATTGATTAAATTTACAATGAATTTTCAACCAATGGATACGTTGAATGCTTTGGTGCCGAAGCGGTAAAAGTTCCCCAAGCATGGTTTTTCAATCATAATACATGATAAAAGATAAAGACAAGTGTAGAATCCCTTCAAATGAGGGGTTTAAAGGGTATTTCCTTATCATTATTCAAATCCATGATGACATCCACTACCTCTTATGCTTAAAAATGATATTAGGATTTGAAGATTCACTCCAAAAAATATTGATGCCTCTATCCAACGGCCTTTCACTCCCACCTACAATTTTTTGGGTGTTCATCAGTGGCACAAAAAAAAGTCAATTAAATTTATTGGGATCTATAATGGTTGATTAGGAGTGTTATTTTTGAGAATATTCTCATGGGTTGGGACTTCAATGAAATTATTCTTCTAAGAGAATGGGTTCCTACAAATCCTCTGCTAATATTTTGGAATTCTAATAGGAAGTTAATGTCATCGGTCTCTATGACATGTGGCATGATTATATCCCTTTTACTAGGTTCCATGGGTGCTCATAGAACACTCAAATTTAAAATCTTTTAGATATATTCTTGGATTCTTCAATTAGATACCCATATTTATCCTCTTCTATGTTTCTCATCTTACACCAACCATGTGGACCACCAAACTATTTTCATCAACAATAACACTAACCAATGGAATATGATACAAGAGAGGACTTATAGATTTTAAATCTATAGGATGATGGAAAGAGACTATGATGATGTGATTAAATCTGGATGTAATATGGAAGGTCTAGGTGTTCACAATAAAATCCCACAGGTCTCCCCTTGCTTTAAGTAGTGGAGTTGTTGTTGGACTCGCCAACCAGATTATAAATGTATTGATATCAATAGAAGGCTTGAGAATATTCACTCACTTCCACCCTCATGTGAAACAATATCTATAATACCGTCCTTGTAAAATGATCTTAATAATTATCTTGAAAGGAATGAAATCTACTGGATAATTTGTACATTCAACATCCACATTAAATAAGGTGACACAAATACACATCATTTACATAAACAATCATCTGGAAGGTGATGTAAAAACATAATTTCTTGTCTATCCTCTCTAGAATGGAATACCATCTCAAAAAAGGATGATAACCATGTCATTATCTTTCTATTTTTCCATGATGTCTACTATAAAAACCCAAAAATTTATAAATAAAATTCACCTTGCATTTTAATAAAAAATTTTATTTTATATTATGGATATAGAAAACACATGCAATTATTGGGTTTTATTTGGTCCTATTATTTTTAAATGACCATTAGTAATATTTTCCATTTACAATATAGTCATTTAGTAGTGATCATATGACTAGTATAATTATAGGGTTTTGATAAATCCCAATTGACACAAATAGATGATGTTATGGCCTCAACTAGTAGGATTTACCCACATGAAGCCCAATTATTGCAATTTTGAGGGATATATCATCTATGGAAATTTCCCATGACCACACCAAATATAAGATCCAATAAATTATGTATAGGGAAAATCATTTACCAAATAAGTTTAGGTTCATCTATATCACAACTCAAACCATGTACATCGAACCACCCAATGAAAGTCTCCTCACCTCGCACCTTACCCTTAGTTAATTTTCTGGTGTATTAATAAGATATGTGTCAAGACCATAATAATATGAATATTTATATTTTTTTAATATAATAATTTTCATATTTTCTTTATATCATTACATTATAAATGTTTTTTATTTTTATATAGTAAAACACAAATTTTATTATTAATTGCTTTTGAATTTCAAAGTAGACATTTATTTTGATAAATTAATGGATTTTTGAAATAAGTAATAAAATATTATTTGTTAATAGTATTTTTTAAATTCAAATTATTAATCAATTTTTATAAAGTCAAAATATAATTTTGGTAAGGTTTCGAACACTGTTATTGTTAAAAAACCCCATTATTTCTCGATAAACGTAAATTTTATTTTTAAAGTGAAAAATCACATATTTATAAAATAATTTGTTAAAAATAAATATTACTTATGGAATCATAACATTAGAATTATAGAATGGTGAATTTTTTATAATTTAATTAGATAATCAAATTTTCATGTAAAAATAAAAAACTGTATAAATATACAGTGTGTATTATAAAATCATAATGAACCCAATGTGATATAATAAATATTGATAATGGCATCCATGAACAAAAAATCTTTTACCTTTTAAATTATTTTATTTTATTTTTATTTTATTACTTTTATAAATCCATTTTGAATCATCCAAAACTATTAATATATTTTAATGTTTTAAAATCATTTTTTAAGAGTATGACTCACTTTTAAATAATAAAGGGTATTATTTTATTAATGTAGGACTCAGACAAATAATATAATTAAAATCAGTCCTATTTGGAATAATCCATAGGAAAAACCATGATAAGGTTTGTGGTTTTGGAAATATTATTTTGTAGAGTTGAAAACATATGTTTGAGAAATAATAAATAATTCCCCGCACATTTATTCTATAAAACCACCCAATATTGCATTAATCATTACTAAAAATCCATGTAGAACGTCCCTATTCTTTCCTTGCCTCACTAGAGTCCTCCCAAGGGGCCCCAATCACTCAAAAATCCCCTCCCAAGACATTGGAGTCACAATATCAAGCTAAGTATTCTTTTCAACCCTCTATTTATTCAATTGTCTTCATTATCTTATGCCTCTTTTATCCATTTGTTAACATAGTGATATATTATTCTATATACCCCTTACTAACCTTATGATTTCTAAATAATTATATACCCCTTTCTCTCTCATTAATCCCTCCCATGAACACCTATTCTCCATAGTTATGCTTCTGAAATTTCACCATGATATTTCATGCAAAACAATTGTGTAGTGAATAACCATATCCATTTCCTATCAAGGGTATTCACCTTTATGAACTTGAAACTCCTGATTAGGGAAATAAATCTATGTATTATACACTCAATTATTATATAATACAATATGACGATGATGGAATCCTTGATGTATGATCTATGTGGAACACTTAAGTATGAGATTGAAATTAAAGTGTCAGGTTCACCCAGAATTAAATAGCTCTTCAATGAAATGGGTAATGTTTATTATCAAGAGATGTCATGTTGGGATATGGAGTAATCCTAGTAACTGTATGGTACTTTTCCATAATAATGTCTCGGTTGTTATCTTGAACCTATGTTTATGAAAAAAAATTACGTTGTTTAAACATTTTTTATGTAGACATTTTGATTATCATGTTATATCATGTTACATTGTTCTGGATTATGAATAATACTACTTTTATGGCCCATTGATATTCCTATAGTCTAACATATATTATTTTATTCATGTTACGACATGTTTATTCCCTTTATGGGATTTATAGATCTCCCATTTCTTATGTATGTCCCTTGTATATCCCATTCAGTTTTAAGTACGAACATGTTAAAGAATATTTCAATAATGATAATGTATTACATGTTTTATGTAATTATATAATGTACCAAATTCCCAAAGACACTATACGTACCAATATTATCGGTTTTATTAAGGTAAATGTTATGTAATAAATCGTGTATCAATATAAATTAATGATTAGTTTTCCCATAGTTTTAATCAATGTAAGAGTTTAGTTATTTTTTTAATTAAGATTAGAAAACTCTAGACAAAACCTTGAGGATAAGACTGTGTATGAGAAAACCCCCCTAAATTTTTGTTAGCATATTGAATGTTGTTTATAAAGGAAATAAATCCATGTTTGGACAATATAAGTGGATGTGGAACTGGCATAGATTTACATAGGGGTAACCCCCCAAAACACCTCATTGAGATGGACTCAAATGAAAACATGTGTGCGACATTGGGTTGTACTACACACCTAGTTTGACACTATCAATGGATAGGATTTTCTTAATTTATATTTTTATTAAAAATCATTATTAAGGAAAAAATACACATAATTATATATGTGTGGAAATAGACCATGGATAACATTGATTTAATCCTAGAAATTCATAAATCAATAAAATTTATGTAATTAAAAAGATATCTCTTTAATTTCATTGGATTATGGTTTATATGATTATTAATTAAAAACCCCATCTCTAATCCTCCATTTTTTCTGTCCAATGGCCTAAAATTAGAATAATTAGGTAAAAAATCTATGTGAAGATTTCCTCAACAAGATTCCCATATTGATGGGAGTGGGAATCATAAACATTATGATGATACTTCCATAAATGGATTAGGTTTTGAATAGAATCCTAGATCTAGAGGAGTACCCAAATACTCTTAACAATGAACAAGAAGAAATTTGGGATTTATGTGATAGAGGCCCTTGATTTTGAATGGATCATACTATCTATTAAACATGAAAAAGGGATCAACTCCATTAATACGATCATCTCTATACTTTAATGTTCTGAGAAAGCGGTGGTTTTACTAGAAATTTATCATATGGAGGGGTAAGATGATTAGTGGTGTAATTTGATTGAGAATACAAGTATTAGGAATGTGATCGAAGCTGTGGGGTGGAAGTAGCATCATATGATGTTTTTTATAAATATTTTCCTCACACTTTTTGACACAAAATGGAAATGTATTTCTATTACCTTAAGAAAATAACATGATGAATCTATTAGGTTGTAAGTGGAAACCATCCCAGTACTTTTATAATAGCCTTACGACATTGTTGATTCCATGAATGAAATCCTAACCACTTTTTTGGTGGGTTAAAACCTAGTCTACAAAAATCCATAGTGATCTAAGACCTTGATAGCTATGAATAAATTGTAATATGTACCCTCAAAATCGAAATAGACATCTTCGAATCATAAGGGTATTATGGTGAAAAGAAGTTGAAGGTGGAGTTTAATTCTTGTAGTCTGATGGGGAAATGTAACATTTGAAAGATATTTCAACATCCCACATTCAAAATTTGAAGAAAAGAAGCACCCCGAAAATTTCCTATGGGGGATGATGAAAAGATTTAGTTATGGGAAGAAAGGGAACCTAGATTTTGATTATTGATAGAAGAATCCCACCAATGTGATAGTGGAAAGATATAATTTGGTAAGACCTTATCACAATTTTCATTACATCAACTTCAGATAACCATAGAACTTTTCAAACTAGATTACTAATACAAGGGTATTCAGAGACAAAAAACAACCTCCAAGGTAGAAAGGGAGAGCTTCTTCCATCACAACCACTATAGAAGATCCCGAAAATGAATTGGTGATTGGTATACTAGTTTTTCATTCAAGAATATTGAATATAAATTTTGATTATGGTTGTATGAATTCCTTCAAATCATGTAATTTTAGATGGACAATTCAAACACCAGCATAAATTACGAAAGTAGAGCTATCGGTGAAAATGGAAAAAGGGGAAATTATTTCATCCTAAGTATATTACTCATATCATATCAATATTTTTTGATAAAAATCCCAACTAACATTTTCATAATCCCTTTGGTGTAATATTATGTAATTATGGGTATGGATTTTATTTCCTTATATATATCCAATATAAATTTCCTCATGACGGAAATCAATCACCATATCATGAATCATCCTCCGATTCTATACAAGTGAAAGGAGGGACATGAATCTTTTTTATCACACACATATAAATCATGGATGTTATTTCCCTAAAATACATAATATATTTAACAAATTATTGAATCTATGGAAATAATCATCCTTCAATACCTTCCCATTGTAAGGGAATACGATGATTTGTTTCCCATGGGATTTTTTCTTCTTCCTCATAACCGAGAGGTTTAATTTTCAATCGAGATTTTAACATGACTGTTAAAATTCTCAAAGAATATATATTTAATGTATATTATGGAACATGAAGATATTATGAATTAAATATAGTATAATATAGATAAAGGGATCATACACTCTAGTTCTTCACCATGGAGTGCATCAGTCCTCTTAGTCAAGAAGAAAGATGGGTTAGTGTGGCTTTGAATTTATTATCATGATCTCAGTAATATCACAATAAAGAAAAATTATCCTCTCCCATGGATTTCTAACTAGTTCGGTCAGCTATGAAGAGAATAATAATTCACCAAGGCTAATCCACAGTCAGGGTATTAGAAAATTTTGTTGAAGTGGGAGGATATCCCAAAGGCTTCTTTTAGTACAAGGTACTGACACTATGAGTTCATAGTAATTCCATTATGACTCTCTAATTAATTATAAATATTCGTTTACATGATTAATAGAGTATTTATGGATTACCTAAATAAATTTATGGTAATATTTATGGATGATATTTCTATATACATCAAAAGAAAGGAGGATCATGATGAGTATCTGAGAACTATGCTAAAGACCATGGGAAGCTTTATTAAATGTAATGGAAATGATATTTATTACAGAATGAACCCTCATTAAAGGTGAATATCATTAATATATATAAGATATATATATGGAAACCTCCAAGATAGAAGAAATTTAAGTATTAATGAGGCCAAAAACTGTGTCAGATATATATTTTTTACTTTGATTAGGTGGGTATTATCATCAATATATGAAAAATTTCTCCTGATTATCAAACCCTCTAACAATGATTACTCTAAAGGGACTCAGGTTTTCATGGAATGATTATTTTTAAGATATCTTCAAGTATTTGAAAAGAAGGATTATTGTTACACCTGTCATCACACTACACATAAGTGGAGAACATTTCATGGTATTCAGTGATGCTTTGAAGAAGGGATTGGGAAGTTTGATAATGAAAAAGTGATAGTGTATACTTTATAGAAGATGAAATTTCATGAACCAAAAAACCAAACGCATGATATTTTGGAGGTTATAGTAATATTCACTTTGAAAATATGGAAGCATTATCTTTTTGGAGATAAATGAAAAATATAAATAGATATCAAAATACTCAAGTATATATTCCCACATAAAGAGAGGAATATTCACTAATGATGATGGTTACAGATAAACAAGGAACTTGACGACTAAATTCACAAACATCTATAAGAAAATGGAAATTCTCAAACATTAATAATATTGAAGTATTTGAAATATTTGGGTTGTGAGAATGTATACCATCAAATCCAGAGTTAAATAAGATCTATTAGATGATGCACATAGTTTAGCATTATCCATCCATCCAGGAAACACACAAATGTATTGAGATCTTGGATATCACTATTTGTGGGACAACCTGAAGAAGGATATCACAAAATATACATAAAGATGTCTGTAATGCTAGAAATTGTAGTATGAAAGGAAAAAATACATGGTGATGAAGAAACCATTACCCATCCCAACATTGAAATGGGAAAAAATCATTATAGAAATGTTTACTACTCTTTTGAAGATATAAAGAGGAAATAATTCTATCTTGGTTCTGGTGGATCTTATTAAAAATATGGCACACTTCATTACAATTCATGTAGTCTTCACACTTGATCAATATGAAAGTATGTAAATAAGAGAAGTGGTGAAGCTTCCAAGAACACCAATATCAATTATATCTGATTGATATTAAAGAAATATTTATATGTTCTAGAAGAGTATCCAATGTTATATAAATACATAGTTGAACTTAAACCTAGATTATCACCCTCAAAATTATGGCCAATCTGAGCAGACTATTTAGACACTCATGGACATGCTGATAGTATTCTCAATTGACATCAAAGGAGGATGAGACCAATATCATCCTCTGGTCGAGTTCTCATACAAAAAAAGTCTCCACTCAATCATCCAAATGGTTTCCTATTAATCCCTTTACGGGAAGAGGTGAAGAATACATATTTTTTGGGATGAATATGGGGAATGAAAACTGCTAGGTCTTGAAATGGTAAAGGAAATGGTGGAAAAGCTTAAGACCATTCAGAAAACCTCATGGATACTATGAGTCAAAAAATAGAAATGATAAAAAAATTAATGATACAAAGAGTTTGATTTTAAAAACATGGTATTCCTCTACATATCACTATTTAAGAAATTCAATAGATTTCAAAAAAAGGGAATGATAAATTTGAGAGACATCAGACCCTTTAAGATCCCTAATCGTATTAGGGCAGGGGCTTATCGACTAACACTCACACCAAACCTATCTGATGTACATGATGTATTCCATGTATCGTTCTTGAAGAATTATATACCATAACCATCACATGTACTCAATCAATAAGTGGTGTCATTGGATAATGATCTATCATATTTGGATAAGCCGGTGAATATCTTAGATTGTAGAGAGACTTTTCAAATAAATAAGAAAATTCAATTTGTCAATGTGTTTTTGAGAGACCACTTGTTTGGATTTGTGACGTGGGAACTGGAGGAAGTGATGAATAAATTCCCCTAATCTGTTTTAGTTTGTGGAAAATAAAATTTCATCGTGGAAATTTCTAAAGGTGGGATGATTGTAACGACCCTTACATTTATAAAAAAATTCCCAAATATTTTTATTTGAATGTATAATTATAAATTATAGACACTGAATAAACATGCACTTTTAGAGTTATAGTACATCCTATCATATTTAAAATACCTTTTAGACACTTTACCATTGATAGTATAGTGATTGAATAGTGATCATAAGATTAAGTAATTTTTTGGTGTATTAAATGGATATAAATCAATACCAAAATAATATGAATATGGATTTTTTATTTTCAATAGTATGATGTTCATATTTTTTTCCTTTCATAACATTATAAATGATTTTTATTTTTATGTAATAAATCACAAAATTAATTTTTAATTAGTGTTCAATTTCAAATAAGATATTAATTTTTATGAATTGATGTATTTCTGAAATAAATTATAAAATATTATTTTTAATTAATTTTTATTAATTAGAAATGATCATTTAATTTTTATTAATTCAAATGTAAAAATTTTAAGGGTTTGAAAACTGTTATTATAAAAAATCGTAGAATTTCTCAATAAATTTCAATATTATTTTAAAATAAAAAAAATATTTTTTAAAATATTTTAAAAAAAATTATTATTTTTTTGGATCATAAAATATAAATTATCTAATTCTTATTTTTTCATAATTTTCTGAGATACCCAAATTTTTGGTTAAAAATAAAATACTGAATAAATATACGGTGTGTATTATAACATCATAATGACCCATAAGAGTTGTAATAAATATAATAAAGGGGATAAAATACCGAATAAGTATTTTTACATTAAAATAATGTTATTTTATGTTTTTTTTAAATTTTATAAAGCCTTTAAAAATTCACTAAAACAATTAATATATTTTACGATTATAAAATTATTTATCTAAGAGTATGACTCACATAAACTAAATTAATAGTATTATTTTATTATGTTTAGCCCTTTACATATAAACTAATTATGACCACTTCCCTCTAGAAGAAACCATGGGTAAAAATCCGGGGATAGTTTGAGGTTTTGGTTCCATATATATATAGAGTCTAAAACAAAAGTTTGATAAATAATAATGAAATATCAACTCATTTCCCAAAAATACCCACCCATTCCACCATTTATCTTCACTAAAAAATTGGTCACGTCCTTAATCATCTCTCCTTTATCTAGAGTCATACCATGCTTCCTTTGGCTCTTAAGAATCCCCTACCAATCATTTGGAGTCAAACTCTCAAAGTAAGGGTTTTTTCCTTATCCTCTTTATTAGTGTATCATCATTATCTTATGCCTCATATCTCTATTTTATTTCATTGGGATATTTTATTCCATATCCCCCATACTACCCTTATTATTTACAAATAACAATAGACCAATTTCTCTCTCATTAATCCCTCTCATGAACATTTCTATACCCCCGTTATATTCCTGAAATTTCACCATGAATTTTCATGACAAAAAATTGTGAAGTGAATACCCATAACCATTTCATATCAATGTTGATCATGTTTCTGAACTTATACTTATTGAGTACGGAACTAAATGTATGTATTACACAATCCTTAATCATAGAGTAAAACATTTTGATGAATGTATCCATACTGTATGATCTATGTAGAAAAATTAACCATGGGAATAAAATGAAAGGGACAAGTGTGCTAGGAATTATGAAGCACTCAAGTGGATTGGTAATGTTTAGTCCCATGATACATCATGTTGTAATAATGATTAAACCAGATTCTTTTGTGGTACATTTTCTATCATGATATATTTCAACTCATCAATGACCTATGTTTATGATATAGTGTTTTAAGTTGTTTTCTCATTTCCAATTTTGACTTTATGATTATCAAGTTAAATCAACTATCATTGTACAAGTTTATGATTCTTATTCCATTTATGCCATATTGATATGCCTATTTTATGACATGTATTATTCTATTATCTTTATAAAATAATTATTCCTTTACTGGGATTTATATCCCACCCATTTCTTATGTATGTTCTCATGTTATCCAATGTTGTTTTAAGTATGAGCTTATTATGGAATTTTTAAATAAATATTATATATTCCTTATTTTAGGTTCTTATATAATGTTAAAAATTTTAAAATACACTAGACATATAAATCCTTTATTTTTTATTAATTGTAATTTTATGTTATAAATCATATATTAATGTGAAATAAAGAGAAGGTTTTTCATATCTACATGGTTTTTTAATCATGAATCCCCACTAATATTGCCTTATATATCATGCTAGTAGTGATGAACTATTTTAACCACAAGATCTCCTGTAACATCATAGAATTTGAAATCCTTCTTACACTCATCAAAATCCATTACACCCAATCATCATCCCCAAATTGATTAAACCCATATTCTTTAAAAAATATGCATATCGTAGGACCAGATATTTCGGGATAGAGAAGAGCACTATGGAATAGAAAAATCTAACTTCTCCTACATCAAAAAAACACTTGTTACTATCATTATCAAAGTCCAAAAACCCTATAAAAAATGATATTTTAAGATTAAAATTCATTGCAATGTAACCTACAAAATATTCTAAAATATTATAGTAAATTTCTTCTACCTCTGGCTCCCTTTAATTATCTCATAAAACCTAACCTCTTTTCCCACAATAATACTATTTCAGGAATTAACATTAATTTAATGAAACTATTCATTCCATGAATTCCTATACTACATATAAAAGGGTAATCATGTTCAAGAAACAAGAAAAAAATCCTTCAAAATAGTGGAATGGCCCTCCCTCGTGTTTGTTCTTATCAAGATTGGAATCTTCTCTACTTGGGTTGATATGGTTATTCAATGTGTCTCTTCTGTATCATTCATAATCCACATCAATGGTCAAATAATATAGTTCTTCTCACCAACTAGGTAATTCTCTAGGGATAGACCATTTCCCCTTCCATATTCATTTTAATTTTTGGTGTGTTTTGAATTAAAATTTCTAAATAATCAAAGTATATTCTAGTCCATGAGGTGAAGGCATGTCTATGGGGGACTCCCATATCTTGCCTCTTCATCCTCGATGATTTCCTACACTTATAGAAATCCAATTTAGAAGAATTAAAGTATATCTATATTATAATTCAGGTTTATGAGAAATTGTTGGGGTAATCCGTCAATCTATTTATTGAAATAACCTTCAACAATGAAATTTACTCTTGTAAGAAGAGAACCTTCAACATGTGTTCGATATACAGATGGTTAAAAAATACAAAAAATATATCAGAGTTCCAATGATCTTCAGATGCTAAAAAATGAGGTGTTCTGTAAATCATGTAAATATTAAAAAAAATATGGAATTTCAAAAGGGTTTCAAAAGCATGAAAAAAAATTCTAAATATGGCTGTCGCACAGTCCATGCCCACTTATTTTATGACTATCTTCATATTCCCTAAAATAACCATTGAACAAATTTATGCATATCATTCCAATAAATGGGTGGTAGGGGATCAGCACTATGATGAAAATGTTAACTAGATAGAGGGGGAAATGATCCGAAAACCCAAACATTATTGGAGAATGGGGTTTAGTTATATGTTCCCCTTCAATAACGCAACATGTTGGGTTCTATACACCCCTACCGATCATTTTCTAGCATATTCTATGGGGTTTACATGATCTCCTTTTGATGTCAATTTCCCAGATAATAGGATATTGATTATTTTTTTGTTTTGGGAAGACATTTGGCTTGTATATGACTATGGAAACAATGAATCATACCCTACCCCTAAAGGCCTTTAAGATTCAATTACCCTCTATTTACTCAATGTGTCTTGTAAAGGTTAGTTCACTAAGAAAATATTCTCCAGATTTAAGGATAGAGATAGGAATATAATCTAGGGATTCTCAATTGTGAGAGATATTGGTTTTTATCACCTCTTTTGGAGTTGGGGATGAACATCCACCCACATAATAAAATCTATTTGTTATTTAGAAACTAGTGAATCAGTTTTGGAGGCCAGTGTTCTTTGGAAAACCACAAATAACCACACAATCCCACCCAGGTTATGGTACATATAGTGGTAGGACTAATTTGTAAGCCTCTCCCTTAAATACTGTTCCTCCATTACACCACGCAAAGGATAAACCAATGTGTTCAATAAACATCAACCTGGTTGAATAATATATGCATTCCATCTTTCACTATACCATAACTAGGGAGATATGGCATGCCTAAAATCCTAATATTGATCAACTCCAGAAATGGACCCTATATTAACTTCTATTCTCATAAAAGTTTCATAACCTCTCCGCATTGAGGACCAGAGTTCCATTTGCACAGTGTTAATGATTATTTGGGTTAGAAGTTTTGACACTAATATTAAATATTTTTTAAAACCAAGAACCAATTGGATCAGTCATGATACCCACTAGTTATTTGGGCAGAGCCATAAAAATCAATAGCTAGATGACTATGTGGTCATGCTTGATCCATGCACCTAAAACCCTTCCATAATTGAAATCTTGGAAATTAATTTTGAACCATCACCATCTGAAAAAGTAATTACATGTTCATGTTTTATTTTCCATGACTCTTCTGTAATGATTGTTGTTGCAATACAATATTCTTTCATAGTTTACATATCTCCAACGGTGAAGTAAGTAAACGAAATAATAATTGGCATGGAATTTAAAATTGTGTGTGGGTGTTATTTTGTCACACTTGATTCAGAATTCCTCACAATTATTAATGTATTCGCTTTTTGGGATACTAGACGCCAGTTATTCTATCCATTAGTATTGAAGATTCTTTCCTTGTTGCGTTTATTCACATCATGCTCTATATCATTTACCAAAAGTAAGAGAAATACAGAGGCTCATCATTTGGATACCATGTGTCTTTCAGATGATCCTTAGGTATGGTTTGATTTGTTCACCAGTTGGCTAACATACCATAGCTTACATGAACTATGATCTCTTAATAGAAGAGGGAATTTTTCTCCATCAAAAAATAAATGTTAACTTAGAATTTTTAAAATATGAAATCCTACATTAGATTTTGAAGAAAATATATTATAAACAGAAAAACAAATTAGAATACATATATTATAGAATAGAAGAATGAAGTTCTAATGTTATATTTATATATCATTTTAATTAAAAAAATACATATAAAGTATTTTCATTGAAGTCATATTTACAATAAATTAAAAAAATTACAATCCAAAATATAAAACACATATAACATTCTTTTTCAAAATTCAACATACATAAAAAATCTTATCCCAATAATAAGCAATTGCTTTTTAGTAACAATACATAAAAAACATTATATTATTAATATAATTTACATATGATAAATTACTTTTTTAATCACCGAATATAGTAGTGATTCCCCACCAATAGTGATGGGTGGTAAGGGTTGAGGGAGTAAGGGCATGTCATAGTGTGAAGTCCCTATGGCTTCTTGTTTACAATGATTTTCTTCCTTACATTGTGTTCCGTAGTGAGGAATGTAATCGACCAATTACAAAATTTATTAAGGATATTATCAATTGTAATATTAATAAAATTATTATTGATTATATTGTTAATTTAATTTAATTATTATCATTAATGTTTAATTATTATATTAATTATTAATTATATTAATGAATATTAAATACAGTGTCAGTAAATAATCTATATAAATTATAAAGGGTATAAATGATTGTGTTAATGATATTATTATTATTTTTTAATTATTTATTGTACTTAAATAGTTTTAAATAATTATATAATTAAACTAAAATGAAATTTTTATAGTAATAATATGAACTTTGAGTCATACAGGGCACATCATGCGTTAGATTCATGTGTAGTAGATTCTAACCCATAAAAAATGAAATATGGATCATTAACCTATTGAATAAAAATAATTTGTTCTCGTTTACTTGGTTTTGATAATGGTACATGTGTTTTATACTAAAATGAAACTATAATTTTGAAAACACGCAGTTGGAGACATACCATCCACATAATTTATCAGATTGATGTGGTCAGTTGCTACAATTCAAAAATAAATTATAGACATTTTTCCAAATTTTTTAAAACAATTAGAGCTCACTTACTATATTTTGACACTATGATGATCATTTTAAACTAAAATGATTGTTATATCATGAAAACACACATTTTGACTCCTACCAACCATACCATGTGTCTGGTTGACATGTGGTTTATTCCTGTAAATAAAAAAATTAATTATGGATCATTTTCCTATTATTTTAAAAAAATTGGAATTTGTTTTCTAATTTTATAATATGTGATGCACATTATAAAATAAAATTTCACTTTTATATTGAATGCCCCCTCTTTGTGTAAAAATGAATACATAATGTCTTAAATTTGCATTAACTCAATTCATAGATATCACAAATGAATAATGGATCATTTTCTTAATGATTGATAATATTATAAGCTCATTCCATAACTTTTCCTTATGAGATGCATGTTTCAATTTGAAAGGAAACATTCAGATTAAAAACATGCACATAGACTCATAATGGCCACTCCTTGTGCTAAATTTAAATTTGGATGATTACAATATGTTAAAAATGAATTATTGATCATTTTCCAAAATTTTGAAAAACCATTAATGATTTTTTATTTATTTTTGACAATGTGACATCTATTTTAAACTAAAATGTCCATTTTTTATTGTAAACAAAAAAATTAGTCATATTCACCACATCATGTTTAATATTATCACGTGATTAATTACTATAAATACAAAATAAATTATAGATCATAATCTTTATTTTTTCAAAAAAATTAGTCTTTGTTTATTGATTCTGGCTATGTGATCCACATTTAAAATTAAAATTACAATTTTATATGGAAAATACACACTTTGAGTCATACCAGCAACATCTTGTTTCAAATTGAAATTTAGTCGATTCCTATAAATTAAAAATAAAATATTGATCATTTTATTAAAGTTAAATTTTAATATGGGATCATTTTATTTTTATTTTCTATGTGACATATGTTTTAAAATAAAATGACACTTTTAAATTGAATGAACACACTAGGAGTCATACCGACCACATCGTGTGTGAAATTAACTTGTATTTAATTCCTTGATTTAAAAAATAAGTTATGGAATGATTCCATGATGTTTAAAAATAATCAAACTAAATTTTATATATTTTTGATTTGTAACATGTGTTTTATACTAAAATGAATCTTTTATATTGAAAACACACACTTCAAATCACACAGGAAACTCCATGTGTAAAATTCATGTGTTGTCAATTCCTATAAAAAATGAATTATGGATTGTTTTCCAAATGCTTTTAAAATAATATGATGTACTCTTTCAATAATGTTTGTATGAAAAAAAATTAAACTAAAATGACACTTTAATTTTTAAAACATGCACCTTGAGTCATATCGACCAAATCATTAGTTAGTTTTTCATGGAGTTGATTTCTGTAAAACTCAAATAAAATATGGACCCCTTATCAAATGTTTTAAAAAAATAATATTTTGTTTTCTTAGTTTTGGAAATGTGACACATGTTTTAAAGAAAAACAACAATTTTATATTGAAAAAATTCACTTTCATTAAAATTTCTCACATCATGTGTTTGACTAAATTGTGGTTGATTCTGACACATCACACATGAAGTGTTTTTCATATTACTACTTTTTGAAAATAATTGATGTTTTTATTGGATTGGGATATGTGAAAAATGTTTTAAACTAAAATGAAACTTTATTTTTAACACACACACATTGAGTCTTACCAACCACATCATGTTTTAAGTAGACATGTGGTGTATTCCTACACATCACAAATACAATTTGGATCATATTTCTAATGTTTGAAAAAAATACATTCTTGTATTATTTGTTTTGGGAGTGTGACATGTGATTTAATCTAAAATGAACCTTTATATTGAAAACACACAATTTTAGTCATTTTGACCTCTCCATGTATCGTATTGACATGAAGTTGTTTCTTATTTACCTAAATCAAATTATAAACATTTTACTATTGTATAAAGACAATCTGAATTTTTTTCTCAATTTTCTCTTTATGACGTTCATTTAAAACAAAAGAAACTTACATATTGGAAATGTGTATTTTGATTCATAATGATCACAATATTGTTTAGATTTACGTGAGGTTATTTCTACACATAAAAACTGAATTACCAATAATTTTCATACATTTTGAAACAATAGAATCTTTTTTGACTACTTTTGGTAGTGTGATAAATGTTTTGAACTAAAATATAACTTTTATATTAAAAAACACTTGGAGTTTAATTGGACACATCATGTATTGGATTGATGTGTAGTCTATTAGTTTATTCCAAAAATATATAATGGATCCTTTTCCATATGATTCAAGATAATATGACCTCATTTACTTAGTTTTTTCCAGGTTTGTGAATTTCACACTAACTTGACAATTAAAAATAAACCCTTTGAGTCATACTAGCCCCATCATTTATCAGATTTACATGAATTCAATTTCTATATCACAAAATTTATTTTTTGATCATTTTGATGTGGATTGAAATCAATTCAAGACCATTTTATATGTTTTTTATATGTGAAAAAAATTTGAAACTAAAATGAAACAATTTTATTTAAAAATTTCTCTATTATTCATACTGTCCACATCAGGTCTATGATTGATTTTTTGTTTATTCCTAAATGATACATAATAATTATGGATCATTTTACAATGTTTTTAAAATTATTAATGTTTTTTTATTGGTTTTGGATATATGATGTCAGTTTTAAACAAAAAAGAATATTTAATACTAAAAACATGCACATTGTGTCTTACCAGAAACATCATGTGGTAGATTGAAGTGTGGTCAATTAGTATGTTTAAAAAAATGAAATTTGGATAATTTGTATAATTTTTTAGAACAATGTGATCTCACATTCATGGTTTTGGATATGTGAAAGGCACTATAAACTAAAACGAAACTTTTATATTGAAAACACAAACTTTGAATCATATAGATCACATTGTGTTTAATATTGACTTGAAGATGATTACTATATGTCTCAACTGTATTATGAATCATATTTCTGATGTTTTTAAAAAATAAGTAATTTTTTTTCCTTTTTAGGCAATGTGGCATGAATTTTAAACTAAAATCATACATTTGTAATCAAATTGTGCACATTTAATCACAATGATCAAATAATGTGGTAGATTTATGTGAAGTCAATTTTTATACATCATAAATTAATTACGGATCATTTTCATAATTTTATAAAACATAGTAATACCATTTTATCTATTTTTTAGTGTGACAAATGTTCTAATAAAAAATGAAACATTTATAAAAAACACACTTGGATCCATACTATCTTGATCACGTGTATGATTGATGTGAAGTCAATTCATACATTCCAAAAATGATTTATGGATCATTTTCTTAAATATTCAAGATAATATGAGATCATTTACTCATTTTTGGTTTATTTACAGGTGTCTTAAACTAATTATACACTTGGGTAACATACACTTTGAGTTATATCAGAAACATAATGTGTCTAATTTATAGGAAATAAATTACTACACGTAAAAAATTATTTTTGGATCATTTTACTAGTGATTAAAAATATTTGTATTTCATTTTCATGGTTTTTTCTATGTGATATGAGTTTTAAACTAAAATTAAATTTTTATATTCAAAACATGATCTTATAATAATATTTTACAAATCATGTTTCATATTAATGTGAAGTCCACTCATACAATTCACACAATAATTATGGATAATTTTATGTTTTGAAAACAATTTAACCTCATTTCATTGTTTTTGGTAATGTGACATGTCTTGTAAACAAAAATGATACTTTTATATTGAAAATACACATATAGAGTCATATTGGCCATATAATATATTGGATTGATGTGTGTTAAATTACTACAAACCAACAAAAAAATTTATATCATTTTTATAAAATACGAAGACAATCATATGATTTTTTATTATTTTGGATATCTGATGCATTTTTTAAACTAAAATGAAACTTAAACTATATAAAACATACATTGTGTCATATGATTAATTACATGTGTAATATTGATGCAAGATAAATTCAAATAAGTCCAAAATAAATTATGGATCATTGTAATAATGCATGAAAAAAATATAATCTTTTTTACATAGTTTTTAAAATGTTTCATGTGGTTTAAACTAAATTTCAAAATTTATATTAAAGATCTGCACTATGAGTCATTTTGGTAATATTGGGAGTCATATTTACATGATGTTGACTTCTAAAAATCTGAAATGAATTTTATATTATTTTCAAAATGTTATAGGAAAATCCATGATAGTTTTTTTGGTTATGGATAAGTGATATTTGTTTTAGAGTAAAGTGTTGCATTAAATGTGAATATATGAACATTGATTCTTACCAACCACATCCTGAGTCAAATCAATGAGAAATCAATTATGATATATCATATAAGAATTATAGATCATTGTATTGCTTTTTTAAATTAATATGAGATCCTTTTCTTGGTATTGATAATTTGATACACATTTTAAACTAAAAGGATACATTTATATTGAAAACAAGAACATTGAGTCATAATTACCACATCGTGTGAGAGATTTATGTGCATTCCTTTATTACACTTCCAAAATTAACTAAGGTTAGTTTTCTTGAATTATGTAAACAAACTAAACTCATTTTCTCAGTTTTTATAATGTGAAGTGTGTTTTAAACTAAATTGTTAGTTTTATTTTAAAAACATTTACTTTATGTCATACTAGACACATAATATGTTTTATTTGTGTATGTATGATCCCTACATGTCAAAAATTAATTATGGATCATTGTTCAAATTTTTTATAACAATATGATTTTATTGGATCACTTATGAAAATGTGATACATTTTTTAAAATAATTTCCTTGTCGAGAACAATTAAACTCTCAAAATATTCAACATCCTACCATGTTAAAACTTCCTTCACAACTAATCACTCACATATACTTTTAATCATTGTATTAAGATATTAGATAAGAATATTTATTAGTATTTATAGTATCATTCATTTCATGTATTTTTTGAATCAAGAATGAATGTAATGGAATTAAACATGATGGTTACTCATTAGGGTGGGAGTCATTATAAATATACATAGACCATTAATAGAAACTAATCAAATGATATAATGAACAAAAATTAAAATGACAAGGCTTTGTGCATGGAAGTACTTATAACCACCCAACTCTTTTTATTACATTGATACATGATTTAGTGAAATAAAATTGCACCTAGTACCACCTGAAAGATAAATAATTCTAGTATCTTGGGAAATTATGAACATTTCATAACAAAATATATCATGAAATATAACATCATTATTGAAAACATCATTTACATGACCACAACATTCCATCGTGCATAACATTGCATGGGATAACCTAAGAACTTACATAAGAAAGAAGTTATATATATTGCCTTGTAAGGGAAAAACCATGGATTAACAAGAGGTAGACAACACATGTTTTATAACAACCCATACTTTACATACATTGTTATTACTTCAGAATTGAAGAACACTTATTACAACATATAAAAAAACCAGGAAAGGACCGTATATGTATAGTGTCTTTAGAAACTGGGAAACATAAACAGCTAGTTCATAAAGCGTCTACACTGTCTCCCATTTATTTCATCATATCTATAGTCCCTTTTGACATATTTTACTTAATAACCTTATTCCTTACCTGGGGAAAGAAAACATACAAAAGGGGGAGTTTAAATGCTCAATAAGGGTGAACAAAAGAAATATCAATCACATCATATACATAAGAACCTAACTTTTGGAAATCTTAACCTGCAAAAGAAATCATAATTTCATAACATGGGATAAATCATAGTAGTGAAATTTAATCCCAATAATCATAACTTAAAACATGAAACTTTTTTTCATACACACATAATCATAGAGAATCATTTATTATTAGTCAAGACTCATTGACAAGACTATCTTAGTGGACAAAGTCCATTTCTGAACTGAGTCCACTCCTCGTTTCAGTCCTGTTTCACTGAACCGGTTTAACCTATCATTCCAGCCATGTCTATCTCATGAGATATAAAATCTTTACCCAATGAATTGGAGTGAGATATAGGTCCCACCCATCTCATAATGATACCATTCTTATGTGTTCCACAAAATCATAAATCATACATCATTGCATAACCCATGTAATAAAAATGGGAATCTTAAACATCGTGACATCATAAAACTATTCATATAAGATAAAGGAATTCATAAATATAATTCCATCACAACATAATGAAATCAATGTAATAATAGGGATGGAAACAAAACCATTTATTATCATAGATGGAAAATAATTTTGATAAAACACTTGAACTCCATTCTTGAGGAAAATATCCTTTCTAATTAAAAAACATTTCCTTTCATAACATGTCATATAATTTTGAACTAAAAGAAGTTGATTAAAAATAAAAATGAAAACGTGTAAAGGAGGCTTCTTGGAAATAGTGTTTTAAAAATCCATTCATGTCGTATAAGTTAAAAAAACATTCTTCTCGTACTTTTGTCGGAAAAGTCAAAAAGTACCTCGTACAAAAAATGACAAAAGATTCCTTTAATATCTTTTACTAAAAACACACCGAGGGGTAAAATTGGATAGAAAAATTGTAGGTGGATGGGAATAATATTACATATTGAGGGAACATGGACGTGGATGATAAAATACACCCCAGTAAATACCAAAGTATACACAATCTCGGATAAAAGTGAGATTGTGATATTTTCCCTTACATTGGGTCCGATATGCTTTGTACGTGTCTGAACCTCTTGTATAATAATTTAAATAATGTTATTGACTTATTCTAGAATCATACTCATTGTTATGATATCAAATATGGTAATTAGCTTTGTAATATTTCATTACAACTTGTTATTCGGGTGTTTATTACTTTTTGTTCTTATGTATGTTTTTTCGAATAAATTATTATTCTTCTCTTTAGGTTATAGATACCTCATTTACATAATGTTATTAGTGTAATATATATCATATTTATTCATTAAATTCATTTATATAATCATTATTCAATGAAGATCATGTATAATGAGTCGCATCACATCGTGGAGACGGTATTCCGTACATACGCACGAGCGATGAAATTGTTCCCATGATCATGGAATTGTATTGGAGTGTATGTATACTATTTCAGAATCAATATCACTTTAAAATAATCATATATAATCATTATTTACACCATTATACCCATCGAAGTAAGGTGGTGGTGGAAAATAGATTACACCACGGCGTGGAGACGATATTCCGTACGTACGCACATGCGGTGATTTCATTTTCCGTAGGGTGGATAGATGGTGAAATAGGGTTTTTTCATATTTATAATAACATATCAGTATATGATTGATATTGATTTTATTACTTCATAATGAAACAACTAAAGAAGAAGAAGTGGAATAATAAATAATGATGAAAGAATCGGTAACGGACATTACCTCTTCTTTGAAGTGCTTCTTTGAGACCTCCTTTTAGGGCACTAAAATTGGCCTTTGAAGAAGACCAGGACCTCTAGGATGTCTCTAGGGAAGTGTAGAGGAGAAAGTGGAAGGGGTTGGTCTATCATGAAGGCTCAAAGTGGTGTGAGGAAGAGGAGGAGCAAGTGCCCTTTTATAAGGGAGGAGAGGGGCTCCTTTGGAAGAACTAAAAATATTATTTTATTATAAAGTCAAGTTCGGTTTTAAATAGATCCAAATTGATTTATTTATAATCTAAGGTGGGTATGGGTCGAAATCATCCCATTTAATAGAATTTATACAAGTTTAGGTTCCTATTTTGACCTTAACATTTAGATTTAAAATTAAGTTAAATAATTTTACTTTTACCGTGTCTTCTTGTGTTCTCATACTATAAGGTTAATAAACTTACTATAAGCAGCCAAACCAACCCCAAGTTGTTTATTATTAATATATATAACCTTATCTAAGTCATTTGGCCGAACCATCTATTTTTAGGAATAATATAACAATTAATAATATAATATTTGTTTAAAAACTATTGTATGTCAATTTTGACACTATTTAGTAATTGATTTTTGTGAAAATAATAACAGAATGATTGGTTCAAAAAAAGTTAATTAAATCAATACTAACATGTAATATTAACCTATAAAAGTATTTTAATTCATAAAAAGTCTAAAATTACATTTATTTTGGTATTTATAACATCAATTATGTCAATATTTCATTAATAAGATAATTACTGCATCATCATTTTGTCATAAATAAATTAAATTATTTAATGTCTAAAAATTACAAATAAAATACCATTATGTAGGAAATCCTTTTATATTTCTAATGAATATTTATAGTATAATTTATCTTATGTATAACATTATAGTAAAAATTATTTACCTATTAAACTTTGATTTTAACCATTTTAACCCTTCTTTAAATAAATTAATAATAAATGTCCTAATATAATCCTAGTGGGCCTAAATGGTCATAGTTTATTCCTAAGATTGTTTTTGGTCGCATTACACTTATCCAATAGAATTAGGATATGTTTTAGGGTAATAATAATATCATTTTTACCCTTAATTACCCTATTTACTTTTAACCGTGGTAAATAAAAGTAAAAAGTTACTATTCACCAAAAATTATTTTCATCTCATTGAACCACATATTACATACTGACATCAACCGTGTCTCTTGGATTTTTGAAATTCCACTCACAGAAACGGTAAAATTAAGTTTTATGAAAAATTCATTTTTTTAACTACCACTTAGTGGTTTCACTATTCATCAAAAATTGAATGTTTTCAGAAAAATACCAAAATTTCACCCTAGGCTAATTTCGATATTCCAAATCCAAAAATGAAGTCCATTTTGAAAAGTAAAATTTATAAAATTTCAAAAAGTGGTTATTACTATTCATAACGGCTAGTTTTAATAATATTTTAATAGCATATCATTGTTTAGTGAAACTCGGTATTACGTATGACGCAAGCTATCGAGGAAGGTCGCGATTGCGTGTAAAGCAAGCCAAGATAGTGTTTTGTGTAGTGAGCGATTCCTTTTATGATTTATAAAAACAAAAATATTTCTCATAAAAGTCTCGGGTGTTACATTTTACCCCCCTTAAAATTAATTTCTCCCTCGAAATTCAACACTTTGTAAAAAACAGAGGTGGATACCTCTCCCTCATCATATCCTCAAGCTCCCTTGTAGCTTTTCTTAATTGGTGGTTCTTCCATAAAACTTTGACCAATCGAGTGGTCTTGTTTAATAGGACTTTTTCGCTACGATCCAGAATCTTTATCAGCTGTTCTTCATAAGAAATATCTTGCTCCAGCGGTACAACTTCTGAGCTGAGTACATGTGAAGGATCAGTTATGTATTTTCTCAGGAGAGATACATGGAAAACATCATGAACTTGAGAGAGATTTGTTGGAAGCATCAATCGGTAAGCTACCTTCCCAACACGATCCATTATTTCGAAAGGACAGATATATCTAGGGCTCAAGTTCCCCATCTTTCCAAATCTCATGACCCTCTTCCAGGGAGATATTCGTTAGAACACTTTATCACCCACTTCAAACTCTAGGTATTTTCTTCGGTTGTCAGCATAACTTTTCTATCGACTCTGAGCTGCTCTTATGTGTGGTTGAATAGATCTGACCTTTTCTGCCATTTCATCAACGAGATTGGGTCCTAATAGCTTTCTTTCTCCAACTTCATCCCAGCAAGTTGGAGTCCTGCATTTCTTTCCATATAGAGCTTCATAAGGAGCCATCTGAATACTTATTATTATAAGAAAATTCCACCAAAGGTAGGTGTTTATCCCAACCACCTTTGAAATCCATATAGAAAGCTCTCAACATATCTTCTAGAGTTTGAATTGTCCTCTCAAACTGACCGTCTGTTTGAGGATGATAAGCAGTGCTGAAACTCAACTCTGTATCCAGATTATGTTGAAGATTTAACCATAACTTTGAGGTAAACCTAGGATCCCGATCAGATATAATTGAAAGTGGTACTCCATGAAGTCTTTACACTTCCTTCACATATATCCTAGCAAGCTGATCCAGAGAGAAATACTCTCTAATAGCGATGAAGTGTGTAGAGTTTGTAAGACGATCAACTATGACCCAGATAACATTATTGCCTTTGGATGTTTTAGGAAGTCCAGTGACAAATCCCATAGTGATGTTTTCCCATTTCCATTCGGGTATGGGTAATAGTTGTAACATACCCTTAGACTTCTGTCTCTCAGTTTTAACTTGCTGACAAACCAAGCATCGAGATACATATTCAGCAACATCTCTTTTCATGCCATCCCTACAGAAGTACTCTTTCATGTCCCTATACATCTTTGTGCTTCCAGGATGAATGGAGAATGAAGAACTATGAGCCTCATCCAGCAGATCCTTATTTAATTCAGGGATGGGAGGAACACAAACCTGATTCCTGAACTTTATTATCCCATCACAATCAAGGTTGAATTCAGGAACATTTCTCACCTTCCTTTGTAACTCGACATCTTCATTCTGTGCCTCTTTAATCTTCAAATGTATAGATGGTTGAACATTCATTTGTGAAAGATACAATTTTTCCCCTTTCATTATAATTACAAGATCCATCCTTTGTAAATCCATAAATATTGGATCTTTTGTGATCCTCGTCATGGATAAACTGGCATGGTCTTGTCGACTTAATGCATCTGCCACCTTGTCTGCTTTCCCAGGGTGGTAATGGATTGAGTAGTCATAATCCTTAATCACCTCCAACCATCTTCTTTGGCGGATATTCAGATCCTTTTGTGTGAAAATATACTTTAAACGTTTATGATCAGTGTAAATGTCACACCTTTCTCCATAAAGATAATGCCTCAAAATCTTTAATGCAAAGATTACCGCAGCTAACTCGAAATCATGAGTTGGGTAAATTTTCTCATGTATTTTCAATTTTCGTGAGGCATAAGCTATCACCATATCATTTTGAATAAGAACACACCCCAATCCCTTCTTGGATGCATCACTGTAGATCACAAACCTTTCTCCACTACAAGGCAGTGTGAGGACAGGTGCACTGGATAACCTTCTTTTCAACTCCTTGAAATTCTCTTCACATTCCTCCGTCCAAACAAACTTAACTCCTTTCCAAGTCAACTTGGTGAGTGGATTAGATAATCGAGAAAAATATTTCACAAAATGTCGATAATATCTAGACAAACCAAGAAAACATTGGATCTCAGTTATTGTTGTTGGTCTCGACCATCTTTCGATAACCTCTATTTTTTCTGGATCCACAGATATCCCCTCTTTTGAGATTATGTGACCCAAAAATGAAACTATTTGAAGCCAAAATTCACACTTGGTAAATTTGGCATAAAGCTTCTCCTTTCTCAGGGTCTTCAATAAAATTCTCAAGTTATCTTCATGTTCTTACTTTCTCTTTGAATAGACAAGAATATCGTCTATAAAGACTACCACAAACTAATCAAGATAGTCTCTAAAGACTCTATTCATCAGATCCATGAAGATATAAGGGGAATTAGTAAGACCAAATGGCATCACTATAAATTCATAGCGTCCATACCTTGTACGGAAAGCCATCTTTGGTATATCCTCCCTTTTGACCCTTAATTGATGATACCCTGAATGAAGATCAATCTTGGAAAAGTATTGAGCTCCGCGTAGTTGGTCAAATTGGTCATCAATGCACGGGAGAGGATATTTGTTCTTGATAGTGATCTTGTTATGTTCTGGATAATCAATGCAGAGTCTTATTGATCAATTTTTCTTCTTAACAAGCAGAACAGGTGCTCCTAAAGGTGACACACTAGGGCGTATGAACCCCTTATCAAGATTCTCTTGGAGTTGCTTCTTCAATTCCTGCAACTCAATTGGGGTCATTCTATAAGGTGTCTTTGAAATAGGAAAATCACCCGGTACCAGTTCTATTGAAAACTCAACTTTACGATTTGGTGGAAGACCCGGTAATTCCTCCGGAAAGACATCATCAAACTCCCGTACAATGGGAATATTCTTAATCGTGAGTTTCTCACCAACCATTTGAGATAAATAACCTTCATTTAGTGGAATCAAGACCCATAAGATGGATGAAATTTCCACTTTAAGGTTATGTTCGTCTTTGCATTGATAGACGATCATAGATTGATCTGGAATATGAAATGTGACTTCCCTTCTTTGGTAATTGATATGAGCTCCATATAAAGAAATCCAATCCATTCCAAGAATCACATCAAATTCCACTATAGGAAGGATCACAAGATTTGCAGGAAGTACTTTCCCACAAACTTCGATCGGAGAAGAATTATAAACTTTTGAGGCGACTGTTGTGCCATTAGGGGTTGCCACAGCTTACTCATCATCTAATTGTTGAGGTAATACCGTGATATCCTTAGAAAATTATTCAGAAATAAAAGAGAGGGTGGATCCAGAATCAAATAAAACATTTTCTACTTTAGAGTGGATGGTATGTGTACCTTTCACCACATCGTTATTGTACTCCACATCGCTGATAGAAATTGCATGTGACATTCGTTTGCCTTTTTCCTTAAGAGTTTTTTGACGTCGACCATCATCATCAACCCTTGGATTTGGGTATTGATTTGCATAATTCCCCATATCCTTGCACTTGAAACATTGAAGTGTAGTAGGTTCATTTTGGGTATCCCTTCCTTTGTTTGCATCATTAGACATCTTCTTCCCATCATTGCAGAATTCAAATGCCCTATGACCTTCTTTTCCACATTTGAAACATTTACGTGTCCCTTTATGACAACTACATCCATGTTTCTTTCCACACTTTGAGCATAAGGGAAAGCTCATCTTCTTTTCAGTGTCCTCTTTAGATTTTCCTTTTAATTCCATTATCCTCTTCTTATCAAACCCATATGACTGATGGGTTACTCCAATCTCTATCTCGACTTTGAGAGAACATCGAATGACTTCCTTGTAGCTATTGAAGTCCCTTATGGATAACGCCCTTCAAAGACTTGGTTTTAAGCCACTAAAGAATCGATCGATCTTACTCTCTGGTTGGAAAATAATACCAGAAGCGTACCTTGCATGTCTTGTAAAATTTGCTTCATAGGTACCGACAGATTCATCATCCTTTTGCTTCAGTTCAAGAAAATCTTTCTCCATCTTTGTTCAGAGAATACGAGGGAAGTACTTATTGAAAAATAAGTTCTTGAACTCATCCCATTCCATGGACTCAATTTCATCCCTTTGCCTCATATTCTTAATAAGATTCCACCATTGGTCAGCATCACCGTCCAAATGATACACTGCTAAGATGAGTTTATCATGTTCAGAACATTGAAGAACTGAAAATATCTTTTCAGTAGTACTAATCCATTGTTCAGCAACTAATGGATTAGTAGACCCGCTGAATGAAGGTGGATGATGTCTCGTGAAGGATTCAACAGAATGTTTCTCTTTACTTTGCTCGTTTGGATGTCCTTCATGATTCATATCTTGAGAAAGTTGTGTGAGCATGGCTACAATATTTTTCATTCTAGCTCCCATAATGTTTGGTTGCTCAGGTGGACAATCATTGCTTTTCCTGTCGCATTCTGCATTAACATGGTTCCTTCGGGTTCCATCCATTGACTAAAACCAAGAAGAATAGTGAGAGCAATAGTAATTATAATAGGAAAACCACATAATCAAGAATAAAATTTCACACATAAGGTCTTATCCTAGGTTATTCATGGCCATTTCTAAAACACTAAGATTGTGTTCTATGCTTAGAATTATCTTTAGGATTCTTACTAAGGCTTTCACATCATAGTTTCCAAAGGTTGAATATACCTTTCCTCTGATACCAACTATAACAACCCATACTTTACATACATTGTTATTACTTCATAATTGAAGCACACTTATTACAACATATAACAAAACCAGGAAAGGACCGTATAGGTATAGTGTCTTTAGAAACTGGGAAACATTAAAAACTGGTTCATAAATCATCTACACTGTCTCCCATTTATTTCATCATATCTATAGTCCCTTTTGACCTATCTTACTTAATAACCTTCTTCCTGACCTGGGGAAAGAAAACATACAAAAGGGTGAGCTCAAATGCTCAATAAGGGTAAAAAAAAGAAATATCAATCACATCATATACATAAGAACACAACTTTTGGAAATCGTAACCTGCAAAAGAAATCATAATTTCATAACATGGGATAAATCATAGTAGTGAAATGTTATCAAAATAATCATAAATTAAAACATGAAACTTTGTGGCATACACAAATAATCATAGAGAATCATTTATTATTATTCAAGACTCATTTCCAAGACTATCTTAGTGGACAAAGTCCATTTCTGAACCGAGTTCACTCCTCGTTTCAGTCCTGTTTCACTGAACCGGTTTAACCTGTCGTTCCAGCCATGTCTATCTCATGAGATATAAAATCTTTACCCAATACATTGGATGGATATATAGGTCCCACCCATCTCATAATGATACCATTCTTATGTGTGCCGCAAAATCATAAATCATACATCATTGCATAACCCATGTAATAAAAATGGGAATCTTAAACATCGTGACATCATAAAACAATTCATATAAGATAAAGGAATTCATAAATATAATTCCATCACAACATAATCAAATCAATGTAATAATAGGGATATAAACAAAACCCTTTATTATATTAGATGGAAAATAATTTTGATAAAACACTTGAACTCCATTCTTGATGAAAATATCCTTTCTACTTCAAAAACATTTCCTTTCATAACATGTCATATAATTTTGAACTAAAATAAGTTGATTAAAAATAAACATGAAAACATGTAACTGAATATTCTTGGAAATAGTGTTTTAAAAATCCATTCATGTCGTATAAGTTAAAAAAACATTCTTCTCGGACTTTTGTCAGAAAAGTCAAAAAGTACCTCGTACGAAAAACAACAAAAGATTCCTTTCATATATTTTACTAAAAACTCACCGAAGGGTAAAATTGGATTTAAAAAATTGTAGGTTTATGGGAATAATATTACATATTGAGTGAACATGGATGTGGATGATAAAATACACCCCAGTAAATACCAAAGTATAAACAATCTCGGATAAAAGTGAGATTGTGATATTTTCCCTTACCTTAGGTCTGATATGCTTTGTACGTCTCCAAACCTCCTGTATAATGATTTAAATAACGTTATTGACTTATTTGAGAATCATACTCATTTTTATGATATCACATATGGTCATTAGCTTAGTAATATTTCATTACAACTTGTTATTCGGGTGTTTATTACTTTTTGTTCTTATGCGTGTTTTTTTGAATAAGTTCTTATTCTTCTCTTTAGGTTATAGATACCTCATTTCCAGAATTTTATTAGTGTAATATATATCATATTAATTCATTCAATTCATTTATATAATCATTATTCAATGAAGATCATGTAGAACGAGTCACATCACATCGTCGAGACGGTATTCTGTACATACACACGAGCGATTATATCGTTCCCATGATCATGGAATTGTATTGGAATGTATGTATACTATTTCAGAATCAATATCACATTACAATAATCATATATAGTCATTATGTACACCATTATACCCATCCATGTAAGGTGGTGGTGGAAAATAGATTACACCACGGCATGGAGACGGTATTCTGTACGTACGCACGCACGGTGATTTCATTTTCCGTAGGATGGATAGATGGTGAAATAGGGTTATTTCATATTTATAATAACATATCAGTATATGAGTGATACTGATGTTATTACTTCATAATGAGAAAACTAAAGAAGAAGAAGTGGAAGAAGAAATAAAGATGAAATAATCGGTAACGGACATTACCTCTTCTTTGAAGTGCTTCTTTGAGACCTCCTTTTAGGGCACTAAACATTGTCTTTGAAGAGGACCAGGACCTCTATGATGTCTATAGGGAAGTGGAGAGTAGAACTTGGCAGGTTTTGGTCGATCTTGAAGTCTCAATGTGGTGTGAGGAAGAGGGGGAGGAGGTTCCCTTTTATAAGGGAGGAGAGGGGCACCTTTGGAAAAACTAAAAATATTATTTTATTATAATGTCAATTTCGGTTTTAAATATATCCAAATTGATTTATTTTGAAGATAAGGTGGATATGGGTCGAAATCCTCTCATCCAATAGAATTTAGACA
This sequence comes from Viscum album, assembly GCA_963277665.1. NCBI lineage: Eukaryota > Viridiplantae > Streptophyta > Magnoliopsida > Santalales > Viscaceae > Viscum > Viscum album. Next base: position 374,100,835 of record OY728158.1, on the reverse strand, counting down.
AGTTTAGGTTCCTATTTTAACATTATCATTTAGATTTAACATTAAGTTAAATAATTTTACTTTTACCGTGTCTTCTTGTGTTCTTATACTATAAGGTTAATAAACTTACTATAACCAGCCAAAAGAACCCCAAATTGTTTATTATTAATATATATAACCTTTTCTAAGTTATTTGTCCGAACCATAAATTATTAGGAATAAAATAAAAAATAATAATATAATATTTGTTTAAAAACTATTTTATGTCAATTTTGAAATTATTTAGTAATTGATTTTTGTGAAAATCATAACAGAATGATTAGTTCAAAAAAAGTTAATTAAAGAAATAATTATATGTCATATTAACTTATAAATTTTTTTTAATTCATAAAATGTCTCAAATTACATTTATTTTGGTATTTATTACATCAATTATGTCAATATTTTATTAATAAGATAATTACTGCATCATCTTTGTGTCATAAATAAATTAAATTATTTAATGTCTAAAAATTACTAATAAAATACCATTATGTAGGAAATCTTCTTATCTTTATAATTAATATTTATAGTCGAATTTATCTTATGTATATACTTATATTAAAAATTATTTACTTATTAAACATTGATGTTAACCAATTTAACCCTTCTTTAAATAAATTATTAATAAATGTCCTAATCTAATTCAAGTGGGCCTAAATGGTCATATTTTATTCCTAAGTTTGTTTTTGGTCGCATTACACTTATCCAATAGAATTGGGACATGTGTTAGGGTAATAATAATATCATTTTTACCCTTAATTACCCTATTTACTTTCAATTGTGGTAAATAAAAGTAAAAAGTTACTATTCACCAAAAATTATTTTCATCTCATTGAACCACATTTTACTTACTGACATCAACCGTGTCTCTTGGATTTTTGAAATTCCACTCACAGAAGCGGTAAAATGAAGTTTTATGAAAATTTCAATTTTTTTAACTACCACTTAGTGGTTTCACTATTCATCAAAAATTGAAAGTTTTCAGAAAAATACCAAAATTTCACCCTAGGATAATTTCGATATTCCGAATCCAAAAATGAAGTCCATTTTTAAATATAAAATTTATAAAATTTTAAAAATTGGTTATTACAATTCATAATGGCTAGTTTTAATAATATTTTAATAGCATATCATTGTTTAGTGAAACTCAGTAATGCGTACGACGCAAGCTATCGAGGAAGGTATCGACTGCATGTACAGAAAGCCAAGCTAGTGTTGTGTGTAGTGAAAGATTCCTTTTATGATTTACAAAAACAAAAATATTTCTCATAAAAGTCTCGGGTGTTACATGTCTGAATATAGGCATATCAATGGACCATAAAAGAAACATGAACATAAAGTCATGATATACCATGATAATCATAATATGGAAATTTGGAAACAACATAAAACATTGAATCATAGGTCTAGGATAAACTTCCAAGTCATAATAGTGGATAGAGTACCATAAAATAATCAGTTGTTCACATATCCTAACTGGACATATAGTTATACTAAACATTATCCAATGCATTGGTGCACTATATAATTTGGAGTGCACCTGCCACTTTCTTTTCATTCCCATGCTTGAGTGTTCAGATAGATCATAAAACATAAATTAATTCATCCTAATAATTTTTTATCCATGATCTTGGAGTGTGTAATAAATACTTGTAAATACCCAATAAAAATAATCATGTGCATAAAATTTAACACCCTGGATAGAAAATGTTTATATTATTCACTACACAATTGTTTTGGAATGGAAATTTGTAGGTTAAATTCGGCATCCTAACGGTGAGACATAATAATTCATAAAAAGTGTTAATGAGATAAAATGTGGTATCTAATCACATATAAATATAATGGAAAGTATTAGGGTCATATTAAAACATGTACCAACATAATTAATTTGGAAATAGAAGTTGTAACATAATTAATACACTTGAAAAATAGGGGGAATGGAATAACACTTACGAAACTTTTTAAATATAACGGATGTACATGGGATGGATTAATGAGAGAAAAGGGGTCTCTCATTATTCAAACATAATAAGTGATGTATATGGGGATGTGATAAACCAAATCCCATCATTTTTAAATAAAAATAAAAGGGTGTAACAATATAACCATACTTGGATAAAAATTAGAGTTGAAGGAATGCTTATATCAGTGTTTGACTTCATAAGCTTCAAGTGGGGATTCTTGAGATAATGGGGTACCTTAGGGGGGTTCTAGAGAGGGTTGTAACTATTGAGGACATAATAAAAGTATTTTTTAGTGATTATAAGTGGGAGATGTTGTGGTTTTATGTAGGAAATGATAGGGGAATTATTTATTATTTCACAAACGTAATTTTTGGAAACTTTATAATTAAATATTCAAAACCAAAAACCTTCTCATTTATTTTCTCACATGGTTTAGTAAATTGGATTGGATAAATATATATTATAAATCTGACTTCCTATGATATTAAAATATTATCCTTTCGTATGTGGATATGAGTTTCATTATTAAAAACTGAATATAAAATCATAAAATATATTATAAATTTTGGAGGATTCACTATGGATTTATAAGATAAGTAAAACAATTATAAAATCACATTATTTTAAAGTTAAATCATATATTTGGTCGAATATCCATTTTATAGTGTTTATTAAATCACTATTTGAACATTATGATTTCATAAAAGACAGTATAATTATATCGTATTTAATTTTTACCCAAAAATTCTACAATCTCGTAAAATTATGAAAAAATCATAGTTTGATAATTTTGATGTCTTTATTTAAAAAATATTATTCATTTTATCTAAATTATTTTCAAAATATTTAAATTTTCACCACTAAAATAAAAACTAACATTGATAGAAAATTTAAGGGTTCTGACAAAACAATTTTTAAACCATAATAAAAATTACATTCATACTCATAAAAATTATGTGATCATTTATATTTAATAAAACTAACATTAAAATGATATTTTATTAAAATGTTTTTTTATTATTTCCTGAAAATATATTTCTTAATTCAATTTAAATATTAACCTATAATGTTTGTTTTCTTTTGAAAACAATAATAAAATAACATTATATACATTTTTATATAAAACAATAATGTACATAATCTGAATTCTTGGGTTTTGATACATATCCATTTATTACACTAGTATACGCTCTAGGAGTGTGGTGTGTTATGGTGGGAATTTCATGGGGTCATTGAGTTAACATTGTTTTGGAAGTGATATCGATGAGCTTCAACTTCTATTGTAAATTTTTATTCCCATGATTAAGATGTTGGATCTAGGCTTGGTCTTAGTCTAGGGAGAATCCCAAAAATGATATATCCCTTGGAGTCTCTGATAAATGGTCTTTATAGATAATACCCCTACTGGTTGATGTCATCACCTATTTTGCTTATGTCCAAATGAGTTTTTAAAACTTTAAATATATATACTAGTCATGTTATCAATGTTTAATTTCTATATTATAAATGATAATAATACATAACAGTCATTTAAATCCAAATGGATATAATAAAACAGATAGTCTGCACATGTTTTATATATCCATTTTTTAAAATAAGACATTTAATTAAATCAAAATAGAAATTTAACTTATAATAGTTTGGTTCATTACAATCATCCACCCTTAAAAAAATATCCCTCAAAATTTATATTTCAAACATTAAAGAAGATGACTGTCACTCTGTTTCATCTCCCCCTCATGTTCCCACATTTCATCTTCAATCTTATGGTTTCTCTATAACACTTTGACTAGGTGCATTTTCTTTTTTAATAGATCTTTATCTCTACAATATATGTTCTTTACTGAATTCTCCACATATGAGAGTTCATTAACCAATGGTACCACCACTAGAGTGAGTACATGATATGGGTATGGTATGACATTTCTCAAGAGGAATACATGGAATACATTATGTAGTTGAGATAAGTTTGGTGGGAGTTGTAGTTGGTAGTCCACTATTTTGATGTGAACAAGAGTATCAAAAGGGTTGATATACCTTGAAAAATTCATTCCCTTATTCCAAATTCTCACTACTCTCTTCCATAGAGATATGCAGAGGAATATCATGTCTCTGACATCAAACTCTAGGTCTTGTCTGCGATTGTCGTATATCTTTTTTGTCTACTCAGAGTAGCCTTGATGTGTAGCTAAAAGGTCATAACCTTATCAACCATTTTAAGACCTAAGAGTTTTTTTCCTCCACATCATCCTAGAATGTAGGTATTCTATACAAATTATTATTAAGGGCATCAAAGGGAGACATTTTTATGCTTGAGTGGAAACTGTTATTGTAAGAGAACTCTAACATAGGAATATGTTGATCCCATACATCGTTGATGTCCATTGAGAAATCACTCCACATGTTCTCAAGTGTATGGATAGTCCACTCAAATTGGCCAAATGTTTGAGTGTGATAGGCCATGACGATGTTTAACTCTTTATTGAATGAATGTTGGAGACTCATCAAGATCATAAAGGTGAATCTTGGATGTCGATCGGATAAAATCATTACTAGTACACAGTGAGGCCTCATCACTTCTATGATGTGTATCTATGCAATTTTATCAAATTAGAATTCATCTCAAATCAAAATGAAGTGTGCAGACTTTATAAAAAGATCAACCACAACCCAGATAACATTGTTTCATATAGATATCTTAGGATATTTGGTGATAATATCAATGGTAGTGTTTTCCCATTTCAATGTTGTTATGGGTAATGGTTTCATCATCCCTTATATTTTTTCCTTTACTCCTTCACTTTCGTACATATGATACATCTTGATGTATATTATGTGATCTTCTTATTCATATTTTCCAACAAATAGTGTTCCTAGAGATCTCAATACATATTTTTTCTTCTATGGTTTATATAGATGGTGGATCTATGTGCATCATTAAAAAATTCATATTTAACTTCGGATTTTATGGTATACATAGGCTTGACCCAAATCATACAATAGATTTTTCATTATAATAGAACAATGAAGATATCCATTTTCAAATAGTTTCCAATTTCTTCTGAATTCCCACGTCACCTATTTGATCATCCTTTAACCTCCCCAAAAGAGATGGTTGGGAAATCCTTTGTGAAAGGATTGATGATGTTCCTTCCTATATAATTCCCATTACCATCCCCTTCAAGTCTAACAAGATCGTATCCTTCTTAATTTTCATTAATGAAAGAGTTTCCTGATCTTTTCAACATAGGGTCCATGTAAATTTATTTTCATTCCCCATATAGTTGTGAATTCAGTAGTCATAGTCATTGATCAGCTCTAACTATCATTGTTTGTACATATTCAACTCTTTCTATGTGAGTATATACCTGAGGATTTTATGATCCGTATATAATTCACACTTCTTCCCAAAAAGGTAATGTCCCCATATTTTCAAATCAAATATCACTACATCCCACTTCTGATCATGAGTATGATAGGTTTACAAATACACAATAAATTGCCTCGAAAAATAGGAAATTACATTTTCATTTTGCATCAACACACATGCCGGTATCTTTTCAATGCATCACTGAATACAAGGAAAATCTCTCCAGTTGTGGGTAGTGTGAGAATGGGAATTGAAAATAGCCTCCTTTTCAAATCCTTGATTATCTATTTTCATTCATAATTCCTTGAAAACATGACTCCATTCCGAGATATCTTCGTTTAAGGGTTTTCCAATCACAATAACTTTCTCACAGATCATCGATAATACCAAGCTAATCTATGAAAACTAAGGATATTTTTTCACAGATATTGGCCTTGTTCATCATTCAATTTCCTCATTCTATGAAGAATCCAAATATATCCCATTTCTTGTGATGATATTCCCCAAGATAGTTTCTTCCTTCAACCAGAACTCACATTTGTTGTACTTATCATAAATCCTTTCCTTTTGAAAGTTCTTTATTACATAACATAAATGATCCTCCTGGTCCCTCTTAATTTAGGTGTATATTAAAATATCATCAATATAAACTACCACAAAAGAATCTAGGTAATCTCTAAATACACAATTCATCTATTCCATGAAGATTTACAGACCACTAGAGAGCCCGAATGGAATCATTATGAACTCATCATGCATATACCTTGTTCGAAAAGCATTCTTGGGGATATCCTCCCTCTTCACATTTACATGCTAATATCCTGACCATAGATCCACCATTGAAAAGTATTGTTCTTCGTGTAGCTAATCAAACAAGTCATTAATTCATGGAAAAGGATACTTGTTCTTCATCGTGATTTTGTTGAGCTTGTGATAATCAATGTAAAGGCGCATTGACCCATGATTCTTTATGATGGATAGAACAAGCGAACCCCATAGTGAAGAACGTGGGAATATAAACCCATTATCTATATTCTCTAGTAGTTGTTTTTTTATCTCCCCATGTTCCACAACAACCATTCTATATGGATTCTTGGATACAGGAAATTCCCAAGGTATAAGATCTATCAAGAATTTGACATCTCTTCTAAGAGGAAGAACTCTAAATTCTTAGGGAAACATATTGCCAAATCCCCTTATAATATGAAAGTCATTGATGATTATTCCTTCCTTAGACATGATCATCTGTGTAAGATACACATTCTCATATGGAAGTAATATCAATTCTTGGGATGATTATTCTAAATAATATTCATCCTCCGTTTTTCACTTGTATAGAAACGAGGGTTGATTTTCTAAATGCAGAGTGATTTCCTTCTCATGGTAACTTATGTTAGCTCTAAATAAGGAAATCTAATTCATGCCAAGAATTGCATCAAATTTCACTAAGGGAAGTATTATAATGTTCACTGGGAAGTTTAATCCAAAAATTGTGATAGAAGATGAGTCATATACATGGATTCTTTAATTGCCCCATTTTCCATTTTCACCAACATATCTACTTCCATTATTTTCTGTGGTTTTAGGATTATTATACTAAACTTTTGAGATATAATATAATGTGTTGACCCATAAAAAAAAGAACATTGTCTATTATTTTAAGAATAACTACCACGACAATCATCACTTCATTGTTGGGATTCAATTCAACAGTAGTGATGTAAGCAGATCACCCTTTCTACTATGGAGGCTATTGGTTAGCTTAAAAAATTCTTGTCTAAGTTCATTTATATTGTGAAATGACCTGGTTCCTTGAAGTCGTAGTAATGAAAAATGCACTAAGGATTTACTGGAGCATTCCTTTCCTCCTTCGCAATTTTTGGGTTTTCACGTTGGAAATCACTGTCTAGGTTCCCTTCCATCCTAAACCCAATGAATTTCCTCATCTTCTTTCTGGAATTTATAGGGTTCTTCGTTCCAAACCTTTTACAAGTCGGGTGTTGAAATTTGCTGGTACTATTAGATCTCTCCATCAGACCGCAATAATTTGACTCTACATTCTGCCTTTTATCCCCTTGATACCATTGAAATTATCTTATCTCTATTTTAACATTGAGGACACATCAAAAAATTTCCTCAAAGATATAAAATTCATATATCACCAGGGATTTCTGTTGGCTAGGATTTATCCCACCAAAGAAGCGGTGAACCTTGCATTCCGGGTTAATGAAAAATACAGTGGCATATAATGGAAGCCTTCTGATTTTTTCCTCATAATCTCTTAATGATTCATCATATTTTTTCTTAAGGGAAAATAATTCCCTTTCTATATTAAGTCAAAGGGTGCGAGGAAAATGTTTATCAAAAAATATTTTTCAGAAATACTTCTGTATCATTTCCTCAATATCTTACATAGTCATAATATTTTTTATCAATGTCCACTATTGACCAACATCACTATCCATATTATAAGAATTCAAAATAACCTTCTCTTATTCAGATCATTTAAGGATGCAGATGATCTTCTCAATGGAGTGATCTATTGTTCATAAAATGAAGGATCAAGTGATCTATTGAAAGTAGGATCCCGTTGTCTCATGAAGCTCTTGATTCTGACATGGTATTTCTTGGGGGGGGGGGGGGTTAATTTCTTCTTGATCTAGGTTTCTATTCAAAACATTATTTAACTGAGAGAGTATCGTGATAAAGTTTTTTTCCCTCTCCCATTGGATTGGGAAACTCATTAGGATATTCATTACATTCATATTCACATCATATATTTTCCTGATTTACTCTATTACCATCTATTGGAAAGAATAAAATGAAAATTAGGGGTATTCATTTTAAACTATTAGAAACATAAAGGGGAATAAAATTAAATTAAATGGATAACGTATAAATTACATTTACTTCCCTATCTTATGAATTGATAGGCTTCAATCTATGTTTTCCATGATCTATTTTCTAATGCATATTATTATGTGATTTTTCCCTTAAAAAATATTCATATTAATCTTATGAATTTAAAAAATTTACCCTCTGTGAGTGTAATACAAGAAATGTAGTTAGGCACATTTTTAATGCACCAGTTCCCATTTGAGTCTTGCTCAAATCAGTGTTTTTGGGCCTTAACCTTTGAAACATATGTTCCATATCCATATCCACTGGTTAGTATCCATAGAGGGATGTATTTTATTGATAAACCACTTACTCTATATCAAAAAACATTTAGTTATGTTTTTCTTATACTTAGTATTATCTGAATGACTTTCACTAGAGTTTTATAATCGTAATCCCTAAAAAACTAAACTTTATTTCGATACTAACTATAATAAACATGTTCTTTTTATTACATTCATACTTGATTTAATGAAATAAAATTACACTTAATACAACTCAAATATTTTATTACTCTAGTGTCTTGGGAAATTGGGAACATTACATAACAACTTAAAACATGAAATACTACATCATTATTGAAAACTTCTTTCACATGACCACATATTTATTCGTACTTAACATTTCATGGGATAACCTGAGGACATGAATAAGAAATGGGTGCCATATAAAGCCCGATAAGGAAATAAACATGGATTAACTTGAGTAAGGAAACACATGTTAAGAAATAGGAATATCAATTGAGCATAAAAGAAACATGATCATAAATTCTTGATATATTGTGATAATCATTGCAAGGAAATGTGGTGAAAACTAAAAACATCACACATTATGTCAATGATAAAGTGCCATGAAATAATAGTGGACAAAGTCCCATAAAGGAATCCGTTAAACTCATATTCCAGAATTATGTATCATGATACAAAACATTACCTAATTCGTTGGATTGCTACATAATTCCAAGCACATCTACCACATTAATCTCATTCTCATGCTTATGTGTGCCACATATATGATAAAAAATTACCCACTCAACATCATAATTTATTCCACAATCAATGGTTTGGGAAAAAATTCATGTATGTCCTCAATAGAAAGGTATAGGTTCATAAAAGTGAACACCCTTGATAGGTAATAGGGATTTTATTCACTACACAATTGTTTTGGAATGGAAATTCATGGTGCAATTTTGGAAGCCTAACAACATGACATAAGAATACATTAAAAATGGTTGATAAGAGCGTTAATGGTATCTCATAAAAAATACATGAAATTGAATTAAATAGGGTCATAGAAATAAAAGTCCCAACATAAGTAATTTTGAAATATAAGTTGTGATATAATAATGTAACTTGTAGAAATAGGAGAAATGGAAAAAATCTTACGAAATTTTTACATAATAACGGGTGTAAATGGGAGGGAGTAATGAGAGAGAAAAAGGGTACATTATAATTCAAATCTAATAAGTTTAGTATATGGGAGGTGCGAAAACATACCCCCATCATTTTTAAATGAATATAAAAGGGTATCACAAAATAAGGAAAATTGGATAAAAATGGGAATGGAAGGAACCCTTACTTGAGTGTGTGACTTAGAAAGCATGAAGAGGGGATTATTTAGAGCTTAGGGAACCTTTTAGGGAATCTTGAGTGGGGAAGAAAAATTATGGAAATTCTCTAAGGATTTTTAGGAAGAGAAGTGGGAGTTTCGGGGGGATTATATAGGAAATGAGTGGGAAATTCATTAATATTTCAGAAACATAGGTTTTGGAATCTATATAATTACATATTAAAAACCCCAAACCCTCCCACGGTTTTTAACCATGGTTTTTTCCAAAATCGAGTCAAAAAAATAATTTTATAAGGCCATGGTCTGATGATAATACAATATTACCCTTTATTATGTGGAGGTGAGTCACATTTTTAAAAAATGAATTTAAAATCATAAAATATATTATACATTTTTGATCATTCACTATGGCTTTCAAAAATAATTTATAAAATCTAAAATAACCTTAATTTAAATTTAAAACATATATTTGGATTAATATCATATTTATAGTATTTTTTACAACACTATTGGTCCATTATGATGTCATAAAACACAATATATATTTATATGGTATTTAATTTTTACCCAAAAATTTGTCTTTCTTAGAAAATTATGAAAATTTATTTATTGGATAGTTTTGATGCCTTGATTCAAAAATTAGTATTCAGTTTTTCCAAAAATATTCCTAAATATTTCAATTTCTACATTTAAAATAAAAAACAACATTTATTGAAAATTGACATGTTTTGATAAAAACAGTTTTGAAGCATTAAAAAAATTAAAATTTCCCTCATAAAAATTATATGATCATTTATATTTAATAAAATTAATTTAATAATAATATTTATTAAAATAATATTAATTAATTTATTAAAATGTATTTCTTAATTAAATTTTAATATTAACCAAAACTACTATTTGTGCATTAAAAACAATAATAAAATAAAATAAATTCATTATTCTATAAAAAATGTACATAATCATAATAATAGGGTCATGATACATATCCCTTTATTACAGCATCATACATTCTAGGAGTATAGTGTGCTATGGTGTGGATTTCATGGGGCTATTTAATTTACATGATTTGGTTCATGATATCGATGAACTTGAAATCACCCCATAAAAAATTTATCTCAGGCATAAGTTTCTAGATTTCATCTTGGGATTGGCCTATGGAAAAAACCAGAAATGCTATCCCCCTCGGAAGCATCAATAAATGGGCTTCATAGGGAACAATCCTACTGGTGGTGGTCGTCACCTATTTTTTCTGTGTCGAAAGGATTTATTAAAACCCTATATATATGAGTCATGTTATCAATGTTTAACGACTATATTATCAATGGTAATGATACTTAATGATCATTTAAATCCAACTAGATATAATAAAACAGATGGTGTGCATGTGTTTTATCTATTCATTTTTCAAAATAAGATATTTAATTAATTCAAAAGGAAAATTTCACTTATAGTAAATTGGGTCGTTATAGTATTCCACCCATAAGAAATTTCTCACTAAATATTTTCTTTTCCCACATTAAAAAAGATGAGGCTAACTATGTTTCATCCCCTCCTCTAGTTCCCATGTTTATTATTCAAACTTGTGGTTTCTCAAAAAAAAAATTATCTAGGTTCATTTTCTTCATCCATGGAACATTGTCTCAATGATCTAAGATCTTCACTAGCTTCTCCCCATAAGAGAGGACATTATCCAATGGAACCACCTCGAGATTAAGTTCATGGGAGGGGTCTGGTATGTACATTCTCAAGAGTGATACATGGAATACATCATGTATTTGAGATAGGTGTGGTTGGAGTCTTAGTCGGTAGGCCCCCATTCTGATGCGATCAAAGATATCAAAAGGGACCATGTACCTTCAACTATGCTTTCCATTCATACCAAATATCATTAATATCTTCCATTAAGGTATTCCAAGGAATACCAGGTCTCCAACATCAAACTCTAGGTCTTGTCAAAGATTTCCAGCATAACATTTCTATCAACTTTGAGCAGCTGTGATGTGCTACAAAATGGTCTTAACCGTCTCCCCCATTTCCATGACCATTTTATGACCTAGAAGTTTTCACTTCCCAAATTCATCTAAGAATGCAGGTGTTCTGCACCTCTTCCCATAATGGTCTTGATAGGGGGACATTTGGATGCATGAGTGCAAACTGTTGTTGGAAGAGAACTCAACCATAGGAACATGTTAATCACATCCTTCTTTTAAACCGATTGAAAATGATATCAAAATGTCCTCATGTGTCTCGAGATTCTATTTATATCGGCCATCATTTTGAGGGTGATATACTATGGTGAAGTTTATCTCATTATTCAAAGAATAATGGATACTGTCCAGAAAATAGAGGTGAATCTTGGATCATGATCGGATACACTCGATAGTTGTACACCATAAAACCTCACCAATTACATGATGTATATCTATTCAAGTTGATCCCATGAGAAATCATATTGAATTACAATTAGGTGTGTAGTATTTTTAATACAATCCTCCACTACCCAAATAAAATTATTTCCTCTAGATGTCTAAGGAAGCCCAGTAATAATGTCCATGGCTATGTTTTACAATTTCAATGTACGAATGGGTAATGTTTGAAGCATCCCCTTAGATTTTTTCGGTTATTTATTCACTTTCTAACATACAAGACATCTTGATCTATATTCCACAATATTTTTCTTCATATTGTCATAGAATGAGTTTTCTCATAGATCTCAATATATCTTTGTGCTTTGATGGTGGATATAAAAGGTTGAGCTATGTGAAATATCCAACAGATCTTTATTTAACTCAGGATTTGATGGTACACATAGTATTGAATCAATTCTTAAAAAATATTCATCATTAACATTGAAATCTAAGGATTTCCCATTTCTAATAGTTTCCACTTTCTTCTGAATTCCCACATCATCTCTTCGATCATCCATTAACCTCCTAATAAGAAAAGTTTGAGAAATCATGTGTTAAATTATTTGTGATGCTCTTTTTATTATCATTCACATGTTCATATTATTAAAGTCAATGAAGATCGAATACTTATCAATTCTAATGAATGAAAGTGTTTTTGGATCCTTTAAACATAGAGCATATACCACTTTATTCTATTTCCCTAGGTGGTAGTGAATTGGGATGTCATAGTCTTTGATCATCTCTAACCATCATTTTTTGCGCATATTCAACTATTTTTTTGTGAATATATTCTTGAGTTTTTTGAGATCTGTATATATTTCACGTTACTCTCCAATGAGTTAATGTCACCAAATTTTCAAAGAAAATATCACTGCAACCAACTCCAAATCATGTGCGGGATTGTTCTTCTCATGAACATTCAACTTCCTTGAAGAATATGTAATAAATTTATCATTATTCATCAACACATGGCCTAGGAACTTCATCAAATCATCACTAAATACCCTAAAAATATTTCCTCTTGTGGGTAGTGTGAGCATGGGGGTAGTAATAACACTTATTTTTTACTCTATGAATCTCTCTTCACATTGATCATTCCATGAAATCAGCACTCCCTTCCGAGTAATCATGGTCATATGGTTTGACATTCACAATACACTTCTAAAAAAATATCGATACTACCCAGCTAATCCGAGGAAACTAGGGAAATTTGTCCTGGAAATTGGCCTCATCCATCCTTCAATTGACTCAGTCTTTGAAGGGTCCACAAAAATCCCATTTCTTATGATGATATGACCCCTGAAAGATAATTTCTTCAACTAGAACTCACATTTTATGTACTTGGAAGGTGTTTTTTCTTTCACATAGACTTTTGCACAGTACTTAAATGTTCCTCATAATCCTTATAACTTTTGAAGTATAATATAGTATCATCAATAAATACAACCACAAATTTATCTAGGTAATCTATAAAGACTAAATTATCAATTCCATGAAGATTTCTGCAGCATTAGTTACTATGAATGAAATTATTATGAACTCATAATTCATGTACCTTTTATGAAAAGTAGTCTTGGGGATATCCTCCCTATTTACCCTTACTTAGTAACATTTTGACTGCAGATCCCCCTTGGAATGTATTGGGCTCCAGGTATCTGATCGAACAGATCATCAATTCGTGGAAAAGGATACCCGTTATTTATCATGATTCTATTGAGCTCATGATAACCAATGAAAAGGTGAATTAAACCATCATTATTCTTGAAAAAGTGGACTATTTCACCTCATGCTGAAGAAATTGGGTGTATAACCCTTTATCCAAATTCTCTTATAGTTTTTCTTTAGCTACTAAAGTTCCACAATAGCCATTCTATATAGAATCATGAATTTTAGCAATTCCCTATGAATATGATCTATCAAGAATTCAACATCTCTACTAGGAGAAAGACCATAAAATTCCTTAGGAAACACATTATTGAATACCCTCACGATAGGCATTTCTTTGAGGATGGTACCATCCATAAACGTGATCATCTTAGAAAGATACACATCCTCACATGGCATTAATATTCATTCTTGGGAGGATGATGATAAAAAATATCCATCCTATTTTTTGACCATGTATATAATTTGGGGTTGATTTACCATATGTATAGTGATTTACCTCTCACAGAAATTTATGTTGACTATATATTGGGAAATCCAATCCATAAAATGAATTTACTCAAATTCCATGAAGGTAAGAATGATAAGGTTCTCTAGGATGTTTAATCCCAAAATTGTTACAAGGGATGAATTATATACATGGGATGCTAGAATTCCACCATTTCCAATTTTCACTGACACCTCTACTTCCATGCTTTGTGGTGGTATTTGGATTTTTTACTAATAATTAGGTATATAAAAGAATTCATTGAACCAGAATAAAAAAGTATGTTCTCTATTCATGTATCAAGAACTATAATACATGTCCCCAATTCATTATTGAGATTTTCTTCAGTAGTAGTGATGGAAAAATAATTCCCTTAGTACATTAGAGGTTATTGGTGGCCTATGAAAACCATGTCTTAATGCATTGGTTTGATAAATGCTCTACTTCTTTGTAGTTATAGTAATAAAAAATGAAATGAGAGTTTACCGGAGCATTCCTTTCCTCCATCGCAATAGCGGGTTTTTCTTGCCTGTAATCGCTGGACATGTTTTCTCCCTTCCTACACCTTGTGCATTTCCCTATACCCTAAATGAAATTTCTAGGGTTTTTCATTCCACACCATTGGAAATTAGGGTGTGGAAATTTCATGGCACCATTATATCTCTATATCGGACTGCATAAATTTGACTCAACCTTCCATTTCTTATCCCCAAGATACCATGGTGATTCGTTGATCTCCATTTCGACTTTGAGGGCACATCGGATAATTTCTTCATAGCTATCAAATTCATGAATCACCAGGGCATACCATAGGCTAGGTTTTATCCCACTAAAAAAGTGTTCAATACTGCATTTAGGCCTAACGACAAATCTAGAGGCATATCATTTCTAGAATTCTGATGTTTTCCTTGTACACTCTAATGGATTCGTCAACTTTTTTTATTAGGGTAAAGGAAGTCCCCTTCCATAATATGTCGGAGGGTGTGAGGAAAATATCTATCACAAAACATTTTCTAGAAATTATTCCATCCAATATCCTCGATATCATCCTCAGGATTCATATTTTCGATCAATGTCCACCATTGATCAGCCTCACCCTCTATATGATAATAAACCAGAAGAAAATTCTCTTGATCGGAGCATTGAAGGATGAAGAATATATTCAAAATGTAGTTAATCCTTAGTTTGGTGAATGAGGGATCAGGTGATCTATTGAAAGAAGGAGGCATTTGTATCCTGAAGCTATCGATTTTTACTTGTTCATTCACTGGGGGCTTAGGAATTCCTCTAGATCTAGTTTTATATTCAAAACATGAGTTAGCATTGATATTATCAAGGCAATGTTTATAATTCTTGCTCCCATCATATTTGCATCTCATTAGGGATGTAATTCCATTGACCATGACATCAGTTCTTATCCTAATTTATCCTATTATATGACATTTTCTATAATAAAAGGAAAATTATTGGTAATCATTTTAATCTTTTAAACAAATAAATGGTAATCCAATTACATTAATGTTATAACTTATAAATTACATTTATTTCTATAACTTATGAATTTATATGATTGAATCTATTTTATCTATGATCTTTTGCCTAATATCTATTTTTATGGGATTTGTTTCATTCCCTTAATTTTACTTCATATTATTCTTATGAATTTATCAAAGTATATCCCCTAGGAGTGTCAAACCATAAGTGTAGCATGACTTGTTTTCGTGAACCAGTTCCCATTCGAGTCAAGCTCAAAGCATTGTTTTCACGTTTTTCACATACATACTTTAGTTCTAGAGCTAAATCCACTTGATAATATCCTAAAAGTGATTAATTTTTAGGATTAAAAACTTAATTTATACACACCAAGAATTAGGTATGTTTTTCTTATATTTGGTATTATTCCTATGTCTTTCACTAGAGTTTTTAATGTTATTCCCCAAAATAAATAAACCTTCCTTTGATACCAACTGTATCAACCATGTTCTTTTTAGTACATTCATGCATGATTTAGTGACATAAAATTACACATAATACAACCCTATGGATTAATATTTCTAGTGTATTGGAAAATTAGAAACATTTCATAACAACTTAAAACATGAAATACAACATCATTATTGAAAACATCCTTCAGATGGCCACACCATTCTTTCTTACTTAACATTGAATTAGATCACAAGAGGAAATATATAAGAAATGAGTTAGATATAAATCCCATTAATAGAATATATATTGATTAACATGAGGAAGTCAACACATGTCTAAAAATAGGCATCTCAATGGATCATAAAATAAAAATTAACAAAAAGTCATGATATAACATGATATTCATAACATGTAAATGTGGAAACAATTTAAAACATTGCATCATAAGTGAAGGATAAAGTTCCACTATATCATAGTGGAAAATTTATAAAAAAGGAATAAGGTAAACCGTTATCCCAACATGATATATTATGATACCAAAAATTACCCAATGCATTAGAGCGCTATATAATTCTGGACGCACCCATCACTTTCGTTTCATTATCATTCTTAAGTGTTCCATATAGATCATAAAAAATTGATTCATTCATATTCATAATTTACTCCACGATCTAGGGGTGTGGAATACATACATGTATGTCTTAAATAAAATGTTTTATGTTCATAAAATTGAACACCCTGGATAGGGAATAGGTTCAGTATTCACTACAAAATTTCTATGGAATGGAAATCAATGGTGCAATTTTGGAGGCTTAATGGCATGACATGATAATTCATAAATAGGGTTTATGAGAGTGGAAGGGGTAACTCATCATGTATAAATGAAATATAAAGTAAGAGGTTAATATAATAACATTAACTAACATAAGAAATTTGTAAATAGAAGATGTAACATAATATTGAAACTTGAAGAAAATGAGAAATGGAACAAATCTTACGAAATATTGACATGGTAATGGGTGTACATGAGAGAAATTCTTGAATAACAAATGGGTATCTAATAATTAAATAATAATAATGGTAGTATGGTGGATTGAAATAATACACTGTCATTTTTAAATTAAAATAAAAGCTTGTAACATTATAAGGAACCTTGGAAAAAATGAGAATGGAAGGAACCCTTACTTGAGTGTGTGAATTCAAAAGAATGATGAGGGTCTCCATGAGATATTTTGGGACCCTGGGAGGAATATAAAGAGATTTTTATTGATTAAGTACATGATATAAGTATTATTTGTTAAGATAAATGGGATCTTGGGTGGGTTTATATAGGAAATGAGAGGGGGATTCTTTAATATTTTACAAACATAGGTTTTGGAATCTATATAAATAAATATTCAAAACTACAAAACATACCTAAGTTTTCCCATGGTTCATTACAATTAATATTACTAAAAATTATTTTATAATTCCAAGGGCCAAAGATATTAAAATATTTTCCTTTATTATGTGAAGGTGAGACACAATATTTATGTAATGAGTTGAAAATCATAAAATATATTTTACATTTTCAAGGATTCACTAAGTCTTTATAAAATAATTCAAAAAAATCTAAAATCACATTATTTTAAAGTTAAAACATATATTTGGACTAATTTCCTTATTATAGTGTTTATTACATCTCTATTGAGAAATTATATTGTCGTAAAACACACTATATTTTAATATGGTATTTAATTTTTACCCAACAAATCTTGAGTCTCTAAAAATTATGAAAAATTCACCATTTCATAATTTGGATGTCCTAATTCCAAAAATAATATTCATTTTTTCAAATAATTTTCTAAATATTTGAATTTTATCTTATAAATAAAAACCAATATTTACTAAAAATTTACGGGTTTTGACCAAAATAGATTTTTAATCTTAATAAAAATTACATTTGGCCTCATAAAAATTATATGGTATTTTATATTTAATAAAATTAACAAAAAAATATTATTTTATTAATTTATTACTTATTAATTTATCGAAATATATTTATTAATTCTATTTAAATATTAACCACAAATACTATTTGTTCTTCAAAAATAATAATAAGTTAAAAGCATATTGATTATTCTATACAACAATAATTTACATAATCATAATGCTAGGGTCTTGATATATATCACATCATTACACCAGTATACTCTCTATGAGTTATGTGTGTGATGGTGGGGCTATCATGGGGTTGTTCGGTGAATATAATTTGGTTCATTATCTCGATGAGCTTGAACTTCGCTCGTAAACGGTTTCTCTCATTCTTAAGTTATTGGATATCATCACGTGATTGGTCTAGGGAAAATACGTGAAATTATATATCCCACAAAATCTTTGATAAATGGGATTCATAGGGATTGATCCTATAGGTTGAGGCCTTCCCCTCTTTTTTCTATGTCGAAAGGATTAGTTTAAACCCTATATTTATACCATTCAGGTGATCGCTATTCAAAAACCATATTATATATGGTAATGTTACATAACATTTATTTAAATACAATTGGATATAAAAAATTAGACTGAGTGCATGTGTTTTGTATATCTATTTTTTTAAATAATACATTTAGTTAAATCAAAAGGGTAATTTCACATATAATAGTATGGGTAGTTATAGTACCATCCCAAAAATTTGTTAATATGTCTAATGATTTGTGCATAGTAGGATCCTTGACTTATTTACCACTCACTATTATATCATTTTTTTCCTCAAATTCCAATATCTCCTGAGCTCATGCATCTTCAGCAATGTTAGTAGCACTACAAGAATCTTTTGATGATAACCCTTCATGTTACTTCTCCTTGAGAAATTTCTCAAATATTTATTTATTTAAAACTAATCACCATTAAAGTTTTTTAGTTTCTACCAACTAATCTAATCCCTAAAGGAATGAAAATTACTTAACAGTTGAAAATAAATGCATGTTTTATTGGGGAATGAGAATATACACATTAAAAGAATTTAAATATTATAAAAACAATAGTAAAATTCATGTCATCAGACAAGATGGTGTTTTAGTAAATGTATCAGACATATTGAATTAAAAATGTACTATTTCTATATATATAAATATAAATATGTGGTTTGGAATGTATATGATATAATTTCTATTCATTTTTTGGATTTTTATTGAGATTCTTTTTCTATTTCTCCCAGATAAAACACCTTTAATCAAGTATTTAATACTTTTTTCATCAGGTAGAGGAACCATGGGTGGGGAGGAGCACTAAATCAATATCCATTCTTAAGAGAGGGGAAAACCTATGGTGACATTGAAATTTACTATGATTTATGGGTGGGTCAAATCTCAAAAAAATGTTTGTATTGTAATTAAAAATTATAGATTAAATTATAAATATAATTAAAATATTTTCCATAGTACATGAATATAATTTCCTGAAAAATAATATATATGATGTGTGATGGTAATTCTTCACATCCCAAATGTTTCTTTAAAGAAATATCCTCTAATGGATCATAAAAATAACAGGTAATCATGTCAACATAATGACAGTAAACATTCTTACACTTTGTAAACAACCCATTCATCAAAAAAAAATTATCCTCTTTATTTGGGTTTATAGGAATTTGGATGAACTAGTAGTACATAGAAAATATAGACAAACATGTTGGTCAGAGTAGTTCACTCCAGAGGTGAGGGGTGAATTTTGTAACATTAAATACTTGTGTTACAAGAATATTATTTTAAAAGCAATGGTTTCCCCAAAAATAGATATTGCCCGGTTAATCAAGGTTATACTATTATAAAAGTTTGACTTTTTAAACAACTTCTTAGAAGATTGATTAATACTCAGTAATATTAATTTTTATTATTAATAATACTTTTCATGTTATCCTACTAAGACAAATCAGTTATAACTTCTTTCCAAGACTAACTATCAAAGTGAAATTAGAGTTTTATGGATTAAGAAATAAAGTAGTAAAATAGATAAGACTAAATTTAAACAGCACAGTGGATATAAGACAAGTGGTTTAGTCTCAAGCTGAGACCTAATCCACTCTACTTGGTGATCACCTGCCACCAAGAAGTTTATATAAATAAACTTTGATCCACACCCTGGATCATAGTTAACAATAGCACAAAGACTGTCCAGGTCACACAGGGACCTCTTCTACGGTTTTTGTGGGTAAAAAAAATAATAACTAGGACACACAGGGACCTCTTCCACAGTTTTCATGGGTAAACAGAAATATAAAGAGATTGGTTTAAGGATTTAGAAATCCTCCAGTTTAGCACAGGAGTCAGTGTGTGCATGGATTATACAGAGTACACACACTGCTCAAAAAGTAAGTAAAAGAATCACTGAGAGAGTAGATATGAGTTTAGAATGCTCTAGTGATTTAAAGTGCATCTCTGGACTCCATTGATTAAACTAAAATTCTTCGGAGTCCTTCTCTGGTTTTTGTCGTGAAAAACAGAGTGTCGTGATTCAGCTTGTGTTCTTCACGAGTTTTGATAATGTTAAGATGTTCTCTGGATTCTAGTGTACTTCGTATGTTCTTCAGAAGAGTTGGATTTCTTTCATGAGACAATGATTTCTTTGAAAATATTTCACTATGTGCTTCGCGGTCATGCTCATAGGCTTGTTTTTCATTCAGTATCAGGTATGTTCGTTCTTGGGCACACTCCATTCTTTATTTTCAAATGCACGAGTTTTAGCTGACATGTTTCATGTATTCTTCACCTTGTACCTCGTACTATGTCTAAAAAGAAACATTAATTATGCCAGTGCATTAAAGTCACCCAATATGACTGTTAGAAATTAAATTTAAAGAAGACAAAATAGTTTAAGAAACGGTGTCACAGTATGTTATGAAAGCGGTGTCTCCTTCACACGGTCTGAGTGTCATGGTTTTTAAGTGTCATGGTGTTTGAGTGTCACGGTGTCTTGTTCACGTTGTCTTGCTCACAGTGTCTCGCTTACAGTGTCTTGCTTCACGATGTATGGCTTACGGTGTCTTGCTTACGATTTCTGGATTACGGTGTCTTGCTTACGGTGTCTGGCTTACAATGTATGGCTTATGGTGTCTTACTTACATTGTCTGGATTATGGTGTATTTCTTCACAGTTTCTTTCTTACAGTGTCTGGCTTAAGTTTTATGGCTTACGGTGTCTTGCTTCACGGTGTCTTGAAATTTGGAAAATAACTATATTCAGACATAAAGAGTGATATGCATGAAATGAATTGAGCATAACCATTATAAAGCATGAGAGAAGTTGAAACATAAATACACATGATTGGATATAATTTATAGGAGTTAACTAGGTTTAATATGATTTGTGATCATTAAAACATGATTAATACACGAGAATTCCAACAATATCCCCTTTTTTATGATCACAAATCATGTATAGTTAAAGTGTAAATGAGATGCGACTATAGAGAAAAAAACATATAGAAACTTCTCTCCCTTTTGGTATTATCAAAAAGTTGAAATAATAGAGGGTACACAGTGCACATTCCATTAAGAGTAAATAGAGTTTAGTACAAAATAAAGAATAAATAAAAAAATAATGGCATCCCCATCAAAACGGACTAAGAACTGGTCTTCTTCAGGGATTTTCCTTCTCTTTGCCTTTAGTAGTAGCAGAATTGAAATCCATAGGGGCAGTGGTTGATGTAGAAGAAGGAAGAGATGTGGTAGATAAAGAGGGTAAAGGGAGTCCTTGAAAGATTGAGGGAGCCAAGGTATGAGCAGTAGAAGATCTAGGCAGTTTCTGATCAATAATCACATACCTGATCTGACTGAGAGCTTGGCCAACATACATGGTAGTTGAGGCTGAGGCATGGGTGAAGGTAGGAATCCTAGGTCTGAGAGGTTCAACTTCTGGAGCAACAATTTCTATACTCTGGACATGAAGATAGGGTCTCAAGAGTTTGATTAAGTCTGCAATAGTCTCTCCACCATACTGTATGGCCTTTTCAAAGTCATATTTGTTTTCCATAAACTTGTCCAATAATCGGGTAAACTCGGTTATCTTCTGGACTTGGGTTTTGAAGGCTTGAGTCACAGGAGGAATTCACACATTCTCTACAAGGTATTTGAAGTGGTTGGTTATATCAGTCTTGGAGAAAATTCGATTGAAATAGAAATCCACTTTCTTAGAAATCTCTTCCTGGGCAGCATTTGAAATCTTGGAGTGAATTTGTACAAGATCAAGAACATTATCACTGTTCATGACAACTTCAGAGAAAGAATCCACATTAAAGCCACTGAAAGAATTATGAAGCTCTTCTTTGACTATAAATATGAGAAAACTACTTTCCAAAGAAGGTTTATATGATTAACCAATGGTATTATAAGATTTTACGGCTGTGGTCAGAGATTTGAGCTGATTTAGTACCTTTTGAAGACAATCAGTGTACTCATCAGTGAGTTTATTAAGGTTCACCACAATATCTCTCATTTCCTTCAACATCTATTTGTGCCTTTCTAAAATCTTTTCATCGAAGGATGCCATGTAAGGGTGAATCTAAGACACAATAGCTCTAGATATTTGAGATACAATGGGTGCTAGAGGAGCAGTGAAAGACTCTGATCTCAAATTCAGCTCTTTCTGCATGTCTTCAACCATACTCTCAGGGTTGTGACTTCATTACTAAGAAACTTATTGTCAAATCGTACATCTTGAATATCATGGAGCATCTTTTGTTGAATTTTCCAAATGATCTTTTCTATGAATATTGATGCATTTCTCTCACTTAGATTTGTCACAGGATGAGGTTGGGAGTTCATAAGTTTCAAAATTCTAGATAAGAGAGTATCTCCAAAATCCTTCAGATCATCCTTACTGAAAATGGATAGTTTTTTAGATAAAGATTCAGGTGTAGGAATTGGTACAGGTTTAGGTTCATGTTCCATCTCAGGTGCAAATATTGTGAATGATTTCAACAGAAATAGGGAAGAGAGATTAATCTTGGTTATAGTAACTTGTAGAGACTCATTCACATTATAAAAACTAGAAAATTTAAACTGAAATCCTATAGGACTTGACTCAGTTGGATATAAGGCTTCATTAGGTTCAATATTTGGAGTTTTCTCCCCCTCAACGGGTGCTTCCTTTTCAGGACTGAGAGGCATAGAAGTTTGGTCTAAATACAAAGTTTTATTTCTAAGTTCCTCATTCATTTCTTGTCTAGCAAGCTGAAATTCCATCTCTATCATCTCTTCAATAGAGGCTATTATCTCAAGAATAGATAGTTCCATAGGGAGTTTTTCAAGATTAGCTTCTTTCACAACAGGGAGTTCTTCAAGATTCCCTTCTTGCACAATAGGGAGTTCTTATATAGTAGGCTCTTCCATGGCTTGCTGCTCATATTCTGTTACAACTGATTCTTTTTCAGCTTCAGGTTGGATTTCTAGATTGACATCTTTTCCAGGGGCAAGATCTCATTCTTCAAGAACAACATGAGGAACAATAGTCCTTGCTTCCTCAACAATAATTGTTTCCCTATGTGGTACTTCAGCCTCTTCTTCCTCTTATTCTGAATACTAAGAAAGTTCATCTGGTTCCAAACCAGGAACAGAAATGTCTTTCGGCCTTGATGGATAATCCATAGGATTAAACTTATCATAAACCTTATCATTGTCTTCCACCCATTCCCTTTTCCAAGGATTCCAGTTTATCTTCATTCCCCTGATGGTGGATTTAGAGAGATAGTATTCCAAGCCCATAATCACTTCTTCCTTACGTCTAGCCATGCCTTTTTCAACAAGAATGGCTGATAGCATCCGAGAGTAGATTAGAGAAGTGGACTTGGATGCAACATTGATCAAATCACACATATAGTGAATGATGTACTTGCACAGCTTGATCTTGTGTCCATTTTTCATAAGATGAATCAAAAACACATCTTGATACTTTAACACAGGAAAATGAAATTTTCTTGGTCTAACCATATTTTGAACAAACTTAAACAGAAGTCTTGTTTCTCCATCTAGTTTAGCAGTGATGGCCCTTCTATTGGTGCCATTTCAAGTTAGGTTTTTCAGAGCATCTTCAAGATCAAAGAAATTAGTTGAAGGAGGAGGTTATCTCTGATAATCCTTACATATTCCTTCATGAGGTATCCTAAGGCCTGAATCCCATAACCTCGAAGAGAAGGATCATCTTTGGCCATTAATCCAGCTCCTCACAACATAACTTTCAACAAAGTCAAAAGATAACTGTAGGTACTGGTAGAACTGAGCTACTGACTGAGGATAGATGGGTCTATTCTCCCTTGAGTACCACTCTAACTAGCTCTATTCTATTAATACTTTCAAGAACAGAGATTTTCCGGATAGAATCTATTTGGGGAAATTTTCTTTCTTAGGTACAACACTTTTATCTACCAAATTCGGATTTAGAGGTCCTTCGGGTGTCAACTTAGGTGCACTCTTCTTCTTCTTCGGGCTGTGCTTCTCCGGTGTTGATGATGATGGACGTTTCATTCTTGGCATCCACTGAAGGTTTGAGAGAGGGGGGGGGGTTTCAAGGTTGAAAGTGTTCAAAATGAGAGAAAGTCTGAGTGAAGAACCGAGTGAAACTTTTTGTTTTATAATTTAGGAATACCAATCATCACAAAAATAAAAACGTGGAAAAATAAAAGCGGTGAAAAAATAATTACTACGATATGGGTTTAAAGAAAATCATAAATAATTTTCATGGTGAGACCGTGAGTGGTCGTTATAGTGAGATAGTGAGTGGTTATTACGGTGACATAGTGAGTGGTTGTCATGGTGAGACAGTGAGTGGTTGTCACGGTGGGACAGTGAATGGTCATCATAGTGACACAGTAAGTGAACTTTTCATTGTCTATTATGGTGATACAAAAAATGTTAGACCGTAAGTAAAAAGAGCTAACCGTGAGACCTTAATCATGAGAGTCAGTAACTGAGAAACTGTAATCATGAAACAGTAAAGTAAAATATATAAAAAAAATATTGAATAGTAAGACAAGTAAGATATCTATTTGAGATTTATTATGCCAATATCATGTATGATGTAGTCTATTCTCTTATAATTTAACGGTTTAGTGAATATATCAGCAAGTTGATATTCAATACCAATGAATTACAAGGTGATATCACATTTCTGATAATGATCTCTCAACAAGTGATGTCTTACATCAATATGTTTTGTCCTAGAATGTGAAATAGGATTTTTTGAGATGTTAATAGCACTTTTGTTGTCACAATTTATTGGTGCATGTCTGAATTGGTATCCATAATCTATTAATGTGTGTTTCATCCACAAAATTTATGCACAACAACTTCCAGCAGCTATGTATTAAGCTTCCGCAGTAGATAATGCAATAGAATGTTTTTCCGTACTACACAAGGATACCAGTGACTTGCCTAAAAGGTGACATGCTCTAGAGGTTCTCTTTCTATCTAACTTACAGC
Source organism: Viscum album (assembly GCA_963277665.1). NCBI lineage: Eukaryota > Viridiplantae > Streptophyta > Magnoliopsida > Santalales > Viscaceae > Viscum > Viscum album. Next base: position 374,075,070 of record OY728158.1, on the reverse strand, counting down.
CACAGAATTCAGAATCAGAATAACTAACTTGTTCAAATGATTGTCCTTTAGGATAGAATAGTTCTAGATTGGGTGTATGTTTGAGGTATTTGAAAATTCTCTTTACAACATTTAAATGAGATTCTTTAGGATTTTCTTGAAAATGAGCACACACACACACTAAACCTAATTTCCGGACTACTTATAGTTAAGTAGAGTAAACTTCTGATCATTCCCCTATAAGTAGTTTGATCAATAGATTTTCCAGCTTCATCAAGATCCAACTTACATGTGGTACTCATGGGAGTGTCACTACTTTTAGTGATATCCAATCCAAAATGTTTTATAAGATCTCCAGTGTATTTACATTGAGTTAAAACAATTCCATCATTATTTTGAAATATTTGAAATCCAAGAATGAATTTTAGTTCTCCCATTAAACTCATTTTAAATTCGTTTTGCATAATTTTAGAAAAATCAATACATAATGAATTTTTTCAAGAACCAAAAATAATATCATCTACATAGATTGGAACAACTAAAACCTCATTAGATATTTTTTTATAAAGAGGTTAGGATAAGCTATTCTTTTTATAGAACCTTTAGAAATGAGAAATGTACTCAATCTGTCATACCAAGCTCTTGGAGCTTGATTCAAACCATATAAAGCTTTTGATAGTTTGAAAATATGGTTGGGAAAATGAGTATTTGTGAATCCAGGTGGTTGTTCAACAAAGACACCCTCATCTATATACCCATTTAAGAGTGCACTCTTAACATCCATTGGATATAGTTTGAAATTCAGATGTAGAGCATAATCAAGTCAGATTCTGATGGCTTCAAGTCTGGCTATTAGAGAAAAGGTCTCCTCATAGTAAATTCCTTCTTCTTGAATATAGCCTTGTGCAAATACTCTAGCCTTGTTCCTAACTATATTTCCAGCTTTATCTACCTTATTTCTAAACACCCATTTAGTGAATATGATGAATTTGCCCTTGGGTATTTCAACAAGTTTCCAAACTTTGTTTTCATCAAACTTATTATGTTCTTCTTGAATATCCATTACCCAAAATTCATCGATGATGGAATCATCAATGTTTTTTGGTTCAAGTTGTGACAAAAAGGCTTTATGTTCAACCTTATTTCTAAGAGAAGCTCTATTTTGTGTTCCTTTCTCTAAGTATCCTACAAAAACATCTAAGGTATGGTTTTATGGGTTTTAGCCTTTCTATAAAAAGAGGGACTAGTGATTTCAGGTTCATTATCACTCGATTGTAGAGAATTCTCGGAATTGGATGTTTTTACAAATTCTTTCACCGAGGAATTTGAGAATTTTGAGTTGATGTTTAGATTTGATACATCATCCTCTAGATTTTCTAGGATGGTTCTATGTTCATGTGAATCTGTTTCATAAAACATGATATGAACATATTCTTCCACACATTTAGTTCTCTTATTGAATACTCTATAACCTTTAAATAATATTGAGTAACCTAGGAAAATTCTTTCATCGCTTTTGGATGAAAATTTTCCAAGATTATCCTTAGTGTTGAGAATAAAGAATTTTCAACCAAATACTCCAAAGTAATTAACCTTAGGCTTCCTATTGTTCAAGAGTTCATACAGGGTCTTTTTGAGAATTTGTCTAATCAAGACTCTATTGATTATGTATCATGTTGTAGTAACAGCTTCAGCCCAAAAGTAAATAGGTAAGTCATATTCCCTAAACATTTGTCTAGAAATTTCTTATAGGGTTTTATTTCTTCTTTCAACAACACCATTCTATTGATGTGTTCTATGGGAGGGAAATTGTGACTATAACCATTTGGTGAGAAAAAGTATTGAAACTCTTGATTTTCAAACTCACGACCATGATCACTTCTTAAATATTTAATTTTAAGGCCACTAAGATTTTCTATAGACTTGGCATACTTAGTAAAATAAGATCAGGCTTCACTTTTGTGAGCCATGAAGAAGGTCCAGGTATATCTAGAAAATTTATCTACCAGAACATAAACATAGTGCTTCCCATTTATAGTAGAAACCCTAGATGGTCCAAACAAATCCATGTGAACCAATTCAAGAGGTTGAGAAGTAGAAACTTCTTTCTTTATTTTAAAAGATATTTTGTGTTTTTCCCTTTTGACAAGGATTACATACTTTTACATGTGGAAACTCAAGTTTGGGTAAGTCTTTAACTAGGAATTTTCTAGTTATCTTTCTAAGGGAGATAACATTATAGTGTCCTAGTCTCCTATTCCAGAGCCAAGATTCATTATGAAATACATTTAAGAATGAAACATTTTAAGAATATGAGGAATCAAAATTAACTGAATAAACATTCTCATTCCTTGATGCATAAAATACTAATTCATATTTAGAATTAAATACATTACATGAATCATTTCCAAATTTAACATGATATCCATCATCACATAATTGTGAGATACTAAGAAGATTATATTTTAATACATTAACAAACTATACTTTAGAAATTAAATTCGAATTAGAGTTACCAATCTGGCCTAAGACAATGATTTTCCCTTTTTAATTGTCACCAAATGTGACATGTCCTCCATCTACTTTTATCAGGTTCTTGAAGAATGAGTAGTCTCCTATCATGTGCCTTGAACATCCCCTATCCAAGTACCATAGATATTTTTTAGGATCTCTTTAAGTAGCATTCCTATAACATGATCAAGAAAAGACAGATTTTGGTACCCATACTCGTTTGGGTCTAGTAACATTAGTAATAAGTACTTTAGGGAACCATATTTGTCTCATAGGTTTCCTATAATAATTATGTAGAGTATTTGAAAAATAAACTGTATTTGGTCCAAAAAAATTTGAAACAGTAGAATGTGTATCATGACTTGAGCTAGTTGAGTTGTGTCCAGAACTGAGAACAAAACCATATGTCCTAGAATTTGAAACAAAATTAGTTCTACCATGTTTTCTTTTAACAGGTTGATAACCAATGCCAGTATTGTATTTGGGGGAAATTTGTTTTCGTAGCATTTGGATAAGGGTATTGTTCCCATTAGTAAACTTTTCTATGTCACTTTTTAATTGCTCATTAAACATTCTTAATTCATTGTTTTCGTTGATAAGTTGATAATTTTTCTCCTTTTTAGTAGTAAGTTCAGATTTAACATTCACAGTGAGAGCATAATGCTTCTTCAATGATTTATACTTATCATTTAATTTATTGCATGTCTCTTCAAGAATATTACAATATTCAAACATTTCATCATTAGAAATATTTTCAAAGTCAATTTCCTCTTAAGAATAGTATTAATTAGGTATATAATAGTTCAGTGTTACATTAGATGTGTTTTTCATAATACACATATTGGATTTGTTAGGCTGTTCATCTTGTGATGTCTCTGAGTCATTTGAACTATCCTCAGAGGCACTCCAGGTTGCTTTCATTTCCTTTTTGTACTTCTTGACCTTGTCATCACATTTCTTATTATATTTGATCTTTGGAAAGTCAGCCTTTATATTTCCTTTTCACTTACATTCATAGAATAAAATTTCATCAGCTTTTTCACTTCTTTTCCAGTCCTTTTCTTAGTTTCCTTTTAGATCATACTTTCCCTTGAAGTTAGGATTTCTGAAAAAGTTCTTCTTTTTGTAAAATCATTGGAATCTTCTGGCTAGTTGAGCCATCTCCTCATCACTGTCAGGTGATGATTGTTCAGTGGATGAACTTTCTATAGAAGCTTCCAATTTCCCTTTGACTTTGGGATTCGAGAAGGTGGTCTTGAAGGCTACATATTTCCTCTTTGGTTCATCCTCCTCTTCTTTGTTGTCATTCATCTCTTCCTCGTACATAATCAGTTTCCCAATGAGTTCTTTTATAGGTAGATTTATAATGTCGCACGATTCTTTAATTGAGACATAGGTTCCCCTCAATCTGTCAGGTCGACATCTAAGGATTCGCCTGATCTGTTCTTTGGCAGTGACTTCTCTTCCCAAAGAAATCATTATGTTGACAATATCATTGAACCTGAGATACATGTCAGAAATAGTCTCATCAGGTTTCATTTTAAAATTATCATATTTTATAGTATAAATATTAATTCTCATTTCCTTTACACTAGATGTGCCTTCATGTAAGATAGACAAGGTATGCCAAATTTCATGGGAAGTTTTACAAGCAGAAATCCCATTAAATACTTCTTATACTAAGGAAAAGTACAAGGAATTCATGGCTTTGCAATTGTTATTGTAATAAAGTTTTTAGGTTCATCCCATGTAACTCTATCAGTCACAGGTAGTTTGTATTCATCTATAATGGATGACCAAATTTCAAAGCTCATACTCTCTAGGTGCATTTCTATTTTAATTTTCCATTTAGAATAATTGGTTCCACTAAATAATGGTGGCCTGTTGGTTGTAGAACCTTCCAATATATTGTCCATAGTAATGAATTACTTTAAAATATCTATAAATTTAGAATTAACAGAAATTTACAGATCATTAAAGTAAAACTACAATCACAGTTGAGTAAGATTACACAGATTCATAATAAAACAACCCTCTGACACCAAATGTTGGTCGGAGTAGTTCACTCAAGATGGGAGGGGTGAATTGAGTAACTATAAAATTTTCTGTTATAGGAATAATATTTTAAAAGCAATGGTTTCCCAAAAAATAGATACAACCCAATTAATCAAGGTTATACTGTTATAATAAGTTTACTTTTTAAACAACTTCTTAGAAGATTGATTAATTCTCAGTAATCTTAATTTGTATTATTAATATTACTTTTGAGGTTATCCTAGTAAGACAAATCAGTTATAACTTCTTTCCAAGACTAACTATCAAAGTGATATTTGAGTTTTCTGGAGTAAGTAATAATGCAATAAAATAGAGAAGACTAATTTTAAACAGCACAACAGATATAAGACAAGTGGCTCAGTCTTAAGCCAAGACCTATACCACATCACTTGTTGATCACTGGACACCAAGAAGTTTATATAAATAAGATTTGATCCACAACCTGGATCGGGGTTAACAACAGTACACAGACTATCTGGGTCACACACGGACCTCTTCCATAGTTTTCATGTGTAAACAAAATAATAACCAGGCCACACAGGAACCTCTTCCATAGTTTTCGTGGGTAAATAAAAGTATAAAGAGTTTGGTGTAAGGATTTATATATCCTCTATTTTAGCACAGGAGTCTGTGTGTGTAAAGAATATACAGAGTACACGCACTAATCAAAAAGTAAGTAAAAGAATCACTGAGAGATAATAGATATAATTTTAGAATTCTTTAGTGATTTAAAGTGCAGCTCTGGACTCCTTTGATTAAACTGAAATTCTTCTGATTTCTTCTCTGGTTTTTGTCTTGAAAAATAGAGTGTCGTGATTCATCCTGTGTTCTTCACAAGTTTTGATAATGTGAAGATGTTCTCTGGATTCCCGTGTACTTCATATTTTCTTCAGCAGAGTTGGATTTCTTTCATGAGACAATGCATTATTTTAAAATCTTGCAATATGTTCTTCGCGGTCATGCTCATAGGCTTTTTTGTCGTTCAGTATCATGCATGTTCATTCTTGGGCACACTCCACTCTTTATTTTCGAATTCATGAGTTTTAGCCAACAGGTTCCATGTATTCTACACCTCATACCTCATACTATGTCTACAATGAAACATTAATTATGTCTATGCATTAAAGGCATCAAATATGACCATTAGAAATTAAATTGAAAGATCAAAAAATAGTATAAGAAACAATGTCACAGTATGTTAGGAAAACGGTGTCTCCTTCACATGGTTTGAGGGTCACGGAGACTGAGTGTCACAGTGTCTAAGTGTCACAGTGTCTGAGTGTCACGGTGTCTTGTCCATGGTGTCTTGCTCACGGTGTCTGGCTTATGGTGTCTTGCCTCATAGTGTCTGAATTACGGTGCCTTGTTTACAGTTTCTAGCTTAAGGTATCTTGCTTACAGTGTCAGGATTATGGTGTCTGGCTTACAGTGTCTTTCCTACAGTGTCTGGCTTACGGTGTCTGGATTATGGTGTCTTGCTTTAGGGTGTCTTTCTTATGGTGTCTGGCTTATGGTTTCTATCGTACGGTGTCTTGCTTCACAGTGTCTTGTACTTAAGCAATTAACTATATTCAAACATAAACAATGATATGCATGAAATGAATTAAGCTTAACCATTATAATGCATGAGAGATCTTGAAACATAAATACACATGATTGGATATTATTTATAGATGTTAATTAGGTTGAATAATATTTTTGATCATTAATGATATTTGTGATCATTAATGATATTTGTGATCATTAAAACATGATTAATACATGAGGAGTACAACAATACAAACTATTAACAATTTCATAATTGTAATTGAAATTACCTACAACAATTACTTGTTTTAGGATGCTAATTTGTTGATGATATATAAAATCCTTCATAAATATGGAAATGAAATATCCATAATCATTATAAATATTTTGATTCAAAATATTAATAAGAACTGACCAAAATAAGTAAATTATTTTAAAATATGTTTTAATAGTTATATATTCTTATATATATCTTTTTCTATTTTCTTTTAAATAAATCCTTAGGCTTATTATGTTTAGTCATTTACTCCAAAATATAATTTACCTAATATTTCTAGATCATACTATCGTAAAAAAATTCTTGTTAAAACACAAACTAAATTTAAGAATATTTATTTTATTAAAAAAATATTAACTTCAGTGAATTAAAAAATCTCAATGGACATCATGTGTGACCAATTTTATGGAAAGACATTAATTAGATCCATAAAATAAAAATTTGGTGTATCCAAATTGAATGTAATTAGCATCTAGTGCTTTCTTTAAAAAAACAAGTCATGGAAAAAGGAATTATATATATATTTTATTTAATTGTATATATTTACACCTATATTTTATCCACCCAAAAAATTATTACATCTATTATTTTCCTTTCAAATTCCATGCATAATTCAAACATTACCTTTCTCTATTTTTCAAATTCCAAATAAACTTTTAATGTATAAATAATAGAGTGCTTAATGAGCACTCTATTCCAAAATATAATTTATCTAATATTTCTAGATCATAATATCGTAACAAAATTCTTGTTAAAACACAAACTGAATTTAAGAATATTTATTTTAATGAGCTAAATATTTCTTCATAGGGGTTTTCATTTATATATTATTGATATATATACACATAAAAAATTAAATAGTTATTAATTATAAATAATATACTCAATATCTTTTTTGGATGAATAGATAATAAAAACTAACCTCTTGTTTTTATTCCCAACTAAGATTCCTAGCCTTTAAAACATGATAATGTCTTCTAAACTCTTGAGAAAAACCATGACTACAAAGTCATATACAAATATTTCTTCTTCATATTCAATGTAGGACATAATTTCATCTTAAAATGTTTTATATGTATGGATTATTAATGATAATACATGATTTAGTGGAACTTGTGGTTTGAATGTTCACTTAGAAGTACCTTTTGATTTCTTGGTTGATTCACTAAATTTTCATGATTTGAACATCCATTTCTCATTCGTTTTTTGCATCTATAATTCCATAGATCATTTTAGAAATTTTAATACCAATTATTAATGTTTTTTTATTTTAAAATATTTATATAAATTCATCATTTATCATTATAAGATTGAATGAACATTCAATGAAAGTTACAATAGAATTATCAACCATGTTAACATATAAAACATCAACCGGGATATGAAACTTGATGCTCGGATCGTGAGCTATATGAATACACAGTATCATGCATTATTTTGAGCTTTTTTTACCATATATAATGTCTCCAGTATATTATACATTATACACCACACAATAAGCTGATGTGTGTGTTTTGATATACATAAATCACAAAAAGATTACCATATGTAGTTTTAGTAATATAAATCTACTAGATGTTGTTTGATTCTCATTTAATAGAAAGTTTTATGATAAAATTGGTTACCTTGGGTAGTGCAGGAAGTTATATGATTGGAAAGCCTCAAATAATGTGGCGTTATGTGGCTCTTCATGTATTGATCATTATTCTAGTATTGGTTTATATTTATCCTTTCATATATACAGTTCCACAAAACTAGACTTTATAATAATATATTCTAAAAAATATATATTTACATACATTATCTTTATCATATTATATTAATATCTTAGAAGAATTATATTCTCGAAGTTTGTTTTAGTTGACACTACAAATCCTACACCTCAAATTCACTTGTATTGTTCTATCAGATTCAAATATATTGAAATCAATTTTTATTTAGGTAAAATAGATACTGATCATGTGTCTAAATAACATAAAGAACATATAAAGAATAATATATATATTTTTTAAAAACTATTATAATGAATTAGAAATTATTATTCCATACATACACATGATTCCTATACTACTTGTGGGTTTTCATCTACTAGTATTCCCTCTTAATTTATATGAGCCTCCTTCATTAATACTTGTTGTGGGATGGAAGTGACTTCAAATTATGATTCATCAATATGTATATAAATAAAAGAGAATATTTTATTTCATATAACATGAAAAATTCTATATATTTAAAATATATAATATTTTATCATTTTATGAATACCACATCTTTGCTTTACAGTAGGGGTACATTGGTTTTGATGCACGCTGCATACTTTCATAAATCTTTTTTTGTTTCATAAATAGAAAATTTTAAATGAATGTAGATAAAATAAATATTTTAAAATAAATATTATTGATAAAAATTAACTTTAAATTGTTCCTCAAAATGAAGAGTAATGAATTATTGCATGTTCATGGTTTATATTTTGTGCAGACATTACAGGTGGGTGGAGGTTTACATTCCCCCCAACATATCTGTTACGATTTTTTGTTATGAGTGTTCAGATAACTCTATGAGATTTTCCAAAAACCATTAAGAAATTTTTTATTGAAATGATCTAAAATAATAAAAATATAAAAGGTAAATGAAAATTAAATCAATGATTTATTATATATTTTTTTTGTAAAAATAGAGAATGTATATTATAATAGTAATAAAATATCATCCAACATGGATGTCTACAATATAGGAATGACATTGTTCCAGGTATTTATATCAATTTGAACAAGCATATTCATTGTCAAACTACTTAAAATAATTATCATTAAATTGATAGAGTAAACATGTTGGCGTCATTAATTCCATCCAACCTCCAGTGTTATAAATTTTCTTCATTCCTTTAGAACTTTAGTTAACATAATGATGCTATAGTACACTTGTTTTTTTTTTCAACCACCAATTCTTGATCCCCTAATAATTATAGTGTTTCCTCATTGATCATGTGTTGTTGATAAATATTTGTAACATATTCACGTGGAGAAATAGTTATCTAATGATTAGTTGACAATTGAATTTAAATGATGTAACTATAGTAGAGAAAACCTAATATTATTAGGAAAACTACATTATATTAAAAAACACATTAATCGATTCATTGAAATCCCTTCATTTTCTTTAAATCATGAATGAATTTTCCTCCTTAATTGAATATCGAAATCCCCTCCTTATGTTCCAATTTAATGTACATGTCATTGTCTACATGGAACCACTATCAAATGATTTTGATCTTCCAGTTAAATGGTCATCCTCAATTGAATTTTATTTTGAAATTGTATTTTTTATCTCAAATAGAAAAATTGAACAATTATTATTTGTGGGATATCAGAAATAAAATACTTTCACTACTTTTAATTAAATCACAAACAGTTTTTCCTTACAACCTTCCACTCTAAAATTCACCTTCATGGAGACCTATTTGTCAAATTTAACTACCCTAATATTATCAAACCAAATGAAATTGAAAATAAATATATGAAATTTCATACAATATAATCCATATATTTGTTTGATTATAAGAATGTTTTATATATTCAGGTAAATTTTATTTATATCTATTGAATAAGATACAAGCATCGCTTACTTCATAATCCAAACTCCGTTGTTTTCATCATATAATGTTCATTGTGATACTTATAACAAAAAATATTCCCATTAATTACAAAACTAGTGTAAGATATGGCATTTATATTTTGTCCCGAAGATAGACATCAAAGTTATTCGGCAATTAAAATCAAATTCACCAATAAATCCTTATAAATATGTTATTATAACTATATTATAAAATAATGATTATGGTATTTGGTATCCATAATTCATCCATTGATGGATTCAATTGTCTATGAATTACATTGTGGAATTAAATTTATGGATAATACTTTATAATATTATGTAAAATGTAAATTTGATCCTGATCATGATCAGAAATGTTAATTGTAAAAGCATATCTTATAAAAATCCTTTTTCCTATTTTTTTCAATGTAATGATATTTGAGGATACCAATTCTATAAAAATATAATAGTTAATTGGTATATAATTTCATACATTATTCAATAACATATCTCTCTAAAATAAAACCTTCTATATGGATTTTGTTATAGTGTACCCTTTGAAAATATTTATATATCATTTATTGGGGTACATAAATATTTAATGGATAGGACCACATAGTTGAATCTATACAAAATATTGATACTTTTGGTGGACTATTTTATAAACTAATTATGGTTGGAATAATTTCACTAATTCAAAAAATAAAAAAATACCTTATTCATGATTGAAAACATTGTGTGTCATATAGAAGTATTTAATATGATTTTGAAAAATATTCAATGTATGATAAATGTATTTCATGCATTTTTAGGCAGAGTGAAACATAATTCTATACGAATTAAATCCCACCTCAAGGTGTGTATAATATGTTATTTTCGACCTTGTATCTTCAAATTAGTCATTGAGATGAAATTATTGATATTTTATGAATAAACCTTTAGATTTTTAAAACCATTAAAGAAGTTTTATAATTGAAAATTTTCTTTGTCTTGATAGAGTTTCAACTATTGGAGGAATATAGGCTCATCTTTAACAATTCATTGGGACCAACTCTCCCCTTATCTAAATGTCAATTTTGTCCAATAATTCCTTAATTCTATATTTTTTTATCCCATGCAAATTTAATAACCTTTTAATTGTACTATCACGTATATATTTTTTTTTGCATGACATGAAGAAAACATATGATGTACAAACAATTATAATATGGTAATTTAAATAAAAAATATCTATTTTTCCAATCAAATTTATTATGTTTTTTATAATTTTTTTAGAAAATCAGTGTTAATATCTTTTAATTTATTGAATATTCGATCATCCATTAATTAAGATATTATTTTAAATTATTCTACATTTCCATCGAATTATGTCATCCATGGTTGATATTTATTTATTTAGAGTACAAATTTTAGATGAAATAAAACAATTCCTTCAAGGAATGTTTCCACCAAAAAGTGTACATAAAATATTCACAAATGGGACACCCCAGTATTACATTAATGATAATTACTAAAAAAATTCAATAGGAATGAAAATAAATTATTGTCCTATAAAATATGGCTCTCAATGTGAAGGGTAAACTTCTATGAGCCTCATATAATGTAAAAAGTGAAACCCACATCAATAAATATCTTAAATTAATGGGACCAAATGGAAATCGATGTCATTATCAGGTTGTTTTGGTATATATACAATTATAGAAAACATAATGTATTTTCACTTCATGTAAAACTCTGATGGGATGTTATAAATTACCATCAATACACTCCAGGTATTATGTGTTCGGATTTTTACACCAAAAGGATTTATTACATATATTGATAACACAAGATGTCAGTTTCTTGGATTGTTTTAAAATTCAGGATACACAAAATAAATTCCATCCATTGAAGAGAATATATCTGTTGATGTAGTATCCTATATTCAGCTATTATATCTACATTACATGAAATATTTATAATGGTTTTAAGAAATACATATATTTATGTATTCATCTAGACAATAGTAATGTACTATACAGTTTTTAAAGGAATTGATTCATCTCTCTTGTATCGATCTATTCTAAACAAAGGGAATTTTTTGAGTGATTCATATCACGTGACACATAAATTATAGTATCATCATTTTTAGTATGTGAATCCAATATTTTTCAATAATTTAGACATATATTTATTGATTATATTTATTCTATGAAAAATACAACATTCCTTAAAACTATTTTGGATTAATTCAACAGTAATTAAACTAATTTTTATAGAGAAAAAGGATTTAAAGGGTCATTTGTATGCTCTATTGAAAACATGATAAACTCCTTAACTCCATAATCCCACTCTACTATCATATGATTAACACCCTTTCATTTTTGATTCATATCCTTCCTATTAGGATTAATAATTTTCATTCCAAAAATAAATATGTAAATAGCCATATGGTATTAATTATCAATGGAGGAACTTATAGAAAAATTAAATGAATTTGTTTGTTTTCCTATTAAAAAATTAATAAAAACATTGGACAATTAATTAAGAAATAAAATAAAAAGTTATGATAATAAATGATAGGCGTTATTGAAATTTAAATATTAGAATCCTTATGAGAGGGTTTAACATTGATATCCTCGTTTAAAAAAAAGTATTTTGAGTGTCTAAAATAATGTAGGATAGTGTTTGGTTGAATTAATGTAGGAAATTGATTATGGATATCAGAATTAATGTTGTGAAATCAAGATTGAGGCTAACTTCCAATAATAGTAACCCACATGGGATGATATCCCCCGATATTCTTTTTTCACCTTTGATTGATTTTATTCTTAATTAAATAGTAACAATTATCTTGGAATATTATAGCTGATGGGATGTCAAAATATAAATGTTATTAGTGATTATTCCTAGAATATTAATATGTTATAGAAGGGTAACATGAAAAAAAAACAATTGATACTAGTTGAAGGGTTATATGCACCCCAAAAGTGTGAATAAGTGTTAGAACATTATTAATTAATAATTTAAACTACGTAAATCAATTTTTATAATATAATAAGTTATTCATGATGCGTATTGATATTATTTTTGCTATGTTTGTAATCATTGAAGGAAGGGAATGTGTGTCATATATAAATTTATAATGATTCTAATTAAATTTCCTATATATTAATACACAAATACCAACAGTTCTCACTTATAAAATTTGTAATGGTTATCAATTAGGATGAAATTTAAAAGTACAATGATGTTTTCTGTGAGAAAATGTAAAACATTATATGAGTTAAAATTCTAATTTCTTAATATATAATATATTAGTGATTAATATAAAAATAAAAATCAATTTTTTTGGAAAAGTGAATTTAAATTTCCACTAGACACTAAATGATGTCATATTAGTTAGGATTACAAAACCTATTGGATATAATAAAATTTTATGATCTTTATTTTAAATACATTATTCGTTGAAAATTTACACATATTGGTTTCTAAATTAGTGAATAAAATAATAATTTTTAGAATAATAATTTCATTATTTTTAATTTAAGGATGTGAAAAATATTTGGAGATGTTAAAACTCAATATCTTATATGTGGATTAATATTATTATTGGTGGACTCTGGGAAACACGAAGTAATCATTGATGTTTTTCTATAAAAAAATGTAAACTTATTTAAGGAAAGAAAAATTTGAAAATTCAAACAAGAATAAAATTAATCTGGGTAGTAGACATAAATATTTTAGGATATTATTATTCAAATAAAATCATCTTATAAAAAATTTTATTTATAATATAACATGTTCTAAAAGTAGTTTTAGGGTGTTTCTTCTTAATCATATTGTAAAAATATCAATAATATCTAGATATTCCATTAAACATGTTAGGAATATTTTTTATTTAAAAATAGGATACTAAAGTCATGTGTGTGTTAAAATGTGATTGTGTTAGTAATTTATTAATCATGGTATTTTCTTGGGATCTTAAACATTTACACATTCCTTTTTGTCACCACATTAATATTTCCCTTACCCTTTCTCAAAACAATTAAATCTAATATAGCCCGTATGAATAATATTTATTATTCCAATATTGTAAGAACTCTTATGTGTGTTGTATTTTTTCTGTAAATGATTATAGGTATTGAGATCAAATACTATAAGTGAGTTTCTTCCCTTTTAGGAGTTCTATCTATTGTAATATTATGTATTCTTTATAAATTGGTTTCATTTTGTACTTTTTTCCTAGAAGAGAGGGAGGATGATTTTTTATAGTGGGTTTGATCACCATGACTTGGCACAAAGAGGGTTGTTTCTTCACATAGATTATGTAGTCCTTTACTTCTTTTGAGTTTTATTATATTCTGGTTATTTTCTTTTCCATAAGAGGTAATGTTATTATAATTGGTGTAGATCCTAATCATACAAAAAGATGTTAAATACTTACATTTCTTCTTTCATTTTTATAAATCTTATGAATCATGATATTATAGTCAAATTTCATTATTTTTTCATAAAATATAATTTTTCTTTAAAATTTGTATTGGTTTTTATAATTTAGTTTCTCCTTTGTGCACAAGAATGCATGTCTTTCCCTAAAAAACATACTGTAATAATTATTAATGGTCATATTTTCTATAATTTGGTTGGAATTTCTTATAAATCAAATATTTGATTAAATGATCCCCCAAATAAATATTTACTTACTTGTTGGAAAAAATATTAACCTCGAGAATTGGGTAGTCCTAGTATATAGAATAAACTCAAAAAAAACGGATGACTTCTTTGTATCTATTTAAAAAAAATGTGGGTTCCTCATGGATTACTGATAAAGGTGATATATTCCTATATAATCCACCACACACCACAGGGGTTTTGTAGCACAATCACCCCATTGTAGTTGTTATAGTACTTCATTCATTACATTATATACATTGGTATAGTTTCCATTGCACTACTACACACAATGTCCCTCCTCTCCATAACCACCATCCAAACCTATCTTGTTGAAGCGTCCACCACAACTGATATACTTGATGATTTACCATTAGCTATGGAACCTTATAACTCACGAATAGGTGTTTCACAACTAGATATGAGGTGAAATTAATATTTTTCTGCCCCCAACCCAGTACCTATAGGATGATCTTCTAATACATCGACAGTTTCCCATGAATCTCATGGCCAATCAGCTGAATTTATTTGTCTTTTGTTAATTGTACTAGGTTTTCCATGTATTAATTATTTTCATTTTTCATGTTTTATTACCTTACATATATGTTTTCCCCCCTCTCAAACAACAAAAGATTAAATGTGGAATGAGTTTCCTCCATTTTTTTTTTGAATTGTGTTTAAAAATATTCTTCTTTATCCAACACTACTACCGGTGAGTTCATCAATAGTACAAGAAAATGTATTTTTTAATGAAAACAATGATGAAAATATAGTTTTTGATAATGTCAAGAAGCCTTTTTAGTGCTAGAAACAACAATACTAAAGGCCCACTTTGTAAGAACCAAAAGAAAGTGATGATAAATTCCTCTTATATGAGCACTAAAATAAAATGACGATAAAGGGTTCCATTATTAATGTGTTTTTTTAGTGCTAATATTGGAGGTGTTTATCAGTGATTTATTTTAGAATTTATAAATGGTTCATTTTTTGATGCTTTCCTATCACTGATAAATGTGACCTTTATTAGTGTTTTTGGTAATTCTAATAAAGATCATGAAACTACAGCAAAGATTAAATAGCCTTTCATCATCCCTATAACAGTAAACCCAATCAAAAACTAAATATATAGATGTAAAAATTTACTGAAAATATGATTGAAATAAATATATAACATTTAACTATCATTTAAATTCAAAATTTCCATAAACAATATTTATATATATGTTTTCTATACAATTGGAAAAAATACAACCAATATACACAATATTTACTCTTATAGTATGATTTATACAAAGATAAAACATTATATAGAAGCAATGCCATTCATGAAAACCAATGATCATTTTAGTCATAGTAAATAAAAAATGATAATTTTATTGGTTTACAATCCACATGTGATAATTTATATTTTCAATTACTATATATATTAACGATATTATTAGTTAATAATGCATCATATTGATGTGAAGTAAATTCATACACATCACAAATGAATTATGGGTCATTTTACTAAACATTGACTACAATATGAGATTGTTTTATTAGATTTGGATATGTGATAATTTTTTCAAAATAAAATTAATCTTTTATATTGAGAAAATTAACTTTCCTTCATACCAACCACATCATGAATTGTATTGAAATGTTATCAATTCATACACATCATAAAGGAATTATTAAACATAGTCCTAATGTTTCAAAACAATATGAGTTTATTTTATTCTGATTTGACTATTTGATAGACACTTTAATATAAAATGTGTTTTCAATTTAAAACATTCACTTTGAGGCATAATAAACACATGACTTTTTAGATTTATGTGTGTCTGGTGCTTAAATTTCCAAAATAAATTATAGATAATTGTATAAATGATTGAAAAAAAGATGATATTGTTTTCTCAATTTTGTCCCATGATGATCATTTTAATCAAAAATTATACTTCTCTATTGAAATAATTTACATAGACTCATGACTACCACATAATGCATAAGATTTCCATTTTCCCAATTGTTATACATCATATACTCATTAGAGATCATTTTCTAAATGTTTGAAGAAATTATGAGTTTATTTTTTTTAGGTTTGTCTTTGTGTTGTATGTTCTAAAATATACTATGAAATATATGTATATATATAAACCATAATATTCCAGACATACTAACCACATAATGTGTCTTATTGATGCCAAGTTAATACCTATACACTACAAATAAATTATACAGAATTTTACCACATTTTGAAAACACTGTGAGATCTTTTTCTAATTTTAGGCTAGTGAGGTTTCATTTATTCTAAAATGAATCTCTTAAATTAAATACAAGAACATTATATTATAGAATATATATTTTCAATCAAATTTATGAATGGCCAATTACTATACATCTAAAATGAATTATTGATGGTTTTCTTAAATTTTAAAAATAATCTAAGTTTGTTTTATTGGTTTTGTCAATGTGGTTATAGTTTTATTCTAAAATAGAACATTTATGTTAAAAACACACACTTTGAATCATACCAACAACATTATGTATTTTATTATAATTTGGATGATTCCAATATGTCACAAATAAATTATGGATCATTTTACTAATGTTTGAATATAATCTAAGATTATTTTCACAGACTTGTCTGTGGGATGTGAATCCTAAAAATTAATGTCCCTTTCATATTAAAAACATGAACTTCGATTCATACAACCTCTATTGTGTTCCATAATGATGTGTGGTTAATTAAAATAACTCAACAAATAATTATCAATCACTTGCAAATTTTTTTTAACAATATATGATCTTTTTCAATGGTTTTTCTATATGATTATTATTTTAAACTAAAATAGAAAATATATATTGAAAATAAGAAATTCAATTCATACCTACCATATCATATTTCATATTGAAATATGGCCAGTTCCTATAAGTAATAAATGATTTATTGGTTAATTGACTAATGTTTGAAAACAATATTATATCATTTGATCAATTTTATCTATGTGACACATTTTATTCTAAAATTGGAATATTTTATAGAAAATATGTTGTTCAAGTCATATATACTATATCTTGTGTTAGTTTGATATGTGGATGATTTATATTTGTCAAAACTGAAATATGGATTTTTGTCCTCATTTTTTAAAATAATCAAAGATGGTTTTATCAGTTTTGGATGTATGAAATGTATTTTAAACTATAATGTTCCTTATATATTGAAAATAAGAACTTTATTTCATACCAAACACACAATTTCATGGATTTATGGGATGTCAGTTCTTACAAGTCGCGAATGAGTTATGTATTATTTTACTAATGTACCAAAACAATATGAACGTGTCTTCAGGTATCTGAGTATGTCTTTTTTTCTTCACTAAAATTTCAATTTTAAATTGAATACCCAAAGTCTAAGTCATATTGGTCATACCATGTATGAAATAAACATTGAATGAACTCTTGCGTGTTTAAAATTAAATATGTATTATTTTCTTAATGTTTGAAGACATCCTATCCTCATTTTCATGTCTTTGGCGATTTGATGTACATTTTAAACATAAATGGAACCTCTATATTGAGAAAAAACATATTTAAATTCAAACCAGCCACATCATGTGCCAAATGGACATTTTATCAATCTATACACATAAAAAAGGAATTATGGATCATTTCTCTAATGTTTGAAAACAATTTGAGATAGTATTTTCATTTTTTTGGATTATTATCATTTTAAACTAATATGAAATTTATATATTAAAAACATGAACATAGAGTCCAACCAAAAACATTATGTGTTGGATCAACATGTGGTCAAGTCATATATGTTATAAATAAATGTTGGATAATTTCCATAAATATTGAAAAAAAATTGAGTTTGTATTATGACTTTTTTCAAGTGACATGTGTATTAAAATATAATAGAACATTTATATTGGGAACACACACATAGAGTAGTACCATCCACATCATGTGTTGGATTTATGTGAATAAAATTATTACAACAATGAAATTGAATCCTGCATTGATTTTATAAATGTTTTTGATAATTTAAATTTTTAACTCAGATTTAGAAATATGACATGTGTGTTAAATGAAAATGACACTTAAAACATGAAATTTGAGACATATCATCCACATAATGTGTCAGATTTATTTTTGTTCATTTCTTAAACATCAAAAATGAAATATGGGTCATTATAATAACGATTTAGTAAGATCAGACGTAATTTTCTCATATTTTTCTATATGATTCTTGTTTTAATCTCAAATAAAAATTACATATTGAGAAGAATAACTTTCTGTAATACTTTCGACATCTTGTGTCTTATTCACACGAGAAAAATTTATAAATTTCACACATGTAATATAGTTCATTATCATATGTTTGTAAAATAATGGCTGTTTTTCTTAGTCATGGGTATGTTTTGGGTGTTTAAAACTAAAATGATACTATTATATTGAAAACATGCACTTTAAGTCATTCTTTCTAAATTATGCATCAGATTGTTATTAAATCAATTCATACACATCAAAAATTATTTATATATCATTTCCTTGGATATTCATGACAATATGAAATTATTTTCAATGTTTTCCTTATGTGAAATATTTTTAAAAGTAAAATGAAACTTTTAATGGAATGAACAAGAAATATTTGTCATATCAACCAAATAATGTGTCCAATTGATACAGGTTTGATTCGTACATATAAAAATTGAATTACAGATCATTTTCCTAAATTTTTAATATATTATGATCTTATTTACACCTTTTTTTCATTGTTTTCTGATTTTTAATTTTAAACAACACTTTTATACTGAAAAAATAGTTGAATTCATTATGGTTACATCATGTGTTAAATTGATGTCCAGTCAATTACAACACATAAAAAATTAATTATGGATTATTTTTCTAAAATTTTAGGATAATTTTTTATTATATACTATCTTGTGGATATGTGTTGTTTGTTTTAGAGTAAAATAATCCTTTTAATTTGAAAACATTCATGTTGATTCATAATAGCCTGATTGTGTGTTGTATTGATGTGTAGTTTATTCCTACTGATCTCACAAGAATTATGGATCTTTGTTCTAATGATAGGAAACATTATGATATTATTTTTTTGGTATTTAAAATTTGATTCATATTTTAAACTAAAATAATTTATTTTGAATAAATTCACATTAAGTCATAAAAAAAACATTTTGTTTCAGATTGATTTTCAGACAATTCCAACACATCAAAAATGAATTCGGGATAAAAGTCAATAACTTTGAAAACAATATGAAGTTTTTTGATTAGTTTTAACAATGTTCCAATATTTTTAATATAAAAGGGACATTTATATTAAAATAAAGAACTTTGAGTCATACCATTAATCACATATGTTAAATTTATATCTGTTTGAATCATACATTTCCAAAACAAGATCATTCAAACCATTAAAATATTTTGGAAAAAATAAAAACACCCAAATAATAACTAAAAATTTTGATATAATGAAATATCTTGAATTTAATATCAGAACTAAAAAACTGTGGTCTTTTAAAGTGTTTATTCTTTCAAGGATATCAAGGGATTTTAGTGTCAATGATTCTGTCACATGAGGTCTTGAATGACATAATGTATAGGGTCCTCCATTAGGGTTCTATTATAATTAACATAATGGTTTTATAAATTCTTAAAAATATTAATAAAACCCATATTTATCAACAATAAAATAAAAAATTGTTGATTGGAAAATTCATTTTGAGTTCAAATAGTAATCACTAATACATATGTGACTTTATCAGAACTTTCTAGATAATTTTGATAATGATTTTTTATGTAAGTTATTTCAATTTTAGCATTGGAAAACCCCATATTTATCTACAATATTTTGAAATAGATGAAGAAGATTCATATTTCTTTAACTAGGAGGTGATGGACACTGAGACCATCCATCCCCCTATAGATTGGGAGGAACCACTATCATCCTTATAGGTTACACAACCTCTCTCATTATCTCCCATCTCTATCCCATATTTTTATTATTTATTCCCTTAGATCTCAATTATCTGTAATGTTCCATATTTGTTTAATGGATTCCAAAAACATTATATCTCTTCCGTAGAGTTCAATGATGCCTCATTTCATCTAAACCTATTGTTGACAGTGTGTTTTAAAAAACACCATCCATTGGTGGATTCATTTGACTAGTTCATTTTCAGATATAGGGGACTAAAAGAACAATTAAAAACGGGTCCTCTCATCAATATGCACATCATTATTCTGTTCTTTTCAAAGAAGGACTTATTCTAGCCCTAGTTTAGTTCAATAGACATCTTCAATGGATCTTGTTTCTCTTCATTTTAGAAGAATTATGATTTCCACATGAAATGAGATACCTCAACTATGATGATTTGTGTTAATTTTTCAAACCTCCATCTTAATTTTCAAAATAATTTCTTGTATTAAAATATTTTGTAATTTTGTTGGAAGATATTTAGGATTTTACAGTAGAACTAGAACTATTTTCGATCTTATTTCTCGGAAAACATTCACCGAATTTGATGGTTTAAGAATGCCAGCAGTGTATGTTTGGATTTTAGTTAGGGAAAATTTATCCAACAAGGAACCTTTTTCATTTGATTCATGGGTTGATTTTTTCTCTTTATTCAATAAAATTTATCACTTGATGTAATTACATAGCTATGGTTCATGAATCACTACCAAAATAAAAATGAAACAGTTGGGTATAGTTTTAAGGGTATGGTATCCATTTATGGTGTAGGTCCAATGTAACATCTGCAAATTCTTGTTCTATTGACCAAAGTGGTAACTAATAGGTAATTCAATGTGGATAAATTGAGGGTGGGGATTCTAATTGGTTATAATGGCCTACTGGTCTCACAAAAAATAGTTGACTCATAGAAGAATAGAAACAGTTTTGACCATCAAGAAGGATGCACGGATCTTAGTCTTTAATTAAAGAATAGTATACATATATAATATATTGGGATGTTATTTTCATGGGTTATGTGCAACAAGGCCTATGTAAAATAAAATAATTAAATATATGGAGGAATCTAATGGTGAGAATGCAAGAATTTTTTATAAAGCCAAATACAAGGAGGTGTTGTATGTTGTAGGTGAGAAAGATGAAATGCTATATATAACCCATAGAGGTAGCTGGGGATGGGTGAATGCAATAAGTAGGGTGAGTCCGAAAGGGACTAGCTCGAATATTTATATTATTTAACAATTTATAGATCTTGAGATTGAATGTTTAATTTAGGTATAGGGGGGTGAAATACAAGCAAGAATTGGAATGGAATCCCAAATTACATCAAATAACATCACTGATGTTTAAAGACTTTATTGGAATGATTAGGAGGAAGAGATATATAGAACTTTTTAGTGTAAACTATTGATGGAATGCATATAACCAGTCGATAAAACCCAAGGATGATGAAGGAGGGAAAGGAAAAAAGGTATTTTGGAAGAAGTACAGTGTGAAAGGTAAATAGGTCTAAATGACCTAATTGCTACCCTCAGTTACTTAAGATGATGGAAACAAGGTTATTTAGAAAGAATACGTAGATGGATAGTGAAACCATGTATCATGGCTAGGAAGGTAAGAAGAGTTAACATCTTCATTGTGAAAATAAGCTAATGGAGTGGGGTGAGGAAAAAGAATAAGAACAGTGTGGTGGTATAATTGAAGATCTGATTTAGGAATAAGAGGTATCTAATATTAAGCTTAGGGAAGTATATAATGAGGATGGGGGAAGGGGGAGGAATGGTTAATTATTATTCATTTTAATGAATAAATTTTAGAGGACACATTTGATATTAATCTTACATAGGAGGAGGTCCGTAGGATAAATGAGAGGATGATTCAAGTGGAAACTATTAAGGAACAATGTGTATGGATCAATAATGATGATTTTATTTTGATACAAGGCTTAAAAAGGAATATTATTGTGGGAGAGTTTATCCAAACACTGGACAAGAAGGCATATATTTTAAGCTAACTCATCGAGGATGACCAAGACAAGAAGTCCACTACTCTTCAATAGAGGATATATAGAGGTAATGTTTCAAACAAATTTAAATTCGATTTTAATGATTCAATGAATTATTATGGTTGTTATTGATTGCATGATCAGAACACAAAAGGTTTCCCACCTTTTCCAGAAAAAAATAATAATAATAATAATATAATTTTCAATCAGCTGATAAAGATTGTATAAAATAAATTTTAAAATATTAAACAAATATATATTATAAATTATTAAATAATCAAAAAGGAAAAATTTAATTAACATTATTAATGATCAGATAATATTAACTGCATGAATGCAATAAATGAGTGAAATTTAATAAATAAAAATTAATAGACCTAAAAAATATTAAAAAATGCATTATTTTTTTTTATTTTCAAAATTATTAAAAAATTAAAGAGACTATATATTAAAATGAAATGAATACATATTAAATATGTACATTTCAACCAATTTATAAATCTTAAATTATAATGAATAAATATACATAAAACGATATTAAGAAAATTTATAATAATGTTAAACAAATAAATATTAAAAATGAATAAATTATAAAGAAAAGGTGAAAATATTGTATAAGGTACTTGGGGGTACAGTTATATTGAACACACACACATCGTAAAAAAAAGCCCAAAAGGACGGTCATATCCTTCCAAGGGATAACCTACCCAACTATCAGCTTTATCACATCATATATATTTGGCTCGAAGGCCTAGAGGGCATGTAGCCCATTACATGCTATGTGGGCCAAAAATATTTGGCCCAAGGCCAATTCTATGAATAGTAATCCTACAGTAGCCACCAACTACAGTACCCGACACTTCTATAGTACTCATCAATGCTTTAACCATAGTTCATGTCGCTATTGTAGTGTCGCCATTGCTACAGTGCCTCCACATCTATTATGCTGCTACAATACTGCTACAGTAACCTATGCCCATTGAGTTTTGAACGCTAATTTTTCATTTAGAATTATGGGGTGTTTACCTATAGCCAAACCCCCACTATAGCAAAGAATAGTTATAAATAAGTAACATTAGTAGTGAATAAATAATACTAAATAATATTAATTGAATGAATGTTAAAAAAGAGTAAATTTTAATAATTAAAAAATCAATAGATTAAAAATAAATATTAAAATATAGAAAAGTATTATTAATTATATAAATTATTAAATAAAATAATAATGAATATATGTTAAAATTAAAATGAAATAATATTAATTATATAAATTACAACCATATTAAAATATGTTAATATTAATGAATAAAAATATAAAAGTAATCATTAAAAATGGAGAACACTACAAAAAAAAGAAACATTGAAAATGAATAAATTAATAACATTAAAAAATAATATTGTTATTGATTATATAATATTTAAAATGAAAAATTTTGAATAAAATATTGAAAATTGATAAATAAAATATTTTTTATAATAATATAAAAAAATATTAATATTTACTAATCAAAAACCATATATATATAATATAATATGTTAATAAATATAATTCTAAAATAAATATTAAAAATTAAATAAATATTATGTGTGTTTATATTAGATATAAAAATGAATTAACTATATATATTATGTTTAAATTAATGTAACACATGTTTGATATATATTAAATTGAAAAAAAAATCACTTTTAATTAAATGTCTATTACCTAATACTGTATTTTAAATTTTTCATTAATAATAATTGTTAATTATTCACCATTTTCACTAACTATATGAATTATTGAATGTAAATATAAATATTTTATATTATATGAATCATATAAGGAAAAATGTTATATATATATAAATATATTAACATATATATATATATGAATATATTTCAATATTAAAAAGATTAAATATATTAATGAACATTTATTTATAAATATAGTAATGATTAATATTTAAAAAAAATTAAATAAAAAATATTCAAAATCACTAAATTAAAAAAATACAAAAAAAAAATTATAGATAAAAAACATGAAACTATTTTTTATAAATACAAATATAGGAAAACAATTCATTCTTGCTAAAATGGGATTTTTTATTTCAACAGAATAATATATCCTTTATCATCACAGAAAAAGGACCCCTACACCAGTACTGTTAAATGACCCCATTAATGGTGCTTTTGTTAGTACTGATAATGGACATGTTTTTTGGTGAATATTTTGCAGTACTGCACCATCTCTATTACATAAACAAATTAAAAACATAAAATAAAATGGAAATATAAATATTACATAAAACCAGAATGAAATATAAATATTACACTGCTCTATCATTTCAATTCAAAATTTAAATATAAGTTATTTTTATTGATGAGATATTCCCAATTAATTAAACATATTTACAATCCAATATACAAAATAAAAACATTTATAACATTCTTATTTAATAAACGTCTATTTAAACCTTATCCCTACAAAAAACCAATTTTTTGTTTTGTAACAGTACATAAATAAAAAATAATAATTATTATTTTAATATAATCCAAATAAGATAAATTACATTCTAAATTACTATGTATTCCAATGGTTTTTTGAGTTGTCCTATTAATTTTAATGTATTAGACCTATGTGGTGAATTACATTATCAAAATATAGTGTTACTCGTGTTCTTAGAGGCAACGGTTCCTCATTTCAAGAGTTTTTGAAAATTATAGTTATTTCACCAGTGATTCAGGCATCGATGAGTTGCCTTAGTAGCTTAGTGTGGGTAGGTTGGTGTCAGTAGCTTAGCATCAGTGACTTCTGAAATTAGTAGGTCGAGGCATCAATATGTATCAGTTTCAGTAGGTTGAGGGTGTCGATGAGTTAGGGCATCAGTGAGTTAGGAAGTCAGTTGGTCTAGGCATCGGTAGGTCAGGCATCATTGAGTCAGGTGTCGGTCAGTCACATTGGTGACTCTTTGTTAGTGAGTATTGTTGATGGCTCATCCTTCGGTGGATCAGCGTCAGGGGATCATCCATCAGTGACTCGTGTTTGTGACTCACCCATTGATTAGTCATTTATAGTCTCTCTAGTTTCACCCCTTTGATGTTTTCATTGATGATAAATGAGTTAAATATCGTATTTAATGTGTTTTTGGGCAATTTTTAATGGTATTTGTCCCCTAAAAACCTGAAACGTCCTTTGAATCCTAAACCAAGTGGTCTTGATTTTGATCAGACTTTAATGGCCCTTGAAAAAGTTTTTCTTCCATTAATATAGGATCTGGATTTTATAAACACATGAACTTCTCTTCCCAGTGTATTTAAATTTTTTTGGTGTCCCAATAAACCTTTTTTGCGGAGGAATCATGCACCTATGATATATCATTCCGTTCAGTTTTTTCCAAGGAGTTAGCCCTACTGCTCTCCTGACCCCCTCTTTTGGCGCAAGGAGGGATTGTTGATCATCTTTCATTCCATGTAGGTGTTCCTTCATCTCTCTTTTAATTGTGTATCATACGGTGTGGGATTCCTCAGGTACACTTGAGAACTTGGTAGGACCCATATGTAATGAAAATAATAAGAAGTAATACAAAATGGGTTGGGAAGATTGTGATGATCACTTAGTTATATATGTTATCCTTATTTTGTAAAGGATTCATGCCTTTTAAAAATCATGGTCGTTGGTGGTCTCTATTTGTGCACCTGTATGATTTGTGAATCATTGTTGTATGAATTATAATCTGGTTAATCATGTATATTCGGTTAAGTAAATGGATTCCCTGGATTCAAACCTATTCTGTGATAACCCTTATTTTATCAAGTGGAAATAAAGCAGGGTTGATTTCTAAATCTGAATAAACCTTCACTTGAGGGTGTGGTTGTGTGATGTGTGTGGTCTTGTTCAGCCTTGTGTCTATGCTGGTAGTTTGGTGTTGTGGTTGGGAGTGTGTTTGTGTATATGGGGAAATACGGGTAGTGTGAAAAAATCTCATGCTGATATATGGGTTGATTGGGGAATGAATGACCTTGTTATGTAGTGGGACTGCATAGCAGTTGTGGTTGGGGAGAAGGGCTGAATGATTGGCCTGGGTGACATTCATGTTTATAGATGTTCTAGGTATGGTATTGTTGTATAGTGGGGCTACTAAGTGGGGTTGTGATGAGGTGTGTTGGGGGTCTTTCTTGTCATGGGGAAGGATAGGGTAGCATGACATTGAAGAATGATGGTGGAAGTGGTTTGAAGGGTGTCAATGAATGTGGAGTGTGAAGGGGGACCACGAGCTAGTTTAGTTTTGTTCATTTTTATTAATGGGTGTTAGAGAGGATTCCTTTACCTTGCTCATCATCCCTTTCCTTGATTTTATAGTGGTTTGTATGGTTGCTTCTCCATATAACATTTCTAGTGTTTGGTAGTTTTTAGGGTATGGAAGTAATAAATAAATAAATAAAATGATAATGTAGAAATACAATTGGTTAAATGAATTATATGGGGGTAAATTTCATGTTGTGGTTTTTGGTGAAGCGTCGTTCATTTATCAACTTAAGAATTTGACTGTTGTTCATGGTGGTACATGCATGTAGGGTTGGTAGCAAGTGAATTTTTTTGTGTGGTCTGGTTGTTGTTATGAAACCCCATAGATTGGGATGAGTTCTTTGTACCTATATATATACATGTAGTTAATTGTTATTTCTATACTCACCCCACCCGTATTGATCACTACGTTCCAAACACCCTCACTGTTATGGGGGTGGGATTATATTGCCATCATCATGGTGTTTTGATGAATGGATAGTATTTGGATCTTCTCTGCTCCCTCGTCTTTGGAAGGGTAGACCTATACTCCTCGAGGAAGTTATAGTGTGATTGTGAGGCCCAGGTGTCTTTGAGCCAGTTGTGCTTCCAATGTGTCTTCAGGATGAGTTTTGTGGTGATTCCGAGGTGTCTTTGGGATGGGTTTGGGGTTTTGAGAGCTTGGTGTTTGCAAGAGAGATGTTATGTGGTATTCCCCCATGTTTTTGTGAGTATTTTGTGACAGTGGTTCATTTGGAAGAGTGTTGTAGTGTCAAGATATTCTCTATTAGGGATGAGAAGTTAACTAGTGGGAAGTGGTGCGGGGTACCCAAATATCTTTGTTCTTACTACTTTAGATTAAATTACTTGAATTATTTGGTGAGTGTTACTTGGTGGGGTTGTGGTGGATAATATACTTTGTTAGCCCCTTTTGAGTTTCTATTATTTTATTAATGGTGCATCAGTATGCTTCTCTCACTTATGCATGGGTGACTTTGATTATTCCTCACTAAACATTCTTGTATGCTTACCCTACATATATAAAAAAAATTCAGGTTTCAAGTGATATTACATGGATCATGATAGACCTTACCATCTTCGATGTTGGGGATGGTTGTTGTGTTTCTTCTTAGTTTTTCTACTTTGGAGTTTTTCATATATTTCAAGAAATTTTACATTAAACATGCTTGTGGGATAGATTTTTTATTTCTTTATATATGTTTCTTGAAGTTAATTGAGGTTGATATATCTTATCTCTTAATCATGGTTAGTATATAAAGGGTAATACCTCCATTTTTTGTGATATATCTATATCCTCGGTGATGGTAGCCACCCCGTGGCCTATTAGAGGCGAGTCTCGGGGGGGTCATTATATCTGTTTCATCTTAAGAATGGATGGCCTCAAAATCATCATATTCATTCCTTCATATTGAATAAGGTGGGTCATTAAATAACTCTATCAGAGGCTAATGGTTGGGAAATATGATGGATTAAGGAGTTACTCACAGTTAGTATTGCATGGGATGATAGGGCAGCAATGTTAAATGATCATTTTGTGTAATATAAGCTAGGGAGGACTGGCTATGACCTGGGATTTTGAACCCCCCATGATCTAATTCAAGGACTCTGAGCTTACCGAACTACCTAGTAAGGAAACACCGATATCGAGGTAGATACACTTGGAATGACACATCCCTTTTAATGACTTAGGTTCTTATTTTTCTTGGGCGTTCTTTTAAATTAAAATAAAAATTTATTTAAAATGAATCCAAAATGTGTTCCATACTACCTATGATTATGAATTACTTATTTACCATTCATCTATGTCACCTATTCATGATCTATGAGTGGATCGAGAATTACATGCTCAACAGGCTGACATGGTCAATCGACAGAGGATTGATCAATTGCAAGAGGAAAATCTATTCCAAAAACCGCTTTGTGCTTTCCAATTACAAACTCTAGGAAAGTACGAGTGCAGTTTCTCAAACATAAAGATCGAGTGGTGAATAGAGGAGATTGTTATTACTTTCATATTGATATGGGATCTAATAAGGTTATGGGTTCCCTTGGTGGTGAGCCAGATGTGGGGAGCATCATGTCAGTAGTGGACTCTTTACCTTTGGGAGAAGAAAGTGACTGATGTTTTGTGGGCAGACATTGACAACGAGTTCTAGTTGGAATTCAATTTTTCAGCAATGAAGGATTAGAATAGCTAGGTGCTACTCTCTCTTCAGTAGGGGGGGGGGGTTAGTGAGGTAATTTGGGTTCATGTTTGAGGGTCTCCTATGTTTTCCTCAAGATATCTTTTTAGATGAGGATTCTCAGGTGACATGCATAGAGGAAGCATTCTGTCCTTAAATTCAGTATGTGGTTACTCCCTTCACCCTATTGACATACTTAGAGGTTTTAAAGAAGGATCAGGTAGTTGAATTGATGAACTCATGAGGAGGTCTTCTATGGGAGGTAAGTCCTCTAGGCTCTTCAAAGGGGAAATTGGTCAGCAGCAAGTCTCCAGCATTAGGGCCATCCAGGATTCCGCCAGCGGGGAGCCAACCCCTGTATTTTTAGTTCCGAACCTCTGGTCCTTTAATATTTCTCCTGGACCTAGGGCCAAGGTGTTTTCTTGCTGAGGTTTTGGGAACCTCTAGGGACATTACTCAACTTCTGCTCTGTATGGTCGAGGTGGGAATGTTCAGCGCTCGCCTGATCATTAGTTGTCAGCCTAGCCTTTTTGGCACCGGGGACAGTAGGTCCCTAATCCACCAAGGGAAGATGGTCCAGGTGGATACATACATTAGGGTTTTCCTCAAGGACCACGACCAGGGAATGTTTGGGGAAGTAGTAGACATTCTAGGGGAAGAGGATCCTTGTGTTTCTAGTTGCACGCTGCAGAGGCAGTAGTTTCATTAGGGGCATAGATCGTTCGAGATACAATCAGTTTTTTTAGTACTATTGCATGTGCCTTGTTTTATTTAGGAGATTTTTAATCCATTGTATCACTTGGTCTATCCCATGCTCTGGGATTGGACATAGGGAGGGTTTTTGTGCCACTGGGGTTGGGTACATGAGTCAAATGTTAGACAAACTTATTTGATATTTTTCGGGGATATAGAATGATGTTGAGGCCACATCTGTCCAGTGGGGATATCTATCTTCTACATATGAATAAAAACAATGTTATCCATGTCATAGACAAGTTGTACTCTATGTTTTCTATTATCTAGTGCTTTGGGAGAGGAGTCATGTTTTTATACGTGAAAGTCTAGCATGTATCTTTCATTGGAGAGCGGAGCTATTAGATGAGCAGTCGGCCTCTTTTTTCCTTGTTAGTCGATCTATCATTGTCATTGATGGATGCTAAGATGTTGAAGTTTATGGGAGTTGTCCAAGTGTTTCTGGTTGTTTTCCCGAATGTGTTTTTGACTCTACCCCCTTGATGTGACGTAATTTATGGGATAGTCTTACAGCCTATAACTCATTCGATCTTGATGGCTACTTATCGGATGGAACCTTCTGAGTTAAAGGAGTTAAAAATTAAGATTAATGATCTGATTGATAAGGGATTCATCTGACCTAGTGTGTCACTATGGGGTTCTCTGGTCTTCTTATAAAAGAAGGAAGATAGTGGTATGAGGATCTGAATAGACTACTAGAGATTAAATCAGGTAATGGTCAAGAACTATTACCCTCTCCAAATAATAGATGATCTTTTTGACCATCTAAGGGGAGAAAGTTGGTTCTCTTAGATCAATCTATAGTCTAGGTATTACTATATAATTTTGTAGAAGGGTTACATCCTAAAGACCACTTTTAGGTTCAGGTATAGGCACTTTGAGTTCTTAGTTATGTTGTTTGGTGTTATGAATACACCGACCCTGTTCATGGAGATTATGAACACCACCACTCATGAGTTCCTAGACTAGTTCATCATTGTATTCATCAATGAAATCCTAATCTAATCAAAGTTGGGGTATACAAATACCAAGCATCTCAAGACATTCATATAGGTCCTTTGGTACCACTAGATCTATGAAAAGCTATCCAAGTGCTAGTTTTGGACACAGTAGGTCCACTTCCTTTGAAATGTGGTGTCATAGAATTGTGTAGAACTGGTCCCGTTGATGGGAGGGGTAGATATTTCTTGGAAAACACCCAATAATGTCGCAGATCTGCATTGTTTTCTCGATCTGGTGGGCCACTATTGGATATTTGTACAAGATTTCCCCTAGGTGATATCTTTGTTAATTCCTCTAACCATAAAAGGTCTACATTTTCTGCATGGAGTGTAGTGTATGGTAGAGTTCATTTAACTAAGCAGAATTTGGTTAATACTCATGTTCTTAGGCATCCAGTGGAAGGGGTGATGTTTGAGGTGTTTTTTGATGCCTCTCGTGTAGGCATGGGGTGTGGGTTGATGATAAATGTGGAGTGATCACCTATGGGTCTAGGCAGTTTCGTCTCCATGAATATAACTATTCCACATATGATCTGGAACTAGCACCAGTCATGTTCATACTAATGATGTGGAAGCATTTCCTTGTAGTGGAGAACTTTGTGGTCTTCATTGATCACAAGATCATGAGGTAAAGATTTTACCAGTTATACCTTGACTTTTGGTAGTGTAGGTAGATAGATTTTCTCTAGGATTAAAATTTTTAGACATCTTACACCTATAGAGCATGGAATTTTGTGGATTATTATTTGATAAAAGAAGTCATATAAGGAAGTGGTTCAATAATCTTCTAATGCTTGGAGGGTTTTAAAAGAGTTGATTTCCCTCAACAAAAATGTAGGAATGGATGATGGTACATGTTGGCTATTTCCGATGATGGTACAATCATCTATAATTTAAAATGTGGAGGAGTCTTAGTGGGGAATCTCAGAGGCAGAGGTGATGTGCGATCTCTTTGTCCAGGGTGATGCTTCGGAGGGATGGTTGGAGGCTAGTCAAAATCAGATGTTGTTCCATGGGAAGATATTTTTTACATGGAGATGCACACAGAAATTCTTCATGAGTTTCATAGCTCACCCATAGAAGTACACCCGGGAGATTCAAATATGTACATCTACTTGCAGTAATAATTTAGGTGGAACAAGATTAAGTGGGCTATGGAAGAGTATATAGAAAAATACTTTGTGTTCCAACAAGTTAATGATGAGGACTGTGTTCGTAGAGGCTTATTTCATCCCACAGATTTCCCTGAGTGGAAGTTGGATGACACCCCCAATGGATTTAATCACAAGATAACCTAGGGATATGGGTGGATGCAATGCTATTTGGGTAACAGTGGATTGATTGATGAAATCTGTTGACCTCTTAATGATCAAGGATTTCAGCATAGTGTAAGCCTTAGCACTGAGGTATGTTAATGAGGTGGTGCAGCTGAATAGATTTCCAAGACCCATAATCTCATATCAGGATACTAATATTCTGTTTTGATTCTAGTGGGGATTACATCATGCCTTGGCACACAGTTACACCTCATCACTACTTTCCACCCTTAGATAGAGGGACGAACAGAGAGGATTATCCAGACATTGGAGGACCTATTACGAGAAAGTGTACTATACATTAGTGGGATTTAGGTGCAACATTTTCCCTTGGTAGAGTATGCTTACAATAATAGATGTCACCCTTCAATTGGTATGGATCTGTTTTAAGTTCTACATGGGAGGTCATATCCTTCATCATTATGCTGGATTGAAGTTGGGTAGGCAGCTTTTCATGGTCATGAAATGTTGCAGAATATGACAGAGAATCTATATCATGTCCGTGAGATGTTAAAGGCAGCATATGACCAGCATAATTCACATGCAGACCATAGTAGAAGGCCTTTGGAGTTAAAGGTTTAAGTTAATTAATTTTTTAAGGTTTCCCCTAAACGATTGAAGTACAGGTTCAGTAGATGGAGTAAGAATCCTCCCAGGTTCATCAGAACATTCATGGTGTTAGGATTTTTTTGAAGAGGTGGAATATCAGCTAGCGTTTCCACCATAGTTATGGAGGGTCCATGATGTCATTCATGTCTCCCAACATCATCAGTATCATTGTAATGAATCCCATATCATTTATTGGGGATAGTTTGATACCAAGGATTACACAATATTCATGGAGTAACTAGTGACGATCCAGGATCATCAGGATAAGGTTATACATGGAAGGACCATTCCAATGGTTTACATATTGTGGAGGAATGGTGTCCTAGAATTTAATACCTAGGATAGAGAGACACAAATGCATGCCCATTACCTAGAATTATTTTTAGTTTTTTCATGTGTTTTTCTTTTTGATGTAATGCTTGAACATTGGTTTATATGTCATGAGTTTTTTCCTTATTACATGACATACGATAAATCGCTGACGTATAAGGAGGGGAGGACCTGATCCCTAATCAAGAATCATTAATAAGGATGTGATTATACCTGCATGGGTGTTTATTTGACGCCCAAAGAGGATAGTATCTTTACACAGGGGAAGGAATTCCTTGATTCATTTGTTCGGGTGGTGTGACTTTTGGTGCCTATTTGGTATGTCGTGCTGTTTTTGGGTTGGAAAATAATGATGTAGGTGTTCTTGGATGTTGTGGTTTAACTCTAACTTGGTGGTTTATCCTTGAATGGTATCTTACAGGCTGGTTGTTCATAACCGTATTTCTTCTGGGATTGGTTTTAAATTCTTGATGGTGGGAATATTTTGAGAGGTATATGATGTAATGTAACAGACCTCCATGGTCCATTACATTGTGAAAATCCAATTTTTGGGGTGTTTTGGGAGACAATGGTTTTCTTTTTTCAATACTATTATAAATTAGTTGATTTTTAATCAGGGAGTTAGCTATTGGTGACTCACATCAGTAGATCAGTGTTAATAGGTTGGTTTCAGTATCTCATCATTGGTGACTCAGGGCATTGGTAGATTGAGGGTGTTAGTAGGTCCATGTGTTTTTTTGTGGAAGCGTCGATAGGTGAAGGGTGTCGATAGGTCGAGGAATCAGTAGGTCGAGGGAATTAGTGAGTTATGGAATTAGTGATTCAAGGCATTAGTGAGTCGCATTGGTGAATCCATGCCCGTGATTAACATTAGTGTCTTAGAATTGGTGGCTCATTCGTCGATGGATCAGTGTTGGTGGATCATCCTTCAATGACTCGCATTGGTGAATCACCCATCGGCGAATCATTTCCTGTTTTTCAAATTTTTTCAGTTTCCCCCTTCTGACGTTTCCTTTTACGATAAAGCATTTAAATTCTATATTTAATGTGTTTTTGGGAAATTTAAAATGTTATTTATCTCTTAAAAAACCTAAAACCTCTTTTTACTACTAAAACACATGGTGTTCATCGTGATCTATCTTTAATGGGCCCGGAAAATGTTTCCCTTCGCTTGATATAAGATCTGAATTTTCTAAAGACAAGACCTTCTCTTCCCATTGTTTTTCCATTTTCTATTGGTGCTCCTAGAACCCTTATTCTCTAAGGAGTCATGCATCTATGCTATAGTATTCTGTTTGATTTTTTCATGGGAATTTCTCTTGCTTCTCGTGCGACCCCCTGTTTTGGTGCAAGAAGGGTTTGTTGATAATTTGTTCTTCCAAGTAGGGATACCTTCATCACTCTTTTAATTGTGTATGATGTGAGTTGGGTATACTCATGTACCCTTGTGAATATGGTTGGACCTATATTGAAGGATTATAATAAGTATCAATACACAATGTTTTGGGAAGTTGATGATGATTACTCTATTTTATACGTTATCCTTGTTTGGATGGGGATGTACGCCTTCCGAAAATCATGGCCATCAACGATCTCTATTTTCCCAACTATATTTTTTATGAATCATTTCTATAAGAATTGGTATCTGGTTAATCATGTATATTTAGTTAAAGAAATTGAATCCCCATGATCGAATATGTTATATGATAACCCTTTTGTTATCAAGTGGAATTAAATTATGAGTGTTTTCTAAACATGAATAAACCTAGATTTATTGGTGTGGTTTTCAATTTTGTGTGATTTTTTCATCCTTATGTCTATGTTGGTAGTGTGGTGTTGTTGTTGGGAGTGTAGTTGTGTGTATGGGGTGTTACAGTATGTGCGATTTTATCTCCAACTAAGAGATTGGTTGAATTTGGAATGAATGAAATTGTAATTCAGTGGGACTACATCTGGAGAGGGGTGTGGTAGTGGGGCTACATGACAAGGTTGTGTCATGTTCATGTTTATAAATATGTTGGGTATGGTTTTGTTATGCATTGGGAATTCCATGTGGGGTTGTGATGAGTTTTTTTGGGTTTCTTTCATGTTGAGAGGATGTACAAGGTGGCGTGACATTGATGGATGGTGGTGGAAGTGGTAGAATGGGTGTCCAGGAAGGGGGAGTATGTAGTGGGACCAAAATCTTGTTGATTTATTTTCATTTTTATGAATGGGTGCTTGAGTGGATACCATTATCTTGGAACTTCATTAATTGTTTGGATTTCACAGTTATTTGAATGGTATATTCTCTTTATAATGTTTTCATTTTTTGGTAATGCTTAGGTAGTGATGGAATAAATAAATAAATAAAATGATAAAAAAGAAATAAAATTGGTTAAATGAATTGGTTTGGGGTATGTTTCGATTTTTGACTTGTTTTTGAAGAGGCATTCATTTATCAACATACATAAGTGGTCATCATTAGTGTTGGTATATTCTTGTAGGGTTGGAAACAAGTACAGTCTTGGTGTGTGCCAGTTGTTGTTTTTAAAACCCATAAGTAGGGATTAGTGTTTTGTACCTATATATATACATGTAGTTTCATGATATTTTTATACACCTAACACATATGTTGAGCACTATGTGTTGAACACACCCATTGTAATGGGCGAGGTTCTCCTTTACCAACATCCTTATGCGAGGATGGATGAATGATTATTGTCTCTTCTCTACATCCTTATTTTGGAATTGGTTTCCCTAGACTCTTTGGGTAGTTGTCAGTGTGGTAGCGAGGTCTAGGTATCTATGAGTGAGTTGTGCTTCCTAAGTGTCTTCAGGGAGGGTTGTGTAGTGATTTATAGGGGTCTTTGGAATGGGGTTGTGATTTTGAGGACTAGGTATTTCTAGGTGAGATGTGATGTAGTAAGTATCCTAGGTCTGTGCTAGAAGGTTTTGATAGTGGGTCTTGTGGAAGAGTGTGGTAGCATCAGGATGTTCTCAATTAGGGATGAGGAGTAAAATAGTGGGAAGTGGTGTAGGGTACACAAATATCAATGTGTTTAATACTTTATTTTACATGACATGCATTATTTGGTGAGTGTGCTTTCATGATGTTGGGTTGGATAGTATTCCTTGTTAGGTTATTTTGAGATTCTATATTTTTCTCATAGGGGAATTAGTATTCTTCTCCCACTTTTTCATGAGTTAATTTGGTTTTTCCCAACCGAGTATACTTTTACGCTAATCCAATGTATATAAAACTATTTTTAGGATTCCAAGGAGATTATATAGACTGTTCTAGAACATACTAGCTCAGATATTTGGGATGGTTACTATATCACTGCTTAGTTTTATTTTTGGTAATTAGGAGTTTCACATGTATTTCTATCAGTTTACATTAAATATGCACGTGGGATGGATTTTTGTTTCTTTATATATGTGTCTTGGAGTTTTTTGATGTTGATAAATCTTATCTCATATTATTGGTTACTATAAAAAATATAAATTCCTCTAAGGTTTTGTGAGATTCCTATACCCTTGCTGCTGGTTTCCACCCTAGGGCCAATTAGAGGTGGGACTCAGGGGTCATTATGTCCCCTTTATCTTATCTAAGGAATGCCTCAACATCTTGTAACCCCTTACCTCATCTTTAAGAAGGTAGTTCATGGCATTAATTATATTTTTAATTCTTGTATTGTTGATTTTATATTAGTTAACATTTATTAAACATAACATTAATTAATGATTATATTATGAATTATTAATTACATTGTTAAGTAATAATGTTATATAGTTAATTACATAATATGTTAATGATATTATCAGTTTCTAAATATAATAATTACCTAAATTTATGTTAAATTTATTTCATTAAATAAAATTAACATTTTTGAATTTAACACTTGCACATTGATAATACTGGACACATTGTGTATCAGACTGATTTTCGGTTAATTAATAAATTATTTTTGGATCATTTTCTTAATGATTGAATTTAATATGAGATAATTTACTCTATTTGGACAATGTGACACTTGTTTTAAACTTAAATGAATATTTATATTTAAAACACTCAGTTTGTGTCATACCGACCTCATAATATGTCGGATTAACATGGATTGGATTCCAACATGGGATAAATGAAATATGGATCACCCTGCCAAAATTTTAAAATAATTGAAATCAAAAAATTGAGGTCATGTTGGACACATCGTGTGTTAAATTTACATGAAGTTGGATCTAACATCTCATATATGAGTTATGGGTTGTTTTCTTAATGTTTAAAAACAATCCAAGGCCATATCCTCAATTTTTGTTTTGTGAATACTGTTTTAAAATAGAATAACACATTTATATTAAAAACATACTTGTTGAACAATAATGACCATATCACTTGTCAAATTTACATGCAACCCATTAATATACATCTTAAATGTATAATGGATTTTTATAAAAGTTTGAAAAAAATCTAAGATTTCTTCTTGGTTTTGGACATGTAACTCATGATTTAATCTAAAATGACACATTTATTTTGAAAAAAAAAACATAATTTGAATCATATCAAGAACATAATTATTCAAAAGGATTTGTGGTTGACTCTGTCTCATCAGAAATTAATTATGGATTGTTTTCTAATATTTTAAAAATAATACAATCTCATTTTCTAGGTTTTAAAAATATAACTAATGTTTTAAGCTAAAATGACTCATTTATATTGAATTAATGATCTTGGAGTCATACTGGACAAAAAGTTTTTTTGATTGATGGGTAGTAAATTTCCCCACATCAAAAATGAATTATTTTTCATTGTACTATTTTCTTGTGAAAATCAGCACTCATTTGTATTTTTTTAAATTAACTAGTGTTTTAAACTGAAATAAATCTCTTATATTGAAAAAAATGAACTTTGTGTCTTATAGGACACATAGTGTTTTGGATTAACATGTGATTGATTCATAAATGTCACAAATGAAATATGGATATTTTTCCTAATGTTTAAAAAATATCTATGATAATTTTATCAATTTTGGCTATATGACGTTAGTTTTAAACTAAAATTACACTTTTATAATGAAAACACACACAATGAGTCATACAAACCACATCATCTGTCAGGTTGATATGAAGTAAATATATATATTTAATAGATGAATTAGGGATAGTTTTCAAAATTTTATTAAACAAACATAGATTGTTTTATCAATTTTAGACATGTGATGCATGTTTTTAATGAAATTAACTATTTTGTATTGAAATCGTAATCTTGGAGTCATACAAACTACTTCACAAGCTTAATTGACGTAAAGTAAATTTTTATAGAACTAAATTACTTATTTATCAATTTCAAAATTTTTTAAAATAATTTTAGCTCATTTTAAGATTTTTCATAGTGTGATGAAAATTTGAGACCAAAATAACACATTTTTATTGAAAACACACACTTGGAGTCATACCAGACACATAATGTATTGTATTAACATGTGATCCATTATTACATGAAAAAAATTATGCATGGATCATTTTCTTAATGATTCAAGATAATATGATCTTTTTTATATAGCTTTTTCTATGTGATACATGTGTTAAAATAAAATGACACTTACTAACATGCACTTTGTGTAATATTAGAAACATCATGTGTTAGATTTATGTGCACCCAATTAATTCATGTCACAAATTAAGTATGTATAATTTACAAAAGGTTTGAAAATAATAATAGATCTTTTTTTCTATGTGATGTGTGATGTAAACTAAAATGACACTTTTATATTGAAAACACATAGTATCAGCCATACATGTATCATCATGTGTTATTTTGACATATAGTTGACCCATATATGTAACACATGAAATATTGATTGTAATCATACAATTTATAAAAAAACATGAGATTGTTTTCATTGTTTTTTGATAATTTACACTAATTTTAATCTAAAATGAAACTTTTGTATTCAAAACTCACACATTAATTCATACTAGACACATCATGTTTTGTATTGAAATTAAGTAAATTTAGGTTAATGAAAAATAAATTATAGATAATTTTCTATAATTATTAAGAAAATTGAAGATCATATTATTAGTTTTTTACTATGATATGTGGTTTTTATACAAAAATGAACCTTTTAATGAGAAAAGGATGCACCTATAGATGTACCATCAACATAAAGTGTTAGGATGATTGGAAAATAATTCATACACATCCCACATGAATTATTGATAATTTCCCTAATGTTTGAAGAAAATATAAGATCCTTTTATTTATACAGATAATGTGATTTGAATTTTAAACTAAAATAAAAATTTTATAATGAAAACATGCACTTTGAGTCATACCAACCACATCGTGTGTCATATTGATGTGCAATAAATTCATACATATCAAAAATGAAATATGGATTATTTTTTATAATTTCGAAAAAAATATGATTTTTTTTGTTCAGTTTAGACAATTTGACAAGAATTTTAAACTAAAATGACACCTATATTGAAAACATGATCTTTGAATCATTCTGGATAAAACATATGTAATATTGATACATGACCAATTACTACAAATCAAAATTAAATTATTAAATAATTTCCATAAGTTTTAAACACAATCCAAGTCTATTTTATTTTTTTGGATGATGTGAATTTTTTTAAAACTAAATTAACTTGTAATGATATATAGTCCTCAAAAATATTCAACTTACTACCATTATTTAGATTCATTCAGTTATAGTTCCATGTTTCTAATTTGAACATTATATTATAATATTCCAGAGGAATCACTAGTAGTATCAATAATATCATTCATTGGATTGTATTTAGTGGAATAAAATGTGAATATGAAGGAATTCAGCTTGCATTTTCATCATGGTAGGGGAAGTGATTATTGTAGAGTCAAGACCCTTTTTACATAATCATTAAAAGATATCAAGACAAAAAATTAAAATGAAATGTCTAGGAGAATGGAAAATCATTCCCTATAATTTGTTAGTACAACTTTAGATTTTTGGGTAAAGGGATCTTTTTAACATTTCCCACTAGCCATTATCTTTACTACATCCTCATTAAAAACTCTCTAATGAGAAAAATTATCTCCATGCATGTTACTTGATCAACTAGAAATTTTATAGTGTAACCTTCCATGATAAATATCCTAGAAAAATCACTCAAATCATTCTTTTTGGAAGATTTATCATGAAATAATTTTTATGTTTCAGCCAACTCAATCTAACACCTAAGGGAAGAAAACTAGTTTAAAGTTGAGATGAAATTAATATCAAATCGGGTAATGATAACACAGCCATTATAACCATTTATGAATTATAATAACAATGGAATGACCCAATATATCACATAAGATTCAATTTTAAAAAATATATTATACATATGGAATTGAAGTTGGACTGAATCTATAGATGTAAGTGGATTTCAATGTATCTAAAAAAAATTTCCATCATGTTGGGGCCTAATATAAGGATTATTTTTTTATTTCTCCGAGATGCAAAACCCACAATCAAAACATTCATACTATTTTAATTGGGTAGAGGAACCATATGTGTGGGAGTACCATCAACTCTATAACCTCACTCAATAGTGGAAAAATATATATAGTGGGATTCAAATTTCTTTGGAATGATGCAAGGGTCACAACACAAAATAATTTATTTATGGTAATTAAAAATATATATTTATAATAAATATATAACAAAATTATTTCCAATAGTATATGAAATTCGTTTTAGGGAAATTAATTTCATTGTATAATGGCCCTAATGCTTCAAATGAAAAATGTTACACAAAGGTTATATAATGTAAATGATTATATATATAATCGGTAATCACCTCAACTTGATGTCAAAAATCATTATGACACCATGTACACTACCTAATCACATATAAAGAAAATATTTCTTCTTTAAATTTTTATGACTTTTTTGTTATCCTGGTAATAAAGAAAAAATATGTAAAATAACCATAAATAATATATTAATTGAAATTTCAATTACCTTGGAAAATGATATGTTTCGGGATTCTAGTGTTTTGACGGTATATAAAACATCAAATTATTCACTTTCACAAAGCTAAATTTGTTTAATTTAACTATATCTCTGTTGTCACCCCATTTATAATTAAAAATATTCACTTCAAATGTCATATAATATAACGCATATATTTTTTGATTATGATGAACTATGACATAATCACATATATTTGATTTCTGTCCTGGGAACTGAATACATGAATCACTTCCTACATAACCCTAACTCAACTATTTCACATCATACTATGTTTATCATGTTCTTACATATAGAATGTATATCCATTAATTATAAAACTAGTGTAAGAGATAACATTTACATTTGGTCCCTTGGATATATGATGGAGTTGTTCTGAAATAAAATTGGTATTAGTATATAACTCCTTATAAATTTAATCCTAGAACTATCTTATAATCTATTGTTTATAGGTAATTGATATCCATATTTCATCCCTTGACGGAATCAAGTGTCTAAAAATTACTCTATGGGATTCATCATATGGATGAACGTCTAAACTATTATTTAAAATGTAAAGGTGAGTCTGATCATGCTCTATAATGGTAATTCTAACAACACCTCTTCTAGAAATTTATTCTCCCATATGTATTACGCTATGATGAGATTTTGGGAGACCAATTATATCAACATCTAGGAGGTAATAAATAATTAATTCAATATATTCCTCAACTATAAATAACAATTCAAAAAAATATCTAAATAACTTCAAATCATGATGTTCCCCTTCAAAATATTCATATATCATTCACTGGGGTACATCCATCGAAAATGCTCATAACCAGATAGATGAATCTATCAAACCTAGTGAACCATCAGGTTGAAAATTATATCAAAAAATTTTG
This sequence comes from Viscum album, assembly GCA_963277665.1. NCBI lineage: Eukaryota > Viridiplantae > Streptophyta > Magnoliopsida > Santalales > Viscaceae > Viscum > Viscum album. Next base: position 374,033,134 of record OY728158.1, on the reverse strand, counting down.
GTTTGAAGATTAACTAAAATTATCACTATATTATTGTAATTTCATCATTCATGATAAGAAACAACATATGGTCGATTTATTTACAATATATGGATTTGAAAAGGAAGCAAGTTTTGTTAATATATATGGTATATTTTTATGAAGAATTTAATGTAATGATATAATAATTAAATCTCCACCAAAATATGACTATCATGTTATTCTAGTGCCAATAACATTAAATTATTCATTTAAATTATATTATTGATATTTTATGGATAAACCTATAGAAATTTTTCACCATTAAAGAAGTTTCAAAAATGAAATTGTTCTTTTCTAGAAATAGTGTATGTTGGGGGAGGTATAATAGTTTTCGTTTCACTGATCACTAGTTCCAACAAATCCCTTATCCCCATGTAAGCCATGTATAGCATTTCCTTAATTTCATATTTTATTACGGTTAGTTCATTTTGTAACGTGAAAATAGCAATATCACATATATTTTTTTTGATGTTCATTACATCAAAAAAAAATATATCATATAAAAAATTCCAGTATTTTAATTCAAAGAAAATTATCAATTTTTTACCAACCAATTTGTATGGTTTTTCAAACATTGTATTCCAAAATTAGTGTCATTAACTTTTAGTTTCCTGAGAAGTTCATCACTTGATAATTCGAATGGTGTTATAATTTGTCTTGTATTTCAATTAATTGATGTCATCCAAGATCGATATTTATGTTTTCTAGGTAAGAATATAAAAGGTCCAAAAAAACATAGCCCTCTAGGAATGTTTCAACCTAACAAAGTGTGTGCCATATACAAAAACGGGACACCCAAAACATCTATTAATGTTATAGCCTAAAAAATTCCATAAGAAGGAAAGTCAATTATCAAACTATAAAACAAGTTTCTCAATATGAAATCATCAATTATATGAACCTAATACAAGGTTAAAATTGTATAACACATCAGTTTCAGGTCATCAATCAATTAATTTAAATTGATATCAATATCATTACTGGGTTGATTATTTCAAGATATAATGAGATACAACAAAGTGTATTTGTCTTTCATGCATCACCATAGTGGAAGGCTTTAAATTACCAACATAACTAGACATGAAATGTGAGTACTACTTTGTATACCAGTATGACATCTTCCATTTATAGACAATGTAGGTCAAATATTTCTTGTCTTGATTCTAAATTTAGGATACTCATAATATATTTTCATATATATTGTAGTGTTCACTAGCTCTTGTATTTTACAATCTTCAATTTTTATATATGAATGCCATTAAAGTTTTCTAATGGTTTCTTGACATCCATAGATATTTCAGAACATTGGAATGATTGATAATTAACACACATATTTTCATTAACTTGATTTATTTTTCTTGTATCAATCTGTACAAAACTCCATGGATGTTATGAGTGAATCAGGGTCGATGAAAAAATAATATACAATCATTTGTAAATTATTTTATTTTCTCAGAGATCATTTCTATTGTACAATGAATTATCTTAGTGTAATATATTTTACCATAAATATCAGTTTATTCTAGTAACACATTAATCAATACACCAAGTATATTAGTAAAGATGATGTCCCTCCTTCTTCTACCAACATTAAAATTATATAACAGTAATACAACTGTATATTTTGTGTATTTAGTACAAATAGTATACAATGGTGTCTTTTCTAAGATATTAAATTTCTCAAACAACATTTTACAATCATGGAGGTCATCTTGAATTTTCATTTTCATTTCTTCCAAATTATCTCTATTATCATTAACACTAGCATTCAAATCAACTGATCCTTAAAAAAAATATCATACCAGTCATTATATACATTATTTTTCCCCAAAATTTAGTAAGAAATGTATTGATTCGTTACATTTAAGGATAAATAAAATATTATGGAAAATTATATAAGTGAATTATTCTTGAAAAACAACAACGCAAATAGGGATAAATGATTTTAAAAGGGTCATATGCATTCCCTATTGCAATCTTGATGAAAATTTTGAAGCCATCCTAATACATTGTTTTAATATGATTAACATTCCTCTAGTTTTGATTCAAATACATCCTATTGTGTTTAATAGTATTTATTTTATACAAAACTAAATAAATACACATAAGTTATGTATAATTTAAGGGTAAATATATATATACTTCAATGAAATATGATAATTTTACTAAAAGAGTATACTCACATTGAACACTCAATGAATAAATTAATATATTTTGTGAAAAATGATATAATTTATTGAAATTGGAAAATTATACTCCATATGGGAATGTTTCAGCATTGATAACCTCTAATTAAAAGATGAATTTTTATTGACTGAAACAAAGTAGGATGGTGTGTGTAGAATTAAAGTAGACAGTTTATGATGGATGAATGCATTAAAGCAAAGAGTGTGAGGTTGTATCTAAATTCAAATAAGGGAAACCCACATGGCATTATTTCCACCATGATGTTTTCCCCCTTTGGTATATTGTAATCTATAATATATAATAATGATCATACTAGACTACTAAACTTGAATAAATATCAACATTTCAATGTTATTGGTGATGATTTTTAACAAGTTATATTTTTTAAAAATGGTGCCATGCAAAGAAAAAACCTTTGGTGGTTGAAGAGGTATACATTCAGTAATAGAGGGTATAAGTATTATAACACCCTTAAAGATTAATTGAAGCTACATTATGTTATTTTTCGAAGATAATAAGCATATAATTATGTATATTGTAGTTGTTTTGTAGTGGTTGAAATGATTTATGGAAGGGAATATGATATATCTATAAAGTTACAATGAGTATATATAAATTTTCATTTATTGAAAAATATAAATACCAAAAAAGGTCTCATAGAAAATTATTAATGGTTACAAGTTATTGTAGAAGTTTTAATCATAATGATGTTTGTGGTGAGAAACCTAAAAATATTATATGTGATAAATATTATATTTATTTCTATATAATCAATTGAAGGTGTTTATAACCAAATCATTTGGGAAAATTAAAAACACCCAATGAAGAACTAAAAATGATGAAATGATTAATGATCTTGAATGGATTATCACAAATAAAAAACCATGGGTTTTATTAATAGAGCTGATTTATCCAATGAGTTAAATCAAGAGGAGTAAAAAGTTTCAATTCCATGAGAGTTTGAATGACATGATGAATAGAGTACTCTTCTAGGTTTCTATTTAAAATATTCTAAAGGTTTTATCTATTCATTTTATAAAAACTTTATAAAGACCCATATTTATCAACACCAAGGTGGAAGTTGACGATAAACTACTCTTTATGAGTTCTCAGAATTAGAATTGATAAAAAGAAGTTTTTATCGGAACTATGCATAATAAGTTTTCAAGGATAGGTTTTGAATGTAATTTATATTTTAGCACTAAAAAAGGTTATATTTATCATCATTATTTGGAAGCTGATACTGTCCCAAATTTCTTAACCTAGAAGGTGATGGCTGTTGATCCCGTCCCTCCCCCTATGTAGTGAGAGGGACCTCTATCATTCTTTGAGGAAACTATACCTCTCTCCATCCTTACATTTTATATCTCCAATTTTCATCCTAATTTTACTCAGATATTTCTTATTCCTAAGGTTCTGTATATATTTGATGTCTTCCAAAATCATTTTCTCCGGTATTTAAAGTCCAATGATTCCTCATTTCTTCTGAACATGATGTTGAAAGAATATTTAAAACAATGACATCCATTAGTGGATGTCCCAACATCCAATGTCACACCTAACCTCTATGAAGTCATTTGAAAATGTTTTTCACAAAATAACCACTTTCATTGAAACCAAATCAAACCACTCACATTATTAAAAGAGTACAACCATCCCTTTAATGACATAAAACCATATCCAATATATCTTAATAAATTCATCAATCTATATCATTAACAATTTATACATACCAAACCAAACTCACAAAAAATAGCATCATCACAACAACATAATGGTTAAAAACTTCATCAAAGTCCCCAATTCCACTTTAAAATAACAACAGAATATCAAAAAAAACACCCTAGGTTCCATAAAACAAGAAATTTAAATCAAATATCTTTAAAATATATTTTTAATGATTAGAACAAATTTTAAAATGAAATAATAATTTAAAAGGAGTTCAAATTAGGTGAAAATAAAATTTATAAATTCAATTAAAATACCAAGAATCAAAGGAAATTCATTAGGAATGAAGAACATGGAAATTCCTACTTCGGTTGAGTGTGAAAGTGAAAAAACACTTGGAGAAGAGAGATCTAAACCAAACGAACCCTTCCAAAAAATTATAACCCAAAGGAAAAAATAATTTCAATAAACCCTATTATTTAGGGTTTGTCCAGAAGAGGGCATTCCAATGGAGGGCCAAGAAATCATGGAGGGAGGGAAGAAAATGGAAGAAAGTGAACCAATACACTAAGAAAATTACCTTAGATACTTTAAGATTTATCCAAGGAGGTAGGAGAGCCAAGGGAGAACGAGTATTGGGACCCCATGATGAAACAAAAATGAAGGAAATTATAGTTTCTTGAATTAGGGTTAATGGGAGGAGGGTGGGAAGGAGGGAAAAAATTTAGCGACCTGGTATTACCACATGGTTTGGACGCATGGTTTTCCAAACAATGTAGTAAACTTGTGGAGCACTATACCCATGGGAGAAATGGCACATGATTACCTATGACCTACTGAATTTCTATGTGCTTGTAGTGCGGTAGGTTCTATCCGAACCTACACCTACCACACGACCGGGCTGCACGGTTTCTACTAGCCACGCGGTACCCAGGTGCCACTGAGAAAACCTACCTGAACCTTTAAAAACAAGAAAATATTCATTGGGAATCAACCCCAACCTCAACTAAAATACCCAAGACTAATAAAATCGTAAAATAAAGAACTATATGAGGTTGGGTAGTGACAATTCTCCCCACCAAAAACACTTTAAACTCCTAGAAACTCACCAAGTTGATAGTTAGCCAAAACTCGAATCCATGCCCCAAAATAAACTGAGGAAATCATGAGTCATGGGATGACCTTTTAATATAGAGGTCACACCCGAACTATTCAAGAATAAACGGAGACCCCATGATTTATGGGAGAACATGAGAGGGTTCTCCCCACCATAATAATTTCTCTACCTTGGAAACTTCCATGATTTGAAAATATCACCCCAGAGGGGAGGCCAAAGGGGGAACTCCCAAAGTGAACTTACACAAATTCTTCATACTAACCAAATAATATCCTTACCACGTCCAGAAATAATGGAACTTTTAATCTATAGATAAACCATATCCCTTTCACTAGAAACAAAACACCACCAAAAGGAATCAAGTAAGAAACATGTCATGAAACATCTTGGAGTACTAAGATGTAGGGAAGAGAAAACTTCTTTAAAAACCCAACAACCCTCTATAAAAGTTTGATCAACATCACTGAAGGAATTAAAAATTCTCCACACTAAAAATGTTTTTCCAAACACTAGGGATAACTGACAATAGAACCCAAACTAAAAAAGAATTGGAAACACCATCCACTCATATTAAAAAACATAAACATTTCCCAAACAACCACTGATGAAATAAAAAATCCAAATGAATCTATTAATCCACATGTCAAACATCCCATAAGATAAATAAATGATTCAGATGGACCACATTTTTAGTAAATATGTCCACTTATATTTCGGTAGAATGTATCCATCACACTATTACACTAATAGATGAAGAAAAAACAACCATAAGAACAAAAATTATGAAACAGAAACTAGTTTAGGGATTCTCATACCCCAAGAAACTCTTGACTGTGCGCGAGCTTCACCCTTATACCTAAGGATAAGGATATAATTGCTGAATAATCTCCTACCTCATAGTCAGGTATCCCATCCTCTAATAAAGACATTTTCTTCAAATAATTATTCTTGTGAATCTGTTCAGATGACCCAAATAGCAACAATGATGGATGGTCTTTGGGGGGATGCGACATGACGGCTTTGAGTTCCCAAACAAACGACAATGGTGACACGCATGATGATTATCTGATGAACTGGATGTTAGAACCAATGAAAATGATTTTTCATAAATATGTCCCTTTGGAAAACCCTGCTCACCAGATGGGGAACTGTCATGAGTATAAAGAGATTCCATATTTCCAACTATCTGCACACTAGAGACAAACTCATCTAGAAATTCATCACCTACCAGCTTATCAAATCAATGGTACTTTAAACATAGAGCATGCTCGTTGATCTTTGTTTGAATATCCATGATAAATAGATAATTCTTCATCGAATCCTATGAAGAAAACTTCAAAGAAAAGGAAACCAGTTCATTAATGTGGTCAACGTAGGCCTTCAATGACTGCTATCTTTATTGAATACCCATAAGCTCTTAGATTTTATTCATCATCAACTCTTCAAGTATGAACTATCAGATTAAGGTAGACTTAAAAACATCCCACATCACGCTGACATGAAATGATGGAAGGGAAAAAAACTCCCATTTGTTCATAAATATATCAACAAAAAGACAAAAAAATAGAACACAATCAAATAGCTTTTGGAATTCCTAATACCCTAATGACATTCTCTACATATTCAATCCACTCCACTACATCCGAGGGACCTTAATCACCATGAATGATAGGTAACATTTTAGAAGAATCCAAAACTAGGCATGACTCTTTTAAAATCATGGAAACTTCTCTGGGTGGCATTTTCTGAACATCATGGAATACAAAAACCAAAACTGACATCAATTTGAAGTACAATCAAAATAAACATCCATAGACAAAACGGCCAACTCAAAAACCAAGAAAATAAAAAGAAAACCAATAACATTAATTTTTAAAAACAAAAATTTCCTTTTATGTTTCAAAACATCCTCCTTTAAAGGCCAATTTCCCAAATACCAGGACATGCTCTTTAACTAAATTTTAATTTCACAAATCATTTCCTCTATAAAGATAACTTCAAGAAAAAAAGACCAGTATTTTGAGTTCAATCACCCACCTATGTCATCTCATGAAGCATCACCTGTTCATCTGCTTAATTCCTCTTACATTATCCATGAACAAGTTCCCCCATGAACTTTTAGTATATACCCACAAACATGTTCCCTTCCATAAAGAGTACCAAGGGTCACACATCTATTTTTCTTATCAAATCCAAACATATTCTAAATTTCCCAATCAAAATACTTAAATTTTTTAAAACATACAATACCAACTCGAAACCCATTTTAATGAATGAAATACCATTTAAAATCCATTTTCATTTCAAGATCCACTTTTAATTTTCAACATACAATTACACCAACTGAATCCAAAACAAAAAACAACAAATAATAAATTACTAGAATGATGAACTTCTTCCTATTCCTAATTTGGAGACATGGTAGTAGGCCAAGCCCATGTAAGGGTTAACACTAAGAGGACCTTGAATCAGAAACTTTGACTTCACATGGTTCACTACTCCATGTGAGGCCAAAATATAAAACTTCTTCGCCTCCATTGACATACCTCACTCAGAAAGAACCCAAAACAAAAGAAGAAAATATTGAACTACTCGTGCTAACTCAAGGATTAGTGCCAATAAGATCTCGTAACAGTCTTCCCATGCCTACCGTATGACTCCCGATAGTCCTAATATCCTTCTACTAGAAACCCAAAATATCAAGGACCTTATCTGATACCATTTTTTCATGAACTAACCTATGATTTCATTTTACCCGACACATGACCTGGTCTGCGGCATGGCCTGAAGGGCCTCCGCGACCCCCATGGGTTGGAAAAAATTACTTGGAATCAAAACATACAAGTGGGAATGATTTTAGCCCAAAAGAAACAAACAGAACCAGATAAATAAATATAAAAAACTGAAAATGATGCAAAACTAACAAATGAATCTCAAAAAAATATAAAACTGATTCAGATAAAAGATACAACTAAATAGTTGGAAAACTAAAAAATACAATGCTAACTGCTACCACACAATATCTATGTGACCATTGGTCACCACTAACCACCAAACTAACTTTTTTACAACAATGAGAAACTAATCCAAGAGAAACTAAGAAAAAAGGATAATGCATTTGGAAAGATATGGTAGGTGTTAGCACCAAAATACTAAGTACAGATTCCAAATATAAACCATAGAATCCAAATATTTCTTTTCCCAAAATATTCAATTAACACCTATTTGAATTACATTCATAAAAATAAGGTTTTTACATTTTACTATAAAATACATTACACATATTATTATTTCCAAAACCAAAGTTCATTTTACAAACAAAAACCAAAATGAAGAATGTAAGGGATGTGCTAATTAGAAATCAGAAAAGAGTGAAAAAAAAATTAAAAGAACAGTATAAAATATAACGATCGGTGGTCCTAATAATTCATAGAAGACCCCTGTACATACTCAGTTCGAAACAACCTACAATAATATGGTGAATCCTCTATGTCAATAACCAACTGGATATGTTATTCTAGCCTCACCTATAAGGACCAGGCCTTAAACATTACATAATATTGAATTTTATGAATAATTCACATTGAGGATCCCTTCAGGTTTACAATTTTAGAGAATTAGAACATAACTTTTACATCCCAAAATATTACAAGTTAGACATATCTACATAGTTTCCATTTTTTCATAAAATAAAAACTCTTGGAAAAAAGAGTCATGTCTAGTTCCATGTTTTAGACTGCATGACTTTTCCTTGATCCCATCCTTGACCTTATTCATCTTTAAGTCCTGTGAAAACATTTCAAAACATGGGATGAGCATAAAAATCTCAGTAAGGGTTATAAAAAAAGAATGAAAACATTTGTTCATAAATACATACAAAACATGAAATCATTTACTTAACTCATGAAATCATAAGATTTATTAAAGACACATAGAAATAATAAATCATAAATTTAACTTGTGGCATCCATATCATACTTACATTGTAGCTATCACAGCTACATAAGGAGTTACTTTGGAATACCCATCACAGTATATTCCATAAATCTCTTAGGATAAACATTCACATTTACCTCTATCATGTTACCCAATGCATTGGAGAGCTACCTCAGGCTCACCCGCCCTTGGTTTATCAGGGAACCACCCGTATACATAAATAATGCCCAAAAACCATAACATGATAGTAACACATAACATAAGAATAAAGGAAAGATAACATTTCCACATAAAATATCTTTTCAAGACATTGAAATAATAAATCCATTCTCAAAATAATTTTCAATACCAAAATACATAAAAAGAGTATATGGTATTTATTTTTCCTTTTAAAAACATTCCGTCTTGTTAAGAAAGCCAAAGATCAAATAATAATCATGGTGGTGGAATGTTCATTGTCACCGCTTACGTAAAAAAACATTTCTTTTTGTCGCTTTGTAAAATGATTCATATAAAAAGATTCCCTTTGAATAAAATGAAATGTAAAAGGCGTTTATACACCGTATAAAATAAATTCGTGTATAAAACAAAAAATTCCTCAATGAAAGGATATTGAGACGAAGTCCCTTACCTCGCGTCTGACATGACTCGATCATTCTTTGATCACTTGAATAATAAACGAAATTTAATTTATACTTGTGTAAGAACATTTTTCAAGTTTATTATTCCTTTTATATCACTTATTACTATGTTATAAACATTATGTAATCATTTAAGTTAATAATGTTCATTTTGTCGATATTTGGTACTTGAGTAAAATGAACACCTTATATTTACAAGTTGTCAATGTGGTCAAAGGTTCATTATATATGAAATTATATTCATGATTTGTATATCATATATACCATATATATCTAGTATATACATGTTTTTATAATAGTAAAAAACATTCAGAGGTTAGAAATGAAATGCACCGTTCATGGAGACGGTAAGTCGTACGTACGCATGAACGCTACTTTCATTTATATTTCTTATTTTAATGGGAATAAAACATAATTATTCATAGGTATATTATAATTCCATTATAATATCATATATAATATCATTAACTCCATCCTTTATACATCCCACATAAGTCGTTAACGAATCAAATCACTTTGAGGGGGCGGTAGTCCGCACTTCCTCAAATGAGATTATCGTATTTACCCACTATGGAAACCATAAAGGCATGCTATAAATGGGAATTAAAGAAGCATAAGGAAATCATAAAAATAATATATATCATATATCAATATAGTTCCATCATAATGTCCACCATGATAAGCGGTAAGATGTAATTGAACAGTCATCATTTCGTGAGGCCTTAGTTTTCCATCCATGGAAACATTATGTTCTTCACCCATTAGATGGAGGTGTGTGTAAGTGTATTTAGAATTATTATCATAAAAACATAATAGTATATTAAGGATACTTGTTTTGTTACAAAATAAAGGAATAAAAAGAGTTTAGGGGTTGGAGAAGTAAAATAAAAAGATAACAATTTAAGAGAAACTGTTACCTTTAATTTGGGTAACTCTTTTTGGATTGAACCAAAGGACTAATTGAAGCGGCTTCTGCCTAAGGTAAGGCTTCTATGAGTATTTGAGGGTTGTAGGGAGATTAATTGGGTAGATTTGGGACGATCCAAATGGCTTGAGAGGTGTGTGAAATTGGTTAGAAGTGGTCTCCTTTTATAAGGGAGAGGAGGGGCTCTTTAAGAAAGTGTGAAAACATTATTTTATTATATAATGATATTCGGTTTCTAAATGTCCAAAAATCATTATAGTTGAATATAAATAAAAGTCAAAAGATAAGGTAATTTGGAATTATTATAATATTCTTTTAACATTGAATTACCCAATTTACCTTTAACCGAGGTAAATAAAAGTCAAAAGTTACTATTCACCAAAAATTATTTTCATCTTAATGAACCACATTTTACTTCATGATAACAACCATGTATGTTGGATTTTTGAAATTCAATTCACATAAGTGGTAAAATTTCATTTAAATGAAAAAGTCAGTTTTTTTAACTACCACTAAGTTGTGTCACTATTCATCAAAAATTGATTTTTCTCGGAAAAATACCAAAAATTAAGCCTAAGCTATATTTGATACTTCGAAATCAAAAATGATTTCTATTTTTTCAAATTCAAAACATATAAGTGTAATTAATAAATTTTAAAATTAATTCCGGTCATCAAAACAAATAGTGTGTTTTTAAGAAATAATAACTATCAAAAGATTGATACTTTTTTATGTCCAATTTCAAAGTGAAATTAATTCCGATGACCAACATTGGATTAAATGGTAGACATATATTTCAATTTCACTTTAAAACCAACTAAAAAATAATCTAACCATATAAATAAATTAGATTAAAATTCACTTTTGAATTAAAATAATGTATTTTTCACTATTCAATAAAAATGAACTTTTTCAGAAAAATACCAAAAAATTTCCCAAAGTAAAATTTGATGTCCCCACTCTAAATAAGGATTATATATGGTCAATTAGAATGTATTAAACTGACCAAAACTATATTTAATGAGGGTTCTCCATTAAAAGGCGGTAAATCGGCCTTTTAATGTAAATTATGCTTAAAATTAGATTCATTCATATTTTAAGCCAATAACTTTTTATTGGATAAATGTAAATACATTTAACAATCATGTATAATCATATTGTAGTTAGTTTAATTCACTCCCTCCAATACAATGGCTAGGAGTTAACTACAATTTAAAATAATTTTATTTTATTATTAGTGTGCAACGTCAGATTCAAAGAAACTCGATGTTGCGTATCGGGTATTCTATCGAACATAAAAACTCCTTTAATGCAAAATTAATATTTAATTCACAAATATTAATAAATTTGACATATGTCTTATTCTTAATTTACCTGGGATGTTACATCCTTTCCCCATTTTGGTAATTGCATCCTCGCAATTTTTATTCACTTATCAAAATTAGTGGGGGGTATTTGTCCCTCATATAATTTTCAGATTCCCACGTTGCCTCTTCAACCATATGGGTTTTCCACAAAACCTTTACCTGTTGAATTATCTTATTCCACAACACCTGCTCTCTATGGTCAAGAATCTGTACTGGTTGTTCTTTATAAGAGAGATTCTCTTCCAACTAAACTACCTCTGGGCTCAAAACATGAGATGGATCTGGCATATACATTCTCAACATCAAAACATGGAAAACATTGTATACCTGGGATAAACTTGGAGGTAAAGCCACTCTTTATGAAACTGATCAAAATTTCTCCAGAATTTCATAAGGTCCAATGAACCTCGGACTCAACTTTACCTTCTTACCAAAACTCATCACACTTTTCAATGGAGAAACTTTGAGAAAGATATGATCACCTACCTCAAAGGAAAGATACTTTCCCCGGTTATCTGCATAACGTTTCTATCTTCTCTGAGTTGTTCTCATGTGCTTCTGAATCAACTGAACTTTCTCCACCATCTCTTCTACCAATTCTGGTTCCATCAGCTTCCTTTCACCTAATTCATCCTAGAATGTTGGAGTTCAACAATGCTTTCAATATAATGCCTCAAATGGATCCATCTGTATACTATAATGAAAGCGTTATTATAAGAAAATTCAACCAAAGAAAGATGTTGGTCCCAATTCCCTGGTAATCCATCGAGCAAGCACGTAACATATCCTCCAAGGTCTGAATTGTTCGTTCTGACTACCCATCTAATTGAGGATGAAAAGCTGTACTAAAATTTAATTCAGTACCCAATGACTTCTGAAGGCCTTTCCAAAAGTTAGAAGTGAAACTGGGATCACGATCAGATACAATAGAGAGGGGAACTCCATGCAACCTGACTATCTCATTAACATAAGACCGAGCATGTTGATCTAGAGACAAAGTATCTCTAATAGGAAGGAAATTAGTAGATTTAGTCAATCGGTCAACTTTAACCCAGATTGCATTATTACCTCAAGATGTCTTTGGTAATCCCACAACAAAGTCCATGGATATATTTTCCCATTTCCACTCGGGCACCGGTAAAAGCTGAAACATTCTTTTCGGTAACTGTCCCTCTACTTTAACCTACTGACAAGTCAAACACTTCATAATAAAATCACCAATATATATTTTCATTCCATCCCACCAGTAATACCCCTGAAGATCTCTGTACATCTTAGTACTGCCAAGATGAACTGAAAACGGAGAACTATGAGCTTCATGTAACAATTCATTCTTCAACTATGAATCATAAGGCACACATAATCTCTTTCCAAATCTCAAAACACAGTCATTATCAATGTTAAAATCGGGAAACATACCCTTCTAAACCAACACAACCTTTTTCTGTAACTCACTGTCTTCCATCTGCGCTTTCTTAATTCTTTCTGACAGAGATGATTTCACTGACACCTAAAACAAAACAAAAGAATTTCCTACAACAATAACTTCTATGCCAAATTTCATCAAATCAAAAACGAAAGGATCTCATTCCAAACGTAACATGGTTAATGAAGTGTTACTTTTTTGACTCAAAGTGTCAACCAATTTATTTTCTTTCACCTGAAGATAAAGGATCATGCAATCACAATCCTTGATTAATTCCAACCATCTCCTCTATCTCATGTTGAATTCTTTCTGAGTGAATATATACTGAAAACTTTTTTGATCAGTATATATTTCACACTTCACTCCATACGAATGATGCCTCCAAATTGTTAATGCAAAAGCAATAGAAGCTAATTCCAAATAATGTGTAGGGTCATTTAACTCTTGTGGTTTCAACTGATGTGACGAATAAGCAATTACCTATTCATTTTTCATTAGGACACAACCCATTCCTTTCAACAAAGCATCATTGTAGATAACAAACTCACCATTTCTGGAAATAAGTGCCAAAACTGGAGAATTCACCAATCTTCTTTTCAATTCCTGAAAACAATCATCCCATTCTTTTGTCCAGATGAACTTAATACCTTATTGATTTAACTTAGTCATTGGACTAGATAACAGTGAAAAAGTTTCAACAAACCTCCGGTAATAACCATCCAAACCAAGAAAACTACGAATCTCAGTTATATTTGTGGGTCTTGGCCATTCTTCAATAACTTTAGTTTTAGCAGGATCAATAGTTATGCCATTTTTTGAAACAATGTTACCAAGGAAAGAAATTTTGGTTACCAAAACTCACACTTGATGAATTTCCCAAATAGTTTCTTTTCTTTTATGGTTTTCAAGACTACCCTTAAATAAATTTCATTTTCCTTTTTAATTTTGGAATAAACCAAAATATCATCAATGAAAACAACCACAAACTTATCCAAAAACTCACGGAAAATTCTATTCATAAGATCCATGAATATAGCATCTTCATTGGTTAACCCAAAAGGCATAACTAGAAATTCATAATGTCCATATCTATTAGGAAACGTGGTCTTCAGAACGTCTTCTTCCTTTACTTTCAACTGATGGTACTCCGACCTCAAGTCAATCTTTGAAAAATACCGATCTCCCTGGAGCTGATCAAATCAATCATTGATATGAGGAAAAGGATACTAATTCTTAACAGTGATGTTATTCAATGCTCTATAATCAATGAAAATTCTAATTAAACCATCTTTATTTTTAACAAACAAGACAGGAGAACCCTATGGTGACGTTCTAGGTTGAAGGAAACCTTTATCTAATAACTCCTACAATTTATTCTTTAACTCTAAAAGTTCAATTTGATCCATTCGATAAGGGGTTTTGAAATTTTCTTAGCATCAAGAACTAATTCCACAGTAAATTCAACTTCTCTGTCATGTATAATACCAGGAATGTAACGACCCAAAGTTTCATTAATGGAAATACCTCTTGATCTAATTAAATGTCTATTTATGTTTATATAAAATGTCAACTTCTTTGGTTTTACGTTATGAATTTTGACCATTGTTAATATAGCCATTGAACAGTAATCACGTGATTAGTATAAATATAGGACTTTAACGAATCCAATTTACTCAGAAAAAGGAAGCGATGGCCTCATCCAGTAGAATTGCCCCATACGAATCCCATTTTTCGGAGCTCAGAAAAGAGGTGGAATCTTTGGGCTTCGCCCTTGACCAAGACCAAGCTGAGCTTTATCATGTCAAGCTCGAATGTGACCATCTACCGGAAAAGTGAAAGTTGATTGAAATTACCACTCGAGCGATGTTATCCGAGCCACCCCAAGAGTCTATCACCATCGCACATCTTATCCTTATGTCTTATCTGGCTATTTTAAGGGGTTATGTAACAAATAAGTAGTACAATGTTCATATACATTATTTTTTTATATAATAATGAATATAATTTCTAGTCATTTTTTATACATTGTAAATATTTTTTAAAGTACAAATTGTGTTTTTAGTTATTATTTAATTAAGAAATATATTTTATTAAATTAAGGGATTTTTGAATTAAATAATATTTTATTATTATTAAATTAATTTTTATTAAATATAAATGGTCTTATAATTTTATGAATGCAATTAAAAATTTTATTAAGGTTTGAAAGCCATTTTTGTCAAAACCCATGAATTTTCCATAAATGTGGGTTTTTATTTTAAAAGTGAAAATTAACATATTTAGAAAATTATTTAGATAAAATAAATGTTATTTCTAGGATCAGGACATCGAAATTATCCAACGGTGAATTTTTCATAATTTTCTGATACAGTCAAATTTTTGGGTAAAAATTATATACCATTTAAATATATAATATGTTTTATGACATCATAATGACCAAATGGTGATGTAATAAAACACTATAATCCTTAAGATCGGCCAATATATATTTTACCATTAAAATAATTTGATTTTGGGTTTGTTTGACTTACTTTTCAAAGAATTAATGGACCCCTCAAGACATATTCAACACTTTTCCTTTTTAAATTAATTTCCATGGGAGTGTGACTCAACTCCACATAAGTAACCTTATTATTTTAAGAAGTTCGGACTTTGTCCTTATAAAATATTATTTTCCTCTTCCCTTTTCTAAAAACCATGGGCAAAAACCATGGGATGGTTTGTGGTTTGGATTAATTTATTATAAGGGGTCCCAAACCTAAATAATAAAGAATTCCCTCACCTTTCCTATATAAACCCACCCGAGCTCCCACTTCCTCATCACTCAAATCCCTTGTAGTTCGTCCAACCTCTACCCTACTCTCTCTATAATCCTCCCAAGGTTCCCCAAGCTCCCAAGAATCCTTTCACAAGCCTCTCTTTAGCCTTCGGAAGGACACTTCCAAGTAAGGTTTTTTTCTTCCTTTCTCATTTTTGTCAATTTTCTTTAAGTTGTATTTCCCTTTTAATTTCAATTATGAATGTAAGGGTATGATTTCTCACCTCCCCCATACTGCCCTCTCATTGTTTGAATTATGGGATACCCCTTTCTCTCTCATTAAATGCCTCACATGTACACCCGTTACTATGCCGAAATTCCGAAAGGAACTTCTCTCTCTTCTTTTACATTCAAGCAATAATTTTGTATCATGAATCCAAATTCCATTAAAATTATTGGGACATGTATCTATATGACCTAATTACTTTCCATTACATGTAAATATGATGAGGAACCCCTTTCTCTCTCATCAACCATTTTTATGAATTCTTATGTCACGCTGTTACGCTGCCAAAATCACACCGATTTTCCAAGACAATGTCATTGTGTAGTGAATACCATGCCCATTTCTCCATCAAGGGTATTCAACTTTATGCACATTTACTTATTGATTGTAAATTTTCATGTATGAATTCAAAATTCCTTTATCATGGAATAAATTATTATGTTTTATGATTCCATGTTTTATGATCCATGTGGCACACTTATGCATGAAATGAAATGTTTAAGAAGGGTGCACCCTTATAGCGCTCCAATGCATTGGGTAAAGTATAGTATCATGATACATCATGTGAAATGAGTGTTGACTCATTCTAATTTAAGTGAAACAAGGTTTTACTCGTGCTTCATGTGCAATGAGGATTTACTCATGCTCTATGTGCAATGAGCCTTGGCTCATGCTAATTCCAGGTTAAGTGTTGTTACCACATTTCCATTTTATGATTATCATGCTTTATCATGACTTTATGTTCATGTTTCTTTTATGCTCTATTGAACTGACTATTTTCTAACATGTATTGTACTCCTCATGTTATTCCATGTGTACTCCCTAACTGGGCTTTATAGCTCACCCTTTTCTTATGCATGTCATCAGGTTATTCCATGCAATGCTAAGTACGAGGGAATGTAGTGGTCATATAAAGTATGTTTTCAATAAAGATGTTGTATTTCATGTTTTAAGTTTTTATGCAATGATCCTAAGCCCCAAAGACACTAAACCTCTCGATCTTCTTTGTTGTATGAAGTGAAGTTTTATGTAATAAATCATGTTTAAGTTTGTAATAAAAGAAGGGTTGTCATAGTTGGTATCAAAGGATAGGTTTAGTTATTTTTGGGATTAAGAAACCCTAGAAAATCCTTAGATACAAGACTAAGTATAATAAAAACATACCTATGTTTTGGTAAGTAATGAGTAAGTAGTTTATCAAACAAATACATCCCTGTCTGGATACGAGTAAGTAGAGGCGGCTCGGGCACAGATGTATCCTAGGGGTAAAACTCAAAAACACCACTTTGAGCTAGACTCGAACGGGAACTGGTGCACGACAACGGGCCTTGCTTCACTCTTGGTTATGACACTCCTGGGGGATATGTTTTTATAAATTCAAAAGCTTAGTATGAACCCTTATTAAGGGAATTAAACAAATGCCCCTATGAATATATGTTAGAAAGTAGATCATGAAAATCCTAGATTGAAGCCTATATACTCTTGAGTAAGGAAATAAAAGTTTATTTATAAGTCATCAACTTTTGTCTTTGGATTACCCTTTATGTGTTACCCCTGACTTTCCTTTTATTCCAGCCAATGGCCGATAATAGGAGGACTCGGGCTAACAACCATTGTGAAGATTAGTGTGATTACTGTATTAATGAGATTCCCAATCCAATGGGAGCGAGAATCGCGAACTTTGTCACGCTTCTCTCTCAGATAACTCATGTTTTGAATAGAAACACTGGTCAATAGGAACGTTCAACCCCCTCTAAGAAAGAAAAAGCTACTATCGAGAGCTTCATGAGACAAAGGCCCTCTAATTTTAGTGGATCATCAGATCCCACGATCGCTAAACAATGGATCAACTCCATTGAAAAGTTATTTTCCATCCTCCAATGTTCTGAACAGGAGAAGGTTCTCCTGGCAGCTTATCGTATGGAGGGTGAATCTGATCAATGGTGGACGTTGATAAAAAATATGAAGCCCATGGAGGAGATCGAGGCGTTGGAATGGAAGGATTTCTAAAAGATGTTTTTCGATAAATATTCTCCACGCACCCTACGACTTAAGATGGAAAAAAACATCCATTCCCTCAAGAAAAAAGATGAAGAATCTGTTGGAGCGTACAAGGAAAACTTCACAAGGCTTGCACGATACGCTTCCATCTTTGTTGTTACCCCCGAATGAAATGTTGACCACTTCTTTGGTGGTCTGAAGCCTAGCTTGAGGAAATCATTAGCGATCCGTGACTTCAATAGCTATGAGGAAATTTTCCGATGTGCCCTCAAGGTCAGAATGGAGATCAGGGAATCACAGGGGTATCATGGGGACAAGAAGCATAAGGTGGACTTCAATGCTGGCGGTCCGATGGATAAATCCAATGGTGCTAAAAATATCCAGCACCCCACTTGCCAAAAGTGCGGAAAGAAGCACCCTGGAAATTTCCTTAAGGGGACAAGAAAATGCTTCAGGTGTGGAAGAGAAGGGCACATAGATGTTAACTGTCGGCAAGAAGGACCTGCGACTACGATAGAGGACAGGAACACTCTGTTCGAACCTGAACGCATTGTTCAATTTACAAATGCAAAGAACCAGGTCATTTATAAAATCAGTGCCCTAATCCAAGGGTTATCGGTGGCAACCAACAACCTCCAAGACAGTAAGGAAGATCTTTTTACATCAATTCTGCCGAAGTGAACCCCGACAACGAAGTGGTGATAGGTACGATAGTTATTCATTCAATAATAGCGAACGTACTTTTTGATTTAGGTTCTACGCATTATTTTATATCTCTAAAGTTTAGTAGAACAATCCCAGCACCACCACAAATCATGGAAGTAAAGATTTCGGTGAGTACAGAAAATGGGGAAATCTTTACATCCCATGAATATAAGTCCTCCCCTGTTATAATCTGTGTATTGAATTTCCCAGAGAACCTCGTCATACTCCCTCTAGTGGAATTTTATGCAATTTGTGGCATGGATTGGATTTCCTTATATAGAGCCAACATAAATTGTCGAGAGCGGGAAATCAAATTCCATAGGGAGAATCGACCCCCGATTCTTTACAAGTGTCAGGAGGAAGATGAATCTCCTTTAGCTCCATCATCTCAAGCATGGATATTACTGCCCTATGAGAACACATATCTAGCTCAGATGATTGAGTCCAATGAAGAAACCATCCTTGAAGAAATGCATATTATGAGGGAATTCGCTGAAGTGTTTCCCGAGGAACTGCCTGGTCATCCTCCAAGAAGAGATGTTGAGTTCTCAATTGAACTTATACCTAGGGAATTACCAATATCCAAGACTCCATATAGAATGGCTGTTTTGAGCTTGAAGAGATAAATAAACAACTACATGAGAATCTGGATAAAGGGTTTATACACCCAAGTGCTTCACCATGGGGTGCACCAGTCCTCTTAGTCAAGAAGAAGGTTGGGTCAATACGGCTTTGCATCGATTATTGTGAACTTAACAAAATCACGATAAAGAAAAAGTATCCTCTCCCAATAATTGATGACTTGTTTGATCAGCTATGTGGAGAAAAATACCTCTCTAAGGAAGATTTGTGGTCAGGATATTATCAGGTAAGGGTGAAGAAGGAAGATGTCCCCAAGACTATTTTTCATATAAGGTACAGACACTATGAATTCATAGTAATGCCTTTCGGACTCACCAATGCTCC
This sequence comes from Viscum album, assembly GCA_963277665.1. Lineage (NCBI taxonomy): Eukaryota > Viridiplantae > Streptophyta > Magnoliopsida > Santalales > Viscaceae > Viscum > Viscum album. The sequence continues at coordinate 374,013,130 of OY728158.1, read as the reverse complement.
AACAATATTCATGGACTTGATGAATAGAGTCTTTAGAGATTACCTTGACAAATTTGTGGTAGTCTTTATAGATGATATTCTAATATACCCCAAAACCAAGGAGGATTAGGAGGAGCATTTAAAAACTATACTAGAGACTTTGCGCAAGGAGAAGATCTATGAAAAGTACAGAAAGTGTGAGTTCTGGTTGAAAGAGGTCTCATTCTTGGGTCATATCATCACAAGCAAAGGGATATCTATGGACCCCTCCAAAACAGATTCAATTGAGGGATGGACGAGTCCAACATTGGTAACGGATATTCGTAGCTTCTTGGGGTTACCTAGATACTATCGACTATTTGTGAGGAATTTCTCATGATTTTCCAACCCTCTTACCAAGATAACTCTAAAGGGAGTAACGTTTTCTTAGAGTGATGAATGTGAAGAAATCTTAAAGGAGTTGAAAAGGAGGCTTATCACTGCGCCCGTGCTCACATTACCCACAAGTGTGGAACTTTTTGTGGTATTCAGTGATTCTTCGAAGAAGGGCATAGGTTGTGTGCTGATGCAGAATGATAATGTGATATCCTATGCCTCAAGGCAGTTGAAAATCCATAGTGAAACTATCCAACGCATGATCTAGAGTTGGCGGTGGTGATCTTTTCCTTGAAAATCTGACGGCATTATCTCTATGGAGAGAAATGTGAGATATATACTGACCACAAGAGTCTTAAATATATATTCACACATAAAGAGATTAATATGTTCCAGAGAATATGGATAGAGCTTATCAAGGATTATGACTGTTTAATACATTACCAGCCTGGGAAAGTGAACATGGTGGCAGATGCCCTAAGTAGAAATGACCCAACAATTCTATCAATGATGAGAATTGAGAAGGATCCAATCTTCTTAGACTTGATGAAGATGGACGTGGGAATCATAAAGAAGGGAACATCATCAATCCTTTCACAAATTATTGTTCAACCATCTCTTTTGGAAAGGTTAAAGGATGCTCAAAAGGATGATGTGGGAATTCAGGAAAAAGTGGAAGCTATCAAAAAAGGTAAATCCTCGGAGTTTAATGTTAATGAAGAAGGAATTGTGCGGGTTGGAAAAAGACTATGTGTTCCATCAAGTCTGGAGATGAAGAAGGAACTTTTGGATGATGCACATAGTTGAAATTTCTCTATTCACCCAGGGAGCACAATGATGTATCGAGATCTCCGAGAAAACTTATGGTGGGATAATATGAAGAAGGAGGTCGCTGAATATACATCAAAGTGCCTGGTGTGTCAGCAAGTGAAGGCAGAGAGGCAGAATTCTAAGGGGATGATGCAACCATTGCCCATACCAGAATGGAAATGGGAGAACATCACCATGGACTTTGACACCGGACTTCCAAGGACATCCAAAGGCAACAATGCAATCTAGGTTGTTTTGGATCGTCTTACAAAGACTGCACACTTCATTGCTATTTAGGAGGATTTATCATTGGATCAACTGGCATAGATATATATCAGGGAAGTGGTAAGGTTTCATAGAGTACCACTGTCTATTGTGTCTGACTGAGATCCAAGATTCACCTCTACGTTTTGGAAGAGTCTTCAACATGCTCTGAATACTGAACTGAACTTCAGTACAGCCTATCATCCTCAAACTAATGGCCAATCCGAGCGGACTATCCAAACACTTGAGGATATGTTGAGATCATGCTCAATGTAATTTAAAGGAGGATGGGATCAACATCTTCCTCTGTTTGAGTTCTCTTATAAACATAGTTTCCACTCGGGCATCCAAATGGCACCATATGAAGCCCTGTATGGGAAAAGGTGAAGAATACCGGCATGTTGGGATGAGGTCGGTGAAGTTAGGCTGCTTGGACCAGAAATGGTCGAAGAAATGGTGGAGAAGGTAAAAACCATTCAGCAGCATGTCAAGGAAGCCGAGAGTCGACAGAAGAGTTATGCTGGTAATCGTCGACGAGACCTTGAGTTTAAAGTTGGAGACATGATGTTTCTATGCATATCTCCATGGAAGGTCATGAGGTTTGGAAGGAAAGGGATGTTAAGTCCAAGGTACATCGGCCCCTTCAAGATTCATGATCGTATCGGGGTTGTGGCCTATCGACTAGCACTTCCACCTGCCATGGGGAAAGTACATGATGTCTTTCATGTATCCCTCTTAAGGAAGTACATACCAGACCCTTCACATGTACTCTCTTCTGAGGTGGTACAATTGGAAGACGATCTATCTTATGAGGAGAAACCAGTGAAGATCTTAGATCATAGAGAAAAAGTTCTACGAAATAAGACAATTCCCCTCGTCAAGGTGTTGTGGAGAAACCACAAGTTTGACGAAGCGACTTGGGAATTAGAGGGTATGATGAAGCTGAGTTACCCACATTTGTTTTAGTGTGGGAAAAGGAAAATTTCGAGGGAGAAATTTCTTAAGGGGTGAATATTGTAACAACCCAAAGTGTCATTAATGAAAATCCCTCTTGATCTAATTAAATGTCTCTTTATGTTTATATAAAATGTCAACTTCTTTGGTTTTATGTTAAGAATTTTGACCGTTGCTAATATAGCTGTTGAATAGTAATCAAATGATTAGTATAAATATAGGACTTTAACAAATCCAATTTACTCAAACAAAGGAAGCGATGGCCTCATCTAGTAGAATTGCCCCATATGAAGCCCATTTTTAGGAGCTTAGAAAAGAGTTGGTGTCTTTGGGCTTCTCCCTTGACCAAGCCCAAGATGAGATTCATCATATCAAGCCCGAACGTGACCGTCTACGGGAAAAGTGGAAGTTGATTGAAATTACCACTCGAGCGATGTTATCTGAGCCACCCCAAGAGTCTGTCACCATCGCACACCTTACCCTTAGGTCTTATGCAGCTATTTTAAGGGGTTATGTAACAAATAAGTAGTACTATGTTCATGTACATTATTTTTTTTATATAATAATGAATATAATTTCTAGTCATTTTTGATACATTGTAAATAGTTTTTAAAGTACAAATGGTGTTTTTAGTTATTATTTAATTAAGGAATCTATTTTATTAAATTAAGGGATTTTTGAATTAAATAATAATTTATTATTATTAAATTAATTTTCATTAAATATAAATGAACTTATAATTTTATGAATGCAATTAAAAATTTTATTAAGGTTTGAAAGCCATTTTTGTCAGAACCCGTGAATTTTCGATAAATGTCGGCTTTTATTTTAAAAGTAAAAATTTACATATTTAGAAAATTATTTAGATAAAATAAATTTTATTTCCGGAATCAGGACGTCGAAATTATCCAATGGTGAATTTTTCATAATTTTCTGAGACAGTCAAATTTTTGGGTAAAAATTAAATACTATTTAAATATATAATGTGTTTTATGACATCATAATGACCCAATGCTGATGTAATAAAATACTATAATCCTTAAGTTCTGCCAATATATGTTTTACCATTAAAATAATGTGATTTTGGGTAAGTTTGACTAACTTTTCAAAACATTAATGGACCCGTCAAGACATATTCAACACTTTTCCTTTTTAAATTAATTCCCATGGGAGTGTGACTCACCTCCACATAAGCAACATTATTATTTTTAAACAATAGGACTTTGGTGTTATAAAATATTGTTTTTCTCTTCCCTTTTCCAAAAACCATGGGAAAAAACCATGGGATGGTTTTTGGTTTGGATTAATTTAATATAAGGGGTCCCGAACCTAAATAATAAAGAATTCCCTCACCTTTACTATATAAACCCACCCAAGCTCCCACTTCCTCCTCACTCAAATCCCTTGGAGTTCATTAAACTTCTACCCTACTCTCTCTATAATCCTCCCAAGGTGCCCCAATCTCCCAAAAAGCCTCTCACAATCCTCTCTCTAGCTTTTGGAAGCACACTTCCAAGTAAGGTTTTTTTCCTCCTTTCTCATTTTTGTCAATTTTATTTAGGTTGTATTTCCCTTTTAATTTCAATTATGAATGTTGGGTTATGGTTTCGAACCTCCCCCATACTTCCCTCTTATTGTTTAAATTATTGGAGACCCCTTTCTCTCTCATTAAATGCCTCCCATGTACACTTGTTTCTATGCCGAAATTCCAAAAGGAACTTCTCTCTCTTCTTTTACATTCAAGCAATAATTTTGTATCATGAATCCAAATTCCATTAAAATTGTTGGGACATGTATCTATATGAACTCCTTTCTGTCCATTACATGTAAATATAATGATTAACCCATTTCTCTCTCATCAACCATTTTTATGAATTCTTATGTCACGCCGTTACGCTTCCGAAATCACACCGATTTTCTAAGCCAATGTCATTGTGTAGTGAATACCATGCCCGTTTCTCCATCAAGGGTATTCACCTTTAGGCACATTTACTTATTGATTGTAAATTTTCATGTTTGAATTCCACATTCCTTTATCTTGGAATAAATGATTATGTTTTATGAATCCGTGTTTTATGATCCATGTGGCACACTTATGCATAAAATGAAATGTTTAAGAAGGGTGCTCCCTTATAGCGCTTCAATGCATTGGGTAAGTATAGTATCATGATACGCCATGAGAAATGAGTGTTGAATCATGATAATTCATGTGCAACAAGGGTTTACTCATGATTCGTGTGCAATGAGGATTTACTCATGCTCTATGTGGTATGAGCGTTGGCTCATGATAATTCCATGTTAAGTGTTGTTGCCACATTTCCATGTTATGATTATCATGATTTATCATGCCTTTATGTTCATTTTTATTATATACTCTATTGATGTGCCTATTATCTAACATGTATTGTACTCCTTATTTTACTCCATGTATACTCCCTTACTGGGCTTTATAGCTCACCCCTTTCTTATGCATGTCCTCAAGTTATCCCATGCAATGCTAAGTACGAGGGAATGTAGAGGTCATGTAAAGGAATTTTTCAATATTGATGTTGTATTTCATGTTTTATGTTTTTATTTAATGATCCTAAGCCCCAAAGACACTAAACCTCTCGATATTTTTTGTTGTATCAAGTGAAGTTTTATGTCATAAATCATGTTCAAGTTTGTAATAAAACCATGGTTGTCATAAGGAAACTAATTAGGAAAAACATCAAGGTACTCGTTTACCATTGGCACATAATTAATATTAACTATTTCTTTTTTTCAAAAATATGTGCAAGGTAACATTCATTTCCATCTTTTACAAGTTTCTCATATTCCTGATATGTTATCAACAACAATGGTTCATTTTTGTATAGAAACTGAAAATCATTCTGAAAAGAATCCTCTTTAGCTCTGCAATCAGTCTTAGCATGATAAACAGAAAGCCAATCCATGCCCAAAATAACATCAAACTCTACTAGAGGAAAAACAATAAGGTTTTCAGGTAGATTATTTCCACACACAAAGATAGGAATCACTTTATGTTTTCTTTTTGTCTCAAAATTTCCTCTAGGGGTTTTTACCGTAAGTTCTGTATTCATATCTTGAGTTGGAATTCCCAATTTACTAGAAAACTTCTCAGAAATGAAAGAGTATATAGACCCCGAATCAAACAACACTTTGGCGGAATCTGAACAAACAAACATCATACCTGATACAAATTAATTTGATGGCCCAACATCTGCTGAAGTAGTTACAAAGGATTTAGCCACCCCTTTCTTCTTGTAGTCTGGATGCTTTCCTTCGGTTGAGTTTTTTTGGACACTCATTTGCATAATGACCTATTTCATTGAACTTAATACATTTTGTGGACTGTAAATCAGATTTCGTCTTACCATTACACTGATCTTATTCAGTGCAATTAGGAGCCTTATGTCCCATTTTACCACATCGGTTGCACTTACCATAATTCAAAAGACATTCCCCAGCATGATTTTTACCACAATTTTCACAAACTATAAACTTAAGTTTCTTACCATCAGGCTTTTTTGAAGAGTTCTTCCCTTTCACCTGCCACCTCGTCCTTTTATTCTGTTGTTTGTCAAAGAATACCTGATCATCGGCAAACTCCATTTCCACCTTCTCCGCATGACGAACAAGTTTTTCATAACTTTTGAACTCACAAGAAGCTAAATCCCATCAATAATTCGGCTTTAATCCTGAGTAAAAATGGTTGATTTTACTATCAAGATCTCGTATGAAATTTGGAGCATACCTTCCCAGTCGAGTGAATTTTTCTTCATAAGCGTCCATTGAGTAATCCTTCTACCTCAATTCTATGAATTGTTTTTCCATCCTAAGACGAACCAACATAGGAAAATATCTCTCAAGAAACATACCGTTGAATTCATCCCAATCGAGAGAATCAATCTCCTCACTATCCCAGATATTTTTCGCCATCAACCACCACTGATTAGCTTCACCTTCAAGACAGTAAACATCAGGACTAACCTTATGATGTTCTGAACAACCCATGATATAAAAAATATCCTCCAATGCTTTAATCCACCCTTCATCTAGCACAGGGTTAGATGATCCTCTAAATGATGGGGGATTTTGCCTCATGAAATGCTCCACTACTGACATGTTCCTCTCTGGTTGATCTGGCTGATCTCGTACATGGATACCACCACTATTTATAGCTTGATTAAACTATGCCATTTCTGAAAAAAAAAGTGTTTAGTTCCAATTCCGACCATCCCAGGTTGCTGATTTGGAAGGTTGTCTTCCTCCTGATGTCGTCCCAACATAGCTGCCCTGTTTCCGCTGTGGAAAACCATTCTGATCATAGAAATATCTTAGACCAAGCAACATGGAAATCTGTAAATGCTATATGATATCAATATTAACATAAATTACTTTATGGATATTAATTTAACAATACCCTAACTCCTAAAGTTATCTAAACTGACCTCTGATACCAACTATAAGGACTAGGCCTTAAACATTACATAATATTGAATTAAATGAATAATTCACATTGAGGATCTTTTAAGGTTTATAGTTTTAGAGAATTAGGGAATAACTATTACATCTCAAATGATTACAAGGTAGACATATCTACATCGTTTCAATTTTTTTCATAAAATAAAAACTCTTGAAAAAAAGAGTCATGTCTAGTTCTTTGTTTTAGATAGCATGACTATTCCTTGATCCCATCTTTGACGTTATTCATCTTTAAGTCCTGTGAAAACATTTCAAAACATGTGCTGAGCATAAAAAGCTTAGTAAGGGTTATAAAACAAAGAATGAAAACATTTGTTCATAAATACATACAAAACATGAAATCATTTAGTTACCTCATGATATAAAAAGATTTATGAAAGACACATAGAAATCATAAATCATAAAGTTAACTTGTGGCATCCATATCATACTTACATTGTATCTATCATAGCTACATAGGGAGTTACTTTGGCATACCCATCATAGTATATTCTCTAAATCTCTTAAGAGAAACATTTACATTTACCTCCATCACGTTACCCAATGCATTGGAGAGCTATCTCAGGCTTACCCACCCTAGGTTTTTTACGGAACCACCTATATACATTAATAATTCCCAAGAACCATAACATGATCATAACACATAACATAAGAATAAAGGAAAGATAACATTTCCATTAAAATACCATTTCAAGACATTGAAATAATAAATCCATTCTCAAAATAATTTTCAATACCAAAATACGTAAAAATAGTATATGGTATTTATTTTTTTCCTTTTAAAAGCATTCTGATGTGATAAGAAAGCCAAAGGTCAAATAATACTCACGGTGGCGAAAAGGTCGTTGTCACCGCTTACGTAAAAAACATTAATTTTTTTCCTTTAGTAATATTATTCGTATAAAAATATTCCCTTTGAATAAAATGAAAAGTCAAAGGGGTTTATACACCGTATAAAATAAAGTCGTGTATAAAACTAAAAATGTCTCAATGAAAAGAGATTGAGACGAAGTCCCTTACCTCGCGTCCAACTTGACTCGATTGTTATTTAATCACCTGAATAATAAACTAAAGTTAATTTATACTTGATTAATAACCTTTTTCAGGTTTATTATTCCTTATATATCACTTATTATCATTTTATAAACATTATGAAATCATTTAAGTTAATAGCGTTCATTTTGTCGATATTTGGTACTTCAGTAAAAATGAACACCTTATATTTACAAGTTGTCCATGTGGTCAAAGGTTCATTATATACAGAATGATATTTGTGATTTGGATAGCATATATATCATATATATCCAGTATATACATGTTTTTATAATAGTGCATAACATTTAGAGTTAAAAAATGAAATGCACCGTTCATGGAGACAGTAAGTTGTACGTACACATGAATACTACTTTCATTTCTATTTATTATTTTAATGGAAATGAAACATAATGATACATAGGTATATTATAATTACTTTATAATATCATATATAATATCATTAACTCCATCCTTTATACATTCCACAAAAGTCATTAATGAATCAAATCACTTTGAGGGGGCGGTAGTCCGCACTTCCTCAAATGAGATTATCGTATTTAGCCACTATAGAAACCATAAAGGCGTGATATAAATGGGAAGTACAAAAGCATAAGGAAATCATAAACATAATATATATCATATATAAATACAGTTCCATCATAATGGCCACCATGATAGGCGGTAATATGTAATTGAACAATCATCATTTCATGAGGCCTTAGTTTTCCATCCACAGAAACATTATGTTCTTCACCCATTAAATGGAGGTGTGTGTAAGTGTAGTTCGAATTATTCTCATAAAAACATCATTGTATATTGATTATACTGGTTTTGTTACAAAATAAAGGAATAAAAAGAGTTTAGGGGTTGGAGAAGTAAAATAAAAGAAAACAATTTAAGAGAAACTGTTACCTTTAATTTGGGTAACTCCCTTTGGTTTGAACCAAAGGGCTCCTTGAAGTGCCTTATGCATAAGGTAAGGTTTCTAAGAAGAGTAGTGTGATGTATTTATCTTAATTGGGGATATTTTGGACGAGCCAAATGGTTTGAGAGGTGTGCGGAATTGGTTAGAAGTGGTATCCTTTTATAAGGGAGAGGAGGGTCTCTTTAGGAAAGTGTGAAAACATTATTTTATTATATAATGGTATTTGGTTTCTAAAGGTCCAAAAATCATTATAGTCGAAGATACGATAACTCAAGGTCAAAATAAAATCATCCAATCATATTTGGACATGTTTTGGATAATATGTTAATCATTATAATCTTATTTATTTAAATCATTTATTAATGAGATAAATATTGCATCATTATTGTGTCATAAATAATTTACTTTATTCGATGTCTAAAAATTATAAAAAAAATAATATAATGTAGGAAATATTTTTATATTTCCATTTAATATTTATAGTTGAAAACATGACTTATATAAAACCATATAAAAATTAATTTACTAAAAGATTTTTGTTATTGTCAATTTTGTCTTTATATTAAATTAATTAATCTGAAGTGTCATTATCTTTCAGAAGTGGCTCCATGGGGTCCCAAAATCGACCCAAGGATGCCTATGGTCAGACACTACTCAACCAATAAGTTTAGGACAAGTATTAAGGTAATTTTGAATTAATATAATATTCTTTTAACCTTGAATTACCCTATTTACCTTTAACAGCGGTAAATAAAAGTCAAAAGTTACTATTCACCAAAAATTATTTTCATCTTAATGAACCACATTTTACTTCTTGATAACAACCATGTATGTCGGATTTTTGAAATTCAATTCACAGAAGTGGTAAAAATTCATTTAAATGAAAAAGTTAGTTTTTTAATCTACCACTAAGTGGTGTCACTATTCATAAAAAATTGAAGTTTTTCAGAAAAATACCAAAAATTCAGCCTAAGCTATATTTGATATTCCGAATTCAAAAATGATTTCTATTTTTCTAAATTCAAAACATATAAGTGGAACTAATTAATTTTAAAATTAATTCCCGTTATCAAAACAAATAGCGTGTTTTTAAGAAACAATAACTATGAAAAGATTGATACTTGTTTATGTCCAATTTCAAAGTGAAATTAATTTCAATGACCAAAATTGGATTAAATGGTGAAAATATATTTCAATTTCACTTTAAAAACAACTAAAAAGATAATCTAACCATATTAAAAAATTATATTAAAAGACACTTTTGAATTAAAATAAAGTATTTTTCACTATTCATTAAAAAAGGAACTTTATTATAAAAATACCAAAAAAAATTCCCAAAGTAAAATTTGATATCCCCATTCTAAAGAAGGATTATATTTGGTCAATTATAATGTATTAAAGTGACCAAAACTATATTTAATGAGGGATCGCAATTAAAAGGCGGTAAATCAGCCTTTTAATGTAAATTATGCTGAAAATTATATTCAATCATATTTTAAGCCACTAACTTTTTATTGGATATATGTAAATACATTTAAAAATCATGAATAATCTTATTGTAGTTAGTTTCATTCATTCCTTCCAATAAAACGGCTAGGAGTTAACTACAATTTAAAATAATAATATTATATTATTAGTGTGCAATGTAAGATTCAAAGAAACCTGATGTTGCGTTTGAGGTACGCTATCGAACATAGCGACCCATTTAAAGTAAAATTAATATTTAATTCACAAATATTAATAAATATGAAATATGCATTATTTTTCCTTTACCTGGGATGTTACATCACAAATAGAACAACCCTTATAGACTATCTATAACTTCAAGATGGTACCAACCTGTAACACCCCGAGCTTCCACGATACACTTCTCATTCAATAATGCAATAGCTTGGATTGTACGCAACTTCGAGTTCTAAAACACCACGACTAATCAAAGTATCCGTTATGAATAGTAATAACCACTTTTTAAAATTATAGAAATTTTATATTTTAAAATGGACTTCATTTTTGAATTCTTAATATCGAAATTATCCTAACTTTCTGAGAACTTCCAATTTTTTTATGAATAGTGAAAAATACTTAAAACAACTTTTTAAATCAAAATAATTTATTGTGATAAATTATACTATTTAGTGGTTTTAAAGTATAATTAGAATATATTTTTACCATTTTGTCCAATGGTGGTCATTAGAATTAATTTAACATTGAAATTGGACATAAACAATTGCCAATGTTTTGATATAAATTGTTTCTTAAAAACACGCTATTTGTTGTGACAGCGGGAATTAATTATAAAATTAATTAATGCAACTTATATGTTTGTAATTTTGTAAAATAGACATCATTTTTGAATTCGGAATATCAATTATAGCTTAGAGTGAAATTTTGGCCTTGTTCTGAAAAACTTCAATTTTTGATGAATAGTGAAACCACTAAGTGGTAGTTAAATAACTGATTTTTCGTTTAAATGAAATATTACCACTTCTGTGATTTGATTTTAAAAAATCCGACATACATGGTTGTAATTAAGAAGTAAAATTTGGTTCAATGAGATTAAAATAATTTTTTGGTGAATACTAACTTTTAAGTTCTTAATCGCGATTAGAGGTAATTAGTGTAGTTTAAGGTACAAATAATGTTTTAATAATATGAGATGAGCATGACACTTGTTCTACTCTTATTGGATGAGTCATGGCCGACCAAGACAACCCATGGGTCAACTTGGGGACCCCATGGAGCCACTTTAGTTGGAAAATGACATTAATATATATTTATTTAATGTTAAAATTAAATTGACACAAACATGAGTTATTTTACTAAAACAGTTTTTAAGTGGGGTTACACAAGTCCAAATTTTGACTATAAATATTAATTAGAAAGCTAAAAATATTTCATACATCATAGTATTTTTTTTGTAATTTTTAGACATTAAATAAATTATATTATTTATGACATCATTATGATGAAGTGATGACCTCATTGTTTAACGATTTAAATAAAATGGGAAGATAATGCAAAATCCAAGGCTTACACTTGTCCACAACCTATTGGATGAGGAGATTTCGAAACCTTATCACCTTAGCCTCGAATTATATAGGTGTGGGACCTTTAGAATCCGAAAAGCATTGTGAAATAATGTAACATTTCAATCTTTCCAAAAGTGCCCCTCCTCTCCACTTATAAAAGGCCCCCACCTATCCCACCTCATTTACACATTCAAGCCATTTTTCTCGGCCAACCTCTGCCCAAATACTCTCCCAACTTCCCCCTATTACTCCTAGAAGCCTCAATTTGGGCAGAACTCTTCTCAAGGAAGCCTTTGGCTCAAATCAAAAAGAGTTACCCGATTTTGAGGTAATGTCTTCTCTAATGTTGTTTTGTTTTATTTTTCTTCTCCAACCCCCTAAACTCTTTTTATTAATTTATTTTGTAACAACACCAGTATCCTCAATATACTAGGATGTTGTTATAATATGTATTCGAGCTACAATTACACACAACTACATCTAATGTTTAAAGAACATACGGTTTCTGTGGATGGCGAATTTCTGCCTCACGAAACGATGATTGTTCAACACTCATATAACACATTAAAAGGTAGCCATTAAGATGTAACTATTTTTATATGTGATATATAATATGTTTATTTTTTACTTATGCTTCTGTATTTCTAATTTATGGCATACTTTATGATTTCCATTATGGGTAAAACACGATAATTTCATTTTAGGAAGTGCGGACTACCGCCCCCTCAAAGTGATTTGAATCGTTAATGCCATATGTGGGATGTATAAAGGATGGGGAAAATGGTATTATACACTATATTATACTGGAATTATATTATACATTTATATCATTATGATTTTGTTCCATTAAATATGAAATTGAAATGAAAGTAGCGTTCATGCGTACGTACGGCTTACCGTCTCCATGAACGGTGCATTTCATTTCTTACCTCTAAAATGTTACGTAGTATTATGAATGAATGTATATACTGGATATATATGATATATATGATATATATATCATGAATATAATTCTGGATATAATGGATATATATCACCACATAAACAACTTGTAATTATAAGAAGTTTATTGTTGACTCAAGTACCAAAGATCGACAAAACGACCGTTATTAACTTAAATAATTACATAATGTTCATAACATGGTAATAAGTGATATAAAAGGAATAATGAACATGAAAAAGGTTCTTAAGTAAATAGAAATTAACTCTAGTTTATTATTCAGGAGGTTAAAGAACGGTCGAGTCAGGACAAGACGCAAGGTAAGGGAATTTCTTAACCCAACTTCCATTATTTGGGTTAATCTCCTACTTTCAAATTATGTCATGATATTATGATGTCTTATTTTGTGTTTTTACTTTGTTTATGTGTACCTATAATTAATACACATAATATATATTTTTTATTTTAAAAATTATTTTTGTAAGGACTTCGTCTCAATCCCCTTTTATTGAGGCATATTTGGTTTTATACACAACTTTCTTTTATACGGTGTATAAACCCCTTTGACTTTTACGTTTATTCAAAAGGAATCTTTTTTATACGAAGAGTTTTGCTAAACGACAAAAGGGAATGTTTTTCTTTCCGTACTTATGCGGCGACAATGACTTCTCCGCTGCCGTGACCATTATTTGAGTTTCGGCTTCCTCTACAAGCCATCATTTTTTCTAATGAAAAATAAATACAAAGTTTTAACTTTCTTTTATTTTGGTATTGAAAATGGTTTTGAAAGCATTTTTATTATATCAATGTGTTGTATTGATATCTTGTGATTGGAATGTGGAAATTTTATGTTTCCTTTATGTATGTTTTATGTGATACGATTATGTTATGGTTTATGATATGTTTAAACCTATTCATATGAGGAATGTATTGGACTTAATAAGTGACGGGTGGAGCCCGTTATAGCTCCTTGATGCATCGGTAGGTCTCATGAGACAACTAGACATGGAATTGGCCGAGGCCCTTTCCCAATTTGATTTATGGTTTTGGCCGAGGCCTTAATCATTTTAGACGTCTTGGCCGAGGCCTTGACAAAATGTTTCAGAATGTCCGGCATTATACATTCCCTCATTATGAAAGTGGTTATTGATATTGCATGTGATTATTCGACCAGTAGAATATCCATGTGAAGAAGAAAATGGAGTTATATCATTTTACTTTTGCCATATTATGTTTATGTTCAAGTTTAAAAGGCTTTTGTTTTAGTTACACATTGCCTTAAATTTTTATGTTTATTTATGAAAGCTTCCGCAATATTGTTATCCTTACTGAGCATTTGAGCTCACCCCTTTCAATGTTTTAAAATTTTCCAGGATGTGAAGAAGTATTTTATGAATGACCTGTAGGGATAGTCAGAAGAGGATATGAGTGTGGACTATGAAGACCATGTTATTGTAGTTTTTTTACTTTTTGATGTAATGTAACGTTTAAGAATGTATCTAGTGTTTCCAAGGCTAATAAACTAATCGGTCTTTCGACACTTGATCTTTTGTGATCATGCCAATGTTATGAAGTAATGCACCGACTCTGGGTAGCTGGGGTCGGGGCTTTACAGTTGGTATCAGAGGCAGTTTAGTACTAATCTTGGAAGCTAGATTTAGATAAACTCTGATTAGAGCACATAGCCCAAAGATAGACTTTGAGGATTAGTATAGAAGACCTTCCTAGAATTTTGGTATTATAGAGATGTTATGAGTTTTCCGAGCAATACATCCCTGTCTGGATACGAGCAGGTAGAGGCGGCTCTGGCACAGATGTATCTAGGGGTAAAACCCGAAAACAACGCTTTGAGCTAGACTCGAACGGGAACTGGTGCACGACAACGGGCCTTGCTGTACTCTTGGTTACGACACTCCCGGGGGATATGCTTAGGATAATTCTCATTTTATTTACAAACCACTATAAAGGGTTATGAGTACATACTTCCTCAATGAAAACATTTTCTTTTCATGATTATGGATTATATCCATAAATAGTTCAATTTATGTAAAGTGTTTAACAAGTATGGAATTATGTATTTTGATTCATAAACTAATATAGTTTATGCCATTGTTTAGAAATGGCGCCTAGTGGAAGGAATGGAAACCGTATCAATGCACGAACTCCGTGTAGGGATTGCCCTCCTGCTCAAGATAATTATTGTGGATCTGGAGATACAACTGGTGCTGATCAACTTATTACCATACTGGGACAACTCACTCAGGTTATGAATAATAACCTTACTCGTATGGAGAACCCTGATCTGCAACGTGGAGGATCAATGCTAGACCGTTTCATGAGGCAACAACCACCGACCTTCAATGGGAGTACAAATCCTACAGTATCTGAGCAATGGATAAATTTCTTAGAGAAAATATTCCATGCCTTGGGGAGTAGTGAAAGGGAGAAGGTTGTCATGGCAGTTTACCACCTCACTGGAGATGCCGATCAGTGGTGGTCGCTGATTCAAAACACAAAGGAAGATGATGACGTATCGAATATGGAATGGAGGGAGTTCAAAGAGCTTTTCTTAGAAAAATACTTTCCTTGTGACCATCGAGCAGATATGGAAAGGCAATTTCTGAGTTTGATGTAGAAGGAGGATGAGAATGTCGCAAAGTATGAGGCTAACTTTACAAGGTTAGCGAGGCATGCTGCCGATTATATACGTAACCCAAGGAGTAAGATTGATCGTTTCTTTGATGGGTTAAAACCATTTCTCCGTCGAGCTTTAGTATCACAATCTTTCTCATCATACGAATATATTGTCTCGTGTGCTATCAAGACAGAAAAGGAATTCTCTAAGTCTTATGACAACAAAGTAAAGCAAGAGAAGAAGAGAACGGTGGAACAAGAGACAGATAAAGGGAAAAAGGGAAAGAAGGATTTTCCATTATGTGATAATTGTGGGAAGAATCACCCTGGTACTTGCCTAAAAGGAATGGGAGTTTGTAATAAATGTGGAGAAAAGGGTCATGAGGCTCGTGATTGCAAGGGAAAGAAAGAGGCTGTCAAAGTTGAATGCTACAATTTTAGGGAAACAGGGCATTATGCAAATGAATGTCCTAAGCGTCAAGGAAACTTAGCTCAGAAAAGGCCAAGAGATCAAGGCCAATCTTATGCTGTGACTACAGTTGAAGCGGAATAATTAATTTATTGGTGCTTTTGGACTCAAGGATTATATTCTGGTTATAAGAATAATGTGATATATATATATGGATTGTACTGCAGTACTTGTTGATTTCAGTAAGGTTTTAATATGATTAAGGTAATCATATTTTTAGTATGTGACAATAAGAGAAACTTTTCTTTGGTTGGGGAATCTGATGTTATAATTGATTTTGGAATTTAGAGACCTTTTAGAGAAAGTCTGGACGGAGGTATTTTGGATAACTATTAATGTTGGAATGGATTAAGTTGAACCATTGATAGTATTGTTTAAGGTTAAAGCATTTCTGAAGATTATTTTTGGAATATTATAATACTACAGTTTTAGGAAAAGGACAACCTGCATGGTGGGGAATAACCTGTCACGTCGGACAAAGCTGCAGGAATCGAACCCACAACCATAGTGCGACAAGCCTTTATTTCCTACCACTAGCCTACAGGAAGTCCCTGGTTATTACAAAATAGTTTTACTAATCTAAATGGTATGTGTTAACATTTGCAACCTTATACAATTAGGATAAATAGAATATTTTTGAGTTCTGTTACCATTTGGAGTAAAAGTTGGGTTTGTGGTAAAAATTTATTAACGAATGAAAGTATACATAACAAGTATGTATATTCCCTTACGTTCTTAGTAAATCTCCTAAATAAATTCCTCAACATTATAAAAGGTAACTTAAAACAAAAATGTTGTCGGTTAACTTTTCCAACTGGGGATTCATTGACCGTTTAACCAATCACAAGTTTATGATTTTCTTGTGGTTAAACTTTCTTCTAATCCTGTTTTCTATAACTCTCCATCAGACCTTGATGGGTTGTTTCTCCTCCATATCCATATTTTCATAGAATCATAGAATGGGCTATATCGGGTGACCTTTGTACCTATCTTGATTTCTTTTAATGTTATATATTTAATAACCTTATTTCCGATGTGGGTTTTCCTCAAAGGTATTTTCTCTTTTCAACCATTTATTTTCATAGAAAAATTTCAAATTGCGAGGACGCAATTTATTGAAGGAGGGGAGAATGTAACACCCCGAGCTTCCACGATACGCTTCCCATTCAATAATGCAATAGCTTGGATTGTACGCAACTTCGAGTTCTAAAACACCGCGACTAATCAAAGTAGTCGTTATGAATAGTAATAACCACTTTTTAAAATTATAGAAATTTTATATTTTAAAATGGACTTCATTTTTGAATTCGTAATATCGAAATTATCCTAACTTTCTGAGAACTTCCTTATGAATAGTGAAAAATACATAAAACAACTTTTTAAATCAAAATAATTTATTGTGATAAATTATACTATTTAGTGGTTTTAAAGTATAATTAGAATATATTTTTACCATTTTGTCCAATGTTGGTCATTATAATTAATTTAACATTGAAATTGGACATAAACAATTGCCAATCTTTTGATATAAATTGTTTCTTAAAAACACGCTATTTGTTGTGACAGCGGGAATTAATTATAAAATTAATTAATGCAACTTATATGTTTGTAATTTTGTAAAATAGACATCATTTTTGAATTCGGAATATCAATTATAGCTTAGAGTGAAATTTTGGCCTTGTTCTGAAAAACTTCAATTTTTGATGAATAGTGAAACCACTAAGTGGTAGTTAAATAACTGATTTTTCGTTTAAATTAAATATTACCACTTCTGTGATTTGATTTTCAAAAAACCGACATACATGGTTGTAATTAAGAAGTAAAATGTGGTTCAATGAGATTAAAATAATTTTTTGGTGAATAGTAACTTTTAAGTTCTTAATCGCGATTAGAGGTAATTATTGTAGTTTAATGTACAAATAATGTTTTAATAATATGAGATGAGCATTACAATTGTCCTACTCCTATTGGATGAGTCTTGGCCGACCAAGACAACCCATGGGTCAACTTGGGGACCCCATGGAGCCACTTTAGTTGGAAAATGACATTAATATATATTTATTTAATGTTAAAATTAAATTGACACAAACATGAGTTATTTTACTAAAACAGTTTTTAAGTGGGGTTACACAAGTCCAAATTTTGACTATAAATATTCATTAGAAATATAAAAAGATTTCATAAATCATAGTATTTTTTTTGTAATTTTTAGACATTAAATAAATTATATTATTTATGACATCATTATGATGCAGTGATGACCTCATTGTTTAACGATTTAAATAAAATAAGAAGATAATGCAAAATCCAAGGCTTACACTTGTCCAAAGCCTATTGGATGAGGAGATTTCGAAACCTTATCACCTTAGCCTCGAATTATATAGGTTTGGGACCTTTAGAATCCGAAAAGCATTGTGAAATAATGTAACATTTCAATCTTTCCAAAAGTGCCCCTCCTCTCCACTAATAAAAGGCCCCCACCTATCCCACCACTATTTATAGCTTGATTAAACTATGCCATTGCTGAAAAAAAGTGTTTAGTTCCAATTCCGACCATCCCAGGTTGCTGATTTGGAAGGTTGTCTTCCTCCTGATGTCGTCCCAACATAGCTGCCCTGTTTCCGCTGTGGAAAACCATTCTGATCATAGAAATATCTTAGACCAAGCAACATGGAAATCTGTAAATGCTATATGATATCAATATTAACATAAATTACTTTATGGATATTAATTTAACAATACCCTAACTCCTAAAGTTATCTAAACTGACCTCTGATACCAACTATAAGGACTAGGCCTTAAACATTACATAATATTGAATTAAATGAATAATTCACATTGATGATATTTTAAGGTTTATAGTTTTAGAGAATTAGGGAATAACTATTACATCTCAAATGATTACAAGGTAGACATATCTACATCGTTTCAATTTTTTTCATAAAATAAAAACTCTTGAAAAAAAGAGTCATGTCTAGTTCTATGTTTTAGATAGCATGACTATTCCTTGATCCCATCTTTGACGTTATTCATCTTTAAGTCCTGTGAAAACATTTCAAAACATGTGCTGAGCATAAAAAGCTTAGTAAGGGTTATAAAACAAAGAATGAAAACATTTGTTCATAAATACATACAAAACATGAAATCATTTAGTTACCTCATGATATAAAAAGATTTATGAAAGACACATAGAAATCATAAATCATAAAGTTAACTTGTGGCATCCATATCATACTTACATTGTATCTATCATAGCTACATAGGGAGTTACTTTGGCATACCCATCATAGTATATTCTCTAAATCTCTTAAGAGAAACATTTACATTTACCTCCATCACGTAACCCAATGCATTGGAGAGCTATCTCAGGCTTACCCACCCTAGGTTTTTTACGGAACCACCTATATACATTAATAATTCCCAAGAACCATAATATGATCATAACACATAACATAAGAATAAAGGAAAGATAACATTTCCATTAAAATACCATTTCAAGACATTGAAATAATAAATCCATTCTCAAAATAATTTTCAATACCAAAATACGTAAAAATAGTATATGGTATTTATTTTTTTCCTTTTAAAAGCATTCTGACGTGATAAGAAAGCCAAAGGTCAAATAATACTCACGGTGGCGAAAAGGTCGTTGTCACCGCTTACGTAAAAAACATTAATTTTTTTCCTTTAGTAAAATTATTCGTATAAAAATATTCCCTTTGAATAAAATGAAAAGTCAAAGGGGTTTATACACCGTATAAAATAAAGTCGTGTATAAAACTAAAAATGTCTCAATGAAAAGAGATTGAGACGAAGTCCCTTACCTCGCGTCCAACTTGACTCGATTGTTATTTAATCACCTGAATAATAAACTAAAGTTAATTTATACTTGATTAATAACCTTTTTCAGGTTTATTATTCCTTATATATCACTTATTATCATTTTATAAACATTATGAAATCATTTAAGTTAATAGCGTTCATTTTGTCGATATTTGGTACTTCAGTAAAAATGAACACCTTATATTTACAAGTTGTCCATGTGGTCAAAGGTTCATTATATACAGAATGATATTTGTGATTTGGATAGCATATATATCATATATATCCAGTATATACATGTTTTTATAATAGTGCATAACATTTAGAGTTAAAAAATGAAATGCACCGTTCATGGAGACAGTAAGTTGTACGTACACATGAATACTACTTTCATTTCTATTTATTATTTTAATGGAAATGAAACATAATGATACATAGGTATATTATAATTACTTTATAATATCATATATAATATCATTAACTCCATCCTTTATACATTCCACAAAAGTCATTAATGAATCAAATCACTTTGAGGGGGCGGTAGTCCGCACTTCCTCAAATGAGATTATCGTATTTAGCCACTATAGAAACCATAAAGGCGTGATATAAATGGGAAGTACAAAAGCATAAGGAAATAATAAACATAATATATATCATATATAAATACAGTTCCATCATAATGGCCACCATGATAGGCGGTAATATGTAATTGAACAATCATCATTTCATGAGGCCTTAGTTTTCCATCCACAGAAACATTATGTTCTTCACCCATTAAATGGAGGTGTGTGTAAGTGTAGTTCGAATTATTCTCATAAAAACATCATTGTATATTGAGTATACTGGTTTTGTTACAAAATAAAGGAATAAAAAGAGTTTAGGGGTTGGAGAAGTAAAATAAAAGAAAACAATTTAAGAGAAACTGTTACCTTTAATTTGGGTAACTCCCTTTGGTTTGAACCAAAGGGCTCCTTGAAGTGCCTTATGCATAGAGTAAGGTTTCTAAGAAGAGTAGTGTGATGTATTTATCTTAATTGGGGATATTTTGGACGAGCCAAATGGTTTGAGAGGTGTGCGGAATTGGTTAGAAGTGGTATCCTTTTATAAGGGAGAGGAGGGGCTCTTTAGGAAAGTGTGAAAACATTATTTTATTATATAATGGTATTTGGTTTCTAAAGGTCCAAAAATCATTATAGTCGAAGATACGATAACTCAAGGTCAAAATAAAATCATCCAATCCTATTTGGACATGTTTTGGATAATATGTTAATCATTATAATCTTATTTATTTAAATCATTTATTAATGAGATAAATATTGCATCATTATTGTGTCATAAATAATTTACTTTATTCGATGTCTAAAAATTATAAAATAAATAATATAATGTAGGAAATATTTTTATATTTCCATTTAATATTTATAGTTGAAAACATGACTTATATAAAACCATATAAAAATTAATTTACTAAAAGATTTTTGTTATTGTCAATTTTGTCTTTATATTAAATTAATTAATCTGAAGTGTCATTATCTTTCAGAAGTGGCTCCATGGGGTCCCAAAATCGACCCAAGGATGCCTATGGTCAGACACTACTCAACCAATAAGTTTAGGACAAGTATTAAGGTAATTTTGAATTAATATAATATTCTTTTAACCTTGAATTACCCTATTTACCTTTAACAGCGGTAAATAAAAGTCAAAAGTTACTATTCACCAAAAATTATTTTCATCTTAATGAACCACATTTTACTTCTTGATAACAACCATGTATGTCGGATTTTTGAAATTCAATTCACAGAAGTGGTAAAAATTCATTTAAATGAAAAAGTTAGTTTTTTAATCTACCACTAAGTGGTGTCACTATTCATAAAAAATTGAAGTTTTTCAGAAAAATACCAAAAATTCAGCCTAAGCTATATTTGATATTCCGAATTCAAAAATGATTTCTATTTTTCTAAATTCAAAACATATAAGTGGAACTAATTAATTTTAAAATTAATTCCCGTTATCAAAACAAATAGCGTGTTTTTAAGAAACAATAACTATGAAAAGATTGATACTTGTTTATGTCCAATTTCAAAGTGAAATTAATTTCAATGACCAAAATTGGATTAAATGGTGAAAATATATTTCAATTTCACTTTAAAAACAACTAAAAAGATAATCTAACCATATTAAAAAATTATATTAAAAGACACTTTTGAATTAAAATAAAGTATTTTTCACTATTCATTAAAAAAGGAACTTTATTATAAAAATACCAAAAAAATTTCCAAAGTAAAATTTGATATCCCCATTCTAAAGAAGGATTATATTTGGTCAATTATAATGTATTAAAGTGACCAAAACTATATTTAATGAGGGATCGCAATTAAAAGGCGGTAAATCAGCCTTTTAATGTAAATTATGCTGAAAATTAGATTCAATCATATTTTAAGCCTCTAACTTTTTATTGGATATATGTAAATACATTTAAAAATCATGAATAATCTTATTGTAGTTAGTTTCATTCATTCATGCCAATAAAACAGCTAGGAGTTAACTACAATTTAAAATAATAATATTATATTATTAGTGTGCAATGTAAGATTCAAAGAAACCTGATGTTGCGTTTGAGGTACGCTATCGAACATAGCGACCCATTTAAAGTAAAATTAATAACTAATTCACAAATATTAATAAATATGAAATATGCCTTATTTTTCCTTTACCTGGGATGTTACATCACAAATAGAACAACCCTTATAGACTATCTATAACTTCAAGATGGTACCAACCTGTAACACCCCGAGCTTCCATGATACGCTTCTCATTCAATAATGCAATAGCTTGGATTGTACGCAACTTCGAGTTCTAAAACACCGCGACTAATCAAAGTATCCGTTATGAATAGTAATAACCACTTTTTAAAATTATAGAAATTTTATATTTTAAAATGGACTTCATTTTTGAATTCTTAATATAGAAATTATCCTAACTTTCTGAGAACTTCCAATTTTTTTATGAATAGTGAAAAATACTTAAAACAACTTTTTAAATCAAAATAATTTATTGTGATAAATTATACTATTTAGTGGTTTTAAAGTATAATTAGAATATATTTTTACCATTTTGTCCAATGGTGGTCATTAGAATTAATTTAACATTGAAATTGGACATAAACAATTGCCAATGTTTTGATATAAATTGTTTCTTAAAAACACGCTATTTGTTGTGACAGCGGGAATTAATTATAAAATTAATTAATGCAACTTATATGTTTTTAATTTTGTAAAATAGACATCATTTTTGAATTCGGAATATCAATTATAGCTTAGAGTGAAATTTTGGCCTTGTTCTGAAAAACTTCAATTTTTGATGAATAGTGAAACCACTAAGTGGTAGTTAAATAACTGATTTTTCGTTTAAATGAAATATTACCACTTCTGTGATTTGATTTTAAAAAATCCGACATACATGGTTGTAATTAAGAAGTAAAATTTGGTTCAATGAGATTAAAATAATTTTTTGGTGAATAGTAACTTTTAAGTTCTTAATCGCGATTAGAGGTAATTACTGTAGTTTAAGGTACAAATAATGTTTTAATAATATGAGATGAGCATGACACTTGTTCTACTCTTATTGGATGAGTCATGGCCGACCAAGACAACCCATGGGTCAACTTGGGGACCCCATGGAGCCACTTTAGTTGGAAAATGACATTAATATATATTTATTTAATGTTAAAATTAAATTGACACAAACATGAGTTATTTTACTAAAACAGTTTTTAAGTGGGGTTACACAAGTCAAAATTTTGACTATAAATATTCATTAGAAAGCTAAAAATATTTCATACATCATAGTATTTTTTTTGTAATTTTTAGACATTAAATAAATTATATTATTTATGACATCATTATGATGAAGTGATGACCTCATTGTTTAACGATTTAAATAAAATGGGAAGATAATGCAAAATCCAAGGCTTACACTTGTCCACAACCTATTGGATGAGGAGATTTAGAAACCTTATCACCTTATCCTCGAATTATATAGGTGTGGGACCTTTAGAATCCGAAAAGAATTGTGAAATAATGTAACATTTCAATCTTTCCAAAAGTGCCCCTCCTCTCCACTTATAAAAGGCCCCCACCTCTCCCACCTCATTTACACATTCAAGCCATTTTTCTCAGCCAACCTCTGCCCAAATACTCTCCCAACTTCCCCCTATTACTCCTAGAAGCCTCACTTTGGGCAGAACTCTTCTCAAGGAAGCCTTTGGCTCAAATCAAAAAGAGTTACCCGATTTTGAGGTAATGTCTTCTCTAATGTTGTTTTGTTTTATTTTTCTTCTCCAACCCCCTAAACTCTTTTTATTAATTTATTTTGTAACAACACCAGTATCCTCAATATACTAGGATGTTGTTATAATATGTATTAGAGCTACAATTACACACAACTACATCTAATGGTTAAAGAACATACGGTTTCTGTGGATGGCGAATTTCTGCCTCACGAAACGATGATTGTTCAACACTCATATAACACATTAAAAGGTATCCATTAAGATGTAACTATTTTTATATGTGATATATAATATGTTTATTTTTTACTTATTCTTCTGTATTTCTAATTTATGGCATACTTTATGATTTCCATTATGGGTAAAACACGATAATTTCATTTTAGGAAGTGCGGACTACCGCCCCCTCAAAGTGATTTGAATCGTTAATGCCATATGTGGGATGTATAAAGGATGGGGAAAATGGTATTATACACTATATTATACTGGAATTATATTATACATTTATATCATTATGATTTTGTTCCATTAAATATGAAATTGAAATGAAAGTAGCGTTCATGCGTACGTACGGCTTACCGTCTCCATGAACGGTGCATTTCATTTCTTACCTCTAAAATGTTACGTAGTATTATGAATGAATGTATATACTGGATATATATGATATATATGATATCTATATCATGAATATAATTCTGGATATAATGGATATATATCACCACATAAACAACTTGTAATTATAAGAAGTTTATTGTTGACTCAAGTACCAAAGATCGACAAAACGACCGTTATTAACTTAGATAATTACATAATGTTCATAACATGGTAATAAGTGATATAAAAGGAATAATGAACATGAAAAAGGTTCTTAAGTAAAAAGAAATTAACTCTAGTTTATTATTCAGGAGGTTAAAGAACGGTCGAGTCAGGACAAGACGCAAGGTAAGGGAATTTCTTAACCCAACTTCCATTATTTGGGTTAATCTCCTACTTTCAAATTATGTCATGATATTATGATGTCTTATTTTGTGTTTTTACTTTGTTTATGTGTACCTATAATTAATACACATAATATATATTTTTTATTTTAAAAGTGATTTTTGTAAGGACTTCGTCTCAATCCCCTTTTATTGAGGCATATTTGGTTTTATACACAACTTTCTTTTATACGTTGTATAAACCCCTTTGACTTTTACGTTTATTCAAAAGGAATCTTTTTTATACAAAGAGTTTTGCTAAACGACAAAAGGGAATGTTTTTCTTTCCGTACTTATGCGGCGACAATGACTTCTCCGCTGCCGTGACCATTATTTGAGTTTCGGCTTCCTCTACAAGCCATCATTTTTTCTAATGAAAAATAAATACAAAGTTTTAACTTTCTTTTATTTTGGTATTGAAAATGGTTTTGAAAGCATTTTTATTATATCAATGTGTTGTATTGATATCTTGTGATTGGAATGTGGAAATTTTATGTTTCCTTTATGTATGTTTTATGTGATACGATTATGTTATGGTTTATGATATGTTTAAACCTATTCATATGAGGAATGTATTGGACTTAATAAGTGACGGGTGGAGCCCGTTATAGCTCCTTGATGCATCGGTAGGTCTCATGAGACAACTAGACGTGGAATTGGCCGAGGCCCTTTCCCAATTTGATTTATGGTTTTGGCCGAGGCCTTAATCATTTTAGACGTCTTGGCCGAGGCCTTGACAAAATGTTTCAGAATGTCCGGCATTATACATTCCCTCATTATGAAAGTGGTTATTGATATTGCATGTGATTATTCGACCAGTAGAATATCCATGTGAAGAAGAAAATGGAGTTATATCATTTTACTTTTTCCATATTATGTTTATGTTCAAGTTTAAAAGGCTTTTGTTTTAGTTACACATTGCCTTAAATTTTTATGTTTATTTATGAAAGCTTCCGCAATATTGTTATCCTTACTGAGCATTTGAGCTCACCCCTTTCAATGTTTTAATATTTTCCAGGATGTGAAGAAGTATTTTATGAATGACCTGTAGGGATAGTCAGAAGAGGATATGAGTGTGGACTATGAAGACCATGTTATTGTAGTTTTTTTACTTTTTGATGTAATGTAACGTTTAAGAATGTATCTAGTGTTTCCAAGGCTAATAAACTAACCGGTCTTTCGAGACTTGATCTTTTGTGATCATGCCAATGTTATGAAGTAATGCACCGACTCTGGGTAGCTGGGGTCGGGGCTTTACAGTTGGTATCAGAGGCAGTTTAGTACTAATCTTGGAAGCTAGATTTAGATAAACTCTGATTAGAGCACATAGCCCAAAGATAGACTTTGAGGATTAGTATAGAAGACCTTCCTAGAATTTTGGTATTATAGAGATGTTATGAGTTTTCCGAGCAATACATCCCTGTCTGGATACGAGCAGGTAGAGGCGGCTCTGGCACAGATGTACCTAGGGGTAAAACCCGAAAACAACGCTTTGAGCTAGACTCGAACGGGAACTGGTGCACGACAACGGGCCTTGCTGTACTCTTGGTTACGACACTCCCGGGGGATATGCTTAGGATAATTCTCATTTTATTTACAAACCACTATAAAGGGTTATGAGTACATACTTCCTCAATGAAAACATTTTCTTTTCATGATTATGGATTATATCCATAAATAGTTCAATTTATGTAAAGTGTTTAACAAGTATGGAATTATGTATTTTGATTCATAAACTAATATAGTTTATGCCATTGTTTAGAAATGGCGCCTAGTGGAAGGAATGGAAACCGTAACAATGCACGAACTCCGTGTAGGGATTGCCCTCCTGCTCAAGATAATTATTGTGGATCTGGAGATACAACTGGTGCTGATCAACTTTTTACCATACTGGGACAACTCACTCAGGTTATGAATAATAACCTTACTCGTATGGAGAACCCTGATCCGCAACGTGGAGGATCAATGCTAGACCGTTTCATGAGGCAACAACCACCGACCTTCAATGGGAGTACAAATCCTACAGTATCTGAGCAATGGATAAATTTCTTAGAGAAAATATTCCATGCCTTGGGGAGTAGTGAAAGGGAGAAGGTTGTCATGGCAGTTTACCACCTCACTGGAGATGCCGATCAGTGGTGGTCGCTGATTCAAAACACAAAGGAAGATGATGACGTATCGAATATGGAATGGAGGGAGTTCAAAGAGCTTTTCTTAGAAAAATACTTTCCTTGTGACCATCGAGCAGATATGGAAAGGCAATTTCTGAGTTTGATGTAGAAGGAGGATGAGAATGTCGCAAAGTATGAGGCTAACTTTACAAGGTTAGCGAGGCATGCTGCCGATTATATACGTAACCCAAGGAGTAAGATTGATCGTTTCTTTGATGGGTTAAAACCATTTCTCCGTCGAGCTTTAGTATCACAATCCTTCTCATCATACGAATATATTGTCTCGTGTGCTATCAAGACAGAAAAGGAATTCTCTAAGTCTTATGACAACAAAGTAAAGCAAGAGAAGAAGAGAACGGTGGAACAAGAGACAAATAAAGGGAAAAAGGGAAAGAAGGATTTTCCATTATGTGATAATTGTGGGAAGAATCACCCTGGTACTTGCCTAAAAGGAATGGGAGTTTGTAATAAATGTGGAGAAAAGGGTCACGAGGCTCGTGATTGCAAGGGAAAGAAAGAGGCTGTCAAAGTTGAATGCTACAATTGTAGGGAAACAGGGCATTATGCAAATGAATGTCCTAAGCGTCAAGGAAACTTAGCTCAGAAAAGGCCAAGAGATCAAGGCCAATCTTATGCTGTGACTACAGTTGAAGCGGAATAATTAATTTATTGGTGCTTTTGGACTCAAGGATTATATTCTGGTTATAAGAATAATGTGATATATATATATGGATTGTACTGCAGTACTTGTTGATTTCAGAAAGGTTTTAATATGATTAAGGTAATCATATTTTTAGTATGTGACAATAAGAGAAACTTTTTTTGGTTGGGGAATCTGATGTTATAATTGATTTTGGAATTTAGAGACCTTTTAGAGAAAGTCTGGACGGAGGTATTTTGGATAACTATTAATGTTGGAATGGATTAAGTTGAACCATGGATAGTATTGTTTAAGGTTAAAGCATTTCTGAAGATTATTTTTGGAATATTATAATACTATAGTTTTAGGAAAAGGACAACCTACATGGTGGGGAATAACCTGTCGCGTCGGACAAAGCTGCAGGAATCGAACCCACAACCATAGTGCGACAAGCCTTTATTTCCTACCACTAGCCTACAGGAAGTCCCTGGTTATTACAAAATAGTTTTACTAATCTAAATGGTATGTGTTAACATTTGGAACCTTATACAATTAGGATAAATAGAATATTTTTGAGTTCTGTTACCATTTGGAGTAAAAGTTGGGTTTGTGGTAAAAATTTATTAACGAAAGAAAGTATACATAACAAGTATGTATATTCCCTTACGTTCTTAGTAAATCTCCTAAATAAATTCCTCAACATTATAAAAGGTAACTTAAAACAAAAATGTTGTCGGTTAACTTTTCCAACTGGGGATTCATTGACCGTTTAACCAATCACAAGTTTATGATTTTCTTGTGGTTAAACTTTCTTCTAATCCTGTTTTCTATAACTCTCCATCAGACCTTGATGGGTTGTTTCTCCTCCATATCCATATTTTCATAGAATCATAGAATGGGCTATATCGGGTGACCTTTGTACCTATCTTGATTTCTTTTAATGTTATATATTTATTAAACTTATTTCCGATGTGGGTTTTCCTCAAAGGTATTTTCTCTTTTCAACCTTTTATTTTCATAGAAAAATTTCAAATTGCGAGGACGCAATTTATTGAAGGAGGGGAGAATGTAACACCCCGAGCTTCCACGATACGCTTCTCATTCAATAATGCAATAGCTTGGATTGTACGCAACTTCGAGTTCTAAAACACCGCGACTAATCAAAGTAGTCGTTATGAATAGTAATAACCACTTTTTAAAATTATAGAAATTTTATATTTTAAAATGGACTTCATTTTTGAATTCGTAATATCGAAATTATCCTAACTTTCTGAGAACTTCCTTATGAATAGTGAAAAATACTTAAAACAACTTTTTAAATCAAAATAATTTATTGTGATAAATTATACTATTTAGTGGTTTTAAAGTATAATTAGAATATATTTTTACCATTTTGTCCAATGTTGGTCATTAGAATTAATTTAACATTGAAATTGGACATAAACAATTGCCAATCTTTTGATATAAATTGTTTCTTAAAAACACGCTATTTGTTGTGACAGCGGGAATTAATTATAAAATTAATTAATGAAACTTATATGTTTGTAATTTTGTAAAATAGACATCATTTTTGAATTTGGAATATCAATTATAGCTTAGAGTGAAATTTTGGCCTTGTTCTGAAAAACTTCAATTTTTGATGAATAGTGAAACCACTAAGTGGTAGTTAAATAACTGATTTTTCGTTTAAATGAAATATTACCACTTCTGTGATTTGATTTTCAAAAATCCGACATACATGGTTGTAATTAAGAAGTAAAATGTGGTT
The DNA here is from genome assembly GCA_963277665.1 of Viscum album. Classification (NCBI taxonomy): domain Eukaryota; kingdom Viridiplantae; phylum Streptophyta; class Magnoliopsida; order Santalales; family Viscaceae; genus Viscum; species Viscum album. The sequence continues at coordinate 373,983,562 of OY728158.1, read as the reverse complement.
CAATGAGATTAAAATAATTTTTTGGTGAATAGTAACTTTTAAGTTCTTAATCGCGATTAGAGGTAATTAGTGTAGTTTAATGTACAAATAATGTTTTAATAATATGAGATGAGCATGACACTTGTCCTACTCCTATTGGATGAGTCATGGCCGACCAAGACAACCCATGGGTCAACTTGGGGACCCCATGGAGCCACTTTAGTTGGAAAATGACATTAATATATATTTATTTAATGTTAAAATTAAATTGACACAAACATGAGTTATTTTACTAAAACAGTTTTTAAGTGGGGTTACACAAGTCCAAATTTTGACTATAAATATTCATTAGAAATATAAAAAGATTTCATAAATCATAGTATTTTTTTTGTAATTTTTAGACATTAAATAAATTATATTATTTAGGACATCATTATGATGCAGTGATGACCTCATTGTTTAACGATTTAAATAAAATAAGAAGATAATGCAAAATCCAAGGCTTACACTTGTCCAAAGCCTATTGGATGAGGAGATTTCGAAACCTTATCACCTTAGCCTCGAATTATATAGGTGTGGGACCTTTAGAATCCGAAAAGCATTGTGAAATAATGTAACATTTCAATCTTTCCAAAAGTGCCCCTCCTCTCCACTTATAAAAGGCCCCCACCTATCCCACCTCATTTACACTTTCAAGCCATTTGGCTCGGCCAACCTCTGCCCAAATACTCTCCCAACTTCCTCCTCTTACTCCTAGAAGCCTCACTTTGGTCAGAACTCTTCTCAAGGAAGCCATTGGCTCAAATCAAAAAGAGTTACCCGATTTTGAGGTAATGTCTTCTCTAATGTTGTTTTGTTTGATTTTTCTTCTCCAACCCCTAAACTCTCTTTATTCATTTCTTTTATAACAACACCAATATCCTCAATATACTAGGATGTTTTTATAATTTGTATTCGAGCTACAATTACACACAACTACATCTAATGGTTAAAGAACATACGGTTTCTGTGGATGGCGAATTTCTGCCTCACGAAACGATGATTGTTCAACACTCATATAACACCTTAAAAGGTGGCCATTAAGATGTCACTATTTTTATATGTGATATATAATATGTTTATGTTTTACTTATGCTTCTGTATTTCTAATTTGTGGCATACTTTATGATTTCCATTATGGGTAAAACACGATAATTTCATTTTAGGAAGTGCGGACTACCGCCCCCTCAAAGTGATTTGAATCGTTAATGCCATATGTGGGATGTATAAAGGATGGAGAAAATGGTATTATACACTATATTATACTGGAATTATATTATACATTTATATCATTATGATTTCGTTCCATTAAATATGAAATTGAAATGAAAGTAGCGTTCATGCGTACGTACGGCTTACCGTCTCCATGAACGGTGCATTTCATTTCTTACCTCTAAAATGTTACGTAGTATTATGAATGAATGTATATACTGGATATATATGATATATATGATATCTATATCATGAATATAATTCTGGATATAATTTATATATATCACCACATAAACAACTTGTAATTATAAGAAGTTTATTGTTGACTCAAGTACCAAAGATCGACAAAACGACCGTTATTAACTTAAATAATTACATAATGTTCATAACAAGGTAATAAGTGATATAAAAGGAATAATGAACATGAAAAAGGTTCTTAAGTAAATAGAAATTAACTCTAGTTTATTATTCATGAGGTTAAAGAACGGTCGAGTCAGGACAAGACGCAAGGTAAGGGAATTTCTTAACCCAACTTCCATTCTTTGGGTTAATCTCCTACTTTCAAATTATGTCATGATATTATTATGTCTTATTTTGTGTTTTTACTTTCTTTATGTGTACTTATAATTAATACACATAATATATATATTTTATTTTAAAAATGATTTTTTAAGGACTTCGTCTCAATCCCCTTTCATTGAGGCATATTTGGTTTTATACACAACTTTCTTTTATACGGTGTATAAACCCCTTTGACTTTTACGTTTATTCAAAAGGAATCTTTTTTATACGAAGAGTTTTGCTAAACGACAAAAGGGAATGTTTTTCATTCCGTACTTATGCGGCGACAATGACTTCTCCGCCGCCGTGACCATTATTTGAGTTTCGGCTTCCTCTACAAGCCATCATTTTTTTTAATGAAAAATAAATACAAAGTTTTAACTTTCTTTTATTTTGGTATTGAAAATGGTTTTGAAAGCATTTTTATTATATCAATGTGTTCTATTGATATCTTTTGATTGGAATGTGGAAATTTTATGTTTCCTTTATGTATGTTTTATGTGATACGATTATGTTATGGTTTAAGATATGTTTAAACCTATTCATATGAGGAATGTATTGGACTTAATAAGTGACGGGTGGAGCCCGTTATAGCTCCTCGATGCATCGGTAGGTCTCATGAGACAACTAGACGTGGAATTGGCCGAGGCCCTTTCCCAATTTGATTTATGGTTTTGTCCGAGGCCTTAATCATTTTATACGTCTTGGCCGAGGCCTTGACAAAATGTTTCAGAATGTCCGGCATTATACATTCCCTCATTATGAAAGTGGTTATTGATATTGCATGTGATTATTCGACCAGTAGAATATACATGTGAAGAAGTGAATGGCGTTATATCATTTTACTTTTGCCATATTATGTTTATGTTCAAGTTTAAAAGGCTTTTGTTTTAGTTACACATTGCCTTAAATTTTTATGTTTATTTATGAAAGCTTCCACAATATTGTTATCCTTACTGAGCATCTGAGCTCACCCCTTTCAATGTTTTAATATTTTCCAGGATGTGAAGAAGTATTTTATGAATGACATGCAGGGATAGTCAGAAGAGGATATGAGTGTGGACTATGAAGACCATGTTATTGTAGTTTTTTTACTTTTTGATGTAATGTAACGTTAAAGAATGTATCTAGTGTTTCCAAGGCTACTAAACTAATCGGTCTTTCGAGACTTGATCTTTTCTGATCATGCCAATGTTATGAAGTAATGCACCGACTCTGGGTAGCTGGGGTCGGGGCGTTACACAACCCATCTAATGAGTGTTGGTAAGCTACTATCACATGGTGATCTAAAAGATTCTCAGGAACCCATAGTGGTAACGATGATACATTGTAAGTGGGAGGCCCACGCACGTATGAAACATCTTACATGTTGTCACCACACTTTCCCACCATAAATATGGACACCAATATAAGATAATCCCTAAAGGGAAATACCTCCTATAAAGGTGACTGATATACGTACATATATGTTTCACATAACATAAGGTTCCAGCTGGGTCATCATACCATATAAACATTCAAATCATTTGATAAAACATATTAGGTTTCCAACCGGGCACACACATTTTTTAAACAATTTTTTTTTATAAAAGTTAACATAAGAATCACCATTGATTTGGAAGTTCCAGATGGTCCTTTATCTCAACACACCCCAGATCTTTTTATGACGAACATTTCCAAAACCCCATTTTAGAAAAACATAAAACTATTAAAACATGAAAAACAGATCCTTGAACCTCACATTGACCAAAAAAACTCCAAAATCCAAACACGAATACACCCTAAGATTTCATTTCAAATAATTTTTTTAAAAGCTGCATGAAGTTACAAATAGTAATAAGAAAACAAGAACCACTTAGAAAACCAAGTCTTAGAGAAAACACCAATTTAATGTACCATCTTCATTTGAGGGTACATCCATATCTGCACCTAGTGCACCCATGGATGTTCCAACATCTAATGGCACACTGAAACTCCATGAATACACTTGAAAACTATTTTCACAAAATCAACACTTCCTTTAAAACCAAATCCAACGACTCATATTTTTAAAAGAACACCACCATCCCATTAAATCCATAAAACCCATTTGAATAAATTTTAACACCATTTTCATTATATATCATTAGCATTTTGTACACACCAGAAAAAATTCACAAAAAAAAGATCATCACAACATCATAAAGGCTAGACATTTATTTAGAAACCCCAATTCCACATTAAAAAACAATGGCATCCAGAAAAGAACCTTAGGTGCCATAAACCTAGAAATTTCACACAAATCTCTTGAAAGATTATTTTAACTAATAAAAGAAATTCAAAAATACTATAATAAGTTTAAAAATGGTTACAATAAGGCACAAATAAAATTTATAAGTTTATTTAAAATTCCATGCATCAAAGGAAATCCTATAGGAATGAAAAACATGGAAACACCTACTTCGGTTGTGTGAATAAGTAATGAAACTCTCGGTGAAGGGAGATCTAAGAACCAAAAACCCTTTGCACAAATTTTAACCCAAAGGAAATGGAATTATACGAACCCATATTATTTAGTATTTGTGAACTAGAGGGCCTCCCAATGGAGAACTAATAAATCAAGGGGGGGCAGAAAATGAAAGAAAATTTACCAAAACCCTAAGAAACTTACCATAGAATATTTAAGATTGAACCATGGAGGGAGGAGAGAAAATGGAGAAGGGGAATTGGGAACCCATAGTACATACAAAAGGAAGGTAAAGATAGGGGCTTAAATTGGGTTTAAATGGTTGAGAGAGGGAAATAAGGATCCATGTTTTTAATGAGCTAGCATGACTGCACGGTTTGGTCAAACGATTTTCCAAAATGTGCAGTAACTGTGCAGAGCTCTCGACCCATGGGTGGAATGGAACACAATTACCTAGGACCAACCACAAGGTCATGCACTAGTCATGTGGTATTTTTTGTCTGAACATGAACCTTCCACATGACCAGGCCGCATGTTTTCTACTAGTCACGTGGTACCTGTGCGCCACCTGGAAAGCCTACCCAAACTTTTAAAAACGAATTTTGTTTACTAGGACTCAATGCCAAAACATGACCAAAATATACAAGAATAATAAAAAAGAAAAAATAAAGTATTATCTGATGTAGGGGTGGGATAGAAAATGATCCTTTACCCATTTCCATCTAACCATTATCTTTATTACATCATTAATGCACAATCCCTCATTGGAAAAGGTAGAATCATGCATGTTACTAGATCAACAATAATTTATATTGTGTAACCCTGCCAAATCCATTATCCATAAGGAATCACTCAAATATTTATTTCTTTGTAGCTTAATCACTAAATCATCTTGCAGTTTCAATCAATTCAAACTAACACCTAAATAAAGGAAATTAGTGAAAAGTGGAAAATAAATGCATATCCAATCAGGGGATGATAATATGCCCTTTATAAAAATTTAATAATTATAGTAATAATGGTATAACTTGATTTCTAAAATGAGATGTAGGATTAGTAAATATATCATACATGTTGAATTGATGTTGTACTGAATCTATAGATACAAGTGGACTTTAATGTATCTGAAATTATTTCTGATAACATTGGGGCCTATGATAAAGATAATGTTTTTATTTCTCCTAGATTCAACACCCTCAATAAAAATATTCATATAATTATCATCTGGTAGGGGAACCATGTGTGTTATGGATGATTATTAGTTCTATAGACTCACTCAATAGTGAAAAATATCTATGGTGGGGTTCCAATTTCATTGCAATGTTGGGAGGGTCAAGTCATAAAAATGAATCTATGGTAATAACAAATTTTTGTTTATAATAAATATATATCTATATTATTTCCAATAGTATATGAATTTTTTAGTAATGGTAATTTCTATATTTTATGATGCTGATGATTAAAATCCCAAATATATCTCTAAGGTCATAACATGAATAGAATCACATACATAATCGGAAATCACCTCAACTTCATATCAAAAATCATTCTGACCCCATGTACTTTTCCCAATCTCCTCTAAAAAATATTTCTTATTTTTATTATGAAGCCTTTATGTTATAATAGTAGTACTGAGAAAATATTTCCAAAAATTTATTAAAAATAATTTTAATTAAATTTTTAATTACCTTGGATAGTAACATTTTTAGGTATTCTAGTTTATTAATGTTATATAATATCCACTATACATTTTCAAAAATAATATCAACAAATATTTTTTTTTGGATGGTATATAAACATTGAAACAAATAATTAAATAGTTTTCAAATATGTTTCGGTAGATATTTATTATTTTATTAACCATTTTCTATTTCAATTTGAAGAAATACTTAGTCTTCTGATGTTTACATTATGACCTCATACCTTAATTAATAAAATATTTACAGATCACCCTATCATAAAAAAATCATGTTAAAAAAATTAAAATTAATAATTTTAATTTTATCTATAAAATATTAATTATAGTGCATTAAAAATTAACAATTGACATCATGTGTAGTTATTTAAATGGAAATCCATGATTTGGATCTAGAAAATAAGCATTCAGTGTATGCCATTTTATTTATATGATCATCCAGTGCTTCATAAAAAACTAATAATAAATACAATATATGTATATGTATCTGATATGATTTTATTAGATAGTTTTACCCTTTTATTTTATCCATCAGGAGTATTTCATCATTTATTTTTATATTTCAAACCTCGTTCCTAGTTCACCATTTTTATTTTTATTTTCTTCTTATTAAAAACATGATTTTTCAATAAAAATGAAATAGTGATTAATGATTTAAACTCTTATTTCATAGAGTTTTCCATTTATATAATAGTACTATCTACTCTAGTTGAAAATATTAATAGTTATTAACTATAATGAAAAGAGTATATCATTTTTTTGAAAAAATAATATGAAAATGTACCTCATTTATGTGGGATTTGGTATCCTAGGACTTAAATTTTTTTTTCTTTTTTTACATGTCTATTCAAAGTACTGAATATTAATTAAACATCTTATTATATATGATGAGAAACATGAAATGATATGACAATATTCTTAATATAGTTTTACGGTTGCATGACGTACTATGATGAAACACCTAGTATTTAGACCACCAAGTGTCAGTACTCGCAATAGGATAGGGATACTTCTCATAATTTTCTTACATGGTAATCTCCAATATGGGAGATTATGAAAACACAACCAAAAATAATAATTTCACATATATTAGTGCTATAAAATAATCTTATTTCTGATCATGTGTATGACAACCCTGTTTTTTATTACTACTTAAACATGATTTATTACATAAAACTTCACATGATAAAACAAAGAATATTGAGAGATTTAGTGTCTTTGGGGCTTAGGATCATTACATAAAAACATAAAACATGAAATACAACATATTTATTGAAAACATCCTTTACATGACCACTACATTCCATCATACTTAGCATTGCATGGGATAACCTGAGGACATGAATAAGAAAAGGGTGAGCTATAAAGCCCAGTAAGGGAGTACACATGGAATAACATGAGGCGTACAATACATGTTAGGAAATGGGAATATCAATAGAGCATAAAAGAAACATGAACATAAAGGCATGATAAATCATGATAATCATAACATGGAAATCTGGTAACAACACTTAACATTGAATTAGCATGAGCTAAGGCTCATTGCACATGGAGCATGAGTAAACCCTCATTGCACATGTAGCACGAGTAAACCCTCGTTTCACTTGAATTAGTATGAGTCAACACTCATTGCACATGATGTATCATGATACTATACTTTACCCAATGCATTGGAGCGCTATAAGGGTGCACCCTTCTTAAACATTTCATTTCATGCATAAGTGTGCCACATGGATCATAAAACATGGATTCATAAAACATAATAATTTATTCCACAATAAAAAAATGTGGAATTCATACATGAAACATTATAAACAATAACTAAATGTGCATAAAGGTGAATACCCTTGATGGAGAAATGGGAATGGTATTCACTACACAATGGCATTGGCTTAGAAAATCGGTACGATTTTGGCAGCGTAACGGTGTGACATAAGAATTCATAAGAATGGTTTGATGAGAGAGAAAGGGTGTCTCATCATATTTACATGAAATGGATAGTAAGGGGGTTATATAGATAAATTTACAAAAATTGTAATGGAATTTAGATTCATGATACAAAAGTATTGCTTGAATGTAAAAGAAGAGCGAGAAGTTCCTTTCAGAATTTCAGCATAGTAACTGGTGTACATGGGAGGAATTTAATGCGAGAGAAAGGGGTCTCCCATCATTCAAACAATAAAGGGGCAGTATGGGGTCAGTGCGAAACCATACCCCAACATTCATAATTGAAATTAAAAGGGCAATACAACTTAATGAAAATTGACAAAAATGAGAAAGGAAGAAAAAACCCTTACTTGGAAGTGTGCTTCCAAAGGCTAGAGAGAGGCTTGTGAGAGGCTTCTTGGGAGCTTGGGGAACCTTGGAAGGATTATATAGAGAGTAGGGAAGAGTTTGTACGAACTTCAAGGGATTTTAGTTAGGAGGAAGTGGGAGCTTGGGTGGGTTTATATAGGAAAGGTGAGGGAATTGATTATTATTTAGGTTTGGGTCCCCTTACATTAAATTAATCCAAACCACAAACCATACCATGGTTTTTGCCCATGGTTTTTGGAAAAGGGAATAGGAAAACAATATTTTATAAGGCCCAAGTCCGAACGTGTTAAAATAAAACGGTTGCTTATGTGGAGGTGAGTCACACTCCCATGGAAATTAATTTAAAAAGGCAAAGTGTTGAATATGTCTTGAGGGGTCCATTAATGCTTTGAAAAGTATGCCAAACAAACCCAAAACCTCATTATTTTAATGGTAAAACATATATTGGCCAAAAATAAGGATTATGGTATTTTATTACTTCTCCATTGGGTCATTATGATGTCATAAAACACATTATATATTTTAATGGTATTTAATTTTTACCCAAAAAATTGACTGTCTCAGAAAATTATGAAAAATTCACCGTTGGATAATTTCAACATCCTGATTGCAAAAATAAAATTTATTTTATGTAAATAACTTTCTAAAAATGTGAATTTTTACTTTTAAAATAAAAACCGACATTTATCGAAAATTCAAGGGTTTTGACAGAAATGGATTTCAAACCTTAAAAAAAATTAATTGCTTTCATAAAATTATAAGATCATTTATATTTAATAAAAATTAATTTAATAATAATATTATTATTTTATTAAAATATTATTTAATTCAAAAAATCCCGTAATTTAATAAAATAGATTTCTTAATTAAATAATAACTAAAAACAACATTTGTACTTTAAAAACTATTTACAATGTTTAAAAAATGACTAGAAATTATATTCATTATTATATACAAAAAATAATGTACATGAACATGGTACTACTTATTTGTTACATAACCCCTTAAAACAGCCGCATAAGACCTAAGGGTAAGGTGTGCGATGGTGACAGACTCTTGGGGCGGCTCAGATAACATCGCTTGAGTGGTAATCTCTATCAACTTCCACTTTTCCAGTAGAAGGTCACGTTCGAGCTTGACATAATGAAGATCAGATTGGGCTTTGTCAAGGGCGAAGACCAAAGACACCACCTCTTTTCCGAGCTCTGACAAATGGGATTCTTATGGGGTAATTCTACTGGATGAGGCCATCGCTTCCTTTGTCTGAGTAAAATTGGTTTCATTAAAGCCTTATATTTATACTAATCACGTGATCACTGTTCAACGACTATATTAACAACGGTCACAATTCTTATCATAAAACCAAATAAGCTGACATCTTATAAAAACATTTTTCATAAATAGACATTTAACTGGATCAAGAGGGATTTTCCATTAATGAAACTTAGGGTCATTAAAATATTCCCCCCTTATGAAATTTTGCCCTCGAAATTTTCCATTTCCCACACTAAAACAAATGTGGGTAACTCAGCTTCATCATATCCACCTATCCCAAGTTGCTTCTACAAACTTGTGGTTTCTCCATAACACCTTGACTAGGGGCATTGTCTTATTTCATAGAACTTTTTCTCTATGATCTAAGATCTTCACTGGTTGCTCCTCATTAAAAAGATCATCTTCCAATTGTACCACCTCGGAAGAGAGTACATGTGAAGGGTCTGGTATGTACTTCCTTAAGAGGGATACATGAAAGACATCATGCACCTTGGACATAGTAGGTGGAAGTGCTAGTCGATAGGCCACAACCCCAACACGATCAAGAATCTCAAAGGGGCCGATGTACCTTGGACTTAACTTCCCTTTCTTTCCAAACCTCATGACCTTCTTCTACGGAGATATGCGTAAAAACACCATGTATCCAACTTTAAACTCAACGTATCGTCGACGATTATCTTCATAACTCTTGTGTTAACTCTGGGATGCCTTGATATGCTGTTGAATGGTTTTCACATTCTCTACCATTTCTTCGACCATTTCTGGTCCAAGCAGCTTACATTCACCGAACTCATCCCAACATGCCGGTGTTCTGCACCTTTTCCCATAAAGGGCTTCATATGGTGCCATTTGGATGCTCGAGTGGAAACTGTTATTATAAGAGAACTCAACCAGAGGAAGATGATGATCCCATCCTCCTTTAAAGTCCATTGAGCACACTCTCAACATATCCTCAAGTGTTTGGATAGTCCGCTCAGATTGGCCATCAGTGTGAGGATGATAGGCCGTACTGAAGTTCAGTTCAGTATTCAGAGCATGTTGAAGACTCTTCCAAAACATAGAGGTGAATATTGGATCTCGGTCAGACACAATAGATAGTGGTACTCCATGAAACCTTACCACCTCCCTAATATATATTCGTGCCAGTTGATCCAATGATAAATCCTCTCGAATAGCAATGAAGTGTGCAGTCTTTGTAAGACGATCCACAACAACCCAGATTGCATTGTTGCCTTTGGATGTCCTCGGAAGTCCGGTGAAAAAGTCTATGGTGATGTTCTCCCATTTCCATTCTGGTATGGGAAATGGTTGCAACATCCCCTTAGACTTCTACCTCTCTGCCTTCACTTACTGACACACCAGGAACTTTGATGTATATTCAGTGATCTCCTTCTTCATATTATCCCACCAAAGGTTTTCTCAGAGATACCAATACATCTTTCTGCTCCTTGGGTGAATAGAGAAATTGGAACTATGTGAATCATCCAAAAGTTCCTTCTTCAGCTCCAGACTTGATGGAACAGATAGTTTTTCCCAAATTGCACAATTCCTTCTTCATTAACATTAAACTCCGAGGATTTCCAATTTTTGATAGCTTCCACTTTTTCTTGAATTCACACATCATCCTTTTGATCATCCTTTAACCTTTCCAAAAGAGATGGTTGAGAAATCATTTGTGAAAGGATTTATGATGTTCCATTCTTTATGATTCCTACATCCATATTCATCAAGTCTAAGAAGATTTGATCCTTCTCCATTCTCGTCATTAATAGAATCACTAGATCCTTTATACTTAGGGCATCTGCCACCTTGTTCGCTTTCCCTGGGTGGTAATGTATTGAACAGTCATAATCCTTGATGAGCTCTATCCATCTTCTCTGGTGCATATTAATCTCTTTCTGTGTGAATATATATTTAAGACTCTTGTGGTCAGTATATATCTCACATTTCTCTCCATAGAGATAATTCTGCCAGATTTTCAAGGCAATGATCACAGCCGCCAACTCCAGATCATGTGTTGGATTGTTTTTCTCATGGATTTTCAACTGCCTTGAGGCATAGGATATCACTTTATCATTCTTCATTAGCACACATTCTAATCTCTTCTTCGAAGAATCCCTGAATACCACAAAAAGCTCCCCACTTGTGGGTAAAGTGAGCATGGGTGCAGTGATAAGCCTCTTTTTAAACTCCTTGAAGCTTTCTTTTCATTAATCACTCTAAGAAAACTTTACTCCCTTTCGAGTTAGCTTGGTAAGAGGGTTGGACAATCATGAGAAATTCCTCAAAAATCATCGATAATATCCAGCTAACCCCAAGAAGCTACGGATATCCGTTACCGATGTTGGCCTTGGCCATCCCTCAATTGCATCTGTTTTGGAGGGATCCATAGATATCCCATTGCTTGTGATTATATGGCCCAATAATGAGACTTACTTCAACTAGAACTCACACTTGCTATACTTTTCATAGAGCTTCTCCTTGCGCAAAGTCTCTAGTACAGTTCTTAAATGCTCCTCATGATCCTCCTTGGTTTTGGAGTATATTAGAATATCATCTATAAAGACTACCACAAATTTTTCAAGGTAATCTATAAAGACTCTATTAATCAAGTCCATGAATATTTCTAGAGCATTGGTGAGTCCGAAAGGTATTACTATGAATTCATAGTGCCCGTATCTTGTACGAAAAGCAGTCTTGGGGACATCTTCCTTCTTCACCCTTACTTGATAATATCCTGACCGCAAGTCCACCTTGGAGAAGTATTGTGCTCCACACAGCTAATCAAACAAGTCATCTATTCTTGGGAGAGAATACTTGTTCTTTATCGTGATTTTTTAAGTTCACAATAATCGATGCAGAGCCGCATTGACCCATCCTTCTTCTTGACGAAGAGGACTGGTGCACCCCATGGTGTAGTACTTGGGCGTATAAACCCTTTATCCAGATTCTCCTGTAGTTGTTTCTTCATCTCTTCAAGCTCAACAATAGCCATTCTATATGAAGTCTTGGATATTGGTATCACCCTAGGTATAAGTTCAATTGAGAACTCAACATCTCTTCTAGGAGGAAGACCAGGCAGTTCCTCAGGAAACACTTCTGCGAATTCCCTCATAATAGGCATTTCTTCAAGGATGGTTTCTTCTGTGGACTCAATCATCTGAGCCAGATATGCGTACTCATAGGGCAGTAATATCCATGCTTGAGATGGTGGAGCTAAAGGAGACTCATCTTCTCCCTGACACTTGTAAAGAATCGGGGGTCGATTCTCCATATGAAGTGTGATTTTCCTCTCCCGACAATTTATGTTGGCTCTATATAAGGAAATCCAATCCATGCCAAGAATTTCATCAAATTCCACCAAAGGGAGTATGACGAGGTTCGCCAGTAAATTCAATCCACATATTATAATAAGGGAGGACTTATATTTATGGGATGTAATGATAGCCCAATTTTCTGTACTCACCGACATCTTTACTTCCATGATTTGTGGTGGTGCTAGAATTGTTCTACTAAACTTTCGAGATATAAAATAATGCGTAGAACCTGAATCAAAAAGTAAGTTCGCTATTCTTGAATGAATAACTAGAGTACCTATCACCACTTCGTTGTTGGGGCTCACTTCGGCAGAAGTGATGGCAAAAGATCTTCCTTGCTGTCTTGGAGGTTGTTGGTTGCCTCCGATAACCCTTGTATTAGGGTATTGATTTGAAAAATGACCCAGTTCTTTGCATTTTTAGCATTGAACAATGCGTTGAGGTTTGAACAGATTGTTCCTCTCCTCTGTCGTAGTCATGGGTCCTTCTTTCCGACAGTTAATAGCTAGGTGCCCTTCTCTTCCACACCTTAATCATTTTCTCATCCCCTTAAGGCAATTTCCAGGGTGCTTCTTTCCGCACTTTTGGAAAGTGGGGTGATGGAACTTCTTAGAGCCGTTGGATTTATCCATTAGAAAACCATCATTGAACTCCACATTACGATTCTTTTCCCCATGATACCCCTGTGATTCTCCGATCTCCATTTTGACCTTGAGGGGACATCGGACAATTTCCTCATAGCTGTCGAATTCACAGATTGCTAATGCTTTCTGAAAGATAGGCTTCAGCCCACCAAAGAAGCGGTCAACCTTGCATTCGGGGGTAACAATGAAGCTGGAAGCATATCGTTCAGCCCTTGTGATTTTTTCCTCATACGCTCCCACAGATTCTTCATCTTTTTTCTTGAGGGAAAGTAATTCCCTTTCCATCTTATGACGGAGGGTGCACGGAAAATATTTATCGAAAAACATCTTTCGGAATTCCTTCAATTCCAAAGCCTCAATCTCCTCCCCAGGCTTCATATTTTTGATCAATTTCCATCATTGATCAGCTTCACCCTCTATACGATAAGCCGCCAGGAGAACCTTCTCTTGTTCAGAACATTGGAGGATGGAGAATATCTTTTCAATAGAGATGATCCATTGTTCAGCGATCATGGGATCAGATGATCCACTAAAAGTAGGAGTCCTTTGTCTCATGAAGCTCTCGATAGCGACTTGTTCTTTCTTAGGGGGGGTTGAACATTCCTCTTGACCCGTGTATCTATTCAAAACTTGAGTTAGCTGAGAGAGAAGCATGATAAAGTTCTCAATTCCCACTCCCATTGGATTGGGCATCTCATTAGTACAATCATCACACTGATATTCACAACATTTGTTAGCCTGAGTCCTCCTATTACTGGCCATTGGCTGGAATAAAAGGAAATTTAGGGGTAACACATAAAGGGTAATACAAAGACAAAAGTTTATGACTTATAAATAAATTTTAATTTCTTTAACTCATGAGTCTATAGGATTCAATCTAGGCTTTTCATGATCTACTTTCTAACATATATTCTTAGGGGAATTTTTCCCTTAATAAGGGTTCATACCAAGATTGTGAATTTATCAAAACATATCCTCTGAGAGTTTCGTAACCAAGAGTGCAACAAGGCCCATTGTCGTGCACCAGTTCCCGTTCGAATCTAGCTCAAAGTGATGTTTTCGGGTTTTACCCCTAGGATACATCTGTGCCAGAGCCGCCTCTACCTGATCGTATCCAGATAGGGATGTATTTGTTTGATAAACCACTTACTTAGTATTGACCAAAACTTAGGGATGTTTTTGTTATACTTAGTCTTGTATCTAAGGGTTTACTAGGGTTTCCTAATCCCAAAAATAACTAAACCTATCCTCTGATACCAACTATGACAACCCTGCTTTTTATTACAACTTAAACATGCTTTATTACATGAAACTTCACTTGATACAACAAATAATATCAAGAGTCTTAGTGTATTTTGGGCTTAGGATCATTACATAAAAACTTAGAACATGAAATACAACATCTGTATTGAAAACTCCTTTACATGATCACTACATTCCCTCGTACTTAGCATTGCATGGGATAACCTGAGGACATGCATAAGAACAGGGTTAGCTATAAAGCCCAGTAAGGGAGTACACATGTAATAACTTGAGGAGTAAAATACATGTTAGGCAATGGGAATATCAATAGAGCATAAAAGAAACATGAACATAAAGGCATGATAAAGCATGATAATCATAACATGGAAATGTGGCAACAACACTTAACATTGAATTAGCATGAGCCAGGGCTCATTGCACATAGAGCATGAGTAAACCCTCATTGCACATGAAGCACGAGTAAACCCTCATTTCACTTGAATTATCATGAGTCAACACTAATTGCACATGATGTATCATGATACTATACTTTACCCAATGCATTGGAGCGCTATAAGGGTGCACCCTTCTTAAACATTTCATTTCATGCATAAGTGTGCCACATGGATCATAAAACATGGATTCATAAAACATAATCATTTATTTCACGATAAAGAAATGTGGAATTAATACATGAAACATTATAAACAATAAGTAAATGTGCATAAAGGTGAATACCCTTGATGGAGAAATGGTCATGGTATTCACTACACAATGGCATTGGCTTAGAAAATTAGTGCGATTTTGGCAGCGTAACGGCGTGACATAAGAATTCATAAAAATGGTTTGATGAGAGAGAAATGGTGTCTCATAATATTTACAAGAAATGGAAAGTAAGGGGGTCATATAGATACATGTACAAACAATTGTAATGGAATTTATATTCATGATAAAAAAGTATTGCTTGAATGTAAAAGAAGAGAGAGAAGTTCCTTTCGGAATTTCGGCATAGTAACGGGGGTACATGGGAGACATTTAATGTGAGATAAAGGGGTCTCCCATCATTAAAAAAATAAGAGGGAAGTATGGGGGAGGTTCAAAACCATACCCCAACATTCATAATTGAAATTAAAAGGGCAATACAACTTAATGAAAATTGACAAAAATGAGAAAGGAAGAAAAACACTTACTTAGAAGTGTGCTTCCAAAGGCTAGAGAGAGGATTGTGAGAGGCTTCATGGGAGCTTGGGGCACCTTGGGAGGATTATAGAAATAGTAGGTCAGAGGTTAGACGAACTCCAAGGGATTTTAATGAGGAGGAAGTGGGAGCTTGGGTGGGTTTATATAGGAAAGGTGAGGGAATTCTTTATTATTTAGGTTTTGGTCCTCTTACATTAAATTAATCCAAACCACAAACCATACCATTGTTTTTTGCCCATGGTTTTTGTAAAAGGGAAGAGGAAAACAATATTTTATAAGGCCCAAGTCCGAACTTCTTAAAATAATTAGGTTTCTTATGTGTAGGTGAGTCACACTCCCATGGAAATTAATTTAAAAAGGCAAAGTGTTGAATGTGCCTTGAGGGGTCCATTAATGCTTTGAAAAGTAAGTCAAACAAACCCAAAACCTCATTATTTTAATGATAAAACATATATTGACCGAACATAAGGATTATGGTATTTTATTACATTACCATTGGGTCATTATGATGTCATGAAACACATTATATATTTAAATGGTATTTAATTTTTACCCAAAAAGTTGACTGTCTCAGAAAATTATGAAAAATTCACCATTGGATAATTTCGAAATCCTGATTCAAAAAATAACATTTATTTTATCTAAATAATTTTCTAAAAATGTGAATTTTCACTTTTAAAATAAAAACCGACATTTATCGAAAATTCACGGGTTTTGACAGAAATGGCTTTCAAACCTTAATAAAAATTTTAATTGCATTCATAAAATTATAATATCATTTATATTTAATAAAAATAAATTGAATAATTTTATTTTTATTTTATTAAAATATCATTTAATACAAAAAATACCTTAATTTAATAAAATAGATTTCTTGATTAAATATTAACTAAAAACACCATTTGTAATTTAAAAACTATTTACAATTTATCAAAAATGACTAGAAATTATATTCATTACTATATTAAAAAAAATAATGTACATGAACATAGTACTACTTATTTGTTACATAACCCCTTAAAACAGCCGCATAAGACCTAAGGGTAAGGTGTGCGATGGTGACAGACTCTTGGGGCGGCTCGGATAACATCGCTCGAGTGGTAATCTCTATCAACTTCCACTTTTCCTGTAGACGGTCACGTTCGAGCTTGACATAATGAAGCTCAGCTTGGGCTTGGTCAAGGGCGAAGCCCAAAAACGCCACATCTTTTCCGAGCTCCGATAAATGGGCTTCGTATGGGGAAATTCTACTAGATGAGGCCATCGCTTCCTTTGTCTGAGTAAAATTGGGTTCGTTAAAGCCTTATATTTATACTAATCATGTGATCACTGTTCAACGACTATATTAACAACGGTCACAATTCTTAACATAAAACCAAAGAAGTTGACATCTTATAAAAACATTTTTTATAAAGATACATTTAACTTGATCAAGAGGTATTTTCCATTAATGAAAATTTGGGTCGTTACAATGTGTAATGGTCCATAAAAATTAGTTTTATTATTAATTAATTTTAGGACTATCATGCATAGATTTGATGTAAAAATTGTTGTAAAATATTTTCGCATCAAGGTAGGGTGGGTCGGGTGCGTCACAATTGACATGAAATTAATGGATAAGTCAAGGAAGTATTTTTACCTTCCATATTTATTGAAGTTTATATATGGGAACTTTCATTAGAATATAACCATTTCCTTAAATTCCATAGTAATGGTGGTACAACGTGTTTATACCAAATGGATAAAGAAAGACATATCAACCATATAGGTTGGTGATATGGATGCGAAAACATCTTGATTCCATATTTTGATGAGGAGATTATATTACACAGGGATCATTCATATGTGGTTGTCACCATTATGAAACAAAGATATTTCTATTAGGTTCTATGATCCATTGCTAGAAAATAATTTTGTACATTAGGCAATCCCATCTAATACCAATGAAAAATAATCTTATAGGGTCACACAATAAGTTTTTTCATTGATCTCGATTAAAAAATATTTTAAATTAATTGATTTAATAAATATTATTTTCAAGGTTGAGGAAGAATTTTTATTCAAATTTTATTAATCAAATAAATTAAATAAATATTTATTGACCAGATAGTGAAAAAATATTTTTTTATTTTATTTAATATTTAATAAATATATATCTATTGGTTTGGGAATAAAATATTTATCTAAGAGAATAAAATATTTTATTTGGTATTCATTAAATTCTTGAGGAGTTCAAACTGACCAAGACCATGTTCAGTAAAAAATATTAATTAAAAATCCAGTTAAATAATACTTGTTATTGTGCTAGTTGGAATATGACAAAAAATAATATTATTATTGTTTAATTATATGGAATGATGTTTATTAAAGGTTATTATATAATTTATTTTTGGAAATTATGGAAAAATATATCTTATCTTAAACAATTGCACTATAAATATAAGACTATGCCTATTGTGTATATTATCAATTAGTGTAATCGAAATATATAATTGCATCAAAAGAACAAATTATCTCTCAATTCCTCCTTCTCTCGTCTTCTCAAGAATGATAAATTAAATAGATATTTTCTTCAACACTAAAGAAATAGTACTTAGGAATGAACAACATAAGACATTTTATTTTTAGTACAAGCACATTGAGATCAATGGGAATTGTGTGGAGATCATAAGAGCACAGGAGGATCACCATTAGATATTCCTTAGATCATTATAGTGTAATAAAAAAATTGAAAATGGTTTTTTCAGATGGTCAACATTAATGGACAAAGAAAGTACTTAAGCCTTGGTATTAATTTCATTAGATATTAAATAAATAAATTATAAATTTCATGTGAATGATCCTCACTCATGGTTTTTTAAGTGATAATTTAAATAGATTTTAATTTATCTCCCACCATTACAAGATTTATCTTCATTTGAAACCAACAAGTGGTATTAGAGTGGTCAAATATAAATTTAAAATTATTTATTTGATTGTTGATCTATGTATAATTGGGGCTACATATTCATTTCATATTATTGGTTCATTAATTTGATTGAAAATATCTCTCATCAATATATTTATCACAATTAATTTAGTGTTTCATTTTCATAATGGTTTTATAATAGATGATTAATGAATATTTTTCCATTAGGAAACTCCTAATTTTTTTGTATTAAGTTAGGGTTACAAAACATGTACCACAAATTACACATCATGTACCTAAGGGAGATGGATCTAGATGCACCAAGGAATTCATAGTGTTCCATGCAATAATTACATGTGGTGTACACCGCATGTTGAATGGAAAACCTAAGACATGTTTTTCAGATTACAAGGTATGTATCGGCACACACACCATGTAATATACATGGGTTAGCAGTGTAAATCGTGCAATCATTGTGGATAAATTCCAGGGTCAAAACTGCATGAGACTAAAAAACTAGGAAATTTATGATATACACCACATATATGCGATATACACAATGTATAGGTCACTAATTCCAACACTTAAAACACACACCAAAGATCCAACTGTGCATCCCAGACACATTGAAAGTGAAACAAAAAATGTGTAGCTGATCTATATTAACTGTGTTGTTTAACTTTGGTTCACACTACAGACCCAGGCATGTACCCTGGATACACAAAAACCGAGATACACGTCTTGCGGATGGAATGAACATTCTATGGTGTTAAAACATTATGTTAAAAATTAAATATTACATAAAATTGATAATTACAACATTAAAACCATATTTTATTGATTGGCACACCAATGTGTGATTGAAAATTCTTAATGGTTTTAAAAAATATAAAATGATCAATTAATTTATTATAATTAAAATTTCATTATTAGTTTATACATTTATTTTCCATTTGTTCAATAAATTATGGGTATCTCTAATATAACTACCTCATGTGAAGGAATTTCCAAGTGTAGTTTAGACACCCTCATGTAATGTTACACTACAAACAGAAATCATATGTTCTAGAATCCTCAATTCATGATCCTCATGCTAAAGAGGTGAGTGATTAAGAGTTATTGGTATATAATAAAAATTGGGAGACATTGTCAACGGTCTATGTTTTATGATTTCTTATATATCTAATTAACTCATGAAGTCTCGTGAAAATATGTATGTGTATAAAATTCTTGAGAACCTCTATAGTATTTAACATGAGAGATATATAAAAGAATGTTCTGAGATATCCAAGGAACTATTTGCTAGAAATTTTGGAGAGTGTGCCCTAGTTGGGCCTCAGGAAGTCAATCTCATTTTCTATATTGAGAGAGTAGAGGTTCTAGGGTCTAATAACTCTAAAGAACTAGGAACTTATATCATTCTAGAATCACTCCTTCATAGATACTATATCCTTTTTTTAAAATTTTAATATGAAAAACCTTGGGAAGTCTCTACTATATCTACTAACTCTCTTTCACTATGTTGATAATGATTCAGAACATGAAAATACATCCACCCTTATGGTGAAAAAACTGAATGGGAAAGGGGATATATTTAAACACAAATATTCTTCATACCCTTATAGGAAAAATAATACCAAGGGGAAAGAAAGGGAATCTTATTTTTTCTATTTAACATGTGATAAGAAGGACCACTTGAATAATAATGGAACCCAACCAAAGAATAATGTGGAAGCTTCAGTTGTGTTTTTATAAAGTGAAATTATAATATTTATATAAATTGGGAATTAAATATAACTTTTATTGCTCAAATATGTATTCAAATATAGTAGGTACGTAGATTCAAGAAGGTTTATTAATGGGAGGTTGATCTATAAGGATCCAACATATATAAAAATTATGTGGTAGGTATCGGTTACTTCCACCTCACATTACCAAATAAGATGATCTAGGTATTATTGACTTTGTATTGTGTGACTTCAGTTACCAGAAATACTATATCATTATCTAGACTAGATGCATATAGTTTTATTTTCAAATTATGAAATAATTGATTATTCTTTTATAAAAAAAATTATTATAGTAAAGAACAATTAAATAAGAGTCTTCATGTGTTGGACAACAAAAACCAATTAATTTTGATAGATAAAGAATCTAACTCACATGACTCATACCACACCTTCCATTGGGATCACCCTCTAGGTCATGTAAACAAAAATTGCTTGAATAAATTACATCATGATAGATATTTTGATTATTTTGAACTATAACCACTTATTGTATATTAATCATGTTTATAAGGTAAAATAAAAAAATCCAAATTTAGTGGTAAAGGTTAAAGAGCTAACGAAATTCATGAATTAGTTCATAAAAATACATGTGGACCCTTTCCTATTAAAGAAAGGGGTGAGTAATCTTACATCATAAATTTTACTGAAGATTTTAGTAGATATGGATATAATTACATAATGATTTATAAGTCACATTCTATTGAAAAATTGAAGGAATCTATGAATGAAGTTGAGAAACATCTTTCAAAGAATATTTAAAACTCCACTTAGGCTATGGTGGTGGATATATTAATAAAGACTAAACATGTTATTTATGGGAGTTCAAGATTCTATCTCAAATAACTCCTTATATGCCTTAGTGGAATGGTTTAACAGAAAATTGGAAATGTACCATGTTGGAAATAGTGAGATCAATGAAGATCTTTGAGAGTATTCTATAATCATTTTGGGGATACACATTATAAAAAATAGTTAAAATACTAAAACCATGATCCAACTAAAAAGGATGATGATATACCATACTAATTTGAATGGAATTAAACCTGTGTTGTCATACATACTTGTTTGGGGTTATGAAGAATTTGTTAAGCCCTTTTGGTAACAAACGTGGACCGTATGGCACAAAGTATACCTTTATATGATATCCTAAGATATAAGTGGATATTACCTATACGACCCCTCAAGAAAAAATGGATATTATGACAAGAAACAACTTATTCTATGATATATAGCACACATCTATAAGATAAGTATGAGTTAGATAAAAATTGATGAAGTATAGGCTCATGGTACAAAATAGTTGGTACATGAATATATTCCACAAAATCCAATGGAATAATAAACTATTCCAAATACACAAGTATTACGAGGAGTAAAATAGAGGTTATAGAACTAGAACATTTTTTATTTCTTGCCAATGAGTATGGTGAGTCATTATTAGTTGATAATAATGATCCTATAACCTATAACGAGGTATAAAGTGGCACATATGTTTCCAAATGGAAAGGATCCATTAATTATAAAATGGATTCCTTGTACCAAAACCAAATCTAGATTTTGGTAGATCTTGTAGTGGATGTATGTCATGTTGGATGCAAATGGGTATTCAAGAAGAAACTGGACATGAAAAGATATGTTAGTACCTATAAGGTACGACATGTTTTAAATGGGTTTCAATAGTGTCAATTCCTTGAATACGATGAAACCTTTTCAATTGTTTAAATGAATAAATATATAATAATTATACTTGACACTATGGCTTACAATGACGATGAGATTTGAAAAATAGATTTCCAAACATCCTTATATAAGGGGATCCATTAGGAATATGTTTATATGAAAAAACCTGAAGGTTTTATGACTCCAATGTATGCAAGTAGGATACGAAAATTGAAAAAAAAACACATTTATTTGATAAAGAATGTATCTCAGTCTTGGAACATTGATTTTGAGTAAGAAATAATAGTTTTTTAAGGTATGAGTGTGATTCAAGTATCTAAAAACTATTTAGTTGGACTATCATAATTTTATTAATATCATAGGGTGAAAACATATTATTATTTGGAATGGAGATACCGGTCATACAGTGTGTTAAAGAATTTTTGAATAAATGTTTCTCTATGATGGACTTGGTAGAGGAAGAATATATAATTGGGATCATGATACATCAAGATAGATCCAAGTGGTTTCTTGGAATAATTCTAATTATACGCATTGACAAGATACGTTAGAGGTTTAGTATGGAAAAATCCAAGAAGGGATTGTTTCTATCATAAAATTGCATTCATCTTTATTGTAAAATGGTTCCTCAAATACATGGTGAAATAAATAAAATGGAACAGATTCCATATTCATCAATGATAAGGTCAATCATGTATTTTATGTTATATACTATACTAAAATACTCATACACATTAAGTGTGGTAGGAAGATATCAACTTAATCTAGGTGACCTTCATTGGATGGAAGTCAAGACTATCATTATGTTTCTCATTCATATTAAGGATATTTATCTATTTTATAGATTAGATGAGGAACTAGTAATTTGAGGATATAAATATTCTTTTTTCAAAAATAATTAATGGGAAAATATTTTACAAATGAGATAACTCCAAATCCATTTTTCCATTTTCTATTTAAACCACATTAAAGTTGAATGGAAACCTTGCCATAAATGTTTCTAAATAATAAATTCTAAACCCCAACACACAAAAAACATAAAAATATTCTAAATTCACTATAAAATATCAAAACACAGTTTCATATTTCAAATTCAAACACACATTCAAAAAACAATCACATCGACACCTCATGTCACTTATGCCTCGAGCCACACTCTGAGAATCATCACCTTAATTATAAATAAAACCATAATTAAAACAAAAATCACCTGAAATCAGAATCTATTAGTGATATGATCATCATCATTAGCTACAACTAAAAAACATTGAGATATGAAGGGGAAATATCCCTCAAACTAGAAAATATAACATCTTATAACCAGTAAAAAATAAAATCAACATAAATTAGCACTGTGAAATCCTAGAATACATTCAAACATTCATACTCACCTCCCAATACAACTAAAAAACCACCACATTAATATGAATTGGATAAGAGTGGAGGAATCTTCTAGTAATATAAGAGTAGGAATGGACACCATCGATCCAAAACACAAACACAAAAAACTTGTGTTGTCATCGAGGATGAAATACAAGAAAAAAATCATGAACATCACGAGTCCAAGCCTAAATCAAGAACAAAATACACAACCATGATTTAAATAATTCTAAATAAAAAAATGTTTCAAAATCTAAAAAATGAAGGTATTGAATCACTAAGGAGGGAGATAACCAACACGAGTCAGAGCTCTTGGAAAACCAATGAATCTATTCCAACACATCAGAAACCCCCAATGAGAGCCACTAAATCAGAAAAAAAATGATGTCTAGTGGAATAGATATTGGAGTAGAAGAAGAGATTGAGATGATCAAGGCCTTCGAAGTGATC
The DNA here is from genome assembly GCA_963277665.1 of Viscum album. Lineage (NCBI taxonomy): Eukaryota > Viridiplantae > Streptophyta > Magnoliopsida > Santalales > Viscaceae > Viscum > Viscum album. The sequence continues at coordinate 373,959,427 of OY728158.1, read as the reverse complement.
CATGATTTTGTATAGAAATGAACACCTGTATGAGATGGGTCAAAATAGAGTAGAAGAGAGTAGTGAAAAAAATCTGAAGATGGAAACCCTGGAGAACAAATAAGACACCAAAAGAGAGAAATCCATCTAAGAAATTGAATTAATGTGGAAATAAAAAACCTCAAAATGGAATGAATAGGAAAGAAACTAAATGGTGGAATAATCATCATATGTAGAGGAAATAGGATGGGCCATTTCCAGGTGAAGAAATCCTATATGAAGGAGAGGTTTGGTGTCCTAAAAAGTACTCAAAGATGGATATAGACATAGATTCTCTAGAAGTGTCTAGGCATTTGTGGTATGTATTTTTTATAAAGAATAATTATTTATTTGAAAATTAATTCAATATAATTATGTGGTACATAGAATTAAATATATTATCCCACCTTAATATGATAATAATTTAGTGGTAGATCTTGCAAAAGAGCCAATATCACATCATTGGATGAAATCCCATACATTAGAAGTTTCATCTCTTGATGAATTATTATGAGAGAGGTCATGATTTGGTGAGAATTATTTACATGGATGACTACGTGGAGGACCCCTTGAATAAGTCCTTGACTCACCAAAAACATGATTATCATGTCAGGTCTAGTAGATTGAAATTTATTGGTAGCCGACTCTAGTCGATGTGGGGTTTTTTTACAGCTGGTTACCAAGGAAAAACTATTTGTACATTGATTACATGTATTTTTTAAATATATAATATTAATTAAGCATATTATAACTTATTTTTCTATGATTGGAATATATTTAATGTAATAAAGTCCAATAGTATATTTCACCATGATATAGTAATAGATGTTCCCAGCTATGATGAGAAACATGAAGTGTTATTACAATTCTTTTAATATTGTCATATGTTTGGATAACTTACTATGATGATAAATATAGTATTTAGACCAGTAGGTGTGAACACTCATAATAGGATGATTATTTTTCTCATGAATTTCTCACAAGGTAATATCCAAGAAAAAAGATTATGATAACACCACCGCCGGCATGAATTCTGAATGTTTTGATATCATCGAGTATTCCAATTACAGAGAAGGTGTAATGGTATATAGACATTCAGATTATCAATAAATCATTTCATAACTTTCACTGTTATATTTTATGATAAAATCTATGATGACATATGTTTATGGTGAGGTATAGTATGGTGGGTGAATCATGATTGAAATGTCATTAATGGATATGTTAAGGAAGGATTTTTCACTTCTATATTTATTGAAGCTGGTATATCGAAACTTTTATTATAATAGAAAAATATCCCTAACTTCTTTGGAAATGGTGTAATGAAATATTTATTCTAGATATTCAAATAAAGGTGTATCAAAAATATTGGTTGGTGATAATGATTTGAAACCCACAGGATGATATATTTTGACAAAAAATTATATGACATGGTGAGAATTTATATGTGGTTTTAATCATTGCCAAATTACGTTCTTTCTCTGGGTATCCTTGACCCTTTTCTGGATAGTAATCTTGGAAATTAATGAAGCCTACCTAATTCTAAATGGGAAATAATCTTAGAGGGTCACACACTATATATTTTCATTGATCTCCAATATATTGAATTAGAATCTATTTAATGAATAAAATATTATTTTCAAGATTAAGGAATAATTTTTACCCCATTTTATTTGATTGAATAAATTGAAAAAAATATTTATTATCCATATTGTGAGTAAAATACATTCATTTATTTTATTTAATATTTAATAAATATTTATTTACTTGTTTATGAATAAAATATTTATTTAAGTGAAAAAATATTTTATTTCGATATTCAATAAATTCTGTAGGAGATTGAATGGACTAAGACCTCATCCACTGACAAATATTAATTAAAAAGTTAATCAAATAATACCTTTTAATTACCATGTTTGTGTTCACCACAAATTAATATTATTTTCTATTAACTATGTTTCGTGGGGTTTATTAAAAGTTATTATAATATGTAATGGATGAAATTCATGAAATAGATATTTTTTCCTAAACCCTAGATCTATAAATAGATGGTTATTCCCATTGTGTAGAGTATCGATCGACGCAATCTAAATATTTTTTTATATATATAATGAATTACCTCCTGAATCATTTCTATCCCTCCCTATCAAGAATGATAAAAGTGGGATATTTTTCTTCAATACCAAAGAATGAGCGATAAATAGAAAAAAAATGAAACATATTTGATTCACTGGGAAAGCACCAAAGGTTTGAGTGGTATTTCTCAGAGATCATAGGAGCACATTGGTATCCCCACTAGAAGGATTTTCTCCTTGGATCCTCACAGTGCAATGTATTAAATCTAGAAGGGTCTTTCTAGATGATCAACATTCATCAATTAATAAATATCTTAGTTTTATTTATTCATTTTTTTAGATATTCAATTTATTAAATATAATTTTGACGTAAACTATACACACCAATGGTTTCAGAATACAATACTTTAATGAAATTTTAATTGTCTCCCACCACTGCATGCATCCATTTCACCCTGAACCAATAAATTATGTATCCATAACTAATATTTCTATCCATTCATAAATCATAATTTCATTTATAATCTTGAGACCATCCACATTTTTAATGGCCTCTCTAAATAATTATTATTTATATTAAATATATGACATAATTTCACAATTTAATTTTGTATCTCCATGAAATTGTAAATTTCATAAATGTGGAAGTAGAACTACATGGGTGAATGTACTCTCATAGGGTCTTTTTGAATTCATGGTTTATTTACATGACAGTCTTGATCCAAACTTCTGTTTCACCTTGGTTTTGTCTGTATATAATACCATGACTCATTTTAAAGGATTTTCATCGATTTTGAAATGATTTTAATGTGAAAAAAAATTAACAACATTAATCATGTATCATTAGAAAATTACATTACCATGATATAGAAATCCCAAAAATATTATCGATCGTTGTAACATCAATATGTTCAAGATGAATAGGAAACTCAATGCACAGTTCATTGGGTATTTAAATCAACACTCTCATGTGATTTTTTTGAGTTTTAATTATATTTCAAGTCTCCAAAGATAGTTTAAACCATACACTACACAATAAGATGATGTATAGATGTTGATAGATATAAATCTTATAAAATTTTATCCTATGTAATTTTAGTAATATAAAGTTATCACATGTTGTTTGATTCACATTTTGGATAAAGAGGTATGATAAAAATAATCATTTTCTATAGGGAATGTAGCAGATAGTAATGGCTAGCCTTAAATCTAGGGGGTCATTTCAATATTCATGAATTGATCAAAGTTCTAATATTAGTCCACATTGATCATTTTTCAAATACTATTCTAGAAAAACCAAATCGTACTATAATATCTTGTAATATATCTATATTTTCCAATATTTCGTTCATCATCTCATACCTATCTCATTATGGTATTATATTCTCAAAATATTTAATAGGTGACAATCCAAAACCCAAACAATTAATGTGACCATATTTTTATAGCTGATTCTAAGTTAATGAATGTAGTTTTTCTTTTGGTAAAATCAATTTCATCTCTTGTGTGTAAATATTGTAAAAAAAATATGGGCATAAATGTATATTTTTATGTATTACAATTATATTCCACAAAACATTACTATTATTATATACTAACACATGATTCTCATACTTCATATGTGATTCTATCAAGCATTGTTCTTTATATATATATATATATATGATTCTCCTTCAATTATTCATATTGTGGGATGGAAATTTCGTCGATGTCAGATTCATAAATATTCATATAAAAAACTTCTTAAGCTGTTATATATCACATAAATATTTTTTTAATGATTTAAAGTACATACGATTCTCATTTTGAGTAAAGTTTATCCCTTACCTATTTTACAGTAAGGTTACATTGGTTTTGATGCACACTACTTATTTCCAATACTTCTATTTCATTTCATAAATTATCCTTTTTCATTCAACATAGATAAAATAAATATTGACAAATAAATTATTATCTATTATAGTACTCAAAAAATTATTCCTAATCATGCTTACGAATATATTATTTCAAGGTTTCATGGTTTATAATGTGTGAATACATATCTTGTGGTTGGGGGTTCACATTCTCCACAATATTCATATGATTATGATTTTTTATATGTGTCGGTCGGACACTATAATCATTTATGGTGACCATTTTGAAAATTATATTATAGAAATCACCTAAAATAAATGAAATCTATAAGGGATAATGAAAATAAATTCAATGTTTTATTATATAGTTTTTTTTTGGAAAAATAGATAAATTATATCATTACATTTCACAAATATCTTCCCACATGGTCATATTCAATAAAATCACGACATTATTCTATATCTCTGTGACAATTAGAACATATATTCTTTTTGTATCCCCAAATTTACTAATAAACATTGAATTATTGAGGTTAAAATGATATCCATGTTGATTCTATCCAATCTAAAATTTTAAAAAAATTATTCTTAACTTGATAGCATTATTTTACATGGTGATTCTATGAATTTTTTTTTATCCACGTGTTATTGATTCCATAATAATTCCACAGCTTCAGTATCGATGATGTGTTCTTCATAATGATTGGTAACATCAGCATGTATATAATTCATTATCAACATGGGGAGTTCAAAAAGTATTTTATATTATATAAATGTATTATAGAACACATAATATTATAAGAAAAATAATAGTATATTAAAAAACACATTAACCTATTCATTGAAATCTCGTTCATTTATTTAATGATTTATAGGATATGGATCATCTATAAAGTATTCGAATCTCATTCTTGTGGTACCATTTAATTTATTAGACACACTCTACATTCTATGATTCATGAAACGATTATGATCACACAATAAGAGGGTCATCATCAATTAAATTTTAATCAGACCCTACAGTTAATTTAATCAAATGTTTTTTTACCAATTCCCTTTTACTAGATTTGGGGCATATAATACTTGCACTTATTTTGATGTAATTATGAACAGTTCATCCTTATACCATACCACACCAACATTCACATTCCTGATGATCATTTTGATTAATTTAACTATTGTTATGTTCTGAAACCATTTGTAATTAAAAACATTCACTTGAAATTTCATATTATCCAACACATATATTTTTTCAATTATACTTGAGTATAAAATATTCACATAAATTATATTTCTATTCTTATAACTGCATACCTACAACAATTGTTCCATAATATCAACTCGACTACTTATCTTTATACTATGTTCATAATATTTATTCATATAGAATATATAACCATTAATTACAAAACTAGTGTAAGATTTAACATTTACATTGGGTCCCCTCGATAGTCAATGAAGTTGTATGGAAATAAAACTGGGAATTTCATATAACTCCTTAAAAATATGATCTTAAAATCATCATATAAAATATTAATTATGGGTAATTGATGTCCATATTTCATCCCTTGATGTATTAAAATTTATATGAATGACTCCATGGGATTCATCATATAGAGGACATATTAACAATTTATTTAAAATGTAAAGGTGAGTGTGCTCATTATTTTTAATAGTAATTGTAACAACACCTCTTCTATAAATTTCTTATCTTATAAGGCTTCCACATTGATCAGATTTGGGGATACTGATGCTAACAACATCTGGGTGTTAATTGGTATATAATTCAACAGCTTCATCAAGAATAAATTACTCTTCAATACAACCTTATAAATAACTTCAATTTATGATGTACCTATTCAAAATATTAATATATCATTTTGTGGGGTATATCCATCAACTATGTTCATGACCACATAGTTGAATCTATATAACCTAGTGAACCATCAGGTGGAAAATTATATCAATGAATTATGGTTGGAATATTTAATCTACTTATCATAATATGATAGAAATTTCATTATTCATGGATGGAAACTGCATCACGTCTATTACTATTCTGTATATGGATTTAAAAAGTAAGCAATATTTCCTTAATTTATATTATACATTTTTAAGAAGAATTCAACGTAATGCTATATGAATTAAATCTTCATCAAAACATGAAAATCATTTTATTGTAGTCCCAGTAACATCAAATCATTCATTAAAATGATATTCTTGATATTTGATGGATAAACCTTTGTAAATTTCACACGATTAAGGTTGTTTCAAAATTGAAATTTTTTCTTTTCAAGATAAAGTATAAGATGAAAGAGGAATAATATTATTTCCCTTCAACCTTCACTGGTTCCAACAAATCCCATATCCCCATGTTATTTATGTCCATAATTTCATTAATTACATATTTTATTATCTCCAGTAAATTTTGTAACGTGATAATAACAATATCACTTATATATTTTTCTATTTTCACGACATCAATAAAATATATGACGTATAAATAATTCTGGTCTGGTAATTAAAAGAAAATTCATCTATTTTTTCCAACCATGTTTAGTATGGTTTGTTAAAAATTGTTATCCCAAATTAGTGTAATAAAATTTTATTTTCTTAAGAAGTTTATGACTCATTAATTTTGATGATTTGATAAATTATTATGTATTCCATTTAAATGATGCCGTCCAAGATCGGTATTTATGTCTTCAGGGTAAATATTTACAATTTCCTAAAAACATAGTCTTCTGAGAATGTATCAAACAAACATAGTGTGTATCATCTACACATATGGGACACACAAACATTACATTAATGATATATCCTAATCACTTTCTTTAAGATGTAATATAAAATATAAACCTATAAAACATGGATATAATTACAAAATCATCAATTATAAGAGCCTTATACAATATAACACTTGTATCCTACATCAATTTTATATCTTCAATCAATGAATCCAAATAGATATCTATATCATTACTAGGTTATTTTTTCTCCAGATATAAATAGAGACAACATAATGTATTTTTGATTCATGAATGACCACAGTGGAAGGCTATAAATTACCATCATATCTATCCATGAAATGTGAGTACTAATTTGCACACCAAAATTACTTATTCCACCAATATATTACACACCTCATAGGTTTCTTGGCTTGTATCTAAATTCTAGATTCTCGTAATCAATTTTCATCCACTAAGGATGGTTCATTGGTTGTCTTATTTTACCATCTTCAATTATGGTATCATAATTCCATGAAACTATTTTACGATTTCCTGAAATCCATAGAGATGTGTAAACATTGGAAAGATATTAATCTACCATACACATTTTCAAATACTTGATATATTTTTCTCTAATCGATCTACAAAAAACTCTGTGGATGTTTTGAGTGATTCATCTTCCACGTAAAAAATATACAATTATTTTTACATGAATGTAATTTTTCAAAGATCATACACATTAATCATATAATTCACTTAGAACCATATATTCTATAAAGAAGATTATTTTCTTCTAGTAAAATATTAATTAAGTAACCTAGTAAATTAGTAATGCTAGTTTTATTCTATTTTTGGCCAACATTCAAATTATGTAACATTGATACAATTGAAAATGTTATATATTTAGTACAACTAGTATAAAATGCTATCTTTTCATAGATATTTTTCTTCCCAAATAACATTTTACAATCATAAACTTCATCTTGAATTGTCATTTTCATTTCTTCCATACGATCTCTATCATCATTTACACTAGCATTTATATCAAATGATCCATAAATAATAATATCAAACCATTCAATATGTACATTATTTTTACTGATGTTTATTCCAAAATTTTTAGATTTGATATATTTCATGAATAATAAAATAGTCTTAAGACTTTTTTAGTGAAATAATTTGTTAAAACAACAACCTAAACATTCATAAATGATTTGAGAAGGTCTATATTCATGATTTATTGTAATAATGATATAATTTTTGATTTCATTCTCAAACTCCTTCTTCATATGATTTGCATCCATTTGGTTTTTATTCATATCCACACTATTGTGTTTAATAAAATTAATTTTGTAATAAAAATACACATAAGGTATTAATAATGAAAGGAGAAATCTATAGTTAATTTGAAAAAAAGTTAAAATTTTCCTATGTAAAATTTATTTTCATGTTGGAAACTCAATTGAGAAATAAAAGGTAACTTGTAATGATAATGTGATAAAATTCATTGAAATTTGAATATTAAAATCATTATGAGAATGTTTCACATCACTAACCTACAATTAAAACAAGAAATTTTATTGTTTGAAACAATTCAGGATGGTTTGTGTACCATTAATGTTGGAAATTGACGATGGATGAATAATTTGAAGCAAACAGATCATAGAAGAATCTAAATTCTAGTAATGGGAATCCATATGGGATGATATCCACCATGATTTGATTTCCCCATTATGTATTTTAATCTTGATTGCCTAATAATGATCATATTGGTTTACAAATTTTGAATTAATCTAAACATGAAAATGATATTGGTGATGATTCCTAACAAGATATATTTTTAAAATATGGTCACATGAAATGAAACATCCTACAATGGTTGAAGCATTATCTACTACCCAAAAGACTAGAATAATTAACTGCCCACTTATATATTATCATTTTAGCTACATGATTTTATTGTTATAAGATAATAAGAGAAGAATTATGTGTATTTTTATTGTTTTGTAGTGTTTAAAACAATTTATGTAAGTTAATGTGTTAAATATATAATGTTACAAAGAGTATAGTAAAGTTTTAATATATTCAAAAAGGCCGAGAAAAAAAATGTTGACTCACCAAATTATTAATTGTTATGAGTTAGTGTGAAATTGTGAAGGATAATGATGTTTTTAAAGATCATCCTTAAAAAATTATATTGGATAAAAATTAATTTTATTTCTATATTCCAAAGAGATAAAACCCATGCAAGGAATTCCACAAGAAATACATTTAAATATTTATTCTTATTATTAGTTTTTTTCCAAATTGGGTAGGAGATATCGATGAATAGAAAATTTGAGAGAATGATCCCACAAATAAGGATTTATTTTATAAAAAACATGTATTGATCTTGCGGATCTTGTAGTCTTAGTATTTTGAATGGAAATGATGAAAAACACAAATTTAGAATGACTTCCCTCAATTATCCACCGACGCCACTCCGCTTTCTGATAAACCAGTGAATACGATGCCTTCCTCATCGCTAGCAGGGGTGCCACAACTAGAAACAAGGCTAAATTACTATATTTTCACCAGTTCCCCATCACCTAGACCATGAACTTATAAAGGATTGTGGGTTCCCCAATTCACATCAAAATTGAGTACCCAGATTAATATATGTCATGTGTTGGATACTCGTTGTTTTCCCTATATTATAGCTTCTCGTTTTTCCTTTTTTACCAGTTTATATTTTTCTTTTATCACCTCCACAACAATGAATGATTATTAACCGTGAAGTTCATTTTCTCTAGTTTCTTTCTTTTGTTTCTTTTTTAAAATTTGGTTCTTTATCTCTTTCATTTTCATTGACAATGTGTCATTTTCAGTACCTAATCTCTATGTTTTCTTTCCCGAGCACATGACTATTTTTTCATATTATTAAATATTTATTATTTGTTGTTCTTGATTATATTTTGTTATGTCTATGTATATATATATGATAATAACATAATTAATAATATATTTTAAATATTAAATATTCAATAAAGTTAGTTATAATGCATATTTACATATAAAAAATTAATAGATAAAAAATTGAAATAAATGATATTTTAAAATTAAAATTATTTAATTAATAACATATTTAAATAAGGAATAATAATATATTTGATAATATCATTAATATGAATCCGATTTAATTCCTATAAATATGTACCCATTATTAGTGTAATGTTTTATTGATGAAGACATATTAGTTAATAGATATTTTTTTATTGAACATTATAATACCTCACATTAATTCTAACATAGATGATGTCCCCTTATTGGTTCATATGATATCTCTTTTAATAGAGGGAAACTCATTAACAACTGACTCATCGAACTAAATGCAATAAAAAATGTCTTTTCATCTGTTTGGATTCTAGAAGAAGGCATGGTCATGGAGTATAGGATCAGGCCACCTAATCTTTAATTTCTTATATGAAATAGATAATAAAAAGTTTCTACTCAAAATAACCTAGTCATTAAACAATCACCTAATATTATGAAGGCTTATTCATAGAAAAATCTCTATTAATGTCTCTCGACAAGCTATTGGTATCTTCATACCCTTAAGATGTGATCTTTGTCGCCAGCATAGAGAAGATATTAACCATCTCTTCCTGATCTATTAAACTACCACAACATTATGGAACATTTTCTTCAATATGTTTGTCCAAATTCCCTGGAAAGAAACTATTTTGGTTTGATTATAAGATTATTTTAATGATTCCATGTCAATGCAACTCATTTTTCTATTTCAGGTTGTGTGTGTTGAAACTATTCATCTGATATGGAGGAGTTATAAAGATTCCATAAATTACTATTCTAATTTCAATATCCAGGCTATGCAACAGAATATTTATATGTATTATGGAAATAAAAAGTCGATAAAAATGGTAGTTGCAGTAATTAGGTAACTATACTTGTCGTGTTAAGTCGTATCGGTATTTCAACTTATTTCCCATGCCTCCATTGAAGGTTTGAAGTTATATGGATCTTAACAGTCCATGAAATTTAATATGGATAGGGAATTCCAGGGTAATCCCACATCTGGTGGTTTTGGGGCGGCCATCAATAATTCCAATGCTGAAATTTTGGGATGACTTTGGGGATCTATTGGTTTTGCTACCGCATTTGAAGTAGAGATGTTGTCTCTGATAAATTAAGTGATCATGGCTAAGTAATGGGTTTTGAATAAAATCTAGTTTGAATGTGGCTCTACCCTCTAAGTTTAGGTAGTACGAAATGAACACCAACATTTATCATTGAAACTCACAGCAAAATGGATTAACTGTATTGAGTCCTTATCAAAAAATGTGCTTCTTTATCACGCATGTCTCCTGTGAAGCGAATTATCTGGCTGATGGTCTTGAAAATAAGGCAGTTGATACTGATGGTTTTGTTTTCATTGATTATCAAACTAATGATGTTATTCCATTGTTCCAAAGGGATTTTTTTAAAATTTTAAATTTTCAACTCCTGTAATCCTTTTCCTTTCTATAATAAAATAAACATTTCATTGGGGGTAAGTACTCACTTTTTTAGTAATCTATAAGAAGGGAGATTATGAGAATAGAATATCTAGAAATAATTAATCATGTTTTCTATCTTCATGTATTCATATTATTGAGAATATTTAATGGTATATATACTTAGTGCATGTCATGACTCACACACTTAGATTTTTTTTAAAAAATTATGATGACATATGTTCATGGTGAGATAGGGTGAGTTGGGTGAAAAAAGATTGAGATATCATTAATATATATATCTAGGAAGGATTGGTCACATGTATATTTATGGATGCTGATATCTGAATCAATTAATTGAAATAGAACCATCAACGTAAATTCCATGGACGTTCTGTAATGACCTATTTATTTTAGAGAGTCAAAAATGACGTATCAATCATATAAGTTGGTGGTATGGACATAAAACCTTCTTGATGAGATATTATGGAAATGTGATTATATTATTAAGAGATAATTTGTTTATAGATTTCATCATTTTGACATTATGTTCTTTCATTGGGTTTCCTTAACCCATTGCATGACAGTAATCTTGAAATTTTAGCAAGTCTTCCTAAAGATAATGGGAAATAATCTTATATGGTCACTTTCTATGTATTTTCATTAATCTCTATTTTATTATATTTAAATTTAATTAATTTAATAAATTATATTATTAAGACTATGTAATAATTTTCATTCATGTTTTATTGATCTAATTAATTAAATAAATATTTATTCATGAGATTGTGGATAAATATATTTATCTATTTCATTAAATATTTATTAAATATTAACTTACTAGTTTATAAATAAAATGTTTATCTATGTGTATAAAATATTTTATCTGTATATTAGATAAATTTTAGTGGAGTTCAAATGGATCAAGATCATGCACAGTGGAAAATATTTTATAACTAGTACATTAAATCATACTTTTTTTACCCAGAAAGGTGTGCCCCAAAAATAATATTAATATTATTTTATTATGTGGTATGGGGTGTATTATTTATTATTATATTATTTACTAGTTGGCATGTGATAATATTTATTTTATCCTTTACCATTGATTTTTAAATGGATGGGTTCTTTATTATGTAGAGTATTGATCAATGTAATCGAAAGGGAGAATTTTTAGCATAATGAATTCTCTCTCGACTCCTTATATACCCTATCAAGAATGGAAAATTTATGAGAGATTTCTTCAATACCAAAGAATGAGTGATCAAAGGAGAAAAATGAAACCCATTCAATTCACCATGATAGCACCCGTATATTGAGTGTTGTTACTTGGAGATCACAGGAGCACATATGGATCACCACTAGAAGGATTCAATCATTTGATCCTCATTGTGTAATGAAGGAAATTTATAAGGGTATTTTTAGGGGATCAACATTAATCGTTGATTTAATATCCTAAAACTAGGTATTCATTTTTTCGATATATAATCATTAAAATATAAATTTTTCGTATAACATCCCTGCTCATGGATTCTGGATACAATAATTAAATGAAATTACAATTTATTTCCCACTACAGCAGGCTCCCACTACACTCGTAACCATCAATGTATGTATCCATAACTAGGACTCCTATCTATTCCAACATCATAATTACATTTTATATATTGAGACTAACCACATTTGTAATGGCCTCTCTAAATATATCTTCTTCATATTAATTGTAGAACATAATTTCACCATTGAATGTTGTATCTGCATGAACATGTAATATTACTATATGTGAGAGTGGAACTGTGGTGGTGAATGTACTCTCAGTATATCGTTTTAATTTGTTGGTTAATTCTCATGATTGTCTTTATATGAAATTTTGATTTCTTGTTTTTTTCTTTCTTCAACACTAAAACTGATTTTAGAATTTTTTTTGTCCATTTTTTAATGTTTTTCATTTGAAAAAAATAAGTAAATTAATCATGTATCATTATAAGATTACATGACCATGCTATGGAAGTCCCAAAAATATTATCGATCATTGTAACATCCATATCATCAAGAGGACTAGTAATCTCAATGCAAGGCTCATGGTATACTTAAATCCACACTATAAAGTGTTATTTTGGAATTTTTTTTATTGTATTTCATGTGTCCTATGATACTTTACACCATAAATTGTTCAACAAGGTTATTTTTTGGTGTTGATAGATATAAATATCATAAAAATTCACCTAATGGAATTTTAGTAATATAAAGTTATCAAATGTTATCTGATTTATATTTAAGAGAAACATGTATGATAAAGTTGATTATCTTAGGTAATGAATTTCGTTTTTGGGAATGGATTTACCTAAAGTTAGTGGGGTCATACGACTCTTGGTGAATCAATCATTTTCTCCTATTAGTTCACATTGATCATTTTTAATATAATATTCTTTAAAACAAAACCAAACTATAATATTTTTTAATATAACTATCATTACCTAAATTCCGTTCATCATCTCATATGTATCTTCTTTTGTATTTATATTCTAGAAATATTTAAGAGGTGACATTACAAAATCCATACCATTGACGTGAATATATTGGTCAAGTTGATTTGAATCTACTGATATTAGTTTATCATTAATTTAAATAAATTTCACTTATTTTTTATAAATAGTGTAAAAAACATGAAAAAAATGTATATTTTTATATTGTACTATTATAACACACAAAAATTACTATTATGCCATAATAACACATGATTCCCATACATATTTTTTATATTCATCTACTAGTTTTTCTTCTATTTATACGAGAATCCTTTCATTATACATAATGTGGGATGTATGTGTCTTCAAATTTAGATTCGTATATCTATATATAAATAAAGCATAATATGTTGTTTTATATGATATAAATCATTTTCCGATGATTTAAAAAAATTTAATTTTTATTTTTAGTAAAGTGTACCCCTTCTTTATTTTACGATAGGGGTACATTGTTTTTGATGCACACTAATTTTGAGAACTCCCTTGTTGTTTCATAAATAATTATTTTTTATTCAAAATAGATAAAATAAATATTTTAAAATAAACTATTATTGATTACAATGAATAAAAATGATTCCTCACCACAGTGACAAATGAATGATTTATATGTTTCCTGGTTTATAATGCGTTCATACATATCTACTAGGAGGGGGTTTACTTTCCCCACATCATCAATATGATTATGATTGGTTACATGTGACTGGAAGGCTTTATGATCTTTTCTAGTGATCATTATGAAAAATATCTAATGGAAATCATCTAAAATAACTAAAATATAAAAAAGATAATGAATGATAATTCAATGATTCATTACATGTTTTTATGGTAGAAAATATAAATTATATCGTAATATTGACCTAATATCTTCCCACATGGTTATATTTGAGGAAATCATGACATTATTCTACAAATCTATGACAATTAACACCAAAATTATTATTGTTGCCTGAAATAAACTAGTAAAAGTTAAATTGTTGGGGTCAAAAGTTTGGTTGTGTTTATTTCATCCCACAAAAAATTAGAAACCATTTATTCTTAGTGTGATAACTTTGTCTAACATAGTGATTCTACGATTCTCTTTTTCCAAAACATGTCATTGATCCGCTAATAATTCTACAGTTTTCACATCGATGGTGTATTCTTTCTCATGATGTGTAACATCATCATGTGAAGAATTCATTGTCTTCATGGATAGTTAAAAATTTTACTATGATATGTAAATGTTTTATCAAACACGTAATATTATGTGTAAAATCATAGTATATTAAAAAACACATTAACCGTTTCATTGAACTCTCTTTCTTTTCTTTATTTATAAAATTTATTTTGATCATCTATCGAGTATCCAATTCCTATCCTTTTGGTACCCTTTAATGTATAATACACTCTCTATATTAGGTCCTTCATTAAATGATTATGTTCTCCAAATAAATGGTTTATCATCAATTAAATTTCAATTAGATCCTATGGTTGTTTTAGTCACCAAAAAATTTACAAATTCCCTTTTACTAGATTTTGGACATATTATACTCACACTTCTTGTGATGTCATCATGAATAGTCCATGAATATACCCTTCCACACTAAAATCACCTTCATTAAGCTCAATTGTTTTACTTTTACTATATATTTGTTGCCAACCCTTATGAAATTAAGAATATTCAATTGAATGTCATATTAATTTAACTCATATATTTGTTCAATTATGTTGAAGTATGAAATATTTACATAAATTGGATTTTAAGATTGGAACTTAATACTTGCATCACTTCTTCCCTAATACTAACTCAAATATTTTTCATCACACTGTGTTATCTTGTTCTTTTATATCGAATGTATGACCATTAATTACAAAACTAGTGTAAGAGGTAACATTTACATTCGGTCCCCTGGATATCTAATGAAGTTGTTCATCAATAGAATTAGGATTTATATATAACTCTTTATAAATATGATCTTGGAACCATATTATAATCTATGGATTATGGGTAATTTATATCCATATTTTTTTTGAGATGGTTGTGTTCTGGTCAAAGGCCAGAACACGAAATATTATTCAAAAAATGAAATAAGTACAACACATCTTATGGAGAAACCTATAAAATATTATTTAAAATTTATTTGTGAGTATTCTTGAGCTTGATAATGGTAATTGTAACAATACAACTTCTAGAAATTTATTCTATCATAAGGATTCAACTATGATGATATTTTTGGAGAACAATACTATCAATATCGAGGGGTAATTGGTACATAATTCAATATCTTCATCAATTACAAATCACTCTTCAATACAGCCTTCTAACAAACTAAAATTCATGATGTACCCCTTTAAAATCCTCATTTAGCATTCATTGGGGTAAATCAGTCTATAATTCTCATGACCACATAGTTCAATCTATCTAACGTAGTCAAACATTAGGTTTAAAATTATATAAATGAATAATGTTTGGAATAATAACTCCACTTATCATAATATGAAATCAATTTCTTCATTCATGATTGGATACTTCATAGGGTGTATTACATTATTGAATATGTATTTGAAAAGGAAGTAATATTTTGTTAATGTATATTGTATATATTTTGGTACAATTAAACATAATTATATAGAATTAAATATTTCATCAAAACAAGAATGTCATGTTATAGTAGTCCTACTAATATAAAATTATTCATTTAAACGATAGTATTGATATTTTATGGATACCCCTAGTAATATTTACTACGTTAATGATGTTTCATAATTAATTTTTTTTTCATGATAGATTGTATGTTGGTGGGGGAATAACAACTTTCCTTTCCCCTATCACCAGAGAAAATAAATCCCTTATCCCCATTTTAGTCGTGTACAACATTTCATTAATTCCATGTTTTTTTATCTCTAGTACATTTTCTAATGTGACAATAATAAAATCACATATATAATTTTCGATATGAATGAAATGAACAAAACATCTAATCTATAAACAATTCTAGTATGGTAATTCCATTAAAATCCTTCTTTTTTTCCAACCATTCTTTATATGGTTTTTTGAAAATGGTTTTCAAATATTATTGTTGAAATATTTTACATTTTTGAGAAGATGATCACTCATTAATTGGGATGGTGTTGTACATTATTTTGTATTTCTATAGAATTTTGTTATCGATGATTGGTATTTATCCATTCATGGTAAAACATTACAATGTCTAAAATACACATCTTTTGTGGAATGTTTCAACATAACTGCGTTTTACCATCTATGTAAAGACCTGACCCCAGTTGCCTGGAGATGATTCCTTATTTTATTACATTGGCATATAAACATGGAAAATGAATCATGAAGGACCAAATAGTTTATTAGTATTTTTAAACAAGGTACGTATATATGTTCAACATTACATCATGAAAGGAAGTACAACACTAATTTATTCCATTAGAAACATCAATGCCTTCTATATTATTCCTGTAAGTCAATCATAACTTACTTCTTCAAATCCTGGGAAAATGAAACATAAAAACAGGGTGATCTCAAATGCTCAGTAAGAGTAACAAATATAGTGGAAGATAACATAAAAATAAACATTAGACAGGGTGAATAATTTAAAACATAATCCTTTATAAATAATAAAGTTGGCCACATTATTGTGCAAATATGAATTGAGTACATAATTCCATAACAAAATAATAATCATGGGTATTATTATAGTATAATAAAAACATGAAATTTTAATTACTAGATTCTTAATGAGGGAATTGAATATTACAAACATTCTGAATCATAAAGTTAAGGCCTCTTCCAAGATATCTAAAAATGATTAAGTCCTCGGCCAAAACCATATCTTAAAATGGGCAATGCCTCGACCAAGTCCATGTCTATTTGTCTCATGAGACCTACCAATTCATCGAAGGGTTATAGAGGGACCACCCATCACATAATAAGTCCAATGAATTCCTCATATGATTGGTGAAAAACAAAAGGACAAATAAATTAATACTGAAACTAATATGTGAAATGTAAATAACTTTTCTCGAACATTAAGCTTAAACACTAACCATTCAGAGTAAATTGGTGAATGATTTTAGGATAGCACATCAACAATAAAACTAGTAAAAACCCATCTGATTAAATATCATTTATTATATCATAAAATAATAATCGAAATAATACATAATAATCAAAATGAGTTTTGAAACAAAAGACAATACTCTTATAAAATCACTGAGTTATTCTTGAGATAAATACTTTTTTATTTTGAAACGAAGGGTTATTTTAGAAAAGTATTTGTATAAAAACAAGACTGAAATAAGATTGTATTTTACTAATAAAATGAGTGATTTTATAAAGATAATTTTTTTTCCAAAAAAAAGAATATATATTTCCCTTGAATATAGATGAGAATTTGAAAATTTTCCTTGAATCGGGCTTATATTTCAGAAATAATTTTGAAAGTTCCTATTAAAATGTGAAACTCCCCATAAAATAAGGAACAATTATGGTTGGTAAACATATATTTAAAACTAAAATATAATTTATTATGAATAAAAAATAATACATAATAATTTCATTGAGTTAATTCGACAATAAAAGTAACCCGAATGAAAATGGAGGTTCGGGTGGAAAACCCTTACCTTATGTCTGAATGTGTTCCTCTCTTGAACTTAAGGTACTAGAATATGAAATTAGAGTTATTAGTAACTTAATTAATAACCTTATTATATATTTATTTAGTTTATAATGATCTTATTACATCCATTATATCGTTATTGATTAATTATAAGATTGAATTCTGTTGTTCTGGTGTGTTCATTTTCTTGATTTTAATAATCAGTTTACTTGTTTCTATGTAATGGAGTTCATGATGAATGGATGTATATCTCCAATATTTAAATTAAATATTATTTAGGAACATAAATATGTGCTAATGGTCATTTATATCATTTGTTTAATTGGAATGAGGATAAATAATTAGATGAAATATTAATGACAATCACTTCGATTATTTGGAGGTACTTGGATTACTATGAACTATTCTGGACATATGATTTAATATCATGTACATATACTAGTTTCCGAATATTAATTAGGTTATAATGAAAATATTTTATTCTTTTTAAACTATGAAAACTGTTTCATTACCATTAATTAAAGATAAATTAAAGAATGAAACTTTGTCATCCATGAAGGTTGTAAATTAGAACCTCACAAACAATGATTTCATTTATAAAATAAAAGAGATAGGGAGTTAAGATATTGAAGATATATTTTCCATTAAAATGAAATAATTCAATTATATAGATGATACTGGAGTTATCATGTTCTTTTGGGAAGAGTAGGTGAGGAGAAGAAAATAATAGAAAGGAACTCGAAATGAAATTGAAAGAAATAGAATGTGAATTTACCTCTTGAATCAACCTCCTTGAGAATCTCTTTAAGGGAAGGGGTTTTGGTTTTTTAGTAGGACCAAGAGATTATTGGACGTGGGGAGTGACATGGGAATGGTATTTGGGTTGAACATTGAGGATCATCAAGGCTTATAGAAGTAAAGAGAATAGGGAGTGGGGGGTATTGTGGAGGAGAGGAGTGAATTTAGAATATTTTATACATTATTTTATTATTTCCCTCAAGACAACCAATAGTGTTGTTTAATGTGAAAACTAATAGTAATATGTGAATGTGAGTTTTAACCAAGTGGCTCTACATAACCCATTATGTCATAAATAGTGTATTAACTGATAATTTGTATATAAGGTATTTTACCGTATTTTTCTGTTCATCAAAATTTCAAGAATTTGAGAAAAATAACAAAAAATTTAACTAATAATATTTTGAAATGAATAATTCATAAATGAACACCATTTTTCAAAAATAATTTTCTAAATATTATTAATTTAATATTTAAATAAAATTATAGTTAATTCAAAAAATAATAATTGTTAAGGTATAATTAGTTTTAAATCACATTGAAAAATTAATTAAGATCTAATTATCTTATTACCTTACGGAAATAAAATAATATCCTTATTTATTATTCATAAGAGTCATATTACTATTCATATTACTATTCATAATGGGATGTTACTATTCACCAAAAATCTTTTTGGTTCTATCAGACTCCAAAAAACATACAAATAATAACTCTAGATGACTGTTTTTCAAAATTAAAAACATAGTAGAGGAAATGTTTTGTTTAATGGATTGATTATAAAATATTTTGTTTTGTAGGGACTCAGTGTTTCATGCAATCAATATTTATTTCTAAAACCATGGGGTGTTACATTCCCCCTTCCTTACAAAAATTTCATCCTCAAAATTCACAGACTGTTTCCACACAAAAATATTTGGGTAAGTCTTCATCATAAGCTTATCAGGTCCCATGTGTCCTCTTCGATTTTTTGATTCCTCCAAATTATCTTTACCCGATGATTCGTTTGATTCCTCAACACTTGTTTTTTACTACCCAGAATCCTGATAGGCTCTTCAAAATAATATATGTCAGGTTCCAAATTTATACCTTCAGAAGTGAGAAAATGTGTTGGGTTTGGAATGTACATTCTCATCAATGAGACATGAAACACATTGTATACTTTATATAAGCTATATAGCATATCCAAATTATATTCAATGACTCCCATTCACTCCATTATTTGAAATGGTTCTATGTATCTAGTGATTAGTTTCCCTTTCCTCCCAAATCTTATAACACCCTTACATGGAGACACATTAAAAAATACATGATCTCCCACATGAAGATATTGATCCTTCCTTTAATTATCGGCATAAATCTTTTTTCTGATTAGAGAAGCATTGATATGACTTTGAATAGTCTATACCATCAATATTGTTTCCTTCACAAGCTCTAGTCCCACAATCTTCATTTCTCTAAATTCAACCCAACAAGTTGGTCTACGACATCTCTTCCCATACAATGCTACATATGGTGCCATTTGAATACTTGATTGGAAACTATTATTGTAAGAATACTCAACAAAAGGTAAATATTTATCCCACGTATCATGAAAGTAATGAAAATCATGATCTAAAAATGTCCCATAAGGTTTGGATCATCCTCTCGAATTTCCCGTCAGTTTATTGGTGGTAAGTTGTACTCAATCAAAGTTCGGTATCCAAAGCATTCTAAAGAATTTTCTAGAATTTCGAAGTAAATTATGGTTCACAATAAAACAAAATTTTGATTTGTGCTCCATTAAGTCTCAAAAATTCATTGATATAGAGTCCTTCTAGGTGCTTCAGTGGAAAATCTTCTCTTATAGTAGAGAAATGTGCAGATTTCATAAGTCAGCCCACAATTAACCATATCACATCATTCTTCCTTGGAGTTTTAGGTAGTCTAATGAAAAAAATCCATGGTTATGTCATCCCATTTTTATGTAGGAATAGTTAGAATTTTCATAACTACTTTTGTATTTTTCCTTTCATCCTTCACTTATTGATAGATGAAACATCATGATACATAATCTTCAATTTCCCTCTTCTTGTTGTCCCATGAGAAATGTTCCTTAAAATCTCTATACATTTTAGTGATTCTAGGATGTATAATTAAATTCGAACTATAAGAATCATTCAATAACTACTTTTCTAGCTCAGGTATATCCAGGAGACAAATCTTCATCCCAAATTTTAGAAGACCATCTTGTCACACAAAGTTAGCCATCTTCCCATCATTCACACCATTAATTTTCTTTTTAAGGTTCTCATCATCAGGCTGAGAAGATTTAATTATTTCTTATAAATATCATTGTGAAACCAATTGAAAAAATAATTATTTTTCATCTTCATTTATAATTCACATTCCCATCCTTATTAGATCCATTTATAATGGATCCTTGTCCATCATCATTTTGATGAAAACTCAACAATCCTTCCCACTAAATGTGTCAGCCAACTTGTTTGGATTTCATGGGTGGTAGTGTATGGTAAAATAATAATCTTTCTTTATTTAGATCTGTCTCCTTTTCATCAGGTTGATTTCTTTCTATGATAAGATATACTTCATTTACTTGGGATCTATATATATCTCATATTTTTTCACGATAGAGATAATGTCTCCATATCTTCAGAGTAAATATTACTATTGTTAACTCAAAATCATGGGTGGGATAGTTTTGTTCATGAATTTTTAAATACCTTTATGCATAGTCAATAACTATATCATTATGAAAAAGGACACAACCAAGTCCTTTATTTGTTTCATTGCTAAAGATCAAAAACCCATCATTCTTTGATGATAGAGTTAGGATCAGATCATTCATTAACCTCCTATTCAATTCTTCAAAACAATCCTCATATTATTTTTTTAATATGAACTTAACCACGTTATAAGTAATCTTGGTCATTGGGATGGGTAAACGGGTTATGTTCTGATTAAAACGCCCATAATAACCTTCTGAACCAATAAAACTACGTACCTCAGTTATGTTCATTGGAGTAGGTCATTCTTTCAGAGCCTTTATCATTATAGAATCAAGAGATATTCCATATTTAAAGATAGTGTGGCCCAGAAAAAAAAACTGATGAAGACAAAATTCACACATTCTGAACTTCCCATATAATTCGTTTTTTATAAGAGTCCTAATAATAGTGCATATGTGATTTTCATGAACTTAATAGATTTTGTATTATACCAAGATATCATCAATAAATATGACCACAAAGTGATCAACATATCACATTAAAACATTATTCATAAGGTCCATGAAAACATATGGTGAATTAGTCATTCTAAAAGACATTATTGTAAATTCATAAGGTCTATACCTGGTACAAAATGTTGTTTTGGGATTGTCTTCCTTCTTCACAAGTGACTGATGATATCCAGATTGAAGATAAGTCTTCAAAATATTTTGGTCTCTATGAATTTTATCAAATAAATAATAAATGGGAGAAAGGGATACATCTTCATCATTGTTAAAGAATGTTCCCCATGTAATCAATGCACACCCTCATGGATCAATATTTCTTCTTAACGAATAGAATAGGGGATCCCCATAGAGAAACACTAGAGAGAATAAATTCTTTATCACTCAATACCTATAGTTGTTTCTTCAGTTCCATTATTTCAACAGTTTCTATTATATAAGGGGACTTTTATATGGGCCTTGAACTAGGAATTAAGTCAATGGAAAACTCAATTTCCCACTCAAGAGTTTGTCCAAGTAAGTACTCTCGAAAAACATCAACATATTCTAGCAGAATATATATGTATTCTATCTGAATATTAATCTCCTCACCCATAGTTATTTTATTCCCTTCCCCCTAAATAATTGAATTCATTAGAGATTTTGGGGTGGATTTATATTAGATTTAGATGGTGATGTTTCGGCAACAAAGATAAGGGATTCCACATCAACATCAAAAATTGTTACATCTTTATTCTTGAAATAAACATATGCATCATGGTTCGAATTCAAATCCATAACAAGGATTATATCAAATTCAATCATGGTTATGAAATAAAATTAGTTTATAAAGCATTTTTATATTCCATAATGGAAACTACCTAACACAAATTTTATTCAATGATACATTCCTTATGAGTTCTAACTGACAACTCCCTTAATAAATAAAATTGGAAATATCTAATTTTCTTTCAAAACTGGGAAGATGTGAAATAATGAGATGATCCAGAATCAAAAAAATCATTGGCTATGATTGAGGAAATGATTAAATTACTATCCACCACATCAATAGTAACATCAACATCAGCAGTTGTGATCACATAACCTTGTCCTTGCTCCATTGTCATTTTCTATGGCATGTTTCTTTGACGCTTGGGACAATCAGTAGAATAGTGTCCTATATCCGAAAAATTATAACATTGAACATTAATATCTCTATAATCCCTTTACAAACACCAGCAATATGTCATTTCATCCCACCTTTATAGCATACTCATTTTCTATTTATGCAGGCACCAGGGTGTTTCCTTCCAAAATTATCATAGGTTTAAAATTTAACTCTTTCATTCTTCCATGTTTCTTTATTTCTTTTTCCAGAGTTTTCAGCAGCCCTCTTCTTCTCTTTCCATCCCTTAAATTCATAATACTTAGATAATTAATTTTCTGACTTGATAGCACAGGAAACTATATCCGCATTGGATGAAAAACATTGGGATACCAGTGCCTATCAAAGGAATGATGTTAGGCCATCAAGGAATCGATAAATCTATCTCCTTATATTTTTTGGTAGTCCACATACTTCCTTTTTAACCTTGTGAAGTTAGCTTCAAACATTACAACATTCTCATCTTCATTTTTCCTAAAATTTAGAAACTGTCTTTCGATATCTTATCTTTTTTCACATGGAAAGTATTTCCCTAGGAATATTTCCATAAAGTCCCTCCATTCCATCTCTTTTATCTCTTCCTCCTCGTTTGTGTTTTGGATTAACGACCACCGCTGATCCTCATATCCTAATAGATGATAAACAACAATGATGATGTTATCTTATTGGTAACATCCCAATGTGAGAAATATCTTCTCTAGGGAACTTATCCACTACTCATCTAAAAATGGGTTTGTAGTCTGATTGATTGATAGATTCCATTGTCTCATAAAGTGATCTAATAAAGCTCCTCCACATGGTGGATCTGAATTCTCTATATGGGTAAGGTTATTATTAATAACCTAATTATGTCTTCCAATTATAGTTATACGTTTTTTGCACTAGTCGTAGCACCAGATCCAAAATCATAATCTTACATCGAAGGGGAATCCCTATGTGGGATATGCGTGTTCATGAAGATTCCATTTCTTCAACTAGGAGTCATTTACAAATAATGGAATACACTATATTAGGTTATGGATAATAATTTATAATCTTAACTTAGAAAAATACATATAATAAATTGAAATCCTACGTAGAGATAATTCCATAATTACAAAAATGGTTTCTTTGAGAATAAATTTACATTCAAATCCTTCATAATGGATTATAATTAAAATGTGAATTATCTTAAGTATATCCCCTATAATTTTCAAACTAGGTGCGCAGTAAGGCCCATTGTCATGTACAGAGATACCCTAGGTCAACACCAGAACTAATTTTTGGAGTTTTCACTCCTAGGTACATCTGTTCCAGAACCACATCCACCTATAGTATCCAGAATGGGATGTGTTGTCAAGAAATATCCAAATAAAATATTCATTACCAAAATATCAGGATGTTCTGGTATTTTTACAATCAAATAAAATCATAGGGATTCATTACCAAACCTACATTTTCTAAATCTATTTTCCATGTTTGATACTAAACTTCTTCTAATACCAACTATAAATTCTTGACCCGAGATGCTTGGATTTGGTTCTTTATTTTATTATATTGGCATATAAACATGGAATATGAATACCATAGGACCAAGTAGTTTAGTAGATTTTGGAAACGAGATACATATATAAGTATAAAATTACATCATTAAATGAAATAAAACACTAATTTATTCCCTTGGAAACATCCACACCTCCTAGATTATGCCTTCAAGTCACTCATAACTTACTTCTTCATATCCTGTGAAAATGAAACATAAGAAGGGGGTGATCTCAAACACTCAGTAAGAGTAAGAAATACAAAAGAAGAAAACATAAACATAAACATTAAGTATGCAAAATAATTTAAAACACATTCCATTAAAAATAATAAACTTGGACACATTATCACATGAATATGATCTGAATAAATAATTTCACAATAAAAAAATAATCATGGGAATTCTACATGTCAAATAACCACATGAACTTTCAATTACACAATTCAAATTAAAGGAAGTGCATATTACGTACATTCTAAATCATTATATCAAGTCCTCGACCAAGATGTCTAAAAATGATTATGGCCTCGGCCAAAACCATATCTCAAAATGGGCAATGCCTCGGCCATGTCCACGTCTATTTGTCTCATGCGATCTATCGATGCCTCAAGGGATGATAGAGGGTCACACACATCACATAATAATTCCAATGCATTCCTTAGATGATCATGGATAAACACAAACAATATATACATTCATATTGAATCTAGCATATAAAATGTAATTAACTTTCCCGGAACATTAAGCTTAAACAATAGCCATTTCGAGTAAATTGGTGAATGGTTTTAGGATAAAAATTCCACAATAAAACATTTCATAAAACATAGAGTTAAATATGTAAAATGATATCAAACAAGTTTTATCCCAATAATACATAATATTCAACAAGAGTGTGGAAATAAAAGAAAATACTCTTATAAAATCATTGAGTAATTCTTAAGATAAATCCTCCTTTATTTTGAAATGAAGTTTTGTTTGGGAAATTAATTGTTATAAAACCAAAACTAAAGTAAGGTAGTATTTTCATAATAAAATTATTGCTTTTATAAAGATTATTTTTTCTCTAATATATTATAGAGTGACCTTAAAAATAGATTAGAATTTGAGAAATTCCCTTGAATTGGGCTTGTATTCCTGAAATAATTTTGGAAGTTCTTTTTAAAATGTGTTACACCTATAAAATAAGTAAGGATTATAGTTGGTAAACATATTTAGATCACTAAACCAGAATTTATTAGGAGTAAATAATAATACATAAGAATTTCATTGAGGTAATTATACAATAAAAGTAACCCGAATGAAAATGGATGTTCGGGTGGAAAACCCTTTCTTTAGGTCTGAATGTGTTCCTCTCATGAACTTAAGGTCCTGAAATTTGAAATTAGACTTATTGATAACTTATATTAGAACATTTTAAGAATTAATTTAGTTTATGATGATTTTATTAAGCCCTTTAAATAATTATTTATTATTTATAAGATTGAATTCAATTGTTCTGGAGTGTTTGTTTTCTTGATTTTCATAATCAGGTCACCTATTTCTATGTAATGGAGTTCATGTAGAATTGATGTAAATCTCCAGAATTTAAATTAAATTTAATTTATTAAAATACATATGTTTTAATGGTAATTTATATAATTTTTTTACAAGGAATGAGGATGATTAATTAGATGAAATATTAATGACAACCACTTCAATTATTTGGAAGTATTTGGATTATTATGAACTATTTTGTCCATATTATTTAATATCATGTACATATACATGTTCATGAATATTAATTAGGTTAGAATACATATAATATAGAATGTTTTAACCAAAAAATGGTTTTATGACCAATAATGATGGATAAATTGATGAACAAAACATCTTTATCCATGAAGGTTGTAAATTGGAACCCCACAGACGATGATTTCATTTATAAAGAAAAAGAAAGAGAGTAAGAATATTGATGATGGTTCGTCCATTATAATTATAGAATTCTAGTATATAGATGATAATATAGGTTTCATGGTCATTTGGACAGAAGTGGTTAGGAGAATAAAACAATAGAAAGGAACATGAAATTAAATTGAATGAAATACAATGTGAATTTGCCACTTGAATCCACCTCCTTGAGAATCTCATTAAAGGAAGGTTTTTTGGTCTATTGGAAAGACCATGTGATTCATCGATGTAGGGAGTGATGAGGGAAATCTATTTGGGAAGAAAATTTAATAGATTTAAGTATTATATGAGTGAAGACAAGACGGAGTGAGGGGGGTATGGTTTATAGTATAAGAGATTTAATGACCAACAAATTCTCATTGGATTGAGAGTAAAATGAGTCATTACTAGGACTTAAGAGACATCCCTAAGGCGCCAAAGGCTGGAAATAAAAGCCAAAGGGTTTTAACTACAAGTGGTTAATTATATACCCTTTAATAAATAAACCCATAAACCAACCATAACCAAACATTTACTATATGATGTATGAACAAATAAAAGACCAATAAACACTTAATTTATGTCAAAATACATCAAAGTACACAACAGCAGAAGACCAAAATAAGAATCAAAGGACACAATGGATGAACAACTGAAGACTCTCAAAGGACACTACAACTCCATTCTCCACAAGCTCTAAGCTCCACAACATCTCCCAAGCATCACCAAAAGCCACTAGCAATAAGATGCTTTACCTTTACCTGTGTCACAGAATACGAAATCTACAAAAGCACCAACATGACAAAGCAGGGGTGAGTATAAAACTCAGTAGGTTTTCCACAATGACTTCCCCACTCATGCCACTAGGATAGAAGAGTTACCCACATTTATATAAAAACTGTTTATATAAAACATTTTTTCCAAAGTAGTTTATAACTAAATATAAACAAGTTTCCAAAGCCATTCAAAACCAAAGGCATTCCGAGAGCAATTGAAACCAATTTTAAAGCAAGTTATTTTTTAAAAAAAATAACCTAACAATCTTAAGAATAATTTCACAAACATTCCTTTTTGGCATACCCAACCATTTCCCAACCCATGCAACTAACCATGCATGCTTCGTTATGACAGTTTCATACTCATGAGCAGTCTCTCATCGATCTACCAAGTCGCCACAAGGTAATTGTTTCCCATGCTCCATTACACCTTTGGCACCAAGCACAAGGTCATATTTCAACCAAGCCTCATACAGATAGTCAGCATTGTTCCATTAAATTTTGGAACTGAGCACAAGATCATATTTCAACCAAGCCTCGTACATGCAACATGAACACACACCACATATTCCCAACGGTCATGCCAAAACACCTTTTTATTGAAAACCATTTCAATAAAAACCATTTCAATTCCAACCCTTTTCAATAATACTCCATATTTATTGAAAACCAAATCCATAAAATTCATTTCAATCTAAAACCATTTCAATTCAACCATTTCTATAAAACTCCATTTTTATTGAAAACCAAATCCATCAATGTCATTTCAATCTCAAACCATTTCAATAAAATACCCCTTTTATTGAATAACCATTTTTTATAAAACCATTTACAATTTCACCAATCATAATTTAAAATCAACATTTAAAATTAAAGAAGCCAAATCACTTTGCACAACAATTCACCAAGATTCCACAATTACATCAAAACCATAAACCATCACTAAAGATGATTTATTCCATGTTTTTACAAATCAAAACCATTAAAAAAACAAATTTGAAACTAAGACAATCAATTATAACAAGAAGAGTTGATAGTGAAGCCTCCTACCTTGAAGGTTTTGACGAAAACCACAAAGGTCAAAGAACACTCAAGAAACCCGGGTCGATTCTCCCAAAACCCACCTTAGATCTCTTAACCTAGAATGGTCAAGACCAAATCTCATCATATTTGGAATCAACACACTTAGATCTACCCATAACGGGTTTAGATCTATGAAATTGAGAGAAGAGGATAAGTAGATCTATGTATATCTACGAAACCGATCAAGAATTAAGTAGAACGATCACATACCTCAAGAATTCGGCTTTGCTTCGCCAAGAGAAGCCTTCATATCGCCTCTTGAACGATGGGAGAACCCTCTTTGACCTTAGGAGAATCATAATCCCGAGTTAGGGCCACTTAAGAGAAAAAACAAGCCACTTAGAGGCCAAAACGCATGAGATCCACCTTTATAGGATCTCATTTAAGTGGATGCATGGTTTGCCTGCATGGTTAGAAAAACAGTGTTCTAGCCACTGCCTCGGCAGACACTCCACGCATGGTTTGGCCACACTGTTAGACAAACCATGCTTCACCCGTGTGGAAGCTACTATCTCAAGGGCCAGCTACACACGATTTGGCCACATGGTTTAGACAACCCGTGTGACGCCCGTGCGACTTCCCCTTTACCTCAAAACAGCATATAAAGTCTTCCTGACTCTCCCATTCATCACCCTTAACTTTAAAACCGCTAAATGCTTCAAGAAAGGGTTACATACCCAAAACCGGGGGTACTACAGGAGATGAGTGAATTTTTAATATTTTATTAATTATTTTACTATTTCCCTCAAGATAACCAATTGTGTTGTTTCATGTGACCCATAATAGTAATAAGTGCATGTGAGTTAGAAACAAGTGTCCTTAAATCACTCATTATTTCGTAAATAGTGTATTTAATTGATTATTTTTATATACGGTAATTTATTATATTTTACTATTCATAATTTTTTTTAGAATTTCATAAAAATCCCAAAAAATCGACTGAACCATTTATCAGTATGTAGAATTAAAAAATCAATAATGTTTTTTAAAAATAATTTTCTAAATATTATTATTTTTTTTAAAATCATACTTACTATAAAAAATAACATTTTTAAAGGTATAATTAGTTTAATATCACGTTGAAAAATTAAATAAGATATAATTATCTTATTACCTTATGAAAATAAAACAATATCATTATTTACTATTATTATGTGTCATATTACTTTTCATGTTACTATTCACAAAAACTCAAGTTGGTTCTATCAAACTCCAAATGACTTACTGATCACAGCTGTAGATAAGCATTTTTAAAAATTCATAACATATTAGAGTCCAAGTTGAATTTAATGGATAGATTATAAAATGAGTTAACTTGTAGGGACTCATTGTTTCATGCTTTAAATATTTATTTTCCAGACACTAGGGTGTTACAATCTACACAAATGTGACACCTAAAAAATTCCATTGATTTTATAGCTTATGAATTTTCCACAAGAAGAAATGTCAATTATGAACCTATAAAATATGGCTCTCAATGTGAAATATTTATTTCTATGTGAATCATATAATGTAACACTTGTATCTTGAATCAATTTTATATATTTAATCAATGGAGCCAAATCAATATCAATATCAATACCCAGTTATTTTATATATATATAAACATAGAGAACATAATTTATTTGTGCTTCATGAATGACCACAGTAGAAAGCTATAAATTTCCAACATAACTATACATGTAATGTGAGTACTAATTTACAAAACAATAGAACTTATTCCATCATTATATAAAATAATTAAAATCTTTTTGGGCTTGTTTACTAATTTAGGATAATCATAATCAAATTTCATCCACTAAGAAGAGTTTGTTGGGTGTTGTATTTTTACATTTTTATTTTTTTATGTACGTGCCATGAAATTTCTCTAACAGCTTCCTGAAATCCATAGAGACATCTAAAAAATGGATTAATAGAATGTTACCTACAAATTTTGAAGCACTTGATTTATTTTTCTTATATTAATCTATGCCAAACCGATCTGATGTTATATGTGATTCATGGTCCTTAAAAATATACAATAATTTTAAAATGCATGTATTTTTTTAGAGATCATACCCCCTATTAATTTCATTATATTAGCACCATCTATTCTATACATATTATCAATTTCTTAGGGTATAATATCAATTAAGATACCAAGAAAACCAATAAAGCTGGTTTCACTCTGTCTGATACCAAATTTAAAAATATATATCATTAATACTACTCAAAATGTTTTATATTTAATACAACCATTATAAAATGGTGTAATTTAATATATATTTTAATTATCAAAAATTATTTTACATTCATGAAGTTCATCTTAAAATTTTATTTTCATTTATTCTATATGATTTTCGTCATCATTTACACTAGAATTTACATCAATTGATCCATAAATCAAAATATCATAATAGTCTATGTGTAAATTGTTTTATCCCAAAATTTATTCCAAAATTTATATATTTGATCTATTTTGGGACAAATAAAATATTCTTTCAACTCTTCTGAATGAATTTATCTTGAGTAACAACATCAGTGTAAAAATGGATAAATGATTTGATGAGGTTCATATGTTTTTTTCTATTGAAATCTTGATGAACTTGATGATTCCAACCTCATACTATTTTTTTATATGGTTATAATCCATATATTATTGATTTATTTCGAACATATTATGTTTTATAAGATTATTTTTTACCAAATTAAATAAAAACACATAAGTAATTAATAATAAAATGTTAAAGTTATAGATACTTCGAAGAAAATTATTTTTTTCCTAATAGAAAATTTATACTCACTTGAAAACTCAATGAAGATATAAAAAAAATTAATGATAAAATGATATAATCAATTTAAATTGTAATATTAGACTACTTTTAATAAATTGTAACATTGATAACCTCATCTTAAAACAAGAATTTTGAGTGTCTAAATATATGTAGGATGGTGTGTGGAAGCATTAAAGTAGATAGGTGATGATTTATGAACGATTTAAAGTATAGATATCAATAATGAAGAAAAATTTCTATAAGGGGAACCCAAATGGGATAATAGCCACCATGATGTTGTATTCTCATTTTATAGATTTTAATCTTAATGAAATAATAATGATCACATCCTACTACTAAAGTTGAACGAATATCAACATTTGAATGTTAATTGTTTTGATTCCTAAGAAGTTATATTTTTACAAATAGTTAAGATTAAAATAAACAACCAATGGTGGTTTAAGGGTTATTTACTCCCCAAAAGTACTCATATGTATTAGAATGCTCTTAAAGAACCATTTAATCTACAAAAATATATTGTTCTAAGATAATAAGATTTGAATGATGTGTATTGATATTGTTTTGAAGTGGTGGAAGTCATTTAAGAAAAAGATTTGGTTATATTTATGAAGTTATGAAATATCTAATTATATTTTCATTTATTAAAAAAAATATGAACAATTTACCCTCACCAAATTATTTATGGTTATCAATTTTTGTCAAATTGTGAAGGATAATGATGTTTTTGGTGAGAGACCATAAAACATTATATGTGTTAAAATGCTATTTTATTTTTATATAATCGATTTTTGGTGGCTATAACCCTAAAAATATATTTTTTAAGAGTACAATTTTTTAAAATTCCTCCTAGACACAAGATTATTTCATCATAGTCAATTATTCAAAAACAATTAGCTCTAATAACCATTTATATAATTCATTTGATATTCATTATGCACCTTCCAAATTAAAAATAATGGATTCAATATTGGTGGAGAACATCACAATTTTTAATACGGTCATTACATTACAGGTAATGTTAGAAAGCGAAAATTATTTGCAGCTATAAATACTCAATAATTTATTTTTGGATTGTTTCATTTATTGGATGACTATAGAAAACATGTTTTGGATATTAATATGAGTTATATTGAAATTAGGATCAAATGAATTTGTTCTTGATGGCTCAATTACAATATGGGTTGAATTGAAGTTTAAAAAATTTTAGTTTATAACAATTAAACTAAACAAATTCACAAAACCTAATTTATTAAAAATAATGGATTTGGACATGGACATCAGTATGATTACTAATCTATCATAATAAATATGATTTTCGTAAAGCAGAGTATAATAATTGTATTCATAAAGTAATGAATTATATTAAATTAATAAAATATGATTCAATAAAGATCAAAATATAAAATTAATTTTTATCATATTTAGATATGTTATGATAAAAAAATTTCAAACATGCACCGCGGAATATAAAACATTTAAGAAACAAGTAATTAAATAACTATAAACAACTAATAATTACATTCAGTGATTAAAATCTATTGATCTATTTTATCTTTAAGAATAAGGTCGATAGAAACCTTGGATAAACGTATCCCTAGTTTTATACTTACAATAATTTATATCTTTCGTAAGTAAGAAAATTACTATTTACAAATATCAAATTCTCTATCAACCTAGCCTTTGTATCCCATGATCTAATAGATTGGTTATTTCTTTCTATCCATGTAAGAAATCAATCAGAAGATCATATTCTCTATCTTGTTATCCTTGCATGCCTTTAATCATAATAACAATTACTAAAAAAATGATTACAACTGAAGGATATTCTTAAGGGACAAATTGAAAATATATCATTAAGTGGAAAAATCCAAAACCTGTACAAAAGACTAGGAAGATGTTGTTCATGATTTTTGATCTTCAGAGCTCTAAAAAGTGAGAAATTGAAATGTAAATCAGTATAAAAAAATTTGAATGACTAGATATTTATAGTTATTACTCTAACGATCATCTTGATCATCTAATAGTCATATATTCTATGAGTTTATTTCAACCACATTGACACCGAGAAATTATAACTGAATGTCTAACATCATATTTTTTATACAATTATATTTTAAAAAGGTTTTATTACATTAAAAACAAATATAAATTATTTTGTTAAAAAAATTATATCAGACCAATGGACTTTTTAACTATTGTCAATATGATTATCATAATCAAGTTTATTTTTATTTTATCGGTATTAATATCACTTCAATGATAAATTCCTTTGGAAGTACTATAAAAAGACAAAGTCTTTCACTTTCCAGACAAAATTTGAGTATGATGAATTAGATCAAACTTTATTATGATTCCCATAATGAATAAATATAATATTATAAACATAATACTTTAAAACTTATTATATGAATGGTAAAATGTAATGTTTTCTATAAAAAAATTGTAAAACTCTTCGAAAAAAAGTTAGTAATGTAAGTATAAAGAATGTGTTTCTGATTTCCAAAATAAA
Source organism: Viscum album (assembly GCA_963277665.1). NCBI lineage: Eukaryota > Viridiplantae > Streptophyta > Magnoliopsida > Santalales > Viscaceae > Viscum > Viscum album. Next base: position 373,925,354 of record OY728158.1, on the reverse strand, counting down.
TGGAATGGAAAAGTTTATAGAAGAACATATGAATAAATGATCTCCCCCTTTTTGGAAAGAACAAACCCCATGACTTTAATGAAATAAAACTCTAAAAAACATAAATTAAATAACATTTAAATGAAATTTGTTTTCATAATTATACTTTTAATCCTTTACTCATCCAGGTTTTATAAGTATTCTGAATATGAGGGAGAGAAGGGTGAATATAATAAATTATCTTAAAGTACCATCTACACATGAGGAATATATTCTCCCCCTTTGTGAAGAAACTTTATCCACTTTTAAAGAGAAATTTTATTTTGTAGAAAAATCTCACACCTTTTTTATTTAAAAAATTAATTGTGGACTCAATTATAATTTACCTAAAAACATTGTGAATGGAAAAGTATAAAAAACAATTTAATGAATCAAATAATCATCCAAAAAATTATAAAATAACATTAAACCAATCTTATTTGATAAATAATTAGACAATCATATTTGGATAAAAGAGTAATTCATTCATCAATAGTGATTTGAAAATTTATCAAAATACATATTATAAAAAAGTGATCAAAAAGAATTTATATTTCTTAAAAAGTATTTTGATGACTGACTTTATCTTATTGAATTATTTAAGAACTCTTTTCATCTTCACCATTTGATATTTTATAATCTAATTCTCATATTTGAGTCTCTCTACTTTCTCAACAATCTCCTTGTTCTGATCATTGAGAATGGAAACATCACCTTCACAAAAACATGCTCTGTACATTTCTAACTTTATGTCCCAGACTTTTATTTTGAGTCATCCACTTCTTTAGTCCAGTCATCAGTTCGGCCTTTGAACTCTTCAACAAATTTTTTCCCATCAGTTATATCTCTGTATAACTGATTATAAGATTTAGAAGATTAAATTTACATCTTATATAACTTTTGAATATAATAATTGTGAGATAGAATATTAATATTAACATTATTTTACCATTTCACCTTTGGAATAGATATTTTTTGGGTATTAGAACATTTTTGTAAGGTTTCAAACCTTCCTCAATAAAAATTAATAATTCAATGAGCATTTATGTAGATTCCATTTTATGGGAAAGGTAATCATGAGGTAATTGATCTATTCCTTCTAGTATCATGAATTAATATACAATCCCTTATATTCATTTCAGATATGAAATGATGTAATGAAAATCCATCTGTGCAATGGTTCTTACAGATTTTGATAACTCTGGATCGGAATGAAGTCATTTTTATTAGCTTGTACTAACAATATCAACTTTTCTATTATTATTATTAAAATTTATCACATGATTTTCAACTATATCATTTTTCATGGGAATAAGTTTTTCAGTATATATTTCAATAATTTCAACATATTTGGTTTCAGTTTTTGACATTGAAACTTCATCTTCCTCATCCTTATAAAATGAAAACTCTTCTTCTTCTTTTAATAAGGATTGTTCTTCTAAATATTCATATTCATCATCATATTTTAAAGAAAACTTCAATGAGTATGATGTTGATGAGGATGTATTTGATGATTTTTCATATTGTTTTTCATCCTCACCACTTTCTTTTTTTTCTTTTTTTCCTCATACTTTTTATTATCCTCTTAACTCTCTTAATCTTAAACTTCTTCTTCAATGTTTTTAAATTATAATTCTTCCTTTTCAACTTATTTTTCTTCTTGGAGTTCTTTCTCTTCTTTCTCATTATCATCATTTTATCCTAATTTATTTTAATCAATATTATTAGGAATTTATTTTCGATGACCTTAACCCAAATCATTTACATCATTGTTAAGTTACTTTTCATCTTTTTAAGCATCACTGAGTATTTATTTTTCTGAATAAATTATTGTCGACCCATTATCTACTAATTTTGGTTTTTATTTCTTTCAAAATTACATTAATAGAAAAAAATGTATTTACTATTGAAGGTATATATCATCAACCACGATTTTCTATTCATTTCTCTTCTCTTTGAAAAAGGGAATAACAGAAATGACTGGGTATGTTTCTTGAAAGACTAACACTCAATCGAGATTTCTTTTCTCATCATCTCAGAGGTAAATTATCCATATTCAAATGATTTTAAGATAAAGAGGCATTATAGAGTCTCTTATTTTTCTCTATCGTCAACATTTTCAGCCCCATGAACCCTTAAAGACTTATCCTCGGTAGGTTCTAATCCAATTTTAGTTAGCCCATGATTCTTATCATCTTTTAGCCTAATACAATCCTCAAAAACATCATCATGGACCTTATTTTCCTTATTTTCTTTCTTATTTTCTTTTAGAGGTCAGGTTTTATCCATTTTTTTATTATTCTTGTATGATTTTTTGATGGATCTGAATCCGATGAAGCATCCAAAATTTTGTCAACAAACTTTTAGTATTTTCAATCAAACACCAGCTTTATTATTTTTATTGAATCTTCAATAATGGATGAAAAAAATAATTCATTACGTTTGACATGTTATCAAATTTAATAATAATAAAAAATCCAATAATCACATTACTCAACAAGGTTGGAAATATTATAATCTTGACGTGGTGGAATTATTTTTTAGGTTTTTTATGGTTAAAAGAACAAAATTCACAAGTTCATTATTTATCTTGTTAACCGACTAGTAGAAAGAAATGACAGTATCTTGGTATCATTTATTGGGTATTAAAAACCCTTTAATCCACAAGTTAATGAAATTATTGTATTGGTATTGAAGATAAACTTTTATGAATTTCTCATCATGATAAAACAACGAATCGTCAACACTAATTTCTTAAAATGTTACAAGGGTATCAAAATGTTTGGGTAATGGAAAATGTGTATCACCACCAGAAGGTACTATAACTGATAATTTTCATTGAAATTATTTACATCTCATGCCATTAATTTCATATTAACACTTATACTTTTTCTAATAAATTTCATAGAATCATAAAATTCAAGAACAAGTTTGTTATCATACTTATCAACTTTATGAACTTTTATTCTACACAATTTGATTCGAATCATTGGCTACCTTCTTAAGAGTAGAATTATATTAGAACAATAAATATAATTCTACTAACATTTCTCTAAAACCAAACTGATCTTTGTAATCTTTTCTTCAATTATCCGAAAGAAAATGAATATGTTCGGCCAAAATGAAATAAAAACATTCAAACTGATCAACTTGCAAGAAGCAATTGGTCTGTGAAAAAACACTCAATAAAACAATGTGGGGTAGGGGGATCCCTATTTTATATAGGTGATTTTGTAGATGTCTATGTTACCAAAACAAATCCAATGGTTGAGAAAGAAATGACCCAATTAAAAAGCTAATAATCACTTGAAGAATGTTCTAAGGTATTTTTGAACTCTTAAGTTTTAAGAAAAACATTTATCATATTGAAATCTAGTACTATTAAAAAATATAAAAAATAGATTCTAAAATAATTATAAAAACAAAAAAATATATAATTAATTTTATTCAAATGGTAAAAAAAATTAATTGACATGAAAAATACCTTTCGGACTGAAAAGTACCATCGGTATGAATAACACATTCTTCTTGAATTTTTAAGCTAATTAGATTGCAATTTTCATAGAAAAATAATTATAATAGTACAAAAACTATGTAAAAATGTTTTAAAATAAATATGAATATAGTTTTTAGGGTTAAAAAGTAATATGATATTTCATAAATAAAATCTCATTATGAAAATTTTCTGAATTTGAAAATTTCAAGAAACCTTCAGTCTGAAATTTTATTAACATATTTTGTGTCCAATTATACTTTTGAGAATAATGACTCATAAACTTTTATATAGAAAATTGAGTTTGGAACTTTGATACAAATATTTTATGAAACTAAAAATCTTAAAAGCAGAAGATTTTGAAAAAAAAACAAACACATGCACTCTCCTTGTGAACAGGTATTACATAATATAAGGATATATGTAGACAAGAATTAAATATGAAGGATAATTTTATATTTATTATTCCAAGATTTGGTTTAATATATTCAAATCTATTTTATGTTAAATGTTTTTTAAAAATATCTGCAAGTTGATCTTATGTTCCGATTAATTGTAAAATGATATCTTATATAAGTGGTTGATCCCTAATAATGTGATACCTAATATATATAAGATTTACACATGATTGATGTTAATTTTTTTTAAATAATATAATAGAACTATTATTGTCACATAGTATTTGAGTTGTTTTATAAATCATTCCATAGTTAGTAAGTATGAGTTGCATCAACAACACTTGATCACTAAAACTTCCAATTTTATTTATTTGGATTATGTTGTGGAAAGTGCTACTGATTTTGATTTCTTACATGAACAAGAAACTACTGAATTTATTAAGAAATGAAATGTTTCAGACGTTTTTTTTTTCATTCTATTCTATAACCAACAATGTCATTATCCAAAAAAATAAGTTCAAAAAAATTCCCAAAGAATAAAAAGCCACAGTTTCATAGTTCCCTTAAGATAATGGAAAGTTTTTTATAAAAAAATTAGATTTATTCAATTGGATTGGATTGATATCTTGAATATAAGACTATATAAAATAATAAATCTGGAATTCTTGTTGCAAATTAAAGTAAACTTTCTATAATACCTCTAAAAATATTTTGATCAACTGATTTCCCAGTCTAATTAAGGTCTAATGTATTTTATGTTCCAATAGAAGTTCTAATACTTTTATTGTTACCATATAAAAAATTAAAAATATATTTTATATTCTTAGGTTGATATATAACACTTTTTTATGGTTTTTGAGATATTTTAAAAATAAAAAAAAATGTTAACTCACCCATTATACTCAGCCGAGTCTCTGATTTCATAAGATCGTGAAAGGAATCTACTAAAGATTGTTGAGTTAGTCCAAATATAAAGTCATAAAAATAAATTTGTAAAATCAAAATATTTTTATTAACATATTTTATAAAATGTGTTGGATATGTAGATACCTTCACAAAAAAATTGAAACAAAGAAGATATTAATCAGTCCTACCATGCTCTAGGGGCTTGTTTACATCTCTATAATGATTTGGTATATTTATAAACATATATAGGATGTTTTGTATTTTAAAACTAGGTGTTTTATCAAAATTTTCTTCCTCCTAAACATATCCATTATAAAAAGTACATATCACATCTATTAGAAAAAGTTTAATATTAATGAATTCTACAAAGGCTGAATATCTTCTTGTCTAGATACTGGTGCATATGTTTCTACATTATATATTCCTTCTCGTGGGTTTTAACCTTTAGTATAAAGTCTTACTTTATTACAAAAAATTATTTCATTTTCATCACATTTTATTCAAAAAACCAATTTTTCATCAATTATATATGTTTCTTTATGTTATTCTGTAATGACAAGTCCCCCGCGGCCTATGTTGTGACTTCCCTAAGCCCACCTCTCATAGGCCATGGGCTACTAAATAGCACAAGAAAGGAATACCCTAAAAGGGAAGGCATTGACTTTAAACATGTAATCATACCAACAGGGAAAAACTACACAGAGCAACCCACTTTGGAAAGAAAAGTACAACCAGCACAATGAAAAAGGTAAAACTAAAAGAAAATGGGGCGAGAATACCAACTCAACTGGAAAGAATATAAAGTAAAAGAATTACAAGCTCCAGAAGTTTTCCACCATGTATTCTAGTAGAAGTTTATGTACAACTCATAGTCGGATGTCACTACAGAACACAATGTATGATGATGAACCTCCATGAAATGTCCAATTCAAGCTCCCCACAGCCCCAGTCAACATTTTCTATTGTCTGCACAAGACACGATAGGTGTTAGAGAAGTCTCTATATGGGTGAGTATAAAAATAATCAGTAGGGACCTAGAGACCCCGGAAGGTCTCCCAAGAATACTCAATAGAAAAAATACCTCAAATTTGAATACAAAAAATTAATATCTCATCAACTACACAAAGTAATGAATCAGATCACAAATGGTATAACATAAAGTATAGAGCTAAGGATTATTAGACCTAAAGATAGAATATCATATTCTATTGAGAGGTTCTACTATTGATCCATGAAGGGCTTCTATACTGCTGATCCAAAATCATTCACTCTACTATTGATACATGAACGGTCACTCTACTGATGATCCAAAAAGGGTCGCTCAACTTTTGATCCATGGCGTGTCTCTCTACGGCTAATCCATGCTAGGTCATGCTACAGCTGATCCAAGAAGGGTCACTCACATGATAACCCATGAAGGTTAAATTTTTTTCTGATCTATGATGGTTCTCTTTTATGTTGATCCATGAAGGTTATCTCTTCATTCATCATGTCACAGCTAGCCACTCGATTCTCGCACATAGAATTCTTGATTCTGGGAGGATTACCTCCCCAATACATATGTTGTACATAAACTGCAAAAAATCCTCCAGAAAGAGTAACTCGAATGACCATATCATCTTAAGGGTCCCAACTCAATAGTCGGTGCATAGATCGGACACCCAATCAGTAAGATATTGTCATTTTTGTAAAAGATCCTAGGTAGGATTCGAGTCTGATCCAACCTTTCCACATTCCAATCTCTGCAAAATCTCAGATAGAGTACCTTTAAATGATCACCTTGTTGAATGGTTCCTTGTTCCAATAATGGTGGGTCATTCGGACATTTAGTCTTATAGTTATTCGTGTTTTAGTGAAACAAGGTCGGTCAGGTCTGGGTCAGGTGCGACCCTGTCGGACCAACCTCACCGGACAGGGTCCATCAATGGTCTAGGCCCCCTGACCATTAAGACCTTGCATCTAGTTCAGTGTCTGGTCTAGCCCCAGGATTCTCCTCATCCTCAGAGAGTAAATCATGGACATTGTGGTGGTCATCATCAGGGCTAGAGAGACTGTGGAGCAGGCTGTAGTTCGCATCATGTTTTATAATTTCTAGCGATAGGCGAGCCATACATCATTTGATGTACCCTTTTATTTTTTTATACATAGTTTATTCCTATTTTGATTAAGGATAGACAAACTATTTTATATCACCTTACATTTTCCAAGATTTGTGAATTGAGTTTGAGAGACTTCTAATGCCCTTGGTATTGAATACCTGATCTGGTGGTCGAGCTAACTTATTTGGTGTTTGTAGGAATTGTGTGCTAGTGTTGGAGCAGTACCACTCTTGGGGATATTTACTATGTTTATGGATACTTCCATATGATGTTATCCTTGGCTTGTATTGGTTGTATTCATAGCAAGATATTGTGGATTACATCCAGAGGGAGGTGGTTTTCTTCAATGGTGATGGAGAGCCATCTGTGTTTTTTGGAAAGTGATACCCTCACATGGGTAAGAGGCACGTTCCTTTTTTGTAATCCATGATTTCTGAAATGATGATGTGTTCTTCAAGGGTTCATCAGTACATGTTTCCTAGGGTCATGGAAGAGTACCCTAATGTCATTACAGATGGTTTTGTAGAGTTATCCCTTCAATATGAGATTGTGTATAAGATCATGATGCATCTAGGTGTGTCTCCAATCTCAATGTCTCCGTATAGGATGGAGCCTTATATGTTGTTGGATGTTCATAAAAAGATCAATGTTCTTTTTTAGTGCAGTTTTGTTCATATGAGAGTGTCTCCATGGGGTGAACCAATTTTTTCGTAAAGAAGGTTGATGGTAGTTTGTAGTTGTGTGTTGATTATCGTCGCTCGACCAAAGTGATAGTGAAGAACCGCTATCCTCTTCCATGTATTGATGATTTATTCAATTCACTAAAGGAATAATGTTGGTTCTCAAATTTTTATTTTCACTCCAGGTATCATCAGATGCATGTGAATGATGAGGATATCTTGAAGACCGCTTTATGTTGTTGTCATGGGTATTACAGGTTCTTGGTTATGCCATTTGGTGTGACGAATGCTCCAGATATGTTCATAGGGTGGATGAATGCTATGTTCCAAGAGATCCTTGATATGTTTTTTGTTGTTTTCAATAACGAAATACTTGTGAAATCACCATCTAAGAAAGATCATGGAGAGAATATGCGTGCAGTTTTGGGAATTCTTCATCAACATCAGCTATTTGAAAAGTTGTCGAAGTGTGAGTTTTTGGATTGAGAAGTCTGTTTCATAGGGAATATGGTATCCCAGTAGGAAGTATCTATGGATCTATCGAAGATATAAGTATTTTTGTGATGGGAATACCCTATGACAGTTGAATATATGAAATGTTTCATTAGTCTCGTAGGCTATTATAGGAGGTTCATAGACAATTTTTCTTGGGTTGCAACCCCATTGATTTTGTAGGACATGATAGAACAGGCTTTTGTGTGGAATGATCAGTGTATACATCTTTTAAGTATCGAAAGAAGAAGTTTTTCAGTGCTTCGGTTCTTTTTATTCTATCATAAGGATTTTAGTTCAAGGTTTTCTATGAAGCACTGTGTTTGGGGTTAGGTTTTGTTCGGATGAAGCAGATATCAGTCCTTTATTATGGTTTATAGAAATTGTTCCCCCATGAATGTAACTACCAAACCCATGAACATGATTTGGCAGTAGTGGTGTTTTATTAGATGTTGTAGGGACATTACCTCATCGGTGAGTGCTTTTTGGTTTTCACCGACCATAAGAGCCGGAGGTATGTTTTCTCTTAACATGACATAAACCTGATACATCGTCAATGGATGGTGTTATTACAGGATTGTGACATTGATCTTTCATATACACCTGGTAAAGGTATTGTTTTAGACAATGCACTGAGTAGGAAGTCATGTAGTGATTCAATGCGTGAATTTGTTGATTCCTGGTGGGTGATGGAAGAACATTCAGCGTTACATCTTGATATGGGAGAAGTTGGTTGAATATGATGTCTTCAATAGATGACAGTGCAGAAATATCTGGTGCAGCACGTGGAATATTCCCAGTAGGGGGATCATGAGGTGGAGGTCTGGAGAGACTGATTTGTTTGTGGCGAGGCCCCTAATGTTTTTTATGATAATGAAAAATAGTGGGGGTTGTTTCGGGGGAGGATTTTTTCCATTGGTGAGGTGAGATATGGTTCATAGGGACTTCCATAGTTTGCCTTCTGTGGTACATCTTGGTGTCACAAAGATCTAGAATTATTTTATGAGTCAGTTTTGGTGGCCTAGGATGAAGTGTATTGTTATAGATTTTTTATCTCAATGTTTGGTCTTCCAAAAGCTGAAGGCTGATAACCATCTTCTCGTTGGTTTCTCCATCCATTAAGTATTCCACAACAAAAGTGGGAGGACATATTGATGGACGTTATTACCAATTTACCTCGAGTTCAAGGACTCTATGATTCTATATGGGTGGTAGTGGATCATTTGAAGAAATCAACCCACTTTATAGCAATCAATGAGTCAATCTCAATGGAGGTTTTGTAGAGGCAGTATCTAAAGAAGGTGGTGAGACTCCACGAAGTCTTGAGGATGATCATTTTCGATCGAGATCCACATTTTACATATAAGGTTTGGAGAAGTCTCGAGCATGATTTTAACTCTTAGATATTCCTTAACACTTCTTTTTATCTATATATGGATTGTCACACAGAGCACACCATCTAGACTCATGAAGACATGTCTCTCTCTTGTGTCCTAGATTTTGGAGGATTAGTGATGAGTAACCTTCCCTTGGTAGAGTTCGCTTACTTCAATATATTTCAGTCCACCATGGGTATGGTTTCATTTCAAGCCTTCTATGTGTGACCATGGTGGTATCTATTGTGTTGGACTGGGGTCAGAGTGTAACGTCCCGGTTCCAGGTTCCACTCAATGGGTGCCCCGAAATCGGTTCGCTGCGTGACCTCAAACGCATTTCCCCAAACACCAGAGGCTACTGACTAGTAGCGAGGACCAAGGTCTAATAGTGGGGAAACTATTCCCTCATTTGTCAAAGTGTAGCGCAGTGGAATTTAAATAAAATATACAATGATACAGTGGAAGCAGTAAACCATACACAACTGAAATAAAAAACAGCAGTGGATATAACCAACAGTATATAAATGATGATGCTACATGTCTCAAGTTCTAAGAAAACATCCAGAAAATTTTATACATCAATACAGTACAACTAAAAGCAGATTTCATCAAAACAAAGAAAAACAGTTGGCAGTGGAATCGCGAGCCTAGGCTCGGTCCCATGCCCTCCTACTCCTCAGCCACAGTCAAGTATCTGTATAGGTACTCTTTCCCCTATCCACACCTGCAAAAACATAATCTGTTTGGGCCGAAAATCGTGACCCAAACAGGGTGTGAAAAATAAATTCCCAGTAGGCACCCACCAAAGGCTCGTGCCCAAATGCGTGTAAGCATGCAACAATAGTGTGTAGTAGTAAAATGCAATAAAGTAAGATGTACTCAAAAGCAACTAATTACCAGTTATATTTCCATTTTATTATTCATTTAATCCCTTAAATTTTAGAAATCACCATAGTGCATTTCTAAGTAAACAGTCCACGTCCTCAGACAAGAAAAACCTTACCCTCAGGTAAGCAGAATCCAACCCACAGGTAAAGCCCTCAGGCGTAACAGATGTTGCCCTGGAGCGTAGGAAGTGTATCCCTCAGGCACATAAGTCAATCCCTCAGGCACGGAAGGTTTCCCTTAGGCGAAATAACTACAGCCCTCAGGATAAATAGTGCAGTGCCCTCAGGCTAATCACAACAACGCCCTCAGGCAAAATAGGTAATCGGGCCATGCCTAACAGGTAAATGAGTAGTAACAAGAAATTCTTCTCAAGGAAATTCTATAATTACTACATTGAAGGCATACCCTCAGGTATCCTGGCCAAATGGCTAAACAGTGGAACACACCCCCGGGGTGGTTCCGGATCCCAGCAACGATCCCAACCAGTATTTTATTATCATAATTTACTCACCTATGCAATTCTAGGCATTAAATATATCAACGGACTCAGCCACATGACACCCCAACATGGGTTTGTGGCACAAAAATGCACAAAACACATGGAAGTTGGAAAACTAAACACCAAGCCACCTACCTTATACGCCAAAGAATGTTATACCCGAACGTCGACTCGAGAAAATCCCAAGAACGGAGTAGATCTGATGAATAAAAAAACCATCTTAACCTCAAATAACTCTCTCTAGGGAAAGAGTTATTAAGAAGCACTCCAGGAGAAGAGGGGGCTTACCCGTGCGGTTCCAACGTGATAGTCCGAAGCGGAATCGGATTCCAGACGAACACCTGGTAGATCTTCAAAGGTTTGGCCTCCTCCTTTGGCACCAAAACAGCTCAAATGCCTCCTCTACCAAATGAGGAGGGTACTGCATGTTTTAATCTGAAAAAAAAATTACATGACGTGTACTCCTTTCATTTAACTATTCATCTAGCGGCTCCCTGCCAGCACGGCACAGTTCGCCTGCCGACAAGAGTACACGACATGTACTCCTGAGTACACGACATGTACTGCCGCCCAGCTGGCGGCTACTCCACCGCCTTACTATTTTGGAATGTCGACTGACTACACGGCGTGTAAAGGACCACTACACGGTGGGTAGTCGGTTCCTACACCCTTTGTCTCCGACATGGCTACACGCCCTGTGTACTCATCCCAACACGGCCAAAAGTACGCGACATGTTGAAAAAGTACACGACGTGTAGTTCCAAAATTTAGGATTTTCACCATTTTCTATATTTTATTAACAACACTAAAGGAAAAGAGGAAAGAAAAACGCGTACCTCAAGAGAAGAACCGTGTTCTTACAAACTTCCCCCATTATATCAATTCATCCCCAAATTTCCCTTCCAAAGGCGGAGAAGATATATCCATGAACAACTCTGGTCTCTGATCACGTACGTGGGCCCCCCGCTAAAAGGTCTTGTCCTGCACTCGACCATGCTGCCATAGCACCCATACGAGAGGAACTGACCGGCCTCGGAGAACCTTTGTGCTCCTATCAACGATACGAATCAGATGCTCCTCAAAGGACGCATCTGCCTACAGCTCAACCTCTTCTCGCTGAAAGGTGTGAGATGGGTCTAAATGATAGAGACACAACTGAGATACGTGGAAGACATCATGCATGGATTGGTACCGCTACGGTAACCGAACCGATAAGCAACCAAACCGACTCTCTAAAGAATCTCAAATGGCCCCACATACCACGGTGAAAGTTTACCCTATCTCCTGATCCGCTTGTGTCCCATCCTCAGCGAAACACGCAAGAAAACCTGACCCTCGACCATAAACTCCAAAGGTCGTCTACGGCAATCAACATAAGATTTCTAACGAGACTACGTGGTATCCATCCACTTCTGAATCAACTGGACCTACTCAGAAGTCTCTTGCACGAGACGTGGTCCCAGCAAAGCTGCCTCACCAACCACTAACCAGTAAAAAGGTGATCGGCACGACCTACCGTATAAAGCCTCGTATGGTGCCATCTCAATAGTCTCCTAGAAGCTATTGTTATAGGCAAAATCGACTAAGGGTATATGATTCTCCCAAGAGCCCCCAATGTCTAGGACGCATGCACGTAGCATGTCCTCTAGCACTTGTATTGTACGCTTTGACTGGCCATCTGTCTCTGGGTGGTAAGCTGTGCTCAAAAGCACCTGTTTACCCAGCGCCCTCTGAAAACTCTTCCAGAAACAAGATGTAAAGCAGGCATCCCTATCTGAAATGATAAAACGAGGGACCCCATGAAGACATACAATCTCTTGGATATACAGCCTTCTGATCTTGTCAACACCGAAGGTCTCCTTGATCGGCAAGAAGTGAGCTACCTTCGTGAGTTTGTCCACAAAAACTCACGTGGCATCATTGACACGCGGTGACCTTGGAAACCCAGTCACGAAATTAATCGCAACATCATCCCATTTCCACTTCGGAATGGGTAACTGCTATAATAGTCAAGCTGGTCTCTGATGCTCTGCCTTCACCTGCTGACAGGTGGAAAATCTCGTAATAAAACCAGCTACATCTCTCTTCATACTCGGCCACCAGTACTGATTTCTCAAGTCACGGTACATCTTGGTAACCCCGGGATGAACTGCCCAAGCTGAAGCATGAAACTCCCGCATCAGCTCCTCGCGTATATCCCCTGGAACCCATACTAGTCTATGGAAACGCAAAACCTCATCATCGCCTATCATCCAACCAGGAGGAGGGTCCTCACTTGCCACTGACTCCCGTAGATCTATGACTTCTTAATCAAATAGTTGTCTCATCCTCACTCTATCCAAGACGGTAGAAGTCACAGCTAAAGATGAAAGATAAGTATAAACCTGAATGTCATGCACCTCCAGATGCATTTCAGAAAACAATGCCATGATTTTCCACTCACCACTGGCCTCCTGCACTGCCTGTATCTGAGTCTTCCTGCTTAGTGCATCAGCTACTGCATTACCTTTACCAGGTGTATATGAAAGCTCAAAATCGAAGGATTTTAGGTACTCGACCCACCTTTGCTACCTCAGATTCCAGTCACGCTGTGTAAATATATACTTGAGGCTTTGGTGGTTGGTAAAAACCAAAAAATTCTCCCCCAAAAGGTATTGTCTCTAACAGTGTAACGAATGGACAGCTGTAGCTAACTCGAGATCATGCGTCGGGTAATTCCTCTCATGTGGCCTCAACTGCCGAGACCTGTACGCAACAACTCGGTTGCCCTGCATCAACACCGCTCCCAACCCAACACCTGATGCATCACAGTAAACTGTATAGCTCTTCCTCGGATCTGGGAGTATCAGGATAGGTGCTGATGTCAACCTTCCCTTCAGGTCCTGAAAAGTTGTCTCGCAAGCTTCCGAACAAAAGAACTTCACACCCTTCTTAGTCAAGCCCACCAACAGCGCGGCTAAGCGGGAGAAGTCCTCTATAAAACGCATGTAGTACCCAGCCAGTCCTAAGAAACTCCGTATTTCGAACACATTCTTAGGCTGCTCCCAGGAAACCACTACCCTATCCTTCTTTGAGTCTACTAAAACTCCTACCTCATAGATGATATGTCCCAGGAAGTGAATCTGTTCCATCCAAAAGTGGCACTTTGAGCACTTAGAATATAGCCGATGCTCCCTCAGTGTACTCAATACGATCTCAAAATGAGTGGCATGGTCGTGCCAAGTGTGAGAGTACACCAAGATGTCGTCCACGAATACTACCACAAAAGAATCAAGATATGGATGGAACACACGATTAATCAGAGCCATTAAAACCGTTGGCGCATTCGTGAGTCCGAACGGCATAACCGTATACTCAAATAGAACATACATACTCCTGAAAGCCTTGAGAGGTATATCAAATGGTTTAACGTGCAGTTGATGATATCCTGATCTCAGGTCAATCTTCAAGAACACTCATGCTCCATGAAGTTGAACAAAAATATCATCAATCCTCGGTAAGGGATATCGGTTCTTAACCTTCAACTGGTTCAGCTTCCAATAATCGATGCAAAGTCTGAGGGTACTGTCTGACTTTTTCTCAAAAAGGACCGGTGATCCCCAAAGAGAAGTGTCGGGTCAGATAAAGCCCTTTGCCTATAACTCCTCTAACTGCCTCTTGAGCTTCTAAAACTTAGGTGTATGCATCCTATTAGAGGAATGGACACTGGTGCAGCTCCTGGCACAAGCTCAATGGAGATATCCACCTCTCTCTCTGGAGGTAGACCCAAAAAGTCATCTGGGATGACATCCCTCAAACAATCAACAACAGGATGGAAATCCTCCTGAAAAGTCCCCAGGTCATCCAGATATAATCTCGCAATCTGGTCTCTGACTCCACCTCGCCCACGATGCTCTGGTCTAGCTCGACTCGCCTGAACATCACTTTCGCCCTTGTATAGAAACTCTTCGCCCTCTGGTGATGTGAAACGCACCCTGTAATGATAGCAGTCTACAACGTCCCAAAAGGTAACCAACCGTTCCATCCCTAGAATGACGTCATATCTCGTCATCTCTAGGACATAGAGGTCCCAAAGGAAGTGACACCCACCAACCTCAAGGGGGAACTCCTTGCACTGACGCACATCAGTCGTTCTAGTCCCCAACATAGTGTCTAGCATCATGATAATAGAAGAAGTTGAAACACAGATCCCAAGGCTCTCCACAACAGGTACAGATATGAAACTATGTGTATCACCCGTATTGAAAAGTACTAACGATAAGATAGAAGCTAATAAAATAGTACCTCTGACTGTAGAAGGTCTAGGATCCTGCTCTTGTTGGGTCTGTTACACTGCATATGCCTGCCTAGTGCCGCGGCCCTGCAACACAGCCTGGCTACCCTGAGCTGTCACGCCCTGCTACCTCTGAGATCCTGGTGTCTGGCTACCATGGCCACGACCACCTTCTCTACCTGCACGCCCAGACGTATTCCAGTTCCCAGACTGGTAAGAAGCTGGTGGTCATGTTCCCACACGCATAGTTTAAACAGAACCCCTCTCACTAGACACTTGTAGAAATTCCTTGCAGAAGCACTACAGATGACCCATCTTGCTGCAAGATCGGCACTCCATTGGGTCTCATGGACACTGCGGTCTCTTGTGCCCCTCTCTGTTACACTATTATCACCTAGACGGACCACCGGAAGAAGCTTCATGGATGGTACTGCCACCCTGAGAGAAGTCCATCTGTCTCTTCCTCTTTCTATTAGAAAAAGTACCAGTAACTGGTGCTGAACCACCCTGGCCCACACCACTAGATTCTTTCAGGTTCCTCTCTATAATCAGTGCCTGATTCGCGATAGAATGTAAAGTAGGTAACCAGAAGACATTCACCAGTGCTCGGATGTCATATTGAAGACCATCCTTAAAATGTCTGGTTCTCAACGTCTCATCACCCACCAGCACGGGTGCAAAGCACTGAAGCTCCATAAAACGAGCAGAATAGTCCATCACTGACATAACACCCTGCTACATATTCATGAACTCTCAAGCTCTATCTTCCCTCAGTGTCTCCGGGAATAATAAGTCAAAGAAGACTACCTGAAAGTCTTCCCACGCCATGTCTCTGTGATGCTCTGACTGGGTGATAACATCCCACCACCTCTTGGTGGAATCACGCAGCATGTAAGTCGCGAGCTTGACCCTCTTCCCTTGAGGTGTCTCAAGATGCTCGAAAATAGTCTGCATCGACCCCATCCAAGAATCAGCAGCCTATGGTCTGCCATCCCCTGAGAACGTAGGCAGATGCTGCTACTGGAAGATACGTATAAGATCAGCCAAAGATGTGGCAGCCTTTGTTTCTCCCTGAAAGGTCTGCATGAAACGCAATAAGCCTTCACGGAACTGCGCCTCTCCGCTTATGTCCGGTATAGCAGCTTGTGCCGCATCTGGCTCTACTACAGGATCAACTGGTAGCCCATGGCCCACCATCTCCAGAGTATTATCGTTGCTGCTCTCCTGGCGAACAACGAACGGTCGTCTAGGCGGCATGACACTACAAGGTCAAAAACACACCTTAGAACAAGATTTATCTAAGATCGGAAGTGAAGAAACCCAAAAGGGAACATGAGGAATAAGGCATTCAAAATTTTCAAAACAAGACTACACGGCGTGTACACTGACTACACGGCATGTACTTGACTTCCCTTCTCCTGCTCGGGTCCTTCTACACGGCTAAGCCACACGTCTCCCAAAAACTACATGACATGTATATAATCTACACGTTGTGTATGGTGTTATTTTCCAACTTCCCGTGTCGCTTGTGACATGGCCGACTACTTGTCTTGACACTACACGGTGTGTTACACCCGAACACGGCATGTACACCACCCCATTTTCTAGTCACACTGCTAGCTCCACACAGATTGTCCTCAGACAAGACTACATGGCGTGTCCCCAAAGGTACATGGCGTGTTCAAGGAATGGTGACATCGACCTGTGTTGTTAGTTACACGTCCGAGTCCCCAGGTCACACTACACGGAGTGTTCATCATTGACATGGCGTGTTCTGTATAGGAGTTCACCGACCCGTGTTGTTAGTTTCACGGCCAGACTCCGGGTCAAAACTACACAGCGTGTATATCTGGTACATGGCGTGTTTTACCCAAGATCTTCCCTACCCCGTGTGCCACCCACACGGTTTGTGACCTGGGAAGAGACTACACGGCGTGTACTCAGAGTACATGGCATGTACTTAAAAAGTTCATTTTTTTCCCGAACAGAAGGTCATACACGGCGCGTGTAAAACTACTACACGGCGTGTGTAATGGGTTTCCAGACAGTATGTCCCAAAAACTTCTCTAAAACCCAATAAATACTGAAAACCAACACCTAAGTGTCAAATTCCGACCCGTGAGGGCCCATACTCCCCACGAATCAAATTTTGACATCTTCTCTATGTTATAACTAATAAACAGTCAATGATCCACCAAATTCCGGTCAATGGGGGCCCATACTACCCAAAAAACAATGTTTGGCGTCCATTCTATAAACAAGCTTACACAAAATACAGCAGGTATTTATCAAGAAGCTATCACAACAGCATGATTTTCTAGCACAACTACTATCACAACAACATGAAATTTATAATGCACCTACATGGCAAGGAACTATGCATTACATGTGATTTCTAGCATGTTCCTAAATGATGCATGAGATGGAATACCATCATCTCATCAGGTTGAAACTAAATATAACCCACAAATAATTTCTAACATCACAATCCCAATTGTTTCACCCAACGGTGAAAACATATCAACTGTAAAATTTGAAAAATAAGTAAAATTGCAATACGAGGTACACTGGATTTTCCCTGTATGCAGGTTACCTACGCTCGGGCACATCTTATTACCAACTGTCGTTCTTCCTATCCCTGACTACGGTTCTGAATAGTAAGTCAAAGAAAAGAAACCCCACTAATACCACTTTGTAACGTCCCGGTTCCGGGTGCCACTCAACAGGTGCCCCAAACCCAGTTCGCCACGTGACCTCAAGTGCATTTCCCCAAACGCCAGGGGCTGCTGACTAGCAACAAGCGCCCAGGTCTAATAGTGGGGAAACTATGCCCTCATTTGTGAAAGTGTAGCGCAGGTGAATTTAAATAAAACATACAATGATACAGCGGAAGCAGTAAACCATACACAACTGAAATAAAGAACAGCAGTTGATATAACCAACAGTATATAAATGATGATGCTACATGTCTCAAGTTCTATCAAAATAGCCAGAACATGTTATACATCACTACAGTACAACCAAAATTAGAGTATAGCAAAAAAAAGTAAAACAGCTGGCAGCGGCATCGCGAGCCTAGGCTCAGTCCCTTGCCCCCTACTATTCAGCCACAGTCAAGTACCTATATAGGGACTCTTTCCCTTATCCACACCTGCAGGAATGTAATCTGTTCGGGCCAAAAAGCCTGACCCAAACAGGGTGTGAGAAAATATATACCTAGTAGGCACCCACCAAAGGCCCGTTCCCAACTGCATGTAAGCATGCAACAATAGTGTGCAGTAGTAAAATGAAATAAAGTAATCAGTACTCAAAAGTAACTAATTTCCAGTTATATTTCCATTTTATTATTCATTTAATCCCTTAAATATTAGAAATCACCACAGTGCATTTCTAAGTAAACAGTCCATGTCCTCAGACAAGCAAAACCTTACCCTCAGGTAAGCAGAATCCAACCCGCAGGTATAGCCCTCAGGCGTAATAGAATTTTCCCTCGGGCATGGAATTGTTGCCCTCAGGCACAGAAGTCAAGCCCTCGCGCACGAAAGGTTTCCCTCAGGTGAAATAACTACAACGCTCGGGCTAAATAGTGCAGTGCCCTCAGGCTAATCAAAACAACGCCCTCAGGCTAAATAGGTAATCGGGCCATGCCCAATAGGTAAACGAGTAGTAACAAGAAATTATTCTCAAGTCCATTCTACAATTACTACTTTGAAAGCATACCCTCAGGTATCCTGGCGAAATGGATAAATAGTGGAACACACCCCTGGGATGGTTCTGGATCCCAGAAATGATCCCAACCAGTATTTTATTATCACAATTTAATCACTTATGCAATTCTAGGCATTAAATATATCAACGGCCTCGGCCACACGACACCCCAACATGGGTTTGTGGCACAAAAACGCACAAAACACACTGAAGTTGGAAAACTAAACACCAAGCCACCTACCTTGTACACCAACGAACGTTATACCCGAATGCCGACTCCAAAAACGCCCAAGAACGGCGTATATCTGATGAAGAAAAAAACCTACATAACCTCAAATAACTCCCTCTAGGGAAAGAATTGGTAAGAAGTACTCCAGGAGAAGAGAGGGCTTACCCATAAGGTTCCAGCATGATTGTCCGAATCAGAATCGGATTCTAGACGAACACCCGACGGATCTTCAAAGGTCTGGCCTCCTCCTTTGGCTCCAAAATGGTTCAAATGATTCTTCTACCAAATGAGGATGCTACTGCCTATTTTAAGCCGAAAAAAATTACACAACATGTACTTACAAGTACACGACGTGTACTCCTTTAATTTAACTGCTCATCTAGCGGCTCCCTGCCAGTGCGACATTGTTCACCTGCCGACAAGAGTACACGACATGTACTCCTGAGTACACGGTGTGTACTGCTGCCCAATTGGCAGCTGCTCCACTGCCTTACTATTTTGGCCTACCGACTGACTACACAGTGTGTGAAGGACCACTTCACGGCGTCTAGTCAGTTCCAACAGCCTTTGTCACTGACATGGATACATGCCTTGTGTACTCATCCCAACATGGCCAAAAGTACAGGGTGTGTGGAAGAAGTACATGGCGTGTAGTTCCAAAATTTAGGATTTTTCCCCATTTTCCATATTTTTTTAAAAACACATAAGGAAAAGAAGAAAGAAGAAACCTGTACCACAAGAGAAGAATCAGGTTCTTACACAGAGGGTTAGTAATTCTTAGTTTAGAACTAATAAAGAATATGACAGATATGGTTCAGGTGATTCAAGGGAGGATTATGGCTACAAATGATCATCATAAGTCCTATGTCAATCATATGGGTAGACCATAATACTTTTTTGTTGGGGATCACATGTTTCTAAAGGTGACTCCCTATCATGTGTAGTTATGGTTTTGTTGTGGGAGTAAGCTTTCTCCCTAGTTTATTGGGCCTTTTGAGGTGTTAGATCATGTTGGAGTCATGGCGTATTAGGTAAAACGTCCCCCGCAGATGATAAGAATACAATATGTTTTTCATGTCTATCAGGTCATTTTTCATATTCATGATAACCCTCACATCATTGATTGGGGTTAGATCTATGATGATGATGATGTGGCTATCAAGGAGTAGCCAAAAAATATCCAGGGCCGCATGGAGAAGGAGATAAGCGGGAATAAAATCCTCATGGTTCATTGCTTGAGGTGGAATGATGGAATGGAGGAGAGTACATGGGAACGTGATTCGTATATATTTTCTCAGAAAACTAGGTTGTTGTATGTTTATCTCTTTTCCTATAATGATTTTTGTTTGTGGTTATAGACCTTTCATGTTTATTAAATGGCACTCTTTATTCTCTGGTAGTGTTCTGCACTCTTTTGAGAGGTATCTCCCCCATGAGAGTTTTTAGGATCTATTTTTGGTTGTTTTGTGGTTCCATGTGCTTCGTTTTGAAGCAGTTTATCCCCTTTGGTGGGGAGATACATGAGAGGTATCTCGAAGGGTAGAATATTAGACCACATTTTTATTCCAAGGTGTTTTTTAATTCTCAAGGATGAGAATGTTTTGAGAGGTATATTATTTAATTCCCTGGACCATTTTGAACTATTCCTTTTTAGAAATCTGATGTTGGAGGTGTTCTGGGATGTCAAGGTGACTTATTCCCAAAACATTTCCATATTTCTAGTTTTGTGAGTAGTGTTTCCAGAATGGCTTAAATTCTTTTGGGAAATTTCTAGAATGGTTTCATGAATAGTGTTTCTAGAACAATTCCATTTCCTTTCCCAAATTTCCAAAATGGTGTAACAAATAGTGCTTCCAAAACTATGTCATTTATTTCTCAAAATATCCTGAATGGTGTCATGAACAATGTTTTCAGAATGGTGTCCTTTCCTTTTCCAAATTTCTAGAATAGTTTCATGAACTGTGTTTCCATAATGATGTTATTTCTTTATCTAAATTTAATAAATAGTGTCATAAATAGTGATTCTAGAACTGTGTCATCTCCATTTTTAAATTTCTAGTTTTTTCTAGATTCCTATAGTTCCTTCCCTTTGACGTTTACCTTGATGTAAACTACATTCAATGCCTTTGTTAAAGGATTTAAGGAGGATTAAAAGACCAAAAAACCTACTTAATTTTCATAATGGTGGGGATAATTTACTAGGTCAAAGCGTGGGATCATTGACAGATCTAGACTAAATGGAAAATCCATCATATCATAAAATGATACTCAGTTAAATCCAATAAAGGGCCGATATATCTTCCTCTTGTGTTCTTCCATCTTGTTCCCTAGTTTAAGATGCTCGAACCATTCAATCCATAACATAGGAGTCTTGAGATCGAACTTCCATCCTTGGATCATTTCTAGTTGGTTTTTTCCAACTAATTTTTCACCCCATGTTTAGGTACAACCATGAGGTGTCGATTAGTCTTTGACATATGGTGTGTTCTTGTAACACCCCAAGATTTTACGAAAAATATTCTTTTTAATTTCATTAATGTCTTGTGTTTTACGCTACACCAAAGGAGATTTCACAACACACATCCCTAACTTGTCTTGCATTACCCGCAAGCGCGACCTTCCACGATAGCGTGTGTTGTACGCAATACCGAGTTTCTCTAAACAATGATATGCTATTAAAAGATTATTAAAACTAGCCATTATGAACAGTAATACCGACTCTTTGAAATTTTAAATATTTTATTTTTGAAAATGGACTTTATTTTTTGATTCGGAATATCGAAATTAGCCTAGGGTGAAATTTTGGTATTTTTCTGAAAACTTTCAATTTTTGATGAATAGTGAAAATACTGAGTTACTATTTAAAAAACCGACTTTCTATTTAAATAATTATTTATTTTATTTAAATTTATTTTAGGTAAAAATTGATAGATAATACCTATATAAGTTAAATTTAATTCAATAGAGTAATTTTATAATGATTTTAGATATATAAAAATTTTATCGAACTCTTCACCGTCTTTTACCCACCTCCTAGGAGAATTTGCAAATTTACATAAAACATAATTTTACCGCTTCTGTGAGTGGAATGTCAAAAATACGAAAGACACTGTTCATGTCAGTAAGTAAAATGTTGTTCAATGAGATGAAAATAATTTTTGGTGAATAGTAACTTTTTTCTTTTTTTTACCACGGTTAAAAGTAGATAGGGTAATTATGGGTAAAAATGGTATTGTTATTACCCTAACACATGTCTTAATTCTATTGGATAAGTGTAATTCGATCAAAAACAACCTTAGGAATCAAGTATGACCATTTAGTCCCACTTGGATTAGATTAGGACATTTATTATTAATTTATTTAAAGAAGGGTTAAAATAGTTAAAATCAAAGTTTAATAAGTAAATCATTTTTAATATAGGGTTATACATAAGATAAATTCGACTATAAATATTCATTAGAAATCTAAAAAGTATTTCCTACATAATTATATTTTATTTTTAGTTTTTAGACTTTAAATAATTTTATTTATTTATGACACAATGATGATGTAGTAATTATCTTATTAATGAAATATTGACATAATTGATGTTATAAATACCCAAATAAATATAATTTGAGAATATTTATGAATTAAAAAAATTTATATGTTAATATGACATGTTAGTGTTGATTTAATTAACTTTTTTCGAACTAATCATTCTGTTATGATTTTCACAAAAATCAATTACCAAATAGTGTCAAAATTGACATAAAATAATTTTTAAAACAAATATAATATTATTAATTGTTATTATATTCCTGAAATTCTAAGGTTCGGCCAAATGACTTAGATACGGTTATATATTTTAATAATAAACAACTTGTGGTTCGTTTGGCTTGTTATAGTAAGTTTATTAACCTTATATTGTAAGAACACAAGAAGACACGGTAAAAGTAAAATTATTTCATTTAAAGTTAAATCTAAATGATAAGGTTCAAATAGGGACCTAAACCTGTCTAAATTCTATTTGATGAAATTATTTCTACCCATACCCACCTTAGATTCTAAATAAATCAATTTTGAGCTAATAAAAACCGAATATGACTATATAATAAAATAATATATTTAGTTTTTTCAAAGGTTCCCCTCTCCTCCATTATAAAAGGGCACCTCCTCCCTCTCTTCCTCACACCACTTTGAGCCTTAAATCTTGGAAACACCCTGACAATTTCTCTTCTAAACTTCCCTAGAAACATCCTATAGGTTCTGGTCTTCTTCAAAGACCAATATTAGTGCCCTAAGAGGAGGTTTTAAAAAGGCGTTTCAAAGAAGAGGTAATGTCCGTTACCGATTCTTTCAACTATATTTCTTCTTCCACTTCTTCTTCTTTAGTTGTTTCATTATGAAGTAATAAAATCTGTATCACTCATATACTGATATGTTATTATAATTCTGAAACAACCCTATTTCACCATCTATCCATCCTACAGAAAAAGAAATCACCACGTGTGCGTACGTACGGAATACCGTCTCCACGCCGTGGTGTAATCTGTTTTTCCACCACCACCTTACATGGATGGGTATAATGATGTAAATAAATAACTATATATGATTATTGTAAAGTGATATTTATTCTTAACTAGTATACATACACTTCAATACAATTCCACAATCATGGGAATGATATCATCACTCGTGCATACGTACGGACTACCGTCTGCATGAACATGATGAGATTCATTTTCCATGATTAACCATTCAAGAATGATTATAAAGTATATATAATGAATAATAATGAAATACATGACATAATAATACTATTGTATTTATTTATATAAATATATATATATATATGTATATGTATCTCATATACTCAATTCCATTCAATTCAATAAGGAAACGAAAACAACGTTCATGCGTACGTACGGCCTACCGTCTCCATGAACGGTGTATTTCTTTCCTTTTATCGATCTATAATATATATGTATATAATGAATATATATTATATATAAATAATGTTTTACATTCTATAATTATGTAAATAAATATATAATTAATAATATCAAGAATGATGAGTCCAAACACGTACGATAAATAAGATGATTTTACCCAAAACGCTACTTTAACATTAATTTACAACAGAATGGGTAATATAAAGTCATAAGTGAACCATATATGATATCATAACAATGAATATAATTCTGTAATAAGTCAGTGAAATTATTTAAATCATTATACAGGAGGTTAGGATACATATGAAGCATATCGGACGTACGATAAGGGATAAATTTTCAATCTCATTTTTATCCGAGATTGCTTATACGTAAGTATTTACTGGGGTTATGTTTATCAACCATGACCATGTTTTCTAAAAATGTTTTCATAAAATTTTTACTATTATTACATGAATGTTTAAAATAATTTTTACACTTTATTGACTTTTTACCACATTGTATGAATGTAATATTTCATTTTGTTACCATATAAGGTACTTTTTGACTTTTCCGACAAAAGTAAGAGGAGAATGTTATTTTTAACTTATACGGCGTGAACTGATTTTTACGGTTTCATACCGCCTCATTTTCAGGAATCTTACTCTACAATATTGCATGATTATTTTCAAAAAACCCCTTTTCTTTTAAAATTGCATGGAATTTTGTGAAAAGAAAATGATTTTAAAGAAGAAAGGATATTTTCCTCAAGAATTCATTTCAAGTGTTTTGCCAAAACTATTTTCCATCAAAGATGACATTATTTCATATGTTTATGTTTCAAGTAATATGCCTCTATGATTTAAATTGTTTCAATTTTCTTATGATGAAATGATATCAAACTTTTATGGATTATGTTATGATGGCATGATGTTTAAGAATCCCATTTTATTACATGGGTTATCCTAAGATGTATGATTTATGATTTTGTGGCACACGAAAGAATGATTTCATTATGAGATGGGTGGGACCTATATATCCCTCCAATGAATTAGTTAATGATTTATATCTGATGAGATATACATGGATGGAACAGTAATTTAATCTGGTTTAGTGTTATAGGACTGAAACGAGGAGTGAACTCGATTCAGAAAGGGACTTTGTCCACTAAGATGGTCTTGGCAGCAATGTCTTGGCTACTATGGAAATCATGAAATGTGTTGAATGGTTGCCACAATTACATTTTGTATTCCCATTTTGTCATGGTTGATGTTCTATTATGATATATGCCTTACGTTCTTCCATGATTTATGTCTTTTCTCAAGACTTTGATGTTTAAATTTCATGTTCATGTTTTTGTTTCCAAATGTTTATGGATTGTTTTATGTTTTCTATGTTTGTCCTTACTGAGAATTTGAGCTCCCCTTTTTTTGTTTTATTTTCCCCAGGAAGTAAAGAAAAGTTTTAGGTAAGGAATCAAAAATGGGAACATCGTTATAGGAGTTGTTGAAGATATTTCAACATGATTAGAAGTTTATATTCCGAGTTTCCAAAGACACTAAACTATCACGGTCCTTGTGTATCTCTTTTTGTTATGTATTAAGTATTCTGCAAAAGTAATGTAATGTCCATTACCATCAAGATTTGGGGATCTACAGTTGGTATCAGAGGAAAGGATTAGTCAACCTTTGGAAACTAGGATGCGAAAATGTTAGTGAGATCCCTAGAGATATTTCTAAGGTATTTCTACGGATGTCCCTAAGGATAAGTATACGTATAGGATATAGTCCTAGAACTACGGTAACGATATTAGAATTTAAACAAAGATGCTAGATATTGAGGGTACTCCCCCTTTATTATGTTGTTTTCCCTAGCTTGATTTTTTCCTATCACACTATTCTTTTGGGGTTTTAGACGATGGCTGGAACCCGAAGGAATCGTGTTGATCAATGTAATGGACAATGCAATGATTGTCCTACTGAATAAACAAATGTTATGGGATATGGAGTGCAAAATTTTATTGCTATACTTACACAAGCTATGAATCTTTCTGGAATTCCAAATGAGCAGATAAGGGAACAATATTCTATTGAGTCCTTCATGAGGCAACACCCACCTTCTTTCAGTGTTTCTTATGATCCACTTGTTGTTGAAAAATGGATCAGTACCACTGAAAAGATATTTTCAGTTCTTCAATGTTCTGAATATGATAATTTCATCTTAGTAGTATATCGTTTGGAAGGTGAAGCTGATCAATGGTGGAATATTATCAAGAATACGAGGCCAAGAGATCAAATTGAGTCCATGGAATTGGACAAGTTCAATAACTTATTTTTCAATAAGTACTTCCCTCGTATTCTTTGAACAAAGATGGATAAGGAGTTTCTTGAACTAAAGAAAAAGGATGATGAATCTGTTGGTATATACGAAGAGAATTTTACAAGGCTTGCAAGGTATGCATCTGGCTTTATCATCCAACCTGAAAGTAAAATTGATCGATTCATCAGTGTCTTAAAACCAAATCTTCGAAGGGCATTAGCTATAAGAGACTTTAGTAGCTATGAAGAAATTGTGTGTTGTGCTATCATGGTAGAAATGGAAGTTGGTATTACATATCCATCTCATGGTTTTGACAAGAAATGAAAGATGGAGTTCAAGGAGAAATCTCAGAATAATGGTGAAAAGAAGATGAATGTTTCCTTATGCTCAATGTGTGGAAAGAAGCATGGTAGAGATTGTCTTAAAGGGACTAGAAAATGTTTTAAGTGTGGAAAAGAATGTCATCGAGCAGCTGAGTGTCAAAGTAAAGGAAAAAGGGTTACTAATGGTGTGAATAAAGAAAAGACTGCAGAGAACGCACCAACAACACTTAAATGCTTCAAGTACAATGAAATGGGGCATTATGCTAATCAATTCCCTAATCCAAGGGTTAATGATGATCGACATGAGCAGCCACTTAATGAAAAGGACAATGGGAAGTCTCATGCGATCACTATTAGTGATGTTGAATATGAAAACGATGTGGTGGAATGATTAAGTGTTTATGTAATGGGATTCCAAAATAATGTTGTATATAGTATCATGGAATATTGGAATATTTATGTATCGGTCTATTGTGGTTTCCAATAATTTTATGGTACCGGTAACCATGGAAAGTGATTGAGAAATTTTGGTAAGTAGATGATATGCGCATAATGAAGGGATAAGAAGATACTAAGATGTTTTATTGTATTCATGAGCTCATGATTGATATAAGGACTAAGTGATATCATGGTTTGAGTATAAAGAATTTTGAGGATTTTGGTATGTGGAAAGTGTTAACTTTTAACTGCATTCATGTTTTCACTAAGGTTCAATGGGTATTCATTCTTCAAGAGAATACATGATTAAGGTATTCACATGTTTGTAATTTGACCAACAAGATATATCTTATGATATATGGGGGATAAATGATGCCATTCACGTGATTGTTATATGACATTTCGAGTAATCATTTTCTTTATACTATGAGCTTGGACCGAAGTATTTTAGATAATCCTAAATATTAGAGTGTATTATGTTGGACATAAGTTACTATTGTTTAAGGATAGAACTTTTTTTTATATTATTGATGGGATGTTATAGTAATATAGTTTTAAAAAAAGGACAACCTGCAGGATGGGCGACAACCCATCACGTCGGACAAGGCTGTGGGAATCGAACCCACAACTGATGTGTGACTGGCCTTTATCGCCTACCACTGGCCTACAGGAAGTCCCTGGTTAGTAGAAACTAGTTTTATTTTATTACGCAGTATGATATATGAATTATAAGTTCATTTTTGGAATCGTATACGATTATCCTCACCATAGATGGACTAATGTATATTTGATAACTTTTTCTAACCTTTTGTTTGAAACATATGGAATGACCCATCATTCTATCACATGATCTGTTAACACTTCACGAATAACAAATTCAAATTCATTTCTTTAAGAGATGAAGTAGAAATTGTTCAAATCACGAACAATAGTGAGATTGTACCACAATAAAGTAAGTATTTATTCTAATTCAAATCCTTCAACTTTAGGGAAATGATCTTGAAAACCAAAAATGTTGTCCTAGTGCCATTATATCCGATGAATCAGATGGTACCCTAGATCATCAAAAATTTATGGATTTGTGATTGTTGGATTTTTCATATCCATATTCTCTACCACTCTCCATCAGAACATGACAGTTAGATTTCTCTTCCATATCCATATTTTCACCTATGTTCTCCTATGTGGAAACCCAGTGATTAGTTAATTTGGGTAACCATTACATTTCATACGTTAGTTTTTAAATCCAAGTTTTGGTATTCCTTTTTACGATGTGGGTTTCTATTAAAGAAACTTTCGAGTAGTAAACCATTTATAACCCCGACGAATTTCGAGGGTGAAATTCATTTTAAGGGGGGTAGAATGTAACACCCCAAGATTTTATGAAAAATATTATTTTTAATTTCATTAATATCTTCTGTTGTACGCTACACCAAAATGAACTTTCAAAAAATGCATCCCTGACTTGGATTGCATTACACACAAGCGTGACCTTCCACGATAGCGTGTGTTGTACGCAATACCGAGTATCTCTAAACAACGATATGCTATTAAAATATTATTAAAACTAGTCATTATGAATAGTAATACCGACTCGTTGATATTTTATAAATTTTATTTTTGAAAATGGACTTCATTTTTGGATTCGTAATATCAAAATTATCCTAGGGTGAAATTTTGGTATTTTTCTGAAAACTTTCATTTTTTGATTAATAGGGAAAACAATGAGTTACTATTTAAATACCAACTTTTTATTTAAATAATTATTTATTTTATTTAAATTTATTTTTGGTCAAAATTGATACATAATACCTTTATAATTTCAATGTAATTCATTGGAATATTTTATAATAATTTTAGATATATAAAAATTTTATTGAACTTTTCACCGTCTTTACCCACCTCCTAGGAGAATTTTCAAATTTACATAAAACTTAATTTTACCACTTATGTGAGTGGAATTTCAAAAATCCGAGAGACACGGTTGATGCCAGTAAGTGAAATGTGGTTCAATGAGATGAAAATAATTTTTGGTTAATAGTAACTTTTTACCTTTTTTACCACGGTTAAAAGTAAATAGGGT
Source organism: Viscum album (assembly GCA_963277665.1). Taxonomy (NCBI): domain Eukaryota; kingdom Viridiplantae; phylum Streptophyta; class Magnoliopsida; order Santalales; family Viscaceae; genus Viscum; species Viscum album. Next base: position 373,896,219 of record OY728158.1, on the reverse strand, counting down.
AATTAAGGGTTAAAATGGTATTATTATTACCCTAACACATGTCCTAATTCTATTGTATAAGTGTAATTATACCAAAAACAACCTTAGGAATCATGTATGACCATTTAGGCCCACTTGGATTAGATTAGGACATTGATTATTAATTTATTTAAAGAAGGGTTAAAATAGTTAAAATCAATGTTTAATAAGTAAATCATTTTTAATATAGGGTTATACATAAGATAAATTTGACTATAAATATTCATTAGAAAGATAAAAAATATTTCCTATATAATTATATTTTATTTTTAATTTTTAGAATTCAAATAATTTAATTTATTTATGACACAATGATGATGCAGTAATTATCTTATTAATGAAATATTCACATAATTGATGTTATAAATACCCAAATAAATGTAATTTGAGACTTTTTATGAATTTTAAAAAAAAAATTATATGTTAATATGACAGGTTAGTGTTTATTTAATTAACTTTTTTCAAACTAATCATTCTGTTATGATTTTCACAAAAATAAATTACCAAATAGTGTCAAAATTGACATAAAATAGTTTTTACGACAAATATTATATTATTAATTGTTATTATATTCCTAAAAAACTAAGGTTCGGCCATAAGACTTAGATAAGGTTATATATATTAATAATAAACAACTTGGGGCTCTTTTGGCTTGTTATAGTAAGTTTATTTACCTTATAGTGTAAGAACACAAGAAGACAGGGTAAAAGTAAAATTATTTAACTTAAAGTTAAATCTAATTGATAAGGTAAAAATAGGAACCTAAACTTGTCTAAATTCTATTTTATGAGAGTATTGTGACCCATCCCCACCTTAGCTTCGAAATAAATCAATTTGGAGCTATTTAAAACCGAACATGACTTTATAATAAAATAATATAATTGGTTTTTCCAAAGGTGCCCCTCTCCTCCCTTATAAAAGGGCACCTACTCCCTCTATTCCTCACACCACTTTGAGCCTTAAAGCTCGTCCAACCCCTGCCAATTTCTCTTATCCACTTCCCTAGAAACATCCTAGAGGTTCTGGTCTTTCTCAAAGACCAATATTAGTGCCCTAAGAGGAGGTTTCAAAAAGGCGCTTCAAAGAAGAGGTAATGTCCGTTACCGATTCTTTCAACTTTATTTCTTCTTCCACTTCTTTTTCTTATTTGTTTCATTATGAAGTAATAACATTAGTATCACTAATATACTTATATTTTATTATAACTATGAAACAACCCTATTTCAACATCTATCCATCCTACGGAAAACTAAATCACCACACGTGCGTACGTACGGAATATCGTCTCCACGTCGTGGTGTAATCTGTTTTTCCACCACCACCTTACATGGATGGGTATAATGGTGTAAATAAATAACTATATATGATTATTGTAAAGTTATATTTATTCTAAAATAGTATACATACACTCCAATACAATTCCACAGTCATGGGATTGATATCATCGCTCGTGCATAGGTACGGACTAACGTCTCCACGAACGCGATGAGATTCATTTTCCATGATTAACCATTCAAGAATGATTATAAAGTATATATAATGAATAATAATGAAATATATGACATAATAATTCTACTGTATTTATGTGTATATATATATATGTCATATACTCAATTCCATTCAATTCAATAAGGAAACGAAAACAGCATTCATGCATACATACGGCCTACCGTCTCCATGAACGGTGTTTTTCATTCCTTTTATCGATCTATAATATATATATATATATAATTAATATATATTATATAAAAATCATGTTTTACATTATGGAATTATTTAAATCAAGATATAATTAATAATATCAGGAACGACGAGTCCAAACACGTACGATAAATAATATGATTTTACCCAAAACGCTACTTTAATATTAATTTACAAAAGAATGGGTAATATAAAGTCATAAGTGAACCATATATGATATAATAACAATGAATATGATTCTATAATAAGTCAATGACATTATTTAAATCATTATACAGGTGGTTCGGATACATACGAAGCATATCGGATGTACGGTAAGGGATAAATTTTCAATCTCATTTTTATCTGAGATTGCTTATACGTAAGTATTTAATGGGGTTATGTTTATCATCCATGACCATGTTTTCTAAAAATGTTTTCATAAAATGTTTAATATTATTCCATTAATTTTTAAAGTCATTTTTACCCTTTATTTACTTTTTACCACATTGTATGAATGGAATATTTCTGTTGGTTACCATATAAGGTACTTTTTGACTTTTCTGACAAAAGTACGAGGAGAATGTTATTTTTAACTTATACGGTATGAATGGATTTTTACGGTTTCATAACACCTCATATTTAAGAATCTTCCTCTAAAAGATTTCATGATTATTTTCAACAAAACCCTTTTCTTTTAAAATTGCATGGAATTTTGTGAAAAGAAAATGATTTTAAAGAAGAAAGGATATTTTCCTCAAGGATTCATTTCAAGTGTTCTTCCAAAACTATTTTCCATCTAAGATAACATTATTTCATATATGTATGATTCAAGTAATATGTCTCTATGATTTAAATGGTTTGAATTTTCTTATGATGAAATGATATCAAACTTTTATGGATTATGTTATGATATCATGATGTTTAAGAATCCCATTTTATTACATGGGTTATGCTATGATGTATGAGTTATGATGTTGTGGAACATGAAAGAATGATTTCATTCTGAGATGGGTGGTACCTATATATCCCTCCAATGCATTGGGTAAATATTTATATCTCATGAGATAGACATGGCTGGAACAGCAAGTCAATCCGGTTCAGTGTTACAGGACTGAAATGAGGAGTGAACTCGATTCAGAAAGGGACTTTGTCCACTAAGATGGTCTTGGCAGCAATGCCTTGGCTACTATAGAAATCATGACATGTGCTGAATGGTTGCCACAATTACATGTTTTATTCCCATTTTATCATGGTTTATGTTCTATTATGATATATGCCTTACGTACTTCCACGATTTATGTCTTTGCTCAAGATTTTGATGTTTATATTTCGTGTTCAAGTTTTTGCTTCCAAATGTTTATGGATTGTTTTATGTTATCTATGTTTGCCCTTACTGAGAATTTGATCTCACCCTTTTTATGTTTTATTTTCCCCAGGAAGTAAAGAAAATTTTTAGGTAAGGAAACAAAAAGGGGAATATTTTTATGGGATTTGTTGAAGATATTTCAACATGATTAGAAGTTTATATTCCGAGTTTCTAAAGACACTAAACTATCACGGTCCTTGTGTGTCTGTTTTTGTTATTTATTAAGTATTTCACAAAAGTAATGTAATGTCCATGTAAGTTAAGCTTTGCGGCTCTACAGTTCTACCTCTATTCTTCTGAGTTATAGACCTTCCCCCATGGTTATCCTTTTCCTTGTTATGGCATGTGTAATATCTGTTCCTAATGGATCTTCCTGGGTTGTTGGTTTTTGTTGTGGTGTCTATGTGTCCTCATGTGGATGTAATCTTCCGATCGTGATCTTAAATGTTGGAATTTTCTCATTCGAATAATGTTGGAAACCTTTTAAGGTAGGGGATTCTAGGATTCTATGTTCTATTTACTTGTTGTAGTAGAGGTATCATATTTTATCCCACTAGACCCCAATGGAATTGAAATAATAAATATATTAACCATATTAAAGAATGGGAATCAATCGTATGTTGGTTCCTCTTGATTTTCATGACAGTATAGTATATAAGCTTTTCTTTTTTAGCATGATGTTCTTGATGTAAATTGGTAAATAAAATAGAGGTGGGTTTAATTGTAAATTATTGGGCTAAAGAAAAATTGGATGGTTGATGAATCTAGTTTTTTGTATATGTGTGTGATTAATTAAATTGGTTAATAAACCAGAGGCATATGGATGATTTTTTCTAGGGGAATAATAAAATTTCACTTAATTGATTAATTAATTTTTATAACTATTATTTATTGGAGTTTATGATTCTCATGGTAGAAACCTAATGATAATTAATTAGTTAATTCATGATGGATTAAAGAACTTATTGTTTGATAAAATATAATACACCATAAGAATCTAAGTTACCACATTGCTTGTAAAGACTGAGAACCTTGTGGGTTGGAGCCATTAGGGATCATCACATGTGAAGGAATATTTCCATTTTTATGGAAAAGAGCCCAGTTTCATTGTTGTTTCAAACTTCTTGTGTTGGGGTGTGAGACTTGATGGTTGTTGTGAGATATGGGGGTAAGGAGCCTAGTGGTTGTTGCAGCAGTTGACACCTAGATTGGGGAGTTACATCGATCTATTAATGTGGGTTTTGGGGAGGACATTGTGGATGATGTAATGGGTTGAAGTTGGTCTTACCCTTTGATGTGAATGTTGGATTCCTATTTAATCTATTTTGTGTTTATCTAGTTTAATTTCCCCACTACTTTCGGTATCTTTTCTTGCTTACCCACCTTCAAAAATTGGTAAAGACGCATGGGGTATTCCATGTTCTCTCCATGTTTAGCATCTCGTGGATGTATGAGTCTATACTCCTACTATAGGTCGAAATGACTCGATGGGTAGTTCATCAATTCACCGTGTTGAGACCCCTATGTTTGTTATCTTAGAATGTTTACTTAGAAAACGCGGAATAATGGAAAATTGATAATACTATGAATAAGTTATTGAATAAAGGATTTTTAACCTATGGTGTTATAGCTTACTAGGATGAGATGTTAAGGTTGTGCTTCTGAGGAACCATGGGATCCGTTTGGTTATGCCTATAGGTCATGGAACTTTGTTTTGATGCTAATGAATTTTAATGTGGAATTGAAATGGTTAATTAATGGTTAATGAATTAATTAACATAAATTGAAACTGATGAAAATAAAATTAATTAGTTTAAAAAAGATCTTTAAATTGTTGTGTACATATAGGATACATTGTCTTAGTAGTGGAAGGTGGGAGTCCAAGAGATGTTAGCTTCAGTCGATTCAAAGACTAGGTAATGACCATATCATGGTTGCAAACTATATGATATCATTTAATTTTTGGCTTTGTATATGATACCCCACACTATCAGTTTGGGTGACTCAGACTTCAAGGATTCTGAGCCTTGTGGGTGTTTTCCTGAGCATCATCATGGAGGATGGATAGTTGACTTCCCCCCTTTGGCCCCATTCTCTTTTCCTAGTAGTTACTTGTACTGGTATGGACAATGGTTAGTTTTCCCTATATATGTGTGTAGAGGGATGTAATGGATTGTGTGTATTTCATACACATATATTCTAGATATAGTTCCCTAGGGACAACAATAGGTATAACAAGTATAGGTTGTGATTACTTGAGGATACTTACTCGGTGTATGGAATGTATTGGATTGAGGAATAATACCCGATGTATGATACACATTATATAAGCCATGGTGGCTCCTATAAAATACATTGTTACATGTGGTAGTGTGGATGGGCTAGTGATTCTCCTAGGTGTCTACATAGAATCTTTGTTTTTCACTAGGTGTATATTATGGTGAACTCCCATGTGTCTTCATGCCAACTTTTTTGGAGAGATATAGCATAGGATGTGAAACATTTGGGGAAATAAGTAAACTATTAGAGAAGTGGTAGAAGGGTACCCTTGATATTCATTATTATATTATATACTCTTGAATGTGATACTTGTTGAGAGTATCCATGGTGATTTTGGGAACCTATAATACCTATTTAGGTGATGGGTTAGTTTCACTTGTTGTTAACTGTGATTTAGCATGATTTCTTTGCTTTTTTACAAGAGGCTGTGAGGAAGAGTTTATTGTGTATATGGTAATACTCATCCTATTTTATATAAACTATTTATTAGTTCACTTGGAGTAGGATGAATATCAGGTTGGTTACTACTATCTTTTGGGTTTTGAAGGAGTTTTTCAGGCTTCATGGTCGCTGTCATTTTACTTTCTTTTGGTACTTTCAGTTTTACGTTTCAGTTGTAGTAGTTCTTACATGAAATTACAAATTTTTACTCTGGTTTCCTTTTATAATTTAGTTTTAGATGGAGTTGGTTGGTGTCTATCTTATCTCTCTCTTTCGCATGTGTTACCTTAAAGGGTAATGCCTCTAATCTGTGTGTTTTCTATACCCTCAGTGCTAGTCACCAACCCGAGTCTTACTACTAGTGGGACTCAGGGGTCATTATTTATCTTCTCACATTTCCATACAAGGAGGGGTTTACTTAATGGGGAGGGGTTGTGAAATTTTTCATGACAAACAACTATGTAGTGGATACCCATACCAATTTCCGATCAATTTTGATCACCTTTATGCACTTATATTTATTAAATGAGTATGTTAATATATTTATTCCACACTCAATGATCATGGAATAAAATATAATGATGAATGAGTCCCTGTTTTATGATTTATGTGTAACACTTTTTTGGATATAAATATATAAAATATGTATACGAGATGACACAATACAAGAGGGGTGAATTGTAGGTTTAAATTAATTTTAATTTAAACTATTAAGAAATAAATTAGTTTAGGAGGTCTTAAACTAATACAGTTCACAACCAATAAAAATGACCATATGGGTCTTGGATCCTATGGATATGATATGATGTAATACCACAAGTAAACAAACAACATTTGAATTGAATACAATGATCAGAGTAATAAAAATGTAAATTATTCTACAATATATCATATAGAATCTTTTAATACTATATGAATTGAGTGAATCATAATTGGAACAATTACAATATAAAAGAATAGGAATAGAAAGAATAAACAAAATTATTCCCTTTATATTACAAATGGCAGTAGAAGTGTAATGGTATTACAATTATTTAATCCCAAAGAGTAGGGTATCCCTTCACTTAGGATAAAAGGTTTGTCTTACCACCACCTTGGTAAGCCCTCAATAAAAATATCACCATGAATGTCTTCATATCCCTAGATTCCCTCGATTAAGAAGTTTAACGACACCTATGCCTTTCAAATTCATGAAATCCCTCGATACGATGATCGGAAGAACATCTTCATATCTCCATAATCCCTTGATCGTTATAACAATGATCAGACACACAAACATAAACAACATAATTATTGAAATACAATAACTTGGAACAATCCGTTCACTTCTTGTATCTTCAAGGTTTACAAAAAAATCAAGCGATAAGTCACAACATCACTCTATAGAACATTTTGGATCTAAAAGTTCTGTATTATGGTTCTAATGACATTCTATTAAAAGGCCTTAGGTTCCAATGGTCATATTTCCTTCAAAAGTGATATTTATCTAGTAAATTTGGAGCGACTTGGACACCTACATTATAACGGTAAAAACAAATAGAATACATGACATCGCTATGATTAGTGTATTATTAATTCAATGGTATTGTTTTAGTTATAAAATAGTAAGTATGAAAGTATGAAACATTTTTATGAGAAACATGTATGCGATTTTAGTGTAAAATAAGAGTACAATGCATTACATGGGTACAATTAATCATATGGTCACAATGCTTTTCATGGTTACGATGCAAATAGTGGTTACTATATAAAAACATGGTTATGATGCATAACATGTATAAGATTCACATCATAATTACAATTTATATCAAGGATATGATTCATATCATGGTTATGATGCACGATATATAATCTGGTTACAATGCATGATTAAGATAATCTACTTAACCTTGTTATGATTTGTGATTGCGATGAAATAATTGACATAGTTATGATGCATGTTGTTACGATGAATAACATGAATATGATACATGACTTGGTTATGATACATGTGGTTAAAATGCATAACATGAATACAATACATGACCTGGTTATGATGCATGTGGTTACGATCCATGATTTCAATATAATACTTAATGTCATTATGTTGCACATGGTTACAAAAATATCATATGTGGTAATTATTGAAAAATAGTTTATGTGGATATGATTGAAAGAAAAATGAAAAAAGTTTACAATGTAGATCGACAGCATGTGTGGATGCAATGGAAAACAAAAAATGTGATTATGGTATATGTGATTATGATAGTAAAACAATTTATATGATAAACCATAATTAATTTGGGATTTCCAAAATAGCAAGATCGATGGAAAATTCAAAACATATTTTGACTAAACTCTCTCCCCCTTTTTGAAAAGCACAAAACCAAAAAAATAATATACTTATCTCCACATATTTTTAGTAACTATTATGAAAGAAATGGTGAATATGACTAATTCCACCATTGGTTACAAATCACTTGGGATCGTATTCTCTTTCTTACATGTTATTTCTCCCCCTTAATAAGGTACTCATCATATTCTTCTTTTCAAAACCATGGTCCCCCTTTATGGTTTTCTAAATGAATAAGGGGAAACATTTTTATCCTGAAAATGTTTAATGAAACATAGCATGAAATAATAAATTTTACTATGAATGAAATGAAATTTTATTACAACATGAGTTCTAAAAATCATTCTTTTCACTTCAGTTTTTCTAAAAGGTTGAAAATCAAATGATTAATATTTTTTAACACTTTTCTAACCTTTGATAGTTTGTCAAAAGCTTATTTATTAGCCTTTAGATTCAAATCTTGTTCATTAATGATCCTTTCTTTCATTTGGAACCTATCTTCATGAAGCTGATTGATTGCTTCCTAATCTTTGAACCTTTCTTTTTAATTATTGAAATTATCCAGTGTATGTCTGTAGGCCTTTTCTTGGGTGAAAATTATTCTTGAGAGAAAAACAACTTGCTTACCCTCATTCAGTATTTTTCCTATTAGATGATCAAGATCTTCATATTCTACTCCTTTTGAGGTAATCAATCATTGAAATACTTCTTGTTTTTCATTCTAATCAGCAACTGACATTGGATACAAAGAATTGAGAACATTTACCTGATTCACCAATTCACCATGATTTTATAGATGATTATTGAGACTACCATCAATGTTGTACGACCACATGACCACATTATTAGAATCCTTGTTGTGCTCAGTAGCACGTTCCTTGAATATATTGAAATTGGATTCAATATTCAGAATCATGTCTATCAGAATCATGACAAAGTCTGTTCTTTCAGTTTGACTATTTAAATGAATTTCTATCCAGGATTCTATTTTAGGAATGAATGGTATAAACATATCTAATCAATTCAAAGGTTGCTTGATGTACTGAATTACCTTCAATGTGATTGTTCGTTCAGAACCTGTATCATCAGTATATTCAGGCATATCACCGAAATGAGTTTCAGTACCGATCAATTGATCTAGCTGATTAGGATTAATATTGGATTCTTCTTCTTCTTCTTCTTTATCTGAAATATAAATGACTTTCTTGGATGAAACCTTCCGAGAGACAATCCTGGAGGGCTGAGGATCATGAGATGGAAAATTAAATGATAGAACTTCTAAGGATTCTGCTGAATTGTAACATCCAAGGTAAAAAAAGAATATGACAATTTAATATTTATTAATATTTGTAAATTAAATATTAATTTTAATATAAATAGTATTCTATTTCTGATAGCATACTCAACATGAAATAATGGGTTTCTTTTAAATCTTACATTGCACACAACTTTGAGTTATACTGAAAATAATATAACAATATTATTATTTTAAATGGTTGTTAACGCCTAGACATTGTATTGGCGTGAATGAATAAAACTAAATACAATATTATTACAAATGTTTGTAATATGTTTTTTCTTTTACCCAATAAATTTTAGAGGATTAAAATAAGATTGTGTCTGATTTTAAGCATGAAATACTCTAACATTTTTTAAAATGTCCTTTTTATCGCCTTTTGATGAAAAATCCTTTTTAAATCTAGTTTTTTTCACTTTTTTATGATACATTTGACAAAATAAAATTATTATTTAGAACTGGTATATTAAAATTTACTTTGGGTAAATTTTGGGTATTTTTTGATAATGTTAATTTTTTATTGAATTATAAGAAATACTGCATTTTCAGTGAAAACTACCACTTAATCAAATTTATTTATATTATTAGACAATCGATTTAAATTTTTTTAAATGTAATTATATTATGTTATTTACATTTTACAGATTTTTTGTCATTTGAAGTAATTTCACATTAAAATTGTTCATAAACACATGTCAATCATTAGGTAGTTTTTATTTCTAAAAAATGCACTTTTTGGTTTTGACAACAGAAATTAATTTTAAATTAATTTCTGAAACTTATGTGTATTTAATTTGGAAAAATGGATTCCATATTTGGAATTATAAGTTCTAAATTGAGTAAATTGGTAACTCTTATTTTTATACATTACAAATAGTAACATCAGTTAATATTTTCTTACCATGGGTAAAGGGTAAATCTGGTAAATAAAGGTAACAAATAATATTATAATAACATTAAATTACCCTAACATGTTTCCTAACCCTATTGGATGATACATTCCCGGTCATAGACTTATTTGGGTTGATTTTGGGACCCCATGGAGCCACTTGTTAGTGAAAATGATATTTTATACAAATTAATTTATAGTTAAAAAAATGTAACATAAACATATATCCTTTAGTAAAGAAATTTTTATATGGGGTAATATAAGTGATAATTTCAACTATAAATAGTAATTAGAAATCTAATAGGATTTTCTACATTATGGTGGTTTATTTATAATTTTTATACATTAAATAAATAAATTTAATAATGACACAATGGTGATGCAGTGACTGCTTCATTAAAAAATGATTCAAACAAAAGAAATTATAAATGTCAAAATATATATATTTTTGTTATTTTGATGTCATGAATGATTTTTTTGGATTTTATTTACATTTTATATTTGTATTAATGATGTTTTTAGAATCAATCCTATTGTTATGGATTTTTAAAGAAGTCATGATATGAATAGTGTCAAAATTGGCAGAATTCATATTTTAAAATATAAAATACTTTATTAAATATTATAAAACTAAAAAAATCTAAAATTTGTCCAAATAGTTATCATATGTCTCAAATGTTATTAAAACCTCTTCATTTTTATATTTATCATGTTTTGGTAATTATTTTGAATCTCAAAGTGTTAATTGTTTTATAAAACAATAAGAGTAAAAAAGGTTAAATAAAAAGATAAGGATTAAAAAATATCCAAAACATGTCAAATTATTATTGGATGGTTTTAATTAGAATTATATTCATCTCATATTATAATTTATTTAGTTCAGGACCTTTTGAAACTGAAAAAAAAATTATAATAAAATAATACATTCAATCTTTCTTAAAGTACCCCTCCTCCCTCTTATAAAAGGACACCACATATAACCCGTTAAAAGGACCTATAAATCCCCTTGAAACATCCAAAATCTTCTCCAAGAGCTATAAACATACCTATATTCCTCCTAGAATCATTTCCTAACACAGAAGAAATTTCATGAAATCCTTTTGGCACAAATCAAAGAGAGTTATCTAATTTAAAGGTAACCACTTGTCTAAAATTCTTTTCTTTTGTTTTCCTTCTCCTATCCCTATTATATTCTTATTATTTTTTTCAAAAAAAAATAGTTTCATAAATATACTAAATTGTTTTTGTGAGAATGATTCTAAATACACTTACACACACCTCTGTATAATGGGTATAGAACACACTATTTTTGTAGACTGTGAACTACTACGTCGCGGAATGTTGAATGTTCAAATCTTCTCCTACCACCTCTCATGGTGAAAATTTTTATGGAACTGTAATTATATATATATTATCAATATTATCAATATTATTTATTAATCATCAATTATAACATACATTTATTCTTTTTTTGATTTATAAATACGATAATTCCATTTGAGGATGTGCGGACGACCACCCCCTCCAAGTGATATGACTCTCTAATGAAATACATGGAATGTATAAATGATGGAATTTATAAAATTATGTAACATATATAACATATATAATATTGTGTAATTATAATATATCTATGTACCATTTATTTTTCATTCCTTTAAAAATGAAAAAAAAGAAATGAAAGTAGTGGTCATGCGTACGTATGACTTATCATCTCCATGAACGATGCATTTAATTTTCTTATATCCAAATGTTATAGACTATTCTAAATAAATATATACTGGATATCAATACATATATAATGGATATATATAATATTTAAATCATGAATTAAAATCTGCAAAATGGACTTTTGATCACATGGACAATTTTTAATTATAACAAGTTCATTTTTACTCAAGTTCTGAATATCGACAAAATGTCCAATATGAACTTAAATAATTAAGAAAATATTATAGGAAGTTAATAAGTGATATAAAATTAATAATAAACCTATAAAAGGTTCTGAATCAAGTATAAATTAACTTAAGTTTAATAATTAGGAAGAAAAAGTAACATACTAGACAAATCGGACTCGAGGTAAGGGAACTCGTTAACCAAATTTCCATTCATTGGGTTAAAAATATACTTCTTGATAATTTCGTGCTATGATTATGTGAGAAATAAATTTTTTTATCATATCTTGTATTTATAAATTCTTTATGTGTACTAATAATTAATACACACAGTCAATCTATTTTATTTAAAAAATTATCTTTTTAAGGGAACCATCCACCCTCCTCTTTTATTCCAAGACCTCTCTTACGTTATGTCTTTAAATTTACATTTTAAAATATTGGGATACGTTCTTCTATATCCTTTATTCTATAAATTTTATGACCATGTAATGAGAGACCCATTTCTCTCTCATCAATACATTTTCTGAATTTTTATGTGACACCATTAGGCAGCCAAATTTTCGTAAGAAACTTAATCTCAAACTCCATTAATTGAGTCATATTTTGATTTATACACACCTTTCTTTTACACAGTGTATAATAAAATACTATAATTTTTAATTTAATTTAAAGGGGATATATTTTTTATGAAGTGATTTACTAAACAAAAAATGTAATGATTTTAACATATGTTGTTACATTGTCCTTTCAGGTTCCATGAGCATTATTTGATATTCGGCTTCCTTAACAAGCCATAATGTTCATAAAGGAAAATAAATACCATATACTCTTTTTACATATTTTGGTATTGAAAATTGTTTTGAGAATGTATTGATTATGTCAATATATTAAAATGTTATATTTTGATTTCAATGTGGAAATGTAATCTTTCATTCATGCTTGTTCATTTTCTAGGATTATGTTATGGTTTTTGGGAATTGTTTACACATACAGGTGGTTCTATTGTAATCCTAGTGTGGGTGAGCCCGTGATAACTCTCCAATGAATTGGGTAATGTGACATAGGTAAATTTTTAGGTTTCTCTTAAGTTATTTGTCGAATATACAGTGATGAGTATTCCAAATGTAACTCCCTTCATAGCTATGAAATCTACCATGTATGTATGTTATGGATGCCACAAGTTACCTTTTTTATTTATTATTTCTATTTTATATTCATAAATCTTTTTATTTCATGATATATGTTAAAATAATTATGTTTTATGATTGAAAGGTATGATTTTAGTGATTTGTATGTATTGATGGAATAATGCTTTCTTTCCTTGTTTTATAACCCTTACTGAGTTTTTTATGCCCATCACATGTTTTTGAAATTTTTTTCACAAGGTATAAGGAATGGTCAGAGAGAGTAATAATTAAAGAATATTTATATCACGAAAAAAAATATTATTTCATTTAAGAAGTTTTATTATTGTGAAAAAATATGGACAGAGTAGAAGTGCCTACTTTGTAATATTTTGAGTTGTAATGTAATATTTATAGCCTATTTCTCTAAAACTATAATCCTAAAAAGATAATCAATGTGAATTATTAACATAATTCAATACTAGGTAATGTTTAGTTATGGGTTCCTATAGTTTGTATCAGAAGTCGGTTTAGATAACTTTAATGGTTTGGGTGTTATTTAAGAAAAAGTGACATTTTTATATAACTACATTGGTTAGCATATTAGAGAGAGTAATATATATTTTAGATAAATTTAATGAGTTTAAGATAACATGAAAAAGTATAACTTATTTTTTACCCTCATCATAAGATAGTATATTATGATTTTACTGATATACTCACACTGACCTTTTTGGTTTTAGTAAATTACTGGATGTATGAGGCACTAAAGTAAAAATGGGGCTGAAGAAATCTGTGAAAGTTTTCTAAATAAGAAACTTGAGGAAATGGGAGATAAAATGAAAACTCATGTGGTTATTCTCAACCAACTATCTAGAGTCATGATTGACAACCTAAACCTTTGTGATTTTTATAAGGCATCGTATATGTGCGAAACAATTACAAATGGGATTTCAGGTAATAACCATAAACGTAAGTATATTCCAAAACCTATGTGTCAAGGATATGGAAATAAATACCTAGGAAAATTCTATTAAGGGACAAAAATATGCTATAGATTTTGTAAATAAGGTCAAAAAGTGTTAGGTCCACTAGGCTGGATACCCTGAGAGGGGGGGTGAATCAGGGTATGACTAATTCAAAATTAATGCCCATTCTGATCTTGTTTCGTTGTTAAGCAAAACACCCTTCTCTCTTTTTCCTGCTGCACGATATAAACAGAATGTAAAGCAAGCACAGGACACAGCAATTTTACATGGTTCACCGCTAAGGGCTACGTCCAAGGAGCATACGCCGACAGGTTGCCGGTCGTACCAAATTCCACTAATCTTCACTAGCTGTGGATTACAAGGTTCAGGCTAGATCACTTCTATGCCTAGGCTCACTGCCTTTACAATGTTTAGGGTCAGCTCACTGCTTTCCCAAGGGTCACTCCCTGTTTCTCTCTCTCTGGCTCACTGCCGGTGGAGAGGATCACCTTCTTCCTCTTCCTAAGCTCACTGCTCTTGGATGGAATCCACTCACAGTTTATAGACCTGTAGGTCTCTTCATTTTCATGAAAGAATGCATCTTCTCTTGTATGTAGATGCTCTGTTGAAGTTTAACTTTCACCCGTTGATGAATATCTCTTTGCACCGAAGGTATCGGGAAAACTTCCAGCTTCCACGCAGCCCGAAAAACACTGCTGGAACAAACCTTACTTGGTGCTCAAGTCAACCTCGGCGCGCAAGTATCGGCGCGCAAGTCACTATGGGCGCGCAAGTCTTCATCAAACACTTGCGCGACTCAACCTTCCTCAACTCCAACCTTGAGCGACTCTCTTCCTTTTACGCCCAAACAAATATTGGCGCCCAACTGCCAACTGGCGCGCAACTTCTAATGCAGGCGCACAACTTCAACCTCTGGCGCGCAAGTCCCACCTGCGCGACCACACACACCACTTGCGCGACCACCACACCTGCGCGACGGGAGCTCTCATCTTGAACTCCGGTGAGAAATGAGGAGGGGTGGTCCGGTATTTATAGGCAATCTGACCACCCTGCGCGACGGCGCGCAAGTCACCTGCGCGACCCAGTCTCGGCGCGCAAGTCTTCTCTCCTTTTAGACACTTGCGCGAACAACTCCCAAACTTGCGCGAACCTATTTCCTTAGCCATATTTTGATCTTCTGATCTTGAAAAACATATGGCGCGCATGTATCCTATACTCCAAGTCTACGGCGCGCAAGTCCCTTTGCCAAAAACACTTTTCTTCATTTGCCGATTTTCAGGCCCAAAAATTTGGCAAACACTGGAAAACGGCGCCACCTTGTATCTGTTATTTTGTACCGCCTCCAGATCAACCATTCCTTTTATCGACGTTCTTGAATAAAACATGGATCATTGACCTCATCTCTTAAACTCGACATTCCACCATGAAATCCTCTTTGTCAACAATCACAACTCAGATGTCCACTTTGTCAACAAACACAATCACCTCAAAAAAAGATTCAATGATACCTTGAGGGATTTTTGCCCAACAAAAAGCAAGAACATTCCATAGAAAAAGGAAGCATCCAATTTACTCCAGGAAAGGGAAATAAGTTCTTTCTGAAGGATCAATTGAATTTTTTTAAATGTTGTTTGCATGGTCATTATACAAATAGATGTCCTATAATTAAGGTTCAGGAATGAGATCAATAGGATCATACAAATATATGTTTACCAATTCCTAATGTCATTCCAATTAAAGATGAGGAAACTAAAAATTACCTATGAAAGGTATGGATTATTTCATATCTCATGCTTTGACATTTCTGAAATCATAAAAAAATTATACATGATATTGTTTTTGGAATACAGAATAAAATAATAGTATGAAAAAACATGCATAAATTATTAGTAATAATTTTCAATTATTAAGATGTCAACATTTTAGGAATTGAAGTTTTATATTGGATCTATGGGTGATGATATGTTTAAATGTATTAATGAAAGGATTAAATTGGAATACCATTTCTAGTATGTGTAATTCTAAAGTTTGAAATGTGAAAATGTTATTAAAGGTATAATTACCTTTTCTTGTGTGGACATAATTGATAACCTTAGGGGTTCATATGATCATTTTCTGAGGCGATTAACGGTTATTACATTTTGGGATGAAAAATGAAAGGTACTATATAACCATTGAGGATAAAATAGGTTTTGGTTATTTTTTATTAAATTATATTATTTTTGATAATTTTAAAAGAATGATATGGTTTTATAAAATGGACAACTCATGGAATTGGAGACAACACGTTGCATCCAGAAAGGCCGTCGGAATTGAACCCACAACTGAAGGGTGACAAGGGTGCATCGCCTACCACTGGCCTACGTGAAGTCCCTAGTTTTTATGTGTTATTATTTCTATTTAAATTATTTTATTAATAAAATATAATTTGATTTTGGATCTTATGTTTTATCAAATTAATGTCCTTAGTATAGAAAATTGATTTGGTGGTTTAGTGTTAAATGTTATTTTGGAATATGTTTTCTCTTTTGGAAACACTATATGCCTATGGAAAATAGAATAAATTGGGATTTAAATATAAAAGTTATGGTTAAATTTTATTTTTTTTAGAATCTATATTTTTCTTGTGTACATATAGAGATCTAGGTTATTTATGGAAATGAATAACCTGTCATATAGAAAATGTGATTATGTTAATTACTTTTTAGAATGAGACTTTAAGAGTAATCGATGTTATTTGGAGATAAATGTTATGATTTATCATGGAAAACTATCTGGTCAAATCCTTCTGAATTTTGGGTCTCAAAATTAGCTTTTATTATTTTTAAAAATTGTAAGGACAATTGTGTATTGAATGGTCTTTGTTGAACTTTGGGTATTGTTTTCTCAATTTTGGAGAATAAGGGTAGTATTTATTTTTATGAAATATTATCCCTTTTAGTGATTATTTAATATTTTAATAACCATTTTGGTTTTTTTAATGTCTAATGGCATGAGAAATATATGGTTCATATTTTGTGGAACATTTTATTTTCTAGAAGTGGATTCTAATGCTCCATGTGGGAACAAGTCATCTTGAATAAACATCATTTTGAGAAAATATGAGTTTTTGGTAGAAACATATTAAAACATGAAACTCTACTTGAATATTAAGTATATATCCTTATGTTCTTAGTCAATATCATAAATAAATTATTCAACATTAATAAAGGGAACATAAAACAAAAAATGTTGTTTTTTTACTTTTCCTATTGGGGAATCAAAGACTGTTTAACCTATCACAAGTTTTTGGTTTTCTAGTGGTTAAATTTCTCTTGATCATGTTTTCTATCACTCTCCATCATATCATGACACATAGTTTATCTTCTATATCTTTGTTTTACTATATGTAATCGTAGTATGGGTTATCTCAGGTGACCTTTGTACACATCATACTTTCTTTTAAAGTGATATTTTTATTTACTCTTTTTCCGATGTGGGACTTTTAATGATTTTTCTCAGCCTAATTTTAAAATTGTGAGGGCACAATTCCCAAAAGGGGGAAGGTTGTAACATCCCAAGTAAATAAAGAATAAAAAAATTTCATATTTATGAAAAAAATTATATTAAATATTTATTTAACTTTCAAGGGGAGGAAATTTCTGATAGCATGCTCAACTCGCATGAATGGGTTTCATTGAAATCTTGCATTGCACACAACGTTGAGTTATACAAAAAAATAATATATTATTACTATTATTTAAAATGCTTGTTAATGCCTAGACATTGTATTGGTGAGAATGAACAAAACTAACTTCAACATGATTACACATGATTGTTAAATGTTTTTACTTTTATCCAATATATTTTAGAGGCTTAAAATAAGAATAAATCTGATTTTAAGCATGAAATACTCTAATAGTTTTTGAAAAATTTGGTTTACCACCTATTGATGGAGAACCATTTTTAAAATCTAAATTTTGTCACTTTTATATGCTAAATTTGA
Source organism: Viscum album (assembly GCA_963277665.1). Classification (NCBI taxonomy): domain Eukaryota; kingdom Viridiplantae; phylum Streptophyta; class Magnoliopsida; order Santalales; family Viscaceae; genus Viscum; species Viscum album. Next base: position 373,877,917 of record OY728158.1, on the reverse strand, counting down.
CAAAATAAACTTCTTCTTTAGAAGTAGGACATCAAAATATACTTTGAGTAAATCTTTGGTATTTTTCTAATAATGTTCATTTTTAATGAATAGTAAAAATACTACATTTTCAGTCAAAAATACCTTTTAATATAATTTATTTATATGAATAGAATATCTGTTTAATTGGTTTTAATGTGTATTTATATTATATTTTTATCATTAAATCCGATTTTTTTCATTGAAAATAATTTCACAGTGAAATTGGACATAAGCACAAGTCAATATTTTTGAAGTTTTTACTTCTTAGAAACATGATTTTTGGTTTTGACAATATGAATTAATTTTAAATTAATTTCTGTAACTTCTGTGCTTCGAATTTTGAAAAAATGGATTCAATATTTGGAATTAAGAGATTCAAATTGTTTAAATATGTAACTTTTATTTTTAGACATTATGAATAGTATCTTCAGTAAATATCTTATTTACCAAGGTTAATGGGTAAATATGGTAAATAAGGGTAAAAAAATAATATTATAATAATATTAGATTACGCTAACACGTGTACTACCCCAATTGGAGGATACATGGTTGACCATTGACATCCTTGGGTCGATTTTGGGACAACATGGAGCCACTCGTAAGTGAAAAAACTATTTTATAAAAAATAATTTAATGATAAGGAAAATGAAACATAAACATATATCTTTTAGTAAAACATTTTTTATATGGGGTTATATAAGGGATATTTTCAACTATAAATAGTCATTATAAATTTAAATAAACTTCATACATCATGGTATTTTATTTATAATTTTTATACATTAAATATAGAAATTAAATTATGACCCAATGGTGATCCAGTGATTTCTTCATTAATTAAGGATTCAAATAAATGAGATTATAAATGTTAAAATAAATGTAATTTTATAATTTTGATTTCATCCATGATTTTTGTGTACATTTGTTACATTTTTTATTTTTATTAATAATGTTTGTTATAATCAATCATTTTGTTACGGATTTTTAAAAATTTCATGATATGAATAGTGTCAAAATTGGCACAATTCATATTTGAAGATGTAAAATATTTTATTAAATATTATAAAATTTTGAAAAATATAATATTCATCCAAATAGATATCATAAGTCTAAAATTTTATTAATGACTCTTTATATTGATATTTTTCTTGTTTTGTTAATTATTTTGATTCTAAAAGTGTTAAATGCATGATAAAATGGTGCGAGTAAAAAAAGGGTTAAATAAAAAAGATAAGATTAAATAATATCAAAAACATGTCCAATTATTATTGGGTGATTTTATTTCAACTTATATTAATTTTATATTTAAATTTAATTATTTTTGGACCTTTTGAAACCAAAAATAAATTTATAATAAAATAATACATTCAAACTTTCCTAAAGGCCCCCTTTTCTCTCTTATAAAAGGAAACCACCTCTAACAAATTACACACACATATCAGGCCCCATGTATCATCCAAACTCTACTCTAATAAGATTCTAACATCACCCTTATCCTAAAGAATATTTCCTAGAGGCATAAAGAAATTCAAGAAATCTTTTTAGCTCAAATCAATGGGAGTTACCCGATATAAAGGTAATGTCTTCTCTTAAGTTCTTTTATTTTGTTTTCATTCTCCACTACCTATGTTATTACTATTATTTTTAACATAATAAAACAGTATCTTCAATATACTAGGTTGTTCTTATGAGAATGATTCAAACTACACTTACACACACCTTCGTCTAATGGGTATAGAACATATTGTTTCTGTGGACTGTGAACTATTGCCTCACGAAAAGAAGATTATTCAAATATTCTCCCACCACCTCTCATGGAATTCATTATAATGGAACTGTAATTATATATGATATTTATGGTATATATATTACTTTTTATTCTTTAATTTTCATTTATAACATACCTTTATGATTTTCATGTTTTATAAATACGATAATTTAATTTGAGTAAGTGCATACGACCGCCCCCTAAAAGTGATATGACTCATTCATGCTATACATGGAACTTATAAAGGATGGAATTAATGAAATTATTTAACATATATAACATACATATTATAATTAAATTATAATATACCTATGTATCATTTAGTTTTCATTCCATTAAAAATGAAAAAAATTAAAGTTGTGTTCATTCGTACGTATGGCATACTGTCTCCATGAACGGTGAATTTCATTTTCTCATATACAAATGTTATGGAATAATATAAATAATTATATACTAGATATAAATACATATATAATCAATTTATATGATATTTAAATGATTAGTATTAGTTTTGAGATAAAGGAAATTTGACCACATGGACAATTTGTAATTATAACAAGTTCAAATTTTTACTCAAGTTTTGAACATCGAGAAAATGTCTGATATGAACTCAAATAATTAACAAATTAGTTAATAAAGGTAATAAGTGATATAAAATAATAATAAACTTTAAAAATGTTTTGAATCAAGTAGAAATTATCTTATTTTTATTATTTAGGAAGAACAAGGAACATACGTGACAAGTCAGACTCGAGGAAATGGAACTCCTTAACCCAATTTCCATTCTTCGGGTTCAAATTCTACTTCATGATAATTTCAAGCTATGATTATGTGATAAATAAAATTTTTTATCAAATCCTATATTTATAAATTCTTAATCATTACAAAATAATATTTGTAATGGAAACTTTGACCCTCCTCTTTCAGTAAAAGACATATTTTAGGTTATGTCATTAAATTTAAATTTTCAAATGTTGGGATATGTTCTTATATATAATTATTTCTATACATTTTATGTCCATATGATTATAGAGACAATTTTTTCTATTCTCATTTTTTAAATTTTTATGTGACGCCGTTAGGCTGTCAAATTTTTATAAGGGACTTCATCTCTATCTTCTTTCATTAAGGCATATTTTTATTGATACACGCCTTTCTTTTACATGGTGTATAATAAACTTCTTTGAATTTAATGGTAATATTTTTCATACAAATCATTTTACTAAACAAAAATAAAAGAAACGTTTTTAATGTATGTAGTGATAATGACCATTATTCCGTCGTGAGCATTTTTTGATATCTAGCTTTTTCAACAAGTTGAAATGTTTTTAAAAGAAAAATAAATTTCATAAACTCATTTTACATATTTTGGTATTGAAAATGGTTTTTATAATGGATTTATTATGTCAATATATTGAAATTTTATATTTTTATTGCAATGTGTAAATTTTATCTTTCCATTATGCTTGTTCATGTGTTATGGTTATGTAATAGTTCTTGGGAATTGTTTATGCATATGGGTGGTTTCGTGATAAACCTAGGGCGAGTGATCCTGAGATATCTCTCCAATGCATTGGGTGAGGGTAAGTGGTTAAATTTTGTTGTTTCGTTTAAGAGATTTTGAGAATATGTTGTGATGAGTATTCCAAAAGTTACTCCCTACATAGTTGTGAAGGCTATAATGTATGTATGTTATGGATACCACAAGTTACCTTTATAATTTATGATTTCCATGTGCTATTCGTAAATCTTATTATTTCATGAGGTATGTTAAAAAGCTTATGTTTTATAATTGAAATGTATTAGTTTATTGATTTGTACGTATGGATGGACTAATGTTTTATTTCCTTATTTTATAACCCTTACTGAGCTTTGTATTCTCACCCTATGTTTTGGAAAAAAATTCACAGGGTAAAAGGAATGGTAAGATAAAGGTAGAATTCAAGAAGATTTATATCGAGAAAATAATTCTTGTTTAATTTATGGAATTTTTTTTATTGTGAAAAGGCTGGAGAGAGTAGAAGTGTATACTTTGTAATGTTTTGAGATGTAAAGAAATAGTTACGGCCTAATTCCCTAAAATTTAAACCTTAAAAGATCTTCAATGTGAATTATTACCTTAAGTAAATATTTTTTATTGTTTATGGTTGTATCCTTATAACTTGTATCAAAGGTCAGTTTAGAAAACTTTTGATGTTGGGGTTTTATTTAACCATAAGTGACATGTTTTATATAACCACATCTGTTAGCATATTAGAAAGATTAATATTTATTTTAGAAAAATAAAATGAGTTTTTGATAACATAAATAAGTATATATTAGTTTTTACCCTCCTCATAATATAGTATGTGATGATTTTCCTGATATACTCACACGTACCATTTTTTGTTTTAGTAAATGGCTGGATCTACCAGGAACCAAAGTAACAGCGAATGTCGTAAAAATTATGATGGTTTTTTGAATAATAAACCAAATTAAATGGGAGATGCAATGAATACTCTTGTGTTTATTCTCAACAAACTATCTAGAGTCATGATTGACCACCTGATCCTTGGTGATTTTTATAAGGCATCGTATATGTGAGAAAGGAATCCCAATGGGAGTTGAGTTAATAACCATAAAGTTAAGTATATTCAAAAATATATTTGTCAATGATGTGAAAATAAACACCTAGGAAAATGATTCAGTGGTAAATAACGATGTTATAGATGTGGTAATGAAGGTCAAAAAGTATGAACATTCCACGGAAAATAAAGCATCCAGTTGACTCTAAGATAGGGAAAGAAGTTATTTTCGAAGGATCAATTGAATGTTTTTAATGTGGTTTGAATAGTCATTATAAAAATAGATGTCCTACAAATGAATATTGGGAATGGGATCAGTAGGTTCATAAAAATATATTTTTTTCCAATTCCTAATGTCATTCCAATTAAAGATGAGGAAACTGAAAATGACTTATGAAAGGTATGGATTATTTTTTAGCTCATGTTTTGACATTACTAAAATCGTAGAACATTATAAATTATTTTTATAGGAATGTATTATAAAATAATAATATAAAAATAGTGAATAAATATTAGGAATAATTATCTATGATTAAGATTTCTAAATTTTAGGAATTGAAGTGTTATGTTTGATCTATGGATGATGATATGTTTAAATGTATTAATGATAGGATTACATTGGAAGGAATTTTCTCGTATGTGTAAACCTGAAGATTGATAAGTTAAAATTTTATTCAAGGAATTATTACCATTTCGTGTGTATACATAATGGATAAACTTAGGGTTTCATATGATCTTCTGATTTGAGGTGATTAATGGTTATTACATTTTCATATGCAAAATGAAAGGTATTAGATAACCTATGAGGATAAAATAAGTTATGGTTATTTTTGAGGAAAATATCTTCTGTTTTGATAATATTATAAGAATTATATGGTTTTAGAAAAAGAACAACCCGTAGGATGGGTGACAACCTGTCGCATCCGGAAAGGCTGCAGGAATTGAACCCACAATTGCAGGGTGACAAGGGAGCATCTCCTACCACTTACGTGAATTCCCTTTTTAGTTTGACTTATTCTTTCTATTTAAATGATTTTATTGATCAATAATACGTTTATTTTTGATCTTATGTTTTATCAAATGGATATCCTTAGTATAGGTAAATGATTTCGTGATTTAGTGATAATTGTTATTTTGGAAGATGTTTTCTCTTTTGGGAATACTATATGCCTATGAAAAATAGAATACATTGGGATTTCAATTAAGGATTAATGGTGGAATTTTATTTTGGGAGAATATATGTTTTAATTGAGGACATATAGATATATGGGTTATTTATGGAAATTTTTAACCTATCATATAAAATATGTGATTATGTTAATTATTTTTCAATATGAGACTTTAAGAGTAATCGTTGTTATTTAGAGATAAATGTTAAGATTTATTTTGGAAGACTATGTGACCAAATCCTTCTGAATTTTGGGTTTCAAACATAGTTTTTATTATTTTGGAGAATTTTAAGGACAATTTGATATTTAATGGTCTTTATTGAACTTTGAGTATTGTTTGTTCAATTTTGGATATTAAGAGTAGTATTTATTTTTATAAAAGATTATCCACTTGGGGGATTATTTGATATTATACTAACCATTTTTGTATTTATTAATGGCTAAAGATAGAAGAAACATATGGTTCAATTTTTATGGATCATTTTATTCTATAGAAGTTTATTATAGTGCTTATGGTGTGACCAAGTCACCTTCAATACTCATCGTTTGGAGAAAAGATGAGTTTTCAGTAGAAAAATTAATAAAGGATGAGAATATACTTAAAAATTAAGTATATTTCCTTATGTTCTTATCAATATCATAAATAAATTCTTCAACATTATAAAATGTAGTTTAAAACAAAACACTTTTTATGTTTACTTTTCCTATTTGGTATTCAAAGACCATTTAACCTATCACAATTTTGTTGTTTTCTAGAGGATATCTTTATCCTGATCATGTTTTCTATCACTCTCTATCATAACATAACACATAGTTTAACGTCCATATCCATTTATTCTTACATGGAATCCTAGTATGGGTTATCTCGGGTGACCTTTGTACCTCTCTTTCTTTCTTTTAAATGGATAGTTTTATTTTATATTTTTTCGATGTGGGATTTTTAATGATATTTCCGAGCTCAATTTTAAAATTAGAAGAATGCAATTCCCAAAAGGGGGGAAGGATGTAACATCCAAGGTAAATAAAGAATATGATATTTTCATATTTATTAACATTTTTAAGTTAAATATTATAATTACTTTCAAGTGGATGCTATGTCTGATATCATACTCAACATGCTATAATGGGTTTCTTTTAAATCTTATGTTCCACGCAACTTTGAGTTATACCGAATAATAATATATTATTATTATTATTATTTTAATTCGTAGTTGACACCTAGACATTATATTGTCAGGAATGAACAAAACTAACCACGATATTATTACACATTTTTGTAAAATGTTTTAACATTTATCTAATAAATTTTATAGGCTTAAAATAAGAATGAATCTGATTTTAAGCATGAAATACTCTAATATTTTTTTAAAAGTTGTTTTACCACCTTTTGATGGAGAAACCTTTTTAAATATAGTTTTTCTCACTTTATATGATTCATTTGACCAAATAAACTTATTATTTTGAATCATCACATCAAAATTTACTTTCGATAAATTTATGGTGTTTTTGTGATAATGTTCATTTTTTTAATGAATATTAAAAAATACCGCATTTTCTGTGAAAACTACATTTTAATCTAATTTATTTATATGATTAGACTATCCTTTTAATTTTTTTAAAGAGTAATTATATTATATTTTTATCATTTAATACAATTTTTTTCATTGAAAGTAATTTTACTTACAAATTGGACATAAACACATCTCAATCTTTTGGTTGTTTTTATTTTTTTAGAAACACGCTTTTTGGGATTGACAACTAGAATAAATTTTAAATTAATTTCTCCAACTTTTGTGTTTTGAATTTGGAAAAATGGATTCCATATTAGGAATCAGGAGGTCGAAATTTTGTAAATAGGTAACTTCTATTTTTAGTCATCAATAACTTTATTAAATATGTTATTTACCATGGTGGATGGGTAAATTTAGTAAATAAGGGTTAGAAATAATATTATAAAAATATTAAATTACACTAACACATGTCCAAACCATATTAGATGACACATGTCTGACCGTTGACATCCTTGGGTCAATTTCAAGACCCTATTGAGACACTTTTATGGGAAAATGATATTTTATAAAAATTAATTTAAATTTAAGGAAAATGTAACAAAAACATATATCTTTTAGAAAACCATTTTTTATATGGGGTTATATAAGTGATATTATCAAATATAAATAGTCATTATAAAAATAAACTAATTTCATACATCACAGTATTTTATTTATAATGTATAGATGTTAAATACCTAAATTTAATTATGACACAATAGTGATGCAGTGATAGCTTCATTAATAAATGATTCCAATAATTAATATTATAAATGTTAAAATAAATTTAATTTTTTCATATAGATGTCATACACGAATTATGTCTATGATATTTACATGTCATATTTGTATTACTGTAGTTTTTCATAATTAATCAAGTTCTTATGGATTTTTAAAAAAAGTCCTGATATGAATAGTGTCAAAATTGACATAACTCATATTTTAAAAAATAAAATATTTTATTAAATATTATAAAATTAAAAAAACAAATATAATAATCTTATAAATAGCTATAATAAGTTTCAACTTTTATAAATTACTATTTAGTTTCATATTTTTCATGTCTTAGTAATAATTTTTATTCTCATAGAGTTAAATGCTTAATAAAATGGTAAGAGTAAAAATGGGCTTAAATAAAAAAAGATAAGGTTTAAAAAATATCCAAAACCTATTTAATTATTATTTTTGGATTATATTTCGACTTATATTTATATTATATTATAATTCAACTAGTTTTGGGCCTTTTGAAACCGAAAATAATTTTATAATAAAATAATTATTTCATACTTTCCTAAATAGCCCCTCCTCCCTATTATAAAAGGACACCACCTCTAACACATTACACACACCCAAAAATTCCCTTTTTCTCTTCCAAAATATTCTCTAATAAGATCCTATCATATATCTATAATTCCTAGAAGCTTCACCCAAAGAATAATGAAATTCAATAAATAATTTGGATCAAATCAAAGAGAGTTACCCGATTAAAAGGTATCTTCTTCTCTCAAGTTCTTTTTATTTGTTTTCCTTATCCACTCCCTATGATCTTCTTAATAATTTTTTACATAGAAACAATATTATCTCCAATATGCTATGTTTAAATTATTATATGAACTAGAATTACACTTACACAAACCTCTGTCTAATGGGTATAGGACATACTGTTTCTATTGACAGCGAACTACTGCCTCACAGAATGATGATTGTTCAAATCTTATCCTACCACAAATCATTGTGGCCATTATGATGTCACTATAATTATATATGATATTTATGCTATTTATTTTATCTCTGTGATTCTTTAATTATCATTTATAACAAACTTTTATGCTTTTCAGGTTTTATAAATACGACAATTTAATTTGAGGAAGTGCGGACTACCGCCCCCTGAAAGTGATATGACTCGTTCATGCTATACATGGAACGTATAAAGGATGAAATTAAAGATCTTCTGTAACATATATAACATATATATAATAATGTAATTATAATATACCTATGTATCATTTATTTTTTATTCCTATAAAAATGGAAAAAAGAAATGAAAGTATTGTTCATTCGTATGTACGACTTATCGTCTCTATGAACGCTGCATTTCGTTTTCTAATATCCATATGTTATGGAATATTCCAAATACATATATACTGGATATAAATACATATATACTAGATATATATGATATTTAAACCATTAATAAAAAAATTAGATAATAGAATTTTTACCACCTGAACAATTTGTAATTATAACATGTTGATTTCTAACTCACGTTCCGACCATCGACAACATGTCTAATATGAACTCAACTAATTAAATAATTTTTATAGAAGGGTAGTATGTGATATAAAAGTAATAATAAACATTAAAAAGGTTTTTAGTAGAGTATAATTTAACTTAATATTTTTATTCAAGAAGACCAAGGAACATACAAGAGAATTCAAACTCGAGTTAAGGGAACTGCATAACCCAATTCCGATTATTTGGATAAAAATTATACTTCTTCATTATATCGTGATACGATTATCTAAGAAATAAATATTGTTATCATATCTTGTAATTATAATTGCTTTATGTGTACTTGTAATAAATATAAAAAATTAATATATTTTATATACCAACTGATATTTGTATAGGAACTTGTCACCCTCCTCTTTTAGTCAAAGACTTCATTTATGTAATGTATTTTAATTAAAATTTTCAATTTTCAGGATATGTTCTTATATATCTTAATTTTTTTATATTTTATGTCCATGTGATGGTAGACCCTTTTCTCTCCCATCAACACATTTTCTGAATTTTTATGTGATTCCCTTAGGCTGCAAAATTTTTGTAAGGGAATCCATCTCAATCTCCTTTCATTAAGGCATATTTTGATTTATACAAACCATGGTTTTATATGGTGTATAATAAAAACCTTTTACTTTTAATTTCATTCAATGGGAATATTTTTTCTACTAAGTGTTTTACTAGATGAAAAATGAAATATTTTTAACGAATGCGGTGACAACGACCTTTCCACAACCACGAGCATTATTTGGTATTTGGCTTCATTAACAAGATGTAATGTTTTTAAATGGAAAATAAATACCATATACTATTTTTTTGTATTTTGGTATTGGAAATGGTTTTGATAATTGATTTTTTATGTCAATATATTCAAATTATATATATTTATTTCATTGTGGAAATGGTATCTTTTCTTTATGCTTGTTCATGTGTTATGATTATGTTATGGTTGTTGAGAATTGTTTATAAAAAAATGTGGTTCTGTGATAAACCAATGGTGGCTGAGCCTGAGACAGCTCTCCAGTGCATTGGGTAATGTGACGGAGGTAAATGTTGATGCATCTTCTAATATATTAAGGGAATATGCTATGATGAGTATTCCAAATGTAACTCCCAGCGTATCTATGAAAGCTACAATGTTGGTATGTTATGGATTTCACAAGTTACCTTTATGATTTATGATTTCTATGTTCTATTCATAAATCTTTTGATTTCATGAGGTATGTTAAAAATATTATGCTTTGTGATTGAAAAGCATTAATTCATTGATTTGTATGTATTGGTGGACTAATGTTTTCTTTCCTTTTTTTATAACCCTTAATGAGCTTTTTATTCTCATCCCATGTTTTGAAAAAAAAAATCACTAGGTATAAGGAAGGGTAAGGGAAATGAAGAATTAAAGAAGATTTATATCAAGAAAAGAATAATTTTTTTATTTAATTATTTTTATTATTGTGAAAAAAATTGGATAGAATAGAAGTGTCTAATTTGTAATATTTTGAGATGTAATTTATTAGTTATGACATAATTATCTGAAAATCTAAATCTAAAAGGATATTCAATGTGAATTATTAACATATTTCAATATTTTGTAATGTATAATACATGGTCCTTATAAGAATGATATATCTTTTTTACATCTTCGTTCTCTTCCAATTCTAATTATCCTTGAGATTTTTATTCTTCCCCTTTTTCTTCTTCTTATTCTTCTTCATATTATTGAATAAGAGATTGTGATGCCAATTTTTTAAAAGCTTGTTTTTCTTTACCTTTGTATGCTGGATCCAACTGAATTCCAATAGGTGGACCCCTTTTTATAATATTGGTTGTTTATTTATGAGTGATTTTGATAAGAATATTAATTTCAATAGCTTCATACTTTCTTGTATTCATTATATTCATTGTCTCTTCTTCATTCAGAGTTTCCTCAAATATTATCTTCAGAGCTTGGACTTTAGCTGGATCCAATCCAAACCATGGATCCCATTCTTTCATTTCTTCTTTCTTCTTTATCCACATAGAAAAAACCTCATCGGATGCAATCATTTGTTTCTTTGATGCCTTTGGAGTTATAGTGCTAACTACCTTTCTTTTTCTTCAAGTAGTCTTGGATGGAATATATGGTTTATTAGTACCTTTAAATACTTCCTTTTCATTATCATCTTTATGGTATTTCTCAAACTTCTTTGATTCAGGATTGAATTGTAACTTGATCCTTCTTATCGTATCCTTACTAATTAAGAGATATTTGAAGGGAGATAGATTATTGATACATTATATAAAATCATCATTTCTTTCATAAACATACAAATAATAGTGTGAAACATAATCAGTTGTTATTTTATGGTACCAGATTTCATCTTCTGAATCGTCAAGAAAATGAATCTGAATAGACCGAACTTCCTCATATTCACCAAATAATAAAGCAAATACACATGGGAAACATTCAAGGATTCCTTGTAACCTTTTCTTGGCAAAAAATATCCTTTAATCCAGAGGTATATAAGGAGATTATCTCATGTTAAATGTCTTACATTTCTCTTATCCACATGAATCTCAAAAAGTGGTTCTTTATCTTATTCTTACCAAAAGCCCCATCAGATTCTGGTAGATTGTGATAAAGACATAGGGTATCACCCTCATATGGAACACATAGAAACGTAGATGATTTTTATATATTTTTTATAACTCTTATCATAAATCAAGAAATAAATCTTATGACCCTTTGTATCTCCCTTAATTTATAAAATTGTAACACCAAATCACGATACACAAATGCTTCTTATGAATCCGGTCATTCAATAAAAATAGATTCCTAGCCTTGGAAATTTATTATCCTTTTCAAAGATCAATAAAATGTCTTGTAAATGTCTTGAGAGACTAAACATTTTTCTATAAAGTTCATGGATGAGAAATATTTTTGAGACATTTCCTTTATAGATGATGTAGTTGACTCAAAAATTAATGACTAACTCGAACCATGAATATTTTCTTAGTTATGAATGCTGTGTAAATATATGATTGAAAAAACTAAGGTAGTACTGATAATGATCCACTCTAGGTTTTTATAGAACACCATAACATAGGAGAAAGTTATAGGATCTCGATGTGGGATAGGTTAGTAGGGGTTCTTTAAAAAAGAAATTGACGGTCAGGATTAGATATTAAAAGATCCAGTGGTTGAGAATGATTTAGAACTCCTGAGGTTTTCTTTAATATAGAATCATATCCAAAATGGAACTTGTTGGGATTTAAAATAAATAATTGAGAATCAACTATATAACAACCAAAATATTGTGTTAGAAATTGTACCTGTAGAAGTATCAGGATTGATATATTGGTTTCAGTAAATTGTTCTTATGATAATAATACAAAAAAAATTAAAACTGATAAGAATTATAAAACTGATAAAATCAAATAAGCTGGTATCGATAATCTAGTACGGATATAATATTGATAATCTAGCAGCAATGAGATAATCCAATACTAATTAATCTAGTACTGATAGAATAACCCAACACTGATAATCTGGTACCAATGGAATAATCCAATACCAATTAATCTAGAAATGAGAGAATAACACAATACCTATAATCTAGAACTAATGGGTTAATCTAATGCTGATAATCTTGTACCAGTGACATAAAACATGAAATGGATAAAGGTTACACCAATTAAAATGTGATACTGCTAAAAGTAAAACTGATAAGCATGTAAAACCAATAAGAGAAAAACCGATAAATGCAAAATTGATAAAATGTAAAACTAAAGAGTGAAATCGATAATATGTAAAACAAACAAATGAAACTGATAAAAGAGTAAAATGAATTTAATTGAATCTAAAGGAATGATGTGTACTTCCCCTTTGAGAAGCAGTAACAGAATGTAAGGAGATGATTTAAACAATGAAAATATAAGAATTATAACATTATAGTGATCATTCTTAGTTTCAGTTTAATGTATTCAAATATATTAGAAGACAATGGTTTTCTGAAGATATCAGTAAGTTTTTCTTTCATTTCGATGAATTTTAAAATAATATATCTTTTCTGTGTGTGATCTCTAGGAAATTGGTGCCTAAAATCTAGGTGTTTTTCACGTGAGTGATGTGCATGGTTTTTACTAAGATAAATGTCACTAGTATTATAAAACAGTATTTTAGTTTTGGAAAAACTCAAGCCACAGTTAGAAAGTGTGTGTTACATCCACCACACTTGATCACAACAACTTTCAGCTGCTACATTTTCAACATCAACTGTGAAAAGTGTTTCTCAATGATTTTTTTTTTCATGATTCAGAACCTCCTAAATCTCCTAAGAAATGACATGTTCGGGATGTAACTTATCTATAAATTCTACAACCACCAAAATCAGCTTCTAAAAAACATTTTAAAACAAAATCATTTCAAGAAGATTAATATAGTCATAGATTCATAGTTCCCTTTAAGTAGAAAAAGCCTTTTTCGTTGCTTTTAAATGAGATTATTTTTTATTAGATTGATATATTTCATTTAATAATACAGAAAAAATTATGTCTGTATTACTAGATATTAAGTATAATAAACATCCTATCATACCTCTAAAAGATGATTGATCCACTAGTTTCCCAACTTCATCAAGATCAAGTTTATTTGAGGTTCCAATTTGAGAACTTATACTTTTAGTGTTTTCATATCCATAATTTTTTAGAAAATCTTTGAGATAATTATATTGGTATATATAGGTTCCTTAGAGTTTTTGAGAGAATTGAAAATGCAAAAAAAATGTTAACTCATCCATCATACCCATTTCAAACTTATATTTCATGAGATTTTCAAAAGAATCAGTTATAGATTGCTGAGTTGATCCGAATATAATGTCATCAACATAGATTTCAACAATCTAAATGTTTTTGTTTTCCATTTTTATGAAAAATGTTGGATCTAGAGTACCATTTTCATATTTTTTTGTAAAAGAAAACATGTAGGTCTATCATAAAAAGTAGTAAGAGCTAATTTAAGTCCACACAATGCTTTGGTAAGTTTAAAAACATGATCATGATGTTTTGAATCTAAAAAACCTAAAGGTTTTGCTACAAAAACTTTTTATTGTACAAAACCATTAATAAAATCACATTTTACATACATATGAAAGAAGATTGAAATTAATGTACGCTACAAAGTCTAATAGAATACGAATAGATTCAAGTCAATCTATCAGAGCATAGGTTTACTCATATTCTATTCTCTCTTGTTGATTATAGACATTAGCAACAGGTATCACTTTATTTCTTATAATAACTCATTCTTAATGACATTTGTTTCTAAAAACCCATTTAACACATATTAAAGTTGTTTCTTAAGGTCTTTAAAAAATGGTCCTTACTTTATTCCTTTTAAATTAATTTAGTTCATCATGAATTGCATTAATCAAATCTTTATCACCTAAGGCAACATTAGAAGTTTTTTGTTCGAATTTTGATAAATATCAAGATGTTCTATCTCATTTCTCATAGAATTTATAGTCTTGATGGGTTTATTTACATCACTGTTGATATTATCACTAGGACAATTTCTAATAAATAATTGATTTGGGTTTTCTAAAACGTATTCATCAATATAAGATACAAATTATTATGTTGTAAAAAGTTAAGAGATATTTTCTTGAGTATCTCCCTTTACAAAAGAGTTTTCAATCAAGGGTTGATAATCAGTTTTCAAAAATGCATCTCTTGATGTAGGTAGGGTTTGTTTAAAAAAATGATGGTCAGTTTCCTCAAATTTAATATTCACTATTTCCCCAATAGTACAAGAGTTTTTTAAAGAATCTATAGGACTTATAAGTAGTGCAATAACCTAGAATGATCCCTTCAACAGATTTCAGTGAGAATTTACATAAATTATCTTAAGAATTAAATTTGAGAACTTTGCATCCAAATAATCTAAATTAAAAAAAATTAGGTTTTAGGGCAGTCCAAAATCCATAAGGTATATTTTTTAAAAGGTCTAGTTAAAACTCTATTTATAGTATTACATGTAGTACTAACATCTTCGGCCGAGAAATTATTAAGAAATTTCATATTCTCTCAACATGGTTATTTTCATTTCCTAAAGAATATGATTTATTATTTCATCAACACATTTTCTTCTTAGGGGTTCTTGGAGCTGAAAATTTATGACTAATTCCATTTTTACTACAATAAGTTTAAAAATCCAAATTTTGAAATTCGCCACCATGATCACAATAAATTTTTATCAGTAGTAGGTTTTTCTAATTTTTAACTTGGGATCTGAAAGTTTTCAAATATAAATAGGATTCATATTTATTTCCTAGAAAATAGACCCATGTGAATATAGTGTGGTCATAAACTACAACAAATACATAATACTTTCCTCTAATGCTTACACTTTGTGTGGGAATGAGAATATCCATGTGCACTGGAAGTAATGAATTTTAAGTTGAAAAATCATTGATTGATTTAAAGCTAGTTTTATACTGGTTAATATATTTACAAGAGTCACCAATTATTGAAGAATTGTACCTAAGATCTGGTAGATCCTTAACAAGTCTTTTCCTTGAGAATTTATAATGGTTCCTAAGGTTATAATGTCTTATCCTTCAATTCCATAACCCTGATTGGTCTTCTATTTCACTTAATAATGTTAAGTCTTGGATCCTTAAGTCTTTTATGTTAAGTGTGTATACATTCTCATGCCTATGGGAATAAATAATGAATATTTCTTTGGAATTGTGACATAAACATTTATCATTCCTAACATTCACAAGGAAACCTTCATCACATAATAGACTTATTCTTAAAGGTTATTCTTAAGACTATTAAGAAAATAAAACATTTGAAATTAAAACCTTTCCTAAAAGAGCAATGTTACATATAACAATGATCTTTCATTTTGAATTATCTTCGAAGGTCACTCTTCCATCATTCATTTCAATAATATTTTTAAGGAAATCTTTTTTTCTTGTAATATTTCAAGAACAACCACTATACATGTACCCAATATTATTTTTTTTGGTGCACTTTTTATTTTTCTGCAAAATAAAAAATTATTTTTTTGGAACCCCAACTTTTTTGGATATGGAAATGTTACATAAATGAACTTTAAGAATCCACCTTTTTTGGAAAATAATCTTTATGAAATCCTAACAATTTAGTTTTATTGAGAAAATATTGCTTTCCCAATGTCCACCACAATGAAATTTATTACGAAATGGGTCTCTTTAGGGAAAAAATAGTTATGACTAAAAATATATTTTGAATGTGTATAACCAATTCCAAAACTATTCCTTAGATGATGAATATGAGAATATAAATTTTCAAACACTTTTAATACAGTAGTGAAGTTTGATAAATTTTTCTTCAGATAAAAGATCTAAAATTTTACTCCAATGACTATATTATCATTCTCAAAAGAATATCTTTTGTAATTATTTTTTGTTTCAAAAAAAAATATTTAATACAAGTTTTTCAAAGACCATATAATGTTTATCCTTTGTAGAATTTACTTCTATTAGGTTTATTGATATATTTTTAAAATCAAGAGTTTTCTTATCAAGATCTTTTGAAAGAATTGTGACTTCCTTTTTAATAATAGATATTTTATAATTTTCCTTATCGAGTATTTTCTTGAGTTAGTAATTTTCATTCTCATGAAGTTTGGAAAATCTTGATACTTCTTCAAAAGAAGGTAAATTTTCCTCTACTGAGGAATATTATTCATCGAAATAATGATAATATTTCACATCAGGGTAATTGGAATTTAAATAAACCTTTGTAAGAGATTATTCATTTTGTTCCTTATCCAGGATAAAATTATTTTCAATAGGTAGTGTGCCAATGATTCATGTATTCTTGTGACCCGACAGTTCAAATTTTGAATATTCATCAGATTAATCTCCACCAATTGCACTCTATGTATCATTTGCATTCAATACATTATTTTTCTTCTATTGGTAATAATTTTTCTTATTTTTCTTCGAATGTTTTTTCTTCTTGTATTTTCTATTATTTAAAGGACAATATGTTCTAATGTGTCCTACTCTTTTATATTAATAACATGTTACTTCTTAGACTTTTCTGACCTTACTTCCTTTCTTTTTGAATCTGTTTTGAAAGTCATTTTTTCCACAATATTGTTCATCCGTTGACCCGGATTGGCTCATTCATTATCTGAATGATCATATTCACAAGATTCTGATAAAGCAA
This sequence comes from Viscum album, assembly GCA_963277665.1. Classification (NCBI taxonomy): domain Eukaryota; kingdom Viridiplantae; phylum Streptophyta; class Magnoliopsida; order Santalales; family Viscaceae; genus Viscum; species Viscum album. The sequence goes on along the minus strand of OY728158.1, from coordinate 373,860,360 downwards.
TAGCTTTCTTAGATTTGGGTCATGTTTCCCTTTTTGGTTTCATGGCTATAGATTTTTTAGTAAAATATACTCCTCTAATCCCATTATTCTTATTATAAAAATATGTATCTCTTTTCATTCTAGTTTCATGCGGAAGAAGATTTCTAAATAATTCAACAATAGTTATTCGAGTAACCTTCTTGTTTTCTTCAATAGATGTCCTTTTTTATTCCCAGTAATTTGGAATTATATAAATTACATTTTCCATGAGAACATCATAATTAAGAACCTTTTCTCCCATGGATTGGAGAATGTTGATGATTGATAGATATTTTTGATGAATCTTGCATACTGGTTCTCCATAGGGAAAAACAATATCATGATATTCCACTTGGAGCATTACTCTTCTTATTTCTATAACATTATATATACCAAAATGTGAAACTTACAATTTCTTTTAGATAAAATTAGATGCTTTTCACTAAGATATATGACACTATATTTTCCTATTCATAGAACATAACAATATATTGAGTACCTTGTAGTTCATTTGATATTCATGTTTCTTTTGGTTGGTGAAGGTTCTCACTTCCTTGTCTGGGATTTTGTAATCTCGAGTGAGCATCACAAAATTATCTACTTGAGTGTTAATAACAAAAATTTTCATTCAATATACTTTAATGTACATGTTAATATCTACATTGTATCCACTATCAAATTATGGTGAACTTCCAATGAAAGGTTCATCCACAATTTAATTTTATTATAAACTTGTAGTTGTTTTAGGAACCGATAGAACCATTGACTAAGTCTTGTTTTTAGGATATGTGACATTATATTCTCACACTACTTATAATTCAATTATGAATAGTATGTCATTATACCCATCAATGCATAAATTCTCCTTCTGTGAAAAACATTTACCAACATTAACTACACTTATATTATCAAACCATGTACAATTGAAAATCAAAACCTTAAATTTTTATAATAAAACACACTATTTTTTCGATGATGATGATGTTTTATATATTTTTTATAAATTGGATTTTTATCCATGGAACCAAATACATTCATCACATCCTTCATTATCATAACTCCATTGTTTTCATCATAAAATATTCATTGCATTCCTTATAATAGAATGTATTAGCATTAATTTTAAAAAAAATTAACAGATAACATTTATATTTGGTCTCTTATATAGACATTGATGTCATTAAAAAATTGAAATCAAATTGAAAAATAAATATTTATAAATATGATCTTAGTCTATCTTATAAACTATTTATTATGGTATTTGGTATCCATCATTCATCCATTAATGGATTGAAGTTTAAATAAAATAAATTGTGGACATACATGTATGGATAAACATTTATAATATTGGGTAAAAATTAAATGTGATCTGAATCTAGTATGATAGTGGTAATTGTAACAATATCTATTCTAGAAATCCCTTTTCCTATTTGGATTCTACTGTGTTGAGTTTTTGGGATAAAAATTCTATCAACATATAATAGGGAATTTTTATACAATTTAATATATTCATCAATAATATATCACTCTCAAATACAACCTTTTGGATAAATTTGATTCAATATGTACCCTTTTAAAATATTCATATATTTTTCATTGGGGAACATATATACATAATGGATTGGACCATATAGTGGAATCTCTATAACTGAGTGAACTAGTGGGTAGACTACATTTTAAAATAATTATGGTCGGAATAATATCTCTAATTGACATAATATAACTAAAATATCAGTATTAATTATTTAAAACATTGTGTGTCCTATAACATTACTACATACGACTTTGAAAAATCTTAATGTATGGTTAATTTATGTTATGCATGTTTAAGAAGAGTGAAACATAACTCTATAATAATTAAATACTGCCTCAATACAAGAATATCATGTTATTTTAGAATCTTTATCTTCAAATATTTCATTGAAATGATATTAATGATATTTTATTAATACCACTCTATAAGTTTTACACTATTAAGGGTGTTTTATAGTTGAAATTTTTCTTATCTGGTAGAGTGTATGCTACTGGAGGGCAATAAGTTCATCTTTCACCATTCACCCTGGACAACTCTCACCTTATCTATATCTCCATCTAGTAAAACATTTCCTCAATCCCATATTTTTTATCCCTGGTGAATTTATTATCATGTTTATAATATTATCACATATATATTTTTTCTATGTTCTTGACATGAAAAAAAATCTGATGTACAAACAATTCTAATATGGTAATTCAAATAAAAATTATCTATTTTTCCAAACAAATTTCAAATGGTTTTTTTTTATAATATTTTTCCAAAATCATTTTCAATATTGTTTAGTTTCTTTAATAGTTGATCAACCATTAATTGAGAGGGTATTTTACATAATTATATATTTCCATAGAATTATTCCATACATGGTTGATATTTATTTCTATAGAGTACAAATTTTAGATAAACTAAAAACAATGTCTTTAAAGAATTTTTCAACATAAATGAGTTTGTGCCATCTTCACAAATGGGACACCCCAACATTCCATTAATGAAATTTCTTAAAAAAGATAAATTGGTTAGGGAATCATTTATTTTCCTTTAAAACATAGCTCTCAATGTTAACTCTTCACTTCTTTGATCCTCATAAAATGTAACAATTGTAACCCACATTAATTTTATATCTTTAATGAATGGTAAAAAAATATAAATAAATATCATTATTGGGTTATTTTTTATTTTATATAAGTACAGAAAACACAATTTATTTTTACTTCTTGTAAAACCATGATGGAATGTTATAAATTCACATCACAACTAGACATGTATTGTGTGTACTAATTTGTACACCAAGTGCATTTATTCTATCTATTGATAACACAAGAAGAAGTTTTCATGGATTGTTTAAAATTATGGATACCCAAAAAAAATTTCCACTAAGGAGATTGTGTTTGTTAAATTAGTTTCACATATTTGATTATTATATCTATGTTCCATGAATTTTTTTAACTTCTTCCTAAAATAAATATAGTCATCTTTACAATTTAATTATATAAAAGTATGATAAAAATTTTAAATTTCATGATTCATCTTTTTGTTATTAATCTATTCCAAATATAGGGATTTTTTTGAGTGATTCATATCATGTGACACATAAATCATAGTATCATATTTTTTAGTATATACATCATCTTTTTTCCCAGCATTTAGTCCAAATTTATTGATTCAATCTATTCTATCAAAAATAAAATTTTTCTTACAACTCTTCTGGATGAATTGAACTTTAATTACAACAATTTGGACATATAAAAAGGATTTGAGAAGGGACATATGCATGTTTTATTGTAAGCTCGATAGAATCTTTAACTCCATCATCATACTCCATTGTAATATGATTAACATTCATATATTTTTAATTTATATCAATAATATTAGGTTTAATAATTTTATTTTTTAAAATAAATAAATAAATACCCATATAGTATTAATTATCAATATATAAACTTATAAATACCCTGAATAAATTTGATTATTTTCCTAATAAAAAAGTCATTCTTCGTTTAGATAGTCAAAGAAGAAATAAAAATAGTTGAAAAAATAAAAAAGGATATAAGATATTAAAATTTCATTAATAGGCTCATTATTATAAGGTTTCAAATTAATAACCTCCTCTTAAAAATGAATTTTGAGTGTTTGAGAAAAAGTAGGATGTTTTTTGGTAGAAATAATGTAGGCAATTGGTTATTGATGAAATAATTAATATTAAGAGATTAATGTTAATTGGAAATTCATATAATGGGAACCCACATGGGATTAAATCCACCAAGATTATTTTTCAACTTTGTTATATTATAATAATAATTTAATAATAATGATCATATAAGAATACAATATTTTAATGAATCTCAACATCTAAATTTTATTGTTGATGATTCCAAAAATATTAACATTTTACACATGGGTAACATGAAAAGAAATAACTGATAGTGGATAAAGGGTTATATGCACCCCAAAAGAGAGAATAAGTATAATAACATTTTAAAAGAATAATTTAACATACATAAATAAATTATTCTAATATAATATGTTCTTAATGATCCGTATTGATATTGTTTTTTAGGGGTGGGAATCATTGAAGGTATGGAATGTGAGATATATATAATTTTATAAATATTATAATTAAATTCCATCTATTAAAATACACAGAGAGCAATAATTGTCACTCATAAAATTATTAACGGTAATAATTTAGGAAGAAATTGTAAAGGATAATGATATTTTTTGTGAGAAACCTTCAAACATTATGTGTTAAAATATTATTTTATTTATATATATCTATTGTTGATTAATATAAAAAATATATTCAATTTTTTAGGATTATAGTGAATTAAAATTGACATTAGGCACAAAATGATGTAATCTTAGTATAGATTACAACACCAATTGGATTTGAGAAACTTTTATATACTTCATTAGAAATGCATTATATAATGAATACCTACAAAAATTGGATTAAAATTCATAGAGAGAATAATCATTTTAAAAATAATCATTCCATTATAGTTAATTCAAGGAATTGAAAGTTATTTGCATATGTTAAAACTCAATCGATATACATGGATATATATTATTAATAGAGGAATCTTTGAAACATGATGTAATCATTAATGATTTTTGGAAAACAAATAATGTACATTGATTAAATGAAGGAAAATAATAGAATTAAATAAATAATAAAATTTATTTGGTTAGTTGTCCTACATATTTCAGGATATTTTTATTCAAATAAAATCATTTTATAAGAAACGATTTTGTTATAAAATAACATCATCTAAAAGTAAATTTTAGAATGTTTTTCTTTACAAATACTACACCAATATCAATATTATCTATAAAGTATTAAAAAAAATTATGAATATATTTAATTTGAAATAGTGACACTAATGTCATTTATGTGTTAAAATTATATTATTATAATAATTCTTTAACATGGTATTTGTTGGGGAATACTAAAATTTTACGCATTACTTTAGGTAACCAATTTAATATTTTTCTTACCCCATCTGAAAAATACTTAATCTAATTTAGAAATTATGATTAATATTTATTATTATTATATTTTCAACACTATTTTGTGTGTTTTAGAGTTTCTATAAATGAGTGTTGATATTGTAACGATCCGCATTTTGAATCGGGGTAAAAAGAGAAGGTGTTTGAACTTTTCCTATTACTGAATGGGTCATTTCTAAAACCAAGATTTATAACTCAATTATACAATTTGGAAGCTTTAAAATTTATGTTTTTGGACTGGGTTGAAGGATCGTTATGTTTTCCAGGTGGATCGAGGAATATAAGGAGCGTCAACACAATAAAATACTTGTTTTGGAAGGCTATAGAGGGCGCATAGTTTGTTTGAAATCATGCTTCCCACTGTAGGTTACTGTGCGGACTTATTTAATGCGGAATAGGGTTTCTTCATTGGCTATCGACAGTTTCTTAAATCATGCACCAAGCCCGTGTGAGGGTATATTCTTATACAGAGGGTTCCATACGATTGGCGCACAATCTTCCAAACCATGCGGGTCAAATTGTGCGAACTGGTTTATTTAAAGAATTAAATTCATTTAAATTAAAATAAAATAAAAAAATAAAACACTCATATTCTCACCTCGCTCCTTAAAACATTACACACACCCCAAATGTGGGTTCCCCCTCGGTTCATCATCCTCCTCCGGCCCCTGCTCCGAGAACTGGTCACTGGGTCCGCTGGCTTCCCCCGAATCACGGCTTCAAGCTTAACATTGATGGCTCCTGTCTTGCGGGTGACATCAGAGGAGGGGGACTCGTTCGTGATCATAATGGTTCAGTATTGTTTGCTTTCTCCATTTGGTTGGGCCCGGGCACTCCGCTCCTTGCAGAGGCGAAGAGTATGTTCGTTGGCCTCCAGGAATGCATCAAAAGGGGAGTGGTTCTAACGAAAGTGGAAACGGATTCCCTGATACTCTCAAATGCCATTCAGGAAATCGAGAGAGTTCCTGGGTCTATCGAGTACATTACCTGGAGGTGTCGGGGTCTCTGGGGTACTAATCCTAGAGTTTCTCATACTTGGCGGGAGGGCAATAAAGCTGCGGACTACCTGTCTTCTATAGTCTCACCAGGCCTGGAGGACATTTTCTTTAATACCTCTCTCAGTCTGAAAGCAACAGGGATTAACATCATCAGAGGGGATGCTCTCAGCCTCCATTACTTCAGGCCCTCAGAGCCTCTGTTTTTCTTTATTTTATCCTTTATCTTTTTTCCTTTTATCTTGTCTGGTTCTTTTCTCTTTTTTCCTTTTTTTTCTCTCTCTTTGTGCGGATGCTTTGGTCCTCGCCTTTTTTGCCAAATGTTTTTAAAAAATAGAATGGAATGGAATGGAATGGACAAATTCCCCCAATGGTGAGGTGATTCGTCATATCTCAGTTGGTAATCGCTATCTAAGGTGAGGTTTAAATGTTATTTAATGGTTTCCCACCATCTAAATAAGGACTTCATTTAAGGTTAATATTATTTATCTTGTAGTGGATTGGTTTCTACTTGGTGATTTTGAATCTCCAGGTAAATGGAGACTTGTCTGTGTATGCGTAGGTAATTAAGTATGTGTGTGTGTATGTGTGTATATATATAATGGTTCCCCCATTAAATGTATATTCATATATGTAATTTAATATACATGTATGTTTCTAGGAGTTCATATGTATATATATGAAAATATATTCATAGGTGGGTGGAGATGGCTAAATACATATAAGAATATGTGCAAGGATCCCCTGGCACATGTTCATGGGCATGCAGATGTGTTCATAGGGTCTAGGTTTCATTGAATGTATGTGAAGATGTATATTATTAGTGGGGGAGGATCATCTTTTAGTTAGAAATTTTTAATATCCAAAGTGGATATCTTGGGTCCACTTTGAGTCAGGGTCCCTTTCCATGCCCACTATATTTTTTTAATACATTAATTGAATTTCTTACTACATAGTTCATAGAGTTAATTTATTAAATATGGTTTCCTAGTTTAAATTCTTTCAATTATATTTTTAATGAAATGTATAAAAGTGATGGTTGAATGTGAATAACTAAGTCATGTTTTTGTAATAAAACCCCTCCAACGGAGGTTCATTTCCTTCAAGATAAAAATTTAGTGATATACTATTATGTTTCCAACCTTATTGATTTTCTATTTTGTTTAAACCTTTGTTAGAATTGATAATGGACATTTTAGGTTTCATAGTCTCTATGTTTATATTTCCCACGTAGGTACATGCCTTGTAGACTTTGCACTTTTTATTACACTTGATCCCTTAAACCAATTTTCCATGTTTAGGAAAATTGGATGAGATGACCTTGAGTAGGGTACTTCAACTAAATTATGTTCATCAATTAAATAGTTATTTCACAAAGATTTTTTTCCCCTATATTAATTTGGTTAAATGATATGGTTCCATAACTATGGAAATGTGTATTTCTAAGGACAATAATGATAAGTCTTTTCAACATGGAATAAGTAGAATGTGACTAATCCCATGTTAATGCATTAATTCAAATAATTAATAGGAGTTTCATTAAGTGTAAAGGTGAACATGTTTTCTTATATATATATGGTATAGGTATTTTAAATTTGTATGAGGTAATACCATATGCATTATATTATATCTATGGAACTATGTGTAATGGGTGATGGATGGGAGGCATTTTACCCCATGCATTTGTATTAAAAGACTATGGATAGGTGGCAGTTTACCCCATTCCATTACTAATATCTTCTAAGGATTGGAGAAACTTTTACCCCAATCCTATATAAAAATTGTTCACATGTTGAGGACACATAGGGAACTATATTAAAAATTTGCACATGTTGAGGCCATTTATTTTTCTATATTAAAAGTTTGCACATTATGAGGACAATTAATGAACTATATTAAAATTGTGAACATGGTGAGGCCACTTAATGATCTATTAGGGATGAGATGATTTTTTACCCCATTATATATATATATATATGGGGTGTGTGTGTGTTTTGTGACAAGATCATATTGATATCTCCGAAATGATCTAAAGTTGGTATAGCCATCAGGTATCACTTAAAAACATATATGGGTGTTATTCTTTATGCAGTTCGGGTTATTAAATTCTCTATACCTGCATTGTCTAATTTACATTGACCATGATTGGGCTTGCACCGGTGGGTTCCAGCCTATGGATATTTCATCTCACCACCTACATGGGTACTCATGGTACCTGAGTAGGCCTTCTAATTGTAGGTACTAGGTTTATTTTTGTATGCGTTTACCTGAGGAGTTAGGAGAGAGGGACCATGTTAGAGATTGGGATGTTAATAGAGATTTCTCGTGGGGATTGATGTATTTTCCCAATTTTTTACTGTATTGAAAATCATGCTATTTGGGTTACTACTTTTGATTAGGTATCATCACTATTAACTCCATGAATTCATTGTATAAATCGTTATTGGCCACTTTTATAAAATGATTAATATCTATTTTCTACTGATGTCTTTCACTTATCTACTACTTCTGGTATTCTTGTTATTGCTATCTATTTAAACTATAATATAATGGTATATCCTCACCACTATCACCTCTTGATTCCCTTACAGCTATTTGGAAGCCTCTAGTGTATGGGGATACGTGCTTGAGGCCATGTGACCCACCAGTCCGGCTATTAGGAAAATTGGTAGTCGGACTTGGATGTTACAAAAAATATGATAAAATGACCATATATCTTCAGTTTTAGAGAAAACTATGAGTATAGGTCACCCCTATATCCATAGTCTTAAAACATTTTTGGGATGAACCTATAACCACTGTTCTCCAAAAACTATGGGTATAGGTTTTCTTGGGAAAGAAATTCCAATCCGAAAAACATATACCCATGGTTGAAAAAAACTATGGGTATAGGTCACCCCCATGCCCACGATTTTTGTAAACTATGCCAATATATTTTGTGGGGAAGAATTTAATGGAAATCCTATAGAAACTGTGGGTATAGTTTAACCAATTAATATTCAATAATAATATTAATAACAGATAAATAAACATAAATAAATTTTTTTTAAATATAGATATTTTTATTTATTTTTGTATATAATAACATTAAACTTGTCATTGTATAGTGGTAATGTGGTTCTACTATAGACTCTATTTTTATGGTTAAAATCCCATTGGAGTTGTTTTTTTTTAATATGGACTTATACCCACAGTTTAGTCAAACCATTGGTACAGGTGGGTCCATTTAAATATCCTATTCCAATAGTTTAAGAACTGTGGATGTAGGGGTATGTACCCATAGTTTCGAAAAACTGTGGGTATGGGTCTATACTAATGGCTTGATTGCTGATGGTTCTTAAAACCATGGGTATAGCCTATACCCACTGTTTTTGGTATATACCCATGGTTTTGAACCACGATTATAGGTAAAAAATTCTATAGTGATTATTGTATCAGAGGGGTGACATTTTCCTATGTCTTTCTATTTTGGGTTGGTAGATATAATACTAAGAATGTGTTAGATTTTGGATAATAACTATGATTGGGATTTATCACCCCACGTATGATAAATGACCAAGTGACCAGGGATGGGTTTTTTGTTCATGTTGTTTGATGATATATGTTATATGATTTTACCTTGAGTGACTAGTGTAATTTCTGCTGCTAATGATTTATGGAATTTCTAGAATTTTACCCATGGCATGATATTGTAAGGGGGTTGCATTGCATTCATCATCCTAGGAACATAGGAAATTCACATTCAATTCATAGTGTCATACCATGTAGCTAAATTATATTTTTTATGCTTCCTGTTATGTGATACTTTTTCCTTGTTTAGAATTCCTAATGGGTTTATGTTTTATAATGACATGTTTTGCTTTTTTATATATTGGTTTTGAATGAACAAGAATCAATTTTTTATTAAAAGGTGTATGGGATCCTTACAACTAGGAAAGGGAAAACCATATATTCAAACCATTTTGAGCATGATTGTGTATATACATTTTAAATCTATTGATAAAATGTAATGAGATTCAAATGCCAAACTGTAAAGTGTATGGGAGCATTATAGGTTGGTAGGTGTCCACTCGTATGGTTGGATAGTTGTATGAGGACATATTAAATTTTGAATTGAGTTTGGTTTTGATTAATAGAACCTAATTCTAAATACATGAATTGTATGGGTGCTTCATGAATTGGGAAATGAAAACCCATAGTAAATGTAATGACATGATGAATTTTGTGGTGTTTATAATTGTAAAAGTTGGTTAGTTTTGATCTGAAGTGTATTGGTTTAAATGGGACCCTTTTAGGCCACCTTAGTTGTTCAAAAATATTTTAAATACTAAATTTTCTATAATAAAGGGATGTCCAAAAGTGTTTAATGGTTGAAAAGGGAGTTTTATGCAACTCGACTATCTTTATTGAGTTCTTATTTAAAACTCACGTGCCTTGTGGTTTTCTTTGAAATGGGTGATTTATGATGGGTTTAAATCATTGAATTATTAAGGGTTAAATGAGAATAAATATATAGGTCTTAGAATAGGATCCTCTAGTGGGGTGTTAAGACCCTCATGGAAGGGAATCTTTGATTTTCTATTTGAGTTTTTTAGAATGGAACTGTAGGTGTTTTACAGAGGATGTTTTGTTTTTATCAATGGACTAAATTTTAGGATTTTTAGCCTATGAAATATTTTTGGTGTGACCCAATGCCCAGGTTAGTTCTTGTTCCTCGTAAGGGGTTATTATGTGGTAGGTAATTTCCTTATAATATGATTTTCTTGCAAGTGCCATAAGTTTTCTTACATTTGGTTCTTATTAGGTGTCTTAATCCTGAGAAGGAATGTAATTTTTAGATTAAATTATTTTTTAGATGGGTGGTCTTCATTTCTGTGACCTTTTTATGGGATTTAGCATTATGTAATAGACAACTTCAGTTTGTTAGACATGCCTAGGGCATGTTTATCAACTTCATATATCATTTGACCTTTTGTTTTCCTCAGTATTTGATGACTGGGTATGTTTTCATCCAAATTAATGGTCATATAAATAAATGAAAATTTGGGTTAAGGAATAAGATTCATCATAATTCTCGGGATTTATTTCAGAAGACTCTTGTGTTCCGAAATGCCGGTGGGTTCGGTTTTGGTTTCCATACATGTTTTTATGTCGTGATCATGACTCATAGGAGCATCACACAATATTTTATGTTGTTTTGATCTATAGCACTTATGAGGAGCTTGCATTTTTTCATTATGGATACTAGTACACTCCAAAGGTAGGGAGTGTATTATATTGAATCCGGTATATTTGGCCTTCCAAGTAGAACAGACACTACCTAAAATGCCTTTTTGGAATGCATGATCATGCTTGAATTCCCATGAGGCCTATGATGATTAATTACATGTCAGTTATTTCTCGAAAATATGATGTTCTTATGTTTGGTTGTGTAAGAAACCCCTGATAAACACCATTTTATTGAGATTATATTTACTAGTAATGTTTAAATGGTTTTGAAATGTCATCAAGTAGTAAAATGAATTTTGATTGATTTGAATGGAAGTTCGTCGAAAGGCAAAGTCGGGTCCCTTCCAAGTAGTTAACCATTTTTGGATCTACCTTTATCCTTCCCAATTCTTGCTAATATTGTATTGGAATCCATCAAAAATATACTTATTGTATTCTTCTAAGTGATGTGTGTGTCCTTTATCTTGTCTTTGCCCTAGATTCTCTAAGAGATCATTGGTCTTATGTTGCGCAGAACTTGTTATAGTTTTTGAGCGTGTAGGGGGTTTCTCTTATGATGTTGCATGCCAGATTCATGGTTTCCTTCGTGTTTTGATCATGAAATGTCCTTAGAGGTCAAGGATAGACATTGGTCTGTGTAGGTGTTGTAAATGTGAGATGCCTAAGGAATAGGAATCACAGTTCAATTTATAATATGTCCCATATCTAAGCGAGACGTATTCTTGATTATTATATCATAGTGGCTTTAATCTTTCTTCTCATTTTTTGTGGTTACGGTTGGTGAATAATAGTTTTAAGGCATGTTGTCAAGTGAATATGAGTGTAGATGGTGTCATCCAAGGCCAGTCATGAAAATATGGCTCGACTTGGGCTTTAAGGTTGATTGGGATTAGACAGGTTCATCGTTTCAAAATCACACCAGGTGCGTCTTTGGAACTCTTAGTGTGTTCTTTGAAAAAAAATCAAATGGTGGAGGAGTAATAGTTTTAATGTGGTAATTTAATGTTAAATCCTATGGTGGGAAGTAACTTTGTCCATTTTATTGAAAAGATGATGAAATGATAGAGTCTCTAGTTGTATGGGCTTAGGTATCTGTCAGCGTGATGTTTTAGTTGGAAAATGACCATTGGATTGAGTTTTAAATTACTTAAGTGCCTATGGCTTAAATGGGTGTGAAAGGGTGTGTTGGGTGTTTGGGAATGAAATGATACCATTGGAATGAATCTTCACAACCTATTTAGGTTAGGTTATGTGTTATATTTTTCTTTAAGGCCAATCTAAGATGATAAGTTTTAAGGTTGGAAGGTTCTAACGATCTGTATTTTGAAACGGGCTAAAAAGCAAAGGTTTTTCAACTTTGTCAATTATTGAACGTGTTGTTTTTAAAAATAATCTTTGAAACTCAATTCTTCAAGTTTTAACAATTAAAAATGAATTTTTTTGGACTCTTTTAATTACCTATAAAGTTTTCTAGGTGGCTTGCGAAATTTTCGCAGCGTCAAACCTGAGAAACCCATATTTCGGATGCTTTAGAGGGCACATGGTTTGTCTAAAACTGTGCAGCCCACTATCGGTAATCATATGTCTTTATTTAAGGGGGAATAGGAATTTCACTTGAGCTATGTTTTGTTTCCCAAATTGTGATCCTAGCCAGTGTGATAGGAGTTCCCTAAATAGAGGGTGTTGCATGGTTGGTGTACGGTTTTCCAAACAATGTGGGTAAAACCATGCAGACTTGTCTAGTTAAAGAATTAAATGAATTAAAATTAAAATAAAAAAAAACAAAACACTCATCTCCTCACCCTTCTACCTAGAACTTGATACACACCCCAAATTGGGTCCCCCTCTATATGCACACAACCCCCTCCATAACACTCATTCGATCCACGATTTTGGGTAGTATTTCTTCATGTTCTTCATCTGAATTACCAAGGTATATTATATCCTCCCTTATCCTCCCTATTTTAGGATTTTTATTCACCAATATGTTTCAACATAGGTTATAGACAAACCCTAGGTCGTTGGGTAATCCTATGTATTGGTTTTATTTTGTTCTAGGGTTGTGTGAATGGTCTTTCGGGACCCTCGGGTCTGTGTTCTGACAACTGTTGTCGGAGGAAATGTGGTTCGGCTTGTCTTAGTTGGTCATCACTATCAAGGTGAGGTTTAAATTTTTTTTTGGTTTCTCACTGTCTAAAATAGGATCTTTATTTTCTTTTAGGTTCATATTAATTATCTTGTGGTGTGTTAGTCTCTGATTTCTGATTTCGAGTTTCCAATTCTAAAGCAACTCGCTTGTGTACTCATAAGTAAATATATATATATATATATTCCATTATTACAAATATATTCATCCATGGAAGTAAAAATACATTTATGGGTCTAGGTGTTCCTAGGTATATATATGAAAATTCATGCGTAGGTGAGTGTAAATCGGTATATGCATATAATAACATGTGTAAGGATCCCCTGGCATGTGGTCCTGGCCATGCAGGTGTGTGCATAAGGGCTATGTGTCCTTGCATGCATGTGAAGATTCATATTCTTAATGGGGGAGAATTAGATTTTAGTTATAAATCATCAAGATCCTAGGTGGACATCTTGGTTCCACCTTGAGGTTGGGTCCATTTTCATGCCCACTAACTTTTAGCAATGCATTACTAGAATTTCTTATTTCGTAGTTCATAGAGTTAATTATTGCATCATGATTTCCTGGATTAAATTATTTTGATGATATTGTTAAAGAAAGCATAAAATTTATGGTTTTTTTTCAGAATAATAGTGTCATGTTTTTTAATAAAACCCCTCCTACGGAGGTGTACTTCCTTCAAGATAAAAAAGTAGTGATGAACTATTATGCTTCATGCCTTATTTCTTTGTGGTTTTATTTATACTTGGGTTAGAATTGATAAAGGACATGTTTGGTTGGTTGGACCATTTGTGTTGCTTTTTCCCAAGTAGGTACATGCCTTGCAGCCATGGCACTGATTATTACACATGAACCCTTAGTCAAAGTTTCCATATTTAGGACAATTAGATGAGATGAGCATGAATAGGAAACTTTCACTATATTATGTGCCTCAATTAAATTGTTCAGTCGTAAAGAAATTCTTGAATTATATTAAGGGGTTTAAAATAAATGGGTCCCTAGGGATAGAAATGTGTATTCATAATGGAATAAGTGAGAACGCTTTTCCACATGGAATTATTATAATGTGACTAATCATTTGATGATGTTTAATTGAAATACTTAAGAGGAGTTACCTTAAGTATAAAGGTGAACATGTTTTCTTTTGTGTATACGGTGTGTCTATTTGAAATGCATATGAGGTAATTCCATATGCATTATATTATAACTATAGAACTATGTATAAATTGTGGTGTATGAGAGGATGTTTACCCCATGACATTGTATTAAATGACAATGGATGGGAGGAAGTTTACCCCATGCCATTACTAATATCTTTTAAGGATGGGAGGCAGTTTTACCCCATACTAGTATTAAAATTATGCACATCTTGAGGATACTTAATGAACTATATTAAATGTGTTCTCGTGTTGAGGCCACTTATTAAACTATATTAAAAGTGTGCACATATTGAGGAAACTTATTGAACTATATTAAAAGTGTGAACATGCTGAGAGCACTTTATGATCTAATTGGGGTGGGAGGCTTTCTTATCCCATGTCAGCTATATATTTATATATTTCTTAATATGTATGTATTGAAAGGATCATACGGATATCCCAGCAATGATACGAAGCCGGTATAGCCATCAGGTATCCCTTAGGAACATGGATTGGTGATATTCTTTATGTAGTTTTTTTATTAAATATTCCATACCTACACTGTCTAATTTATATTTCATTGGATTGGGATTGACACAGGTGGGTGCCTACCTACTAAGATTTCATCTCACACCCTACTCCAGTAACCATGGTACCCAATCAGACCTTATAATTGTAGGTCTTATGTTGATTTTTGTATTATTTTAACTGAGGATTTAGGATTAAGGGACCGAGCTGGAGCTCGGGATGACCATGGAGATAATTTGTAAAGATTTATTTCTTTTCCCAATTTTGTACTATATGGAAGAGAATACTATTTTATTTACTTATTTCAATGAGGTAGCATCACTATGTCATCCATGCATGCATTATATAAATTGATGTTGTCCGCTTTTATAAAATGATTGTTATCTCACTTTTGTTGGTGTCTTTCACTTATCTAATAGTTACAATATTATTCCTATTGCCTATTGTTTGAACTCATATATGGGTGTATACCCTCTCCATTATCACCTCTAATGAACATTTCTATTAATCAGAAACCTCTAGTGTACGGGGAGATAAAATTGAGGCCATGTGACACAGCGATTCAACTACTGGGTTAATGGATCGTCAACCTAGGAAGTTATAGGTCTTGGTACCTAATTTTGTAGGTGCGTTTTTTCCATTTCAAAGTTCTATCTATTGTAATATTATATATGATTTATTCTTTGGGTTAATTTTCATGTTTTGTCTAACAAGACATGGAGGTTGATATCTTGTAGTGGGTTTGATCACTACGACGTGACTCAATGAGAATGGTTTTTTTCGGATAGCTTATGTGATCAATTACACCTTTTTAGTTTCTTTTATTCTGGTTATTTTATTTTTCACGACCCCTCCTCAGGGCCCATGTCGTGACTACCCCAAGCCCGCCTTCCGTAGGCCAGGGGCTGGCGACTAGCACCAAGGCGTAATTCCTAGTAAAAAGGGAAGGCATTGCCTTTGTAAAGTAAGCAAAAACCACAGAGCAAGCAAGAAGTAGAAGTAAACACTATGTAAAAACTGGGTACAACAGTAAGTGCGGAAAAATTAAGTGGGCCAGAATACAAACTCAACTGAAAGTAAAGTATAACTCGAAAGGAAAAACAGCAACAGAAAGTAAAGCCGCAACATCGATCCATCCACTGGAAGTCCCACCTGAAGGGTGAGTACAGATGGCCTCCACAGCTCCTAGGGTCCAGTCGTTCTCTCCGAGTACATCCCACCCAGTGGTCCACCTCCAGGTACCATCCTGCTCCGCAAGCCTCAACCACGATCAGCGCTGTCCGTCGTCTACAACCAACACAACGTAATGCGGGCATAGCCCACGCAGGGGTGAGTATAAGCTACTCAGTAGGGACCAAGAGACCCCCGAAGTTCTCCCAGAATCCACAATGTATAATCCACAAAGGAAAGATACAATCACGAAGTAACGTCCGACACTACTTAGGTGTATGCCCATACATATACCCAAGTCATCAATTCCAGTCTGCTCCAACCTCCGAGCCCAAGTAAAACCTAGTCCACACAAGAAAAACACAACCCAGTCCACACAGGAAAGCAAAAAAGAAATCCACACAAGATAGCACAACACAATCCGCAAAGTAAAGATAAACATGATTAGCTCACACAGGTATACTTCTTCATATGACGATAGAGATGATCAAGTATATCCAATAATTCATCTAAGCCGTCGGACCCACAAAGGATCGATAGGTACTAACCCCCGCAATGACCCACAAAGGATCTGCCCCACACAGGATCGATAGGTAACTAACCCCTGCAAAGACCCACATAGGATCGGACCCACATAGGATCTGTAGGCGCTGGCTCACACAGAACCGTTGAGCGCTGACCCACACAAGATCAGACCCACAGAGGATCGGTAGCACTGATCCACATAGGATTGCTGAGTGCTGTAGTCATCATCGTTGAATCCATGGAGGATTTCTGTACAGTCGTCGTCGTCGTAGTCGCAGCCAGCTCTAGGGTTCCCGCACACAATAAGCTCGTTTTGGGAGGATCATCTCTTCGAGTCAAGGGATGGACACATTAACAGTCATGAAGTCTAGGGATGATGTAACCCAATGTTTCGTCCCACGTATTAGGGGAAAACCATGAAAAATGTGCCCAAGTCACCGAGAACAAGACGACCAAACCATTTTCCAAAAGTACACAGCATGTAGATATATGATACACGTCGTGTCATATGACACTGGGTACTGCCCATGTGTTACGGCCCGTGTCGCAGGGCTGGTCGTGTAAAAAGTAAGTACACGGCGTGTGGTATGGTTACACACCGTGTCTTCTTTACACTGGTACTGTCCGTGTTCCACAGCCAGTGTCGATGGGCTGTTCGTGTAAAAAGTAAGTACACGGCGTGTGGTAAGGTTACACACCATGGCCAAACATCTAGGTCGGCTCTGTGTATGCTGGCCATGCCTGGTCGTGTGGTGGAGTACATACCCGTGTACTCAACTCCATGTCTGTGTATCCCCGGATTACACGCCGAGTCCCACGAAGCTGCTTCTGCTATTCTTCATAGATATTACACGCCGTGTGGCCGGGGTCAGACATCGTGTGTTACTTGTCTAAACCCTAAACTCCAGCCGCAATACACCCACACTACACGGCATGTTCGTCAGTGGAACATGCCGTGTATTCTGGAATTTTTCAGAATCGACGCCTCCGGCTAGCGCGCATCCCATGCTGTCCGTTCTTCATTCTAGTGGTCCTCTCATCACGAAACTTCAGACACTATGTTGCCCCGATGTCTCGTAATCGTATCCGGTGTTTTCAGGCCTCCGATCGGCTCCGAAATCATGATTGATTTACCCGCTCGAAGAACGGTCAACGGACGGTCTCTCCCGTTCCGGTTTGATCCCTCGCCCACTATCATCGTCGCACCATCTCTAGGACGTCATGATGTTGGATCTTCAATTGGGATCGTTGCGTCTCACAACGAACTAGCAACGCTCCGGTGTTCGTCACCCATGAAGAACATGAAGATCCCACCAACATTCACAGAAACGGCGGAGGGATCGGGCCGTGTTCGTTTAGACCGGTCCTTCCACGTTAGTTTGGTAGAAAGCTAGTCAAGATAAACAAAGGAAGGAAGAATCAGAGTTTCTCAAATAAAAGCACACCACTACCTTGATAATGAGAATAATGAAGGTTCGTCGCGGAAAAGATCGCCGCGGAAGAAGACTTCATAAGTATCGTCGGCGTGACGGAGAAGAGAGTCGTCATCGTCACGGTACACGGCGTCGCGTCGTCGATCTCTGAGGATAGCGTCTCTCACAAGCTGCGGAGAAGGAAGAAGATGGTACGATGAACTCCCCTTTGAGGTGACGAAGTTCTTCGTCGAAGGTTCGGCGTTCTTCGCATTCTACGACGAGGAAGAAGATGAACTTCAAGACATAGAGTTTCCTTCTCCCCAATCCCCTTACACCACAATCCAACCTAATAAAATAATATCCCTCTCATTTTATTATCTTAAGTCATGCCTTTCAAAATTAAAAATTTCAAATACATAACTCACTTAATTAAATTAAAGAGTTGGCATTGAATAAATGTGGGGAGAGGGAAGGTCACAAATTAAATGGGAAGTTTTAAGGGTTACACACTTAAGAGGGAGATTAGAGGAGTTAGGGAATATGAGAAGATGGGGGCTCGTGTGGGCCCCACCACCCTCATAACCTCACATGGGAAGTTGGGTGGTTGTGGGCCCCACCAACAACTTCCCATGAGATAATTTAACTACCAAGGATAAAATAAATTTTCACACAGTTCATTTTACCTAACATTTAATTCCCTAAATTTTAACAATTCCTCCCGAGCAAACACAACTCTAGAAAAGGCGTTTCTAAGCAAATACCGGCGCTGCGATTCCATCGGTGTCCTCAGAATTCGATTCAGAGTACCGGTTCAAAAGTTAGAAATTCCCGCTTGTTCGTTCACTGAACGTACCTGAGCTGAACTTTGGATAGAAATTTCAGGCACACCGGGCCTCGTAATCAAGTGCCGTCAGAAACTACGTTCTTGTAAAATCCCAAATAAAATTAAGAAAAAAAATTTCCTTGAATTTTAAAGGTCTTTACATTACTCCCACCTCAGGGTTTTACGTCCTCGTAAAGATACATCATAACTAGGGAAACAAAAGTGGGTACTGAGCACACATCTAAGCCTCCCGCTCCCAAGTGCTCTCCTGAAGATTCTCGTGCTACCATCTGATGCGCACTAGAGGAATCGACCGTCCACTTAGGTCCCGCTCCTATCGATCCTCGATCTCCATTGGGACCTCCGTAAAAGTCACCCCATCATCAATTTCCAGCTCCCCATGGTCAATGATATGTGTCAGGTCATGCACGTATCTCCTTAGCTGAGATACGTGGAATACGTCGTGCACCAGGTGCAACTGCGATGGTAGATCCAGGTGATAAGCCACCTCGCCAATCCTGCTGAGGACCTGGAATGGTCCGATGAAGCATGGAGACAACTTGCCGCCTCGGCCAAATCTCCGTATACCACATCGACGTGAAACTCGCAAGAAGACGTGGTCACCATCCTCAAACTCCAGTGGCTTTCGCCTCCTGTCCGCATAAGACTTCTGCCGGCTCTGAGCTGTCTTCATCCACTCCTGGATGACCTAAACCTTCTTTGTAGTGTCTTGGACCATCTCCGGTCCCACAAGTGCTGACTCCATTGGGTCTGTCCAGCACAGCAGTGATCTTCAGGGTCGGTCGTACAACGCCTCGTATGGTGCCATTCCGATGGTGAAGTGGTAGCTGTTGTTGTACGCGAATTCCACCAAGGGTAGGTGGTCCTCCCAGCTGCGACCAAAGTCAAGGACACATGCACGGAGCATGTCCTCAAGAGTCTGTATAGTCCTCTCCGTCTGAACATCTGTCTGTGGATGAAAGGCGGTGCTCAGACGTAGCTGCGTCCCGAACGCCTCCTACAACCCCTTCCAAAGCGGGGAAGTAAAGAGATCATCTCGATCGGAGATGATAGATGATGGAACACCATGAAGCCATACAATCTCCTGAATGTAGAGATGTCCCAAGATCTCCACTGAGCCCTACTCTCTGATGGGTAAGAATTGTGCCGAGTTGGTGAGTCGGTCGACAATCACCCAAATAGATTCGTGACTTCTGGAAGTGCATGGAAGTCCAGTCACGAAGTCCATAGATATCATGTCCCACTTCCACTCCGGGACCTCCAAGGGTTGTACCAAGCCTACAGGTACCTGGTGCTCTACCTTCACCTGTTGGCAGATGAGGCATCGAGAAACTAACTCTGCCACAGCCTTCTTCATGCTCGTCCACCAGTGATGTCGCCTGAGGTCCTGGTACATCTTCGCCACTCCAGGATATACCACCAAAGGAGAAGTGTGAAACTCTCTCAGAACCTCCTCCAGTAAAGCAACTAGTACCAAGGTATGTCCTCTGAAAAGGACGTCATGCTCTGCTCCAAAGGAGAAACTATCAAGTGCCTGACCTGAGGATATCTGTGCACGCCGCGTCTCACAGTCAGCATCCCCACGTTGTGCCTCTCTGACCTGCTGCAGTAGTGGAGGGGTGACTGTGAGAGACTGAAGGAAGGCTGCTCCACCTCTATCCACGAAGGATATCTTCAAGGTAGCTAGCTTCTCTATCACCTCCTCAAGTAGTTGAATAGCCATCCTCCTGCTGAGAGCATCAGCTACCACATTCCCCTTTCTAGGAGTATATACTATCTCAAAGTCATAGTCCTAGAGGAACTCGAGCCATCGCCACTGTCTCAGGTTCAGGTCCTTCTGATAGAAGATGTACCTGAGACTCTGATGGTCAGAAAAGACTGTATAGTGCTCTCCCATCAGATAGTTTCGCCACATCTTTAGAGAGAAGACCATTGCTTCTAACTCCAGGTCATGGGTAGCGTAGTTCTGCTCATGCGGCCTCAACTGACGTGATCCATAGGCGATCACTTCCCGATCCTGTATCATGAAACATTCGAGTCCGGTCCCTGATGCATCGCAGTAGACTACGTACCCTACTCCCTCATCCGGCAACCTCAAGATAGGTGCGCTGGTCAATCTCTGTCTCAGCTCCTGGAAGCTCTGCTGACATATTTCTGACCACACAAAGGGTTTCCCCTTCTTTGTAAGAGCTGAGAGTGGTGCCGGAACTCTGGAGAAGTCTGGTAAAAATCTACGATAGTATCCAGCTAGTCCCAAGAATCTTCGCACCTCCGTCATGCTCCTGGGTGGATCCCAAGCTAACATTGTCTCAATCTTCACAGGATCCACCGCAACTCCCGTATCAGAGATGACGTGCCCCAAGAAGTGGACCTTGCGTATCCAAAACTGACACTTCAAGATATTTCTATCAAGCTGGTGCTCTCGGATTGTGTCTAGTACAACCTGCAAGTGGTAGGCATGCTCCTCCTCAGTGGTCGAGTAAATCAAAATTTCGTCGATGAAGACCACGAAAAATCGATCGAGGTATGGCTGAAAGATCCTGATCATGAGGGACATGAACACTACTGGAGCATTGGTTATGCCGAATGGAATAACCAAGAACTCATAGTGGCCATACCGACACCTGAAGGCCGTCTTCTGCACGTCTTCGTCCCGAACTCTGAGCTCATGATAGTCTGACCTTAAGTCTATCTTTGAGAACCATCATGCTCCCTTGAGCTGATCAAAGAGGTAATCAATCCTCGGTAGTGGATACTTGTTCCTCACTTTCACCTGGTTCAGGCGACGGTAGTCGACACAAAGTCGCAAGCTCCTGTCCGCCTTCTTGGCGAACAAAATCAGGGAAGCCCAGGGTGAAACACTGGGTCAGATGAATCCCTTTCCCTGTAAGTCCTCCAACTGTACTTGTAGTTCTCAAAGGTCAGTGGGGGCCATCCGATACGCTAGAGTCGATATCGGGGTTGTCCCGTGGTGCAGGTCAATATAAAAGTCTACCTCTCTGCGAGGAGGTAGCCCTGGGACGTCATCGGGAAAAACGTCTGCATACTGATCCACCACTTTAGGACAACTAGGACTCCGCACGTCAACTTCTCCTAGGATGAGGCTAGCCAACTGATGAGTGATGGGTTGTCCTCCCCTCTGCGGAAGTCCATCCTATGCTGCGAAGGCTCCCTTTTCGTCGGTGAAGGTGAACCTGCTTCCGTCGGTGCGTACAAATCGCACCTTGCGCCTAATACAGTCAATCTAAGCATGGAATGTGGATAACCAATCCATGCTCAAGATGACATCGTAAGGACTCGACGTCGCTACAATAAGATCCCAGCTGAAGCTCTCACCTCCTAGAGTAACCTCACATTGCCGGCACCAGTGTGTAATCATCGATTCTGCTCCCGTAGGAGTCTCTAGCCGTAAGGATCGAGCCAATGGCTCTCTCGGAATCTCCGAGCTCCGAACAAGGGCAGCGGCTAGGAAAGTATGACTCACTCCTATGTCTATAAGTACTCCAGCAAGGGTGGAATAGACACAGATAGTACCTTGAATCATCTCGGGAGCGCCGTGGTCGTAGGCCTCCGCTGCCTGGCGCTGTGCCTATCTCTGCCCGCCAGCTCCCTGTGGTCGGGGTGGACCTCCAGGTGGTGGTGGTGGTTGAGCCTCAAAGCGTCACCCACCACCTACTACTCGGCCAGCTCCCCTACCTCATCTGCCTGCTCCCTACAGACTGCCACGGTCGACCCTCTGCCTCTGCCTGGGTGGCCCCTCAACTGTCTGATGCTCCTCGGCATGGCGGGTCGGGCAGTCACGAGCCATGTGACCCTGCCCGCCGCATGCATAGCACTGTCTGCCTCTTGAAAGATTAGCTCCACACTCTATGCCCCGCACAACAGAGCCAGTGTCTTGAAGTCATTTTCCTGAGTGTCTGGTCTGCCTAGACCCATGAGTTATTCGTCGACTGCCTACTGCAGAAGACTCTGCTACGTACCACCCTGCTGTAGGTCTCACTACTGATGTAGGCTCAGCAAAGAAGCTCTCGATCAGAAGATCTCTCTCCAGTACTCCTGCCTGTGTCGGAATGCTGAGGGAGATCAGTGATACCCTGATCTCCTGCCTCAATCCCTGCTCAAAGGTCTGGGCATAGAAGAATGGGTCCCGTACCATGTCTGTCGAGTAGCGCGAGAGATCGGTAAATCTCGCCGAGTACTAGGCGACCGTCAAGTTGCCCTACCACAGCTATAGAAGCTCCTGGATGTGCACAGCACAGAGGGTGGCTGGGACGAACTCCGAGTGGAAGAGGCTCTCAAAGTCCTTCCAGAGGAGAGATGCCTCATCATGCACCTGGAGCATCAAGCTCCACCATCTGCCTGTTGTCGCGTGCAGTAGGCTCGCTGCGAGGATCACCATGAGGTCTGTTGGTGTCCTTACTAACCCGAAAACCCGTACCACTGCCTCCATCCAGTCCTTGGCTTCCTGGGGGTCC
This sequence comes from Viscum album, assembly GCA_963277665.1. Lineage (NCBI taxonomy): Eukaryota > Viridiplantae > Streptophyta > Magnoliopsida > Santalales > Viscaceae > Viscum > Viscum album. The sequence goes on along the minus strand of OY728158.1, from coordinate 373,836,832 downwards.
ATCTCCCCATGGAACCTGGGCGGTCGTTGGCGCTGAAACTCGTGCAGTGCACTACGGTGACATGCATCGTCAGCGGCTGGGGCTGGTAGCATCGGTGGCTCGGCGGGTAGAGTTATGCTGGTGACTCTGCTGTCAAAGGGACCTGTACCATGGCCTCGTTGCTCGGTGGGCTGTCGTCATGCACAACTCTCAGAACCCTAGTTGTATACCATCGTGGGGCTATATTGAAAAGAGACAGGTGCGCCACGGGCAGAACAGTATACCTGGTGAGCTGACACAAAGTAATCACAAAGAAAACTTGAAAGACACATGCAATCAATTTTTTCGTGCATTAAGTCGGAAATCAGAAGTCAGGGTCCTGGTGTATGGATACGTCGGCCGCCGCACCAACACTGGACTCCCTGGAATGATAACCACACTCAATACACTTAACATTATTGCTTCACATAGAAAAAGATCAGAGTCCTTAGTCTTGTGGTAGAACCGAACTCCTCTGATACCAATTTGTCATGACCCGTCCTCGGGGCCCATGTCGTGACTACCCCAAGCCCGCCTTCCATAGGCCAGGTGCTGGCGACTAGCACCAAGGCGTAACTCCCGGAAAAAAGGGAAGGAATTTCCTTTGTAAAGTAAAGAAACACCACAGAGCAAGAAAGCAGTAGAAGTAAACACTATGTAAAACTGGGGACAACAGTAAGTGCAGAAAAAGTAAGTGGGCCAGAATACAAACCCAACTGAAAGTAAAGTACAACTCGAAAGGGAAAATAGTAACAGAAAGTAAAGCTGCAATGTCGATCCATCCAATGGAATCCCCACCTGAAGTGTGAGTATATATGGCCTCCACAGCTCCTAGGGTCCAGCCGTTCGCTCCGAGTACGTCCCACCTAGTGGTCCACCTCTAGGTACCGTCCTGCTCCGCAGGCCTCAACCATGATCAGCGTTGTCTGTCGTCTGCAACAAACACAATGTAGTGCGGGCATAGCCTGTGTAGGGGTGAGTATAAGATACTTAGTAGGGACCTCGAGACCCCCGAAGGTATCCCAGAATCCAAAAAGTATAATCCTCAAAGGAAAGATACAATCACAAAGTAACATCTGACACTGCTTAGGTATATTCCCATACATATACCTAAGTCATAAATTCCAATCCGCTCCAACCTCCAAGACCAAGTACAACCCAGTACACACATGAAACCACAAACTAGTCCACACAGGAAAGCAAAACGAAATCCACACATGATAGCACAACACAATCTACAAAGGAAAGCAAAACATGATTGGCTCACACAGGTATACTTCTTTGTATGACGATAGAGATGATCAGGTATATCCACTAATTAATTTAAGCCGTCGGACCCACAAAGGATCGATAGGTACTAACCCCTGCAATGACCCACAAAGGATCTGACCCACATAGGATCGATAGGTAACTAACCCCCGCAAAGACCCACACAGGATCGGACCCACACAGGATCTGTAGGTGCTGACTCACACAGAACTGATGAGCGATGACCCACACAGGATCGGACCCACACATGATCGGTAGCACCGATCCATGTAGGATTGCTGAGTGATGTAGTCATCATCGTTGAATCCACAGAGTATTTTTGTACAGTCATCATCGTCGCAGTCGCAGCCAGCTCTAGGGTCCCGCACACAACAAGCTCATTTCGGGAGGATCCTCTCCTCGAGTCAAGGGATGGACACATTAACCGTCATGAAGTCCAGGGATGATGTAACCCAACATTTCGTCCCACATATTAGGGGAAAACCAAGAAAAACGTGACCAAGTCACCGATAACAAGACAACCAAACCATTTTCCAAAAGTACACGGTGTGTAGATATATGATACACACCATGTCATCTGACAGCAGGTACTGCCCATGTGTTATGGCCCATGTCGCAGGGCTGGTTGTGTAAAAAGTAAGTACACGGCGTGTGGTATGGTTACACGCTGTGTCTTCTGTCCACGGGTACTGTCTGTGTTCCACAGCCCGTGTCGATGGGTTTTTCATGTAAAAAGTAATTACATGACATGTGGTAAGGTTACACACCATGGCCAAACATCTAGGTCGGCTCCGTGTATGCTGCCCATGCCAGGTCGTGTGGTGGAGTACATACCCGTGTACTCAAATCCATGTTCGTGTGTCCCCAGATTACACGCCGAGTCCCGCGAAGCTGCTTCTGCTATTCTGCGTAGAGATTACACGCCGTGTGGCTGGGGTCACATGTCGTGTGTTACTTGTCTAAACCCTAAACTCCAGCCGCAGTACACCCACACTACACGGAGTGTTTGTCTGTGGAACACTCCATGTATTCTGGAATTTTATAGAATCGACGCCTCCAGCCAGTGCACCTCCCGTGGTGTCCGTTCTTCGTTCTAACGGTCCGCTCATCGTGAAACTTCGGACACTATGTTGCCCCGATGTACCGTAATCGTCTCTGGTGTTTTTGGGCCTCCGATCGGCTCCAAAATCACGATTGATTCACCCGCTCGAAGAACGGTCAAGGGACGGTCTCTCCCGTTCCAGTTTGATCCGTTGCCCTCTATCATCGTCGCACCATCGCTAGGACATCATGATGTTGGATCTTCAATTGGGATCGTTGCGTCGCACAACGAACTAGCAACGTTCCGGTGTTTGTCACCCATGAAGAACACGAAGATCCCACCAAACATTCACAAAAACGGTGGAGGGATCAGGGCGTGTTCATTTCGCCCGGTCCTTCCACGTTAGTTTGGTAGAAATCGGGTCAAGATAAACAAAGTAAGAATCAGTGTAGCTCAAATAAAAACAAACCCCTACCTTGATAACGAGAAGAACGAAGGTTCGTCGCGGAAAAGATCTTCGCGGAAGAAGACTCCGTAAGAATCTTCAGTGTGACAGAGAAGAGAGCCGTCGGCGTCGCGGTACACGGCGTCGTGTCGTCGATCTCTGAGGATGGCATCTCTCACCAACTGCGGAGAGGGAAGAATACGGTACGACGAACTCCCCTTTTAGGTGACGAAGTTCTTCGTCGATGGTTTGGCATTCTTCGCATTCTACGATGAGGAAGAAGATGAACTTCAAGACTTCGAGTTTCCTTCTCCCCAATCCCCTTACACCACAAGCCAACCTAATAAAATAAGATCCCTCTCATTTTATTATCTTATGTCATGCCTTTCAAAATTACAAATATCAAATACATAACTCACTTAATTAAATTAAATTGTTGGCATTGAATAAATGTGGGGAGAGGGAAGGTCAAAAATTAAATGGGAAGTTTTAAGGGTTACACACTTAAGAGGGAGATTAGAGGAGTTAGGGAATATGAGAAGATGGGGGATCGTGTGGGCCCCACCTCCCTCATAACCTCACATGGGAATTTGGGTGGTTGTGGGCCCCACCAAAAACTTCCAATGATAGAATTTAACTACCAAGGATAAAGTAAATTTGCACACAATTTATTTTACCTAACATTTAATTCCCGAAATTTTAACAATTCCTCCCGAGCAAATGCAACTCCAGAAAAGGCGTTTCTAAGAAAATATCGGCGCTGGGATTCCATAGGTGCCCTCAAAATTAGATTCTGAGTACCGGTTCAAAAGTTATAAATTCTCGCTCGTTCGTTCACTGAACGTACCCAAGATAAACTTTGGATAGAAATTCCGGGCACACCGGGCCTCAGAATCAAGTGCCGTCAGAAACTGCGTTCTTGTAAAATCCCAATGAAAATTAAGAAAAAATTTTCCTTGAATTTTATGGGTCTTTACATTATTTTCCATGATTAATAATATAATATGTGTTGTTATTATCATTGGGATAGGTCCAAATTAGACTAAAGTATGTTAGATACTTTTGTTCCTTCTTTAATTTTTTTGAAGCATCGAAATCATGATATTCAAGTAAAATTTTCATTTTACTTTTGTTATAAAATTTGATTTATCTTTAAAAATTATAATGGTTGTTATAAGTTGTTGGATCATATTTGAAGACCCATTCATAATATCCATGAAAAATACAATGAATTCATTATTTATGTTTCTGTTTTAAAAATTTGTTTTGAATTTTTGGTCAGATGAATATTTGAGAGAATGATACCCCAAATCAATATTTATTTACTTTTGAAAAAAAAAGTATTGAACTCATTAATTATGTATGCGTGGTATATGAAATCAAATGAAAAAGGCATATTTTTTATAGCTTCTCTGTAACTATTTAAGAAATGGTGGTTCCACATGACATACATAAATAGCTGATAGCTTCCAAAATAATACACCACACCTCGATGGGGTTTAGTAGAACACTCACCCACTCCATGATGATATATCCCTTGATTAATTCCATGATGTACAGTGGCAGAGTTTCCATGACCCTAATACTCATGATAATTCTCCTCACCACCACCCCCATTCAAACATCTCTTGTTGAAGCATCCACCACTACTAATCTACTTAATGGTCCACCATTCTCTAGGGAAACCTAGAACTCACTAGTAGGGGTTCCAAAATTGGAAATGTTGTGCAATTAATATTTTACCACCCCCACCCTAGTACTCAGGCTATGAACTTCTAAAGTACTAATAGATTCCCATTGATCTCTTGGGTAATCATATAAATTTAGTAGTCATGTGTTTTTTGTTCAATGATTTCCATGTATTATTTTATTTTAGGTTTTCTTGATTCAGTACCTTAACCCTATGTTTTATACCCTCCCAAATAATGAAATATTAATTATAAAATGAGTTTTCTCCAGTTTCTAGTTTTTATTTGTGTTTATGAATATTATTTTCTCAATAATCACTACTATATTTGAGGTCATTAACGGTACTCATATAGATTTATTCAACGAAAAAAATTCTGAAAATGTAATTGATGATAAAATCATAGATCCTTTTTAGTACTAGGAACATCAATGATAAATTAAAACTTTATAATCTCAAAAAGAAAGTAATTATCAAGGCCCATTTTATTAGTAATAAAATAAAATGGTGATAGAGGGGTCCTTTATCAATTTTTATTTTAGTGCTAATAATGAGGATTTTTATCCGTTATTTATTTTAGAATTGATAAAGGGTTCTTTTTTAATTGCATTTAAATCACTGATAAATGTTACTGTTATCAGCACTTTTGGTATCACTGATAAAGATCCTGAAATTTCTATAAAGATGTAATAGAATTCCATCAACCCAATAAAAACAAACCCAATCAAGAACTAAATATATATAAGTAAAAAATATACTAAAAATATGATTTAAATAAAAAATATTACATTTCATTATAATTTAAAATAAAAATTTAGAATCATAATATTTATATTGATGTGTTTTATATAATTAATCAAAAAAATAAATCCATTATAAAAAATACTAACTTTTATAACAGGATTTCACCAATTATCAAACTCTAAACAGATGATTTCCCCTTCAAAAAACTCAATTTTAATTTTAGTAATATTAAATAAAAAAATATTTAATTTTAATGGTTTATAATCCACATATGATAAATTTTACTATTAATTTCTATATATATTAATAATATTAATACTAAATCATGCATCATATTGATGTGTATAAAATTCCTATGCATCACATGTGAATTATGGGTCATTTTACTAATGTTTGATAACAATAGAAACTTTTTTTCTTGTATTTGGATACGTGATACTTACTTCAAACTAAAATGAAACTTATATATTGAAAACATGCAAATTGATTCATACCAACCCCATCATGTGTTGGATTGAAAATATGAAAACTCATACAAATCAAAAAAGAATTATTGATCTTATCCATAATGTTTGAAAACAATTTGGGAATGTTTTCTTTATTTTGACTATGTGACGCAAAATTAAATATAAAATTGGTTTTCTATTGAAAACATACACTTAGATTCATAACAACAACTTAATGTTTTGTATTTATGTACGACTTATTCCTATATTTATAAATTTTATTATGGATAATTGTATTAATGTTTGAAAAAAAATATGTACTTGTTTTCTATTTTTGTCCCATGAAGATCATTTTAAAGTAAAATGAAGATTTTATATGAAAATCATGGACATCGAGTCATGCTGAACAAATCATACATAATACTGTCTTGATCCCAATACAAATACATCATAATCAAATTATTGATAAATTTCATAATGTTTAAAAAAATTATCTCATTTTCATAGTTTTTTCTTTATGAGGAATGTTTAAAAATAAACTTTAACTTATGTATATAAACAATGAACTTCATGGAATACCGACCACATCATGTTTAATATTTATGTTATGTTAACTACTAAATGTAACAAATGAATTATGGATAATTTTACTAATATTTGAAAACAATCTAAGCTTATTTTATAATTTTTGGCTAGTGAGGTGCGTTTTAAACTAAAATGACACTTTTATATTAAATACATGAACATCATGATATAAACGTTATATCTACATCATATTTATGTATGGTCAATTTTTAAAGATCAAAAATGAAATATGTATGGTTTTCATAAATTTTTTAAATATTATGAACTTTTTTCCTTGATTTTTCCATAGTGATGTGCATTTTAATCTAAAATGGAACTTTTATATTGAAAACACACTTTGATTCATACTAATCACATTTTTTTTATAATGATGTTAAGTTTATTCCTACATGTCACAATGTAATTATATATCTCCGTTCTAATGTTTTAAAACAATCAAAGACTGCTCTCATGGTTTTGTCTATGTAATGTGAATCTTAAACAATAATGTCACTTTTATATTGAAAAAAATGCACTTAAATTCATCCCAGCTACATCATGTACCATAATGATTCTAGGTCAATTAAAACACGTCAAAAATGAATTATTGATAACTTTAAAAATGTTTGATAAGAATCTAGGGTCTTTTTCTTGGGTTTTCTTTTTTGATGATTATTTTAAACTAAAATGTAACATATATATTAAAAACATTCACATATAGTCAGACATATACCATCATCTTTCAAATTTAAATACGGTCGGTTCCTATATGTCTTAAATTAATTATATATTATTTTCCTAATATTGGTAAGTAATATTACCTTGGTTAAATATTTTTTTCTACATGGTATGTTTTAAAATAAAATTACAATTTTATATTGAAAACATGTACTTTTTTTCATAAGAAAAACATCATGTGTTGGATTGATGTGTTAATGATTCTAGTATATCAAAAATAAAATATTTATTTTTTTCATAAATTTTGAAAATAATCCAAACTATTTTTCTCAATTTTGTCTATGTTACAAGAATTTTAAACTAAAATGGTATTTATATATTGAAAATTGGAACTTCATTCCATACAAGACACATCATTTTTGGATTGTTGGGAGGTGAATTCATTCATGTAACAAATGAGTTATGGATTTTTTAATAAAGTATAAAAAAATTATGAATTTTTATTCTTATATTTGAGTATTTCATTTTTATTTCTCACTAAAATGTCAATTTTAAATTGAACACCAACAATTCAAGTCAAAATGGTCACACTAAGTGTTAAATGGATATGAAATCAACTCTTACACTTAAAAAATAAAATATGTATCATTATCATAATGATTGAAAACAACATGATCTCATTGTTATGGTTTTGGTGATGTGACATTACTTTAAACTAAAATGGAACCTTTATATTGAAAACACAGGCTTTAATTCTATACTATCCATATCTTGTTTCAAATAAAAAAGTGATCAATTCAAAGATAGAAAAAATTAATTATGGATCATTTTTTATAATTTTTGGAAAAAACAATTGATCTTCTATTCTTAGTTTTTATCAATTATTATTATTTTAATTTAAAATGAAACATATATATTGAAAACATGTACTTAGAGTCTTACTGACTACATCAAGTGATAGATCAACTTTCAGTCAATTCCTATACATTATAAATAGATTATGAATAATTTCACTAAATATTGAAAATAATCTAAGTTTCATTGCTCTATTTTTTATAGTGACATGTGTTTTAAACTAAAGAGGAAATTTTATATTGGGAAGACGCACCGGGAGTAGTATTGTCAACATCATGTGTTGGATTGATATGAGTTCAATTCATACATGAAAAATGAATCATGGATCCTTTTATTAATATTTTAGAAATACATGAGGGGTTTTACAAAGAATTGGACATATAACATGTTTTTTATATAAAAATGACACTTAAAAACATGCACTTTGATTCATTCTATCCACATCATGTGTCAAAATTATGTGTGGTCATTTCCTATAGATAAAAAATAAATTACAGATAATTTTACTAATGGTTAAATAAAATCCGACATAATTTTCTAAGTTTTTTCTATGTGATGTGTGTTTTAATTAATAATGAAAATTTTATATTGAAAATAAGAACATTCAGTAATACCAATTGCATCATGGGATAGTGTGACATGTAGTAGATTCCTACATGTCAAACATGTAATAGGAATAATTATCATATAGTTTGAAAAAAATGTAGTTTTTTCTTAGTGATGGCCATATAGAGCATGTTTGAAAATAAAATGACTCTTTTATATTGATCACAAGAACTTTAAGTCATTCTAGCCACACCATGTGTTAGATTTTTACTTAGTCTATTTATACACATCGAAAATGAATTATAGATCATTTTCTATAATTGTCAAGAAAATATGTTCTCTTTTTGTTAGTTTTATCTATGTGATGCATTTTCTAAACTAAAGTGACACTTTTATTCTGAAAATTCATGAATATTGAGTCATAATATCCAAATAGTTTGTTATATTGATACACAGTTGACTCCTAGATATTAAAAATGAATTATGGATCATTTTCCAAAATTTTGGAAAAAATATGAGCTGTATTTCTCAGTTTATTAATTTTTTGTGCATTTTAATGTAAAATGACACTTTTATATTGAAAAAACACTTTGAGTCATTAAATTCATATCATGTGTAAGATTAATATTCAGTCAATTCCTATACGTAAAAAAATTATTATTGAATATTTTTCTAATATTTCATTATAATCTGATCTCATATACTATTTTTTGGCTATGTGATCTCTATTTTTGAGTAAAATGATACTTTTAATTTTAATAAATTCATTTTGAGAGATACTAGCAATATCTTGTCTCGAATTGATGTGTAGTTGTTTACAACCGGTCACATGTGAATTTTGGATCATTTTCTTAATGTTTGAAAATAATATGACCCTGTTTTCTTGGTATTTATAATTTAATAAATTTTTTAAACTAAAATTAAACTTTTATATTAAAAACTCATTTATTAATTAATACTAAAAACCTAGAGTTTCAAATTGTTTCTTTTTTTGTCAATTCATACACATAAAAATCAACAATGGATAAACATCCCAAATTTTGAAAACATTCTGAACTTATTTGACTAGTTTTGACAATGTCCAACATTTTTTTAACTAAAATAAAACTTTTATATTGAAAAAAAAAACTTTGAGTAATACCAAAAACAACGTATTCTAGATTTATATCTTTTTGAATTACACACATCACAAATAATATCACTCACACCATTAAAATACTTTAGAAAAATTAAAATCACCCAAATAAGAACTAAAAATGTTGAAATAATGAAAGATATTTAATGGACGGTCACAAGTAAAAAAAATATGGGTTTTAAAGTTTTGACTAGTCTAAGTAGTTTAAAGGATAGTAGAGTCAAAGTTTCAGTTTCATTAGAGCTTGAACAACATGAGGGATGTGGTCCTCTACTTGGGTTCGATTTAAAAGTGTGTAACGGTTTTATCAATTTATTTTAAAAAAACATTGATAAAGAACATATTTATTATCACTAAAATAGAAATTTTTGGTAAAAACACTGTATATGGGTTTTAACTTTTAGTACTGTTAAATATGGGATTTTATCCGATCATTCTAGAAAAAGTTGATAAATATAGGATTTATAAGTACTTTCTATTTTAGTGCCCATAAAACCAATATTTTTTGACAATATTTAGAAAGAGATGATAAAGTTTTAGATTTTATGACCTATGAGGTGATGTCCACAGAGCCCATCCCTCCCCCTATAGAGTGGGAGGGGCCATTATCATTCTTCTAGGGAACTAAACATCTCTTTGTATCTCCCTTTTCTATCCTCTTTTTTCTTCCTTAATTCCCACCGATCTCACTTATGCCCAAAGATGTATATTTATTTTATGGATTCCAAAACATTTTGTCTCATCCTTAGTGTTTATTGATGCCTCATTACTTCTGAACCTCATGTTGATAAAATGTTTCAAAAAATTTCATCCATCGGTGGATTCATTTGACTAGTTCGTTTTTAGATAATTTTGACTACTAGAGTTATTAATTATGGGTCTTCTCAATATCAAGCACATCATGATTCAGTTCACATTAGAGAACAACATGGTCCAACCATGGTCCAGTGCCCCCCACATCTACAATAGATCTTGTTTCTACTTACTCTAGTGGAATTATGATTTCCACATGAAACAAGATACGTCGACTATGGATATTTGGGTTAATTTTCTAGACCACAATTTTTATTTTCAAAATACTTTATTCAAATTTTAGGAAATTTGGTAAGTATAGATTTATGTTCTGATTGTATAACTATAACTATTTTCGATCATATTTCTCCACAAATTTTCATTGATATTGATGTTTTAAGAATTCCAGTTTAGAATATTTGGGTTATAGTTATGGAATATTTTTACTATAAGAAACATGTTTATTTTGGGTCATGGATTGATATTTTATCTTCATTGAAATAAAAGTTCACTTCATGAAAGTGTGTAGGAATGGATGCATGAATAAATACTAGAAAAAAGGATTAAATATTGGGATGTGGAGGTAAGGTTATGGTGTCCATTTAAGGTGAAGGTATGAAAAAACATGTTAAAATTGGTGTTTCCATTGACCGAAGTAGTAATTTGAAGGTAGTTCACTTTGGATCACTTCAGGGTGGGAGTTGAATGGTACATAACTGCCTGCGGGCCTCAATGAAAAGCAGTTGAATCTGAACAAAATAAAAAATTTCACCATCCACAAGGAGGCATGGATATTAGTCCCAAATTCAAGAGTATTAGACATATATGGTAGATTGATATTTCATTTTAAAGGGGTTTTATTCAATAAGGCCCATGGAAATTAAAAAAAATAGATAAGGAGTAATCCAATGAAGATATAGTGAAAATTGGCGGGGAAGCTAAACACAAGGAGGTGTTATAGGTGGAAGGAGAGAAAGATTCAATGGTCTTATAACCTTTAGAAGCACCAAAGGCTGGGTGAACGCAACAAGAATGGGGAGGTCAAGAGGGAATAACTCTACTATTAATATTATCAATCTCTTTAAAGATCTGGAGGATGACTATTCATTCAGGGAAAATTGGATGAAATACAAGCATGAATGGTCATTCAATCCCTAGTAACAGAACAAAAACTCTTTGATGGACACAACCTTTTTGAGACAGATTGTGAGGATGAAATATCTTGCCAGGGATTAGTGGATAGTGTTGATGGCTTGCATGTTCAAAACCTATACAGTCCAAGGAGGAAGAAGGGGTGGAAACGAAATAGGGATTTAGGTAGAAGCATTACCTTAAAGGGAAATAGGTCTAAAGGATGTAAGTAATAATCTTAGTTTCCTATAGTGATTGGAACAAGGTCAACCAGAAAGAATATGGTGATTAACAGTGAACCCATGTCTCATGGATAGGAAGGTAATAAGTCTTCGAATCTTCAAAGAGAAAATTAGATAATGGAGTGTGGGGAGGCCAAGGAACAAAAATAGGGTGGTGGTATAATAGAATATATGATTTAGGAATATGAGATATCTAATAGTAAGGTTAGGGTAGCAGATAAAGAGGATGGGGAAAATTGGGAATCATGGGTGCCTATTATTCATTTCATTGAAAAAATGCTAGAGAATGCATTTGAGGTCAATGCTACACTGTAGGAGGTTAATTGTATGAATGAGAGGATGACTCAAGTGGATAGAAATAAGGAACAGTATGTATGGATCAATAATCAAGATTTTATTTTGATACATGGATTTAACAAAAGGATGATTAATGTGGAAGAGTAAATCCAATCATTGTACAAGATATCCATGAGTTTTGAAGGCCTCATCATGGATGACCCAGACATGAAGGCCATATATCTTCAATGGAGGCTGTATAAAGATAAGGATTTTAATTGTCTTAAACATGTTTTCAAGGATTCTGCGATTTCTAATGGTGACTTTTAATTTCATGTACCAAAGCTGAAAGGTTTTCCACTTTTTCCATAAAAGTTCTTTTCATAATAAAAAAAATTCAATCAGCTAATAAAGACATTATAAAATGAAATATTAAATATTAAATAAATATATATTAAAAATGAATAAATAAAAAAAATTAATTAACATTAGTAATGAATATATAATAGTAAATGCATGATTGTAATAATTGAGTGAAATTTAGCAAATAAAAAGAATCCACTTTTAAATTATTAAAAAATGAATGAGTTTAATTAATTTTTTAAATTATTAAAAAATGAATATGAATATTTATTAAAATGAAATGAATACATATTAAATATTTATATTACAACAATATTATAATACTTAAATTCTAATGAATAAATATGTAGAAATAAATATTAAGGATAAAGAAATTGTAATAATAGTAAAAGAATAAATATTACAACCGACTAAATTATAAGGAATAGTTAAAAATAAGTAATATTACTAATGAATAAATAATAATAAATAATATTAATTGAATGGATGTTAAAAAAGTATAAAATTTAATTATTAAAAAATCTTGTAGACTACAAAATATTAAAAATTGAACAAATATTATAAATTATATAAATAATTTAAAAAAGTAAAAATGAATATATGATAAAATGAAAGTGAATAAATATTTATAATATAAACTAAAACCATATTAAAATCATTAGATATCGATGAATAAAAACATATAAATAAATATTAAAATGGGTAAAATTAATAAAAACAACAATGGAACTTTGAAAATGAGTAAATAAATAATTAATTAAAATATTTGGATTATTATTAGTTAGATAATATTTGAAATTAATAAATTTGAAGAAAAAAATCAGAAGTATTAAATAGTATATGTTTAATAATAATATAAAAATCTAATATTATTTAATAATTAAAAATAATATATATATATATAATATAGTATGTTAATAAATATAATTCTATAACTAAATATTAAAAATAGAATAAATTAAATAAATATTATGTGTGTGTATGTTCTATATAAGACTAAATTAATTACATATATGTATGCTTAAAATTAATGTAAGACACATTTGATATATGCTAAATTGAAAAAATCACATTGAATTAAATGTTCATTACTTGATACAATTACTTCATTTTTTGTATTTTTATATTAACAGTTAATTATAAACCATTTTTCTCTAAGTATATGACTTATTTAATGTAAATATACATATTTTGTATTATATAAATCATATATAGGAAACTTATATATATATATATATGGATATATTTCAATATTAAAAATATTTAATATACTAATGAATAATCGGTAACAAAGTAAATATTAGTAAATTAAAAAAATATAAAAAAATAATATTTAAAATGAATAAATTATAAAAAACTGAAAACACGTTATTTCTTAAAATGAACAAAAAATTATTTATGAAAACTAATATATAAACCATGATCATTTGTTCTAAAATGGGCTTTTTTATTTCTAGAAAATCATGAAACCATTATCATTACAGATAAAGGATCCCTTTATCAGTACTGATAAAGGGACCCCATTACTGGTTCTATTATAGTACTAAAAAGGGTTATGATAGCTGGTAACAAATATATAGTTTTGCACCATTCCTATAACATAAAAAATGTAGAAACATAAAATCAAATTAAAATATAAATATTGAAGAAAAAAAGAATAAAATATAAATATTACATTGCACAATCATTTATGTTCAAAATTTATATATATGATATTTTCATTGATGTGATATTTATAATTAATTAAATAAAATTACAACTAATATTCAAAATTATAAATTTTATAGCATAATTTTTTAAACAATGAACCTCTAAAAAACCGTGTTTGTGTAATAAAACCAATCTTTTTAGTAACCATAAATAAAAAATAAATAATTTATTATTTTAATATAATCCATATATAAAAAATTATATTGTTAATTAATCTGTATGTCAATGATATCATTAGTCAACCTATTAACTGTATTATTATTTCTTGAATTGTTAATTTTATATTAGTTAATATTTAATAAATTATATTGTTAATTACACAACATGTTATTGATATTATCAGTTATAAAATTTCATTTGCCCAAATTCTTGTTAAAAATTATATCATTAAACAAAATTAATATTTTAAAATTGAAAACATTCGCTGTTATAATATCAGGCACATTGTGTGTCATATTGATTTGTGGTTAATTCTTACACATAATTATTTATTTACGGATCATTTTCTTAATGTTTGAAAATAATATGTGCTCATTTTTTCTATTTTGACAATATAAAAAATATTTTAAACTTAAATGAATATTTTATATTAAAAAACATAGTTGGAGTTATACCAGACACATCATATGTCGAATAGATGTACAGTTTATTCCTACATGTCATAAATAGATTATAGGTCATATTAATAAACTTCTAAAATGAATGGAGTTTATTTACCTGAATTTGATAATTTGATGCTCATTTTAAACTAAAATAAAACTTGTATATTTAAAACATGCACTTTGAGTTATATAGACAACATCATGTATCGGTTTGACCTGAGGTTGATTCTTATATATTAAGAATGAATTATCGATCATCATCCAAAATTTTGAAAACAATATGAGTTTGTTTTCTAAGTTTTAGATATGTGATGTATATTTTAAACTAAAATTAAACTTTTATATTTAAAACAAACACATTGAGTCGTATGGACCACATTATGTGTCGGATTAATGTGTGATCGTTTACTATAATTAAAAATCAATTTTGTATCATTTTACTAATGTTAAAAATTATTTAGTGATTTTTTTCATGCTTTTGGCTATGTGAAATGAGTTTTAAACTAAAATGACACTATTATATTAAAATAACTTAATTAGAGTCATGTTAGACACATCGTCTGTTATATTGACATGTGGTTGATTCCAACTTGTCATGTATGAATTGTGTATAGTTTTTCTAATGTTTAAAAATAATCAAAAGTAGTTTCCTTAATTGTTTCAAGGTTATGTGTGTTATAAAATAAAATTAACTTTTAATCTAAAATGAATCGTTTATATTAAAAATGAATTATTTGAGTTATATCGGTCACATCATGTATCATATTTATGTGTGGTCGATTCCAACTCATCAAAAATGAACTATGAATCATTTTCATAAAGGTGGAGCACAATCCTATCTCATTTTCATGGTTATGAAAATGTGACACAAGTTTAAAGAAAAAAATAAATCTTTTATATTGAATATAACCCCTTGGAGTCATACAGGGAAAATATTGTGTCGTAATGATTTCTAGTCATTTTCTTCACATCAAAAATGAATTGTGCACATTTGTACAATTGTTTTAAAAAAATAGAGCTCATATTTATGTTTTTTCTATGTGAAATGTGTTTTAAACTAAAATGAATATTTTATATTGAAAAATTGAACATTGAGTAATATCAGCCACATCATGGGTTGTATTATCATGTGATTGATTAATAAATTTCATTAATGAAATATGGATATTTTCCCTAATTTTTCAAAACAACCCAATTTCACTTTCTCATTTTTGTCTCTGTGACGTGAGTTTTAAACTAAAACAACACTTTTATATGGATAACACACACTATGAGTCATACCAACCACATTATGTGTCAGGTTGAAATGAAGTCAATTTTTATATTTCTTAGCTGAATTATGGATCATTTTCAAAATGTTATAAAACAAAAATAGATTCTTTTCTATATTGTGGATTTGTGACACATGTTTTTAAGAAAAAATCAATTTTATATTGAAAACACACACTTTGAGTCAAACCAACTACATCCTATGTTTGATTGATGTGTGGTAATTTACAATACAAAAAATGAATTATTATCATTTTTATAATGCTTGAAATCAATTTGAGCTTGTTTTCTTAGTTTTCACCGTGTGATGAGTGATTTAAACAAAAATGAAAAATTTCTATTAAAAACAAAAACTTAGAGTCATATCATACACAGAATGTATTATATTAATATTTATTCATTTATTATGAGAAAAAAATGAATCATGGATCATTTTTCTTAAGTTTAAAGACAATATGATATTGTTTATATAGTTATGTATATGTGATGCATGTGTTAAACTAAAATTCTACTTAAAAACATGCACATTGTGTAATACCACACACATCGTGAGTTATATTTATGTGTAGCCAATTCGTACATGTTACAAATAAATTATGGATCATTTCCATGAGGTTTTAAAATAATCTGATACTTCTTTTATAGTTTTTTCTATGTGAAGTGTGATCTAAACTCAAATGACACTTATATTGAAAACATGTACATTCAATCATATTGTCCACATCGTGTTTTTTCTTGACAAGTAGTCAATTTTTATTTTTCACACATTAAATATTTATTTTAATCATGAGGATCAAAAAAAATTGAGATTTTTACTATTGTTTTGGGTAATTGGTGCATGATTTAAAATAAAATGAAACTTTTATATAGAAAACTGACACATTATGTCATACTGGACACATAATGTGTTGGATTGAAATGAAGTCGATTAGTACACACCAAAAGTGAATTATATATCATTTTCTTGCATTATTAGTAAAATGAAATATCTTATTCTCGTTTTTGTCTTTAATATGGGTTTTAAAACTAAAATGAAACATTTAATGAGAAAACGATTCACTTTGAGTCATACCATCCACAACATGTGTTAGATTTATATCTGTTCAATTCTTATATGTCAAAAACAAATTAAATATAACTTTCATAATGTTTTAAAACAATCTAATATCTTTTACTCGATTTTGAAAATATAATGTGTGCTTTAATCTAAAATAAATCTAATATTTTGAAAACACACACATGGAGTTATATAGGTCACATAATTTTTCATATGGACCTTCAGTCAATTTATATATATCAAAAATTCATTATAGAGTATGATCATCATTTTTTTGGATAGTTTAATCAAATTTACTTTCTTTTGGTTATGTGACTTTTTTAGAGTAAACTGACCAAATTAATGTTAAGTTGTGAACTTTGATTCATAATGGCCATATCATCTATTAGGTTTATTAGAAGTTGATTCCAAAACATCCAACATGAATTATCAATCAATTTACTAATGTTTAAAAACAATATAATGTTGTATTCATGGTATCGATAATGTAATCTTCATTTTAAACTAAAATGAATCATTTATATTGAAAACAATCACTTTTATTAAAACTAACCACATCATATGTCAGATTGATGTGTATTAAATTCCATCTTTTGAAAAATAAATTATGTATAGTTTTCCAGAATTTTGAAAACAATATGATCTCATTTTTTCAGTTTTAAAAATGGCGCAAGAATTTTATTCTAAATGAAAATTTTGTATTAAAAAATATAATTGAACCATCTAGCCACATCATATTTAAAATTGATATGTGAAAAACTCCTACACATCATAAATAAATTATTGATCATTTCCCTAAATTTTGAAAACAATAGAAGTTCTTTTTCAATGTTTTGACAATGTGACATGGGATTTAAATTAAATTACCCATCATCCAAACAAAAGTTTCAACTTCCAACCCCCATTAAACATACTTCACATATACTTCCATGATTATACCTTGAGAATTTGATTATAATATCATAGAGGAATCACTATTAGTATTTAGAGTATTTTTCATTGGCATGTATTTGGGTGAATAATATGTGAATGTTAAGGCATTAAACTTGAATTAACATCATGGGTGTATAAGTGAATATAACATACCCAAGACCCTTTTTTACATACTCATAACAAGAATGAAATACAAAAAATGATATTGATAATTTTAGGAGAATTGAAGAACCTTCCTAAGAAATTCATATTGTGAATTCAAATTTCTGTGGAAAAGGATCATTTACCCATTTCCCTCTCACCATTATCTTTCCTACAACCTCATTGTACAATCTATCATGAGAAAAACTGGCTTCAATCATGTTACTTGCACAACCAGAATTTGTATAGTGTAACCCTCCATTATATATATCCTTGATAAATCACTAAAATAATTAATTATTTGCATCTTTATCACTAAATCATTTTGAAATTTATACCATGTTAAACTAAAAACTAAAGAAGTAAAATAGTAAAAAGATTAAAATAAATGCTTGTCCAATTGAGGAATGATAATATACCCTTTAGAATCATTTTAGAATTATAGTTAAAATTATATGATTGAATTTATCACATGAGATGTATGTTTAGTAAATACATCATACATGTTCAATTGAAGATGGATTGAATCTATAGATTCAAGTGGATTTGAATGTATCATAAATTATTTCCCATCATGTTGGGGCCTATTATAAAGATTTTTTTAATTTTTCACCCAAATGAAACACCCTAAGTAAAATCATTCATACAATTTTCATTAAGAGGAGGAACAATATGTTGTGGAGGATAGTAAACTCTATAGCCTCACACATTAGTATAGTAATATATGTGGTAGGGTTTATATTTCATTGGAATGATTGGAGGGTCATATCATAAACAAATGTATATATTGTAATTACAAATTTAAATTTAGAATAAATGTTCAGCTAAAGAATTTCCAATATTATATGAAATATGTTACGACCCCCTCCCCACAAATTGTACCCCTCTTGGGATGGAACTGTGAGAAGGGAGATAATTACCCCCAAGTCCCGCCTCCAGTAGGCCCTGAGTTGGAGACTAGCACCGAGGGTATAGTAAACACACATATGGGAGGCATTACCCTCTAGGACAACACATGCTGAAGAGAGAGATAAGATAGACACCAACCAACTCCAACTTAGACTGAAATATAAAAATAAAACCCAAGTGAACATATTTAATGTCATGAAAAACTACTACAAATAGAAGGGGAAAATTTCAAGTACCCAAAAGAAAGTAAAAATGGCAGAAACCACAAGCCCGAACAGCTCCTGAAACCCCAAACTACTATAAACCAGCTTGATCTTCAACATGCTTCAAGTGACCTGAAACGATTTATATATACATAGGGTGAGTATTTCATTATACTCATTAGGATCTTCCCCGAAGCCTCTCATGCAGAAGTAAAGAAATCATGTTAAAGCACAGTGAAAAAAAAGTGAAACTAACTCATTACCTAAACATGTTTACTAAGTTCCCAACATCACCATGGATACACTCACCAAGTAGCACATACAAGAGTATATAATATAACAAAGAATATCATGGGAACCCCGCTACTACTTCCCCACTAGTTTTCTGCTTTACCCTAACGTCACACATCCTAAGCATCTCTCTCCAAATAGGCTTTCCCGAAAACACCTAGGCAAAGCACCACAACATGCACCTCATGCAACCAAACCACCATGTCCACACAAGAATGTAACCAGGAAGTTTCTTGGAGCCACCATAGGTCACATAATGGGTATCATATGTCGAGTATTATTCCATGATCCATTACATCCCATACACCGAGTAAGGATCCTCAAGCCATCACAGCCTATACACGTTACACCTATAGTAGTCCATAGATTACTATATCCAGAATATATATGTGTGTGAATAACCACAAGCCCTTACAACCCTCTACACACATATATGGGGAAAACTAACCATTGTACCTACCAGCACATGTAACTACCAAGAGAAGAGTGCGGGGGAAAAGGGGGAAGTCAGCCATCCATCCTCCCACCAGATGTTGGGGAAAACACCCCCTAGGGCTCAGAATCCTTGGGGTGTCAGTTGCCATAACTGACGGGGTGGAGTAGAAAATAGAAACACAAAAAGTACATAATATACTATATCTCACAACCACACTATGGGCATAACCTAGTCTTAGACTCAACTACAGCTAACATCTCTCGGACTCCCGACAGCCACTTCTAAGACTAGGTGTCCTATAAGAACACAACCATTTAAAGTGCTTAATTGCATTACTTCATTCCCTTTTGGTCAGTTCCACTTTATATTAATTAAGTCATTAAACATTAATTAACCATTAACAATATAACATTATATTTCATTATCATAACACCCAAAGTCCACTGTCCCTTTAAAATTGTAACCTAAACATTTCATTCAAGCAAGCTCCAACCTGATGGGTTAACATCATTTATTCAATTATTTATTTACATAATTAAATCCCCATATTCCCTGGCATTCTAGAAAAGCATTCTATACTGCTAAACACAAGGGGTATCAACACGGTTAGTAGATGAACTACCCGTTGAGTCTTTAGTGCCTATAGAAAGAGCGTAGACCCATCATCCCTTGAGAAGATAGACACGGAAATCAAGTCACATACCTCGTGTGTGTTCACCCCTCTTAGAAGAAGGGTAAGCAAGACCAGCTGCCTTGAGCAGTGGGGAAATCAAAGAATATAACCAATAAAAGAAACATAAAGCATCCAAACATTCATATCCAACCAGTTCAACCATTCCCGGTGTCCTCTCTGACACCCAGATGCATAAACAGATGCATCTCACCACTCTAGGCGCCATCTTCTACCATAACCAATCAGCCTCCCTACCCCCACATATCACAACAGCCTTCCAGGCTCACATCAAAACACAAGTAGCAAGAAAAAACCATCATATCATTCGATATCTAGGCCCTTAACCAAGCAAGAGGGTATCTCATAACCCTAAAACGAATTATCTTTTATCAAACATACAATTATTTAATCCATCTTGAATTAACCAATTTATTATTCGTATATTCCAAACACAGGAAACCTAACTAGTAAGCTATAACAAATAATTTAACATGATTACTGCACCAATTTAATTAACATCAAATTACAACAAGAGGATCCATATTAATTTACATTCCTCATTATCATTATCCAAACAATTATCAATTAATTATGGCTTTATGTTCTTTACCAATTTCCATTGATAACGAATAAACTAAGAAAGGAAGAATAGATATCACACTATATCGAAAAACAAGAGGCAATAAAATATGATCGATCTGAATTTATTTATCCAGTTCAAATATTTATTATGCCAATTTCATTGTTATTCAGTGAGATAAAAATGCTAACTCTACAGTTTCATGTAACAGAAAAGAGAAGCAATGAATCCTCTACCTTAGACATTTCTTGACGTTCTTTGTACAAGAACGAGCCACAGAAAGGGTTATGATCTCCTTCCCCGTGACAACTGTATCCACCCGAGGATGTAGAGACACATCCACACAGGTCAACACCTAAGAAAATTCCATTAGGAAGAAAGAGATAGAATTCCATAAAAGGGTGAGGGGAAACAGAAAGAGATGAACCCAAAAGAATGATGATAGAACATACCTTATATTGAAGATTAATCGATATTGTTTGGTTGCATCAAAATAGAGTGGAACAAATCCTAGGAGGAAAGTTTAATTGCACAACTCCTACGGAAAATAATGGGATCTTCGAGCGTCTCACACCCGAGAACAATGAAGAAGAACTTGGGAGGAAGATATATAATCGCTTTAGAATGTTTAATGGAACATTAGTTCAAGATACACTGGATTTTTCATTAAAAGCGAATCACATTAAACCATGTGGTTTGACTATGTAGAAAAAAAACATCCCGATCCTTATGAGAAATTAATATCAGAGTTATGACCTTTGAATCGGCCTTAGAGTCCTTAAAATGAGGCTTTAAATGCATTTTACCTCAAAGGAAACATCAAAAGAGTGAACTGTAGGAAGCTAGAAACACTACTCATGAAATCAAAATTTGGAATAGGAAATAGATGTTACTGATAAACCTCACCGTTCTAGAAACATTGTTCACATAAGGTTACTGATGACACTGTTCAAAAAAGGTCACTGATGACACTGTTCACGTAAGGTCACTGGTGTCACTGTTCACATATGGTCACCATTGCACTGTTCGCATAAGGTGACCGATGACATTGTTCACAGAAGGTCATCGATGACACTGTTCACATAAGGTCGCAAATGTCATTGTTCACATAAGGCCACCATTGCACTGTTCACATATGGTTACTGATGACACTGTTCATAGAAGGACACCGTTGACACTGTTCACATAAAGTCATTGATATCACTATTCACATAAGGTCGTCATTGCGATGTTCACATAAGGTTATCAATGAAACTATTCACAAAAGGTCGCCGATGATGTTGTTCACATAAGTTCACTGATGTCACTGTTCACATAAGGTTAACGTTGCACTGTTCACATAAGGTTATCGATGACACTGTTCACAAAAGGTCACCGATGACACTATTCACATAAGGTCACTGATGTCAGTGTTCATATAAGGACATTGTTGCACTGTTCATATAATCTTACCGAAGACACTATTCACAGAAGGTCACTGATGCCACTGTTCACAGAAGGTTACCGATGCACTGTTCACAATGAACTACCGTTGGAATTGTTCACTGATGGAAATGTTCATAGATAGTTACTGATGCACTATTCACAACAGTCTACCATTGGAACTATTCACCAATGGAACTGTTCACAGAAATGTAAATTTGGAAAAGTGTTGGGGTATGTCAACTTGACCTCCCAAACCACCTCATACACCTGATTTTTGCAAAGGAATTGAGCATAGAGGTCTGAGCCATTACATCTGATACCTCTCAAAACATTCTCTTCATTAAGAATTCAAACCCCACCTAAAGTGAAAATGAAACGGGGTCCGAACAACCACCCATAGAGATACCTCTCAAAAGAGAGCAAGCCATGAGAAGCAACAAAATAAATTCATATTATAAACATGAAAGGTTTAAAACCACAAAGAATACATCTATATATGAAAAGATTTAAACATAAAACAACTCTGAGTACTGATCATGTATCTGTGACTCATGTTCCTAGTTACTCTCTTCCATGCCACCGTCTTTCCACAAGACACTAACCAAGGCGATAGAACACCTACGCAACACCTTCTCTTTTCAGTCTTGGATCTCCACATGTCTCTCTTTAAAGGTCGCATCCTCATCAACATCGATCTCTCCCCAATCGATGATGTGAGAGTAATCATGAACATTATGAAGGAGCTGTGATACATGGAAAATATCATGTATTTGATTCATCTGTGGGGGGAAGTGCTACTCGATATGCCACAACTATAACATGAGCTAACACCTCGAAAGGCCTAACAAACCGTGGAGAATGCTTACTCCCACAACCAAACCTTTACAGCCCACGATGGGGAGTTATCTTCTTGAAACACATGATCCCCGACATCAAACTCTAAGGGTATCTTACTTTGATCTTTATATGATTTCTGATGAAATTGTGCTGTCTTCATCCACTCATGAATCACCTAGACCATCTATGTTGTATTCTGCACTAGTACCATTCCGAGAATTGCTGCCTTTCTAACCCCAGTCCAGCACAACATAGAACGACAGGGTCATCTATACAAGGCTTCAAATGGATCCATACCGATGGTGTAGTGAATCCTATTGTTTTAATAAAACTCCACCAAGGGTAAGTGCCCCATCCATGAACCTCCAAAATCCAGGACACAAAAGAGTAACATGTCTTCATGATTCTAGATGGTTCGTTGTGTTTGAAAATCCGTTTGTGGATGAAGATTAGTGTTGAGGCATAGTTGAGAACCAAAAGCATGCTGGAGACCTCTCCACACCCTTGAGGTAAAATGAGGATCGTGTTCAGAAATGATCATCCTTGGAACTCCATGAAGTATCACCACATCCTCCAGATACTGCCTTGATAAAAATTCTTCTAAGCTTGAATCCTGGATTGCTATGAAGTGGGATGATTTTGTTAAAAGATCCACTACCACCCAAATAGTAGCATGTCCTCCCTGAGCTTGAGGTAATCCAGTGACAATGTCCATTTAGATATCCTCCCACTTCTGCTGAGGAACAACTAACAGCTAGATCAGACCACAAGGAACACGGTGTCTGGCCTTCAACTTCTAGAAAACCAAAAATCGAGACAAAAACTCAACAACTGCAGGCTTCAGCCCAGGACACCATAATTTTCTCCTCATGGCTCGGTACACATTTTTCACGCCAGGATGCACTGCTAAAGGAGAACTATGAAACTCTCTGATAATCGTCTTGCACATCCTTAAAGGAACAAATATCCTTCCATAATACAACACTCGGTATTGGTCATCCTCAGACCAACCATCAGGGGCCTTGCCACAATCAACTCGGTCTCTCCAGACCTCAAACTCTAGATCCCCCAATTGGGACTCTTCCACCTTCTAAACTAGAGATGACTGCACTGTCATCGGTAAAATACAACCTCTACCCCCAACTTCTATCATATCAATATGTAATGCTGAAAGTTCTTCCATTACTCTCCAGGAGTCACCAGATTCACGCACTTCATCACTACATGACTTCTGACTCAGCACATCTGCTACAAAATTCCTCTTTCTAGGTGTATATTATATTTCGAAATATTATTCCGGTAAGAACTCCATCCACTGACGCTGTGGTAAATTCAATTAAAAGTGATAGAAAATATACCCCAGGCTCTTATGATCCGTGAGAACCACAAAGAACACACCAATGAGGTAATTTCTCCACAACTTCAGAGAAAATACTACAGTTTCCAACTGAAGATCGTCGGTGGAATAGTTACGTTCATGGGGACGTAACTTCTGAGACCCATAAGAAACAACATATCTCTGCTACATCAGAACACAACCTAACCCTAGGTGCGATGCATCACATAAAACATCAAAATGAAGTCCCTCTTTTGGAAGAAAAAGAACTGAAGCACTTACTAACTTCTCCTTTAGATACTAGAAAGATTCCTGACACTAATCAATCCATATGAATGTCTGATCTTTCTTGGTCAAAGTTGTTAGAGGAGTCACAAATCAAGATAAATCAGCTAAGAACTTCCTGTAATAGCCTACGAGACCATGGAATATTCGCACCTCTGGCATAGTCTTGGGGGATTACCAAGACATAACCTCTTCTATCTTATATGGATCCATAGCTACTCTCTATTGGGAGACCACATTCCCCATGAAACAGACTTCTTGATCCCAAAACTCACACATTGAAGACTTCCCAAAAAACTGGTGTTGATGGATAACTCCCAAAATGGTGTGTAAATTCTCTGTATACTCTTCTTCAGACATGGAGTACACAAGGATGTCATCAATGAAAACCACAATGAACATGTTCTAGAACTCACGGAATAGAGTGTTGCTCAATCCCATGAACACAGCTGGAGAATTTGTCACACCAAATGTCATTATAAAAAACTCATAATGCCAATGGTAACAACAGAAAGTAGTCTTTGGGATATCCTCATCCTTCAAACACATCTGATGATATCCTGACCGCAAGTCAATATTTGAGAAAAAACTTGTGCCCTTAAATTGATCGAATAAATCATCAATCCATGGAATTGGATAGCGGTTCTTTATTGTCACATTGTTCAAGAGATGATAATTGACAAACAACCACAAACTGTCGTCTGCCTTCTTCATGAAAAAAACTAGTGCACCCCACGGTGACAAACGCGGCAAAAAAAAAACAGCACTATAATAGACCATCAATCTACATACATAGCTCTCATAACTGAGATGGCGCCATCCTATATTGGGACACTGAGATAATAGAATCTACCATTTGTATCTTGATCCCAAACTCGATATCTTATCGAGGGGGAAATGCTACAACATCTTCTAAAAAGACATCAGGGTACTCTTCTACGATGCTAGGAAATGACAGCTACCGATCCTTAGAAGAAATCAACATTATCTAAGCCATCGTGGATGATAAGGATGGAAAATGCCTATGACCCATCTAAGGATCTCACTCGCAAAAAAACTCCATCATCTCTCCATCTACATCGAAGAAAATTACATTTTTCCTAAAGAAATCCTTGATATCCTACACTGAATACAACCAATTCATGCCAAGGACGACATCATATGGTTGTATTTGTAAACATAGGAAATCTCCCCAAGAGTGGTGCTTCCCCAACACTAGCTCACAGTCTCTACATACTTCAAACAAGTCATCCCAACCTCCAACTAGTGTAGTCAATGCCAAGGGCACTAGAAGCCTCTTTACCTCATGTCCCAAAGCATGGACAAGGGTAAGTGATATGAAGGAGTGTGTCACTCCTGAATCAAAAAAGGCATACACTAAGGTAGAAAACAAGAAAATGGTTACTCAAACGACATATGGATCGCCTGGTGCTAGAAACGCTAAAGCATGAAGTTGACCATGACCTCATCCATGACTTATTTGACCCTGATGATGACCACTTCCATGGACGCACTCTACTCTCTGAGGAAGGGGAGCGTCACGGGGATGTCCTTTTCCTGCCCCTTCTATCCTCTATTGATCTCATGTTTTTGGAACCTACCGTTTCTGCCTCTTCTAGAATTACCTCAACGAAGGGACCTGGAGTGGAACACCTGGTGCATGATGACAACTCTGAAATTTTGGGCACTCTCACTACTCATGACCTTGACCACCACAAGAAAAACAAGCACATGATCTCTTGTCAAGCCTTGAGATCTACTGCCTCCGTAGAAACAAGATGTGGAGGGATCGAACCTACCCCCGACTGAACAGAAACTCTTCTTACCTGAAAACTAGGAACCCTGGACCAGAGTTCTACTTCGTGAGGAATCATGGTGACCCCCCTCTCGTGATGATCCAGTTCTATAAAACGTCCTCTCGATGACCTATTCCCTTTCCAGCACCTCAAGATATGTCTTCATCATAAATGGTGTGACCAAGCACTAGATCTTTGGACACAAAGCCTCCTCGAAATGCCTTCCCATGGCCTCCTCATCTAGAAACAAGTCCGAATCATATCGTAAAAGGATCTTGAAACAGATTCCAAACACTCAAAAACTGGAGCTCCCCTATCAAAGGGTAAGAAGCTCCTAGCGACTGGACGCCTTCGCGGTCAAAGAAAGAAACTCGACTCTAAACTTGTCTCGAAACTCCTCCCATGAAATCCCTAACTACTCATGATCCCTGAGGAATAAGAACCACCACTGCCCCGCTGCTCCACGTAGCATCGTTACAACCAAGGACACCCAGTGCTTCTTTTGAGCATGGATTGAACTGAAGCCTATATCAACCTCCTCCAACTACTCTTCCAGGGCTGTATCTAAAATAGAGCCGTAATACATATGCAGACTCTCTCACTGAAACTCTTAGAGTGTCCTCCTCCAAGTGTCGTCGTCGTCAACCTCTACTTGGAGGTGATCTGCTAGCACAGCCTGCTGGACGTCTTCTAGGCGATCGTGATGAGGACGTCGACCTGGATCCATACCTATAAAATATCAAATAGTTAGATATCCTAAACCTGGAATATGGATGACTCATCATTAATTCATTAATTTTTTTCTTTCATTAATTTTAGGTTAACCTATCCCAAGGTCTGACCCTTCAAACACAGGCACAAAGAAGAATGATGCATGATCTTTTCCTAGGTCTCTACCCTGCAACTAATATCACCTCGTTTAGTATCTATTGTAAACATTAAGGTAATTACATCAGGTAAAAGAGGGACCTAAACACCTATGTCTGAGCCGGTCTCCATTGTTTACATCACTTGCTAAATTTGACTAACATTGTTGCCCAACCAACCCATGAAACCTCACATGTGCATAACTCCAAACTCTATCCTATCCCTCAACCTGCCTCTGATACCACTATGTCACGACCCCCTCCCCACAATGTGTACCCCTTCTAGGCCAGAAATGTGAGAAGGGATATAATGACCCCCGAGTCCCACTTCCATTAGGACCCAGGTTGGCAACTAGCACCGAGGGTTTAGAAAACACACAGATGGGAGGCATTACCCACTAAGGGAACACATGCGGAAGAGATAGATAAGATAACACCAACCAACACCAACTCAGACTAAAATATAAAAGAAAACCCAAGTGAATATATGTAATGTCATGAAAAACTACTACCACTGGAAGGGGAAAACATTAATTACCCAAAAGAAAGTAACAACAGCAGCAACCATAAGCCCGAACAGCTCTTGCAACCCCAAGCTATTACAAACCAGCTTGATCTCCAACTAGCTCCAAGTGACCTGAAAATAGTTTATATATAATTAGGATGAGTATAATAGTATACTCAGTGGGATCCTTCTTGAAGCCTCTCATGAAAAATTAAAGAAATCATGCTAAAGCACAGTGAAAAACAAGTGAAACTAACTCGTTACCCAAATAGGTATGCTAAGTTCCCAATCTTATCATGGCTAGTCTCACTAAGTAGTGCATACAAGAGTATATAATATTATAAATAATATCAAGTGTACCCCACTACTACTTCCCCACTGGTTTTCCACTTTTCCCCAACATCACATGTCTGAATAATCTCTCTCCAAAAAGGCTTGCCCACAGACACCTGGGCAACACACCACAACAAGAACCTCGTGCAACCAAACCACCATGTCCACACAATAATATAACCATGTAGTTTCTGGGATCCACAACATCTCGAGTAACGTGTATTATATGTCGGGTGATACACCTCAATCCATTACAACCCATACGTAGAGTAAGGATCCCCAAGCCATCACATCCTATACCCGTTACACCTATAGTAGTCTATAAAATACTATATCCAGAATATATATTTGTTTGAATAACCACAAGCCATTATATCCCTCTACACACATATATGGGGAAAACTAAACATTGTGCCTACCAGCATAAGTAACTACTATAAGAAGATAGTGGGGCCAAAGGGGGTATCCAACCATCCATCCTCCCATTGAAATGTTGGGGAAAACACCCCCTAGGGATCAGAATCCCTAGGGTGTCAGTTTAACTAACTGAAGGGGTGGAGTAGCATATAGAAACACAAAAAGTACAGAATATACTATATCTCACAAACACACTATGGGCATAACCTAGTCTTAGACTCAACTGCAGCTAACTTCTCTCAGACTCCTGGATTCCACTTCTAAGACTAGGTATCCTATAAGAAC
Organism: Viscum album; assembly: GCA_963277665.1. Taxonomy (NCBI): domain Eukaryota; kingdom Viridiplantae; phylum Streptophyta; class Magnoliopsida; order Santalales; family Viscaceae; genus Viscum; species Viscum album. The sequence goes on along the minus strand of OY728158.1, from coordinate 373,807,710 downwards.
ACAACCATTTAATGAGCTTAATTTCATTACTTCATTCCATTTTTGTTAGTTCCACTTTATGTTAATTAATTCTTTAAACATTAATTAAACATTAACAATTTCACTTTATATTTCATTACCATAACACTCAAAGTCCACTATCCCTTTAAAATTTCTACCTAAACATTTCGTTCCAGCAAGCTCAAACCCCATGGGTTTACATCATTTCTTCAATTATTTATTTATAGCATTATATTCCCATATTCCCAGGCATTCTAGAAAAACATTATATGCTTCTAAACACAAGGGGTATCGGCATGGTGAGTAGATGAACTTCCTGCTGAGTCTTTTCCACCTATAGCAACAGTTTATACCCATCCTTCATTGAGAAGCTAGATACAAAAAGCACATGGAATTCCATGCGGATCATCGCCCCTTTCAGAAGAAGGGTAAGTAAGACCAGCTTCCTTGAACAGTGGTGAAATTAATGTAGATAACCAATCAAAGAAACATTAAGCATCCAAAAATTCACATCCAACCCATTCCACCATTCTGGGTGTCCTCTCTGACACCCACATGCATAAACCGATGCATCTCGCCACTCTTGGCATCATCTATTGCCACAAAAAATCAGCCTTCCTACCCCCACATATCACAATAGCCTTAGAGCCTCACATCACAACACAAGCAGTAGAAAAACAACCATCATATCAATTGGACTATTGGCCCTTAAACAAGAATGAGGGAAGCTCAAAAAACTAAAACAAATTATCTTTTATCAAACATCTAGTAATTTAATCCATCTTGGATTAACTGATTTATTATTCATAGGTTCCAAACATGGGAAACCTAACCATTAAGCTTTCAAAAATAATTAAACATGCTTACTGCACCAATTTAATTAACATCAAATTACAAAAAGAGGAACCTGGTTCATTGACATGCCTCTTTATCTTTAGCCAAACAATTATCAATTAATTCTGGAATTATTTTATTTACCAATTTCCATTGAGAATTAAAAAACTAAGGAAGCAATCATAGATATCACACTGTATTGAAAAACAAGAGGCAATAACATGCAATCGATCTCAATTTATTTATCTGGTTCAAATATTTATTTTTCCAATTTCATTCTGATACAATGGGATAAAACATTCTAAATCTACAGTTTCACATAACAGAAGAGAGAAGCAATGAATCCCATACCTCAAACAGTTCTTGAGATTCTTTATATGATAATAAGACACATAATGGGTTACAATTTCTTCCCCTCATGACAACTATATCCACCTGAGGATGCAAAGACACCACCACACTGGTCCACACCAATGAAAAGTCCAATATGAACAAAAATATTGCATTATATAAAAAGATGATGGGAAACAGAAAGAAATGAACCCCAAAGAATGATGATATAACATACATTATATCAAAGACTGGTCGATATTTCTTGGTTACATCAAAACAGAGCAGAAAAAATACTAGGAGTAAATTTTGATTTCACAACTCCTATGGAAAGGAATGGTATGTTTGATAATCTCACACCCAAGAACAAAGAGGAAGATCTAGGGAGGAAGATATATCATCCCTTTAGAAGATTTAACGGAGCATTGGTTTAAGATACACTGGATTTTCCATTAAAAGCAGATCGCATTAAACCACATGGTTTGACAATGTAGTAAAAAAACATCCCGAGGCATAGGAGAAATTAATATAGAAGTTATGAACATTGAATCGACCTTAGAGTCCTTAAAATGAGGCTTTAAATACACTTTACATCAAAGGAAACATCAAAGGGGAGAAACCGTAGGAAGTTGGAAACACTGTTCACGAACTTGAAATTTTGCAAAGGAAATAGATGTTATTGATAGACCTAACTATTCTGGAAACGTTGCCCACATAAGGTTACTGATGACACTGTTCACAGAAGGTCACTAAGGACATTGTTCACATAAGGTCACTGATGTCACTATTCACATAACGTCACCATTTCACTATTCCCATAAGGTGACAAATGACATTGTTCACAGTAGGTCACTAATGCCATTGTTCACATAAGGTCACCGATATCACTGTTCACATAAGTTCAATGTTTTGCTATTCACATAAGGTTACCGATGACACTGTTCACAGAAGGTTGTCGATGACACAGTTCACATAAGGTCATCGATAACACTGTTCACATAAGGTCATCGATGTCACTGTTCAAATAAGGTCGTTGTTGCACTTTTCACATAAGGTTACCGATGAAACTATTCATAGAAGGTCATCGATGACACTTTTCACATAAGGTCATCGATGTCACTGTTCACATAAGGTCACCATTTCATTGTTCACATAAGGTTAGTGATGAAACTATTCACTGAAGGTCACCAATGCCACTATTCACAAAAATTTACCGATGCACTGTTCACAATGGTCTACCATTGGAACTGTTCACCGATTAAACTATTCATAGATAGTTACCGATACACTATACACAGTGTTCTACCATTGGAACTATTCACCAATGGAAGTGCTCACAGAAATGGAAATTTGGAAAAGTGTTGGGGATACGTCACCTTGACCTCCCAAACCACCTCATACACCTACTTTTCGCAAAGGAATAGACCCAAGTGGTCTGGGACATTACAAAATTTATTTTAGAGAATATAACTTCAATATAGTATGATATTGATGCTTCAATTCTGAAATGTATCTCAAATTTGATAACATGTAAAAAATCACATACCTAATCGGTAAGAACCTCTACATGATGTCAAAAATCATTTTAACACCATGTATACTGCCCAATCACCACTAAAAACATATTTCTTCTATTTCGTATGTAGACTATTATGTTATCCTTGTTATAGAGGTAAAATATAAAAAAATTATTATAAATATTTTAATTAAAAGTGTAATTATCATGGAAAATTACATGTTTAGGGATTCTAGATTTTTTATGATATATAATCCATAAAATTATTCACCTTCACAAAGACCAATTTTTTTAGTTTAACTATTGCCCTATTTTTAACCCATTTGCAATTAAAAATATTCACTGGAAATGTAATATTATCTAATATGTATATTTACTCAATTATGATTAAGTATGAAATATTGAAATTAATTATATTTCTATCCTTTGTACTAAATATGTGAATCACTTCCCCCATAATCATAAATCAAGTATTTTTCATCATACTATGTTCATCATGTTACTTCATATAGAAATTATGAACATTAATAAAAAAACCAGTGTAAGAGATAACATTTAAATTTGGTCCCCTGGATAGCCAACGAAGTTGTTCAGCAATAGAATTGGTATTTTCAGATAACTTGTTATAAATATGATCTTAGAACCATCTAATAACCTATTTAATAGGGGTAATTTATATCCATATTTCATACCATGAAGGATTAAAATCTCTAAGAATTAATCTATGGGATTCATCATATGGAAGAAACTCTAAACTATTATTTAAAATGTAAAATTGATTCTACTCATGTTTAAATATTGTAATTCTAATAACACCTATTCAGAAATGTCTTATCCTATAAGTTCCACTATGCAGAGATTTTAGGCGATAAATTCTATCAACATTCAAGGGTAATTGGTATAGAATTCAGTAGCTTCATTTATAAAAAATCACCCAACAATAGAACCTTATAACTAACATTAATTAAAGATGTTCCCATTAAAAATATTCATATATCATTTAGTGTGGTACATCTGTCAACAATGTTCATGACCACATAGTTGAATCTATCTGACATAGTGAGCCATCATGAAGAAAAAATATATAATTGAATCGTGATTGGAAGAATAACTCCACTTATAATAATATGATAGAAATTTTCTTATTCATTCCTGGAAACGTCTTAGGGTATAATACATTACTACATATGGATTTGAAAAGGAAGAAAAGTTTTACAAATATATGTTGTACATTTTTAGTCAAAATGCAACATAATTCTATAAGAATTAAATGTTTATCAAGACATGAATATCATGTTATTTTAGTCCCAGTAATTTCATATTTTTCATTAAAATGATATTCTTGATATTATATGGATACCCCTTTACAAATTTAAAACCATTAGGGATGTTTCATAATTGAAATTATTTTTTTCAAGATAGATTTTAAGCTGGTTTCAGAATAATAGTTTTTCTTTCACCCTTTACTATGGCCAACACATCCTTTATCCCAATGTTAGTCATGTCCAAAATTTCCTTATTTTAATATTTTATTATCTATAGTACATTTTTTATGTGAAAATAACAACAACACATATATATTTTTCTATGTTCATGACATAAAATAATATCTGAAAAATACACAATTCTAGTGTAGTATATCTATAAGAACTTGAATCTTAATTTCAGGTTGTATTTTTGGAAAAAGATTGAAATGGGAATTTTTTAACTACACACCATGTATTTTTTAGTACATTCCATGTACCCAGTTTCCCTGTATAGTTGTGTACTAGCTGTGTAATGGCTGAGTACATGGTCGTCCAGGTGACCCAGCAGACCTCCAAAAGCAGGGGTCGGTTGAGTCTAATACCTAGCATGTACATTTAATGAACACGTTGTGTACATATATTTTTTATTTTATATATTAGTGTGGGGTCACATACCACATCTATAACCATCTTCTTATTCCCTTGTTTCATATAGGAGAGTGGAAAGATGGTCGTGAACTTCAAACCCAACTCGATTCTCCGTCCGACCTATGATTCCCATGTTGTTGGGTGCATTGGATTCCCACCGGTGAGTTCTCTCTTTCCATAGAGCATTTCTTCCTGATTCCTTCTCTCTTTTTATTATTTCGAGGATGATCATTTTCACCCTTTTTGTAGATCTACGTCATTCTAGGACGATTCATGGGTTGACGTTCAGGGGTGTTGATCGTACAACATCAAGGTAGGTGGTTTGTGCCTTTCTTTGTTTTTGTTAGGATTATATGTGCTTAAAGTTCCAAATAATCATGTTTAGGGTATTGTTTACATCGAAATTTAACCATGTTTAATGACTTATATTGTGTGTTTGATTATGAAAGTGTTATTTTCTCTACATAAGGTGTTATACCATGATTATGGGTGCATTTACATTATTTGGTTTATTGTGGATATTTGATCTAGAATGCCTATTATTCTTACTTTGTTCTCCATGCCTCGTGTTGTTAGGATGGGGTTACATATTATATGAGATGAATGTGATTCACATTTTGAGAGTATGACATAGGTGAATTTTATTGTGAGAGCTTCTTGGGGTAGGTTTATTTATGTATAAAGTTTTGTTATGTTGAACCAGAGGTATTGAGTGAGAGAGAGATCATGTGGTCATAAGGAATAGGGGTTAGACCATGAGATCTACCCAGAGGAACATTATTAAATTCATTTTGGTCTCTAGGGAATTGACAATGAGATATGCCAGGTGGACATTATAATTTATTGATGCTATGTAGACCAAGGAGGTATTGACTATGAGAGCTAACTAAGTGGTCATTTGTAAATGTTTAGTGTTACCTGGGATCAAAGGTATTCAACTGGGAGATCTTTCCCAGAGGGACATTATTTATTGAACTAATGATATGTTAAACTAGAGGGGTTAGACTATGAGAACATTCCTAGAGGGTTTCTTTTGAATAATTGAATGAGTGTGACATGTCAGTCAAGCCAATGAATAAGGTTAGGCTTGGTCATACTTGTTTGTTTGATGGTCTTTGGAGATGAATGTTGTTACTATTACACAGGGGATATAGATATTAGGAAATATCCCAATGTTTACATAATTCATCTGATGAATACTAAATGTAAATGAATTTAATTGAAAACTATAGGATTTTTTACATTGAGTACCTCCTAGTTTTTTCCTTCGTTTCTGAATATTACCTACTATATATATTTACTGACAGTTAGGAACAGATATTTTGGTGGTTTCCATCTAGAATTATTCTGGCCCTGTTTTTGGGTATTGTTTTCAGACCCAAATAGATTATAGGGTTATAGGTATAGATAAGGTAAAGAAACCGTTATCATCAACTACTTGATTTCTGTTGGAGCTGGAGAGATTGGGACCAAGCTGAGGTTTGAAATGTTGTTGGAGTTTACTAGTTTTTTGTATATCAGTTTTAGTATTTTTTTTTAAATTAAGACTTATTTGTTAAATTTCCCAGACAAATGTGACATGCATCATTTATATATATCTTTCAGTTTTTATATTACCATCTGTCTTATGCTATTTAATTTTGTTGTATGGTATCACTACTTCCACTTTGGAATATCATTTGTTATTCTACTATAAATACTCTTCAAATGAAGGAATAGTTTCCTAATTATTAGAACTTTTCCCTCACATCTTGTTAGATGCCTCTTGTTTTGGGGAAAATGTGCTTGAGGTAATGTGACTAACCTTGTACGGGGAACCTTTGGGTGGCACCTGGAATTGGGATGTTACAAACTGGTGTCATAGGAGTTTATTTTTTTTCTTTATCATAATATTTAGAGATTATATAGAGGGATAGGAAGGAATAATTAGTTTTTAATAAGTTGTTCCTGGGAGTAGCTAACTCGTGTATAGGGAAAAGTCAAATTTACCTTGAATATTTCCATTTTTCTCATTTGAAATTATTACAGTTGATTTTATTTCACCATAGGGTGATTCACTTGTTTTTTTTTCATTTATAATTTATATCATTGTGGTTCTATTTATGTTTCACCTCGATGAGATGAGGGTATGAAATCTAATGCATCATATATGCACTTGCTAGAGATCACATGTCCTGCATTCTTATCATTCCATTTAGGATGCATTACTGATTGCATGATGTTGTGGTAGATGTGGTTCTAAATATATATGTTTTATGATATATTTTATGATAGAATACCTTCTATTTTTATTGGGTATTGGATATGTATATTTTCATTTGGATGGATGCCAAAATTTGGTCCCTGAGGTGTTATGGGCCCTCTTGGATCATAATTTGGTGGATCATGTTTGATCATTAATTACATTCTGTTATGATATTACATGAATAAGAATCCCAATCATATATTTTAAGGGAGTATGGCATCTCATGGGTTAGAATTTTTCATTATGTGGACAAAAGTTTATGTTTTTTGGGGTTCTGAAGAAGTTTTAGAGGCTTAATATCTGCAAATCCTCACAAAAAGGTGTGTGATGTTATGAAATGATGTCATGTGTTCTTCTGTTCTCGAAGAATGAATTTTCTTAAGTGCACATTGTGTACTAGGAGTACATGACATGTAGTGGTTGACCGTGTGACTGACTGTGTGAGCAAGAACATGGGGTTGGAAAACATTGGTAGAACACACGATTTCTAGATTGTACACACTGTGTTGTAGTGAACCGTGAATCCAACCATGTGACCAACGACACAGGTGGATGGAACTTAATTTGTACACATCGTGTCTTTTTTATGAAAATTTTGTATTTATCAACTGTCTATCTAGCCATGTGACCAACTACATAGGGGGATGGGACATAACTGGTACATGTTGTGTCTAGGTTTAACATTAAGTGTAGTGTTAAACCAGCAGAACCATGAAGTTCAATTCGTGTAGAAGAACCTGGGCAGTAGGGAAGAAATTAAATTATACACCATGTCTGAGGATGAACACTTTGTGTGTATGGGGGTTAAATGAACAGGTTGGAAGAGTTACACACCACGTTAAAAGATCAACGGAACATGTTTTGTAGAGGTTATACACATCGTTTAACCATGTTTTTTAAAACATGTATTATCTCCTTCTCCTGCTTTATTCCTACACATTTAATTGGTTTTATTTGATAATCTTGTACTTAGGTTTGATCTTGACCTTTAATAGTTAGTCCACCGTGATTTCCTCCAATTTTAAGCATGGTACAAGACCATTGGCTGCAGATACATGGTTATAGGACATTCCTACTATCTTCGATCATCTGGAGACACCTCCTGAGATGAGGGTGATGCTCGTGAAGTACATGTAACAATATTCCTCCAAGAGATGGTGAGATGTTATATTACATGAAGGAATTCATCTTGATATGGATTGAGAAGTGTTTTAAAGGGCCTTCTATGTTTACTTATATCCCAAGACGTTGAGGTCTAATTGATCCAAAGAGTTCATGTATTTAGAGTTGGGTGCTCTTTCAGTGATGGATTACTCTTCGAGTTTTATAGAGCATTAGAATTTTTCACCTATTATGAGAGGTGACAAGTTATATTTGAATAGGATATTTGAGGATGGTCTTATGTATGACATATGATCATAGGTGAATGTTTTTAAGATTACTTCAATAACTACTATTGTAAAATAGGTGTTGATTACTGAGCGCAATCTGAGGGAGTTGGGAGCTACGAGCCAGGTCGGTCCTGTATCCAACATTGGTACTCCTTCGATATATAAAAGGAATCACCTCAGGGAGATGTCACAGGATGTTTCTTTAGGTATCCAGGTGGTATGATACTAGTAAAAGAATAGTGGGCATACGATACCACATTTCTCGAAGGACCCAGTCGAGTGTAGATTTTGTGGAAAGATGGGCCATCTTCAGTGTTTTTTCAGGATTTTCTCACTAGTATGAAGTGATAATGGATTGGTTATGACTCCATTTTCAGGAGAAGGACCACAAGTTTCTCATCCATTAAGGAACTGAAGTTTATTAAGTTATTCATATCGAGGAGGTGGTCATGGTTGCGGTATCCAGATGACTATTTTTCAACAAAAGCAGGGTGAATCAGCTTAGGGTAGTTAGGTAGGGTCACAAAGAGAGTGTGCAAGTTAGACATTTGTAATAGATCAGACCTAGCGGGAGAATGATCACATACCCTCTATTGTTAGAGGTACTATTTTAGTTGACTCATTTTTATCTTCTACTCATTTTGATACAGGGGCCTCCAATAGTTTTATATTTGTTATTGTTGTGGAGAGACTTGGGCTCGGTATCTTTACTTATGAATATGTTTTGATGCTAGAAACTTGGTTGGGGAATAGTAAGTCTAGTATATGTTAGTACAAGGAGTTCCCTCTTGTTCTTGGTGGTTGTCATTTCTTATGGGACCTCTATGTCTTAGAGATGATAGTCTTCGACGTCATTCTCGGAATGGACTGGTTGGTCTCTTTCCATGCCATTATTGACTGCTATCATTGCAGGGTGAGATTTTCATCACTATAGGGTGGGTATTTTCAACAAAATATTGAAGGATATGTACATCCGAGCAGAAAAGGACCCATGCATCATCGGTTGGGAGGAATTACAGCCCATTTTTCTAGTTCATATCTTGATTACCAATGAACGTATCAGATGGACATTCCTCAAGTAGTGGATCATTTAAGAGATATCTTTCTTGATGTATTTTAGGTTTACCTCTGGAGAGAGAGAGGTATATTTCTATATTGAACTTGTGCATGGAGCGGAACAGGTGTCTATTCCTCCATATAAGATTTCAACACCAGAGTTACAGGAGGTCAATAAGTAGTTAGAGAAGTTATAGGAAAAGGGTTTTATCTGACCTAGTAATTATCCTTGGGGTTTTCCTATCCTTTTGTGAAGAAGTCATATGGTACCCTCATATATTATGTGTATTATCGAAAGCTAAAAGAGTTGAAAATCAAGAAATGATATCCCTTGCTAATGATTGATGATATCTTTGATTAGCTTTGTAGATCCCGGGTATACTCAAAGATTGAATTGAAATCATGTTATCATTTGATTTGAATTATACCCTCAGATATATATCTTACAACCTTTTCGAGGAGATATGGTCTATAAAAGTATTTGGTTATGTTGTTTGGTCAAACGAATGCCTGAAAATTTTTCATAGAACTGATGAACTAAGTGTTCCATCCTTACTTTGATTCTTTTGTGGTAGACTATGTGGATGGTATCTTGGTGTACACTCACACTCGACATGACCAAGCCATCCATCTTGAGATCGTATCGAGTATACTTAGAGAGCATTGGTTATATGATAAGATCACAAAATATCACTTTTGTATGGACTATATTCACTTCTAGGATCATGTCATCTTGGAGATAGGAGTATCAGTAGACCTAGATAATGTGAGAGCAATATTTTATTGGGAGTAGTTGAAGAATGTCTTTGAGGTAGGGAGTTTTTGTAGGCTGGATAGTTACTACAGAAAATTTATACAATAGTTTTCATGCATAGCAGTTCCACTGATGGGCCTGAAAAAGAAAGGTGTGATGTACATGTGGACAGATTCTTACGATTCATCTTTTCATGAGATGAAAGGGAGATTGACTTTAGTACTGACAATGATTTTCCCAGATCCAGAGAAGAGTTAAAAAAAATTATAGTTATGCCTCGGGTATCAAGCTTGTAATAATGCTTATGCAAGGGGGATGAGTCGTTTCATATGGGTCTTGGCAGTTGAGGCCACATGAGAGGAATTAACCGACGGACAATCTTTAGTTAGCTGTAGTTTTTCCTTTGTCATGTTGTTGGAGACACTATCTTTGGGATGATCATTTTTTTATACATTGACCTCAAAAGTATAAAGTTTATATTTACTCAGTAAGATCTGAATTTGAGAAAATGAAGCTGGGTTGATTACCTTCAGTCTTTTAACTATGAGCTTTCCTACACTCCTGGGAAAGGGAACATAGTGGGTAATGCATTGAGCATGAGGAATCCAATACATGCATTTCAAGAGGCTAGAAATGAGTGGTATCTTATGGATAGGTTCTCTTATATTCATTTGGAGGTTCACAACAGACAGAGGAAGATGTTTCTTTCTTCTATATTTTTTACCTCTAATCTACAGGATCGAGTGAAAATGAGGTAGCTTTCTGAAGGCCTATTCTTATAGGAGATTGTGTCAGGTGACGACCATACTCTAGTGTGGATAGTATGAAATGATGAGGTCTTCTATTTTCATGGACATGTATGGGTGTCAGTATACATAAATGATGATTTGATGCAATATTGTTAATCCTCGGTTTGGGCAGTTCATCCCAGTGTCACCAAGATGTATCGAGATCTACACTGTTAGTATTGGTGGCCAGGTATGAAGAGATATGTAGCATTATCTATTTTAATAGGTTTTGCATGTTAGCAGGTGAAGGTATAACATTAGTGACCAGCATGGTTATTACAGTTGTTACCCATTCCTGAGTGTAATTGGAATGATGACGTGAGGAATTTCTTGATGGGTTTACTGAGGTCACCTCAAGGTAAAGACATGGTTTGGGTTGTTGTTGACAGAATCATGCAGGATTCACATTTCCTACCAATCAATAAAACTCTCATTGTTGATGATATTTGAAGTTTGTACCACTGAGATATTGTATGTTTTCATGGGGTTCAACACCCTGTAATTTCATATAAGAATGATTGGTATACATCTTGTGTCCTGCAAAAACAACATAGGTATTTGGGTACACATGTACTTCTATGTATAGCTTACCATCCCCAAACATATGGCAGTTTGAGTACATGATTCAGTTTTTTAAGTACATGTTTAGAGCATGAATCCTGTATTTTGGGGGCTTTATGGAGAGTCACATACCCCTAATGGAGTTTTCTTACAATAACAGTTTTCAATTGATGATTCAGATGGAACCTTATAAGGAATTGTATTGTAGGGCATTTCCATCTCCCCTATGTTGTATGGAGGTAGGAGAGGCAGTTATGATGGGACCTCGCCTTGTCTAGAAGGCCATTAATAAGGTGGAGTTGATTCCGAAGAAGATGGCTACATAACTGTCTCAGCAGAAATTATATGTTGATCAACAGGGATGACCTATGGTGTTTGTGGTCAGAGATTAGGTTTTCTTACATGTCACACCGAGGTTGGGAAACCAGAGGATTAGGATATAGGGGAATCTTTCACCAAGATACATTGGGCTATTTGAGGTTTTGAAGAGATTCAGACTGGTTTCCTATCAGTTGCAGTTACCTCAGAGGTATCGGGCTATGCAGGATGTCTTTAATGTTTCTCACCTACGACGTTAATTTTCAGACTCATGTCATGTTTTTTATCCTGAGGAGGTTTAGTTGGAGGGGGATGCATCCTTCAAGGAGAACCTTATACAAATTGTGAATAGTAGTATAGATGTTCTCTTTGGTAGGTATGTTCTTCTGGTATGGGTGTTATAGCGGTATGGGTGAGTACAAGATGATACATTGGAGTCGCAGGCCGACGTACGATCCCAGTGACCAATATTGTTTGAAGTTTCTTCTTCACCATCCTTGGATGAGAAATTTGGGGATGAATTTATTTAAGGGGTGATGTTTGAAAAAACCTAGATCTTTATTTTAGGTATGGATCTTTATTTCAAGTTTTTTTATGAATAAAGAAGAAATTGGAATTTTCTAAGTAAACGCTGGGTAATTTTGAATATACGTCGTGTACCTGGTGGTTGCTTATAGCCATGTACTATCCATGTAACGGCCAAGTACATGGCCATGTAGGTGACCTAGCAGACTGCCTAAAGTAGGGGTCAGTTGAGGCTAATACATGGTGTGTACATTTAATGAACACGATGTGTAATTCAATTTTTATTTGATATATCGGAGCAGGGTCGCATCTCATGTTCAGAACCATCTTCTTCTTGCCGTGTTTATTAAAGGAGAGTGATGAGATGAATTAAACTTTGAACACCTCAGGATTCTCTATCTGACCTCTGATTCAGATAATTTTGGGTGTGTTGGATTCTCACCTGTGAGTTCTATCTTTATCTAGAGCCTTTATTTCCGATTCATCCTCTCTCGTGAGTATTTCAAGGATGATTGTTTTTAAGCATTTTTTATATCTATACTGTTATAGTCTGATTCAAGGGTCGTTGTTCAAGAGTGTTGATCATATGACATCAAGGTAGGTGTTTTGTGCCTTTCATTTATTGTATTTGGATTATATATCCTTAAAGTTTCGAATACCCATGTTTGGGTTATTGTTATCAATAGTATTGTACCTTGTTTAATTCATGCTAGGGTTTATTTGATTAAGAAAGGGTTATTGATTATGTATAAAGTTTTATACCTTGATTATGGGTACATTTACCTTGTTTGATCAATTATGGTCATTTGATCTTGAATTTCTATTAGGCATGCTTTGTTTCCCATGCCTCATGTTGTTGGGATGGATTTACTAATTATATGAGATATATGTTATTCTCATTTTCAATGTATTACCAAGGAGAATTTGACTATGAGAGATTCTCGAGGTAGGGTCGTTTATGTATAAATGTTTGTTATATTGACCCAAAGATATTGACTATGAGAGGTTCTAGGTGGTCACATTCAAGAGGGGTTAGACCCTGATAGCTACCTATAGGTTCATTATTAAATTAATTTTGGACCCTATTTCATTGACTATGAGAGCTTATAGGTGGTCATTATAGTTTATTGATGCTATGTAGATAATGGGGGTATTGAATGTGACAGCTTCCTAGGTGGTCATTTATAAATGTTTAGTGTTATGTGAGACCAAAGGGTTTAAAATGTGAAAGTTTCCTAGAGTTTAATTATTTATTGAATTAATGATATGTTTAACCAGAGGGGCCATTTTTTGAGAACATTTCTAGAGGGTTTACTTAGAATAATTGAATGATTATGATGATTCTTCCAAGACAAATAACAAGATTAGACTCATTTTTACTTGTTTGTTAGATGGTCTTATAAGATGTATGTTGTTACTATTACACAGGGGATAACAACATAAGCTAGATCCCAATGTATACATAATTCATCAGAGGAATACTAAATGTTAATGAATGTAATTGAAAACTGTAGGATTTTTTTCTTTGAGTACATCCTAGTTTGTTGCTTCATTTCTATATATTACCTTTTATATATATTCACTAACAGTTAGGCACATATCCTTTGGTGGTTGCCTACTGAGATTCATCTCACACCCTTTTGGGGTAATTTTTTTTACCCAAACAAATTATATGGTTGCATGTATAGAAATGGGAAATCTTCCTTCTTCATCAGGTACTTGATTACTGTTGGAACTGGAGAGCATAGGGCCAAGTTGTGGCTTGCGATGCTGTTGAAGTTTGCTAATTTTCTATACTCTGGTTTCAGTATTGTATTTCAAGCATTGTGACTTGTTTGGATGCTCTCCTAGACACATGTGACATGCATAATTTATATATATGTTCCAATTTTTATATTACCATAATTATTCTGTGGTTTACTTTTGTTTTATGGTATTACTGCTTCTGCTTTTGATTACTGTTTCTTATTCTGTTTTGCATACTATACCAATGAGGGAATAGTTTCCTCATTATCATACCATGCCCTCGCTCCTAGTCGGAATCCTTTGGAGTTTGGGGAAATTCTCTTGAGGTCGTGCGACCAACCTGGTACGGGGCACCATTGGGTGATACCTGTAACCAGTACATTATAAAGTCTATGAAATTTCAACTATTTATTCCAATCATATTGTGTAAGAATTTTCAAATTTTTCTTCTAAAATTAGTGTAAATATATTTTACTTTGTTGCAATCTTGATCACTCACTAATTGTGATGTTTTTGTACATTTTTATGTATTTACATTGAATGATGTCTTCTTAGATCGGTATTTATGTATTTTGGGTAAAACTTTAGAACGTCCTAAAAACATAGTCATTGAGGAATTTTTCAACCTAACTGAGTGCGTACCATCTACAATGAATGGGAGACCAAAACATGTCATTAATTTTATAGCCTAAAAAATTATATAAGAAGGAAAGTCAATTATAAACCAATAAAACATGGTTCTCAATATGAAATCTTCAATTTTATGAGTCTCATACAATGCAACACTTCTATCCCGCATCTATTTCATATCACGAGTCTTTGAATCCAAATGGTTATCAATATAATTACTAGGTTTTTTGTGTCTACATATAAATAGTGAAAATGAATTTAATGGTGCTTCATGCATAACCATGGTGGAAATTTATAAATTTCCACTATCACTAGCCATGTAATGTGAGTAATAGTTTTTACACCAAGTGGATTTATTTCATTTCAAAATAAATAAATTCAACGGTTTCTTGTATTGTTTACAAATTCAGGATACTCATAATCATTTTCCATTCATTAAGGAGAGTTATTTGGGTGTCGTATTTTACAATATTTGATAACTATATCTGCATCCCATGAAAAAATTCTAATCATACCCTAAAATCCATAGATATATCTAAATATTGGATTGCTAGAAATATATTGTACACATTTTGATGTATTTGATTATTTTTCTTGTATCGATCTATGAAAAACCCAACAGATATTATGAGTGATTCAAGGTCCTTGAAAAAAAATATACAATCATATGGACATGCATGTATTTTCTCAGAGATCATACCAATTAAACATAGAATTTTTTAAGTGTTATGTTTTTTACAAGGAATATCATTTTCTTATAGTAGAATATCAATCAAGAGATAAAGTAAATCAGTAAAGATAGTGTCACTCCTTCTACTACCAACATTAAAATTATATAATATTAATACTCCTACCAATGTTGTATATTTAGTACTACAGGTATAAAATTGTGTTTTTTCATAGATATTTAACTTCACAAATTGCATTGTACAATAAAGAAGGTCATCTTGAATTTTAATTTCAATTTCTTCTATATGATCTCCATCAACAATTACATTATCATTCAAATCAACTGATCCATAAATCACAATATCATAAAATTCAGTATGTGCATTATTTATTCCAAATGTTTAGTCTAAATTTTATAGATTCGAACTATTTTATGACAAATAAAATCTTATTTCAACTCTTATGATTTATTTTATCTTGAAGAAAAAAAATAAACGTGGATAAATGATTTTAGGAGGGTTATGTGCATTATTTATTGTAATATTGATGAACATTTTGATGCCATCCTCATACTCCATTTTCATACAATTAACATCAATCTAGATTTTATATATATCCATCTTACTAGTTTCAATAATATTAATTTTGAAAAAAAATAAATAAACACACATAAGGTATTAATAATCAATGGAGAAGGTTATATATACTTCGAAAATATGATAATGTTCATAGGGAAAAAAATTATACTCACTTTGGACCCTCAATGAAGAAAAAAATGTTACAATGATAAGATGATGGAATCCAATGAAATTGGAATATTATAATCCTTATAAAAATGTTTGACATTGATATCCTTCAATTAAAAAAATAATTTTGATTGTCTAAAACGAAGTGTGATGGTGTGAGTTGCATTAAAGTGGGCAATTGATTATGGATAGAAGCTTTGAAGCAAGTAGGTAATGGATGAAGAAACATTTTTATAAGGGTAACCCACATGGGATGAATTACTCCTTGATTTTATAACAATGATGATACTATACTACTAAAGTTGAATGAATATCAAAATTCCAATGTTATTTCTTATTATTCCTAACAAGTTATATTTTAAAAAATGGTAACATGAAAAGAAACAACCTATGGTGGTTGAAGGGTTATGCATTCCCCAATAGAGGGAATAAGTATTAAAACACTCTTAAATAATAATTTAAGCAACTTAAAGTTATTGTTCTTAGATAATAGGTGTTGAATTATGAGTATTGATATTGTTTTATAGTGTTTGAAATCATTTATGGAAGTGGATGTGTTATATCTATAAATTTATGAAGAGTTTAATTAAATTTTCATCAATTGAAAAATATATGGATGAATAGTTTTCACTCACTAAATTATTTATGGTTATTAGATATTATAAAATTATAAAGGGAAATGATGTTTGTGGTGAGAAAACATAAAACATTATTGTGTTAAAATTAATTTTATTTCTAAAAAATCAATTGATGTTTAATATAACCAAATCCATTGGGAAAATTAAAAATAAAAAAAGTAAAAATAAAAATGGTGAAATAATAAAAGATCATGAATGGTATATCACAAGTAAAAAACTGTTGGTTTTTACAGTGTTTATTTTTCCCAGAAGTTCAAGAGAAAAGCGGTGAAAAATTTTCAGTTCCATGAGAGTTTGAAAGTCATGAAATATGGGGTCCTATTCTAGGGTTCTATTTAAAAGATCGTAAAATTTTTATTAGTATTTTCTAAAAAACATTGATAAAGACCCATATTTATTTTCATGGAAATATAAATTGATAAAAAACCCATTATTTTTGTGTTCTAACACTTAGAACTAAAAAAGATAGTATTTTATCTGCACCTTCCAAAAAAAGTTGATAAAGATGAGTTTTTTATGTACTTTATATTTTATCACCGAAAACCATATATTTTTATCAATCATTGGAAAGTGTTGGTATTGTTCTATATTTCTTGACCACTGAGGTTATGTCCGATGAGCCTATTCCCCCCATGTATATTGGGAGGGTCCTATATCATCTTTCATGGGAACAAAACCTATCTCCTTCCCTCCATTTTCTATCCTTTATTTTATTACTTCTTTACCTTAGATAGTTCTGATCCCTAATGTTTTTTTTATGGATTCTTGAAATATTCATTCTCATCTTGGGAGTGAACTAATTTCTAGTATCTTCGAAACCTGATATTGATAGCATGTTTCAAAAAACATCATCAATTGGTGGATTCATTTTATGAGTTTGTTTGTAGATATTTTTGTCTAAATGAATTATTTATTATGGGTCTTCTCAAAAAGTGAAACCTCATGATTCAGTTCCCTTTAGAGAATTACTTATTCCATCCCTAGTGAAATGTCCCCCACATCTACAACAGATATTGTTCCCCCATATATAGGTGGAATTATGATTTCCACATGAAATGATATACCCCAAATATAAAGATTTGTGGTTACTTTTCAAAATCCCCCACTTCCTTTTTATAATCCTTCCATTATTTGAATGAAAGATAATTTTTTTATATATTTATGTTCTCATTATAGAACAACAAATATTTCTCATGATATTTCTCTGCAAATTTTGGTTGAAATTGATGTTTTAATAATTCTTGTATAGAATGTTTGGATTGCAGTTGGGGAAGAGTTTTACTTCAACATACGTATTTTAGTTGAGTCGTGAATGGATTGTTTTTCTTCATTCCAAAAAATGTATCATGTGATGTTAGTTTATAGGCATTGGTGCATAAATCAATTTCAAAATACAAATAAAATATTGGGATGTGTTGTTAAGGGTATAGTATCCATTTCTGGTGAAATTCCGAAGGAACGGGTCCAAATTGGTGTGTTTATTCACTAAATGAGTAATTCAGAGGTAGTGCACTTTGGATTACTTGAGGGAGGGGAGACGAATGGGGAAAAACTTCATACTAGCCTCACATCCAAACAATTATCTCTGAATGTAATAGAAAATTTTGTAACCATATAGAAGAAGGTATGGATGTTAATAACTGATTCAAGAGTTGTAGAAATATATGGTAGATTGAGATGTGATTTTGAGGGGTTTTTTTGCACCAGGGACAATGTAAATTAAAATAAATGTAGCTAAAGAGGCATCCAATGAGGAGGAAATGAAAATTAGTGATGAAGATAAACAGAAGGAGGTGTTATTGGTAGAGGATGAGAAAGATGTAATGGTTTTTATAACCAGTGGAGGTGGATGGGTATGGGTGAATGAAAAAAGTATGGTGAGGATGAGAGTGACTAGATCAACCACTAATATTATTAATCAATTTAAAGATCTTGTGGTTGAATGTTTGTTTTAGGGACAAGGGTATTAAATATAAGATGGATTGTGCCTCTTAATCCTAATACAAGTAGACAAATTCTCTAAAAGGAAAATACATTATTGAAAATATTCTAAGTATGATATGTCTTATGAGGCTTTAGTGGATAGTGTTGATGGAGTTCAGGTAAGATGATTATATATCCCAAGGAGGAGGAAGGGGAGGAAAATAAAAATGGAATTGGAGAGATGTATTATGTTAAAGGGAGAGGTTTAAATGACATAATGTCTAATATCTATTACCAAATGTGATGGAAACAAGGTCATCCAGAAAGAATAAGGCGATGGATAGTGAAACCATGTCTGAAAGCCAAGAAGGAAAGAAGATTTAAAATCCTCATAGTCAAAATTAGATAGTGGAGTACGGTAAGGCCAATGAACAAGAATAGGGTGGGGGTATAATAGAATATCAAATTTAGTAACATGAGGTATCTGATAGTATGGTGAGGAAACTAGAAAAGGATTATGGGGGAAAAGGTGAAGAATGGGATATTATTATTAATTTTAATAACGAAATGTTATATGATTCATCTGACATCAATGCTACATTAAAGGAGGTCCTCAAGATGAATGAGAGTATGATTCAAGTGCACAATAAAGAGGAACAGTGTGTATAGATCAATAATCAATATTGTTTATTGATACATCACTTCATCAAAAGGAATACTAGTGTGTAAGAGTATATCCAAACATTGAAAAAGAAAACCTACAGTTTTGAATACCACAACGAGAATGATTTGAAAATGATGGTCAATGCTCTTCAATGGTTGTTATATAGAGGTGAGGTTTTGAATAGACTTACACTCAATTTCAATGACTTTGTGATTTCATGTGGTGTATGTTGATTGCAAGCTCTGAACATGAATGGTTTCCAACATTTTACATAAAAGTGATTTGCATAATAAAAAATTAATTTTCAATCAGATGGTAAATACTATATAAAATAAATTATAAAATATTAAATGAATATATATTAAAAATTAATAAATAATAAAAAGGGAAAAACTAATTAACATTATTAATGAATAGATAATATTAAATGAATGAATGTAATAAATGAGTGAAATTTAATAAATAAAAATAAATACACTTCAAAATTAATCAAAACATTCAAGTGTGTTATTAATTATAAAAATAAAAAAATAAAAAATTAATATATATTAAACTGAAATTAATATATATTAAATATAAACATTACAACCAAATTAGAAAAATAAAATGCTAAAGAATAAATATGTAAAATATATATTAAAAATAAATACATTACAATAATATTAAAATCAAATAAATTATAAAGAATAGTTGAAAATGAGTAATAATAGTAGTTGACAAATAGTGTTAAAAAATATTAATTGAATGAACAGTTAAAAATAGTGAACTTCAAAGAGTAAAAATATGTAGATTGAAAAAATATTAAAAAATAAACATGTATTATTAATTACATAAATTTTAAAAAAAAGTAAAAATGAATATAGGATGCAATTAAAGTGAATAAATATTAATTATATAAATTAAAACCATATTAAAATCAATAAATATTAATGAATATATATATATATATATATAATTATTAAAAAAAGGATAAAATTAAAAAAAAATAACAATAAAAATTTAAAAATAAAAAACATTAATAAAATTAAAATAAATTAATATTATTATTGATTAGATAATATATAAAATTAATAAATTTGAAAAAATTATTTAAAATTAATATATATTGTATTTTTAATAATAATACAAAAATGAATAATATTGATTGATTAAAAATAACATATGTATATATATATATAATATTATATGTTAAAAATATAATTCCAAAATAAATAATAAAAATTAAATAAATATTGTGTGTGTGTGAATTATATATAAAAATGAATTAATTAAATATATATATTTTTAAAATTAATGTAACACAAATTTTATATGTGTTAAATTAAGAAAATAACATTTATTTAAATGTCCATTACTTGATAAAGTTACTTTATGTTTTTAATTAATTTTAATGGTTATGTATAAATTATTTTTCACTAAGTATATGACTTATTTAAGTAAATATACAAATTATGTATTATATAAAACACATATAAAGAAATATTATATAGATTAATATATATATATATATATATTTCAATATTAAATATATAAAATATTTTAATAACCAATTACGTATAAAGAAATAAATGATTAATAAATTAAAAAAATATTCAAAAAAAATTAAAATCATTTATTTATAAAAATATAGAAAAAATAATTTCTAAAAAGTACGCAACCATTATTTATGAACAAAAATATAGAAAGAACATTCATTAGGGATTAAATGGTATTTTTTATTCAATAAAATCATGAAATATTTATCATCACTAAAAAATAACCCTTTATTATTACTAATAAAGGACTATTGGTTAGAGTGGACACTCAAGAGGGGGTGAATTAAGTTCCAATTAAAATTTCTGTTAAAAATATTTCTCTTAAAATCCCCCTATTTAAAAACAATGTTAAACTGTAGTGAATTTATACAGAGTGTAAATGTTGAATTAGTTTCTAAAAGATTGATTAGGTCTCAGCTAATTTAATCTGAAGATTAAATTGACTTTTGAAACTAACATACTGGTTTATAATCAGTATAAACACTTGTTAATTTATCTATCAAAGTAACTTTAAAACAAATTATATTTCAAACTAGTTAGCAGCGGAATATGAAATATATAGTATACTTATGACTTAAACCAAAAATGCACAGCAGATGTCACCAAGAGGTTCAGTCTCAAGCCGATACTTAGTCCTCTCAAACAGTTTATATAAATAGATCCACACCCTAGATCGGGGTAAACAATAGTACAATACTATCCAGGTCCAAATACCTCTACCACAGTTTTACGTGGGAAAACATAGACACTATCTCACAGTTATCCAGGTCATACTTGACCTCTACCACTATCCATAGTAGGATATAAGGGAGTTAATAGAGTTTGGATGAGGATTTCAGAATCCTCCAGCTTAGCTCAGGAGACAGTGTGTGTGTGTAAGATAAATAGGGTACACACACTACTCAAAATGTAAATGAAAGAATCACTAAAGAAAGTGTGAATGAGTTTAGAAAAGCTTCAGTGATTGGCAGTGCAGCTATGGACTCCTTTGATTGATCAGAAAAGCTTCTTAGTCCTTCTCTGGTTTTTGTTCTGAAAAACAGAGTGTCATTTTCTTCCTTGGTTCCATGTTCAGCTTATCAGCCTGGGTGCATGAAGTGTTTGTTGTAGTTCTTCACTCAAGATGCATCTTGTGTTCTCCTCTAGAGAATAATTGCTTCGTGTATGTCAAGTGCTCTTGGAGTATGGATGTTGCTTTGTGTGAATGCACCACGTTTGAATGTTGTTGAGCCTTTTTCTTTTTCACCCGTCATGTGCCTTCTTGATTCTCACTGTATACACACCTTGTGTTCACTTCTCTCAAGCTAGATATTTATCTTCCCTTTTGTAGATTTCAACATCAGCAAATTGGAATGATTACCTTTTGCATGGGTACTAGGTACGGTTCCCTGACATGGAAACAGAAATCATTAAATAACATTAACTACATTAAAAACATCAAATTTAACTGTTAGATAAATAAATAAATAGTATTGAAAGTATGGGGTTTGACTGGATGGTCCATCATTAGTAGACTCCTATTGGTAGACGTGTTCAGTGGATTTTGTATGACAGTGACCTTCCATCGGTAGCTCTTTGAACTTGTATCAGTAGCTCTTTGCATCGGTAGCTCTTGGTATCGGTAACTCTTGGTATCAGTAACTCCTGGTATCGGAACCTCCTTATATTGATCACTCTTGGTCTATCGGTATCTCTGGTATATCAGTAGCTCTGGTCTATCGGTAGCCCTGGTCTATCGGTAGATCTGGTATAACGGTATCTCTTACTTAGTTCCAGTGATTATGTGTATCGGTAGACTTATGCACATCGGTAGCTCCATTCTGTACTATCATAAAACTTGTTCTATTGATAGCTATCTGCATCGGTGACCTAGTTCTATGCTTACTGGTAGATTTGTACATATTGGTAGCTCGGTACATATCAGTAGCTCTGTGTATCTGTGACTCTATCTATCTGTATACTAAGGTCTATCAGTAGACTAAGCACCGGTAGCTCTGTATCAGTAGCTATATGCAGATCAGTGACTAACACTTATCTGTTTTATGAAAAACATATCTGATTGGGTTAGAATTACTTCCGAACTCATACAAACATGGATAAACATTGATTAAAATATCTCAAGGACTATTTTAATATTATTATCATCTTGATAATAGTATATCATATATTGAGTGAATTAGAATATAGATAAACATTAATTGGGATTATCAAAGTATGTAAAAGCATAATTGGGATTATCAAAACAGGTGAGGTCAACAAGGACCCTTTATTTGATCTTTTGTTAGCTCTAGTAAAGGCCTTGAAATCTTGTGAAAAATATGTAGTCCTTCACCATCCCTATAACCTAACAACATTATCAACATAAAATCAAATATGAATATAAATATTATAGACAAGTAGAATGAAATACAAATTTACATTGCACTATCATTTCAATTCAAAATTTATATGCATGATATTTTCATTGATGTGATATTTATAAGAATTTAAATAAAATTAAAATCGAATATACGAATTCAATACTTTTATATAATTATTTTTTCAACAAGAAGCCCCTATAAGAACTGTTCCCCTGCAATAAAACCTATTTTTTTAGTAACTGTACATAAAAAATAAAAAATTTATGATTTAAATATAATCCATATATGATAAATCATATTCTTATTTATTATGTATGTCAATGATATTACTAGTTATACTATAAAATTTATTATTAGTTCTTATATTATTAATTTTAAATTAGTTAATATTTATTTAATATATCATTAATTAATAAATATATTATGAATTATTAATTAAAAAATTTATTAATTATCAAAATAAATAATATTGTTAATTAAATAATATTTTAATGATATTATCATATATTAAATATTTTAATTACCTTAATTATTGTTAATAATTATATCATTAAACAAAATTAACATTTTTAAATTGAAAACATACAGTTTGATAATACCAGGAACATTGTGTGTTAGGTTGACACATGGTCAATTCATAGATTATGTTAATTATTTACATATCATTGTTCTAATGTTTGAAAATAATATGATCTCATTTTCAATATGTTGGAAATGTGACACCTGTTTTAAACTTAAATGAATATTTTATACTGAAAGAAGCCAGTTGGAGTCTTACGGGCTACATCATATGTCATATTGACATGCGGTTGATTCCTACATGCCATAAATTATGTATAGGCCATATATCTAAAATTATAAAATAATTGGAGCTCATTTACTTGATTGTGATAATTTCATGATCGTTTTAAACCAAAATAAAACATTAATATTTAAAACATACACATTGAGTCATACTGACAACAACATGTGACTGATTTAAATATGGTTGATTCATACACAACAAGGAAAAATTATAGATCATCGTCCTAATGTGTGAAAACAATCTGAGTTTGTTTTATTAGTTTTGGATATGTGATGTATGATTTAAACAAAAATGACACTTTTATATTGAAAACAAACACATTAATTCATAAATAACACATTGTGTGTCAGGTTACAATTATATTGTTTACTTTAATCCCAAATTAATTAAAGAGTATTTTACTAATGTTATAAAATATTCAATGATTTTTTTTTGGAAATTTGATGTACATTTTAAACTAAAATGATACATTTATATGGATAGAACTAAATTAGAATCATGATAGAAACATCATGTGTCTGATTGACATGCGTTTGATTCAAACATGTCACATATGAATTATAGATAGTTTTTCTATTGTCTACCAATAATCAGAGGTAATTTTCTCAATTTTGGGTATATGATGTGTGTTTTATACTAAAATGTCATTTTAATATTGAAAACATGAATCTTGAGTCTTAAAGACCATATCAAGAGTTTGATAGAAATCGAGTTCATTACTATGTATATTAAATGTATTATGGTTTTCTTTAATAATGATTGAAAACAATTCAATCTTTTTTTTTTTTTGGATCTGTGACATGCATTTTAGACTAAAATTTATCTTTTATATAGAAAAAACAATTTGAATCATATCGAGCTCATCATGTTTTAGATTTACATGTGACTGATTTCAACTCATTAAAAATTAAATATAGATTGTTTTATAAAATTTTGAAAACAATCCAATCTCATTTTATTGATTTCGAAAATGTGACACGTGTTTTAAGAATGAAATGACACTTTTATATTGAATACATACCCTTGGATTCATACTAGAAAAATTGTGTGTCGTAATGATGTTTAGTCAATTTCTACACAACAAAAATTAATTATGGATCATTGTAATAATGTTTTAAAAAATTCATAGCT
Organism: Viscum album; assembly: GCA_963277665.1. NCBI lineage: Eukaryota > Viridiplantae > Streptophyta > Magnoliopsida > Santalales > Viscaceae > Viscum > Viscum album. The sequence continues at coordinate 373,782,650 of OY728158.1, read as the reverse complement.
CATTTGTCAATTTCTGCTATGTGACATGTGTTATTAACAAAAATGAAACCTTTATATTGAAAAAATTCATTATGTGTCATATCGTCCACATCATATGTTGGATTAACATGTGATTGATTCAATAATGTCAAAAATTTAATATTGATCTTTTTTCAAATGTTTGCAAACAATTTGAGATCATTTTATCCTTTTTTGGATATGTCACATGCATTTTGATCTAAAAATACACTTTTATATTGGAAACACACACTATGAGTCATATCAACAAAATCATGTCTTTGGCTGACATGAAGTCAATTTCAATATGTTTTATATTGATTATGGATAAGATTCATAATTTTATAAAATAATCATATCTTTTTTTCACTATTTTGGATATGTGATGAATGTCTTTAACTAAGATAACAATTTTTTATTGGAAACACACAATTTGAGTTATAATAACTCCTTCAGGTGTTGGATTGATGTTCGGTAAATTCCTAAACAATAAAAAATTAATTTATTATTTTTATAATGTTTGAAATCATTTTTTATCTTATTTTATCAGTTTTTGTAGTGTGGTGTGCATGTTAAATAAAATGACACATTCCTATTGAAAACACGCACTTGGAATCATAATAGACACATAATGTATTAAAATAAAATGTGATATATTATTAAATGATGAAAATGAATCCAGGATCATATTCCTAAAGTTCCAACACAATATCATCTTGATTATATAGTTTTTTCGATGTTCTGTGTGAGTTATACTTAAATAACAATTAAAAACATGCACATTGTGTAATACAAGACACATCATGTGTCAGATTTATATAAAGTCAATTATTAAAAATCACAGATGAATTATGGATCATTTCCTCAAAATTTGAAAATAATCAGAGACTATTTACTTTGTTTTTTTCTATGTAAAGTGCGATCTACACTAAAATGAAACTATTATATTGAGAACATGTTCTTTCAGTCATATCGACCACATCATGTGTTAGCATGAAATTTAGTCGATTCTAATACGTTACACATAAAATATGTATTGTAATAATAAGTTTTGAAAACAATTAAATCTATTTTCCATGATTTTGGTTATGTGACACACATTTTAAACTAAAATGACACTTTTATAATTAAAACTCACATATTACGTCATACTAGACACATCATGTGTTTCATTGAAATTTAGTCAATTCATACAAACCAAAACTGAATTATATATCATTTTCATGAATTATCAAGATAGTATAAGATTATATTCTAATTTTTGGATATGATATGTGTTTTTTAAAATAAAATTACACTTATAATGAGAAACAAAAATCACTTCGAGTCATGCCACCAACATCATGTGTCAGATTGATTTGTGGTCAATTATTATATGTCAAAAATAAATTATAGATTATTTTCTTAATGTATGGAAAAAATATTATATTGTTTAGTGATTGTTTACAATATGATGTGTGTTTTAATCTAAAATGACACTTATATATATAAAACTCATAGATAGAGTAATTCAGGTAACATAATGTTTCATATTTCCCATAAATCAATTCCTATGCATCCAAAATTTATTATAGATTATTTTCCTAATTTTTTTGGATAGATTGATATCATTGAATTTTTTTTGGATAAAAAACATTGTCTATAGTAAAATGATACTTTTAATATGATTATGTTCACTTTTATTCATAATGGACATATCAAGTGTAAGGATTATTTTCATCTAATTTCTACAGATCCCACATGAATTAGCAATCGTTTTCTTAAAGTATAAAAATTATATAAGATCATTTTATTTTTATTGCTAATTTTATTAAAATTTTAATCTAAAATGAAAAATTTATATTGAAAACACACACATTGAGTCATACTAAGCACGTTTTTCATCTGATTGATGTACAATAATTTCCTACTTATAAAAAATGATTTTTAGATTGTTTTTCTGAATTTTGAAAACAATATGAACTACTTTGTTCATTTTTGACAATGTGAAAAGTGTTTTAAACTAAAATGACACGTTTATATAGAAAAAATGATCTTTGAACTGTTCTAGACATATCGTATGTAATATTGATATTCCATCAATTCCCACATATCATAAATAAATTATAGATCATTTCACTAAATTTTCAGAACAATCAAAGTTTATTTTATTTTTTTGGACAATGTGACATGTGATTTAAAATAAATTACCATGTAGAGATCAATTGTCCACATAAATATTTAACTTCAAACCCTAACTCAACTTCCTTTACATATAATTCCATGATTCTACTTTAAGCATTGGATCGGAATATTAGAGGGAAATCACTATTGGTATTTACTATAAACATCATTAGAATGTCTACATGAATAAAATTTGAATGGGAAGGAATTAATTTCTCATTCTCATCATGGTTATAGAAGTGAATATAATAGACCTCATACCCTTTTTACATACTCATAAAATAAAAAAAATAAAAAAAATAAAGATGAGAAGTCTAGGATCATAGAATTACCTTCACTAGTATTTAGTAATATAACATTATATTTTTTGGTCAAAATTATCCATTACCCATTACACCCTCACCATTATCTTTACTATAACCTCAATGTATAATCTCTTATGAGAAAACATAGCTTTATTTATGTTACTAGCTCATCCAAAATTTTCATAGTGTAACCCTCTATGATACATCTCCTTGAGAAATCACTCAAATAATTATTTTTTCAACTTCATACTTAAATCATTTTGTGGTTCCAATCAACTCAGACTAAAAACTAAAGGAAGTAATTTAGTGAAAAGTTGAAAATAAATTCATGAAGAATTAGGGAATGGTAATATACATTTTAGAATCGTTGAATAGTTATAGTAAAAATGGAAAGATTGAATTTATCATATGAGATACATGTTTAGTAAATTTATCACACATGATGAATTGAAGTTTCACTACATCTATAGATGAATATTGATTTTGATGTATTTAAAATTATTTCCCATCAAGTTAGGTCCTATTATAAAGTTGTGTTTTCTTTTTCTCTTAGATAAAACACCCAAAATCAAACCATTCATAGTATTTTCATATGGTAGAGGAACCATATTTGGGGGAGGATCATCAACTCAGTATCCTCACTCAATAGTGAAACAATATCTATGGTGGGGTTAAATTTTATTTAGAATTATGTGAGGTTCAAATCATAAAAAATGTTTGTATGGTAATTAGAAATGTATTTTTAGAAAAATATATATAACTAAAATATTTCCAATAGTATATGAAATTTATTTAAGGGGAAGTAATTTATATGTATTAGGATAATGATAATTCAAATCCTAAATGTATATTTAATGTAATATCATATACATGATAACATACATAATGAGATATCACCTCAACTTGAAGTTAAAAATCAATCTATCAACATGTAATTTTCCCAATCAATTTTAAAAAATATTAATTTATTTAGTATATAGACTTTATGTTATCCTAGTCGTACTGAGAAAATATAGAGTAAAAACTATTAAAAAATATTTTATTTGAAATGGTAATTACATTAAAAAATTACATGTTTTGGGATGCTAGTTTGTTAATGATATATAATATCCATTATAAATTTTCAAAAATAATATCAACAAAAATTGTTGTTATTTTTTTTTTGATTCTTTAGAATCATTGAATATAATATGTAAATATTGTTCAAATATTTTATGACAGATAAATGTTACAATATAAACCATAATCTATTTCCATATCAAGAAATCCATAGGTTTCATATTATTATTTCAAGACCACATAACCTGATTTAGCCTATATTAATAGATCTGACTATCATAAAAAACATCTTTTTAAAACAAAAAATAAATTGAATAATTTTAATTTTATCTATTAAATATTTATTATAGTTCATTAAAAATTCCCAATTGACGTTATGTGTGGTTATTTTGATAAAAATCTATGATTTGGATCTAAATAATAATCATTTAGTGTATAAAATTTGATTTATATTATCATTCTCTTCTTCTAAAAAATTATTAATTAATGAAATATATGTATATATTTACTTTATATGATTATATTTCGGGGTTTTACCCCTACATTTTAACCATCAAGAGAAGTTCTTCGCCTGTTATTTTCTTTTCAAACGCAGTGATTACTTCATCATTTTTTTTGTTAGTTTCTTCTTATTAACACCAATATTTCTGTAAATGATAGAGGGGTTAATTATTTTAACTCTTTCTTGATAGAGTATTCACTTTATTTAATAGTAATATTGACACCAATTAAATAAAATGAAAAGTTATTAACTATAATGATCATAGTATATCATTAATGGGAAAAACAATATGAAAATGTATATCTATAATGTTGGAGTTGGTGACCTAGATACAAATATCTGTAATTTTATTATATATATATTCAAAGTGTTTAATACTAATTAAACATATTATTATATATTTTTCAATATTATGCACGACTTTAATGAAATAATGTCCAAGAATATTTTTCACATTGATAAGGTTGTATATGTTCACCACTTTGATGAGAACCTTGAAGTGATATGAAAATATTTATAATATTTTTATGTGGTTTTATAACATACTATGATGGGAAACAAAGTATTTAGTCTATCAAGTGAGATTAATCATAAGAAGATGTGGATTATTCTTATAAATGTCACACATGGTAATCTCTAGGATGGGAGATTATGAAAAAAGAACCACCAATTGAAAAACCTATTGTTTTGATGTCATAAAATATTCTTATTTTTGAACAGGTGAAATGGTCCTTAGACATTAATATTATCATTAATGCATGTCATGATGAGAACACTTAGATTTTATGATGAAAACTATGACATCATATGTCCGTAGTGAGGTAGGGTATGTTGGGAACGTCAAAATTTACATGTCATTAATGGATATGTCAAGGAAGTAATTTTAACTTCCATATTTTGGGAAGTAGATATTTTGGCCCTTTGATTAGAATGTAATTTTTTTCCTAAATTCCATGGCAATTGTTTAATGGTGTGTTTATTCCAAATGGACAAAGAAAGGCACATCAAGAATATAGTTTGGTGACATGGATGTCCAATATTCTTGATGTGATATTATAAAAAAGGTATTATATTACACAGTGACCATTTTTATGTGGTTTTCATCATTGTAAAATTAATATATTTTTCTTTCGTTCCTTGACCCATTTATAGACAATAATATTGGACTTTTGGAAAGACAACCTAATACTAATGAGAAATAATCCTATACAGTCAGACACTATGTTTTTTCTTTTATCTTGATTTAATTATATTTTAATTTAAATAATGTAATAAATATAATATTCAAGGCCAAAGAATAATTTATATTCACATTTTTTATCACATAAATTTAAAAAATATTTATTCCGCGAAATGTAAAAAGTAACTTTATTTATTTTATTTAATGTGTAATAAATATTCATTTACTAGTTTATGATAAAAATATGTTTCTAAAGGAATCAAATATTCTATTTTTCTATTCAATAAGTGTTATATGAGTTCAAATTGTCCGAGAACACATTCTGTGACAAGTATTAATTAACATGTCGGTTAAGTAATGCTTGTTATTATGCAAGTTAGCATGCGCCAAAAAATAATAATAATAATAATAATATTTTTTTATGTAGGATGGTTTTTATTAAAGTTTATTATATAATTTAATGTCTGAAAATAATTAAAAAATTATTTTTACTTAAATACTTTCACTATAAATAGATTATTATGCATATTCTGTATAGTCTGAATTATTGTAATGTAATTAGATAATTGTTGCACAAACCTAATTATCCCTCAACTCCTCCTTCTATATCCCTCTAGAGAATGTGAAATGAAGGAGATATTTTATTCAATACTAAAGAATTATTGGTTAAGAGTGAGCTAAATAAAATATTTTATTAGTAAAAATAGCACCTGAATATCGACTAGCATTGTGCGGAGATCATAAGATCATGTGTGTATATATGTTAGAGTATCCTTAGATCCTCTGATTGAAAGGATGAAAATACGGTTGGGGGGACTTTTCAAAAGGTTTACATTAATCAATGAAGAAAAAACTAAACCTTGGTATTCATTTATTCGGATGTTAAACAAATAAATTATAAATTTGATGTCAAATATTCTCCATCATTATTTTAGGAAATGATAATAAAATAAATTTATTTTATCCCCCACTACTGTATGCTTATGCTACATACAGAACCAATAAGTGGTATCAGAGTGGTAAAATGTATATTTATAATTATTTATATGATTATCAATATATGAATAATTATGGTTAGATTTTGATTTAATATTATTAATTATTTAATTCGATTTAAATTAAAACACTTTAGCATATTTATCACAATTATTTAAATATTTCATTTTCAAAAAGGATTTAGAATAGATGAAGACTGTAAAATGTTACCCTCAGAAAACTATTAATTTTTTTTCAATAAGACATGGTTATATGATATGTACTCTGAATTACATGTTGTGTACCCTAGGGTGATCCATCTAGATACACCAAAATATTCATAGTGTTATATTTAATAATTATATTTGGTTTATTCTGCATGTTGGATGGAAATCCTAGGACATGGTTGTTAGATTACACAATGTGTATCAGTGTACAATCTTTCTGTATAAATGGGTTAGTGGTGTAAAAAATTAATTCATAGTTTTCATCATACACTGTCAAAACCATGTGAGACTAAAAACTGAGAGAATGTATGATATACATGGAATGTATGTGGTGGACATAGTGTTTAGTTCATCAATTCCCACAACTAAAACACATGCCAAAGACCAAGGCGTGCATCCCAGACACATGTAAAGTAGTCACAAAATGTGTATCTAGCCTATGCATACCACGTTGTTTGACATAGGTACACACTATAGACCCCGATGTGTACCTTGGAGACACCAAAACTGAGATACAAGTTATGTTGATAGACAATACACTCCATGTAGTCTACCATTAAATTAAATAATTAAATGTTATATAAAATTTATAATTACATCATTAAAAACTTATCTTATTGATTGAAACACCAATATGTGTTTCAAAATTTAGTAATGGTTTTAAAAAATATTATGTGATGAGTTGATATATTGTAATAAATATGTAATTATAAGTTCATCCATTTATTTTCCATGAGTTCCATAAATTATTGGTATCAGTAATTATGTTTGGATGATCATTAAGATGAAGGTGGACATATTAATTAATTCATTAATTAATTAGTGAAATTTCATACACCTTAATGATAAATATAGAATAATAATATGAATTCTAGCTAGTTACTCTTGTGTATTCATTTCATGTATGATCATTCATGAGCTTGACCAAAACCTGTGTATGTGTTGGATGTTTTAATTTAATTTTTTTCCTCGGTATTTCATTATTTATTATCAAATTAATTATGATGGCCTATGAGTCATCCCTCCTTTCATTTTTGAGTATGAAAAACATGTCAATGGATATTTATGTAATCCCCTTTTAGCTTATCCTTTGCTTCCCCTCGCCTATATGTGAGCCATAAATACAATTAATTGATGGAGTATCAAAATATGTGTAGAGGATGTTCAAGACAGTACCATTTTGTTACAAACTCTAGTGATACACTGGTAGATAGGTGGAATGTAATAAATCATTCCATGACCAATAATAGAAGTTATTTCCCTTGGTCAAGTGTTTATCTAATGTCTTATCATTAAATTAACCACTGAATAAATCTCATGAAAAGGTCATTTAATTATTTTTATTTCTCTCTATCTAATTTATTTAATTGATGCAAGGTCATGATCACATAAATAAATGAAATAATGATCAAATATGGAAAATAAATTAATTAATTATGTGTAAAAGTTTTACCCATTATAGTTAATTAATTAAGTGATATCCACTTAATATTGACAATACATGTAAAGGAAAAAAACAAGATAAAAAATATTCATAATTACTTTAAATCCATCAATTAAATATTATGCCAAACTTTGACATCCATTACATTATTAGGAATGAAATCATTGAAAGTAATTGTTTTAACACCCCTCATTAAGACAAATACTTTAATTTGGAGTTTTTATGAAGGTTATGGGTTGAGTTAACCATCTTAAATCAAGATAAGTATCCCTCACTAGACATGATGTAACTTGGAGGCATGTTTTGAGGAAATAAATGTCAAGATTTCATGATAGGGAAGTCCACTTAATGGATCAAGGAGCTACAATCCTGTAGTAGGCCAATACCTGGCTAGCTAAAAATCATCATGTTGCTTGACCAACCTGCATTGGGGTTGTGTGAAGGGTAATATGGATCCTTTCCAATATAATGTCAAAGAAAATATACATTCTAATTTCAATTATTGTAGATATTGGAACATTATAAAATAGTTTGAGATTTAATAAAAATTTATAAAATCAAATTAATTTATTTTTTCTCACATAATTTGTAATCAAGAAAAGAACGAATAATATGATCTTGAAATTATAAAATTAAATGGTAAGCTCATAATCCAAATTATCCCTTTAATAAATATTTGATAAATACAACCACCTAAGTTGATGTATAGTCCATGAGTGGCTAATATTACTTTCAATTAGGCTACTCCTTGAACGTAAATCATATATTCTAGAATCATCAACGCCTAATATTCTAGCTAAAGAGCTGGGTGATGAATAGTTCTTGGTATATAAAAAACTTTTGAAGGAAATGGTCTACGTTGTATGTTTGATGATTTTGTATATGTCTAGTGAACACATAAACGCTCATGAAAACATGTATGCATATGAAATTCTTGAGAGCCTCTATAGTATTTACCAATAGAGAGATATAAAGAAATAGTTTGAAATATCCAATCCACTCTTTTGTACAAATATTTTTCAGGGTTCCCCAGTTGGGCCTCACATAGTCAATATCATTTGATAAAATTAATTCCTAGAATTTCGAGGGTTTAATCTCTCAAAATAACTGGGCACTGATATCATTCTGGCATCACTCCCTTATAGCTTCTAAATGTTTTTTTAAAATTTTAATATGAACAAAATTGCAGAATATCTTCCATATCTACTACCTCTCCTTTAATAAGATGCTAAGGAAATAAAGCATGAAAATTTACCCATCCTTATGGTGAAAAAACTTAATTGAAATGGGATATCATTAAACCCAACACTTCTTCATGCCCTTCCAAGAAGAATAATATCAAGGGGAAAGAAAGAGAACATGATGATTACTATTTCTCAAGTTGAAATAAGTTCCATTGGAAAAAAATAGCACCCAACCAATAATGAAATGGGATGCTTCATGTTTTTTTATCAAGTGAAATGATTATATTTCTCAAAATTAGGTATTAGATACATATTTTGGTTCTCAAATATGTATTCAAATAAAAGAAATATGTAGATTAAATAAGATTAATTGTGGGGAGGCTGATCTATGAGCTTCTAACAAAGTATAGTTGATGTTATAGCTATCAGTGACTACCCTCTAACATTTCCAAATGGGATGATCTTGGTACTGAAATTTTTTTATTATGATACTTATATTACCAAACAAATTATATCAGTATCCGGACAAGATAAAGATGACTTTCTTTTCAAACTATGAATTATTGATTCTTTAAAAAAAAAAATTCTGGTAGGGAATAATAAAATAATAGTCTTGATGTGTTAGAATACACAAACCAAGTAATTTAAATGGATAAGAAAACTAACTCACATTACTCTTACCACTCCCAACATTGGCATTATCGTCTAGGTCATGTAAATGAAATGTACTTTATTAAACTACATCAATATGGATATTTTAATTCTATTGAACTAATACCACTTATTGTATACCACTCTTGTTTATAAGGTAAAATAAAAAAAATCCATATTTTGTGGGAGATGTGAAAGGGATAAAAAGATTCATGAATTAGTTCATACTGATATGTGTGGACCATTTTTAGTTGAAGCAATAGGTGATTACTCATACATTATAAATTTTACTAAGGATTTTGGTAGATATGGATATGTCTACATACTGAGTTATAAGTCACATTCTATTGAGAAATTTAAGGAATACAATAATGATGTTGAGAACTATCGTGCTAAGAAGATTAAAAAACTCCAATCATACCATGGTGGAGAATATCTTAATCAATATTTCATTGATTATTTACAAGAGTTCAAGATACTATCTAAAAACAATCCAACTTATATGCCTCATTCGAATGGTGTAAGATAAAGGATGAGTTCCACCTTGTTGGAAATGGTGATATCAAGGAAGATCCATGTGAGTCTTACATTATCCTTTTGTAGATACGCCATAAAAATAGAAGTACAAATACTAAAACTAGGAATGAAACATGTGTGGTCGTACTTGAATATGTGGGGATGTGACTAATTATTTATGGCCTCTTTAAGTAAAAAAATTGTTCATATGGCACAAATTATACCCTTATAGGATATCTTAATGACATAATAGGACATTACCGATACCACCCCTTAGATAAAAAAAGTTTTAGTGACAAAATAGACATTATTCCTTGAGAGATGGCACATCTCTAGAAGATATAATAGGAGTGAGACAGACTTCAATAAAGTTGAGGCTCAAGGTACACAGGAGTTGATATAATATGAGATTCTACAAAGCCTAGTGGAAGAAGAAACTATCCTAGATACCCAAGTAAAATGTACGATTACCATAGATGTTAGAGAACTAGAATTTTAAATATTTCTGGTCAGTGAGGATGGTGACACATTATTAGTTAGTAATAATGATCCTATAACCTACGATAAAGCATTAAGTTTCCATGAGTAAAGAATAAATGAATTCTAGCATGGATTCCATGTACCAAAACTAAATCTATATGTTTTTAGACCCACTTATGGATGTTAGTAATGTTTGATAAAAGTGGGTATTCTACAAGAAACTGGACATGGAATGATAATTTTGTACCTAAAGGCATGACTTGTTGAAAAAGGGTTTAAATTGTGTCAAATAATTGACTACAATGAAACCTTTTCACTGGTTTGAATGAAAAATCCATCAGAATTATACCTGGAATTGCATAATACCATGAGTATGATATTTAAAATATATATATTTAAACAACCTTCCTAAAGGGGATCCTTAATGAAGATGTCTATATGAAAAAAACCGAAGGGTTTGTTACTCCAAAGTATTGATGTATGATATGAAAATTCAAAAAATATATATGTATTTATGCATTAGAGAATGAATATCGATCATGGAACATTTTTTTGTTGAATCAAAAACATAATTTGGTTTTATAATGAACGAGTTTGAGTATTGTATCTAAAAAGTATTTAGTTGGAGTACAATATTTTTCATAATAGTATATGTTGATAAAATATTACTAATTTGAATTGAAATACCAGTCATATTTTTCGTTAATTCATGGGTGAATAAATTATTCTATATGATGGACTCAGTATATACTTTGTCTCCTGATCCATCATGATAGATCTAAGAGATTTCTCGAACTATTTCAAAGTATACACATTGACAAGATACGAAAGTGATTTAGTATCGAACAATATAATAAGGTAATTTTCCTATCATCAAATGTAATTTATATTTCAAGGAAGTGTTTATTCTTACACGTGGAGAAGTAAATTGAATGGAAAGGATTATATATGCATTAGTGACTAGTTCATTCATGTATGCTATATTATATAATATGTTATATTTTTCCTTCACATTAATTGTGGTAGGAAGATATAAAATTAATCCAATTTACCTCTCTGGGATGGAAGTGAAGACTATATTTAAGTATTAGGAATATTAAGGATATTTTCCTAGTTTATAGATGTGATGAGGAACTAATCATTAGAGGATTTAAATATTCTATTTTCCAAACTGATCAAGGTGAGATGATGTCACAAATGGGATAACTCTAAATCCTTTTTTTATTTTTCTACATAAACCACATTAAAGATGATTGGGATCTTTTCAATAAAAGTTACCAAATACCTAATTTTAAACACTACAAAGATAAATAGAATACATTCTTCAAAATCAAAATCAAAACATCAAAATCTGACTTCATATTTAAAATTCCAACACACATGTGAACACCTTCTGCCACATCCGCCTTAAGATGTACTACTTGAATCATCACCTAGAAACACAATCAAACCCTCAACGGCATCAATATCGCTCAAAATTAGAATCCATCATACAATATTACCATTTCCATTAGAAAAAACTAATGAAATTTGAGATATACAAAGGTATCTTCCCCAAACCAGTAAATATAACATCTGATAATTGATAAAAATCAAAATAAACATCACTTGGGACTGAGAACTCATGGAATGCCATCAACCATTCAAACACGCCTTCCAAGACACCTTGAAACACATTATGCAATTCCAACTAGAAGGATAGTGGTGGTATCCTAGATTATGAGCACGGTATGAATAGAATCCATCGAGTAGAAACACCAACAGTGAAAACTCATGTTGTCACTGAGGATGAAATCAATGAACAAATCCAGAACATCACAAGTCAAAACATCAGTCGTGAAAAAACCCAACCCTGATAAAAATACCTCCAAATAAAAAATTATAAAAATGAAACCAATGAAGGGGATTGAAACCATAAGGCAGGAAAGAACCAACACAAATTACAGATCTTAGAAAATTGATGAATCTCAACCAAAACAACCCTACCCCCCCCCCCAGTGAGATTCAATACATCAGACCAAAATGAAGTCTATTGCAATAGACAAGGGAGTAAGAGAAGATATTGTGTCGAACAAGTTATTGACAGTGATCCATGATCATGGAGACAAAGAAAAACCCGAAGGATAGAGATGAAAAGATAGTTAATGAGAGTAGTGAATGAAGGATGAAGATATATAACCTAGAGAAAACCAGGATTCTAAAGGAGAGAAACCCATCAGATAGATTGAATCATGAAATAAATATGAAACATGGAAGAAAATATGTAGGGAAACATATGGAGGAAAAACTGCATATGAAGTTGGAATAGGATTGACCATAGCATGGGGAAGAAATCCTAGATGAAGGAGAGGTGTGGTGCTCTCAGGTGATCTCAAAGCAGAACATTATAACAGATTCTATAGTAGAGTACATGTATATTGGGAATTCCATGTTTTATAAATATGTATTTTTGATGTACACCTTCATCTTAGATCATTATGTGGTACGTAGAAGTAAAGATCATATCACCTTGTACTGTGATAATAATTTAGTGGTGGATCTTTAAAAAGAACCAAGGTAACATCAATGGATGAAGCACATGGTTTGGAAGTAAAATCTCTTGATGGAAATTTCTAATATATGTTAGGTTTAATTGGGAAGTATTTACATGGAGGATAATGTGGAATACCCCTTCAATAAATCCTTAGCTCAATAGAATCATGATAATCATGTGAGGTCTAGCAATTGAAATTTATAGGCAGTTGAATCTAGTCCATGTGGGGTTTTGTTGGAGTTGTTGTCCTTCAGAAAACTATTTGTACATTTATTACATGTATATTTTATATATTCAATATTAATGAAACATCTTATTACTAATTTCTCTATGTTAAAAATCTATTTAACATAATAATTTCCAATAATATTTTTCAAATTGATACAGTCATAGCTGTCCCCTGCTATGATGAGAAACATGAAGTGCTATGAAAATATTCTTAATATAGTTCCATGGATAGATAATATACTATGATGATAAATATAGTATTTACACTATGAGGTTCAGGTACTCATAACCAAATGAGGCTTCTTCTCATGAAGTCCTCTCTTAGTAATATCTAATAAAGGATATTATGATAACATAGCCACTAACAGGAATTCTGCATGTTTTTGTGTCCACATGTATTCCTATTATCAATCATGTGTAATTTTATATAGAATTTAATATTACCATTAATGCATTCCATGATTTTTATACATATATTTTTCGATGAAAAATGTTATGTTATATTTTCATGGTGAGGTAGGGTTCATTAGGTGAAACATGATTAACATGCCATTAATGGATATATCAAGGAAGGATTTTTTACATCCATATTTTTGAAAGATGATATCTTGAACCTTTTCTTGGAATATAAATATCTTCCTAAATTCCATAGCCTTGGTGTAACAACATGTTTATTCTAGTTATTCAAATAAAGGCATACCAAGAATATAGGTTGTTGATAAGAATGTGCAACCTTTTTGATGAGATACTGTGAAAATTTTATTATATTACACAATTATAATTTTATATGTGTTTTTCATCATTTTGAAATTGTATTCTTTCTCTAAGGTGCCTTGAACCATTGCTAGATTGTAATCCTGGAATTTAAGCAAACCTTCCTAATGCCAATGAGAAACAATCCTAGAGGGCCACACACTATTTTTTTTCATTGATATATATTATATTATATTGGAATTTAATTAATGGAATAAGTATTATTATGGAGGCTATGGAATAATTTTTAACCACGTTTTATTGATCAAATAAATTAAATAAATATTTATTCACCGGATTGTGAATAAAAAATATTAATTTATTTTAATGAATAATTAGTAAATAGTTATTTTCTAGGTTATGAATAAAATATTTCTTTATGTGGATAAAATATTTTATTTGGGTTTTAAATATATTCTAGATGAGCTTGAATTTACCAAGGCTTCATCGAGTGACAAGTATTGATTAACAATTATATTAAATAATACTTGTTATTTTCCAAGATGGAATGCACCAAAAACTAATATTATTGTTATTTTATTAGGTATAATGTGGTTTATTAAATGATATAATATTATTTAATGAATAGAAGTAATTAAATAGTTATTTTATCCAAAATCCTAGGTCTATAAATAGACAGTTATGACTATTTTGTAGAGTATCAATCGGTGCAATCAAAATAGATATTTTTTGTGCACAATGAATTCTCTTAGATCCTTCTTCTATCTCCCTCTAAATAATGATAAATGTATGAGAAAGTTATTCAAGAACAAAGAAAGAGATATCAAGAGAAAATAATGAAACATATTTGATTCATTGTATTATCACCATGAGATCATGTGGAATTACTCGGAGGTCATAGGAGCATGTGTGGACCACCACTAGAATGATTTGATTCTAGGATCCTCACAATGTAATAAAGGAAATATTAAAGAGTATTTTAGGGTGATCCAAACTAATTAATTAAGAAATATCATAATGTCGGGTATTCATTTTTTATATTAAATCATTAAAATATAAGTTTGACGTACAGTATCCTCACTCATCGTTTCAGGAAAAAATAATTAAAATAAATTTAAATTTATCTCTCACCACCTCATGCATCCACTACACCCAGAACCAAAAAAGTATATGTCCATAACTGAGACTCCTATCCATTAAAACATCATAATTCCCTTTATAATCTTGAGAAAAAACCACATTTTTAGTGGACTCTCCAAATATTTCTTCTTCATATTAAATGTAGGTAAAACATTCACCTTTGAATATTGTATCTTCGTGAACTTTTAATGTTAATATATGTCTAAGTGTAACTAGTGTAGTGAATGTACTCTTATAAGGACTTTTTGGTTTCATGGTTGATTTACATGATTATCTTGATCTGAATTTCTATTTCCCCTTCTTTTTTCCAATCTGTAATACGATAACTCATTTCAGACCATTTTCATTAATTTTAAAATCTTTTTCATTTGAAAAAAATGTTAAGGACATTAATCATGTATCATTATAATATTACATGACCATTCTATATAAGCCCCAACAATATTATCATTTTTTGTAACATCTATATCTTCAAGATGAACATTGAACTCAATGCTCGACTAGTGTGATACATAAATCTATAATCTCATGTTATATTTTAGATGTTTTTATAATATTTTATTTCTCCTATGATAATTTACACCATAAACCATGAAACAAGGTAATGTATGGGTGTTGATATATATAAATATCATAAAATTTCACCCAAAGAAATTTTAGTAATATAAAGTTATCACATGTTGTTCGATTCACTTTTAGTAGAAAAAGGTATGATAAAATTAATTATCTCAGTTATGAAATGTATTTTATTTTAATGGACCATCTTAATGATAGTGCGGTCATGTGTCTCTTCATGAACTAATAGTTGTTGTATTATTAGTTCACATTTATCGTTTTTCATATACTAATTTTGAAAACCAAAATGAACTATAATATCTTTTAATATATCTATTTATTCCTACATTCCTTTCATCATCTAATATGTAACTTCTCTTGAATTTATATTCCTAAAATATGTAACTAGTGAAACTCTAAAACCTAGCCCATTAATGTGATAGTATTGTTCTTGATGATTCAAAGATACTAAATTTTTTTTTCTTTAGGTAAAATCAATTTCAAATCTTGTGTATAAATCATATAAAAACATATGATAATAAATGTACATTTTTATGTACTACTATTATAAAGAAAAAAAATTACTATTATCTAATACATACACATGATTCTCAAACTTCTTGTGTATTTTCATCTACTAGTTTTCCCTCTATTTATATGAGCCATATTCTATTACACACAATGTGGGATGGGAGTGTCTTTGAATTCAGATTCATTAATCATAATATAAATAAATCATCCAAATTTTTTATATCAGATAAATAGTTTTCTGAATATTTAAAATATATACTAATTTATTTTATAGTAAAGTGCACCCTTTTCTTATTTTACGGTAGGGGTACAATGATTTTGAGGAATAGTAATTATTTTAAAACTCCCATTTTATTTCATAAACTATCATTTTCTAATCAAATAGATAAAATAAATATTTTCAAATAAATTATACATTATTAAAATAAACAAAAAATTAATCCTCCTCACAGTGACTAATGAATGATTTCAATGTTTCATGGTTTAAAATGCAAACATTCATGTATGGTGGGTGGCGTTCACTTTCCCCTCAACATCCATAATATTATGTTTTTATAGATGTGTTAGGAATTATATATAATATTTTCTAGTGACCATTATGTCAAATCTCTTACAGAAATCATCTAAAATAAATGAAATCTACAAGGGTAGTGAAAATTAATTCAATGTTTCAATATGTTTATTTTCATTAAAATATAAAAATAATATCATAAAATTTCACAAATATATTCCCACATTGTTATATTCAATTAAATAATGACATTATTCCCCATATCTATGAAAATTAAAAAATACATTCTAGTTATAACCCCAAATTTACTAATAAAAAATGAATTGTTTTGGTCAAAAGGGTGGAAATTTTGATTCCATTCAACCTAAAATTTTAAACATTTTATTCTTAACTTGGTAAATTTAGTTACCATAGTGATTCTATTATTTTATTGTTTTTTATTCATCCACAATTTTTGATACCCTAATAATTACACAATTTTCACATCGATAGTGTGTTCTTCCAAAGGATTTACAGCATTTGAATGTGGAGAAATCATTATCATTATGGTTAGTTCAAAATTTATTTTATATTATGTAAATTTATTATATAAAGCATAAATTATAGGAAAAATTATAGAATATTATAAAACACAATTAATGTATTCATTGAAGTCTCTTTCATTTCTTTAAAGGTCGACGTGATTTGGATCATCAATTGAATATCAAAATCCCATACAGAATTTACCCTTTAATTTATAAAAACATATCAATATTGGGACCTTCATGAATTTACTAATATCTCCTAATAAATGGTTCATTTTTAATTAAATTTTAATCAGACCCTTCAGTTTTTTTAGTTTCCCAAAAAATTGACCAATTCCCTTTTACTAGATCTGGGACATAAAAAAACATGCACTGTTTGTGATGACATTATGAATGGTTCATCCTTATACCCTTCCATATTAAAATATATCTCCATAAATCTCAATTTTTTTACTTTAATTATATCTCTATTTTCTACCCATTTTTAATCAAATATTTTCACTTGAAAAGCTGTATTATCTCACATGTATATATGTTCAATTATATTAAAATATAAAATATTCACATAAATTGGATTTCTATCCATCGAACTGCATATGGGTATCACATTCTCTATAATCCTAATTCAACTATTCTACATCATACATTTTTCATCATGTTCCTTAAAATTGAATGTATAACCATTAATTATAAAAAAAGTATACATGATAATATTTACATGTTTTCCTATGGAAAGACAATAAAGTTGTTTGGCAATAGAATTGACATTTATATACAAATCCATAAAAAATGATCTTAGAACCATCATATGTACTATTTGTTATGTGCAATTGATATCCATATTTTAGACCTTTATGGATTCAAATGCATAAGAATTACTCTAAGGGATTCATAATATAGATCAAACTATAAACTATTATTTAAAATGTAATGGTGAGTCTTATCATTATCTATAATGGTAATTTTAACAAAACCCCTTCCATAATTTCTTCTATCATAAGGTTTCCACTATGATGAGATTTTGGGAGACCAATGCTATCAACATCGGGAGGTAATCGGTATAGAATTCAACAGCTTCATCAAAAATAAATCAGTCTTCCAAAATGAATTTTAACTACAATTCATGATGTTTCCATTCAAAATAATCATATATCATTCAGTAGGGTAAAACCCTCAGGAAGTTTCATGGCCACATAGTTGAATTTATCTAACCTATTGAACCATCAGGTGGACAACTATATCAATGAATTGTGGTTAGAATAATTACTCCACTGGTCATTATATGAAACCAATTACCTTCTTCATGATTGTGAACAACATAGGGAAAATTACTTTACTGCATATAGAAGTTAAAAGGAAGCAATCTTTGGTTAATATATAGTGTTCAATTTTAGACAGAATTCATTGTAATTCAATATGAATTAAATATTCATCAAAACCTGGCTATCATGTTATTGTATTCCTAGTGACATGAAATTATTAATTTAAATGATATTATTGATATTTTATGGATACCCCTATTGAAATTTTACACCATTAAAGGAAGTTGAATAATAGAAATCATTCTTGTCATTATAGAGTGTATGCAAGATGTGGAATAATAGTTTTCATTTCATCATTCAATGGTGTAAACGCGTTCCTTATACCCATGTTAGTCATCTCCTAGATTTCCTTAATTCCATATTTTTTTATCTATAGTAAATTTTGTAACATGATAATAACAATATATATATATATATATTAATGACATAAAAAAATAACCGACATATAAAAAATTTCATTATGGTGATTCGAAGAAAATTCATCTATTTTTTCCAATAGTATTTTGTATTATTTTTCAATTATGGTTTTAAAAATTAGTTTCATTGCCTATTACATTCTAGAGAAGCATATCACTCATTAATTTTGTAGAGTTTTGTATATTTTTCATTATTTCTATTGAAGGATATCATCCATGATCAGTATTTATGTCTTCAGAGTAAATATTTACTATGGTCTAAAAATGTAGTCACACAGGAATGTTTCAACCAAACTATGTGTATGTTATCCACACAAATGGGAAACCCAAAAACTCCATTAGTTTTATAGACTATAAATTTCCTACAAGAAGGAATCTCGATTATCAATCTATAAAACATGGCTCTCAAATTGCGATCTTTCATTCTATGAGATTCATATAATGTAACATTTTTATCTCGCTACACTTGTATCTTTCTTCAATTACATACCTTCAGTCAATGAATCCAAATATATATAAATATCATTACCTAGTTGTTTTTTTCAGATATAAATAGATACAACATGATGTATTTTTTCTTCATGAATGACCATGATGGTAATATATAAATTACGAACTAACAATCCATGTACTTTTGGTACTAATTTTCACACCAATAGGACTTATTCCATCTGTCTATAAGTAATGTAAAAGGTTTCTTATATTTTTCCAAATTTAGGATACTCATAATAAATTTTCATCTATTGAGGGGAGTTCATTGGGTGTCCCATTTTACCATATTCAATTCATGTATCGGCATGCCCTGAATATCTTATAATGGTTTCCTAACTTCTATAGAGATGTCTGAACATTGGGTTGATAGGAAAGTATTGTACTCATTTTTAAGTACTTGATTTATTTTTATTACATCGATCGATGAAAACCCTAGTAGATGTTATAATTGATTCATGGTCCTTATAAAAAACATACAATCAATTGGACAAGCATGTATTTTCTCAGAGAACATACCGATTGGACATTCAATTATCTTAGTTCCATCTGTTCTACAAAAAATGAACAGTTTATTCTAATAACATATCAATTAAATGACCAAGTAAATCATCAAATCTAGTATCACTCCTTTCTCTGGCAACTTTCAAATTATATAACATTAATAAAGCTGACAATGTTGGATATTTAATACAACTTGTATAAAATGGTGTATTTTTATAGATATTTAACGTCACAAACAATATTTTCCAATTATTATGGTCATCTTGAATTTTCATTTTTATTTCTTCTGTATGATCTCCTTTATCATTTATAAAATAATTTGTATCAACTAGTCAATAAATCCTAATTTTATTCCAATCTATATGTACATTCATTTTTCCCAATTTTTAGTCCAAAATTTATAGATTTGATATATTTCCTGACAAATCAAATATTCCAGAAACTCTTCTAGTTGAATTCATCTTGAAAAAAACAATATAAACATGTATAACTGATTTCAAAATGGTCAAATTCATGTTCTATTAAAATCTTGATGAAGTTTCTGATGCCAACCTCATACTGATTTCTCATATGTTTAGAATCAATCAAGTTTTGATTCTTATCCATCATATTATGTTCAATAATATTCATTTTTTACAAAATTAAATAAATACACATAAGGTATTAATAATCTATGTATAAATTTATTAATACTTAAAAAAATATAATTTTCTTGAGAACAAATTTATACTCACTTTGGACACCCAATTAAGAAACTAAAAAATTTAATGATAAAATGATACAATTAATTGAAATTGAAATATTAGAATATTTATTAGATGTTTAACATTTAAAAACTCTAATTAAAATAATATTTTTGACTATCTGAATCAATGTAGGATCATGTGTGTATCATTAAATAAGGAAATTGATCATTGATGAAAGATTTTAATCAATATTCTCAAGATTGAAGCTAAATTAAAAATAAGGGAACCCACATGGGATGATAGCCACCATGATGTGGTTTCCCTCCTTTGATAGATTGTAGTCTTGATTTTATAATAATGATCAAACTAGACTAAAATAGATGAATGAATCTCAACATGACACTATTATTGGTGATTATTCATAAAAAATTATATTTTTACAAAATTGTAACATGAAAAGAAACAAAATATGATGGTTGAATGGTTATAAGTTCTCCAATATTGGTAATTAGTATGAGAACACTCTTAAAGAATCATTTCAGCTACATGAAGTTGTTTTTCTAAGATAATAAAAGTATAATTATGTGTATTGACATTATTTTTTAGTGGTGGAAATCAATTATGGTATGAAATATATTATATCTATAAAATTAAAATGTATAATTATTTTTTATCAAATGAAAATATATAGATCAATAATGTTCACTCACCAGATTATTAATGAATATTATTTTTTGTTAAATTTTGAAGGATAAGGATGTTTTTTGTGAGAAACCATATATAATTTTATATCATAAAAATTAATTTTATTTGTATGTAATCAATTGAAGGTTACTATAACCATAAAAAACAATTTTTAGGAGTATAATGAAATAAAATTTCAATTGTACACTACGTAGTGTCGTATTAGTCAAGTATAAAACACCTATTGAATCTAATAAACTTTTATCTAATTCATTTAAGATTCATTACGCATGAAAAATATTAAAATATTGGTTATAAAATTGGTAGAGCACATCCTCATTTTTAGTAGGATCACTACATTATAAGTAATGTTGGAAAGTGGAAATTATTTGGAGCTACAAAAACACCATAAATTATTCATAGATTGGTTTAATTACTGGAAGACTATAGGAAACAAGAAACATTCATTGAAGTTTTGTTAGACAAAAAACAATGTACCCCAATTTAATGATGGAAAAGAAAAAAATAATCCAATATAAAAAATTATATGGTTAATATAATTTTATATGTGATGGTCACATTATTCAAATAAAATAATTTTATAAACAAATTTAAATTATAAAATAACATGATCAAAAAAGTAGTTTTTTTGGATGTTGTTGCCTATAACTACTTCACCAACATCAAGAAAATCAAGATAGTGAAAAAAATTTATTAAGAATGGATATTATTGGAAATTAATAGACTAAATTCATTTATGTGTCACAATGTGATTATGTTAATAATGTATTAAAGTTGTGTCTATTTGAACATCTCAAATTTTTAAGCATTCCTTTATGTCACCACTTTAATATATCAGTTACCTTATCCACTAACTGTTAGTTTTTTTGGCCTTTATTAATAAGATTCATTATGACATTAAAGAACATATGTGGTGGTGTTATTATAGTTGGGGTAGGTCCGGATTGGGATAGAGTATATTAAATAATTTGGATCGTTCCTTTATTTTTTTGGATATTTTGAATGATGATATTCCAGTAGAATTTTCATTGTGTTTTTGTAATCAAATAAGATTTTTCATTACAAATTGTAATGATTCTTATAATTAGGTGGCTCTTTTGTGCACATCCATGAAAGTATTTCCACAATAAATTATATATTTTTCTCACCCTAGAACATTACTATTTGTTTTTATATATTTCTTAATTCTTATTATTTTTCATTCTTGTTTTTTTGTCGGTGTATATATATACATTAACAACATAATTAATATTATATATTATATATAATTAGTAATAATTAATATTTAATTATTAATCATAATAAATAAATGAAATAATTAGTATTTAAAAATTAAAATTTATTTATTAATAACATATTTAAATAAAGAATAATAATATATTTAATAATATCATTAATATGAATCTAATTTAATCAAGTAAATCAACCTTTAAATATGTACCCATTTTTAGTGTTATGGTTGATTATTGAAGACATATTTAGTTGATATATTTTTTTTATTTTTAATATTACATTACATAGTATTATAGATTTATGTTAAATTTCAATAAGGGATATTTTAAATTATTCAATGATTTATCTATAAACACTACAACAGAAATCATTTTTATCAATGCAAGCATGTTATTTATCAACACTAAAAACATACAGCCTTAATTATGAGAAAAAAACCCCTTTTATATTACTGTAGATAAATAATAAGACTGGTTTTTAAAATCATTCCCCTGGTGAGAGGGTTCTTCTAGGATTTCATGGGTTTGTTCAATCTATGATTTTCCTAAAATTCTTGTTTTTAGTGGTTTTATGACGTTTCATCTTACCTATCCATCCACCCTCATCATTCTATTTAGTCCCTATTTCTACCTATTTTTTGATGGAAAAATCCCCCATTAACACCAACATATAGAATGAAACCTTATTGGTTCATAGGATATCTATTTTAATGGTATTTTAGACTCATTAAAACTGACTATTGGACATGAATTATCTAAAAAACCTTATTCCATTTGATTGGAACCTGGAAGAATGTGTGGCCATAAGATAATTAGAATACAAAAACCTGATCTTCAAATTCATTAGTGATAAATATAAGATAAAGGTTCTACTTGAAAGACACGGGTCATTCAACTATCACCAAATATTAATGGAGGATCTAAAAAATAAATTTGATTTTGATTGTATCACATTCACAAAAGTAGTCTTATGGTTCCTCTATAAAAACAAAACCATTAGAAGAATATAGAAACACAATTTTTAAATTATTTGTAGCTATGTCAAAAGTTTTATTAATAGAGATCACTCAGATCCAATCCTCTAGGTTTCATATGTTAAGATCAAAGTACTCATCAATGTGACATAGCCTTTTATGAGGGGATCATTTCATTCCATGGTTGATTGTTTTCTATGTATGTAAATACCCAAAAACATGGTTTACATGGACATTATCTTAATTTTTCAGAATACTTAAAACATTATACAAAAAAATTCCCATAGACCATACTAGTATAGTGCCTTTGGAAACATGGAAACATAAACCCTGAAACATAAGTGAGCAACATTGGGTCCTGGCGGGTTCTTCTCGACTAGAACCATTCTTATACAAATCAAACATAATAAGTATCTTCATAACCTGGGGGAAGGAAACCTAAAAAGAGGTGAGCTCAAAATCTCAGTAAGATTAAATAGTAGAAATTTGTAAATATAAACGTGAGCATAGGGGTATGAGAATGTCATCATAAAATTAAAAGATCATACCCTACATATCAATGTTCAAAAAATAAATAAATCATGTCATAAATCTTGATAGTTTTTTAGACATTAATCATAAGGAAATAAAGAAAATATTACATGAAAGCATAACATTAGAATAAAACATGGAATCATGGAAATCACATAATCATACAATATGATCTCTATTATAGCCAAGACATTGCTGCCAAGACCATCTTAGTAGAATGGGTTCACTCACAAAACTGTCTTGGTAGTAATGGTTCTCTCGCATTGCCATCTTAGTATCATTATTTCATTCTTCATTCCATATTGGTATTCATGGTTCACTCCTGAGACCATCTTAATCTATCTCATAAAATGTAAACCTTTACCCAATGTATTGGAGGGTGATTTGGGTCCCACCCTTATCAAAATGAAATAATACATAATTGTGCCAAAAAATCATAAATAATCATATCATAACCAATGAAATTATATGGGTATCATAAAAATTTAATCATATTATAACCTATGGAAAAAAAGATACAATCTCATAATCATTTCATCAAAAACATAATCTATGAAAGGAAAATGGATTTCATAAACATTTACCCTACAAAAAAGAAAAGGGGTTTGTAAATACCATGATATCAAGCATAAAAAAATTAAATTCAGGAACATTGATGTGACCATTATATTGCTACCAATAAAATAATGAGTAACATAAATATATGTTATC
Organism: Viscum album; assembly: GCA_963277665.1. Taxonomy (NCBI): domain Eukaryota; kingdom Viridiplantae; phylum Streptophyta; class Magnoliopsida; order Santalales; family Viscaceae; genus Viscum; species Viscum album. Next base: position 373,757,661 of record OY728158.1, on the reverse strand, counting down.
TTGTGTGGGATTTAATTTTGAATGCTCTTTTAAAACATTTCTTCAAGAAAATAACCTTATTTTAAAAAAAAAATACTTTTTAAAACATAAAATATTTTGAAAACTAATGTCTTTATAAATAGACTTGAAAACTCATAATGTAATCTTTAAAACATTTCAAACCCCATTCTCCTTCAAACATATAAATAAGTTTCTAAACCATTTCAAAACTTTTTTCCTAGAAATAATATAAAGGACACATCAAACCGTTTCTAAACATAAATTTTATAAGATAAAGATCCTTTAATGGTTATGAAAATATATATAATTATAATAGGAATTAAATAAATTATTGGGAAATATATAAATCATGAAAAATATGCGAGCGGTGAATAATTCATTTATCTCACAAATATAAAGAGTGGGATGTAATTCCCTTACCTTAGGTCGGATAATCTTTATATGTGTCCAAAACTCATGTATAATAGTTTTAATAATTTTATTAACTTATACTAGAATCATAATAATGTTTATAAGGCCATAAATTATTATTATAGGATTTTATATTACTTAATTATTAATAATTCAGAGTTAATTCAATGTTTCAGGTAATAATCAATTTCATTGTCGTATGTGTTATGACTTATTATTCTTGATCATATTAATTAAGTCATGATTTAAATACCTAAATAATTTAATAAATTAAATATATGGTATATAAATATATATAATATATAGATAAATGAAATGGAACACACTGTTCAGGGAGATGCTGGGTCATACGTACATATGAATGAAGTTTTCATTTTTTTGTATTAAATTTTTGAAAAGTGTATGATACATATTTATATTTTAATTCCACTATAATATATATTTCTTATGTCTTAAAAATTATTATTGAAATTATCTTTAGTATGTTCCATGTATATTGTGAACAAATCACATCGCTTTGAGGGAGTGGTGGTCCACACTTCCACAAACGATGTAATCATATGACCACAATATGGAAAGAATAAAGGTATGATTAATATAAAAATTAAATAATATTAAATATGTTAAAATATAAATGTTAAAATATTATTTTACCCTAAATATAGAATTAATACGATCCATGAAAGTGGTAATATAAAAATTACAAAAACATTATTCGCGAAGGTGATTAACTGACATAACATGGACAAAAATTTCATTTCCTTTAATAAGAGGAGGTGAGAAATGAAATGGATATGATATATTTCATTAGAAACATATTAATACAGTATATACATGACTATGGAGTTATCATGCATTTATTTATGAATAAGGTGAGGAGAAAGTAGTAAAATAAATGAAATTAAGAGAGGTACTTCAAGAAAATTACCCTCAGAACGTCCCCTCCTTAAAAGACCCTTAACAGCCTTGGATTTAGTCATTTGGTTATACCAGAAGAAATTGAAAATGTGTATAGAGTTGGGGATATTATTAAGTATATATTTGTGGAGCTAAAATTATTTTTGGGTCGAAATGGGGAGGTGTAGGGTGGTATTTATACTTGAGGAGAGGTGGGTTCAAGTGATTAGGTTATTGATTATTTTACATTAAAAGCTAACCACATAGAGGTGGAATTAAATTACATGACATAGGATTTTAATTAATGTTTTATATGATGTTTATGGTCGATAAACACCACAACCACCCTTAAAATTTTATATTTTTTAGGTATGATATGTTTTTAACATTTAATTTTAACACAAGTCAAAATTTTACATTAACTACGGTAAATAATTTTCTTTACCATGGTAAGTTTTTTATATATAAAAATAAAATTAACATTATAAACTAATTTTCACCTTCTATTTCCTAATATGGAATGTATTTTCCCTAATTCAATTCATTGAATTTCTAAAATTATATTTAAAATTAAATCCAAATACAATATGAAAACACTGGGTTTTTAATGACAAATGTTCAAAAGTTAAAAATGTTTTTTATATATAGTTTCAATGTGAAATTTATTCCAATGACTATAATTGTTTTCATTTAAAAAAATATTATCTAATTATACTTTTAAACCAATGAAAAATATTATTTAATCTTATAAATAAATTATTAAAAAATGTAGTTTTGAATTAAATCCATGATTTTTAACTCTTTATTAAAAATAAAACCTTACATAAAAAAAAGATTATCCTAACCTAATTATTATGTTTATTTTTTATAAATGAATTTAATTTTGATATAATAAATCTATAAAGGTTTCAAAATTAGATTTAAAAATGGTTCTCCATTAAATAGTGGTAAAAATACCTTAATAAAAAATATTGGGTTTTATGTGTTAAATTGGTTTTACTCTTATCTTATGCCTATGAAAACTATTTGATGAATATTAAAAACTATTTAATTGGATATATATAATATATATTACATTAAAATTACTTACTAGTTTTAATTAATTAAATTTATTTTGATTTAAACTACTTGTGAGCATAATAATAATTCTCTATAAAAATACACCCTTTATATTCATTTGATTCTTATATTGATTTTTAAATAATTTTTACCTAATAAATTAATTTTATATTTTGTGAAAACAATATATTTATATATTTTACTAAAAAATATTTTTAAAATCTAATTTAATGTCTAGGTTATATCATATTTTAATAATAAATCATTTTTCTCTAAGCCTCGGTCATGCGTGTTATGCAAGCCATCGAGGAAAGACTTCATTGCATGTAACGCAAGCTAACATTAGTGTTCCATGTAAATAAAGATAAAATTTATTTTTTTTATAGTACATGAAATAAGAACATAGTTATTTAAAATAAAAATAAATTATTTTATATATTACATTAAATGAGAAATTTCAAAATGATTAAATTAAATCGAATAAATAATTAAAGAGACTTAGTGGTGTTATATTCTACCCCCCTTAAAATTAATTTAGACCTCAAAATTAATTTGGGTTATCAATGTGTTAATTGTTTAATGTTTCATTTAAAAAATCCCACATCGTAAAAATGAACACTAAAACTTCCTTTTGAAAAAAATAGTTGAAAAATAATAATTGTCCAAAGTAAATCATGACTTTGTCTCTACATTAGAGATCATAAATTACGATTTTATCATGGAGAAAAAGAAAAAATAATCATATAGATTTACATATATCACTAATAATAAAAAATTGTATGATCCATAGAAGGTTAACAATTACAAAACTGTAAACTAAGGAAGTGTGAAAGAGGTCGTTGATATACTAAAAATGATGATAAAAAGACACCCTTTAACATCATGATCCATTTTCCTAATGATGGATTATTATCACGATAAGATATAATTACTTGTTTTCTGTACAATCTCACCATTGGGAATGCCTCTAACAATCTCCCCCTCTAGCTCTTATTCAATGAAATGATGTTGAATTTTTCATTCCTGAAGCGTTAGAAGATCATGTGATCAATAAATAGAATGATAGGTCATTCCATATATATTTATCACAAAAACAATTATCACAAGTTATTTAATTTGAATAATTCCACATATAGTGATATAATACATTAATCTAACATACTTCGTCTAGAGTTTAACTTATACTATCCATAAATTAAAAATTAAAAATACCAAATTTTAGAATAAGGTTCACCAAATATACTTAACATTTTTCACTCATATATCATAAGGTGCTTATTATTTTTCACCTTATAAACATTTAAAATTCATCATCATGTAATCCCTTGATTCATGGTAATAACAATAATTACCCTATATCTTTATTGAAAAAGTGCATTTTTCCTTATCCAAATATCATTATATCAACTTCTTGCTCATATTAAAGTTTACCCTCTCCTTAATCATGTTTTTTAAAAAAATCACCTTATTACCTCTATCACTTTTCATGGTTATTAGTACTATTCATCATATTATCTTAAATCATTAGGTAAAAAATATTTTGGATCAATACATAGATGTTTTATTATTTTGTAATACAATAAAAGTACATCTAAAACATTTTTCTTCAATTCCAATATATAAACACTCAATCATTCCAAAACATCATTGTTGTACTCCACATTGCTGATAGTGATTGCCTATGATTTTTCCTTTTTCCATTATCCTTGATAGGTTGTATATGTTGATCATCATAGATAACCCTTGTATTAGAGAATTGGTTAGCATAATCCCATTCACATAACACTTTTAGAAATGAAGTGGGGTTGATTCATTTTGTGCGGATTTCTCTCCATTCACATTGTTAGCTAACTTCATCCCATCACTTTGGCACTCAAATTCCTGATGACCTTCTCTTATACACATAAAACATTACAGTAATTAAGTAAATTTCTTCTATTATTTTTCCCCCACATATAGAATAAATGAATTATCCCTTTTTTCTTTTCATGATTTTTATATTTCCCTATAAACTTCATATTCCTCTTCTTGTCAAAACCATGTGATTGGTACGTTACTCTAACCTCCATTTAAACCTTTATTGCACAACACACAATATATTCATATGTTCAAATTTATCTTATGGATAGTGCCCATATGAGGCTTGACTTAAAGAAAATGAATAACCCATCAACATTACTTTCAGGATGGATGATAATTCCAGAATAAAACCACGCAAGTATTTTGAAATTGGATTCATAGTTACAAAAAGATTCATTATCCCTTTGATTTAGTTCAATAATCTACTTCTCCATTTTTGTATGTAGAATATGAGGAATGTAACTATTTAATAATAAGATCTTGAACTCATTCCAATATATAGATTTTGTTTCATCATGTTTCCCCATATTTTTTATTAGAGTCTACCACTGGTCCGCTTCACCTCCTAACCGATAAACAGCCAAAATGACTTTTTTGTGTTCTGAACAATTGAGAATAGAGACTATCTTTTTAGTGGTACTGATCCATTATTTGTCAAATAGTGGATCAGAAGTCCCACTGAAAAGATGGTGGATATTTCCTCCTAAAAGGCTCAATAGAATATTGTTCCCTCTATTTCAAATTTGGATGTCCAACATGATTCCTAACTTGAGAAAGATAGGTGAGCATAGCAACATGAGTTTTCATTTAAACACCCAAATCATTTGGTTTCTCCGATGGATATCTATTGTATGTTCCATCACAATTACCATTAATGTGATTATTTCAGGTTATATTCATTGACTATAACTAAGACTCTGCAGTAAGAAACATTTATCATAATGAGGGACCACATAATCATGAAAAATTCCATATAGGATACCTAAATCATGACACCTATTTTTAAATATATGGAAACTTAAGATTATACTTTGGTACATCCCTAGAAATATCATAATAATATCACTATGGATCTCACTATGTTTTCAAATCCTAGTTTCTAAAGGGTAACTAAATATTTTTTCTGATTCCAACTGTAATGAACCCAAACATTGAATACATGGACATTACATTAATTTTTTATAATACTTAAAATATTATACAAAAAAATCCCAAAGACCGTACTTGTGTAGTGCATTTGGAAACATTGAAACATAAATCCTGATATATATATATATAAGTGAGCTACACTAGCTCCCACTAGGTTCTACTCGACTAGAACCCTTCCTAGATATATCAAATAATATTATGTATCATTATAAGCTTCTGGAAATGAAACATAAAAAGTGGTAAGATTAGATGGTCAGTAAGGGTAAACAATGGAAACATGTAAATATAAACGTGATAATAGGGGTATTATAATGTGATCATAACATTTAATGGTTATACCATACATATCAATTATCACAAATATAAACCAAGGAATAAATCTTGACAGTTTATTAGACATGAATCATAAATAAATAAAGAACATAAGACACAAAATCATAATATAAGAATAAAACAAGGAATTTTAGAAAACACATAAGCATATAATATGATTTACATAGTAGAAAAGACATTACTTCGAAGGCCATATTAATATTTTGGGTTCACTCACCAAACCATCTTAGTAGTCACAGTTTACTCCAATTTCCATCTAAGTCACATGAGATCACTCCTCATACCATATTAAATGTCATGGTTCACTCTTGAGAGAATCTTAGTATATATCATGAGATATAAAATGTTACCCAATTCATTGGAGGGAGATATAGGTCCCAACCCTCTCATAATGAAATCATACATAACTGTGCCAAAAAATAATTATCAATTATAACAAAAACCTTGAAATGAAATGGGTATCATAAACATGTAAACATAACATAACCTGTGAAAAAATTTACAAGCTCATAATCATTTCATTAAAAACATGATTTGTGAAAGGCAAATGGATTTCATAAACATTTTACCAGTGAAATGGAAATGGGTTTTGTAAAGACCATGAAATCAAGCATAAACCATTCATATATCTAACATGAATGGAACCATTAGATAACTAACAATAAAGGCATGAGTAACATCAACAAATGTTATCTTAGATGGGAAATTATTTTGAATGTTGTTTTAAAACATTTCATGTGGAAAAAAACCTTCCCCTTTAAAAAATTATTTATAAAACATATAACCTTTTGAAATTTAATTTCATTATAAATATACTTCAAAACACATAATTTATTCTTTAAAACATTTTTAAATCCTTTCTCTTTGGAACATATAATGATGTTTTTAAACCATTTCAAAACTATTTTCCTTGAAATCATATAAACGACCCTTAAACCCACTTTCTCAACATAAATTATATTAAATAAATGTCATATAATTGGTATGAATATAGATATAGTTATAATAAGAATAAAATAAATTCAAGGGTAGTATATACACCACATAAAATAAGAAAGCAGTGAATAAGGCATGTATCTCATGGAAAAAATGAGTGAGATGCAATTACCTTAACTTAGGTTTGATACTCTCTATACGTGTCTAAAAATCCAATATAATGGTTTTAAACATATTTCTAACTTATACCATAATCATAATAAAATTTATTATATCATAAATGATTAGTTTATTTTTTTATATTACCCTTTTATTAACAATTTCATGTTAATGCAACGTTTCATGTAATAATCAATTTCTTTATTGTATGTGTTTTGGCTTGTTATTATTGTTCATATTACATAGATCATGATTCACATACTTCCATAATGTAAACAATTATTTATATATCATATATTTTAAGTATATGTATATATAATATATAGATAAATGAAATGGAATACATTATTCATGGAGACAATAGGCCATACTTACACATGAACATTGTTTCAATTTCACTTTATCATATTAAAATATTGAAAATTGTATGATAAATATGTATATTAAAATTAAAATATCATATATATTTCATATATGATACATATTGTTATTAAAATTATCCTTAATATGATCCAAATATATCCTAAATGAATCGAATCTCTTTGGGGAGACAGTAGTCCACACTTCCACAATCGATGTTATCGTATAACCACAATATAGAAATAAAGAAGGTATATTTAACATAACATTTAAAAAATATTTAATTGGATATAATAAAAATATTGAAATATTATTTAACCATAAAAATATTTTTAATACCATCCATGAAGGTTGTAATGTAAAAATAAAAAAAACATTATTCATGGAGGTGATTAACCGTAAAAACTTTGAGAACAATATCATTTCTTTGAATAAGAGGTGGTGAAAAATGAAATAGATATGATATATTCCATTAGAAAAATAAAACAGAAGTATATACATTATTTTGGATTTATCATTCATTTATGGATGAAAAATTTGTGGATATATTTTAAAATTAAATGAAATTAGGAGAGGTAATTTGAGAAATTTACCTCTTGGATATCCCCTCCTTGAAAGACCCTTGAGTTCCATGGATTTAGTCTTTTGGTGAGACAAAAATCACTTAGATGTGGGTTGAATGAAGATGAGAGGTTTTGAAAGATATTTAAGGATCTATGAGGCATTTTGGGTAGAAATTGGGGGTGAGGTGTGGTATTTATACTTGATTAGATGTGGGTTCAAGTGAATAATTTATTAATTATTTTAAATTAAAAGATAACCATATAGAGGGGGAATTGAATTCCATGAATATGGATTTTAATTAAAATTTTATAGGATATTTAGGATCTAAAAACACCTCAACCATATTTTATATATATATTTTTTTAGGTATTTGAAGCTTTTAACATTTAATTTTAACCTTTTTCATAATTTTACTTTTACTACGGTAAATAATATTTTTACCATGGTAAATTTTCTATATGTATAAATGAAATTGAAATTATAACATAATATATACCTTATTATTCCAAAAATGGAATCTATTTTACCTAATTAAATTCAAATAATTGAAAAAATTATATTTAAAATAATTCCACATATAGTATGAAAAATGGGGTTTTAAAAGTGAAACGTTTAAAAGTTTGAAATGGTTATATATATAATTTAAATTTGAAATTTATTCCAATGAAATTAGTTGAATTTAATGAAATAAATATTATCTAATTAAAATTTAAAAAAAATAAAAATGTATTTTATCAATGTAAATAAATTATATGAAAATGTATTTTTGAATTAAATTCCAAGATTTTTAATTATTGATTAAAAATAAAACCATACATAAAATTTCCAAAAATTTATCCAAGCATAATTATTATCTTTTAATTTCATACATGATTTTTATTCAGATTTATTAAATCTATAAAAGGGTCAAATATTTTATTTAAAAATGTTTCTCCATTAAAAGGTGGCAAAACTACCCTAATAAAATATTGGGTTTTGTGTGTTAAATTGAGTTTTAATTATCTTATTCCTATGAAAACTAGTGATGGAATATAAAAAATATTTAATTATATGTATAAAATATATATTATATTAAAATTAATTAATATTGGTAATTAATTTAATTTTTTAGGATTAAAAAAACTTGTGAGAATAATATTAGTTTTCTATAAAAAAATACATCCTTTATATTCATTTAGTAATTATATTCATTTATAAATAATTTGTAACAAATTAATTAATTTTATATATTTTGAAACCCATATATTTATATATTTTAGTTAATAATATTCATAAAATCTAATTTTATGTCTAGGTTACATCGTATTTTAATAATATATCATTGTTCTCTTGGCCTAGATCATTCATGTTATGAAAACCATCGAGGAAAGTCTTTGTTGTGTGTAATGCAAGATAACCTCATTGTTCCATGTAGAGAAAGCTAAAATTTATGTTCTCTATAGTTAATGTTATCCAAACATATTTCTTTAATATAAAATAAACAATTTTCAATGTTACCTGAAATAAGAAATATCCAAAAGATTAAATCAGTTTGAAAAAAATAATTCACAAAATCTAAGGGTGTTATAATAGATCCCATTTTAATAGAATAAACTTCATATATTCTATTTTTTATGGATGGATCAAACATGTGGAAAAATATTTCATCTTTAGGGAAACGGTTTTTTAAGGTGTAATCATTATCCAATATGTCATGTGGGTCTGTGCGAATAAATCAAGGATGCCCTTCATTCAAGAATTTTAAAGACCATTTTAGAGTTAAATTATTTCCAAAGACATTAGATTGAAATCTGACCCATATTCAGTGTAGTAGATTCTGAAGGTAACATAATCAAACAGTATTTCTAATGGATCTATGTGAATATAGAAAGGATTATATTTTCTTCAGAAGCAGATATACAATTGGATTGAGAAAATATTAATAATGCTTGTAGTTTTTAATCATCCCCTGATCTCTTAAAATATTTCATTCTAGGTACTCTTCCTGCAATCACAACTCAAATATACCTTGATCACCCAAAAATATCTAAATCTGAACAACAAACCTCAAGCATGAAATCTCATATATACCTCGTAATGACATTGATAACCCTTCATCAAGGACTTCAACCCCTCTTAACTACTCCCCCAATTGGAAAAATATCACCCCTTGCACCCACCTAGCCCAAAACCCATTCATCATGAACCATTAGACCCCCCCAAGAATTCCCCACTGATACATCCACATTTTCCACCCACTTTTCTTAATAAAATATTATTCCAAATGTCTAAAAATTTCACTAAAAATCACTGACCATAGAGGAGGAAATTGAAAGGTGAATATGGCATTGAAATCCCTACATTGGAACCCAGTGATTCAAAAAGAACCCATGAGACTTAAATTTCATGAAAAATACTATCTAAGAGATGGAGTACAGTGGAGGATAGTTATTTTAACTAATACACATAGGTGGATATTGTATCAATCCATCCCTAACAATATTAGTGAAAATACTGTGATGAAATTTCCATAGTCTTTGCAACCTACATACATTTTGAATGCTTTAGAACTGGAGTAGTAAAATATTCCCTAGCATGATTTTTCTATCCGAGTACATGCTAAAATACAAGTACATGTTTGTAATTCCTTCCAAGGATGGATTTGAAGGGTATTTCTGAGTCATTATCCAATTCCATGATGACATCATATGCCTCCTATAGAAAGGGGATGAAATTAGGATTACAAGATTCACCCTAAACAATATTGTTTCCTATTTCCATTGGTCTGGTGCATAGGACTAAGATTTTTTGGGTTTCTATTGGTGGCCCTAAAAAAATACAATTTAATTTCCTGGGATCTCCAATAGTCAATTTAGAGTGTTCTTTTGGGGCCTCTTCTCATAGGTGGAAACTTCAATGAAATTGTGCTTTAAAGATAAAAGAGAGTGGTTTATGTAGATCCTCTTATCGTATGAGTGAATTCTTGTATTAGTATCAAGTCATGGGTCCCTATAACATGGTACATTATGGTATCCCTTCACATGGTTCCATATCTTCTCATATAACACCTCTAACAAAGATTATTTGGATATATTCATTTATTCTAACAATTGGCTCCCCATCTTCAACCTCTTCCATGTATATCATCTCACCCGAGCCATATTGACCACTAACCTATTATCATCAACCAAAATACTAACCATAGTAATATGAGATAAGATAGTTCTTTTAGATTTGAAATCTACAAGTTGGTGGAAAGAGAATTTTATTATGTGATTAAATCAGGATGAAATATTGAAGGTCCTAGTGTTCACAATAAAATCTATTATGTATCCTTTAAAAATAAGTAGCCGAGTTGTAGTCTATTTCACCAACCGGGTCATCAATACATTACTATCAATAGAAGGCTTGAGAATATTCACTCACTTTTTCCCTCATGTGAAACCCTCTCTAGAATACCCACCTGGGGAAATGATCATACTAATGATCTCAAAACGAAACAAAGTTACTGGATAATGTGTTCCAACAACATGTACCTTAAATAGGGTGACACAAAGACACATTATTTCCATAAAAAATAATATGGGAGGTGATATAATAACTTCATTTACTTCCTGACCTCTCTATAAGGGAATATCATCTCGAAGTAGGATGATATCCATGGAATTAATGTGAGATTTGTTTAGGATTTGTTTTATAACCACATGAACTTTAATAAATAAATTCCACCTTTATTTTTAATCAAATTTCTTATTATATAATATAGACGTATAAAACACATTAACATATAGTGATTTATTTTATCCTATCATATTTAAAAGATATTTATCATTGATAATATGGACTTTTAATAGTGATCATATGATTACTATAAATATATGGTTTTGATAAATACCAATTAACATAGAAAAATGATGTGATGGCCTCAACCTATTGGATTGTTCCATATGAATCCAAATTATCATAACTTTTGATGGAGATAGAATCTAGTTTATTTTACCTTTTCCACACCCAAGCTGAGATCAGTCAACTTAAGCATGTGGGAAACCATTTATGGGAGAAGTTTAATCTCATCGAGATCACGGCCCAAACCATGTATGTTGATCCACACCATAAAAGTATCATCTTCCATCACCTTACACTTAGAGTGGTTTTGGGTGTATTAAATGGATATGTATAAATACTATAATAATATGGATTTTTATATTGTATTTTAAATATAATAATGTTTACATATTTTTCTTATCATTAGCTTATAAATTATTTTTATATTTATATAATAAAACAAAAAATATATTATTATTTAGTATTAAATTTCAAAAAAAGTCACTTATTTTTATTAATTAATGAAATTTTCAAATAAATAATAAAATTTTAATATTTAATAATTTTTATTAAATATAAATGATCACATAATTTTTATGAAGTCAAAATAAATTTTTTTAAAGTTTTGAAAACTGATTTCGTCAAAAAAACCCAGAACTTCTCAATAAATTATAATTTTTTAAGTGAAAATTAGAATATTTATAAAATTATTTTTTAAAAATAAATTTTATTTTTGGAATTTGAACATTTAAATTAACCAATGGTGAATTTTTCATAATTTTATGAGAATCAAATTTTTGGGTAAAAATTTAATAAAGTATAAATATACAGTGTTTATTAAAACATCATAATAAACAAAAAGGGATGTAATAAATAATATTAACAGTATACATAAACCAATATATACTTTAAATTTAGAATAATTTGATTCGATTTTGATTTTATTAATTTTATAAAGCCTTCGTGAATCTTTCAAAACCATTTTTATATAATGAGGTTTTAAAATCATTTCTTTAAGAGTATGACCCGCACACACATAAGAATATGTGTTATTTTGTTAAGATAGGCCCTTGGACACATAATATAATGAAAACGACTCCTATTAGATAGAAACCAAGGGAAACCCCATGATACGGTTTGTGGTTTTGGTTATTTTATTACATAGTGTTCAAAACCTATGTTTGAGAAATAATAAAGAATTATAACCTTATGTCCTATATAAACCCACCCAATATCTGATTAATCATCACTCATAATCTATTTATCACGTTCTTACCCTTCTATATCATCTCTAGAGTCCAACCATGGTACTCTAATCTCTCAATAAGCACCTCTGAAGCCTTTAGAGTCACACTACCAAGGTAATGATTACATTCTTCATCCTCTTTATTCAAGTATCTTCATTATCTTATGCCTCTTACCTCTATTTTATAACATTGGTATATGTTCTTCCATATCCTAATTACTTACCTTATGATTTATAAATAATTATAGACCCCTTTATATCTCATTAATCCCTCCCATTAACATCTATAAACCCCTGTTATGCTGCCGAAATTTCACCATGATTTTTCATGCCAAACAATTGGGTAGTGAATGGCCATACCGATTTACTATAAAGAGTGTTCACCTTTATGCACATTTTTTTATTGATTGAGGACTTACATGTATGTATTGTACACTCTTTTACTATGTAATTCAATATTATGATTAATGAATCCCTGTTGTATGATCTATGTGGAACACTTAAGTATGAGAATGAAATGAATGTGACAGGTGTACCTAGATTTATAAAGCTCTCCAATGTAATGGGTAATGTTTATTCTCATGGGATTTCATTTTGGGAAAACAATTGAACCTAATTATTTTATGGGGCATTGTATATCATTATGTCATGGCAGTTATCCTTGACCTATGTTTATGATGTAGTGTTTTAAGTTACTTTCACATCTCCCATGTAGCCTTTATAATTATAATGCTACATCATATCTCATTTTTCATGTTTATTATTCCTACTCTATTTATGCCCCATTGATATGATTGTGGTATAACATTTATTGTTCTCTCCATGTTACACCATTTTTATTCCTTTTCTAGGATTTATAGCTCACCCCTTTCTTAAGTATTTCCCTAGTATATACCAGGCAGTTTTATGTACAAGCATATTAAAGAAGTTTCCAATAAAAATGATATATTCCTTGTTTTAAGATGTTATATAATGTACCTAATTCATAAAGACACTATACATACCAATTTTATGGGTTGTATTAAGTTCACTTTTATGTAATAAATCATGTATCAATGTGAAATAACGATCATGGATTCCATTGTTGGCACCAAAGGAAACATTTAGTTATTTTGGGATTATGATTAGAAAATCTAGACAAAATATTGGGGATAAGACTATGTATAATAAAAAATACCTAAATTATTATAATCATATATAAAGTTTTTTATCAAGAAAATGCATCCTTTATTAAAATATGAGTTGATGTGGCTCTGGCATAGATTTACATAGGGGAAAACCCCCATAACAACATGTTGAGCTAGACTCGACTGAGGACTGGTGTTTGAAAATAGGCCTTCGTGCACACCTGGTTTTACACTCTTAGTGGATATACCTTATTTATTTCACAAGTTCATTACAATACATTATTAAGGAAAAAATACCCATAAAAATATATTTTAGAAAATAGATCATGGATAACATAGATTGAAGCATATAATTTCATATGTTAAAAAATGCATGTTATTTATAAGTTATCTCTTTAATTTCAATAAATTCCAATTTTAATTATTAATATTTTAAAAACACACATCTCTAATTTTTAATTTATTCTATTAAATGGATTTAAATAGGAATAATTAGGTAAATAATCAATGTGATTGGAAAAGTGATGAATTCCTTAATGAGATTCTCAACTCAATAAGAGCATGAATCGTGAACTTTGTGATGGTATTATCTCAGATAAATCTAGTTCAGAATAGAATATTGGATCTGGTGGAGCACCCAAAAACTCCTATCAATGAAAAATAATAAATTTATATGTTTAAGCTACATAGGCCTCTAACAATCAATGGATCACCCGATCCATTAATCGCGGAACAACTGATCAAATCCATTGAGAAGATCTTATTCATAATAAATGATATGAGAAAAGGATAGTTTTAATATCTATTTATCATATAGAGTGAGAATCTAATCAGTGGTGGAAATTGATCAAGAATAAAAAGTTGAAGAAGAAATCAAATCATTGGGGTGGAAGGAATTCAAAAATATGGTTTTTTTATAATATATTTTACTCATTTTTTGAGTTGAAATAGAAAGGGATTTATATTTTCTCAATAAAAAAGATGATGAATCTATTGAGGAATATATGGAAAACATCACAAGACATTCATGATATTCCTACAACATTTTTGTTTCCATGAATGAATAGTTGACCTCTTATTTGGTGGGTTAAAACCTAGTCTATGAAAATACATAGAAATCTGAAACTTTGATAGCTATGAGGAAATTGTATGATGTGTCTTCAATGATGAAATATTGATATGAGAATATCAAGTGTAACTTTGTTATAAGAAATGGAAAATGGAGTTTAATTCTGGCGGTATGATAGATAAATCTAACAGTTACATGAAATTTCAACATCCCACATTCCAAATGTGCATAAAAAAGTACCCCAAAAATTTCCTAATGGGGATGTGTAAATGATTTAGGTATTGGAAGGAAGGGAACCTATCTAGTGATCGTTGATAGGAGAATCCCACCAATGTGATGGTGTAAATATATCCTCTATTCAACCCTCAGTTCATTTTCCATTACTTCAATTGCAAGGAACCGTGAAATTTATTTAAACTAGTACATCAATCCAAGGCTATTCGGAGACAACAAACAATCTCCAAGGCAGAAATGGAGATATTTATTCATCACAACCACTTAGGTGGATCCTGAAAATGAAGTTGTGAAAGGTAAACTATTTATTCATTAGTAATAGTGAATTTACTTTTTGAATCTAGTTCTATGAATTCCTTCACATCTTGAATTTTTTGTAGAACTATTCAAACACCACCAAAAAGCATAGAAGTACAGCTATCAGTGAAAATGAAAACAAGGTAAATTATCTCATCCTAATTATATAATTCCTCCTCTATAAAAGTGTTTTGGATGAACTTCCCAATGAACCTTTTCATAATCCCTTTGGTGGAATTTGATACAATTCTTGGTATGGATTAGAATCCCCTATATAGACCCAACATAAATTTCCTCATGAAATAAATTACTCTTTGTATCACGAATTATCCTCTAATTCTATACAAGTGAAAGGTGGAGGATGAATATTATTTAGTAGCCACATCTCAATAATGGGTATAATTTTCCTACATGAATGCATATCTAGCTCAAATGATTGAGTCTAATGAAATAATAATCTTTCAATATACTTTCATTTTTAGATAATTCTCTAATGTGTTTCCCTAGAAGTTTCCTAGTCTTCCTCCAAGCTAAGAGGTTTTAATTTCAATTGATTATATACCTTGGGAATTTACATTATCCAATAATATGTATAAAATGTTTATTTTGGAACTTCATGATCTTAAGAAACTACTGCAAAAGAATCTATATAAAGGGTTCATAAACCCATGTGCTTCACCATGGGGTGCATCAGTCCTCTTCATCATGAAGTAGGATGTGTCAATGAAGCTTCACATTGATTATTAGGATCCCAATAAGATCACAATAAAGAAAAAGAATCCTCTTACATGTATTTATGACTTGTTTGATTAGCTATGTGGAGAACAATACTTCTCCATGGTGGATCGGCAGGTAGAGTACTACCAAGTTTGGGTGAAGGAGGATATCCCCAATACTTATTTTTGAAAAGGGTGTTGACACTATGTGTTCATAGTAATGTCATTCTGACTCACTAATGATCCAAAAATATTAATGGAATTCATTAATAGAGCATTTAGATATTACGTAAACAATTGTATGGTATTATTTTTAGATTATATTCTAATATACTCCAAAATAAATGAGGGGCATGATGAGTATATGATAACTATGTGAAAGACCTTGATAAGCTTTATGAAACATAAATAAAATGTGATTTATTATTGAAGGAAGTCTCATTATTAGTAAATATTATTACAGTCAATTGGATATCTAGGAACCCTTTAGAGATAGAATCAATTGAATGATTAATTAAGATAATGTTTGTGTCATATATACATAGTTTATTTGATATATATGGGTAATATTATGGATTTGTGAGAATTGTTTCATGATTATCAAACCCTATAACCAAGATAACTCATAAGGGAGTAAAAATTTAATGCAATGATTATTGTTAATAGAGCATCATGGAGTTGAAAAGGAGGCTTATAGATGCACTTGTACTCAGACTACACATAGGTGGTAACTTTAATGGTATTAAGTGATGATTTGAAGAATGTATTGGGATGTTTATTATGAAAAAATGAAAAAATGATATCATATACTTAATGGAAGTTGAAATTTTATGAATAGAACTTCCCAGTGCATGATATTTATTTGGATGTAGTGATATTCACATTGAAAATATAGAAGAATTATTTATTTGGAGATAACTATAAAAAATATATTGACATCAAAAGAAAAAAGTATATATTCACATAGAAATAGATTGATAAATTTAAATAAATATTGTTAGACCTGATCAAGGAATATGACTTCTCAATTCACTACTATCTTGGGAAATAAAATAAAGTGGAATATGTTCTAAGTAGAATGGATAAAACAAATCTATCATTGAAGAATATTGGGAAGGATCCAATCTTCGTAGAATTGAATAGGATGGAAATGAGAATCATAAATTATGGTACATCATCAATCCTATCATAAATTATTTATTACCCCCCCCCCTTCTAGAGAAGAAAAATGAGACTCAAAGGGATGATATGAGAATTCATAAAAAAAAGGGAAAGATGTAAGAAGAGGGAAATCCTAAAAATTGTATATTAATGAAGAAGGATTTGTACAATTTGGTTCATGGAGATGTGTACCATAAAATTATAAGTTAAAGAAGGATCTATTGGATGATACACATAGTTCTACTTTCACCATCCATCTAGGAAGAACAAATATGTATCAATGTCTCCAAGTGCTCTATTAGTGGGACAACATAAAGAAATAAATCACAGAATATACATCAAGATTTATTTAATGTTGTAAAGTTATGTATAAAATACAAAAATATATGGGGATGATGCGACCATTACCAATACCTACAATGAAATGGGAAAACATCACTATAGACATTGTAATTGGTCTTCGGAAGACATAAAGAGGATATAATGCTATCTGAGATGTGTTCAGTCATCTTAAAAATATTTCAAAATTCATTACAATTCATTTGGACTTCTCACTCATTCAACATGAAAGGATATACATTAGGGAAGTCGTGAGCCTACATGTAACACCAATATCGAATGTATCTAATCGATACACAAGATTTACCAATATGTTTTAGAAGAGTCTCTAACATGATATAAATACATATTAGAACTTCCAAAGGAATTATCACCCTCAAACTAATAACCAACCATTGTGGACTATTCAGACACTTGTGGATATGTTAATAGGATGCTTAATTGACATCAAAAGAGGATGGGAAAAATATCTTCCTGTAGTCGAGTTCTCACCCAATAATATTTTCCACTCAAGCATAAAAATGTATCCCTATGAAGCCCTTTATGGGAAGAGGTATAGAACACCTATAAGTTGGGATAAAGTTGGGGAATGAAAATTTCTAGGTTTTAAAATGGTCAAAGAAATGGTGGAAAAGGTTAAGACCATTCATAAATACATCAAGGTTTATCAGAGATGACAAAAGAGCCATGATGAAAATCATTAATGATTCCTAGAGTTTGATTTTAGAAACATTGTATTCCTCTATATATCTCCATGGATGAAGTTCATGTGATTTTGGAAGAAGGGAAAGATTATTTTAAGATTTATCATCCCTTTTGAATCCCTGATTGTAATGGAGTGGCGGTGTATTGACTAGCACTCCCACCTAACCAATCTTAAGTACATGATGTATTACATGAATCCCTTTTAAAGAATTATATACTAGACCCATCACATGAACTAAATTCATAGGTGATACTGTTTCAGAATGATATCTCATATGAGGAGGAGCTAGTGAATATCATAGATTATATAGAAAATTTTATATGAAATAAGATAATTCACTATGTAAAAGTGTTTTGGAGTGACAAAAAGATTGATGAACCTATGTGTGAACCATAGGAAATGATAAAAAAACAACCCTAATCTATTTTAGTTTGGGGAAAAGAAAATTTCTATGGGAAAATTTCTGAAGGGGAAGATTTTAATTATCCAAACTTTTATGAATAAATACACCTCATATTTTAAACAAATGTCTTATTATATAAAATGGAAAAAGAAAAAAACATGCACTAATATAGTTTTATTATTTAGTATCAGATTTTCAATACTGGTATGAATATTTACCATTGATAATATAGTCATTGAATAATTTTAATATGATTAGTATAAATATGGGGTTTTGATAAATTTAATTATCATAGACAAAGGATGTGATAGCCATAACCAATAGGATCATACTCTATAAGTCCAATTTATTATAGATTACAAGGGATATTGAATCTCTAGGATTTTCCCTTGACCAATCCATTCTAATTTCCAATAACATAATAATGATAGAAAATATTTCTGATAGAATTTCAATCTCATTATGATCATGAAACAAACCATGTATGTCATACCACCTTATGAAATTATCACCATCCCGCACCATACACTTAGGTCATTTTCTAGTGTATTAAATGGATTTGTATCAACAAAATTAAAATATGAATATATTTTTTGTATTTTCAATTAAATAATGTTCATACTTTCTTCTTATCAATACTTTTTAAATGATTTTCATTTTTATACAATATAATAAAAAATTTATTGTTAATTAGTGTTCAATTTCAAATAAGATTATTATTTTGATGAATTAATGGATTTTTTAAATAAATAATAACATGTTATTTTTTATTAATTTTAATTAAACATAAATGATAATATAATTTTTATCAATTCAAATGTAAATTTTATAAGGGCTCGAAAACTGTTATTATAAAAAAAACCCATCATTTTTCAATAAATTTAGATATTATGTTAAAATAAATAATCATATATTTATAAAATTATTTTGATAAATTAGACATTATTTTTTTAATCCAAACAATGAAATTATCCAATGGTTAATTTTCCATAATTTTCTTAGATTGTCAAATTTTCTGGTAATAATTAAATACCATATAAATATATAGTGTCTATCATGACATCATAATGACCAAAAATTGTTGTTATAGATAAAGGGTATAAAATAAAATATATATTTTATTAATTTAAAATAATGTGATTTTATTTTTATTTTATTATTTTTATAAAGCCTTTATGAATCCTCTAAAACCATTAATATATTTTAATGTTTTAAAATCATTTCTTTAAGAATAGGAATCAATTCTACATCTGCAATGGTATTATTTTATTATGTTCAGCGCTTAGCCTTATAAAATAATTAAAACAACTACCCTTTGATAGAAACCATTGGTAAAAACAATGAGATGATTTGTGTTTTTTGTTACATTAATATACAGATTCTAAAACCTATGTTGGAGAAATAATAAAGAATTCTCAACTCATTTACTATATATACTATAACGTCCCAGTTCTGGAATCCACCCAGAGGCACCCCGTACTTAGTTGGTCACATGGCCTTAAGCGCATTTCCCCAAACTCCAGAGGCTGCAGACTAGTACCGAGGGCCTTGGGTGTAATGGTGGGGAAACTATGCCCTCATTGGTAGAGTACATAGTGAAAGTAAACAACACACAAAAGTAGAAGTAGTAAATATCCAACAACAGTAAATAGCAGAAGACTGATAGAGAAACAGCTGGATCGTAAATATATGCAAATGATGCATGATATATATTTGTCTAGGAAAGCAGCCAAAAAGTCACAATACTGAATACAGTACTAAAACAAAGTACAAAGAAAAACAGATGAGAAACTCCTTAGCATTGCAAGCCTTGTCTTGGTCCCATGCTCTCCATCTCCAATGCAATCAAGTACCTGAAGTCAGAGGTAGCTTGCCCTTGTCTATACCTGTAGGAATATAATCTGTTTGGGCCCAAAAGCATGACCCAAACAGGGTGTGAGACAAAGTCCGAGTAAAAAACCACCCGAAGATTTGTGCCTAAAAGTCAGTGAGTATGTGGCACGTAAAAGTACAGATAGTTGTAAATAAGGAAGCACTATGTAGTAAACAATCCACAGTTTAAGCATTCAAAACACCACACAACATGCAATAGTAAAACAGCTAACACAACAAGTAACCCTATGGGAAGTACCCACAACCTATCCCCTCTGGTCCTACCTATCAATTACAAGAAACCCTCTGGGGATCACACACAGTATCACCCCTCTGGTTCAGGTAAGTATAGACTCTCTGGGGAAGCACTCACCGTCAATTCCTTCTATAGTCTCGTATCGTACTAAAGGTGCTTTGGAGAAGCACTCAACATCAATTCCCCCTATGGCCCACATCGATGAACTACAAACACTATGGGGAAGCACTCAACGTCAATTCCCCCTGTGGTCTTGCATCGTATAATTATAAAGACACTCTGGAGAAGCCCTCAACGTCAATTATCCCTATGGTCTATACACCAGGTTATCACGGCCCTGTGTAAGTCAAACAAGAATAGCATCATGTAACAACCAAATTAAACCACAAGAACGACAAGGCTAGCATTCTACAGCATAACATCATATCATAGCAACATGCACACCATCCTATAATACTAAGCATGGATAATAAACAACAACCTACAGGAAAATAAGACCCAAAGGTCAAAACAGGCAAAACATGCAAGGGAAATACATCCAAAACACAATAATTATCCCTATTCACAATCAATAATCATCTACTCAAGAATACTAGAATATAAGAGAAACAATAGGGATAAAACGGTAAACGTGAAATACCATGTTCATGGGTATTGGGTGAAACTGCACAAATAACTCAAAGAATTCTTACAGAAAGGCACAACCCACCTACCTCGGGGTTAAGAGATCAATATACTTGAACCTCGAAGCTTGAATCTCCTTAGAACGTTGTAGATCTACAAAAAATAATAAAATTTTCAACCCTTGATAACATTGAAAAGATGAGGATTTGGAAAACAATGCTCTAGAAGAAGAGAGAACTCACTGATGCGATTCCAACGCAACTGATGGAGTTTGATTCGTAGGACAAAAGGAGGATCAGGGGTTCATCGAAGATATGTGGATATGAGGGTTCTCTCGGACTAATAAATCCTAGAATAATATGGTTGTGTTTGTCAGATGAAACCCTGGTGTGTTTAATGAGAAAAACAAAATACACGGCTTGTACTTTTGGAGTACACGGCGTGTACTCGCCTTTTTTGTAATTCGATTTAGGCAGCCTCCACATCACCCCACATGACCGTGTGTGTGGTCATGACACGGCCATCACACAGCCTTCTGTGGAAACAAAGTACACGACGTGTACTAATAAAGTAAACGTCGTGTACTTCAAAAAATTTCAGAAACTCCTTTTTTCTCATAAACTCTAGAAAAAGGAAAAACATACCTGAAAAGAAGATCTGGGTTCTTAAAAAACTTCCCCCTTTAATAAATTCATCCCCAAATTTCCCTAGCACGGCATAGAATAAGAAACCCCGAACAACTCCGGCCGCTACGATTGTACATCAGCCTCCCTCTCCCAAGACTCGTCCTGTACTCGCTCGTGCTGCCATAGCACCCATACCAGAGGAACAAACTGGCCACAGAGAACCTTCATACTATGATCGACAATATGGATAGGATGCTCCTCGAAAGATGAATCCACCTCTAACTCAACTTCTTCATGTTGGAAATCATGAGACGGGTCTAAAAAGTAATGTCAGAGCTGATAAATGTGGAAGACTTCATGAATAGATCGATACCTTTGAGGTAACTGAAACCGATAAGAAACTGGACCAACTCTCTCCAACACCTAAAATGTCCCAACGTACCTCAGTGAAAGCTTACCATGTCTGTTAATTATCTTGTGTCCCAACCTCAGTGTGACACGTAGAAAAACCTAATCCCCGGCCTCAAACTCCAGAAGTCGTCTCCGCTGATCATCATACAACTTCTGACGAGACTGTGCAGTACCCATCCTCTTCCGAATCAACTCTATCAACTCTATGGTGTCCTAAAAAAGACAAGGTCCCAAAAAAACTGACTCTCTTGTCTCCAGCCAACATAAGGGTGATCGGCATGGCCTACCATACAAAGCCTCATAAGGTGTCATCTAAATAGTTGCTTGAAAACTATTATTGTAGGCAAAATATACAAGAGGTATATGCATATCCCAAGAATCTCCAAAATCCAGAATGCATGCTCAGATCATATCTCCAAGCACCTGAATCGTACGCTCGAACTGAACATCGTTTTAGGGATGGAAATCTATACTCAAAAGTACCTGTGTGCCCAAAGCCTACTGAATCCCCTACTAGATCTGAGAAAAAATGGGCATCCCTGTCTGAAACAATGGAGTGTGGAACTCTATACAGACATATAATCTCTCGGATGTACAACCATCCCAGATCATTAACACTGAAGGTCTCTTGATCAGCAATAAGTGAGAAAACGTCATGATTCTGTCAATGACAACCCAAAATACATCATTCTATCGAGGCAACCTTGGTAAACCAATCATGAAGTCCATTGCGACATCTTTCCACTTCCACTCGGGAATGGGTAACTACTGTAAAAGCCATGTTGGTCACTGATGCCCCACCTTCACCTGCTGACAAGTGGTACACCTAATGACGAAACTAGAAACGTCCCTCTTCATACTTTTCCACCAATACTAACGGTGTAGATCATGATTCATCTTGGGGATGCCAGGATGAACTTCCCAAACTAAGGAATAAAAGTCCAGCATCAGCTCCTCGCGTATATCTATCTGCACCCATACGCTCCCTTATAAATGAAAGATCTAATTCTTGCCTATGGTCCACCTAGGAATAGGGTCCTCTCCTAACATGCTTTCCCATAGGACTAGGCCTTCAGAATCTGGTAACTGCCTCATTTGTACACGATCAAGAAGGGTAGAGGTAACTGGTATAAAAGATAGAAAAGTCTTCGCATCTCTATTGTGCACCTCCAAATGCATCTCAGAGAACAGAGCCATAAGCTTCTACTCACTACATGCCTCCCGAACTGCATGTATATGATTCATCTTGCTCAACGCATTAGCCATAGTATTGCCTTTCCACGGTGTGTAGGAAATCTCAAAGTCAAAAGATTGAAGCTACTCAACCCACCTTCACTGTCTCAAATTCAGATCACGCGGACTGAAAATGTACTTGAGACTCTTGTGGTCGGTGAAAACCACAAAGTGCTCTCCTAGAAGATAATATCTGCAGTAGCATCGGGAATGTACAACAGCTGCCAACTCTAGATCGTGCGTCTGATAATTCCTCTCATGTGGCCTCATTAGCCGAGACCTGTACGCAATGAATCCATCTCCCTGCCTAAGCACAGCTCCCAGCCCAATACCCAATGCATTGTAGTAAATGGTATAGCTCTTTCCTGGCTCTAGAAAGACTAGTATTGGTGCTGAATTCAACCTCCCTTTCATCTTCTGAAAGGCTGACTCATAATAATCTGACCATAAGAACTTCGCACCTTTCTTGGCCAAACCTTTCAGTGGTGCTGCTAATCATGAAAATTCATGTATGAAATGTCTGTAGTATCCATCCAGCCCTAAAAAACTCTGCACCTCAAAGACGTTCTTCAGCTGCTCCGAGGAAACTACTACTCTCACTTTCTCTGGGTCTACTGACACTTATGTCTCTGACATAACATTACCCAAGAAGTGAATATGGTCCATCCAAAAGTGGAATTTTGAGAGCTTAGCATATAACTGATGCTTCTTCAGTGTACTCAAAATGATCTCAATATGGGTATCATGGTCGTGTCAAGTGTGAGAGTACACCAAGATAGCATCCATGAAAGAATCCAAGTATAGATGGAATAATAAGTTCATCAGTGCCATGAAAATTGCAGGCGTGTTCATGAGACCAAACGACATAACCATATACTCGTATAGACCATACCTACTCAGGATGGCTGTGAGAGGTATATCAGATGGTCTAACGCGCAACAGATGATAATCGGATGTCAATTCAATATTTGAGAACACCTGGGCTCCTAGAATCTGATCAAAGTGATCACCAATCCTAGGAAAGGGATATCGGTTCCTAACTGTAAACTGGTTTAGCTTCTGATAATCCACACAAAGCCTAAGGTTACGGTCTACCTTCTTCGCAAACAGGGCAGGCGAACCCCAAGGAGAAGTACTGGGTCGGATGAAAACCTTGTCTTGCAACTCCACCAAATGTTTCTTGAGATCCTGCAACTCTGTTATATCCATCCTATAAGGAGGAATGGACATCGGTGCCGCCCCTGGAACAAGATCAATAGAAAAGTCTACCTAACGCTCAAGAGGCAACCCTGAAAATTCCTCAAGAAACACATCTCTAAAACAATCAACCACTGGAGGAAAGTCTAACTGATAATTTCCCTGTTCATCCAGATAAATACCAACAATCTGGGATGTAACTACCCCCAACCCATGATTCTCTAGACCTGTTCTGCTCTCCTGGACATCCCACTCTCCCTTATAATGAAAATATCCACCCTCTTGTGATATGAAAATCACCCTATGGCGATAACAGTCAACGACTGTATGGAAGGGAACTAGCCAGTCCATCCCGAGAATGACATCATACCCTGCCATCTCTAGAACATAAAGATCCCAAAGGAAGTGGCACCCACCAACCTCAAGAGGGAAGTCCTTGAACTGACGTACACCAGATGTTCTTGTCCCCAACACAGTGTCTAGGGTCAAAAAATAGGTAGAAGAAAATATACAGAGCCCATGGATCTCCACAACAACAACAAATATAAAGCTATGAGTAGAACCAGTATCAAAAAGATCTGAAGATAAAAACAAGGAAACAATGATTGTACCTCGAACTGTAGAGGGGATGGCATCCAGCTCTTGATGGGTCTGCTCCAATGAAAAAGTTTGGATAGCTCCACGGCACTGTGACCCTTCTTGACTACTCTGAGTTGATACAACATGATGTCGTTGGTGGCCTAGTGACTGACCACTATGGCCACGACCTCCACCTCAGCCTGAACGGCTGGAAGAACTCTAGTTCCCATACTGGTGAGAAACTGGTGGAGTTTCTCCTATATGAGGAGTCATAGATAAACCCCTATCAACAGCTTCTAGCGAAAAGATCTAACAGAAATGCTAAAGATGTCCCAACATTTCGCAAGATCATCACTCCACCAGATCTCTTTGGCATTATGGCCTCGTATGCCCACTTCTCCCACAATGGTAGCACACCAACTGGCTACAAGAAGATGCATCCAACCTACTCGGATCTCCCTGTGTAGTCTCCCTGTGGCACTTCTGTCTATCAGCTGGCAGAGAACTAACTCTGGATGTCGAGCTTCCCTGGCTCACAATCCCAGATTCCCTCAGATTCTGCTCTGTGATCAGTGCTTAGTTGACGATAGAAGCGATGGAAGTCAACATGAAGATATTCACCAGAGAGCGAATGTCCTTTTGAGGCCATTCTCAAACTTCCTTACCAGAAATAACTCATCTCTTCCCAGGAAGGGTGTGAAACACTGAAGATCAGTGAAATGAGAGGAATAATCCATAACTGATAGGGTACCCTACTCGAGGCTCATAAACTATAGGGCTCAGTCGGCCCTCAGGGTCTCTGGATATAAGTAGTCATAGAAGATGTGTTGGAACTCCTCCCAAGCCATAACCTGCTAATGACCCTCCTGTGAGATCACATCCCACCATCTCTTGGAAGAAACCTGTAGAATATAGGTAGAGATTTTGACTCTCCTATCTGGAGGCGTCTCCAGATGCTCAAAGATCATCAGCGCTGTTTCGAGCCATTACTCTATAGCCTAAGGTCCTGCTTCCCCTAAGAAGGTGGGAGGATTCTCCTACTTGAAGATTCGCGTCAAATCATCCATCGACGGGGTAGGATGTGGCGCTCCCTGGAATGTATGCATCATACTCATGAAGCCTTCCCTGAACTATGCATCAGCACTGGTAATAGGTATAACTGCTGGTTTCCAGACTGGCACAACATGACGATCTGCAGGTTGTCCCTGATCAGCCATTTTCGGTGTCTGATCACCACTTGGCAACTGGCGTACAACTGGAGGAATTCTCGGTGGTATGACTCTTCAAGCTCAAGTGCACACCTTATATTAGAATTATCAAGAACTTAATACAAGTAGCGAATGAAGAGAACAAGAGGAAGAAAACATTCAAGTTTTACAGAACATGAGTAAACGACATGTACACTACCTACACCGTGTGTTCCCTGAAGTCATTCACATGGGAGTGTACTTTTGCCTAAACTGGTCATGTAACACCCCAAACACATGGTGTGTATTTCAATCCTCTTCCCCTGTCCGATTTCTTCTACCCGATTAAGCCACACGGATCTCCTAAGACAAGACTACACAACGTGTTCAAGGTAGACACGGCATGTACTAGACAAGCTTCACCTAGCCCATGTTGTTAGTGACACGGTCAGACACATGGCTCAAACTACACGGCGTGTTACTCATAGACACGGCGTGTATGTGAAACGATAACACCGACCCGTGTTGTTTGTGACACGGTCGGGTACCCGAGGCATACTACATGATGTGTTCAAGGGGAACACGGCGTGTATAATAAGAGACTCCACTGACCCGTGTTGTTAGCTACACAGTCGGGTTCCTATGATTATACTACACGGTGTGTTCAATGCGTACACGATGTGTTTCCTCCTGACTTTTCCCATCCCGTGTCTCTGCCCACATAGCCTACAACACGGTCAGAGACTACATGGCGTGTACTTAAATTACACGAAGTGTACTTAAGGAAAACGGTTTCTTCCCGAATAGAAGAACACATGGCATGTACTTAACATTACACAGTATGTATTATAATTTTTTCCGAACAGTAAGCCTCAGAAATTACTCTAGAACCCATAAAACACTGAAATAAGCATTTAAAGTACCATATTCCGATCCGTGAGGGCCCATACTCCCCACGAATCACATTTTGGCATCCCATACAAGTTATAAACAAGAAACCAATGCAATGATTCACCAAATTCCGGTCCATGAGGGCCCATAACACCTTAAGAACCAAATTTTAGTGTTCATTTAAACAAAACCTTACACACAATTCCCTATCAAACAGCAGGTATTTCTATCAAGGCATCTATCACAATAGAATTCATATTCTACACAACATCTATCACAACAACATGCAATCGCTAATGCATCCTAGAAGGAATGGAAATAATGCATCGCATGTGATTTCTAACAAGTGCCTATATGATGCATGAGATGGAATACCCTCATCTCATCGGGTTGCGGTAGAAATAGAACATCAATAATATCAATGGTAACCGCACAAAACATGTGAATCACTCAACGGTTAAAATCAAATCAACCATAAAATTGAAAAACCAGAAAAATTGCAATAACAAGGTAGATTGGCTTTTCCCCATACACGAGTTAGCTACTCCCAGGCACAGTATATTACCAAGTACCTATTCTTTCATATCCCTAGTTAAGGCTCCAAACAGTAATTCAAGAGAAAAGGATGCCTCTGATACCACTTTTTAATGTCCTGGTTCCAGAATCCACCCAGAGGTGCCCCGTACCCAATTGGTCACATGGCCTCAAGTGCATTTCCCCGAACACCAGAGGCTTCCGACTAGCAGCGAGGGCCTTGGGTGTGATGTTGGGGAAACAATGCCCTCATTGACAGAGTAAAAAGTGGATGTAAACAACACGAAATAGAGGAAGTAGTAAATATCAAACAATAGTAAACAGCAGAAGACTGGTAGAGAAACAACTGGAGCATAAATATATACAAATGATGCCTGATACATATATGTCTAGGAAATATTCCAAACAAGTAAAAATGCTGAATACAGTAATAACCAAAGTACCAAGAAAACAGATGAGAAACGCGTCATCATCACAAGCCTCGTCTTGGTCCCATGCTCTCCAGCTCTAATGCAATCAAGTACCTGAAGTCGAAGGGCACTTTCCCTTGTCTATACCTATAGCAATAAAATCTGTGTGGGCCCAAAAGCATGACCCAAACAGGGTATCAGAATAAATCCTAGTAGGCAACCACCCGAAGAAATATGCCTAACAGTCAGTGAGTATATGGAAGGAAAAAGTAGAGATAGCAGTAAACAAGGAAGCACTAAGCATTAAACAATCCACAGTTTAAGCATTCAAAACACCACGCAGCATGCAACATAAAAACAGATAACAAAATAGGTAACCCCCTGGGAAGTACCCACAGCCTATTCCCTCTAGTCCTACCTATAAAGTACCAGCAACCCTCTGGGGAGAACACACAGTCTCACCCCTCTAGTTCAGCTAAAGTATAGACTCTCCGGGGAAGCACTCACCGTCAATTCCCCCTATAGTCTCGTATCGTACTAAAGGCTCTTTAGGGAAGCACTCAACGCCAATTCCTCTTATGGCCTGCATCGAGGAACTACAGACACTCTGGGGAATCACTCAACGTCAATTCCCCTTGTGGTCTCGCATCGTATAATTATAACGACACTCTAGAAAATCCCTCAATGTCAATTCTCCCTATGGTCTATACACCAGGTTCTCACGGCCCTATGTAAGTCAAACAAGCATAGCATCGCGTAACGGCCAAAGTAAACCTCAAGAACTACTTGGATAGCATTCTATAGCATAATAGCATGTCATAGAAACATGCACACTATCCTATAATACTAGGCATGGATAGTAAACAGTAGCCTACAAGAAAACAATACCCAAAGGTCAAAACAGGAAAAACAAGCATGGGAAATACATCCAAAACACAACAATTCACCCTATTCACAATAAATTATCATCTACTCAGGCATACTATCATAGAAGAGAAACAATAGGGCTAAAACGGTAATCACGCAATACCCCGTTCATGGGTATTGGGAAAAATTGCACAAATAACTCAATGACTTCCTACAAAAAGGCACAAACCACCTATTTCGGGGTTAGGAGATCAATATACTTGAACCTCTAAGCTTTAATCTCTTTATAATGTCATAGATCTATGAAAATGCATAAAACTTTCAACCCATGATAACATGGAAAAGAGGAGGAATTGGAAAACGATGCTCTAGAAGAAGATAGAACTCGCCGATGTAATTCCAACGCAACTGACGGAGTTCGATTCGGAGGACATATGGAGGCTTGGGGTTTTTTCGAAGATCCACGACCACGTGGGTTCTCTCAGACAAAGAAAGGCTAGAATAAGATGGTTCTTTCAATCAAACACAACCTCGGTGTGTTTAATTAAAAAAATACATGGTGTGTACTCCCCTTTTTCGTACTCCACTTTAGGCAGACTCCACATCATCCCACATGACCGTGTGTGTGGTCATGACATGGCCAGCACACGGCCTTCTGTGGAAACGAAGTACAGGGTGTGTACTCATAAAGTACACAGCATTTACTTCAAAAATTTCTAGAAACTCCTCTTTTCTCAAAAAATCTAGAAGAAAAAAATACCTGAAAAGAAGATGTAGTTTCTTACATATACCCACCCATGCTCCAATTTTTCTTTGAAAAAAATCCATTTAGCATGTCCTTAATCTTCTATACCATCTCTAGAGTCCTCCAACGGTGCCTCGATCTCTCCATAATCCCCTCCCATGAATTTGAAGTCAAACTCTCAATTTAAGGGTTATTTTCCTTCTCGTATTTATTCATGTATCATCATTAGCTTATATATCTTATCTTCATTGTATAACATTAGTATATTTTACTCCATATCCTTATTAGTACCCTTATTATTTATAAATAATGAGATACCCATTTCTCTTTCATTAATCCATACCATTAAAATTTATATTCCCATGTTATGCTGCAGAAATTTCACCATGATTTTTCATTCCAAACAAATGTTTAGTGAATAACCATACCCATTTCCTTTCATGGGTATTTAACATTATTCATTATACTTATTTAATGGGTACATACATTCATTTATTGAAAACTCCTTTGTTATGGGATAAAATAATAGGGTGAATGAATCCATGTTGCATGATCAATGTGGCACACTAAAGAATCAGAATGAAATGAAAGTGACGGGTGTGCCTAGATTATATAGCACTCTAATGGATTGGTTAAGGTTTATTCTCATGATAAATCATGTTGGGATAGGTATTAAACATAATTATTTTATTTTAAATTTAATTTCATGATGTATTTCCATTAACCATGAACTATTTTTATAATGCAATGTTTTAAGTTGTTGTCACATTTCTAATGTTTCCTTTATGATTATTGTGCTATATAATGTCTCAATGTTCATGTTTATGATTACAAATCCATTAATTCCCCAATTATATTAATATTTTATAACATGTATTATTCTTTTATTTTTTCACAATGTTAAATATTTTATTGTGTCTCATAGATCACACCTTTTTTTGTATGTTCCTAGGTTAACCCATGTAGTTTTACATATGAACATGTTAAAGAAGTTTTCAATAAATATGATGTATTACTTATTTTAAGTTTTTATGTAATGTTACTAATTCGAAAATACACTAGGATTATCGATCCTACAGGTTTTACTAAGTATAATTTTCTATTATAAATCATGTATTAATGTTAAATAAAGAGAAGGGTTTTCATATCTACTCAGTTGGGGAAACATGCATCCCCACTATTATTTCCCCATGTGTCAAGCTAGTAGTGAGGAAATCTATGAACCAAAATCTCACACTCAACATAATAAATTCTTAAATCCTTATTACACTCATGAAAATCCATTCCACCTAATCCATTACTCTTAATGGGTTTTACACCCTCTTATTTAAAAATTATACCATACCGTAGGGCCCAGTATTTCAGCCCTGATAAGAGACCCATGGAATAGAAAATCTAAACTATCTTTCATAAATGAAACACTCATTACTATCATTACAAATGTAGATAAACCATATATAGTATCTTATTTTAGTCTAATAAGTATTTTCAATGTAACATACAAAATCATCTCAAATATGCTAGTAAACTGCTTGTGCCTCTGGCTCCCTTCCATTATCTCAGAAAACCAAAGCACTTTTCCCCCAACAAGATTATTTTCTGAATTAAAATTATTTCAAATAAAACCTTTCATTCAATTAAAAACTAAAATAAATAAAAAATTGGTATCATAATCTAGAAAATAGATAAGAAATAATCCTTTGATATAGTGGAATTTCCCTTCCATGGATTGGTACAGAACAAGATTGAAATCATCTCTATATGGGTTGATGTGGTTTTCAATGTGTCTCTTCTATATCCTTAAAAATCTAAATCAATAGTAGAATAACATGGATCATTTATCCCTCCATATGCCTTCCCCAGGGTGACCCATTTTCCTCTACCCTCTTCATTTAAATAGATGATGTGTTTTCTATTATAATTTCAATAGTAGTGAAGGATAATCTCATTCATGGGGTTAAGGCTTGTCTCTAGGGGCTCCCATATCTCACCCCTTCTTTGTCTAAGTTTTCCTACTCTTCTTCAAATATAATTCGGATGAATGTAAGGATATTTTTCCTCTAATTCCCCTTTATGAGAAAATGTTTGGGTCAACTGTAAAATTCTTTATGGAAATAGATTTACCAAAAAAATTATCTCTTATAGGAAGAGAACCTTCAAAACGCGTTCAGTATTCAAATGTTAAAAAAACACCAAAAATCTCTCTAACATACTATTATCATTAGATTCCCAAAAAATAGAAAATATCATGAATATAAATAAAAATTAAAAACCAAGGATTGAACTGTAAAAATATTTCCAAAGAAGGAAAAAATTATAATTAAGGTAGTTACATAGTTCATACCCTCTTTTTTTAGGATCATCTTCATATTCCAACAAATAATCCTCAAAACAATCCATGAACATATCACCCACATCTAATGGTGGGGAATCAAAAACAAGGTGAACAATATTCACTAGAAAGTGGGGTACAATATTTGAAACCCCAAATATTATATGGGAATGTGGTTCAGGTATCTACATATCTTCAATGACGCAACCTATTGGGTTAATTAGGGCTACACCCTAGCTTCTTCTAGAAAACACGTGTGGAGTTTTTACAAGCTCTTTATGATGGGGATTTACATGATAATATTTAATGGCATAGTTTTTATGTTTTGGAAAGACATGTGGCTATTTAATGAAAATAGAAATAATGAAACTCACCCTACCACTAAAGGTCTATAAGATGAAATCATCCTATATTTACTCAATGGGGCCTATAATAGTTGGTGCATTGAGATAATATTATCCTTGTTTAAGGATAGAGAAGGGAATATTATCCAGGGATTCCTAATTTTGAGAGATATGGATCTAGATCACCTCTTATAGAGTAAGAAATGAACATGCACATGTATGTTAATATCTAGTTTTTATTTAGAAATTAGTGCATCAATTTTAGAGGCCAATGTTCCTTGGAAAACCATATGGAACCTCATCATCATACCAAAATTGTAGTATTTCTAGTGGAATCCCTACTCTAAGATCTTATCCCTTATATAGAGTTTATTTGATTTCACCATGCAATGAATAACCCATTTTGGTCAATATGCATGACCATGGATGAATCTGACATGAATTCAATGTTTCATTGTCCCAGAACAAGAGACATATGGAATGCCTAAAATCCTAACACAGATAACCTCCCGTAAATGGCCCCTATATTCACTTCTCTTCTCAAAAAATCATTATAGCTTCTACCTTTTGAGTACATCAGTTCCATTTTCATAGTGGAAAGATTATTTAGGTTAGGAGGATTGAAATTATCTTTAACTATGTTTTAAAACCATGAAACTAATGGATCAATAATTCTACCCAATGGTTATCCTTGTGGAGCAATAATTATCATCAAATTGAGGAACCTATGGTCATGCATGAACCATGCACATAGAACCCTACCATAATTGGTATCCTTGAATTTAATGTTGACATGTCACCCTCAGAAAAAGGAATCACCAGTTTCGATGTTTTTTCCATGACTCTTATGGAATTATCACTACTGTAATCTAACATTCTTTTAGGGAATACTTCTCTCCAGTTGTGATGGAAGCACAAGAAATAATAACTATAATGGAATTTTCTATTGTGTTTGGGTTTGATTCTATAACCCTTGAGTCATGCTACCTTGCAATTTTTAATCTTATCTCTTCTTTTTAGGCCAAACACCATCTATTTGGTCAGTTACTCATGAATATCCCTCCCCTGCAACACTACTTCTCATATTGTTCCATCTTTTTTCTCAAAATTTAGGGTAATACAGAGGCTCATCATTTGGATACCATTATTCTTGTAGATTATCCGCATGTATGGTTGTATTTTTTAATCAGTTGGCTAACATACCATGGTTTACATGAACTATGATCTTTTAATATATGAGTCCTTTTTTCTCCATAAAAATTAATGGTTAAGGTAGATATTGAAAAATATAAAATCCAGCATCAAACCTTGGAAAAAAACCAAATTATAAAAAAATAAAATTGGAATAAAAATATTATTGGAAGGAATAATTAAATACAAATATTATATCTTTATATCATTTTAGTTCCAAATTTCCATAAAAAAATATTTTCATGAATTGAATTTTACAATTAATTATAAAAATTTCAATCCAATATACAAACCAATTATAATATGATTTTTCAACAATCAACCTACGTACAAAAGCTTGTCGCTATAATAAAATCAATTTTTTTTAACAATTCATAAAAAATAAACAAATTAAATTTTTAACATAATTTACATATGATAAATTATATTGTTCATTACTAAATATAGAAATTATTCCCCACCATTTGTGATGGGGTGGTAAGGGTAGGGGGAGGCGGGGCAGGGCATAGGGTGATGTCCCCAGTCTTACCTATTTACATCAATTTTCTTAAATTGCTTTTTATTCAACGATGGGGAATTTAATTGAACTATTACAAAATATATTAAGAATATTATCAATTATTCTTTTAATGACATTATTAATCATTATATTGTTAATTCATATTAATGATTAATTATTAATAATTCTATTAATTGTAAATTATAATATGAATTATTAATTACATTATTAGTAAATAATTTTTATAAATTATGAAGTGTATAAATTTTTATGTTAATGATATTATTTTTTATTAATTATTTTAATTAACTAAAAAGTTGTTAATAATTATATCATTAAACTAAAATGGCATTTTTATATTGAGAACAAGCACATTGAGTCATATTATACACATCGTGTGTCAAATTAATGTGTAGTAGATTCTCACCCATCAGAAATGAATTATGGATTCTTATTATAATGTTTAAAAACATTCCATGCTCGTTTACTTGGTTTTGACAATGTGACATGCATTTTAACTAAAATGAAACTATAATATTGAAAACATGCATTTGAATTCATAGCGTCCATGTCATTTATAGGAATGATGTGTGGTTGATTCCAACACTTCAATAATGAATTATAAATATTGGTCCTAAAATTTCAAGCCAATCGGAGCTCGCTTACAATATTTTGACAAAGTGATGATCATTTTATACTAAAATGATACTTTTATATTGAAAACACACACTTTGTGTCCTACCAACCAGATCATGTGTAAGATTAACATTTGGTCGATTTCAATATATAAAAAGTGAATTATGGGTCATTGTATGAATGTTTGAAAAAATGGTAATTTATTTTCTCATTGTTGACAATTTGATGCACATTTTAAATTAAATTGCACTTATATATTAAAAGAACACTCTTTACATCAAACTGAAAACATCGTGTGTTAAATTTTTGTCAATTAGATTATTATAAATCATCAATAAATAATATATCATTTTCTTAAATTTTAAAAATATATTGATCTCATTCTCTCACTTTTGTCAATGTGATGCATTTTTTAATCAAAAATTACACTTTAAAATTGAAAACACGCACTTAGAGTCATACCAAACACATTGTTTTCCAGATTGACATGTGGTCTATTCCTATTCATCACAAATTAAATATGGATTATTTTATTAATGTTAAATTCCAATATAGGATCATTTTATTTTTTTTGTCTTTGTGACAAAAATTTTAAAACAAAGTGAGACTGTTAAATTGAAAGCACACACTGGGAGTCATACCAACCAAATCGTGGGTCATATTAATATGTGTTTAATTAATGGAAGTCACAAATATGTTATGGTATTTTTCTATGAAGTTTAAAAATAATCCAACTAAATTTTTTATTTTTAGGCTATATAATACACATTTTAAACTAAAATGATGCTTTTATATTGAAAACACACACTTTAAGTTATACATGCCATATCGTGTGTCAGATTTATGTTTGGTCAATTTCTATATAGAAAATTTGAATTATGGATTTATTTTCTAATTTTAATAAAATAATATGAGGTTTTTTCCTATAATTTTTCAATAAAATAAGTGTTTTAAACTAAAATGACACTTATTTTATAAGCGTGCACCTTGAGTCATATCGACCACATCGTGAGTTGGATTTTAAAGCAGTTGATTTTTGTAAAACTCAAATGAATTATGAATCACTATTCTAATGTTGGAAATCAATAATAATGTTTTTTTTAATTTTTTTGGCTATGTGACACATGTTTTAAAGAAAAATGACACCTTTATATTGAAAACACGCAATTTCATTAATATTGGCCACATCATGTGTATTATTAATGGGTTATTGATTCAAACACATTACATATGATGTATGGATCATTTTACTAATTTTTAAAAATAATTAATGTTTTTTATTGGTTTGAGATATGTAAAACATGATTTAAACAAAAAATGAAACTTTATATAAAAAACATGCACTTTGGCTCATATTGACCACATCATGTTTTACATTTATATGTGGCCTATTCTTATATGTTACAAATGAACTTTCAGATAGTCTTTATTATTTATGAGAAAAATATGACCTCATTTTATTGGTTTTGGTAGTGTGACATTTAATTTAAATTAAAATGACACTTTTATATTGAAAACATGCACTTTGAGTCATACTAACCACATTGTGTGGAAGATTGACATGAAGTTGATTCTTATATGTCCCAAATTAATTAGATCCATTTTCCTAATGTCTAAATACAATATGATATTTTTTCTTTATTTTCTATTTATGACATAAATTTTAAATAAAAATGACACTTAAATATCGAAAATATGTTGTTTGAGTCATAATGATCACAATTTGTGTTAGATTGATATGAGGTCAATTCCTACAAATAAAAAATGAATTATCAATAGTTTTACTAATTTTATAAAATAAGATAATTATGTTATCCTGCTTTTCATAGTGTGAGACATGTTTTGAACTAAAATGGAACTTTTATATTAAAAACCACACTTATAGTTGTATTGGACACATCATATTTTACATTGATGTGCGATCAATTATTATATACAAGAAATGAATTATGGATCATTTTCCTAATGAATCAAGACAACATGAGCTCATTTACTTAGTTTTTCCATGTGACATGCATATTACACTAATTTATTAATTGAAAATATGCACTTTGAGTCATACAGACCACATCATTTTTCATATTGACTTGAATTCATTTCTTATATATTTAAAATTATTTTTGGATTATTTTACTATGGATTGATAATAATAAAATCTCATTTTATTAAAAAATTTCAAAGTGAATCATCTTTTAAACTAAAGTGACACTATTATACTTAAAACATGCACTTTTATTAATACTTTCCACATTGAGTGTATGATTAACTAGTTGTTGATTCCTATATGATACACAAGAATTATGGATCATTATCCAATGTACTGAAAATAATTCAAGTTTATTTTATTGGTTTTGGATATGGTATGAGATTTTTGAACTAAATTAACACTTTTATATTGAAAACGTGCGCTTTGATTCTTACAAACAACATCATGTGTAAAATTTAATTTCGGTCAAATCCTACAAGACCCAAATAAATTTTAGATAATTTTATTAATGTTTGAGAACATTAGGATCTTGAATTCATTGTTTTAGCTGTGTGAAGTTCATATTAAAAACCCACACTTTGATTCATATGGACCACATCATTTTTTAGATTGATATGAAGTTGATTATAATATCTCTCAAAATTATTATGAATCATTTTACCAATGTTTGAAAAAAAATAAGATCTTAGTTTTCCTATTTTGGCTATGAGGCATGCATTTTAAACAAAAATGAATCTTTTATAATGAAAATGTTAACTTTGAGTCATACTGATCACATCGGGTGGTAGATTTAGGTGAGGTCAATTCCTATATATCAAAAATGAATTATGGAACATTTTACTAATTCTATAAAATAAGATAAGAACATTTTATCTTTTTTAATTGTGTCAAAAAAGTTTTAATCGAAAATGAAACTTTTAAAATATAACACACACTTGGAGTCATACAATCTAGATCATGTGTTGGATTCATGTGAAGTCAATTCATACATTTCAAAAATGAAATATGGATCATTTTCAAAAAAAATCCAGATAATATGATCTGTTTTACATATTTTTGCCTATGTGACATGTGTCTTAAACTAATTTTACACTTGAAAACACACACTTTAAGTGAAATTTGATACATAATGTGTTGAATTTAAATTCATTCAATTATTAAATATAAAAACTATTTTCTGTATTATATTACTAATGATTAAAAATAATTATAGATATGTTTCATGGTTTTTTTATGTGATGTGAGCTTTAAACTAAAACAAAACTTTTATATTGAAAACTATAACTTTTAATCATATTTTCCAAACTGTGTGTCAGATTGATTTGTGGCCAATTCAATAAAGTGACGTGTTTGTTAGAGATAATTTTAAGCTTTGAAAACAATTTGACCTCATTTTATCAGTTTTGGATATGTGACA
Organism: Viscum album; assembly: GCA_963277665.1. Classification (NCBI taxonomy): domain Eukaryota; kingdom Viridiplantae; phylum Streptophyta; class Magnoliopsida; order Santalales; family Viscaceae; genus Viscum; species Viscum album. The sequence goes on along the minus strand of OY728158.1, from coordinate 373,718,993 downwards.
CATATTGTAAACTAAAATGATAATTTTATATTCAAAAAATGAAAATTCAGTCATATCAGCCACATCATGTGTTGGATTGATGTGTGTTCAATTCCTACACACCAATAATTAATTATAGATCATTTTTTTAATTTTGAAGATAATATGAAACTTTTTTTATATGTGATGCATTTTTTAAACTAAAATGAAAAGTTTCCTATAAAAAACACACTTTGTCCCATATGATCCATGTCATGTATCAGATTGATGCATGATCAATAACTATCTATAAAAATTGAATTGTAGATCATCGTGATAATGGTTGAAAACAATATGATATTTTTCTTAGATTTTCTAAAATGAGACCTGTGCTTTATACTAAAATTAAATGTTTATATTAAAAACATGAAATCAGAGTCATACTGGTCAAAATATGTGTCTTATTTACATGCATTTGATTCCTAAAAATCAAAATATAATTATAGATTGTTTTATAAATGTTTTTGGACAATCCATTCTGGTTTTCCTAGTTATGGCTATGTGATTTTTGTTTTAGAGTAATGTTTTTATTTTAATATGAAGACATTAACTTTGAGACATTCTAACCACATCATGTGTAAAATTGATGCGAAATCGATTCAAATACATCACACAATATATATTTATCATTGTATTAATGTTTGAAAATAATATGATATTATTTTCATGATATTGATACTGTGATGCACATTTTAAATTAAAATGACACATTTATGTTAAAAACATGAACATTGAGTTATAATGACCACATCATGTTTGAGATTGTTGTGCAGTCATTTCTTAAAAATCTAATGAATATAAAGGACCTTTTTTTTAATTTTGTAATCAAACTGAACTTGTTTTCTCATTTTTGATAATGTGAAGTTCATTTTAAACTAAAATTATAGTTTTAGATTTCAAACATAAACTTTGATTCATACTATCCACATAATATGTTTTATTAATTCTTGCCTAATCCCAAAATGTCACAAATGAATTATTTATTGTTGTCCTAAATTTTGAGAACAATCTGATCTCAATTGATTGGTTTTTAAAATATGACATGTTTTTCAAAATAACTGCCTTATAGAGATCATCCATCCTCTCAAAATTTTGAACTTCCAACCTTAAGACAACATCTGTCACAGCTCATTCCTCACTTATAATTTGATCATTGTAATAGTATATCAGTTAGGAATTTTTATTATTAATTATAGTATCAATCATTTCGGGTATTTTGTTGAATCAAAGATGAAATTAAATGAATTCAACTTGATTCTTTGTCATGGGGGTTGATATGATTATAAAAGGTACAAGACCATTTTTAAAAACTCATAAAAATATATACAGACACAGAATGAAACTTAAAAGTCTTTTCTCATTGAAATAACTTCCCCAAAAGTTGGTAATATGTCTTCAGATTTGTGGTTAGAAGGATCCTTGACCTATTTTCATGTCACCATTATCTCATTTGTAGCCTCAAATTCTAATATCTCATGAGAATGATTAGATTTAGACATGATACTACCTCTACCGGAATTTCCTGATCATAAACCTCTATGATACTTCTCCATGAGAAAATTCTCAAATATTTCTTTAGTTACATCTCATCACCAAATAATTTCTCTGTTTATACCAACTCCATTGAACCCCTAAAAGAAGTAAATTTACGAAAAGATGAATAGAAATGAATGGTCAATAAGGGAATTAGAATATACATTTTAAAATAATTTTAATATTATATTAACAATAGTAAAATTAGTTTCATCATACAAGATGGAGATTTAGTAAATGTATCAAACATGTTGAATTAACCATAAACTACAACAATATATTTAGGTGGATTGGAATGTATCTGAAAAATCTCCCATCATATTCAGGCTTGTTATTAATATTATCTTTCTCTTTCTCTCAGATACAACACCATCAATAAAATATTTCATAATATTTTCATCATGTAAAAGAACCATGGGTTGGGTGGATAACAAACTCTATATCCTTTCTTGAGAGGGGAAAAATCTATAGTGCTGTTAATTTTTTTTGGATTGATGGGTGGATCAAATCCCAAAAAAATGTTTGGATTATATATACAAATTTATGATTATATTAAAAATATAACTAATATATTTTCAATATTTCATGAATTTTATTTTATAAAATATAATATCTACACACTACGATGTAAATTCGTCATATCATAAATGTATAGATAAGGACATGGACTCTACTAGATCACAAACAAAATATGTAATCAATTCAACATGATGTCAGCAAACATTCTGACACAGTGTACCCTACCAATTCATCCCTAAAAAAACACTTCTTCTTTTGAGTACTTGGGAATTTTAACATCACTTTAAAACCTAGAAAATATGGACAAAAAAAATATTAAAAATATTATAATTGAAATTGTAATTACCTTGAGGGTTTAATTGTTTCGTTGTGCTAATTTTTTTATGGTATATAATATAATTCATAAATTATGAAATTAAATATCAACAATCATTATAAATATTTTGTTTCAAACACTGAAGAAACATTGGAAAAAATTAGTAAATAGTTTTGAAATATGTTTTTATATTTAAATCTAAATATATATACCTTAATCTATTTAATTTTGAAGAAATCATTAGGCTTCTTATGTTTAGTCACAAACCCTAAACTATAATTTATATAATATTTATAGGTCACCCTATCATAAAAAAATCATTTTTAAAACACAAAATAAATTGAATAATACAAATTTTATCAGAACAATATTTATTTTAGTGCATTAAAAATTTAAAAAGGATATCATGTGTGATCAATTTTATTAAAATACATTATTTTGATACAAAACAAATAATAATCTGGTGTATCCAAATTGAATGTTATTAGCATCTAGTAATTTCATAAAAATAAATAAGCAATGAAAAAATAATATAAAGGTTTATATGGTTATATCATAGAGGTAAACACTTTCATTGTTTCCTCAATGAAAATTGTTCCTTCTATTTTTTTCTTTTCAAATTCCACGCTTAGTTTATAATTTATCATTTTATGTTTTCTAAATTCAAAAAAAAATTTTATTATAGAAATTTTCTTATAAAAGGGAATTTCCCAGTGTGTTCTTTTCGAACCCTCCACACCAAGAAATTCCCCTCCCCCACGAAGGGGTAGCACCCGAAGGAAGCTCCCCAGCTGGGGAAGGAGTCATTTCCAGTTGAGATGGAAGATCTTCCCATAGGGTAATGGCCCCGTAGCGATGGTTTGTCACAGCGATCCGTCAGCAATTGGGTCGCGCCTCATTTTTCCCGCTTAGAGGAGTCTGAGTGACCCGGCAAGGTGGGTGGATCCTAGGGGAGAGGCTCGCCCTGAAAGTGGACTCCCAAGAATCGAATCCTGAACCTCCCAAAGAAAAACATTTTTGGTGACTCACCTAAACCTAAAAAAATATGAATATTTATTAATTATAATAAACATCCTAGATCAATTTTTTGGAAAAATAGATTTTGGAAATTAACCACAAGCATGTATTCACAAAAAAATAGCTTTTATCCATTAAAACAAGATAAATTCATTTATACTATTGAGACCAACCATTTATAAAAAATCATATCAAAATATTTCTTCATAATATTTAATATAATAAATAATTTCAACATTAAATTTGGTATAAGTAAGAATTTTTATAGTTAGTATATGATGTGGTGGAACTGATGGGTTGAATGTTCTCTCAAAATATCCTTTTTATTTCTTGGTTAATTATCTACATTTTCATGATCTGAAAATCCATTTCTCATTCTGTTTTTCCATTTAAAAAACCATAGATCATTTCATACATTTTTATATAAAGTTAAAAAGGTTTTTATTTGAAATTTGTTTAAGTACATGCATCATGTATCTTTGTAAGATTTAATGAACATTTAATAAAAGTTATAATAGCATTATCAACCATGTTAACATATGGGACATCAAGAAAAATAATATACTCAATGGTCGTCTCAATAGGTAAATGAATCCACAATATCATGTGTTCTTTTGGTATATTTTATCATGTAACATTTCTCCTATGTATTATAGACTATACATCTCCCAACAAGGCGATATGTGTGTGTTGATTGATATTAATCGCATGAAATTTAACCATATATATTTTTAGTAATATAAAAATATGATATGTTGTTTGATTCACATTTAAAAGATTTAGTTATGATAAAATTGGTTACCTTAGGTAGGGTAGGAAGTTGGGGGGATTGGATAGCCTCAACACTTCTAGGGTTATCTGTCTCTTCATGTACTGATCATTGTTCTGGTATTGGTTAATATTTACCCTTTCATATATATTGTTCCACTATACTAGATTGGATAATAATATATTTTGAAGAATATATCTTTTCATACATTCCTTTAATCATATCATGTGTATCTCCAAGATCCATTATATTCTCAAAATTTGTTTTAGGTGACATTCCAAAGCATGAACCTCTAATACATCTATATTGTTCTGTCTAATTCAAAGCTATAGATAGTTTTTATTTTGTAAAATTGATACTAATCATGTTTTTAAATCACATAAAAAACATATTAAAATTCATATACATTTTATGAAATATTATTATCAAAAATTGAAAATTATTATTATTTCATACTTACACAGGATTCCTATACTACTTGTGTCTTTTCATATACTAGTTTTCCCTCTTAATTTTTAAGAGCTTCCTTCAATAATATATAATATGGGATATAAGAGATATGAAATTTTGATTCATCAATATGTATATAAATATACTAACATATTTTTTTCATATCACATAAAACATTTTCTATATATTTATAATACATACTATTTTTTCATGTGAATAATACTCCATCCTTGCTTTATGGTAGGCTTATATCAGTTTTGATACACACTGGTTATTTTCAAAAATACGTTTTTGTTTCAAAAATTAAATATTTTAAATGAGTGTAGAAAAAATTAATATTTTAAAATAAATATTATCGATAAAAATCAACTTGAAATGATTCCTAAAAATGAATAAAAATGAATGATTTACATGTGTATTGGTTTATAATTGTGCAAACATTAATGGTGGGTGGTTTTTTACATTCCTCCCAAAATATATATTATGATGCTTTGTTATAATTGTTCTGAAATATCTATGAGATTTTATATTGAAAATTAAGAAAAAAATACTAAAATAATCTAAAATAAACAAAATATTCAATGGAAAATGAAAATTAAATCAATGTTTCATTATATATATTTTTCTAAAATAAAGAAAGTATATCATAACATTGCTATAATATATTCTTGCACGTTTTTATTTAATATCATAATGAAATTGTTCCATGTATATATATCAATTTGGAAAATAATTATTATTGTGAAACTAATGTAACTAGTTATCATTAACATGATGGACTAAAAAGTTTGGACTCATTTATTCCATTCAAACTCAAAAATTATACCTTTTCTTCTTTCCTTGATGACTTTAGATAACATAGTGTTGCCACATTTCTCTTATTTTTTTCATCCACATATTGTTAATACCCTAATAATTACATATTATTAACATGGATCATGTATCATTCCTCGATATTGGTAACATCAGAATGTGGAGAAATCATTATTTTCATGAGTAGTTATAAATTTAATTTAGATTATATAATATTAGCAGATAATACAAAATATTATGAGTAAAAATATATTATATTAAAAAAAAAATAACCTATTCATCAAAATGCCATAATTTTCTTTAAAAGATGAATGGATTTGGACCCTCTATTGAATATCCAAATCCCCTCCTTATGTTCCACACTAATGTCCAAGTCACTATATACATTGTCACCACAATAAAATGATTTCTATCTACTTATAATACCATTATGAATGGTTTTTACTTATACCCTTCTACTCCAAAATTCACCTTCATAGAGACCAATTAATCAAATTTAACTACACTTATATTATCAAGCCATATCAAAATTGAATACTAAAACCAGAAATTTATTATAATATAACCTATATATTTGTTCAATGATGCTGATGTTTTATATATTTGGATAAATTGGATATCAATCCATGGAACCAGATACATGAAATGTTTCCTTCATAATCCTAACATCACTATTTTCATCTTAAAATGTTAATTGTCTTCTTTCTAATAGAATGTATTATTATTAATTACCATACTAGTGTAAGAGATAACATTTATATTTGGTCCCCTATATATCCATCGAATTCCTTTGGTAATTGATATCAAATGTGAAGATAAATCCATATAAATATGATCTCATAAACATCTTATAAACTAATCCTTACGGTATTTGGTATCCATCATTCATCCATTGACGGATTCAAATTCCTATGAATTACTTTGTGGGATTATACATACTGAGAAACCATTATAAAATTTTGAAAAATATAATGGTGATCCAGATTATGCCTGGTAATGGTATTTGTAATGAAATATCTTATAGAAATCCCATTTTCTATTTGTATTCCAGTATAATGAGATGTTGGGATACTAATTATGTCAACACAGAATAGGTAATTTGTAATGAATTTAATATCTTCTTCAATAATATATCGATCTAAAATAAAATCTTTTGGATGATTTCATTTCTAGATATAGTCTTTAAAAAATATTCAAATATCATTTTTTGGGGATATCTATCTTTAATTGATAGGACCACATAGGTTAATCTCTCTAATTGAGTGAACCATTTTGTGTAATATTTTATAAAATAATTATGGTGGGAAGAATATATCTAGTTAACTTAATATAACTAAAATTTCCTTTTTCATGGTTAAAAACTTTGTGTGGCCTATAAAAGTACTGCATAGTACTTTGAAAAAGAGTAAAAGTATGGTAAATGTATGTCTTTCATTTTTAGGTAGAGTGGCACATAATTCTATAAGAATTAATTACAACCCCAAGACAATAATATCATGTTATTTTACACCATATATGTTTAAAGTAAATGTTGAGATGATATTCGTGGTATTTTATTACTACCACTCCATAACTTTTACACCAATAAGGAAGTTTTATAACTGAATTTATTCTTATCTAGAAATATTATATGCTAGTGGAGGAAGATAACATCATCTCTCACAATTCACAGAGCTAATTCTTTCCTTATCTACATTTCAATCATGTCCAAAATTTATTTGACTCCAAATTTTTTATCTATGGTAATTTTATTATCTTGGTAATAATAATATCATATAAATTTTTTCTCTTTTTATGACATGAAGGAAACATCTGATGTACAAACAATTTTAATATGTAAATTCAAAAAAATATCTTTTTCAAAATAAAAAACCTTAAGGTTTTTTTATAATTTTTTTTCCAAAACTAGGGCCAATATATTTTAATTTCTTAAATAGTGTATCAACCGTTAACTAAGATTGTATTTTTCATTGTTATGTATTTCCATATAATGATGTCATCCAAGTTCGACATGTATTCCTTAAGTGGAGAAAATTTATATGATCTAAAAATAAGTCGTTAAAGAATTATTCAACCAAAATGTGTGTGTATCATCTTCACAAATGGGGCACCCAAACATTCCATTAATGTTATTACCTAAAAAGGATCAACAGATAGGGTATTCATTTATCATCCTGTAAAAAATGGTTCTCAATTTGAAATCATCACTTATATGAGCCTCATACAATGTAACAATTTTAACCCATATCAATTTAATATCTTAAATAAATGGGGACAAATAGAAATAAATGTCAATATTGGGTTTTTTAATTAGATATATGTATATAAAACATAATTTATTTTCACTTCATGTAAAAATTATGGAAAGTTATAAATTACCATCAAAACTCCCCATATATTGTGTGTACTAATTTTTTCACCAAAAGGATTTATTCCTTCTGTTTATAACAAATGATAAAGGTTTCTTGAATTATTTTAAAATTTAGCATATCCAAAATAAATTCCATCCACCAAGGAGAGTCTATTGGTTGATGTAGTTTCATATATTCAGTTATGATATATTCATTCCATAAATTGTTATTAATAGTTTCCTAAAATACATATAGTCATATGTAAATGTTAATTATAGGAAAGAACCATAAAAATTTTAAATATCTTGATTAATATTTCTTATATCGATCTATTACAAACATAGGTAATTTTGTGAGTGATTCTAATATTGTGAAACATAAATAATAGTATCGTCCTTTTCAGTATGTCCATCTGGATTTTCCTAGATTTAGTCCAATTTTATTGATTCAATAAATTCAATGAAAATTAAGATTTTCTTATAACTATTTTGGATGAATTCAACATAAATAAAAACAATTTAGATAGAGTAAAAGGATTTGATAAGGGTCATATGCATGATCTATTGAAAACTCAAAATACTGGTTAACACCATCATCATACTCCTCTTTCATAAGATTAACATCCTACCATTTTTTATTGATATCCTTCTAATAAATATTCATAATTTTCATTTGTTAAATAAATAAAAATAAGATATTAATTTTCAATGGATAAACATATAGATACTTTGAATAAATCAGATTATTTTGCTAATAAAAATGTAATACCCACTTCGGACACTCAACAAAGCAATAAAATAAATTAAAAAAATTAATAAAGAAGGTTATAAGTTATTGAAATTGAAATATTATACTCCTTATGAGAAGGCTTCACATTTATATCCCCTGAAAAGAATAATTTTCTGTGTGAAATAATGTAGTATGGTGCTTAGTATAATTAAGGTTGGACATTTATTGTGGATGAATGAATTATAGCTGAGAGATCAAGATTGAGGAAAATTTTCTTTAAGGTGAACCCACATGGGATTATATCAACCATTATTATTTTTTCATCTATGGTAGATCTTATTCTTAATTAAATAATAATGATTATCTTGGAATACTATAGATGAATGAATATCAACATCTGAATTTTATTGGTGATGATTCCTAAATAGTTAACATGTTACCCAAGGGTAACATGAAAAGAAACAATTGATACTGGTTGAAGGGTTATATGCACCCCCAAAATATTGAATAAGTATTAGAACATTATAAAATAGTAATTAAACATACATAAATCAATTTTTCGAGGACCATAAGTTTCTAATGATGTGTATTGATATTGTTTTGTAGTGGTAGTAATCATTTAAGGAAGGGAATGTATGATATATATAAAGTTATAAGGATTCTAATTAAATTTAATATTTTTCAATAAATAGATATCAATAGTGATCACCCACCAAATTATTAATGGGTATCATTTAGGATGATATTGTAAAGGATAATGATGTTTTTGGTGAGAATCCATAAGACATTATATGTTTGAAAATGTTATTCTATTTATATATAATCTATTAATGGTGGCTATAAGGATTTAAAACAATTTTTTTTTAGTATGTTGAATTAAAATTTATACTAAACACTAAATTATGTCATACTACTCAAGATTACAATGCCTATTGGATCTAAGAAACGTTTATGTACTTAATTTGAGATTCATTATATATTGACAATTTACACATATTGGGTTCAAAATTGGTGGATAACATCATATTTTTTAGAATAATTTATTCCATTATATGTAATGCAAGGATTTGAAAAAATTTCGAGATGTTAAAAATCAATAAGTTATACATGGATTAGTATTATTATTAAAGGACTTTGGAAAACATGAAGTAATAATTGATGTTTTGTTAGAAAAAAAATAATATACACTGATTTAAGTAAAGAAAATATAAAACTTTAATCAATAATTAAATTTATTTGGGTAGTAGACATAAATATTTCATGATATTGTTATTCAAAAAAATCATTTTATAAAAAAAATTATTTATAAAATTAAATGTTCCAAAAATATATTTGGGATGTTTTTTCTTGAAAATAGTGTACCAATATAAATATTATATATATAGTCCAAAAAAAATTCAAGTAATGTGTTTTATTTGAAATATTGATACTAAAGTCATGTATCTCTCAAAATGTGATTATTTTAATTTTAAATAACATGGTATTAGTTGGGGAAAATTAAAATAGTATGCATTCCTTTAGATTGACAATTTATTCTTTCCCTAACCTGTCCAATAATGATTAAATATAATGTATCCCATATGAATAAGATTTATTATGCCAATATTTTATACACTCTTGAGTTTGTTGTAGTTTTTCTAAAAACGAGTGTTGGTATTGAGACTCGATATTGTAAGTGAGTTTTTTTACTTTTCTTATTTCTTTTTATTGAAATGTTATGTATGATTTTGGATTTGGGTACATTTTTTTGTTTTCCCCATAAGACATGGAGTTTGATCTCTTAGAGTGGGTTTGATCACCATATCCCAGTTTGATGAGGGTAGTTTCTTCAGATAATTTATGTGGTCCTTTAATTATTTTGAGTTTCATATATTCTGGTTATTTTCATTTCCATAACAAAGAATATAAGAGGTGTTGTTATTTTCAATGGTGTAGGTCCAAATCAGAAAAAATGATGTTAAATACATTCATTCATTTTATTATTTTTCTAATTCTTGGGTTTTAGGATATTCTAGTCAACTATTCATTAATTTTTGGATATAAAATATTATTTATATTTAAAATTGTAATGGTTTTTATAATTCGGTTTCTCTTTTGTGCCCACCCATTCATGTATGTCCACAAAAAATACAGTGAAATCATTATTTATGTTTCTATTTTCCATCATTTGGTTGCAATTTAGGTTTAATATAATACTTGAGATAATTATCCCACAAAACATGATTTATTTACATTTTGAAAAAAAATGTATTGTCCTTGTGAATCTTGTAGTCTTGGTATATGGAATAAAAACAAAAAAAAAAGACATTTTTGATGAATTCATTGTAAATATTTAAAAAAAGGGGGTGTTATGTGGCATTATAAAATAGGTGATATATTCTTATATAATCCACTACACTACACTGTGTTTTAGCAGCACACTCACCCACTTCGTGTTTGTGTTATTCCTTGATTCATTCCATTATGTACATTGGTAGAGTTTCCATTGCCTTGTTTCTCATGATGGCCCTCCTCACCACATCCTCCATCTAATCCTCTCTTACTAAATCATCCACCATTGATTTTATTCTTGATGTCATTCCATTAGATATGTAACCTTATAACTCACAAGTGTGGGTTCCATTACTATAGATGAGGTGAAATTACAATTTTAACATCCCCAATTCAGTACCTGGAACATGAACTTCGAATTGATCGATAGATTCCCATGCATCTCCTCGCTAATTAGCAGAATTTTTAAGCCCTCTATTGGTTTTTCTATGTTTTTCATTGATTAATCCTTTTTGGTTTTCTTGTTTCACTACCTCAACTCTATTTTTTCTCCCCTCTCTAACACTGAAATCTGAAATGTTGAATGATTTTTCTCTAGTATTTTTGTGTTTAACTATATTCTTCTTTAAATAATCAATACAACATTCAAGTTTGTTAATAGTAATATAAAATTTGTTTTTCAATGAAAAAAAGTACTTACGATCTAATAAGTGATAAATTCAAGCACCCTTTTTAGTGGTTGGGAGAACACTGATAATGGTCCACTTTATAAGCACAAAGACAAAGTGATGATAAATTCCCCCATTATTATAAATAAAATAAATTTATGATAAATTTTCCCTTTATCAATATTTTATTTTAGTGCTAATATTGGGGGAATTTATTCATGATTTATTTTAGAATTGGTTAAGGGTTCATTTTTTGGTGCATTTATATCACTAATAAAGGTGATCATTATTATCACTCTTTCTAGAGTTAATAAAGTTCATGAAACTTCTGAAAAGATAAAATAGCCTTTCATCAACCCTATAATAGCAAACCCAATCAGAAACTAAATATATAGAAGTAAAGTTAACTAAAAATATTATTTAAATAAAAATATAACATTTCACAATCATTTAAATTAAAAATTTACATACATAATTTTTATATTTATGTGTTCTATAAAATTAATCAAATTCCATACAACCAATATAAAAAATAGTAACTTTTATAGTAGAATTTCTCTAAGGAAAATACTTTATACAGAAGATTTACCCTTCTTCAATACCAATGTTTATTTCTATAATAGTAAACAAAAAATGAAAAAATAAATATAATTTTATTGGTTTATAATCCATATATGCTAACTTATATTGTTAAATACCAAATATATTAACAATATTATTAGCTAATCAGGTGTCAAATTGATGTGTTGTAAATTCCAACACATCAAAAATGTATTATGAATCATTTTAATATATTTTAGTAATAATACAATCTTGTTTTCATAAATTTAGATATGTGTTACCTATTTCAAACAAAAATGAATCTTTTATATTGAAAGCATGCACTTTGATTCATACCAACCACATCATGTGTGGGATTGAAAAGTGGTCAATTCATACACATCACAATGGAATTCTATATCAATATCCTATAGATTGAAAATAATCTCATCTTGTTTGATTTTTTTTCTTTATGTGACACATGGTTTAATATAAAATGTTGTTTCTATTGAAAACATACACATAGAGTCATACCAGACACATCACATTTTTGGATTTATGTGTGGTGGATTCCTAAATTTTAAAAATGAAATATGGAAAATTTTATTAATGTTTGAAAAAAAATATGAACTTGTTTTCTCATTTTTAATCCATGATGATCATTTCAAACAAAAATGATACTTTATATTAAAAAATATTACATTGAGTCATGATTACCACATCATGAATCATATTTTAAGGATCCTAATTTAGGTACATTATTAACAAATTATAGATAATTTTTATAATGTTTGGAAACATTCTGAGCTCATTTACTTAGTTTTTTCTTGGGGATGCATGTTTAAAAAAACTATAACATATATATATATAAACCATGAACATAAATCCATAATTAAAATATCATGTATCATATTGATGTTAAGTCATTTCCTATATGTCATAAAATAATTATGGCGAATTTTACTTAGGTTTAAAAATAATTAGAGTTCATTTTATAATTTTCTACTAGTGAGGTGTGTTTTAAACTAAGATTAAACTTTTTTATTAAATGCATGCACTTCATGTTATAGTAGTGACATCAAGGAAAATGTTTATTTGAATTCAATTACTACACATAAAAAAATAATTATGGATGGTTTTCATAAATTTTGAATATAATATGATCTCATTTTCGTGGTTTGGGAATTATGATGAATGTTTTATTCTCAAATGGAAATTTTATATTGAAATCATGCACTTTGATTTATACTATCCAAATCATGTTTTTTATTCACAATTGACTGATTCATATATGTCACAATAAAATTATGGATCATTTTAAAAATTTCTGAATATAATCCAAGATTGTTTTTATGGTTTTGTCTATTCGATGTGCATCTTGAAATATAATGTCCATTTTATAATTTAAAACATGAACTTCGATTCAAACAATATTCATTATGTTCCATAATGATGTGTGGTCAATTAAAATATATTAAAAATGAATTATCAATAACTTTCCAAATGTTTGATAACAATACAAGATATTTTTCTTGTGTTTTCTTATGTGATTCTTGTTTTATCCAAAAATAAAAAATATATATTGAAAATAGGCACTTCAAGTCATGCTTACCACATCATCTTTCATATTGAAATATGGTCAGTTCCTACATGTCAAAAATGAATTATGGATCATTTTTATAATTTTTGAAAACAATATTAGATCATTTTATCAGTTTCATCTATGGGACTTGCTTTTAACTAAAATGAAATTTTTATACTGAAAATAGGTAGTTCAAGTCATAAATACCACATTGTGTGTCGATTTGAGGTTTGGATGATTCTTATATATTACAAAAGAAATATGGATTGTTTTCTTAAATTTTGAAATCTATTCAATATGGTTTTCTCTATTTTGGCGATGTGACATGCATTTTAAACTAAAATGGTACTTCTGTATTGAAAATAGAGACTTCTTGTTATTCTAGACACATAATTATTTTGGATTGATGAGAGGTGAATTCTTACATGTCACAAAATACTTATGGATTATTTTACTAAAGTATCAAAACAATATGAATGTCACTTCTTGTATTTGAGTATATCTAGTGTGTTTTTCACTAAAATGACAATTTTAAATTGAATACCCACATTAAAAGACATATTGGTCATACCATGTATCATATTGATGTGTAATCAACTCTTACACATCAAAAATGAAATATGTATCATTTTCCGAATGTTTGAAAATAATATGATCTTATTTTCACAGTTTTGGAGAAGTGACATGTGTTTTAAACATAAATGGAACCTCTATATTGAAAATGTGTACTTTAATTCATACCATACCATCTTCTACCAAATTGATATGTGATTAATTCATGAATATAAAAATTGAATTTTGGTTCAGTTTTCTAGTTTTTTAAAGAAATTTGGGATTTTATTCTCATTTATTTATGGTGATTCTCATTTTAAACTAAAATTACACTTATATATTGAAAACATTCACTTAGAGTCATATTGAAAACATCATGTGACTAATCCACATTAGGTCAATTGTTATATATTAAAAATAAGTTATAGATCATTTCTGTAAATATTAAAAATAATATGAGTTCATTTTCAAAGGTTTTTTCTAGTGACATGTGGTTTAAACTAAAATGGAACCTTTATATTGGGAACACACACATGGAGTAGTACCAGCCACATAATGTTTTAAATTGATATGGTGTCCATTATTACATGACAAAAATGGATCATGGATAATTTAACTAATGTTTCTAGAAAGTACAATATTTTTACTCTGTTTTGGATATATGACACATGTGTTATATGAAATTTACACTTAATAACATGAACTATGAGTAATATTAGCAACATCATGTTTCATATTTATGTTTGGTCATTTATTATACATCAAAAATGAATTATGGATCATTTTACTAAGGGTTGAATAAAATTTGATATCTTTTTCTAAGTTTTGTCTATATGAGGAGTTTTTTAATCCAAAATGAAAATTTTATACTGAAAAGAATGACATTTAGTAATATCAACCACATCATGTGTCATAATGGCAGGCGGTATATTCCTATATTTCACACATGTAATATGAATCATTATCATATGTTTGGTAAATAATGGGTGTTGTTTTCTTATTCTTGGGTATATAGCGGGTGTTTTAAACTAAAATAGATCTTTTATATTGAAAATAAGCACTTTACATCATTCTGGCCACATCATGTGTTAGATTTTTTTTTTATTCCATTCATACACACAAAAAATGAATTATAGATCATTTTCTAGAATTGTATAGTCAATATGATATTTGTTTCACAGTTTTATCTATGTGACACCTTTTTAAACTAGAATGACACTTTTAATGTAAATAACATGAACATTGAGTAATACTAGCCAAATTGTAGGTCAGATTGATATATAGTGGATTCCTAGATGCCAAAAATTAATTATGGATCATTTTCATAAATTTGTAATACAATATGATCTTATTTACTCGGTTTTGAAAATGTGACGTTAATTTCAATCTAAAATAACACTTTTATATTGAAAAAACAATTAATTTCATTACGGTCACATCATGTGTTAGATTAATGTCCAGTAAATTCCTTTACATAAAAAAGGAATCACAGATTATTTTTCAAAATTTTCTGGATAATCTCATCTTGTATAATCTCTTTTGGAAATGTGTTATTTTTTCTATAGTAAAATGATACTTTTTTCTAATACATGAACATTAAGTCATACTACCTAGATCATGTGTCGTATTGAAGTGTAGTTGATTCCTACCCACCACACATGAATTACTGATCATTTTCTTAATGTTTGAAAACAATATGGTCTTTTTTATTAGTATTTATAATTTTATTCTTGTTTTAAACTAAAATAAAATATTTTTATTAAAAACATTCATTTTAATTCATACATAAAATATCATGTTTCATATTCATTTTCAATCAATTATTACACATAAAAAGTGAATTATGCCTAAAACTAAAGAATTTTG
Organism: Viscum album; assembly: GCA_963277665.1. Taxonomy (NCBI): domain Eukaryota; kingdom Viridiplantae; phylum Streptophyta; class Magnoliopsida; order Santalales; family Viscaceae; genus Viscum; species Viscum album. Next base: position 373,702,999 of record OY728158.1, on the reverse strand, counting down.
AAACCAATCTGAACATATTTGATTAGTTTTGAAAATGTTGCACATTTTTTTATCAAAAATAGAACATTTATATTGAAAACAAGATCTTTTTGTCATACCAGTAACAACCTATGTCAGATTTATATATATTTGAAACTTATAAATCACCAATAAGATAACTCACATCAGTCAAATCCTTTGGGAAAATTAAAAATACACATATTAGAACTATAAATGTTAAAATAATGAACAATCTTGAATGGATGATCACATGTAAAAAACTATGGGGTTTTAAAGTGTCAATTTGTCCAAGGAGATCAAGGGATAGTTGCATCGAAGTTTTAGTTCCAATAGAGAGTGAAAGACATGAGGGATGGGGTTATCTATTAAGGTTAAATTTAAAATATCGTAAAGGTTTTGTCAGTGATCTTTTAAAAACATTAATAAAGACCCATATTTATCAACACTGAAATAGAAATTGATGATAAAAAAACTCTTTATGAGTTACATCTCTTATAACTAATAAAGATGGTATTTTTTCAGCACTTTATAGATATAAGTTGGTAAAGATAGGTTTGTTTAATTAAATTCTATTTTAACATTGAAGAAACACTACAAGAAAACTGTCGTTTAGAGGCGGTTTTTTCACGGCGGTTTTAAAAACCACCGCTAAACGCGTTTCGGGCCACCGTTTCGCGGTGGTATTTAAACCGCCGCGAAATGCCATAATTTTTTTTAATTTTTTTTAGGATTAACGGCGGTTTTTTAAAAAACCACCGCAAAATAGAGGCGATTTCGGAAAAACCGCCGCGAAATGAAATGAAAAAATAAAAAAAACACGAGAAACCCCGAAATCTCTAAAATGACCATAACTTTTGATCCGAGCATCCGTTGGAGCGCCACGACTAGTCAAATCGAAGTTTATGAAGAGATATAGATGCACATATAATCAAAACTATGAGACGGTCTAAGGTGCAGAAGATATTAGAGTTATAAGAATGTTGAAAAAAGTTCTCCAACTTCAAATGGCCATAACTTTCGCTTCGGGTGTCAGTTTGGGCTCTACCACATATCAAATTGAAGCCAGCAAAGAGATCTACACACCAGATCCACAGAAGCTTGCTTCTGTTGTGTTTCTCGACCCCAAAAACACCTCCAAAGGCCTCCGAAACCCCGTTTCCGTCACCAGTGTCCCGTCGAACTTGTCTTCAAATGGACCCAACTTTCGATCCGTGTGTCAGTTCGGACACCTCCACCTTTCAGATCATAGCTCGTTCCATGAGCTTTAGTTTGAATGGTCGCGGCGCCCACATTCACTCCTGGATCATATGTTATGGCCTTTTTAGTAGGTATCGGGTTTGTTATGTTTTTCGATGCCTCGTTTCTAACACCCGTTCCCCGTCAGTTTTTTTTAAATGGTCATAACTTCTGATCCGCATGTCCATTCGGACTCTTTCACCTATTAGGTCAAAGATCGTTTCATGATCTTTGATTTGACAGGTCTTGGATCTAAAACGGACTCTTGGATCACAGGTTATCTCCGTTAATGTGAGTCCAATGTTTTTGTCTCTTTATGACCGTTTTGACGGGTTTTAACGGTTTCTCCATTTCTTACAGTTTATTTAGGTTTCCATCACTTTTTATCTTTATCAACGGTTTTTTGTGGGTTATTATGATGATTATGTTGAATTATTAAGGGGTTTTCCAGAGTTTTCATGAGTTTTCATGCGTTCTCATTCTTTCGAATGCCTCATTCTTCATATGTTTCTCCATCCGTTTTCATGCGTTTTCATGATTTTTCATCCCTTACCATGTCTTTTCATACTTTTTCATGTGTTACCTTTATTATTTATTATTTATTTATTTATTTATTATTTATATTTACTTATTATTTATTATTTATTATCTATTATTTATATTTAATTATTTATTAGTACTAATAATAAAATATTATTATTAATAATAATATTTGTTACTAGTTATTTATTATTTATTATTTATTATTTATTATTTTATTATTTTATTATTTATTATTTATTATTTATTATTTATTATTTATTATTTATTATTTATTATTTATTATTTATTATTTATTATTTATTATTTATTATTTATTATTTATTATTTATATTTATTTATTATTTATATTTATTATTTATTATTTATTATTTATTATTTATATTTATTAATTATTTATATTTATTAATTATTTATATTTATTTATTATTTTTTATTTATATTTATTCATTATGTATTATGTATTATTTATATTTATTTATTATTTATATTTATTTTTTATTTTTTATTTATTTTTTATTTTTTATTTTTTATA